>CM066316.1:5976194-7414058 GCA_033807775.1 Saussurea involucrata
CGGGTATCTTTGTGTTGTCCGGAAACCTTCATTCAGGGGTTTCCGGATAAGATCATTTTACCCGGAAACTTTCATCTGCAGTTTGAAACCTCGATCAAATTTCATGTCTGTTCCATTCAGCTTATTCTAAGCACATCCATACAGTCCTAAAACAGTTTATACACACATCTTAACATTTAATTTGCCAGACAACATAGATTTAAGCAAAAGTGAATGAACTCACCTTAATGAATATAATCCACTTTTTCTGCAAAAATCAAAGATTCAAGACTCCAAACAGCTATCAACGATTCTTTGATTTCCCAAGACTGAAATCTTAATCAGCTGAAACTAGTTTTCTTTCTCCTTCTTCTCCTTCTTTTCTTCTTTTCTTCTTCTCGGCTCCCTCTCTTTCTCTCTTGTTCACCGTGAAACACCACACACACACACACACACACTTTTAATGATATTCCCAAATGAAAAGTGAAGACACATGTCTTCTTATCCAATTAACATACATGAGGCGGTGGAAGATTTATCTTTCATCACCTCTACCAACCAAACCCCAAACTTCTATCAAATGGCAAGTTTAACCCATTCACTTATAAATTAAAATTAAAGTTTACCCCATAACTTATAACTCCACAAAACAACTAACGTAACTTAATCGGGGATAAACTCTAAAATTAATCTATCAAATAATCAACCCTACCTTATCAAATAATTATACTCAAATTATTTAATAAACCCAAACATAATCTTTTATAAAAATCGAGATGTTACACTTAAACTCTTTGCCTCTACATTGGTACAAAGGTGGAGAATGTTAGTGCCTAATATTCATAGTGGTACCATGTAGAGGCCATTTGGGTTTGTGGCATACTGGTAAAGCTATACATTGAATATTTGTATAAATGCCACGAATGCCACGAATTTCTCACTATCAATGAATCAACTATTATACTTAATTAACCATTTGGGTTTGTGGCATATTGGTAAAGCTTTTGGGGTATATATATAGGGGCATGTTCGAACGAGAAGACAGTTAATATGCGAGAAGACGAGAAGGAATATGAGCCACATATTTCATTAATTAAAAAAATATCATAAAAAAATGCTTTTTAGAAATTAGGATAATTTTTGATAAAATAAAATCATATATTTCATCAAATCACATGTGATATCCACAATCAATATCTTTTTCACAAAGTTATCTTTAATTTTTGGATTCACGTTTTTAATCACATGTGATTAACGTTATTTAACACATAATCTATTATGTATCACATATGATCCAATATATGATTATTTGTAATATCACATATGACAATATACGTCTGAATATAAATGACACATAATCACATATGATATTATGCATCTGAATATAAATGACACATAACCACATATGATAATATTTACATCACAAAAAATCTATTAATATAAATATACATAATTACATATGATTAACTAAAATATCTACAATTATCATATGTGATATGTACAAAAGTTCACATATAGTGGATCATATGTGATACGTAATAAATCATTCATTAAATGAAGCTAATCACATGTAATTCAAAACATGAATCCAAAAAATAGAGAAAAAATTATGAAAAACATAATAAATTAGTTAAGGATATCACATATGACATTTTTTTAAATGTATCTAGAAATATTTTTACATAAAACTTAATAAAAAAATTATGAAATAATTTAAATTAAAAAAATCTAAAACATATAATTAGAATTTTAAGGGTTTTTATCACTTTATCCAATTTAAAATGGTAATTATCCTAATCTCTAAAAATATTTTTTATTTATGATATTTTTGAATAAATATATTATCTGTGTCTCATATTCCTTCTAGTCTTCTCACAAATCAGTTTGCTTCACGCACAATCCTCCCTCTCTCTCTCTCTCTCACTCTCTCTCTTTCTCTTTCTCTCTCTCTCTCTCTCTCTCTCTATATATATATATATATATATATAAAAGATGTGTTTTGACTTATAATAATTGTGTATAATAAAAAACGATTTAAATAAAATAACCATAATAATTATATTATGTAAATAATTATAATAGTAGTATAAAAAAAGCATATACACTTTAACGATAATAGGTGTAGGGGTCTATAGAAAACTGTCACTAGCGAAACCCGTTCAACCCAACCTGCAAACAATCCAGTTAAACCCAACCCATGAAAACTTTAAACCACCAACCTGTCAAATCGTCAAACAGCCAATTAATTAAGAGGGTTGAAATTAGTTAGGCCTAAACCCGCCAAGCCATAACTTTTTATTTTTTAAAACGAAAAAGATTTATTGCACCAAAAAAACTAGCGAGGAGCTAGAAGTACAAAGAAACGTCAAGACACATCAAGAGCATTACAATTCTAGCTATCTATATTAAAAGACTCACCCTTTTTGCCCCTATTCTTAACCCACAGAAATGAGTTTGACATTACCTCCGAGACGATGATGCTAACCGGTTGTCCTTTATTGCTAAAGGTGATCGACTTGCGGAGGTTCCAGATTGACCAGCAGTACGCCACGATAACCACATTCATAGTTGTTCTATTATAGTTGTTCTTTCGTCCCGAGTCTAGGAAGTATGTTAGCGAGCTCGTTTGTTCGGTTAAGTTATACGAACGAATACAAACAAGACTTCGTTTGTGTTCGTTCGGTTCGTTTACAACCTTAATGGTCGTCCTTGATTGATGATTTGGTGTAACAACCCAAATTCTTGTTAATGTAAAGTATGGTGGCCAAAGTATGAGAAATGAAAGTTTGGATTAGAGGCTAAAGTGTAAAATGTGAAACATATTAAATGGACCAAATCCCTAGGCCATTTGTTCAGTATCGCTCCTTTCATCTTGTTGGCGACTGAGAAGGAAACCGAGAGGGAGAAATCGATCGAGAGCTTGGCATTTGGGAAGAACCTCTGATTTCTGGTAAGCATTATTATCTCTTAAGCTTCTCTCTATAGCGATTCATCTAGCAAGTCTGTATGGCTTAATCCTCAGGTTTAAGGTGGTTAATTTATAAAGAGCAGTGGAAGGTTAATGTCTTTAGTCGATTACCTATAGAAATTAAATGGATTAGAAAGACTAGGTTTGTAATTAGTCATGTTTTGGGTAAGTGTTTCATGTAAAGACCTCAACTATATATTTATCGTAAGGGGATTTCGTTCGTATGTGATTTTTGGGTTTGTCGGTAGAGCCCCGCAAGCAAGCAGTACCGGGAGAAGAAAAGGAGGTGTAACGGGACTCCAAAGGGAGTACCGGGAGCCTATGTACCGGGACTCCAAAGGGAGTACCGGGAGCCTATGTACCGGGACTCCAAAGGGAGTACCGGGAGCCTATGTACCGGGACTCCAAAGGGAGTACCGGGAGCCTATGTACCGGGACCCGAAGGGGTTGGTACCGGGACTAGGATCTTGGACTCCAGGGTGTGGACCGGGTGGCTGTTGGGCTGAAGGGTTTGCTGGGCCGAATAGCTTGATAGACCGAATGTTATGTTTGGGCCGGGAAGTATAATTCTCTTTTGGGCTTAGCTTATTTTAAGACCTAAGACTATGTTGTAGGGGCTAGTGCATAGTTAATATTCTAATTAATTATGTAAGGTCGGATTGAGGGAAAGCCTAAGAGCGTAAGTCAGCAGACACTGATTTGTATTGTTACGTTATGCTTTAGGTGTATGAACGGATCGAAGGTGTAAGTGAGAAGTTTTGGAGAAAGCAAGCCAGGTGAGTTTTTCTAACTAAAATACGTGATTTTACGTGCTTCCAAAGGAAAATGATTATATGAAAGTGCCCTGTAAATTTACATGAATTTTACGTAAATGAAAGTTTTATGTTTTACTGATCAGGGTATGTTTATGAGCATGATTTACTTACAAGCTTTTGCGAATGTTTCCCATGAAAAGTATGATCTACTGAAAAGATTGTTTAACAAGATGAAATGGATTGTAAAGGTTATACGACTTTCATGTTTTATGTTTATGATGAACTATGTGAATGCTATGTGGAGTCGGTCGCACGGTGGGGACAGGGTACCTTGGGATCTCGGATTCCTTGGGCATATGGAGGTTAGCTTGTAGGTTGGAATTCGTTTTCTCCTACATGAAGGAACGAGGAGTCCATTGGACTTCGGCGTAGACGATAGGGTGTCCGTTAGGCCCCGATCGGAGTAGCTTATGCGACCCTGAACCCTGTGTTTGACCTTGGATGATGTCTATGAGAAAGATGTGAAAGTATGTTTTCTATGAAATGATTTTATACTGTGTTGCATGTTCTATGGAGGGAACTCACTAGACCTCATGGTCTAACCCTCGCTTTTCAAAACTAAAACCTTTTCAGGTAAGCTTTGAGTAGGAGGCTCAGGTAAGTGGGCAAGCGCAGAATAGAGTACGGATGCAGTTAGAGATAATGTCGGTGCCACTTGTAGTAGTAGTTTTCTCAGTTGTGTATAGGTTGTTTCCGCCAACCTTCGTTTGAGATTGTTGTGAAGAGAAATTTTGGGACCTAGTTATGAAATGTTATGTTTTAAATACTATGTTTGTTCTATTGAAATCTTGGGATGTTACAAATGGTATCAGAGCCATAGTTTAAGGGATTTAGGTGACCGAACGGGCCTAAACTTAAACTTGCAGTAGAAATCACAACTGAGAATCAGGAAACGCGTTAGGAGGGCACTATAGTAAATACAGGAAATGCGTTAGGAGGACACTAATACAGAGATAGGACTAATAGGGTACCGAGGACAGTCATGTAAGGTAAGTTTGGGATTATACCTGGCCAGTGTAATTGTGAACTTACAGGTACACGGATGTGCTTGACCTACCTTATTATTCTGAAGAGGTAGCAGAAGCTAGTGTTTATGTTGTATTCCAGTACCTTAGAATGTCAACGAGATCCCTGAGGGGTAGACTGAGACCCCTTGTTGGGGGAAGTTTCTTGAGAAGTCATTTATGATGTGGTATATGTATACATCGTAGAGGAGGAATATCGCATAGAATGTTATGAGCTGTCTAGAGGTAGCTCTTCGTGGATTCAGAGAGAATGAATGTTTGAGTCGGAGTACCACTCCGGTTCCAGTCTTAATGGCTTAGATCAGTCGAGATGGTAAGCAAGGGCGATGTCGAAGTCTTGAAAGTGTCAAGGGAGCTCTGAATCCTTATTCGAGTTTTTCGAGGGCAGGGTAAATGAAATAAGATACCTATAGTGAAATGAAAGCTTGTGGAAGTAGAAAGTGAGATAGTTGGGTAAAACGGAAGCAGCGTGAAATGGTTGAGTAAGAGAGATGTAGAACGCATATACGACAAGTTGATGCATGACCGAGAGGGCGTCTTTGGTCGTGGGTAAAATGTTAAGGATACGTGCGCGAGCATAGTGGTTGACCTTGTTAGAGTGAGTAGCCTTCAATTGCCAGTAGTGTCTCATGCATGGCGTTCTTTAATGTTAACCGAAATTTTCACGAGTTAAGTTAAATGGATAAATATAAATTTTAATCGAAAGCGAGTCAGAAAGTGCACACGTATGTCTAAAGAAAAAGGCGATTTCATTCTCATTGCACATTGAAATTTTGAGTTTAACGATTTGCAAAATAGTTCACATTTTTATGATAAGTTAAATTGTTACAAAAAGGCCGAGAAGGCGTTTGTCAGCAAAACTTTTTACAATCAAATACCTACTGATTTATTGATATCATACAGATGAGAGTGAGAGCCGAATGATTTACTTGGTGTCGGTAATTCTTTCAAAATTGTGTCAAATGAAAAGATTTTCATGCAATATATTACTATCGTAATAACATCGTCCGAATGGAGTAAGAATTAAGGTTCACGGGGGGATGCATGCAAGCGATTCTCGAATCGTTGTGCATGACATTAAAGTTATAAGAGTAATGGGGTCGAGTGTACCCAAGGTATTTTCGAGTGTTGTTTATTTAAAATGATAATATGTGCGAAACGATTTATCTATTGCGTTGTCATGCATGAAGGCTACGAACTCACTAGATCGTATGAGGCGGTATGTTAAGCTAAGTAAGAACTTCGAGAGTGGAGAAGTGTCGAACAATTCAAGAAATAATGTTGTAGCCTTAGTACTTGTGTTCAAGAGGAAAGATGGACAGTGGTAGAGTCGAAAGTGAATTATAGTATCAGTTGTATGAGGGTTGCACCCTTGCTCGGTTCTGGAAGTACGTTTATCAAGGGATGGTGGTGTCCGGAGGAAGGACTAGGAGTCATCAAGGTATTGGTGTTAGCAACTCTTTACGAGTAGTGCTGTGAAGCAGGAATGCAAGGTCCACGATGTGGGACATGAGAGTCGAACGGAGCCTGTAATATCGATTTTACATGAGTAAGCTTCGAAGTGGGGGCGACAGATTATAAGGTTAACTATGATGTGTAGGGAGGAATAGGTCCCGTAAGGAACTCATGTTAAAGGATGGGTTAAGGAAGTAGTTAAGAGTTGTCTTTTGTTGATGAAGTCGGCAACGGTGTATGTTGGCCGAGGCCGAAGACTCAAACCAGATGAGTGTAAGTTGATGGAATATATTGTAGAGGTGTTAAATTAGTAAGAGAATGTTGTGTTGAATAGACGCTCTACTTGCGAGGCGAGGAGGGTCCGTAGAAGGGCTAGGTGTGTAACACAAGCGGAGTAAGTGTAGACTATACCAGTCTGTAAGAAAATGTGCCGTGTCTGAGAAAGGACTCGGGCCATAAAAGAGCTAGTTAGGATGTTCGTGTTTGAGCTAAGTGTGAACTCGTAAGTCATAGTTCAATAAGTTAGGAGAGACCTAAGTAGGAAGACAGACTCGATTGTGGTATACGAGAGCATACGAAGGAAAGTGTGAATTGTGTACGAATGACCATGAGAGACTTGGTCGGCAGTGTGATAATAGGTGTGGTGAATGTAAGAATGAATAGTAGCGTCAATTGCCAAGATATCTGTGACAGCCGGTGATGTAGTAGGGCGATGTTAGAAAGATGAAGGATCAGAAGGAAGTCCTTTTGGGATTTCGGATAGGGGGTACGTTTTGCAATCCCACTCGTTGAAGTACGTGGATTGCAAGTAGGTGTGGGTATTGACTGTTATCGGAATGGGATGTCGAGGCAGAATTGGGCGATTGCCCAGCTGTGAGACCCAGCTTTGTGGTTACGTATGTTGTTAAGTATATCCTTGAAGGCAGAGTAAGTTTAAAGAAGGTGATGAATAGATTAGTCAAGTTGTAGTATAGTAGATGAAAAATCCTTAAAGAATGTGTAGTGACGTTGAACACTGGTGTTGTGTCAAGACGGCTTGGGTGAATGCCTTAAGATAAGATCTTGGTGCAACTGTTTGGTTATGAAAGTAATGAGACAGCGATATCAACATGTGGAAAGGTCGGGAGAGAGGGGCAAGTAAGGTTTGGCGAGCAGTGCTCCACGCTAACGTGGGGAAGGTGTAGACAGTATGTCGGAACAAGTGAGTAAATTGGAAGTAGTAAACTTGACAGTATTGCCGAAAGGTGCAGTATTTTGTAGATTGTCTTTGATTAGTGTGCGAACCGTTGGAAAGATTATCGAGGAAGTAAATTGTGTAAGTTTTGTGTAGGGAAGAAGGAGATGAGTCAACTAGATGAGTTAAGTTAGTGACTTTGTGAGAAATGTGTAAACGAGTTGGTCGTGCAGTGTTTAAGCTAGTGAGAATAGTATGGTATGACCATGGTTATTCCTCCCAGTTGGTGGGGGTAACCGGAGTTATGTTTTATGACCGAATGGACGTGGCAATCCGCGAGGAATTGATGTGGTTTAGGATAAGTTTAATTTGAGCAGGTAAACACTTCAACGATGGGTTTGGAGGTTCCTACTCTTAGTTGCGTATAAGTATGGAGTGGTGAAGTGATGAGGATATGAGAGATGGTTGACGAACTATAGTCGAGGTGGTCGGAGTAAGGGAAATGTTGACCGCATAGACGATTATTGGTTGAGGGAAGTGATCTAAGAGTGCTTGTATTGCGACGAAAGAACTTTGGGTCGTGAGTGGTCTGGACGTACGGGTTTGGCCTGGTGCCAAGCTGTCAAGTGTGTGTTTGCCTCTTAGCAAGTGAATACTACGTTGTGACGGGGATTTAGCCAGGTTCCTCCTTAAAGGAAGTATAGATGCTTGAGAAGCCTTAGTTTTTTTTCTGTTGTCTTGAACGATCGAGTAGGAATAGTAGCCTTCGAGTTAGAGTACCGTAAGAACTGAGGGGAATGTAACCATCGTTGCATGTTTCGAATACAATGAGAAGGTTACTATGTTAGAAGTGGCCTTGCCTACTGGGAATGTCATGGTAGGTGTGAAAGCTAATTACCCGCATCTCTTCCATTAAGGAATTCCGGGGACGAAATTCTTTTAAGGGGGGAGTGTTGTAACAACCCAAATTCTTGTTAATGTAAAGTATGGTGGCCAAAGTATGAGAAATGAAAGTTTGGATTAGAGGCTAAAGTGTAAAATGTGAAACATATTAAATGGACCAAATCCCTAGGTCATTTGTTCAGTATCGCTCCTTTCATCTTGTTGGCGGCTGAGAAGGAAAACGAGAGGGAGAAATCGATCGAGAGCTTGGCATTTGGGAAGAACCTCTGATTTCTGGTAAGCATTATTATCTCTTAAGCTTCTCTCTATAGCGATTCATCTAGCAAGTCTGTATGGCTTAATCCTCAGGTTTAATGTGGTTAATTTATAAAGAGCAGTGGAAGGTTAATGTCTTTAGTCGATTACCTATAGAAATTAAATGGATTAGAAAGACTAGGTTTGTAATTAGTCATGTTTTGGGTAAGTGTTTCATGTAAAGACCTCAATTATATATTTATCGTAAGGGGATTTCGTTCGTATGCGATTTTTGGGTTTGTCGGTAGAGCCCCGCAAGCAAGCAGTACCGGGAGAAGAAAAGGAGGTGTACCGGGACTCCAAAGGGAGTACCGGGAGCCTATGTACCGGGACTCCAAAGGGAGTACCCGGAGTCTATGTACCGGGACCCGAAGGTGTTGGTACCGGGACTAGGATCTTGGACTCCAGGGTGTGGATCGGGTGGCTGTTGGGCTGAAGGGTTTGCTGGGCCGAATAGCTTGATAGACCGAATGTTATGTTTGGGCCGTGAAGTATAATTCTCTTTTGGGCTTAGCTTATTTTAAGACCTAAGACTATCTTGTAGGGGCTAGTGCATAGTTAATATTCTAATTAATTATGTAAGGTCGGATTGAGGGAAAGCCTAAGAGCGTAATTCAGCAGACACTGATTTGCATTGTTACGTTATGCTTTAGGTGTATGAACGGATCGAAGGTGTAAGTGAGAAGTTTTGGAGCAAGCAAGCCAGATGAGTTTTTCTAACTAAAATACGTGATTTTACGTGCTTCCAAAGGAAAATGATTATATGAAAGTGCCCTGTAAATTTACATGAATTTTACGTAAATGAAAGTTTTATGTTTTATTGATCAGGGTATGTTTATGAGCATGATTTACTTACAAGCTTTTGCGAATGTTTCCCATGAAAAGTATGCTCTACTGAAAAGATTGTTTAACAAGATGAAATGGATTGTAAAGGTTATACGACTTTCATGTTTTATGTTTATGATGAACTATGTGAATGCTATGTGGAGTCGGTTGCACGGTGGGGACAGGGTACCTTGGGATCTCGGATTCCTTGGGCATATGGAGGTTAGCTTGTAGGTTGGAATTCGTTTTCGCCTACATGAAGGAACGAGGAGTCCATTGGACTTCGGCGTAGACGAGAGGGTGTCCGTTAGGCCCCGATCGGAGTAGCTTCTGCGACCCTGAACCCTGTGTTTGACCTTGGATGATGTCTATGAGAAAGATGTGAAAGTATGTTTTCTATGAAATGATTTTATACTGTGTTGCATGTTCTATGGAGGGAACTCACTAGACCTCATGGTCTAACCCTCGCTTTTCAAAACTAAAACCTTTTCAGGTAAGCTTTGAGTAGGAGGCTCAGGTAAGTGGGCAAGCGCAGAATAGAGTACGGATGCAGTTAGAGATAATGTCGGTGCCACTTGTAGTAGTAGTTTTCTCAGTTGTGTATAGGTTGTTTCCGCCAACCTTCGTTTGAGATTGTTGTGAAGAGAAATTTTGGGACCTAGTTATGAAATGTTATGTTTTAAATACTATGTTTGTTCTATTGAAATCTTGGGATGTTACATTTGGGCTGTTTGGAACATCCATTATTCAAATTGTTGAAGTATTTGATAGTTGAATTGAAGTACTTGATTTCTAAGATGATAGTCCCATTTAAACAAGCAACAACTCAAGTAATTATGATAGAATAGTAACAATATGAGATAGAATGGGAACTATGTGTATTATTCATATTGAAGAGAACTACCTAGAGAGAGAATGGTTCTCTCTCTAGAACACACACTCACACCATCAAGCTACATTGTAAATGATAATTCTGACCCTAATTACTAATACAAGTCCCTTATATACTCTCTTGTTACACACTTAAGCCCAAGCCTATTTATCCTTCACCCAAGCCCATAGCAGATATATAAACTCTTTACAAAACTATCATATAATTAGGACATTTTGTGTCCTAACATAAGACTCAATGTTTTAATTATATATTTGGATGACTGTAATAGCTAATAACTCCGTTTTGTATATTTTTAGTATTATTTATCGTATTTCATTTCTCAATATTATATACACTACCAACCCGTTTAACCTGCCTAACCCCCCACAATGACAAGGATTGGGTTATACTTGTGAGTGAGTTATGTTGGATTGAGATTTTTTCAAACCACCATAATTAACTTGAATTGTAAAAATGTCTCAAACCGCCTAACATAAACCGTATACACCCTAAATAGGATTATTAATAATAGCTTAACTAACATTAAGGGGTTGTTTGTTTTTGAAAAAATATCTCTTAAAACGTCTTAAGTCTGAAAATTAAGAGGTTTTCAGATTTAAGACTGTTTGTTTTGTTTTATTTTTAGAAAAAGTATGAAAACCTTTTAATGTCCTCTGAAATTTTAGAGGTGCAACATCCACTTAATTCCTCTTTTTTTTTAAGGATTCAGTTTCTTCTACCTCCAACTCAATTGAATGCATGGTTGATGGGTATCGATGTGTGTGTTATCAAATAGTGGTCTCTTTCAAATTGGAATTTTAAAATGTTTATCATTTTATAAAAACAAACAGTCTTAATATTTCAGATTTCAGACTTCAGCACCACCTCTTACTTTTTAGACGTAAAATCAGATTTCAGACTTCAGACCTCTTAAAAAACAAACAGCACCTAAGTATAATGATTAAAAAAATTGCAAATGACAAAAATTAATATGAAATGTTGTAATAATAAGATTATAATAATAGAATAATTATTATAATATAAGGATTAGAATAGTAAGTTTTTTTTAGAATGTGTCTTAGGCTATGCATAGACTAATCCTTTGACAAATTATGACTCTCATACGTCAGTTCTGATTAAAATAGTAAGTTGGGGTTAGAATTAACTCTTAAAAATGTATACAATTGCAAATCCGCAAATTTAATGAATGGCTTCATCTTAAAAATGTAGCCTACTGGTAAAGGCTTGGGGGGAAAGTGGTGGAAGCCCTTTCTACCCCGGGTTCGAATCCAGGGGTGAGCACGCTAGGATATCAAGGTTCGAGGGTTGTATCGTGGCCGGATCGTGGGCCGAATCGTGGCCGGGTCGAAGAGGGATTAGTCTGGACTAAGTCTAGGATACCCCCGAAATGCAATTGCCTTTAAAAAATGTTCTTTTTTTGGTTTAAAATATAATTTAAATAAATTTTTATTTAGTTAAATAATAAAAGACCGAATTTTATATCTTCGGATAAAATATGAAAATCATATTTATCACGGTCAATATAACAATTAAAAAAATGGTAAAAGAAAAGAAAGCTAATAAATAAGCTTTAGAAGATACTATAATTAAATAAACTAAGGGGATATTTGGCAGTTGCTGAATGGTTTGATGCAGAATGATTAAGTGGTCAAATTAAAAGATTTTTATAATATAGTGCAAAACAGAATATGGTTGTTTGGTAATTGCTTATAATGAAATTAGGGTGCTGAATGGTTAAGAGAAGCCCATGATGCTAAACCATTAAGAAACACATTTTTTTGCCAAACAAGATTTACCTCTTAGCGATTCAGAAGTTGCCTCTTAATAGAACTATTAAGAGATAAATAAACCCTAACTCCATTTTAAAACGTTACGATTACCGTGTTTGTTTGAACTACCACCCACAAATTTCCAAGATGTACGATAAAAATATCATTACCATCAATGTTGACTAACGACTTACGAGTCCACTAGCACCCTCTTAAGCCCAGGTCTAAACATATTCAAATATGGTTTTCTTTAATTAATTTGGTGGTATGCATTTTGACTAATTTTATAGAGTTTTAAACTTAATGCTCAAACAAATCTACAACGATCCTAAAGGTAGGGTTGGGTTCACGTGAGACCAACCTATTTTCGTGAGACCCGTGAGACCAAGTTTTTACACTTGAAACTTCACAGTAAAATATTGTGACCGTAAAAAATGATACGAGCCTTCACAGTAAAAACTCTGTGAATGTTACCTTCACAATAGTTTGTTGTGAAGTTTCAAGTGTAAAAACTCGGTCTCATCGATCTCACGAAAACATGTTGATGTCACATGATCTCAAGTCCCTAAAGGTAAATAGTAATGGTTGCCCTTTTACAAAATAAAAATAAAAAATAGTAATGATTGTTGTAGCACATGTATTTCCATCATGAAAATCACGAATAATATCATATTCGTTTTTTATTGGTAAAAAAATATAATACAATGAATACCAATAATCCATAGAAGAAAAACTTATTCCTCTATAAAATTAGTTTTTTATTGTTCTGTCCTGTTCTGTCCTGTCCTGCAACCAAACACAGCCTTATGGTTGGAAAGTTTTGTAAAAGGTAATTTTCTTCGTTTATAAGAAAAAATGTGTTATTTTGATACAAAAAGAGAACTCACGCATGGAGGTAGTAATTGAGAGAGTCAATGAGAGATCAATGATAAAAAAAATGATCATCAATTTTTTAAGGGATGTTTGGTTGGTTTTCCATTAAGTTCTGTATGGATAAAGCTGTCTAAAGTTGTCTGTGTGAATTAATCTGATGGTATAGTGTGAAAAGATTTTTGGTTGGGGAATTTTTTTCATAGATGGAACGAGCTCGTTTTTTAATTGGGAGAGACGTGTTTAGAAAAAAACTTGATTTTCTACATAAAGCACCCTAGAAACTTATTGAATTAGTTACTTTCTATATCATTAAGCCACTACCAAACAGTCATGTATAGCTTACCAAATAAGTTGTGAGTCCCATTAAGCTCATTAAGCTGCTAACAAACAGCCCACGAGTACACAAATGAGGATCGATAGGAATTTGGAAGCAAAGATGTTTCAATTAAGATCCAAAAACAATATTTTCTATGAATTGTTGCTTGAGCACTTAGAATACTAAAATAAGATGTTTGAAATATCAGATTTCATAACACACTAGATTATTAAAAAATTAGATTACATTTTAGACTTTATAACTTTTGGATTTTTTTATTTTACCTGAAGGGATCTTAATAAAATCCAAAAAAAATGGTGACTTAACTTTTTGACTTTCGTTCTTGACTTCTTTGGGTTAATCATGATCTCTTTATGAAAACATAAAATTCTAAATTCAGAACCGGAGATTTTGACAAACAATAGGAACATATAGAACAAACACCGGTTCATATATGCAAGAACAAAATTGAGCCAAGTGCACAACAAAATACGTTAATTTCAAATGTTATCACTACTAAACAAATGATTTTTACCGACGGTCATTTCCAATGCATTTCCGGCAGAATCTAGAAAGTCAACAAAAGTGAACACCAGCATAAATCCGTTGGAAATTCGCCACAAATCCGTCACTGAAGTTTAAAAAAATTATATATTCTCGAGAATATTTGTGATGGATTTGTGACGGAATTTGTATCTGCCACTAATCCGTCACAAATCTGTCACACATATTTGTTAAATTACATTTAAGGGACTGTTTGGCAGTTGCTGAATGGTTTGGTACAAGATGATTAAGTGGTCGGAATGATTAAGAGGTTTTTTATGATATAGTGCAACATGAAGTATGGTTGTTTGGTAATCGTTCATAATGAAATCGGCATGCTAAATGGTTAAGGGAGACCCAATATTCAAAATCGTTCAGAGGGTTTTTAGAACCATTAAGAGACATTATTTTTTGCCAAACAAAATTTACTTCCTAACAATTCAGAGGTTGCCTCTTAATGGAACTATTAGAGGAAAACAAACAGTCCCTAAAGTTACTTAGTTAATGTAATTAGCAATTTAATAATCAAATAACAAGTAATTAATTAAACAATATAGCAATTAAAATCAAATTAGAAAAATCTTATTAATTTCCACCAGTACAAAAATGGTCAGTGACGGTTAAAAACCGTTACCATAGGTATACGGTAAGTCGGTAACGATTATCTTGGACATAAAAATTGTCACCTATCTTACCGTCACTTTTGATATACTTTTGTTACATTTAAAAAACATTAGTAAATCACATCAAAAATTGTCATCATAGGTTAAAACCGTCACCTTAAATGTATTAAAAAAATTGTTTTTTTTCCTAAAATCGTCACCGTAGCATCACATACGATGACTTTTTTTTTATTAAAAACCCGTCACGGTAGCATGACATATTGTGATGTTTATTTTAGAAAACTGTCACCGTAGCAAAACATGCGGTGACGTTTATTTGTCAAATCTGTCACTATAACATGACATATGATGACTTTTATTTTTCAAAATCGTCGCCATAGGCCGAGATACAATGACATTTATTATATAAAAACATCAACATAGCATGAGATACGGTGACATTTGTTAATTAAAACCGTGATCATAGCACGAGATGTGGTGACAGGTCCGTGCATTGGGGTGTACGAAGTGGTCCTACCGCACAGGGCCTCCGATTGTCGGGGGCCTCCGAATATTTTTTATTTTTTTACTTATAACAAAATTAGTATATAAATTATCTGATGCATTGTTTTACGAAAATGCATTTCTGGTCGAATGGCAAAAATAGCTTCCGTGTTTATTTGCTTGGCTATGGGCATCCAGGGATCGAATCCCCCTTCAACAATTATTTTTGTTTTCCTCAAATAGTTTAGTTTTTATTTTAAAAAAGTTTTAGTATAGATCAAAAATTAAATATATAAACTTTTTAGGAAATCTTTTTATTTTTAACTTTTCTTAAGATTACTTAAATATATAACTTTTTATTGTTCTTTTTTATATGATAATTAAATTAATTATATTATTGATTTTAATATATATTTTATCGTTAAAATTCAAATCTAAAGTTTTTATTTACATTTTTTCTATTTTATATAATATTTTTATAGTGTTTTGTGATAATAAACTTATAAAATATTTACATCATAAAATAATGAAAAATTTATTAAAATAAAACAGTTATTAAAGTTTAATGTCATTTTGTTAGAGACTTAAATTTAGATTGTCAATGTTAGAAAAAAAAGATATGAAATGGCTGATAGATATGCTTTGAATAAGTTTAGTTGTTTAGTTTTTAACGCAATATCTTATACTTTTCTTTCAATATTTAACATAATTTAGATTTTTTTAGTATTTGTTGATTTTTTTTCGTATGTTTTTGGCACACTTTTAATATTTAATATATTGATTTTTAATGGCGATACGTTCTTGTTGATATGAGTTTTATAATTACCGATAATGGTTGATGAATTCTATAGAAATATGATTGTTATTCATATATCTTCTACACTTTCATATCTCTTACCTCCTCATGAACCCCTTATTGGAGGAGTTATGAACTTAAAACACTAACAATAACTAAAAGTTTAAAAATCTATTAGTGCTTAATATGAATTGTACCAAGTAGAGGGACTTATTATGTAATAGGGTCATAGTTATCCCTAGGTATATATAGTTAGTAATTTCCTCTTTGGGAAATTAGGTCATCTTACACACACTAGCCACACACACAAGAATTGTATTCCAATCCTATTGTGAGCTAATTGATCTTTGAATGAATATAGAGATGGCTTCCTTTGATGTTATGTTTGATTGATTACTTGTTCTGGGATCACAATTGGTATCAGTGCTTGTATATCACTGTTGATCCAAACCCTCAGTGATTTGATAATGACCCTCTCTTATATACTTAGTGAAAATTGTAAGTAAACAATATGTATCAGAGTTTCACTATCGCTGATAAGTACTAAGATCTTATAGTACCGCTGATAGGAACTCTCTCTCTTTAGATTAAACATTCAGCGAACACTGTTCGCCATAATGTTCTGAGCCTGTTCAGTCCTTATGATGATCGCTGATAAGTTAGTTGTTTACTTATGATCCCTGAAGACAAGTTTCACGTCAACATAGGTTCTACGCTGAAGTCGAAGATCAAGCTCAAGAACCAGCGACAAGTCTCCTAATGAACTGATGCGGATCAGCGAAGACTCAAGATTTGTCCACTCAACGTGAAGTATCGAGTACAAGACTTCAGCTATCGCTGAACTTTATCATTCGCTGATAAGCAATGAATAAAGCGCTGATTCAACGAAAGCTGATCATGAAGTCCTCCGTACAAAGTACTTTTGTCTTAACCACCCTTGCACGACTCCGTACGAAATGTCAGAAAAGAACCTTCTATTGTCTGAAATCGTACAACCACTCTGATACTACACTGTTCATTCATGCGGCTACTAAGGTTGTCAACAAAGGTCAATGACATGCAACCTACCAGCTGATGACACGTGTAAAGTGTATACTGACTTGCATTAAATGCATGCAGTATATAAAGAGATGAACCCACTTCATTTGAAGCAACTTGCTAACTCTGGACAAGTTCAATCTCTTATCTCAAGATAGGTTATTATTAGTAATTTCCTTATCTCTCTTAGTGCAAGTAACCTTAGTGTTCCAACTTGTTTAGATTTAGGTTTATCCTTAATCTTGTTTCCGCAACAAGCTGTAAATTGTTAATGATTTATCAATAAACAATTTAGAAAAGTAAAATCTGTGTGTTTGTATTCAACCCCCCCCCCCCCCCTTCTACAAACTTGTATAACCCTTCGGGACCAACAAGTGGTATCAGAGCGGATTTGTTTAATCTCATAAACAAGATCTAATCTAAGATATTTCTCTTCCTTGCTATTATCTGAAAATAGCCACCAACACAAACACAAATTATATAGACAATGGTTCTCTTGCAAAACCCCCTAGATTTTCCAGAGATAACTTCAACTTATGGAAAAATAGGATGACACTCTTCTTAGAAGGTGTAGACCCTACTATGCTTTACTATCTCGAAAACGGCCCATTCATCCCTGTAACAATCGATGTTGCAGTTCCAGCCACTGCGAATAGACCTGCTATTCCAGAAAGGCTGATTCCTAAGGAAATATACATGTGGACCGATGAAGATAAGAAGAAAGTGGCTATAGATACAAAAGCCAGATCCATACTATCCATGGCTCTTCCTGACGAAGTCTACCATTCAGTCATGAATCTGAAATCATCAAAAGCCATGTGGGACACAATATGTGTTCAGTATGAAGGAACGTCTGAAGTCCAGGACTCAAGAAAGATCAACCTGGTAAGACAATACGAAAGCTTCATTTCTGGTAAGAATGAAACTCTCTCTGAAGTTCACCAACGTTTCAACTGTTTAACTATAGATCTGAAAACTGTTGGTAAGGAATATTCTAACTTTGAAGTGCTGACAAAGTTTCTAGAATGTTTACCTGAAAGCTGGGACAATTATTCTATGTGTCTCAAGCTGTCAAAGGATCTAAAATCAATGACCCTTTCAACCTTATATGGCACGTTGCTGAATCATGAGCAATCGAGCCATCTTAAGAAGAATCTTGTAAAAGATTCCAAAAGCACCCATGTTGCTTTGATCTTAGAGGAACCTTCTACTCAGCGACCCTCGGTCACTATCACTGAGTTAGAAAGTAACTCAGAAAGATCATCAGATTCTGATTCTTCAGATGATGATGAATCTTTGGCTCTCCTAACTAAAAAGTTCAGGAGATTTGCCAAAAAGAAAATGTTTAGAAAGAACAAACCTCTTTCCATAACTGACAAGCCTAGATCATCAGCTTTTGTTGATAAGGCTACTGCTACTTGTTTTAACTGCGAAAAGACAGGACATTTCGCTAACGAGTGCAGGTCAAAGAAAGTTTCTAGACCCTCAGCTTTTACAAAGAAATCCTTTGTTCCAAGGAATAAAGATGACAAATACTCAAAGCTGAAAGAAAAATATGCGAAGCTGAAAAGCTTTAAGAAGAAGAGTAAAGGCCTGATGGCTAACTATGATTGGGCTGCTTCTGATGAAGAAGCATCATCATCTGACTCTGAAGATGATGAAGCCAATCTATGTCTTATGGCCAAGATTGAAGAAGAGGAAGAAAGTTCAGACATTCCCTCCACTTCAACCTCTGCTATTCAGGTATCACCTTCCTTCTTTACCAATATTGCAAATATTGATGAAGCTGATAGTTTCCGTAAGATCGATCTCTTGACTAGAAGTTTATACGAAGCCATGAAAGGCAAAACTGTGGTTGAAAACCAAAACCTTGATCTCGCTGAACAACTTAAAAACTGCCACCTTCAAATAGAAAAGCTTTCTAAAATTGAAGATGATTTTAAAGATCAAGTATATTTAAATCAGCTAGTCAAAATCGAACGAGTAGAAGCTATCGCTGCATTAAAAGCTGAAAAAGCTACTGTTGAAGGATGGTGTAATTCTTCAACAAAGATCACTGAGATAATAAAGTCTCAGATTCCCCTGAGTGATAAACGTGGTCTGGGTTACAAATATGATACTCTAAAACCAACCACTGAGCGTTCAATGCTTAAATTTGGAATGTTTGTATCCTCAGTCGCTGATACTTCATCTTCTCAGTACTCCTCGTCCAATACAAAAATTCCTGAAGAAACTCCTACCTCAAAAGGTAAAGAGAGAATGGTTTATTCAAAACCTACCTCTGTCTCTAAAGATAAAGGTAAAGGAATTATTATTTACCAAAATCCTCAGAAAGGTACTTTAGTACCTAAGCTGAATGCTTCTAAAGCTTCAGTGACCCATCCCTCTGGATCAAGGAAGCAGATCTCTGGCTCTATTCAACGATTTACTCCTAGAATCAGAGTGGATGTCCTTGGTAAGAAATCAAAAGAACTGAATGTTCCTCCTATTTCTAAAGCCAATAGTTTACTTGGTGCTGGTACTTATAATCTAAAATTAAAAGCTCAACATTCAAATGGTCTTAAAACTACTTTTAGTTATAGGAAATGTTATCACTGTGGACTTACTAATCATATTGCTAGTAAGTGCCCCACAGCCACCAAAGCTGAAAAGATAGCTAAGGTGAAGATTGCCCCCAAGGCAAAGAAGACCACTGAGGTTAAGAAATTAACTAAAGTGAAGAATGACAAAGCTGAATCTTCAAATGCTGCGAAGACTGCTGAATCTTCTATTCCAACTACTTCCACTGACAAATGTGTATACATGGTTAAGTGGGTACCCAAGGAAAACTAATATTCTTTTGTATTGCAGGTTCAGAAGGGTATCTGGTATCTCGATAGTGGATTCTCTAGACACATGACTGGAAAGAAAAGCCTGCTCGCTGAATACAAGGAAGAGAAGGGTCCCTCTGTGACTTTCGGTGGAAATGGAAAAGGACATACCCGAGGGTATGGTGTACTTTCAAATGGTACAACTTCCTTCAGAAGAGTCGCATATGTTGAAGGACTGAAGCATAATCTTCTAGGCATCAGTCAGCTTTGCGACATGGATAACAAAGTAATTTTTACTAAGGAATCCTGCTTTGTCTCTGACAAAAAGGAGAAGATAGCTCTCAGCGTTTATCGTTTGGAAAATGTTTATGTAATAAACATGGACTCAACAACCACTGAGAACTCCTGTTTCTTCTCAAAAGCCTCATCTGATGTCAACTGGCTATGGCATAAGAGGCAATCTCATCTAAATTTCAAGACACTGAACACTCTTTCTTCAAAAGAGTTAGTCACTGGTCTACCTCAACATTCATATGCCAAAGAGTCTTTATGTTCAGCGTGTGAAAAAGGGAAGCAGACCAAAGCAAGCTTTAAATCAAAGCAAGTTTCCTCAGTGTCATCTCCTCTACAACTACTCCATATGGATTTGTTTGGCCCTGTTAACAAACAATCCATCGCTGGAAAGAAATATACGCTGGTCATAGTTGATGAATTCTCTCGCTTCACTTGGGTAATGTTTCTCCGTTCTAAGAGTGACACCCCTGAAGAACTCATCACCTTTGTTCGGAAGATGGAAACCCTGAACAATCTGACCGTTCGCTCAATAAGGAGTGATCATGGGACTGAATTCAAAAACAGTTCTCTTGATTCCTTCCTTGAGAGCAAGGGTATTTCTCACAACTTCTCTTCAGTGAGAACACCGCAACAAAATGGAGTCGCTGAAAGAAGAAATAGAACAATTATTGAAGCTGTCACCTGCCTACTCAGTTTTGGGCAGAAGCTGTCAACACTGCTTGTTTTACGCAAAACAGGTCGCTGATAGTTAAAAGATTCAAAAAGACAGCCTGTGAACTCTTTCATGGGAGAAAGCCTTCAATTAGCTTTCTTCACATCTTTGGATGTCAGTGTTTCATACTGAACAACAGAGATGCCCTTGGAAAGTTTGATCCCAAGGCCGATGATGGAATCTTTCTTGGATACTCCTCAGTTTCCAAAGCCTTCAGAGTCTTCAATCGTAGAAGACAAACTGTAGAAGAAACTATTCACGTCACGTTTGACGAATCCCGGTCAGCAAACTCTAAACCGTCCGCTGATACCGAAGAACTGAATAAATGGATGTTCTCTCATCTTGGTGATTCAGAAGACATTCCCACTCCTCATGCTCACCCCGTTGAAGATGATGGTCCTATCATCCCAAACATGCAGAATAGTGAAGCTGAATCATCATGGGTCTCAGCTGTTCCTCTAAACACTATACCTGCCGCTGAACAAAATATCTCAGACATCCCATCTAGTTCTCAGCAATTAGTAAATGAAATGACAAATGCAAGTATTCCTCTCTTAGCTGATACTCTAGAAGTAGCTGAAGCCTCATCTTCAGCTCATCCAGTTCAGGATGAGTCAGTGACTTATGCTCCGGCTCAACGATGGACTGTAAATCACCCAATTGATCAAATTCTTGGTGATCCAAACGCTGGTGTTCAGACTCGACGAAGTGCAGGTACATTTGTTTATTTGTTAACTGAACCAAAGAAAATAGATGATGCCCTCAAAGATCCAAACTGGGTCAGCGCCATGCAAGAAGAGCTGACTGAATTTGAAAGAAACAAAGTTTGGAAACTTGTTCGAAGACCAACTGATAAAACGGTGATAGGCACTAAATGGGTCTATCGAAACAAGTTGGACGAACATGGTACTGTAACCCGCAACAAAGCTCGTCTTGTTGCTCAGGGATACAGACAAGAGGAAGATATAGATTATGACGAAACATTTGCTCCTGTAGCAAGACTTGAATCTATTCGTCTATTCTTAGCATATGCTGTACACAAAAACTTCAAAGTACAAGATTTCTTCAATGCAACAACTGATTAATTTAGCACATGATCAAATTTGTTGTTCTTCATGTGGTGTAGATGATTTTAACTGCAAGTCTGATTATTCTTCATGGTTTGGTTATAATTTCTATGGTTCTAATCGTTTTTACACAAATAGATATTATAACCACAACACTTCAAAGAAACCCGTTAATTCTCCTAACCCGAAAGGACCCAATTGGCAATGGGTACCTAAAACTGTTTAATTTCCATTTTGTAGCTCCGTCATGTGTGGTATTTGGATTCTGGTTGCTCAAAATAAATGACAGGTAGAAAGGAGCTGTTGAGCAACTTTGTGGAAAAAGATGGAGGGAAAGTTAAGTTTGGGAATGATCAGTACTCTCCAATCTTGGGTTATGGAGATATAGTAACAGACAACGTCAGGATAACCAAAGTTAATTATGTTGAAGGCTTAGGGCATAACTTGTTTAACATAGGTCAGTTTTGTGACAAAGACCTAGAAGTCCATTTCAAGAAGACCCGGTGTGCAGTTCTAACCGACGAAGGGAATGAACTTCTAGTTGGTTCTAGAAAGTCAAATCTTTACACTATTGACCTATCAAAGCTTAAGCCGAAGAATGACGTGTGTCTGATGTCTAAGGCAACATTGGAAAAGAGTTGGTTATGGCATAGACGACTATCTCATCACAACTTTCGATACATACAAAAGCTAACGTTGGGTGATTTAGTTACAGGTCTACCAGTTCTGCAGTTTGAAAAAGACTACTTTTGTACTGCTTGTGAGAAGGGGAAGATAAAGCGAGCTCCCCACCTACCGAAACCCGAACCTAGAACACACAAACCTTTGGAAATCCTTCATATGGATCTCTGTGGTCCGATGAAGACTCAGAGCGTTAGTGCCAAACGATACGTGTTAGTCATTGTCGATGATTATTCGAGATATACTTGGGTCAAGTTTCTTCGATCAAAAGACGAAACACCTGACTTGATCATCTCGTTAATCAAACAGCTTCAAGTGAATCGTCAACAAACAGTTCAGACTGTTAGGTCAGATAACGGGACAAAGTTTAAGAACAAGACTCTCGATGATTTCTTTACATCATTAGGAATATCTCATCGGTATTCTGTGGCTAGAACACCTCAGCAGAACGGAGTCGTTGAAAGATGAAACCGTACACTTGTTGAAGCCGCCAGAACAATGTTGTCCTATGCTGATCTACCTCTGTTCTTGTGGGCTGAAGCTGTTTCTACGGCATGCTATACACAAAACCGTTCTATTATCCATCGTCGGTTTGGTAAAACTCCATATGAACTGATTAATAATAGAAAACCTGTGATACACTACTGTAACATCTCGATTTTTGGAATAAAATATTAAGATGGATGTTATTGATAATCTATAATTTATTATGAGATAAGTTAATATTAGAGTTTATCCCCAATTAAGTTTGTTAATTGCTTTTTGAAGTTATAAGTTAAGGGGTAAACTTTAATTTTAATTTATAAGCTTGAGGGTATAAGTTGTCAATTGAAGAAAGTTGGAGGTTTGTTTGGTTAGGGTGATTAAACCTAATCACCACCCACCTCCTTATTACATAGAAATAAGCAAAAAAAGATATTATCTTCATTTTACTTGGATATTGTATGTGTGTGTGTGGGTTTCTTCACGGCAAGGAGGGAGAGAGAGAAGTTGAGAAGAACAAAGAAGAAGAAGAAGCAAATCATACTTTCAGCTGGAAATTTAGAATACAAATATGTGGAACACAAAGGTATTCATCTTAATTGAATTTCTCATATTATGGTTATAAGTTTTCTAAATGGTTTAGAAATGGGTTTTGTCAATTTTTGGAAAGAATGAGAAATCTGGGTTGATGGTTATGTTATATTAGTAGTCTAAATTATATCTGCAAATTTACAGAAACAAACATGGATTAAAACTATAATTTATGGGTTAAGTATGAATTCAGAGGGTTGAGATAGTTTTGAATGTCGCCATAGTTGGTTGCGAGAGTTATGAAGATTTACGATAATCATAAGTATCGCAACCTTGGGTTGCGACAAGCTCATAGTATCGCAACAGTTAGTTGCGACATGAGGTGTATCGCAACAGTTGGTTGCGAGAAGGCTAGATATCACAACAGTGGGTTGCGATAGAATATTGTGTCGCAACCGTGGGTTGCGACAAATACTGTGTATTGCGACCAAAAGGTTATCGCAACTAGTTAGTTGCGATAAGAGTTGAAATTTTAGGATTTTTAGTTTTAACGGTCCTAAACAGTAGATTAATACCAGTACGATGTATATTTGGGTATTTCAGATTTCTGTGAAGTTGGTGACGGAAATTCCTTACAACTTTGAGAAACTAAGAGTGACGGATGCATTTTGAATGAAGAATTTTATAAAGTAAAAATCTAATATTCTAAATTGTTGGTTTTGCTTAAGTTCATAAATGATATGAAGGATTTATAAAGGAGATTCGTTCATACTGTTGCTATGAGGAATCTATGTGGTATAAATATAATTCGTTTATACCGTTGCTATGAGGAATCTATATTGAGTAAATACCTGTACGGGTACAATTAGGTGATATGGATCCATATGCCTAGTGTTTGGTAAATCGTGGAATAGGCGTAGATTTATTCGAAATTCCCGATTTCTAAGGAAGAAAAAGGGATTGACAAGAGTGATTGTAATCTCTCTTTCCTTTCCAATAAATGGGCATGTGTTATTGCGATTTATTGGATAAGAGCATTAATCTAGAATCCGTTGAGATTCGTAGTGTGGGCTCTGGAACATGAGAAATGACTGACTTAGTGTCAGGTCATAGTTATGGAACCGGGTTTAACCGGTTACTAAAGGATGGTTACGTGTGTGATAAGAAAAAGAGTAAACCAGGTTTGCCATGCCTTGTTAACATTGATTTTTTATAAATATTATTTTGAAACCGAATGTTCTCACTAGGCATTAGCCTAATTGTTTCAAATGATGTTTTCTTACCAGGTACTAGCACGGGAAAATAAAGGGATGTGGGACGAGAGCTTTTGGATTAGCAGGATAAGTTAACTAATGCTGAGGTTTTGATAGATTGCTTAGATAATCTAGTTAATCTGATTATAGTGACATGATTAGATTAATAGGTTATTTGAAGAATTCTATGTTTGTAAATATGAACCTCATATATAAAATCTTGTCATAAATTGAGGTTTAAATTAGTCCTGATTTTTAGGGTGTTACAATATGGTATCAGAGCCTTAGTTTAAGTGAACTAAGTATGCTGATGAGATACTTAGACTTAAGCTGAGATGAATTAAGATATGATTCGTGAGATATGAGTAGATGTACTAAGACGGGATAGTCTTAGAGTCGACGGAAATACGTGAAATTAGTACTGTGACAATGGTAACGAGGATTCTCATGTATAATATGTTCACAATTCCAATTAGCTACTGTTATTATGAATATATTGTTACGCAAGCATACTTGTTTCTAAATTGTTACAGTGACTAATGATCGGTAAAGTACGTTTCGTATGTCTAGATTCGTGTAACCATTTCTTATGGTTATTCCTTTGTGTTATATTAGAACGATGGTGAATACGCTGCCATTGTCCCCTATCTCTTCGATGGATAGGTTCGCAATTGATTGGTCAACTGAAAGACAACCTGGAAGGATTAGGACCTAAGAGAGTCCGCCGAGGCTACCTACTAGGGGAGGTACGGACAGTCAGGTACACAGAACGGGTACCAGTACTGCTGATCAAGAAACACCAGAATCGACAATGGAGTTTCGTATGATGGAGAACATGACAAGAATGATGAATACAGCGATGGAAAAACAAGCCGAAATGCTTATGAAAGCATTGAACGATCGAAGTATGGAACTACGTCGAACGGGAACTGATACTGGGGTAATAAATCCAGTTAGTAACCCTGGGATAGAGGCAGAAAGGAGAGTTGAAAGAATCTGCTCATATAAAACGTTCCTAAGCTGTAAACCGCCAGAGTTTATTGGAGCGGATAATCCAGTAGCCTGTATGAATTGGCTAAGAGAAATGGAACAAGTGTTTAGAGCTTGTGAATGTGATGAGAAGTCAAAGGTCAGATTTGCATCTCAAATGTTAAAAGGTAATGCACTGACTTGGTGGAATGTGGTGACGGCTACAATTTCGGCTCCAGTCTTGACTGCTATGACTTGGGAGTCATTCAAGAAAAAGATTCTGGAAGAATACTGTAATGAGAACGAGATGGATAGGATCGAAGAAGAGTTCCGGACTCTTAAGAAAGGTAATATGTAGGTTAGGAAGTATACTGAAGTTTTTATGGAAAAGCTGAACTTGGTGGGGCATGTGGCTTCGACTGAGAAGGAAAAGATAAAATCATATTTGAAAGGCTTGCCAGCGGATATGATGTCTCGTGTACGAAATGCTAAGGCTTTAACGCTGAGGGAGACAATAGAGGAAGCTAAAGTGATGGAAGAAGTTTATGCCAAAGATAAAGAAGAAAAGACTCAAGTTGGAGAAAAACGAAAATGGGAGGGCCGTTCAGAGTCTTCTCAGAAATCAAAGGCATCTGGTAAAAGTGTTCGTTATGAATCACGTCGCGAGCCGAATTAGTGTCCAAAGTGTAGGAGTAAGCACTATGGACCGTGTCGGGTGACAACGTTGAAATGTTTCAAATGTGGTAAAAGTGGGCATATGGCGAATAACTGTCCGATACAAGGATCAACGTGTTATGAATGTAAACAACCGGGTCACTTTTGTCGGGATTGCCCAAAGCTGAAAAAGAGTGGAGATCAAAACAAGAAACCAAACGTTCCAAAGCCAACGGGTCGAGCATTTCAGATGACAGCAGATGAGGCTAAAGAATCGAAAGATGTCGTCTCGGGTACTTTCCTCGTTAATTCTATTCCTCCACGCATATTATTTGATTGTGGTGCAAATTTGTCGTTTGTGTCCAAGTCGTTCTACCACAAGTTAGCTATGCCTGTCACTACTTTGGAAGATGCCTTAGTTGTTGAGGTAGATAACGGGGGTCAAGCCTTGGTTCGCGATAGACTTGAAGGTTGTTTTATTTTGGTAGAGGAAACAAAATTTCCGATCGACTTATTGTTGATGGAAATTGGAGGATTCAATGTTATAGTGGGTATGGACTGGCTGACAGTCAATCAAGCAGAGATACTTTGTGCAAAGAAATTAATCCGGATTCCGATGGATGATAAGGATGATGTACTCATCTTTGGGGAAAAGCAAAAAGGGGAAGTTCCGTTAATTTCTGTTGCAAAAGCGCGTAAATGTCTAATGAAAGGATGTTCATCCTATCTAGCGTATGTTTTAGATGTAAAATCAGAAAAGAAACAAGTGGAAGATATTAAGGTGGTACGTGAATTCCCGGACGTATTCCCCGATGATCTTCCAGGCCTACCGACTGAACGGCAGGTAGAGTTTCGTATTGATCTTATCCCTGGATCGGCACCAATTGCGCGTGCACCGTATCGTCTAGCGCCGGCCGAAATGAAAGAGATGATGACTCAACTTCAGGAGCTGTTGGATAAAGGTTTTGTTAGACCGAGTTCTTCACCTTGGGGAGCTCCGGTTTTGTTTGTTAAGAAGAAGGATGGCACCATGAGGATGTGTATTGATTACCGAGAATAATGTAACCATTAAGAACAAGTATCCGCTTCCGAGGATTGATGATCTATTTGATCAACTCCAAGGAGCAGGATGTTTTTCAAAGATTGATTTAAGGTCAGGGTATCATCAAGTTCGAGTAAGAGATGAAGATATCCCTAAGACATCGTTTAGAACAAGATATGGGCATTATGAATTTCTTGTAATGCCATTTGGGTTGACGAATGCTCCTGCTGTGTTCATGGATCTGATGAACAGAGTATGTCGACCATTTTTAGACAAGTTTGTCATTGTATTCATTGATGACATACTTGTTTATTCAAAGACTGAGGCAGATCATGAACATCATCTTCGTGAAGTCTTAGAAGTGTTGAGAAGAGAGAAATTGTACGCGAAGTTATCGAAATATGAATTTTGGTTAAAAGAGGTACAATTTCTAGGTCATGTGATCACTTCGGAGGGAGTCAAAGTAGACCCAGCAAAGATAGAAGCTATGACAAATTGGGAGACACCATGAAATGCATCTGAAATAAGAAGTTTCTTAGGCCTAGCCGGATACTACCGAAGGTTTATTAAAGACTTATCAAAGATTGCTTCAGCTTTGACTTTATTGACTCGAAAGAACGTGAAGTTTGTTTGGACGGAGAAACAAGAATCGGCTTTCAGAACTTTACGTCAAAAATTATGTGAAGCTCCTATTCTTGCCTTACCAGAAGGAACAGAAGATTTTGTTGTATATAGTGACGCTTCAAAAATGGGTCTAGGATGTGTATTGATGCAACAAGGCAAAGTGATTGCTTATGCATCAAGGCAACTTAAATAACACGAGAAGAATTACCCCACTCATGATTTGGAATTAGCCGCGGTTGTTTTTGCATTGAAGCTGTGGCGGCATTATTTGTATGGCACGAAGTGTACTCTTTATACTGATCACAAAAGTTTGCAACATGTCTTTGATCAAAAATAGTTAAATATGAGACAACGGCGCTGGTTAGAGTTACTTAAAAATTACGATTGAGAATTGCATTACCATCCCGGTAAAGCAAATGTCGTAGCTGATGCTCTAAGTAGAAAAGAATAAAGTGGGTATTTGAAATCGACCAATGCTAGAATTGATGTAACGTCAACTTTGATTGAAAAGATAAAAGAGGCACAAGCGGAGGCCTTACTGGAAGAGAACCTGAAAGATGAAGTTATGAGCAAACAACACCTTCAACTGACTGAAGATGGCCGTGGAATTAAATTATTCCAAGGTCGTGTATGGGTGCCAAAAGTTGGAGGAAATCGAGAGTTCATTCTCGAAGATGCTCATAAATCTAAGTATTCTATACATCCTGGGAGTACTAAGATGTATAGAGATTTGAAATTGCATTATTGGTGGCCAGCTATGAAAGTAGATGTAGCTCGAATAGTGGAGAAGTGTAGAACATGTTCATTGGTAAAAGCGGAACATCAAAAGCCTTACGGAAGTTTCCAATCTTTGGAGATTCCGGAATGGAAATGGGAAAAGATTACCATGGACTTTGTGACGAAGTTACCAAAGACGCAAAAGGGTAACGACACAATATGGGTAATCGTGGATCGATTGACTAAGAGTGCTCATTTTCTGGCTATGAAAGAAGCATCACCAATAGATAAATTGACGAAGTTGTATATTGATGAAGTAGTGTCAAGGCATGGTATACCAGTGTCTATAGTGTCTGATCGTGATAGTCAGTTTACCTCAAGATTTTGGCAATCACTACAAGAATAATTGGCTACAAAAGTTAATTTGAGCACTGCTTAGCATCCGCAAACTGACGGGAAAAGCGAAAGAACTATTTAAACTTTTTGATAGATATGCTCAGGTCATGTGTATTAGATTTTGGAGGTAACTGGGATACGCATCTACCATTAGTAGAATTTGTGTATAACAAAAGTTATCATTCTAGTATTGGAAGAGCACCTTTCGAAGCTTTGTATGGTTGGAAATGTAGAACGCCGGTGTGTTGGTTAGAAGCCAGAGAAAAGCAGTTTGCTGGTCCGGAGTTGGTACAACAAACAGCTGACAAAGTGAAAGAAATACGTAAGCATATGAAAGCAGCTCAGGATCGACAAAAGAGTTATGCTGACCCGAAAAGAAGACCAAAAGAATTCCAAGTTGGGGAGTGTGTGATGCTTAAAGTGTCCCCATGGAAAGGTGTGATAAGGTTTGGTAAATGTGGGAAGTTAAGTCCTCGTTTTCTATAACCTTTCACTATCACTAAGAGAATTGGATTTCAAGCATATCAGTTGGATCTTCCACCTGAAGTGGAAGGAATCCATAATACATTTCATGTTTGCTACCTTCGGAAATGTTTAGCCGAAGAGGAAGATGTGATTCCACTTACTGATGTAAGAGTGGATGAAAAGAGTCGTTGTGTGGAAGAACCAGAGGAAATTTTGGAAAGGTCAGTTAGAAAGTTTCGTAATGGTAAGGAAGTAGTTATGTTGAAGGTACAATGGAAACATCATCGAGGTGCTAATGTGACTTTAGAGTCGGAGGAGGAAATGAAGACTAGATACCCTCATTTGTTTACCTAGCTTGATTTCGAGGACGAAATCATTTTCAAGTTGGGGAGTATTTTAACATCTCGATTTTTGGAATAAAATATTAAGATGGATTTTATTGATAATCTATAATTTATTATGAGATAAGTTAATATTAGAGTTTATCCCCGATTAAGTTTGTTAATTGTTTTATGAAGTTATAAGTTAAGGGGTAAACTTTAATTTTAATTTATAAGCTTGAGGGTATAAGTTGTCAATTGAAGAAAGTTGGAGGTTTGTTTGGTTAGGGTGATTAAACCTAATAACCACCTACCGCCTTATTACATAGAAATAAGCAAAAGAAGATATTATCTTCATTTTACTTGGATATTGTATGTGTGTGTGTGGGTTTCTTCACGGCAAGGAGGGAGAGAGAGAAGTTGAGAAGAACAAAGAAGAAGAAGAAGCAAATCATAATTTCCGCTGGAAATTTAGAATACAAATCTGTGGAAGACAAAGGTATTCATCTTAATTGAATTTCTCATATTATGGTTATAAGTTTTCTAAATGGTTTAGAAATGGGTTTTGTCAATTTTTGGAAAGAATGAGAAATCTGGGTTGATGGTTATGTTATATTAGTAGTCTAAATTATATCTGCAAATTTACAGAAACAAACATGGCTTAAAACTATAATTTCTGGGTTAAGTATGAATTCAGTGGGTTGAGGTAGTTTTGAATGTCGCCATAGTTGGTTGCGAGAGTTATGAAGATTTGCGATAATCATAAGGGTCGCAACCTTGGGTTGCGACAAGCTCATAGTATCGCAACAGTTAGTTGCGACATGAGGTGTATCGCAACAGTTGGTTGCGAGAAGGCTAGATATCACAACAGTGGGTTGCGATAGAATACTGTGTCGCAACACTGGGTTGCGACAAGTACTGTGTATTGCGACAAAAAGGTTATCGCAGCTAGTTAGTTGCGATAAGAGGCGAGAATTTTAGTATTTTTAGGTTTAAGGGTCCTAAACAGTAGATTAATACCAGTACGATGTATATTTGGGTATTTCAGATTTCTGTGAAGTTGGTGACGGAAATTTCTTACAACTTTGAGAAACTAAGAGTAGCGCGACTACTATCAGGTGAGTTCATTCTTACCTTACCTTTTTATAATATTTTCAAATTACGGTAAGGTGCATTTTTTATAATGAACTGTTTGGATGCATTTTGAATGAAGAATTTTATAAAGTAAAAATCTAATATTCTAAATTGTTGGTTTTGCTTAAGTTCATAAATGATATGAAGGATTTATAAAGGAGATTCGTTCATACCGTTGCTATGAGGAATCTATGTGGTATAAATATAATTCGTTCATACCGTTGCTATAAGGAATCTATATTGAGCAAATACCTGTACGAGTACAATTAGGTGATATGGATCCATAGGCCTAGTGTTTGGGAAATCGTGGAATAGGCGTAGATTTATTCGAAATTCCCGATTTCTAAGGAAGAAAAAGGAATTGACAAGAGTGATTGTAATCTCTCCTTCATTTCCAATAAATGGGCACGTGTTATTGCGATTTATTGGATAAGAGCATTAATCTAGAATCCTTTGAGATTCGTAGTGTGGGCTCTGGAACATGAGAAATGATTGACTTAGTGTCAGATCATAGTTATGGAACCGGGTTTAATCAGTTACTAAAGGATGGTTACGTGTGTGATAAGAAAAAGAGTAAACCAGGTTTGCCATGCCTTATTTACATTGATTTTTTTTAAATATTATTTTGAAACCGAATGTTCTCACTAGGCATTAGCCTAATTGTTTCAAATGATGTTTTCTTACCAGGTACTAGCTCGGGAAAATAAAGGGATGTGGGACGAGAGCTTTTGGATTAGCATGAGAAGTTAACTAATGCTGAGGTTTTGATAGATTGCTTAGATAATCTAGGTAATCTGATTATAGTGACATGATTAGATTAATAGGTTGTTTGAAGAATTCTATGTTTGTAAATATGAACCTCATAGTTAGTTCTCCACTTATATATAAAATCTTGTCATAAATTGAGGTTTAAATTAGGGGTGTTACAACTACTTTCGTGTTTTTGGATGCAGGTGTGTTGTGCTAAACGACAAGGATAACTAGAATAAATTCAGTCCTAAGGGGATCGAGGGCGTCTTTATCGGATACTCGCTCACGTCAAAAGCATACAGAGTCTATCTCAAGTCCTCTAGAACTGTGAAAGAAAGCATAAACGTCAGATTCGACGAAACTGAAGACTTGGCTTCTGTGCAAAATAGTACCCGCAATATCAGGAATTCTAGCATCCGGAAAAATCCGTCCAATTATGACAAGATCTTCAAACAAGGATCAAGCTTCCTCTTCTAATTCTAAACCTAATGATCTTGATCTATTGTTTGAATATTTTTATGATGATTATTTTGGTAATGATAAACCTTCTTCATCTATCAATAACAGGAGCAATGTTGCCACACCACCAGCTAATGCTACATTGTCAGGGCCTTCACCGGTACTGACTACTCCTACAACTGGTGCAACAACTCCTGCTTCATCTTCAAGTAACACGCATATGGCATCTCCACAAGCAACATAACGTGTATCCACTAATGGTGCTTCTTCGTCAGGTACAACTTCTAACGCCAATGGTGAGGACTCTGCAACTCAACCCGAGTCATCTTCTGAAGCAGACCCGGAGGCAGTTCCTGTTGACTCTTCTGTCAATGAACCCGCCCCACAACCGGAACCTACCTTGACAATAGAGTTGAATTTTGATAAAGATCCTACCTCAGTGGATCCCAACAAAGGTGTTGTATCTCTCCTCCCACATCCAACAAGATGGACTAGGAGTCACCCCATTGAACAAGTCATTGGTGACGTCTCCGAACCTGTAAAGACAAGATCTGCAACGGCTAACGAAGTCCTTTACGCGCTCTTTCTAAGTCATGTTGAGCCTACAACTGTTCGACAAGCCTTAGAAGATCCGGATTGGATCATTGCCATGCAAGATGAGTTGAATTCTTTTGAAGCATTGAATGTGTGGAGACTAGTTCCTAGACCTAAGGGTAAAATAGTAATTGGTATAAAGTGGGTCCTGAAGAATAAGAAGGATAAAGATGGGATTGTTGTGAGAAACAAAGCACGCCTTGTAGCGAAAGGGTATAGGCAACAAGATGGAATCGACTACGATGAGACGTATGCACTGGTAGCTCGCTTAGAGGCAATCCGGATGTTTCTTTCATTTGCCGCTTTCAGAAACTTCACTGTCTATCAAATGGACGTGAAGACTGCTTTCTTGAACGGTATCTTGAAGGAAGAAGTATATGTTTCTTAACCAGAGGGTTTTGTGAACAAAGATAAACCAAATCACGTCTACATTCTTGACAAAGCTCTCTACGGTCTCAAGCAAGCCCCTCGCGCCTGGTACGAAATTTTATCTACCTACCTACTTGGTGCTGGCTTTCGGAAAGGTAAAATTGACGCAACTCTCTTCACTCTGCATAAAAATGGTGAGATCCTTCTGATACAAATTTACGTTGATGATATTATATTTGGTTCAACTGACCCTGGATTGTGTACTTGGTTTTCGGTCATTATGATGACTAGATTCCAGATGAGTATGATGGGAGAGATTAATTTCTTTCTTGGATTACAAGTCAAGCAATTCTCAACCGGTATCTTCATCAATCAATCAAAGTATGTGTTTGACATTTTGAAGAAATTCAAGATGGAAAACTGTACCTCAATTGGCATGAATCTAAAATTGGTCCGGATCCACTTGGTGTAGATGTAGATGTTAAGAATTACAGAGGGATGATAGGCTCTTTAATGTACCTTACGGCAAGTCGTCCAGATATAATGTTTTCGACATGTCTATGTGCAAGATTTCAGGCACAACCAAAGGAATCACGTTACGGTGCTGTTAAAAGGATCTTTCGATATCTGAAGAGGACACCGTATCTTGGTCTGTGGTACCCAAAGGGAACGGGATTCGAACTCACTGCATATTCTGATACGGATCATGGAGGTAGTATGCTAGACCGGAAGAGCACATCTGGTCATGTGCAGTTTTTGGGTGATAAACTAGTAAGTTGGTCCTCGAGGAAACAGAACTGGGTTTCAACATCAACTGCGGAGGCAGAATATGTAGCCGCTGCCAGTTGTTGTTCACATGTTCTGTGGATGAAGACTCAACTGACGGACTACGACTTCAAGTATGAGAAGATCCCCATTTACTGTGATAGCAAGAGTGCAATTGCCATATCAGCTAATCCGGTCCAACATACAAAGACCAAACACATCGACATCATGTATCATTTTATTAAAGATCATGTCGAAAAAGGTACGATTGAATTATACTTTGTCACAACTGAGTATCAACTTGCCGATCTCTTTACGAAAGCCTTGGATGAAAAACAATTTAATTTCTTAGTATCCAAGCCCGGCATGTTGAACATGAAAGTTTAATATTCTATATTGATCATATAATGGATGGAAATATGTGTATGTCAATCTAGTTATTTCTATCTAGATTGATACATTCAAATTTTCATCACATTCTATTCTCAATATAAGATATTTTATTTTCATGTCTTTGTTGTTTTCATTGTTTATTCTGTTTGTCACTTTATATTCTTGTTATGATATCTATGTCTGCATAAGGTGTGTTCATAGTCTCAGGGGGAGTACAATATAAGATGTATGCACAAGATTAGGGGGAGTGTGCATATCCGACAAAGCTTGTAAGCGTTGATTTCATGTGCTCCTTACTTGACGATCACAAGGTATGTTCTCTAACTTGTTTTAGACACAAACTCTTAAATGATGAAAATCAATCTTTCAAAAACCTACGTGCATCATTTAAGGGGGAGTGAAAATATTTCGAAAACCTTGAGTGCTTAATCAATTGGAAGTTGGACATCTTCCAATGTGATAAAATCTTTCAAATTTTTATCTGAAAATTGTCCAAGTTTCACTGTTATCGCAACCTTCACTTGCGATATCTCAATGAATAGTGTGTTATCGTAACCTCCACTTGCGATAACTCAATGAACAGTGTTTTGTCGCAACCTTATGTTGCGATGAAACCAAGAGGATTGCTTATCGCAACCATGCATTGCGATAAGGTCATGGAAACAGTGTCATGTCGCAACCTTCTGTTGCGATATGATTCTGAGGTTATCGCAATTCATTCATTACGACAACCTGACACGTGGTAGGTCAAACCTTTGGACCAATCGTGTGTTGCCACGTGTCACTGAAATTCAAATTTCGAATAAATAAGAGGGTTTTCCAACTTGTCTCAACTCACAAACCCTCAAACTCTCTCTCCAAACTGCTACTTTTCATCTCGATTTCCAATCATTTTTGGCGATTTCTGTTCCATACATTCGACTCAGATCTACTTCAAGGTATTGTATCCTAAATCTCATTCAATTAACCATTCAATCGCATGCTACAGTCTGATTTAGGGTTTTAAGTTTGATCTTTTTGTATATCTCCGTAAATCGATGAGTTTGTGTGTTTGTGTTGTTAGAAAACATAGGGTTTCACTGTCGTAGGCAATGCGAGTCTAGTGATATAGATTTTAACATAAAAATGTGCGAAAAAGTCAAATCTGGGCCTGAACACTTAAGGTTATTTCGGTGTTCATCCATATCGCAACCAACTGTTCTTCAAACCTTCAAAACTATCGCAGTGGTCTTATGTTCATCCTTATCGCAATTGTGAGTTGCGACAAGATCTTATCGCAATCAATGTGTTGCGATAACCTCTTGTCACATACTTCACACTGCGATAACTCTTTGCCTGCGATAACATTTTGGTGTGGGTTGCGATTAGCCCAAGACTTGGGGATTTTTGGAAAACATTTCAAGGCAAAATTCAACTTTGGCACTATTCTAAACTGTTAAGTGGTTCAGATGGCTGATCATGATGGGAACTCTTCTGATGAAAACACCATCATCCGTTCACATCGTTCATCCCACCCGTCAGTCAATGCTCGTGACCGGGATGAAGAGATTTTCCCGAGGGTGAACTTTCTGAGTTTTTTTGATAACAACCATCATCTCGATCTAGAGGTTCCCTTCGACTATCAAATAATCATAGAGATCATCCGTGACCATCCTCTACGAACTGCACTTACCCGAGTTGAACTTGTACCTGCCATCTATCTTCAACAATTTTGGGGTACTATTCAGTTCAATTCGACGCATCGTACACCACACTTCACAGCCAGAGTTGATCATTTTGACGCCCGCATTACTCTACGAGGACTCAGACGTGCACTAAACCTTCCATATTCCGAGAACTTTGAGGATCCGGTTCTTAAAGAACAACTATTCGCCGATATCAGAAGTCTTGGATATCAACACCCAGACAACCAAGTTCTTACCGGTTCATCACAGTTCAGACGTAACTATCTTCCGAGAGTATGGTACACCCTATGCTCTATCTTTAATCGTTGCATGACTTCTAAACACACAGGCGTTAACAAGACGAATCTGCCTATCCTACGAATGTTCCATGCCTTTACATTTAACCGGAACATTGACTATGCTATTCTGCTATGGAATGAACTAACTGAGCTAGTCGCGGACAAGGCACGCCCAAAGAAGGACCGTAACTTCGTGCCCTATCAATGATTCTTCCAGATTCTGATTCATCATATTATGGAAGACAATCAGGAGATTCCCCGACGTGCAGATGCTCTACGAGGCCCAAGCCAGTACATGCACTACCTACGAATGCCTAAGCACATAAATTTTGCTCACATCGCCGTTATCCGAGAAGACTTACTCGCATATGCTGACCAACAGTCCTGGGTAGTTCAGCAATATAAGTTAGAAAACGCATTGATGGTCCACCCAGAACCGGAGGGACCTCCCCATGATGCAAACCTACTAGGTGGTGAGGGTCAGAATGTCGAGGGGGTTCAAGAACATGGGGTTCTTGAACATCGAGAGGTGAGGAGACCTAAAAGAAAGAGAGTCGGGAGAAGATTACAGACTGTTGGTCATGCATCTTCTTCAAGACCAGTTCAACCACCACCTCGACCTCCTCCAGTTAAGATCTTTGACAATGATGTCTCATGGAACTCAGCCGATGCTGCTGCCTCATCTTCTGATGATGAGGAAGCACCAGTATTTCCACCTTTTGATGATGATCCTAACGATGATGACTCCGATCATGACCCGCAGGCCCATCTAATTCCAAGGCATATGGGTCGGAGACCACGAGTCGTGAGTTCCTATGCTAATTCCGCACGGAACATCGGACTCTCTGACACTGCTACTGATGCCGCGGGGCCTTCTAATGTAAACGAAGGAGTAGAAGTAGATGTGGAAAATATAGTTAATGGTGAGAAACGAGGGAGAAAAGAATTGAGTGAAGCTGTGATAGAGTCGGATAAAGTTTTAACTACCGACTCTCCCCAAACCGATCCGAGTCGGGTAGCCACATCTTCTACCAACGAGCGTACGTCGCTGTTGCGTATTGAACAAGTCGTGGTCTGCCCAGCCATGCATATCACAGCCCCACCAAGCCACTCATCGGTCTCTCAACAGACCGGTGTTTCATTTGCCACAGGGGATTTAGCACAAAGTCTATCGGCAACACGTTCGATGTTTGCTGGTATTGAATCAGGTAGGCTCATGCCCCGGCCACCGACCTTCCTTCAACGCACATCGAGTCTAGGACCAATCGGAAGAACATATTTTCCTAGGACACATATGATGGTACAACACCAAGTTGCGGGCTTACGTTCCCCAACCGCCATTTGTTGGTACCCCACGAGGACCGGGTGGAAGTCCTGTCATGGTCAACACTATGCCAGCCATGAACATAGGCCGTACGGTTGCTACAACCGCTACTATAACCGGTAACCTAAGTGGTCCGGATCTTGCCCACATGTTCCCAAATATTCCACAGGATCAGATAGTACGCATGCTTGGACCGCCTCCACATTATATCGCTTTTACCGTGCTTGCGTCCGCCTTAGGTTCAATCAACACTACCTTAAATCAACACAGAAATGCTTTACAACGCACAATTGAACGAATACCACAAGAAGTGAGCAGAGCCATCAAAGGAAAACACGTTGCTGAACCATCGTCAACTCCTTCGAATCAACCATCCCGCAATGAATCCGATCCAAATACACCACCACCATTACCGTTACACCAAATACCTGAAAACCAACTCAAATCAGAGCTGTTAGCCCGTCTTCTTGCCAAGAGTGACTCGAGTACAGCTGAAGAGGTTGACTTAATTGCATTACTTCGTCAACATACCCAACCTCAAGCCTAATCCTCAACCCAACCACCTTCTAGCAACGACTTCAAGCGTCTAACTGATTCAATGACATATATGACGAATGCTATGATGAACGGATTCACCTCCATCACTAACAGGCTTAAAGCTGTCAAAGAGAAGTGTGGGATCCAAGCTGAAGCTCCACAGAAACGTAGGCATGATGATCCGGATGATCCTGATCTTCATGAGGGGGAGAAGAGAGCATGGGTCAGGGAAACAACGGACACGGGTACGAGTACAGGAAATGAAGGGGGTTCAGTCAGTGAACAGGTAACCACTACTGAAGGTGGTACGGCGACTGATGTGGTACAAACAGATGATACTGAAATAAATGTTCTAGCTGATGTCATAACCGGGGTTGAAAAGCCTTCGGCTGTTGACAATAGAACGGCAGACGAGCGGATGGCCGACGGTATGATTATTGAGATAATCTACAGTGATTCAGAGGAAGAGCCAGGAAAGTTAAGCCACAAGATAAAAGAAGAAATGGTTGATGCTTTGGATGATGAACTTGACACTACTAGGGATCAGGCTATGGAAATTGAATCTGAAGATGATGCTCCTTCATTGTTAGAAACTGCAGGTCCGAGTATAGGTACTTCAGCTCCACAAGTTCCGGTATTTCATGATGGAAAGATCAGGGATCCAGTACTTGAGGCAGAACTCCAAATCTATCAAGTTGTTATTGATGATGAACCAAGGTACGTGGCTACGGGAGAAAGAGTGGCACTCCTGACTCCGTATCTAGAGACTCTAAGGAAAGAATTATATGTACGAGATGTTCAGCGAATCAACTTGGAGAAAGTTTATGGGATTGAAGACTGGCCGTCACTAAAGAAGATCGAGTTTCTGTATGTCATGAAAAATAAAGACAGAGAATCAGGTGCTGTCAGATCGGACAACATGATTATGAAGTTGCTGAAGGTTGAATCTCAAAAACTATTTAATGTCTTTTATCCTGAGTTCACCGTCTTGAGATCTGATGGTTCCGAATGTGTGTTCTCTGAAGCTGACTTCAAAAGTCTGAAACTTTATGATTTTCTGAGTCTTTACAACCTCCTAGCCACCCGCCCAGAAAAGAAGATTGCATATGACGCTGCTTATCAAAGTGTGAAGAAGTTTATGAGAAATATTCTGAAGTTCTCATACCTTACCGATTTTCAGATGGGCTTGGAATCTCGTCAAGCTCATGTGAACATAAGATAGCCAAACAGACGACTGCCTGATATTCAAGGTATCCCCGCTTACACCGTACTGAACAAGCCTGAGCTCGGGGTTGTCTATCTTGATACTGACTCAAAAAAGAGATTCATGAGAGTTATTTAGATCAACAAGTTCTGTGAGGGTACTTTGAAGACGATTTTGGTTCATCTGGAAAGCAAACTTCGTCTAGATGCGAGTGGAGAGGTAAAGCTCAAAGACAAAGAAAAGGACCTGATCAACCAAGTGATTGAAGCCATCTCCTACCGGAAGGACTACCGACTTGCACTGCGAAGATTCGAGATCATCTTTGGCATTCGAAAGAAGTACGTGACCCCGGTGGACACCTAAATCTTTTGCCTCTACATTGGTACAAAGGGGGAGATTGTTAGTGCTTAATATGAATTGTACCAAGTAGAGGGACTTATTATGTAATAGGGTCATAGTTATCCCTAGGTATATATAGTTTGCTAATTTCTCTTTGAGAAATTAGGTCATCTTACACACACTAGCCACACACACAAGAATTGTATTCCAATCCTATTGTGAGCTAATTGAACTTTGAATGAATATAGAGATGGCTTCCTTTGATGTTATGTTTGATTGATTACTTGTTCTGGGATCACAAAATCAATTATTGATTTTGAATCCACATTGACATAATAACATTAAAAATTAAAATTTAGTGTCAAAGGAGAAAAAAAGATGGACGTTTTGATCAAATTCAAAAATAAGTTATCGATGGATTTATTATAAGACAAAGTAAAAAAATAATATAATACATAATATGAAGAAAAAAAATTAAGAGTGCATTTGGTTTTTAGCACAGGGCCTCCAAAATATCAGGAACGGCCCTGTGTGGTGACGTATATTATTTAAAAGTGTCACCGTACGTAGTACGGCATACAGTTATGTTTATTTTCCAACTTGTCACCATAACATGACATAAAGTGACGTTTATTTCTCAAAACATTCAACATAGCATGATATACAATGACATTTATTTTTTTAAATCGTCATTGTATCATGATATACAGTGACATTTATTTTTCAAAATCGTGATTGTAGTAGAAGTTATAGTGACGTTTGTTTTTAAAAATTGTCACCATAACAGGACATAAGGTGGTCTTTGTATTTAAAAACCATCACTGTTGAACGACATACAATGATGCTTATTTTACATAATCATCATAGTAGCAATATATACAGTTACGTTTATTATTCAAACTCGTCATCATAACATAATGTACAGTGACATTTGTTTTTCAAAACCGTCACTGCAGAATGACCTACGGTCATGTTTATTTTTAAAATCGTTATTGTAACATGACCTATGGTCACGTTTTTTTTTTCAAAGTCGGCAATGTAGTATGAGAGTTGGTGACATTTATTTTATTAAATCGTCAGCGTAGCTGACTTATGGACACGTTTAATTTTCAAAACCGTTTTCGTTGCATTATACACGACCACGTTTATTTTTTAAAACCGTCACTAGCTATAGTATGAGATTTTGGTGACTTTTATTTCTTAAAATCGTCGATGATTAAACACATGTTACATTGACAATACATAGACGTTTAATCATATATGATTAAACACACGCCAAGCCGTGTAATCATGTATGATATCACACTTCTCGCGGCCTCGCATAATGTTTAACTTCTCGCATGATCCTTCTGTAACACCCCGAATTTTCATTAATTTATAATTTAATGTGAATGGGATCGTTTTGTAATTTAGTCTAAGTTGTGGACTATTTGCAATTATAACTCTAGGGTTGAAATTGTAACTTATCCAAAGTCTAATGTTAAGATTGAAAATTCAATTTGAGGGGTTATTTGGACAATGTTGAAAATTAAAATTGGAGGACTAGTTGGTCATTCCTTGTAAGTGAGATTACCTTAAGTGTAGGTAAGCCTCATCATTTGAAAAACATCTCAGAGGTGTTCTTGTTGAGTCGGTCATAATCAGAGGAGAGAAAGAAGGAAGAAGAAAACTCTGGTAAGATTCATCCATAATTTCTAATCAAGTTTTGATAGATGTTGGGTTTAAGCAAAGTTATCTGTGAATAGGTATTTAGAAGTCTTTAGCAAACAGTTTGGATTGTGCAGAAGAAAGGAATTCATCTTCTTCAGGTGAGTTCATCGATTCATTTTAAACTTACCGGTTGAAATTAAATCATATGATTGTGTATAAAATAGCTGAATGACTTGGTATAACGGTATTAAGATTAAGTCGAGTAATAAATTGATTTTTATGAGCTTATGTTTGTAATTTTGACGTGAATCGAAGGTACTGAATCGTAGTACCGGTATTAGAAAATTTCCGGAACTGGTTTGAATTCCGGAAATGGACTAGTTCCGGTATTGGTTTGAATTCCGGAAATAAATCAATTCCGGAAGATGGGCTCGATTTCGAATCCGGAAGTTGGGCCAAAAAATGTAGTCCAGAATCAATTCCAGAAAGTGGGCCGAAGATTATGATCCGGAACTCATTTCCGGAAGTGGGTCAAAATGGTTGGGTTCCGGTATCAAACTTCCGGAATGGGCTTGGAATTGGGTACCGGAATTGGGTACCGGAATAGGAAATTACCAGAAGTGGGTTTTGCATTTGAGTACCGGATCTAATAAAATACCGGAATGGGCTTAAGGTTTGGATCCGGAATTATCACTTCCGGAATTGGGCTTGACTTGGTAATACCGGAACAATGAAATTACCGGAACTGGGCTTGGTCTTTAGGTACCGGAATTGTTAAGGTTCCGGAATTGGGCCTTAGCTATTGGACCGGTATATTTTGGTATTAGAATGGGCTTTAAGCCCGACATTAAATGGAACCAAATTTAGGTTTAGAATTTAATTAGGATTTTGATTTTATTAAATTAATTCCGTAAAATGGAGTTCGGAATATTTTGATTTTGATATTTGGAAGAGAAACCGCCGGGATTAAAGTTACGTTAAGTTGTTAATATTCTTAAAGCTAAGAATATGTTACGAGATATATATTAATTAGATTTCGGTTTTGGGTTTTATAGTCCGGAAATAAAGAATTACGGAATGGACTTTGAGTCCGTATTAAAGGGACCCGAATTAGTTTTGGAATCCAGTTATGGTTTTGGATTTTAAATTAGAATTTCGTATTCAGATAATCCCACTTTTTGAGTACGGAATACTTCCTAATTATAGTACTTGAAAAGGGAAATAATTGAGAATGAAGAAGCGATGAATTGTTTAATATTCTTAGAGTTAAGAATATATATATATATATATATATATATATATATATATATATATATATATATATTGCGAGAGATAGTGTGATATGTTATTATACATATACACTAGTACGTATATGGATCCATAGACAATATTAGTATGTGATCACGTGAAATAGATCGGGATCTTAATGGTAATTTCCGTTGATTAAATGAACGTGGAATAGGCGGAGCACTAATCGTAATTCCCGTTGGCCAATATTGTGGATTGTTAATCCTATTTCGAGAGGTGATTATTAACGTGGAAAATACTTAAAGTGATTTATATTTCCCGTTGATTTGATAAACGTGGAATAGGCCGGGCTCTAAAGGTAATTCCCATTTTGTGTTATGATGTGATAAACGTGGAATTGACTAGGCTCCTAAAGGTATTCCCGTTGATTGAAATGTGGATTAGACCGGACACTTAATGGTAAATCCAATTTCATATTGTGATGTAGAATCGTGGAATAGACGAGGCACTAATCGTAATTCCCGGTTTCTGTTGGAAGGTAAGGATCCGGCCGGGCACTTAATGGTAATTCCTCCTTCCACTTCAAGAAATAGACATGGTGCCAATTGTAATTTCTTGATAAGAGCAGTGATCTAGAATCTGCAATGATTCGTAGAAGGCTCTTGATTTTGATGATATGACTTTCTGAACGTTAGTCATAGGCATGTGATCGGGTATGTTCCCGTCATAGAGATGAGCACGTGTACGGTAAGAATGGTGGTGAACAGGTTTGTTTATATGCTTTGGATATATGAGTTTCCAGGCTGTTAATGTTTTAATTTGAATTTGGATGTTCTCACTAGGCGTAAGCCTAATTGTTAAAATTAAATCTTCTTACCAGGTACAGGCTCAGGGAAGTAATGGGATGTGGGATGAGAGCTTTTGAAGCATTCAACTTTTGAGATAAGCGGAGGATTTAGCTAACACAATGAAGCTTTTTGATGGATTGCTTAGATAACCCAGTTAATCTGATATTATAGTTGACATGATTAGATTAATAGGTTATTTGGAGAATTCTATGTTTGTAAATATGAACCCTCATAGTTAGTTCTCTTCTTATATAAAAGTTTGGATGTTATTTTGTCATAACTTGTTACAATTTGAGTTTCAAATTGGCCCTGATTTTTAGGGTGTTACAATTTGGTATCAGAGCTGAAGTTTAAGCGATCTAGGTATGATAATGAGATACCTAGACTTAAGCTGAGATGAATTAAGTTATGATTGTGATATATGGGTAGAGGTACTAAGACGGGATAGTCTTAGAGTCGACGGAAATACGTGAAATTAGAACTGTAACGATGGTAACGAGGATTCTCATGTATAGTATGTTCACAATTTCAATTAGCTAATGTTATTATGAATATATTGTTACACAAGTATACTTGTTTCTAAATTGTTACAGTGACTAATGAGCGGTAAAGTACGTTTCGTGTGTCTGGATATGTGTAACGATTTCTTATGGTTATTTCTTTGTGCAATCAAAACGATGGTGAATACACCAACAAGATCCCCTAATTCTTCGGAGAATAGGGCAGTAAATGACTAGGGTTTGGAAAGACAACCTGAAGCGGGCGGAACACATGAAAGTCCGCCAAGGCCACCTCTAATAGGAGGAATGGATAGTCAAGCACAAAGAACGAGTACCGATACTTCTAATCCGGTGATAGCTGAGTCTACAATGGAATCTCGCATGATGGAAAATATGATGTAAATGATGAATACAGCAATGGCACAACAATCAAAAATGTTCATGAAAGCGCTAAATGATCGAAGTTCTGAGCTACAACGAACGGAGACAAGTACTGGTGTAGTAAATCCAGTTCGTAATCCTGTGGTGAATGTAAACAGGAAGGTGGAAAGAGTTTGTTCTTATAAGACGTTTCTAAGCTGTAAACCGCCAGAGTTCACCGGAGCAGACAATCCAGTAGCATGTATGAATTGGCTCAGAGAAATGGAACAAGATTTCCGAGCTTGTGAATGTGATGAAGAATCGAAAGTCAGGTTCGGTTCTCAAATGTTGCGAGGTAACACCTTAATATGGTGGAATATCGTAACATCTACTGTGACGACTCCAGTCTTAGCTGCTATGACATGGGAGTCATTCAAGAAAAATATTTTGGAGGAATATTGTAATGAGAACGAAATGGATAGGATTGAAGAAGAGTTTCAGACTCTTAAGAAGGGTACTTCGACTGTTCGGAAGTACACCGAATCATTTATGGAAAAGTTGAACTTAGTGGGGCATGTGGCTTCAACGGAAAAGGAGAAGATTAAAGCTTACCTGAAAGGCTTACCGGCCGATATGAAGTCTAGAGTCAGAAGTTCTAAGGCCTTGACTCTGAGGGAGACGATTGAGGAAGCAAAGATCATGGAGGAGGTGTATGCAAAGGATAAAGCTGAGAAAGCTCAAGTAGGAGAGAAAAGAAAGGGGGAGGGTCGATCGGAATCTTCGCATGGGTTGAAGTCCTCTATTGGGAAAACTTCTTTTGTGCACCGCCAGGAGCTGGATTGGTGCCAGAAATGTAAAAGTAAGCACTATGGTCTGTGTCAGATGACTTGGTTAAAATGTTTTAAGTGTGGTGAGAGTGGTCACACAATAGGGAAGTGTCCCATATAAGGACATACATGTTTTGAGTGCAAACAGCCCGGTCATTATCGAAAGGATTGTCCAAAGCTCAGGAAAAGCGGAAATCAAGAAAAGAAAACGAATACCCTAAGACCACCAGGCTAAACATTTTACATGATGGCGGACGAAACTGAAGAATTGGCGGCTGTACTTTTGATACGTTCCTTGTTAGTTTTATACATAAGTATATTATGCAAGTAATCCTAACTTGTCTTTTGTATTTCAATATGTGGTAAAAGTTAGTTATACCAGTTTATACTTTTGGAAAATGTGTTATGGTAAAAGTGGTTAAATAAGATCAAGCCATAGTTGGGTAAAGATTTGATGATGGTAACAGTTGCTCCAAGGAGATCTGCAGAGTTTTAAGTTGGGGAGCGGGTAATGTTGAAGGAAATAAGATTAAGAAAACATGGAAAGTTGAGTCCTTGTTCTTCTTGGACCTTTAATTGTGATTATGTATGTAAACTTGAATTTGAAGGGACATACAATATGTTTTACGTTGGTTATCCTTAAAAAGGAATATTAGTTATCCGCAATTGTTTATATAGTTTCGATTTCGAGGACGAAATCATTTTCAAGTTGGGGAGATTTGTAACACCCCGAATTTTCATTAATTTATAATTTAATGTGAATGGGATCGTTTTGTAATTTAGTCTAAGTTGTGGACTATTTGCAATTATAACTCTAGGGTTGAAATTGTAACTTGTCCAAAGTCTAATGTTAAGATTGAAAATTAAACTTGAGGGGTTATTTGGACAATGTTGAAAATTAAAATTGGAGGACTAGTTGGTCATTCCTTGTAAGTGAGATTACCTTAGGTGTAGGTAAGCCTCGTTATTTGAAAAACATCTCAGAGGTGTTCTTGTTGAGTCGGTAATAATCAGAGGAGAGAAAGAAGGAAGAAGAAAACTCTGGTAAGATTCATCCATAATTTCTAATCAAGTTTTGATAGATGTTGGATTTAAGCAAAGTTATCTGTGAATAGGTATTTAGAAGCCTTTAGCAGACAGTTTGCATTGTGCAGAAGAAAGGAATTCATCTTCTTCACGTGAGTTCATCGATTCATTTTAAACTTACCGGTTGAAATTAAATCATATGATTGTGCATAAAATAGCTGAATGACTTGGTATAATGGTATTAAGATTAAGTCGAGTAACAAATTGATTTTGATGAGCTTATGTTTGTAATTTTGACGTGAATCGAAGGTACTGAATCGTAGTCCCGGTATTAGAAATTTTCCGGAACTGGTTTGAATTCCGGAAATGGACTAGTTCCGGTATTGGTTTGAATTCCGGAAATAAATAAATTCCGGAAGATGGGCTCGATTTCGAATCCGGAATCAATTCCGGAAGTTGGGCCGAAAAATGTAGTCCGGAATCAATTTCGGAAAGTGGGCCGAAGATTATGATTCGGAACTCATTTCCGGAAGTGGGTCAAAATGGTTGGGTTCCGGTATCAAACTTCCGGAATGGGCTTGGAATTGGGTACCGGAATAGGAAATTACCGAAAGTGGGTTTTGCATTTGAGTACCGGAACTGGGCTTGGTCTTTAGGTACCGGAATTGTTAAGGTTCCGGAATTGGGCCTTAGCTATTGGACCGGTATATTTTGGTATTAGAATGGGCTTTAAGCCCGGTATTAAATGGAACCAAGTTTAGGTTTAGAATTTAATTAGGATTTTGATTTTATTAAAATAATTCCTTAAAATGGAGTTCGGAATATTTTGATTTTGATATTTGGAAGAGAAACCGTCGGGATTAAAGTTACGTTAAGTTGTTAATATTCTTAAAGCTAAGAATATGTTACGAGATATATATTAATTAGATTTCGGTTTTGGGTTTTATAGTTCGGAAATAAAGAATTACGGAATAGGCTTTGAGTCCATATTAAAGGGACCCGAATTAGTTTTGGAATCCAGTTATGGTTTTGGATTTTAAATTAGAATTTCGTATTCAGATAATCCCACTTTTTGAGTACGAAATACTTCCTAATTATAGTACTTGAAAAGGGAAATAATTGAGAATGAAGAAGCGATGAATTGTTTAATATTCTTAGAATTAAGAATATATATACTGCGAGAGATAGTGTGATATGTTATTATACATATACACTAGTACGTATATGGATCCATAGACAATATTAGTATGTGATCAAGTGAAATAGACCGGGATCTTAATGGTAATTTCCGTTGATTAAATGAACGTGGAATAGGCGGGGCACTAATCGTAATTCCCGTTGGCCTATAATGTGGATTGTTAATCTCATTTCGAGAGGTGATTATTAACGTGGAAAATACTTAAAGTGATTTATATTTCCCGTTGATTTGATAAACGTGGAATAGGCCGGGCTCTAAAGGTAATTCCCATTTTGTGTTATGAAGTGATAAACGTGGAATTGACCGGGCTCCTAAAGGTATTCCTGTTGATTGAAATGTGGATTAGACCGGACACTTAATGGTAAATCCAATTTCATATTGTGATGTAGAATTGTGGAATAGACGAGGCACTAATTGTAATTCCAGGTTTCTGTTGGAAGGTAAGGATCCGGCCAGGCACTTAATGGTAATTCCTCCTTCCACTTCAAGAAATAGACATAGTGCCAATTGTAATTTCTTGATAAGAGCAGTGATCTAGAATCTGCAATGATTCGTAGAAGGCTCTTGATTTTGATGATATGACTTTCTGAACGTTAGTCATAAGCATGTGATCGGGTATGTTCCCGTCATAGAGATGAGCACGTGTACGGTAAGAATGGTGGTTGAACAGGTTTGTTTATATGCTTTGGATATCTGAGTTTCAAGGTTGTTAATGTTTTAATTTGAATTTGGATGTTCTCACTAGGTGTAAGCCTAATTGTTCAAATTAAATCTTCTTACCAGGTACAGGCTCAGGGAAGTAATGGGATGTGGGACGAGAGCTTTTGAAGCATTCAACTTTTGAGATAAGCGGAGGATTTAGCTAACACAATGAAGCTTTTTGATAGATTGCTTAGAAAACTCAGTTAATCTGATATTATAGTTGACATGATTATATTAATAGGTTATTTGGAGAATTCTATGTTTGTAAATATGAACCCTCATAGTTAGTTCTCTTCTTATATAAAAGTTTGGATGTTATTTTGTCATAACTTGTTACAATTTGAGGTTCAAATTGGCCCTGATTTTTAGGATGTTACACCTTCCATATCTATATATAGATATGTATGTATATATATATATATATATATATTACTAACTATTAAAGCATGGAGTACAACTTTTTTAAGCATTAAATTTGAAAATCTATGAATTACAAGTTAGGAAGCACAATGTACAACTGATAAATGTTGACTACTTTTTTAGGCGACTTCTACTCCCGCTTTCTGCTTCTTGTACTTTTTATTGTATTCAAGTCAAATTTCAAATTCAAAAGTAGCGTTACTTCTTCCTCTTAACTTTCCTCCTTCCCCCATAAAACCCCCCATTTTCCTTCTGTCGTCTTCAAACACAGTATCGCATGGTATTCAAATTTCAAACGATGATATGAACCATGTTTGCCGCTCCATTTGTATGAGTTCCTCCATCCAACCATCCACCGCTCCAAAACCCTAGATTTTGCGTGTCCTATATCTCTCTCCAAAAAGGTTTCATATTTTCGAAACTTTTACCTATGCGTCTTCCACCAGCTGAATCTCTGGTATGGTGCGCTCTCTCTAAATCTTTACTCTCTTCATCTCTAGATTTTTGGTCTTGCTGCCACCTCCATCTTTTATTTTGTATTGATTTGTTCAAATTATTTCATCTTAGTTGCTATACGACCTCCATTTTTTATACTAGGGTTTCTGGGTTAGCAGTCTGTTGTTATTTTCTTAAATATAAAATATTATTGCTGTTAATCTATGAGATATGTAGGGAAGGTTTTCGCAAGCAAACCAAGGAGTGTGTCTTTGGTCAATTTTTTTATATAGGTATCTTCAAAGTCTTTGGTAAACATCATCTTCTTGGAGGGTTTACGGCTCTCCTTTTTTGCAGGTTAGTTTAATAATTTTCTTTTTAATAAACTAATATTTGTAGATCTCAGGTAAGTAAGCTAACCTATGTTCTACTCACTACATCCGAAACTGGAACTAAAGCATATTTCATGACATTGAGATGAATGGTGCAGGTTTTCACTTGGGCTGAAGGAACTATTGTTGATGCTCAACACATAATGGTAACATAATTAGCAGGAAACTACGTAAGGAGAATTGGTGAATTGGGGTTTAGGTGTTACCAATCACGAAGATGTCTTGATAAATTGACATCAATGGATCTTATTGACAATATGGTTTCTTGGTGATCTTAGCTTGTAAGAAGTGTTATATGTTCCCAAGTGGACATGTAGCTTGCATAGATGTGTTATTTGGCCAAAAATGTAGTTGCATTTCTACATTTGATGCTTTCAGGATTAATTTGTGTAATTGTTTTTGCTGATCTTTGTATGGTAATTTCTTGCTGAACCTTCACCTCTTCATACCACTACATTAAATTGGTCGATGAGTATAAGCAGATGTTATCCCAAGCCACCGAGGCATTGTCAACCTTCCTAGAGTATATAATGTATGTATGTTTATTTATCTTTCTATATGTGTTTTGATATAATATGTATGTTGTAATCATTACTGTGTATTTAATCTTTTTATATCCTTCGTAGATTTTGGGTGCAAATAGTTCACTTAATTCATCATTGATACCTATCTAAATTGTTGGCTGCTAGGTAACAGCTTGGCCAACGGGCTGTTCCCATGGGGAATGGGTTTGATATTGGTTTGACTACATAAGTCTAACAAGTTTGAGGTTTTGCCATCATTGGCACTTTTCAAACAATTGTGGCTATAACTAACCCTTGAAATCATCTTTAAGTTGACATCCTTGAAATTCCGCTTTACATGCATTTTGCTGTAATGTTGCTTTTCCAGGGGATTCCTCGACTCCCCAAAATATGCTTGTACATGCCATTGGTGTAAAATCCAAACATGGAAGTCAAGTGATTGTTGTTGCAAGTCCTCCATTAACAAAAGAAGATCATGTGGGTTCCTTGCTTCTAGGTGCAAGCCTATGGAAAACTGGAGGTTCGACTTCTGAATCTCATTTATTCTTGGTTCTTTTTTGTTCAGATTCTACTATCATTCTTTCTTTTGTGTTTTTGTTCATAATTCCCAATTCTTACAGATTATTAACTTGAATTTCATGAATTTTAATTGTAGCAGGTGCTGAAATGGAGAACATAATAATAGAACCAATTATCAAATTAGATTCTTTGTTGTCTTCATCAATCCCGCTTCCGATTCAACATCAAATCCAGTAACAGTTTTCTTGATTCTGATTAAGTTAACTAACATTACATTTTCTTTTTCTTAACCAAAAAATGCAATCCACGGCCACCGCCTAAATTTGCTGCTACCTTTTAGTTGAGTTAATTTCATTTGATTCATTGACATTCATTTGATTTTATTCCCTCCCTTCGCGTGTCTCACTCTCACTGTGTTGTTGCCTGTGATTCTAGAAGTTTAGGAAAGAGGAAGAGTTCAATCATATTAAGAAAAAAGTTAAACAGAAAGTTCTTTCTACCAAAATCAGGTAATAGTACAATGATATGAAGAAGATGAGAAAATGTTTGAATAGCAAAATGCCTTAAACTAAGAAAGGGTTTTAAGAGATGTACATAGTTAATTCGTTGCCCTTTGATGCAATCTATAATTTGCAGCCATAATCGAAATTATGTCTTCTGATTTAAGATATTTTTATCTTTAAATAGGATTGTATTACTTTTCATGGGCATATGTGCTAAAAAATGAAGCATAGTGATCAATATTTGCATGCCAAGTAGTTGTTTTAGCCATTACTTGGTATTATGGTTGATTTATTATCATTATTGGGCATGTTTGTGAAGTTATTTTATGTTATTTTCACCTGATTGGTGTATAGGTAAGTGACTGGGAACTCAAAGATTATATTGGTGGCATTGTTTCAATTGATGGGAAAATAGTCGACGAAGAGTCAACCATCCTTATTTACTGGGTAAGACTCTCAATTATTTCCTTGTCTTTTATCGGGTAAGATTCTCGGTAAGGTAAGTGACCCGATAAGCGTTTACCGGTAAACATTTTGTAAATGACCCCTTACTTTTTTGTGGTTAAGTAGAAAAAAGGGTAAATGCAATAAGTCCGCCATTCTGGTTTGGTATTTGTTGTGTACCTAGACCGTGTGATAAAAAATAGGTGTTAAGAAGTCAATATAAGTACAAAAACTATTGGGAAAACTGATGAAAAATGTTGTGTTTTGGGTGAAAGTAGAGGTTCGAGGTGTCAAATGTGACAACAATAGGAGGATGAAAGGTTGAGACCGAAAGAAAACATGATTGGTTGATCTTGCTGGTAAGGTTACATCATGTAATTGCAAGGGGAAAGTCATCTACACAGACTTCACTCGTCTATTTAAAGGGAATGCAACACGATATTTGTTATAGGTGTAGAGGTTGTATAATTAAATCATGTCTTATATCTGAGATCTTTAAAATATTCGTGCAGGCAATTGGAATTTATTATAAATTAAAGTGGATGATATTTCCACTATTTGAACTACTACTAGAGAGTTTTTTAATTGTGATGAAAACATTCTCCTATCATTGTGGTCCATTGGGGAGTAGTAAAAATTATTTTCACCAATTAAATAAATAGAGGGACTTCATCTAAATTACAGAGTGTTGATATTTTGGAGCATCAAATATTGTTATGTATCAAGTATTGTATACCAATTAGTTGTGTTTGGTTTGAGCCTTGTCTCATAGTACAGTTAGTAGGCTTGAGCTTGATTTATGGTGTGTGAAGGTCATAAAAATTGGTATTTTGATTTCTTTCAAAAATAATATCACTTTGGTATATAATCTTATTTCTAACAAGCAAGAAATAGAAATTCTGTCTATTGGGCTTGAAATTTTGAAAAACTTAAAAGTCTAATAATTTATACATGTATTTGTTTTCATTTAGTGGTCATCGTGAAATCATTATTGACAAATGAACGCCAACAACACTATCGCGTTGTGCTAGAACGCCCGCTTCACTTGTATCGATCGCGATGTGCTAGAAGGCCAACAATATTGTGAGTTGTTGTGCTTGAAGGTCAACAGAGTGTATTGTGAGATGTTGTGCTTGAAGGCCAACGGAGTGTATTGTGAGATGTTGTGCTTGAAGGCCAACAAAGTGTATTGTTGAGTTGTGCATAAGTGTCAACCATTGGGTATTAATCAACGGTTTTATAAATTGTTTTAATACATGGTTTTATATAAATTGATCTTATAACGGTCTTGAAATGATAGGGATTATCTCAATAGACTGTTTGGTCTAACACTCATTTTGTTTTCAAAAATATGCATTTCAGGATTGCGGAGAGTAGGAGGTAAAGGAAAAGTTAATAATGTAAAATCGCCTTATTTGATTTATCTTGTTGGAGATAATCGAGAAGAAAATTGAAGTCTGATTTTAATATGTGAATATATGGATCTTTCGTATGAAGATTTTATTAGCAAAAAGTTTGTTTGTTAATTCATAGAGTTGTATAGATTTGTAGAATGGGACCCAGTGTGTAACCCCATTGTGATTTGTTTTATATAATATTCCAAATTATTTGTTACGTGGATTTGCGGGTTGTTACAAAGTGAATTCCAGTTTATGCCCTATATGACGTTGAAGTCGAATCGGTGGGACACCTGTTCTTTGGGTGCCAACTAGCCAAGGAGATATGGAAGAAAATCGGTCAGGGGTGGGGATTAGATATTCCGCTCTTAAATGAAACTTCAGAGCTGAATGATTGGATGGATTCGTTGAGATTGCAGAAAATGGGCTTAGTTTGTCTCGAGGGAGTTATTTATACGGCGCTTTGGACGGTTTGGTCTTACCGGAATGGGACTCTGTTTAGAAGTTCTAAGACGAAAAAAGCGGTGTTGTGGAATAATATTGTTACCCACTCATTCTTTTGGATTATGAATAGGGGCAGTAAGCTTAGGTGGCGTTTGTTTTTTAAGAGGTGCTGAAGTATGAAATCTGATTTCACTTCTGATTTTTAAGTGGTGGTGCTGAAGTCTGAAATCTGAATAATAAGACTGTTTGTTTTTGTAAAATGGTAAATGTCTGAATCTGATTTCACTTCTAATTCCATCCATTTATTTATCGAGCTCCTTTGCAACTTATTTCATAAATTTCACATGTTCTCTGATCTACTCTAGATTCAGAATCACATCCGATACAACAAAAACACCCGTAAGATACCTCTCTTTTTGTGACTTTTCTTACCCGCAAGTCTTCCTTGCAACCTTCATGGCTACACCCATTCGAAAGCCTTTTTCCAGCCAACATTCGTGTAATTATATTGAACGTTATACTCTCGAACCACTTGCACATTGGGACCACAGATCTAATTGGGTCTCATTCTTTAAGGTCGACAGCAACAAAGCGAACTCGTTAACAAACCAGTTCACTGGAGCTTGGCCATAAAGAAGATGGAGGTGGCCTAAATGGCAGTGCCCCGGGTACATGAGTCAAAATAAAAAAAAACACTATACTAAAATCTTCTTCATAACTTTTGAACCCCACCTTCGAAATCAACTTTCAAACACTCCTCAAGATCCCAATAAAAAAATGTGGTTGGATTGGACAAGATTATCAAAAATCATGTTTATAAATCCTTGAGAATTGACAGAAATCAAAAACAACAGAAATAAAAAACCACAGGGACGAACCGACGAAGGAGACGAACCGACGAAGGAGACGAACCAACAGACAAATCAAAATCACAGAGACTACTGAAATAAAAAACCACAGGGATCTGGAATCAAAAATATTCTGTGTGGTAGGTAAGCATAAAACAACAATCTAGATCCTCTTTGACAAATTAGGTCAAGCACTCGATTTAGGTCGAACTCGTTTTGCAGATTGACTCGATTTGCAGATTATTTGATTTATGTCACTCCATTTGGACTCGATTTAGGTCTACTCGATTTACTTGTAAAGATCCAATCACAAACAAGTTGAATCAAAGTCTGGAAATCGATTTTGGAGATGACGACCTGGATCGATTTTGGAGAATCGATTTTGGGGATCGATATGAAGTTTATCTGACTGAAGTTCAATCGGGGTCTGAAGATCGATTTGGGTTGAAGATCGATCGACTTTGGAGTCGTGCGATCTGGGTTGGAAATCGATTTTGGAGTGATGCGATTTTGGAGTCTGATGAAGAAGGCATGCCTAGAAAACTAAATAAATGGAAAAAAAGTCAGGAGGTTATCACTTTTTGTTACAGAGAAATTTAAGTGATAAGTGACTCTGAATTTATGAAAAAAAACAAACACTCTTATTTGTAAAAGGTTCGACCGAAAAAGTGATAAGTGATGATTAAGTGCTGAAAATAGAAAAACAAACAACCCCTTAATGTTAATTGGTGTGCTGGTTGCAAAATCCCATGCTTTCATGTTGTTCTCTGTAATGTGGTTTTCGTGCATCTTGCTAGTTAAAAAATCACCATCCATACAAAAAAATAGAATTTAGTGACAAGTATGAGTACCGCTAGTTGTATAGACAGTTTCATCTTTTTGACCTCCTTTGCCTAATACTTTATATCATTTATAATTAATACCACTTTATGTCTACAATAAAAAAAAGTCATTTAATTAAAAAATGTGTAATTATTAAATTTTAATTAATTAAAAGACAATTTATTAAAAATGTAAATTGTCTAAATTAAAATTAGAGAAATGTCTTTTAACATAACTGACAATGGAGAAAGAAAATGTGTTTGAAATATCAGATTATTAAAAAAATGGATTACTTTTTAGACTTTATAACTTTTGGATTTTTTTATTTTACTTGAAGGGATCTTAATAAAATACAAAAAAATGGTGACTTGACTTTTTGACTTTCGTTCTTGACTTCTTTGGGTTAATCATGATCTCTTTATGAAAACATAAAATTCTAAATTCAGAACCGAAGATTTTGACAAACAATAGGAACAAATAGAACAAACACCGATTCACAAATCCGTCACAAATATTCTTGAGAATATATATGTTTTTCTAAAACTTCAGTGACAGATTTGTGACAAATCCATCACAAATATTCTTGAGAGTATATAATTTTTTTTTAAAACTTCAGTGACACATTGTGACGGATTTCCGACGGATTTACGCTGGTGTTGACTTTTGTTGACTTTCTTGATTCTGCCGAAAATCTGTAATAATCGGGTTTCTTTGCTATTTGGAAGGAAGAGCTTGGGATTGGGAGCTTTGGAGTGTGAATCACCATCTTCTTCAAGGTAATTTCCTTCTCCTTAATCCCTTAAAACTCTTGAGTAATGCTTAGAAGCTTATTGTGGATTTTTGATTGCTAAGGTTTTGTTTTGGAGTTTGTTTTTGAGCGACATCTCCCCAAGAGAGTGAATGCGTGGTCTTCCTCCACCCTCAAATTTGGATATTTGATGCCTTTTGTTACACCTTCTTTGACAGGACATTTTGGGTTGTTGACCTCACTTTCCACTGTGTTTTTCTTTGAGATTGGGGTTTTTGGCTCTAAGACCTTAGGCGATGGTTCTTCTAGGGTGGTGGGCAATGCTGTAGCATTAATTGGACTTGGATATGGAATTCTTTTCTATTTCAGCTTGGGTTTTAAGTCGAAACTCTTTGTTTATGGTTTTATCTAAGTCTTTCCCACTTCTAAGTGTCACAACTTTCACATGTTCTTTTCCTGAAGACCTTGGGATTTCTGTGTTACTTGGCAAGGATCCACTAGGTCTGTTACTTTGGTTAAGAGCAAGTTGACTGACTTGTGTTTCAAGATTTCGTATTGAAGTGTTAGTTTGAGCAATAAAACTTTTCAACATTGCTTCCAAGGAAGGGTCTGCTTGTGAAGGGGACTTGTTTTGAAAAGGTGGTTTGTTGTTTTGAAAATTCTGGTTTTGATGATGCTGGTAATTTTGAGAACTGCCAATATGGTGCTGAGTTTGAAAATTGGAATTTCCTTGTTGCTTATGCTCAAGTGGATTTAAACTTGGGTTGTTCCATGAAAAATTTGGATGTTGTTTCCAACTGGCATTGTAGTTATTAGAGTACGGATCATTTCTGTTATGAACATTGTTAACTGATTCAGAGTTATGAGGACAATGTTCATAAGAGTGGTCTCCATTGCAACAAACACATTGTACTGAGAGGACAGATGGAGTGGGTGTAGTGGCAGTCGGTTGTGCTCCTTGACCTGTAGTTATGTTTTTAAGCATATTGGTCATGGAAGAAAGTTGAGCTGTCAATGCAGTATAAGCATCTAAATCATGCATTCCAGCAGTCTTCTTTGTAGTTGGTGCCCTTGGATCAACCCAATGCCAATTGTTTGTGGAAATCTTTTCAAGAATTTCATACCCGGTGTTATACGTATTGGAAGTAAAGGCCCCTCCTGATGTCGCATCGAACATTTGTTTTGCATTTGAATCAAATCCATTGTAAAACGTCTCGAGTTGAATACAGTAGGGAATGCCATGGTGAGGGAATTTCCTTAATATTTCTTTAAACCTTTCCCAAGCATCGGGAACTGCCTCATCGTCCATTTGTTTGAACATGCAAATTTCATTTTTGGACTTAGCATTCCGGGTAGGTGGAAAATATTTTTTTTCAGCCATGTCAGCCCATGATGGTACAGAACCTGGTGCCAATGAATTAAACCAAACTTTTGCCTGATCCCTTAAAGAAAATGGAAACAAGGTGAGTCTTAAGGCATCAGAAGATACCCCAGGAATCAGAAAAACATTGGTGATTTCTTTAAAAGATTTTAAATGTGAGTGTGGATCTTTCGATGGTAATCCGGAAAATTGACCATTGGCTTGCAACATGTGAAACATAATGGGTTTTGTGTGTTGTGTCCATGTGAGGCTTTATGTTGGTCCCGAAGGCATATACAAGTTTGTAGAAGGGGGGGGGGGGGTTGAATACAAACACACAGATTTTACTTTTCTAAATTGTTTATTGATAAATCATTAACAATTTACAGCTTGTTGCGGAAACAAGATTAAGGATAAACCTAAATCTAAACAAGTTGGAACACTAAGGTTTCTTGCACTAAGAGAGATAAGGAAATTACTAATAATAACCTATCTGAGATAAGAGATTGAACTTGTCCAGAGTTAGCAAGTTACTTCAAATGAAGTGGGTTCATCTCTTTATATACTGCATGCATTTAATGCAAGTCAGTATACACTTTACACGTATCAGCAGCTGGTTGGTTGCATGTCATTGACCTTTGTTGACAACCTTAGTAGCCGCATGTATGAATAGTGTAGTGTCAGAGTTGTTGTACGAATTCAGATAATCGGAGGTTCTTTTCTGACATTTCGTACGGAGTCGTGCAAGGGTGGTTAAGACAAAAGTACTTTGTACGGAGGACTTCATGATCAGCTTTCGTTGATTCAGCGGTCTATCATTTCGTATCAGCGAATGATAGAGTTCAGCGATAGCTAAAGTCTTGTACTTGATACCTCACGTTGAATGGACAAATCTGAGTCTTCGCTGATCCGCATCAGTTCATTAGGAGACTTGTCGCTGGTTTTTGAGCTTGATCTTCGACTTCAGCGTAGAACCTATGTTGACGTGAAACTTGTCTTGAGGGATTATAAGTAAACAACTAACTTATCAGCGATCACCATAAGTACTGAACAGACTCAGACTATTATGGTGAACAGTGTTCGCTGAATGTTTAATCTAAAGAGCGAGAGTTCCTATCAGCGGTACTGTAAGGTCTTAGTACTTATCAACGATAGTGAAACTCTGATACATATTGTTTACTTACAATTTTCACTAAGTATATAAGAGAGGGTCATTATCAAATCACTGAGGGTTTGGATCAACACTTTACAATTCCTGAATTTAGTTTCTCAAAGTTAGGAATTGCATAGTCCATGATTCGCCCATTTTTTGAGTTTGCAAGATCAATTATGTTTAATGGTTCATTTTGGTCATTGTTACCATGAGATTCTTCATCATCATTTTCATTATCAATTATTTGTTCTAGAAAAACATGAACTGGTGGATTTCCAAAAACTGGAGGATTACCAAAAATTGGTGGGTTTCCAAAATTTGGTGGTGCTCTAGGGTTTTCTAAAATTGGTGGTCTCATTGGGTTCCCTAGAGGCGGTGGTATTACTTCTAAGACGGGTGGTCTTGGTCTATGCTCAAATCTGGGTGGTGCATCCATATCGGGAGGATTCATGGAATTTGAAGTTCTTTGTAACCTCCTTCTATGATGAAAGGTTTTTCTATGTCAGGATCTAACTCAAAAAGTTCCCCTCGTGGGATTCGTGGCATACACCAAACCTAATGTGATTCGGACGGTGTTAGAAAAACCAAATCTTTTAAAATACTTTTATAAACTTTAGCGTGCCAATCCCCGGCAACGACGCCAAAAACTTGACAGTGCTTTGAATACACCAATAGACGTGTGCTATATAAACCTCAAAGCAAATATACATTGAGATCTAATGTCGTCATTTCAAGTAATAAAATGGTAAGAACCATGTATCGTCCCACATAGATTGGAGTAAAGGTGCTATAAAGGTCTAATAAAAGAGATGATTTCCAAGGATCAATTCGAAGATATTGTTTTGATTGGATTTATCACAGATTGAATACACAAATAATAAAAGAAATCAAGGGTGTAAGATATTGGGATGAAGTCTAAACACAAATTCCAGCAGGCCAATGTTGTGGCAATGCTACAACATTTGTCTCTCAACAAATAAATTCACCATCTACTTTTTAGGATGCCCTTCCGGATCTTCAACATTGTACTACTGATCTAGATTTCAATCAACCCATTCATGGTGTTGTATCAGTAGCAAAATGATGCCTTCCAAGTATATGGATAAACAAATTACTTTGTTAAAAATCACTCTTCCAAGTTGATCCCATATCAGTTAAGTTGCCGTGTTCTGAGTGGTCCATTCCTGATACACACTCTACACTTTTACCACCATTAGAGATGACCAACTTATCGGGCAAAATCAACCCAGAAAAGATAGAGATGACAAATTCCATTGTCAGTAGCTCTTCCAAGTCTTACTTCCTTTGTCATTCGGATTGACGTGCATTTCAATGGCTCATTCCTGATGCCATGGAACTTTAAAACTTTCAAAGTGATCAAAACGTCATGGAGTAAACTTGATCTCTTATAAAACTTAACATGAAATGGTGAACATCGTTATTGAGAAACGATGTCCACCTTTCTTTGTGTTTAAAACCTCGCCCTTTAATCTCACACCCAAGCTATAGAAATTAGCTACTCATGCTTGAAAGTAAATGACAATAAATGTAAATGACAGAAATTAAAGACATAATTTAAATGACATAAAAGTAAATGACAAGAATGTAAGATGCAATAATTAAAGACAAGAAAGTAGTGCAACAATGTTGTCAGTAATGCTGCAGCAACTCATAAGTAAGAACAAGAAGATGAACAAGATGAAGAACATAAAAAGTAACTTGCATAAATTAAATTAAGCTAGAAAGGTTTTCACATCATTTGTGAATTGATGGAGAGTTACCAAAAACACAACTACACATCCCTATTTAAACAAGAGAGAGATGGCACAATAGCAAAAATCTAAACAAATCTTAAAGTGTACCATACAAGTACACTACATGTACTAAAATATTGTCTAGCTAAAAGAAACTACATGGTACTATTCTCATTACAAACCAAAGATATTTGATTTAAATGTAACTAAGCTAGTTGGATCTAGATTTGCTTGACTTTCTTGACTTGCTTCCCAAAAGATAAGTTCCATGTCATCAAATCGTCTCCAATCTTCATGATATCAATGCTGGAGCAATGAGATAACAATGAGATAACAACTGCCTGCACTAAGAACAAGTTAGCCTTTCTATTTTGTAAAAACAAGTAAAATCGTATACTTAGCTCCATGATTAAGAAAGATGAAAATAAGAGAATAAAATGACTCAAAGGTTGGGATAAAGCAAAATATTATATCTAAAAATAGATTAAAAAAGGCACTTTATGTATTGAATAATCAATGCATATCAGTATGTCACACGACAATGATGTTTTAAAAAATAAACGTCACTGTATGTCATGTTATGGTAACGATTTTGTATATTAAATGTCACCGTATGTCATGTTATGGTAATAGTTTTGTATATTAAACGTCATCGTATGTCATGTTATGGTAACGGTTTTTGAGAAAGACAACCTTTTTTATACACCTAAGGTGACGGTTTTAGCCGATGGTAACGGTTTTTGATGTGATTTGGTAACGTTTTTTAAACATAACTAAAAGTGTATAAAAATGACGGCAAGATAGGTGGCGATTTTTATATCCACGAAAGTCGTTACCATATACCCACGGTAACGGTTTTTAACCGTCACTAAAGACCTTTTTTTTACTAGGGCCTAAAGCACTCGAATATATAGTCACGGTCAACCAGGGGGACCTCCTTCAATCGATTCCATGGACCACGAAACGCATCCTTAAATATGGTGGCCATCTCTCGGGAAACGTGGGGATCTAGAAACCTTCATAATTAAAACTTATACAACACAAAAGCCATTTATATCATTTGATTACGTAATCTAAGTTAGGCCTTATACCACATCTACTAACTGGCCCGCCGCCGGAACCTGTCAGTACTCGTGGTCATCGACTTGGGATTTGTGGTGTCGGAAACGCATTGCCAAAAAGAAACACTACACCTTGGCAAAGAACAAACAAATTTGCACAAAAAATATGTACAATGTTTGCTTTGTGTTTAAATTTTCCAATTTGTTGAAGAGCACTCACTATTGCAAACTATAGTTTCACTTTCAAGAGAATGATTACTATTAATTTGCAAACTATAGTGTCACTCACTAACATTTACATATGCAGGGTCTAGCAAGAAAATTAGGAGATAAAATATATGTAGATAATATGATATGTAAGATGAAGTTGATAATAGAACATCAACAATCAAAGTAAATTAGGGCTACAAGTTAAAATCAGATAGTTTAAACCATTGATATTTGAGAAAAAAAATTACAAAGGTAAGCAGATGCGAAGGGTTGACACGGGTCGATAGGACAATATGGGTGGCGACGGTGGGTGCCAACGGTAGTAGCGACGGGAGGTAAGGTCGTCGATCTGTTTGGGGAGCGGTGATGTTTCGACAAAAAGGTTGATCTGTTTCTATTTTTTCCAAGTGTATATACCTAATAGAGATCTGATTTGTTAATAATTATATTTAAACAGTGACAGATTTGCGACGGAAATTTTGTTGCAAATTACCGACGGAAAATTTCGATCGCTGATTTGCGATGGATTTCCAATGGAATCTGGTTGGGTCATTTAACAACATCTTCTTAAACCAAAACGTGGGGTTGGCTACCATGCTATATGATAATAAGTTGCGCATTCTCCTTCAGCAATTGCTTTTGGCATAGTGGTTTATAAACATTTGGATCCTAACAAGAAGAACATACTATGCATCTGATATTATTAAAGAGCGTACTATGGTTTTATGAACAAATATTACAATCAAATTAGGTTTATAAAACGTCAAAAATATTTGAGTATCATGATAGATTGTTTTATATGACTTATATTCACTAAACTAAAAAAATAAAACGCCATAAAAGGGTTATAATAAGTTTATAGAACGTTTTTGGACGTCTTAACAAGTTTGTATATCTTTTTAAAATAAAGCGTCGTAGTAGTGTTTTATATAACATTATTTGATCTATATTGGTATGTGTCGGTTGTTGATCTATGCATGTATATTTTTAAAATAAATCGGTGTGTGCGTGTGTGTGTGTGTGTGTTTTGGTATGTTGGTATGTGTCGGTTGTTGATCTATGCATGTATATTGTGTATATGTGTATATATTGATATCATGTGAATATGTGATCAATGTGTATATATAGTTAATGTGTGATATTTGGAAATCGCGTATGATGTATATATGTGTTATGTATATACATGCATGTGTATATATGAATGATATATATATATATATATATATATATATATATATATATATGAATGTATAAATAGCATATAATATGTGTGTTGTTTGGTTACCCTGTATGTAAACTTAGGTAGTAAGTCATAATGAGTGTTAGTAGGTCTTGATAAGCCATATAAAATATCTTATTGTGTTATAATGGATCTCAATGGGTCTTATTGACCTATAATGGGTCTTAGTGGTCTTATCAACCACATGCAATAGACACCACATACATATATGCAATACACACTTCGCATACAAACATGTAATAAGTCATACACGGTATTGTTGGTTTTTAATGAATTCTGACGGGCTTTAATCGGTTATGTTGGACTTTTAAGCATCTATTGGGCTTTAATTTGTTCTAATGGGCTTTAATAAGTTCCATTGTCTTTTAAAGGGGTTCATTGGGCCTTAATGAATCTATCGGGTTTTAAAAGGTTCTATTGGGCTTTAAAGGGTTTAATTGGACCTTAATTGATCTATCGAGCTTTAAAGGGGTCTATTAGGCTTTAAAAGGCCCAATAGTTCATTAAGAACCACTGTAACCCATAAAACATTTATTGGGCTTTAATCTGTATTAATGGGCTTTAATCGGTTTTATTGTCTTTTAAAGGGATTCATTAGGACTTAATGGATCTATCGGGTTTAAAGGGTTCTATTGGGCTTTAAAGGGTTTAATTGTACCTTAATTGATATATCGAGCTTTAAAGGGGTCTATTGGGCTTTAAAAGGCCCAATAGTCCATTAATAACCACTTTAACCCATAAACATCTATCGGACTTTAATCTATTCTACTCGGCTTTAATCGGTTTTATTAACTTTTAAAGGGATTCATTGGGCCTTAATGGATCTATGTAAAGCCCGTGTTCCGGTACGGTTTATTTTATGTATTTATTTATTATTTTTCTCTAAGCAAATTGTTTGTTAACGAGATTGTCGGGAAAGATCAAAAGGGAATTAGTTGTAGTGTTAGTTGGTTTATTTGTAAAACTTTAACTTTTAGGGGTGGATAACGAAAGTAGTTTAAAAACCTAGGGGCTATAAGGGTACTTTTTGGCAAAGGGTTGCATGGGGTCGGCCCATGAAGGGAACCGACCCCTTCTCGTTTTTTTTCCTGCGAAGCCTACAACATCACCACAAAACCCTATCATCCATTCCTCATTCCTTTTTTTTGGATTGCTGCCGTCGAACAACCCTAAACCCCCCTCCCCATCGTTTCTTGCTACTGCCGTCGGAGCACCCACACAGTCGGCGCCGCTGTCGGCGTCGCTGTGCTCATCGCCGGCGAGAGAGAAAGGTTCAGCGAGAGAGTGAGCGAGAGAAAGAAAGAGACGATAGCGGCAGCCGGGACGTGAAGGTCGGGATCTCTCGTGGTTTTCTGCGGTGAGGTACGGTTCCGTTTCCTTTTCGTTTCTTTTCTTTCGTCGTTTTCAACCGCAGGCCACCACCGCCGCCGCTGCAGCCTTGGCTGCCGGCGGTGTGGCCGCCGCCATGCACCACCAGCCGGTGGTTGTAACGTGCAGGGGCGGGGGTTGTCGGGCTGTGCGTAGGGTGAGTGGCTAGGCTAGTTGGTTGGTTTATCCTTTCGGGTCTCGCCGGAGTTTCCTTTCAAACCACCACCATCGCCGGCGGTGGCTGTCGCCGCCGCCGACCACCACTGCCGGAGGTGGCAGTGGGTGGTGCGTGGTTTAGTCCAGCCTTGGTAACCTAAAACCCTAATCGCGTGAACCCTAGTTGCAAACCCGAATCGTTTAAACCGAACGCGTAAACCGTTTTTATAAAGTTATCATTTTATGTGAAAACGTCCTTTCTGCCGCTGTTTTGCATCGGCCATAACTTTTCCGTTGTAACTCGGATTGTGACGAATCTGTTGCCCACGGTTCACATTCTGTGTCGGGCACATTTTTCTTGTTTTGGCGAAAACCTGGTTAGGCCTCTAACTAGGTGCAAAGTGGGCGTTTTAGCAGCAGGTCCGAATCTGCCAGCTTTACGTTTCAATCCTAGAATAATTGTATAAAATTGTAGGAAAATCGTTATAACGATTATAATATGTCCTTGGAAAGCTAAGACCTAGACCCTCCTGTTTGTGGGACTTAATCTCTGGATTAGTGGGTCTAGAGGGGGATAAGCAGGTCCCGAACAGACCTGCAGTTTAGACCGAAAATCTGAAATGTCGCTCGTTTAGTCTTACGTTTATATTTGAGGGTCGGGGCGTCGTGTTGACACGTTGTAGCACTTCTTTAGGTGACGAGAAGTGATTTTGGAGTTGGCAAGCTCTTGTGGTCATCCTAGAACTCCGGCTTTGCTTTTCGAGGTGAGTTCTCTCACTGCGTAGAATAGGGATTATATGTACATCGCGGTAGTTTGTGTGTAGTAGCTGAATTGTTGTGTGTACTAGCTGAATTGTGTTGCGTAGTACTTGGTTGAATTAATGCCTAGTATAAATGAATGTTATATACATCTCGGTGGGACCGAGGGCTCGGTGGGACCGAGGAATTGTGTACAAGTGTTGTGTGAACTCGGTGGGACCGAGGAATTGTGTACAAGTGTGGCATGAACTCGGGGAGACCGAGGGATGCCTACACGAGTGTTGTGTGATTTCGAGGAGACCGAAGGATACATGCGAGGGTATTTTGCATGAGTTTGCTTGTATAAAATGTAACTGCTTGTGGTAGTCGTCTATCTATGTGTGGATAGGAGTGGTGTGTATATAATTGCTACCTGCGTATGTGTTTGAATTCACTAAGCTTTGTGCTTACCCCTTTCCCTATAAATTACTGTTTCAGGTACGAGTGGCAGCAAGGCGTGATGGTACACACTGGAGCGTTGAAGAGATGTTCCTTATTATTATTTTGAGATACTACATTTAGAAGAATAATACTTTCCGCTGCTTTAATTAATTTGGCTATTTAACTAAGCGAGGTTTTGGTTAAAACGTTCACTTAGAGTTAAATGTATCTGGTTTATTTTTAATGAAATGTTATTTTAAAAAGTTCAAATTTATTGTAATTTTTGGGACGTTACAACTTGGTATCAGAGCACAGCTTGAGTGAATCAAACACATCTCGGTGTGTTTGAACTCAAGTTTGCGGCTCGGGATTTTCTTTTCTTTTAAAATTTTTGAGAAATAAAAGAAAGGAAAGGTACGTTTGGGAAACGGTGACCGGAGGCGCAGTGTGTACAGTCAGCCGATGCCAAGGGAAAAGGTAAAGTACTTAGTGTAATTTATTGCTTTCTAGAACATAGGAGTATGTATGCTAGATTGCTTGGTGCTTATTACACTGTACTGCGTGTTTGTTGCTTGCTAGTAGGAATTTATGCTAGTCTTGATAGGTTGTTAAGTGAATGCCTTATAAGTTGTATACAGTAAGAACCATATAGCCTTAGAATGATAGATTTAGTTCTATTGCGCAGCTCTTGTTTGAGTCCAACCGTTGTAGGATAGAATCTTTTATTCGAATGTCTATTTGATTTCACACTGTATGCAACTGTGCATTCGCGAGGCGACTCGTCATGACTAGTGGGAATTTCGTCATAGCAAGGGTAGTGGGATGAGGTGAAATTCCTAGTGAGCTAGGAAGAGTGTTTGCATATGCTGGTACGGGCATATGGGTGTAACTGTCGGCAAGAAACTGCTTGGGCACTTCGGGACGGGACTCGAAACGAGTAAGGGTAGGTGTGGAAGGTAGTAGTAGAGCTCCTACTATCGGAAGCACAGGATCCGTGCTCGAGTCGGGGAAGGTCACGAAGAATTCGAGGAGTTGAGCGTGAGCGTAGCTAACAGGTTTTACTGTGTGCTAATAGCTCGTTAAGGCGGAACAATAATATTGATCCCGATACTGGTGCTGGAATTACTTCTGGGCGGATTCGTGAGATGTTTGCGGCCGAGGTGACGCATACTATTAGGGAGGCGATCCCCGAGGTTATTACCGCCATTCATAATGAGGTGGTAGTGTTTGTGAAGGAGCGCATCGCGGCGATTCCACCCCCTTCCGGTGGGCAGCCCCGAGCGAGAGAATTTTAGTATCGGGATCGGTTATGGAGTGCGCATTCCTTACTAGTGGTTGTCCTGAGAATTTGAATGTTCGCTTCACGGTGAATCTGTTACGAGATGGAGCGAAAGACTGGTGTGCTACTGCTTTGACGCTTAACGAGCGCACTACTTTGACCTGGGAGGAGTTCGTCGTACGTTATCGTGCAGAGTATGTACCTCCAGTGGAGATGAAGAGGATTGCTAAAGAGTTCTTGGAGCTCCCTCAGACCGCGGAGACTGTAAAGAAGATGAACCGAAAGTTCACGGAAATGGCATTTTTCCGTCCTTAGTATGATGCTTATGAGGACATGAAGGGGACGCGGTACAAGAATATGATACGTACCGAGATCAGGGAGTTCGTGAGTACTGCGCAGTATGCTTCACTTGCTGCGGTGATGGAGGCGGCCCGAGGTAGAGTTCATCAACTGAGAGTGAAGGAGGCACAAGCTACGCATAAAGTGGTGACAGGTACATTCTTAGTTAACTCGGTGCCTACTGTGGTGATGTTTGATAGAGGGGCTACTCATCCGTTCGTGTCTCACACTGTTAGTGAGTGTTTGGGCCGAGTTGTAGGACGTTTAGGCTGTCCACTTGTGGTTGAGGTTGCTGATGACAGGACCTTGACGGTTACTGTCGTGTACCGGGGGCGCACTTTGGAGATCTCTGGTGTGAGATTCTTGATTGTTTTGATTCCGATCGCTATGCGAGAGTTGTGCGTGATTGTGGGCATGGACTGGATGGATGCTTTCGATGTAGAGATTGTTTGTCATCGCAAGCAAGTACGAGTTCGAACCCCAAGCGGGGGAGAACTGCTGGTTCGGGGCAACTCGCCCAGGCGGACCTCAGCAATATGTTCGGCTGCGAGGGCTTGGAGATACTTGCAGCACAGTGGTCAAGAATATCTAGCGTATGTGATAGACACGCGCATCGACAAAGAGAAGAGGACTGCGAAGGATGTGCCAGTTGTACGGGAGTTTGCTGATGTATTTCCCGACGACTTACCGGGGATACCTCCCGAGCGACAGGTAGAGTTCCGCATCGACCTGATTCCGAGAGCTGCTTCGTTGGCCAAGGCACCTTACTGCTTGGCTCCACCGGAAATGAAGGAGTTGTATACTCAGTTGCAGGAACTTCTCGAAAAGGAGTTTATCAAGCCGAGTTGTTCACCGTGGGGAGCCCCGATTCTGTTTGTGAAAAAGAAGGACGGGTCCCAGCGGATGTATAGAGATTACCGTGAGTTGAATAAGCTTACGGTGAAGAATCGTGATCCTCTGCCAAGGATCGATGACTTGTTCGATCAGCTTCAGGGAGCCTCATGGTTCTCTAAGATTGATTTAAGATCGGGGTATCATCAGATGCGAGTGAGGAGTGAGGATACGAAGAAGACGGCCTTTCGTACACGTTATGGCCATTGTGAGTTTGTGGTGATGCCTTTCGGGCTCACCAATGCACCAGCAGCGTTCATGGACCTCATAAACTGGGTGTGTAGCCCGATGTTGGATCGGTCGGTGATTGTGTTCATCAACGATATTCTCGTATATTCGTAGACGAAAGAAGAGCACAAGATGCATTTGCGAGAAGTTTTAGAGGTTTTGAGGCGAGAGAAGCTGTATGCTAAGTTCTCCAAGTGTGAATTCTGGTTACAGGAAGTCCAATTCCTAGGACATGTCATGAACCAGAATGGTATTATGGTCGATCTGGCCAAGATTACGGCAGTGATGCGGTGGGAAGTGCCGAAGACTCCCACAGAAGTACGGAGTTTTCTTGGGTTAGCAGGGTACTACCGGAGATTTATTCAGGATTTCTCCAAGATTGCTTTACCAATGACCCGGTTGACGAAGAAAACTGCGGCTTTTAGTTGGGGTGAAGAACAACAGAGGGCTTTTGAGGAGCTACGCAGACGGTTATGCGAGGCTCCGGTGTTAACCTCGCCCGAGGGCATGGAGGACTTGGTGGTGTACTGAGACGCTTCACACCAGGGTTTGGGTGTCGTGCTTATGCAACGAGGCAAGGTTATAGCTTACGCTTCGAGGTAGCTGAAGCCTCATGAGGCGAACTACCCGACTCATGACCTAGAGTTGGGAGCAGTGGTGTTTGCCCTCAAAATCTGGAGACATTATCTATATGGAGTCAAGTGTACGATCTACACTGACCATAAGAGCCTCAAGTACCTGATGGATCAGCAGAATCTCAATATGCGTCAGAGAAGATGGCTCGATGTGGTCAAAGATTATGATTGCGAGATACTTTACCACCCGGGTAAAGCGAATGTGGTCGCGGACGCACTTAGTCGACATCCGGTTAGTGAACCACTGAGAGGTTTGTGTCAACGATTGACAGTGGTTTCACCTCTTCTCGAGTCGATAGGTAGTGCTCAGGAGGTGGCAGTTTTGGAGGAAAATGCCAAACGTGAGAGGGTTACGGGAGAAATCCCAAATTTTGTTCGTGATAGTCGGGGGTTGTTGACTCGGTACGGTAGGGTTTGGGTTCCATTCACTGGTGGGAACCGATAGATACTGTTGGACGAGGCGTACAAGTCCAAGTTTTCGATTCATCCGGGAGCTACCAAGATGTACCGAGACTTGCGGGAGGATTATTGGTGGCCCGGCATGAAGCGAGATGTCGCCAAATGTATAGAGGTATGCATGACCTGTCGGAAAGTCAAGGCGGAACATCAACGGCCGCATGGGAAGTTACAGCCTTTGGAGATTCCGGTGTGGAAATGGGAGCAGATTACGATGGACTTCATCACTAAACTTCCCAGGACTTCGCGAGGGAATGATGCTATCTGGGTAATCGTGGATCGTCTGACTAAGAGCGCTCACTTCTTGGCTATCAGAGAGAGTTCCTCGGCGGAGAAGCTCGCGGAGATTTTCATTCGGGAGATTGTGACTAGGCACGGGGTGCCAGTCTCGATTGTCTCGGATCGGGATACTCGTTTTACCTCCCTGTTTTGGGAGAAGTTTCAGGGTGAGATGGGTACGTATTTACATTTTAGTACGGCGTTTCATCCTCAAACCGACGGGCAGAGTGAGCGTACTATTCAGACACTCAAGGACATGCTGCGGGCATGTGTTATTGACTTTGGGGGTAGTTGGGATCAGTATCTTCCGTTAGCTGAGTTCTCCTACAACAACAACTACCATTCCAGTATCGGCAGACCGCCTTACGAGGTGTCATATGGTAGGAAGTGCGGGACGCCTATTTGCTGGGGCGAGGTTGGTCATCGAGTTTTGGGAAGCACCGATGTCGTGTTGAAGACGACTGAGATGATTCAGATGGTCCGGGATTGATTAGTTACTGCACAAAGCCGGCAGAAGAGCTACGCCGACAAGAGATGATCGGATTTGGAATTTCAGGTCGGGGATTATGTTCTTCTGAAGGTGTCACCCTGGAAAGGGGTGATTCGGTTCCGAAAACGGGGAAAGTTGGGACCCCGTTACATTGGGCCTTACAAGGTCATTGCGCGCGTGGGGAAGGTAGCTTACCGTTTGGTGTTACCGGATGAGCTAAGCCTGATTCACAACACTTTTCACGTTTCTCAATTGCGGAAGTGTGTAATGGATGAGTCTGCAGTGATTCCTCTCGAGGATATCCAGATCGACGAGCGACTTAATTACGTAGAGAAGCCGATCGCCATTATTGACAGGAAGGCTAGGGCCTCACGCAACAAAGTAATTGGTTTGGTGAAGGTCAAGTGGAAGCACCGAAAGGGTTCCGAGTGGACTTGGGAACCCGAAGCTGAGATGCGGGAGAACTATCCGGAATTATTCGTGGGCATAGACTTCGGGGACGAAGTCTAATTCAAGCGGGGGAGAGTTGTAAAGCCCGTGTTCCGGTACAGTTTATTTTATGTATTTATTTATTAATTTTCTCTAAGCAAATTGTTTGTTAACGAGATTGTCGGGAAAAATCAAAAGGGAATTAGTTGTAGTGTTAGTTGGTTTATTTGTAAAACTTTAACTTTTAGGGGTGGATAACGAAAGTAGTTTAAAAACCTAGGGGCTATAAGGGTACTTTTTGGCAAAGGGTTGCATGGGGTCGGCCCATGAAGGGAACCGACCCCTTCTCGTTTTTTTCCTGCGAAGCCTACAACATCACCACAAAACCCTATCTTCCATTCCTCATTCCTTTTTTTTGGATTGCTGCCGTCGAACAACCCTAAACCCCCCCTCCCCCTCCCCATCGTTTCTTGCTGCTGCCGCCGGAGCACCCACACAGCCGGCGCCGCTGTGCTCATCGCCGGCGAGAGAGAGAGGTTCAGCGAGAGAGTGAGCGAGAGAAAGAGAGAGACGATAGCGGCAGCCGGGATGTGAAGGTCTGGATCTCTCGTGGTTTTCTGTGGTGAGGTAAGGTTCCGTTTCCTTTTCGTTTCTTTTCTTTCGACGTTTATAACCGCAGGCCACCACCGCCGCCGCTGCAGCCTTGGCTGCCGCCGGTGTGGCCGCCGCCGTGCACCATCAGCCGGTGGTTGTAACGTGCAGGTGCGGGGGTTGTCGGGCTGTGCATAGGGTGAGTGGCTAGTCTAGTTGGTTGGTTTATCCTTTCGGGTCTCGCCGGAGTTTCCTTTCAAACCACCACCATCGCCGGTGGTGGCTGTCGCCGCCGCCGACCACCACTGCCGGAGGTGGCAGTGGGTGGTGCGTGGTTTAGTCCAGCCTTTGTAACCTAAAACCCTAATCGCGTGAACCCTAGTTGCAAACCCGAATCGTTTAAACCGAACGCGTAAACCGTTTTTATAAAGTAATCATTTTATGTGAAAACGTCCTTTCTGCCGCTGTTTTGCATCGGCCATAACTTTTCCGTTGTAACTCGGTTTGAGACAAATATGGTGCCCACGGTTCACATTCTGTGTCGGGCACATTTTTCGTGTTTTGGCGAAAACCTGGTTAGGCCTCTAACTAGGTGCAAAGTGGGCGTTTTAGCAGCAGGTCCGAATCTGCCAGCTTTACGTTTCAATCTTAGAATAATTGTATAAAATTGTAGGAAAATCGTTAAAACGTGTATAATATGTCCTTGGAAAGCTAAGACCTAGACCCTCCTGTTTGTTGGACTTAATCTCTGGATTAGTGGGTCTATAGGGTGATAAGCAGGTCCCGAACAGACCTGCAGTTTAGACCGAAAATCTGAAATGTCGCTCGTTTAGTCTTACGTTTATATTTGAGGGTCGGGGCGTCGTGTTGACACGTTGTAGCATTTCTTTAGGTGACGAGAAGTGATTTTGGAGTTGACAAGCTCTTTGGTCATCCGAGAACTCCTGCTTTGCTTTTCGAGGTGAGTTCTCTGACTGCGTAGAATAGGGATTATATGTACATCGCGGTAGTTTGTGTGTAGTAGCTGAATTGTTGTGTGTACTAGCTGAATTGTGGTGCGTAGTACTAGGTTGAATTAATGCCTAGTATAAATGAATGTTATATACATCTCGGTGGGACCGAGGGCTCGGTGGGACCGAGGAATTGTGTACAAGTGTTGTGTGAACTCGGTGGGACCGAGGAATTGTGTACAAGTGTGGCATGAACTCGGGGAGACCGAGGGATGCCTACACGAGTGGTGTGTGATTTCGGGGAGACCGAAGGATACATGCGAGGGTGTTTTGCATGAGTTTGCTTGTATAAAATGTAACTGCTTGTGGTAGTCGTCTATCTATGTGTGGATAGGAGTGGTGTGTATATAATTGCTACCTGCGTATGTGTTTGAATTCACTCAGCTTTGTGCTTACCCCTTTCCCTATAAATTACTGTTTCAGGTACGAGTGACAGCAAGGCGTGACGGTACACACTGGAGCGTTGAAGAGATCTTCCTTATTATTATTTTGAGATACTACGTTTAGAAGAATAATACTTTCCGCTGCTTTAATTAATTTGGCTATTTAACTAAACGAGGTTTTGGTTAAAACGTTCACTTAGAGTTAAATGTATTTGGTTTATTTTTAATGAAATGTTATTTTAAAAAGTTCAAATTTATTGTAATTTTTGCGACGTTACAATCTATCGGGTTTAAAGGGTTATATTGGGCTTGAAAGGGTTTAATTGGACTCTAATTGATCTATCGGGCATTAAATGCATAGATACATCGATCTATTTTTTAAATGAAACTTTAATTAATTTTATATTATTTTAAAATAATATTATATCTTTTATTTATATATTAAAAAGTAAATTTTTAATTTAAAAAAACTATTAAATATTATTTAGAATTTCAAAAAATAACACATTTATTAAAAACAATAGTAATTAAGAATTACTAATAATATTTAATTAAAAAAATACTTAATAATAAGATTTAATTGAAAAACAAAAAAACGGATTCCGTCGCAAATCTATCGCAAATTAACGACGGAAATTCCGTCGGAAATCCGTCGCTGAGTATGTTAAAAAAACCCAGTCAAAAATAAAAATTACCCTTTTCGTTTACTACCTAGGTCAAAATTAGAGAGAGTTACCGCCACACCCTCTTCTGCCCGTACGTCCCCTTTCCCCTTCTCCCTGTTGCTTGCCGGTCGCCACCTCCATCGCCAACGACGGTCGCCACCTCCATCTCCACCGCCCCTTCCCCCCTTCTCCGTCGCTGAGCATCTTCGTCGCCATCTGTCATTCGCACCCTCAATAAGGTACAAGTTATAGTATGTTTTTAAGTGTGCAAGAGCTGTGGTTTTTGTTGTCATTTGCGTCAAGGTCATTGGATTAGATAAGAACTTGTATATAGCTTGCAATCTAGTGTTGAAAACTATTTGAATCTAGCTATCTATTAGTTGATCGATTTGGTTTACGATTTAGGGAAATACAGTTAATATAGCTTACAATCCAGTGTTGAAAACTATTTGAAAACTATTTCAAGGGATCTCACAGTATTTCTAAATTCCCACACAATTGTAGGAAATGTTAAGTCCTTCTATTTCCCTCTATAATATATTCTATCTCACGTAATGGTGAAAGTTGGGAAGTGAATCCGATATGTATTACTATTGTTTTATTTAAATTGTTTAGAAGTCTAAGAGCTTATATGTTATTTGTTATTACTTACGGTTTAAATGTGAAGTTAGAGATGCATATATAGATGAGCCATGTTAGTCATTTTATTATTTTTGAAGAAGTTTCAAAAGGTATATTTTTATAAATCCACAAGTTAGAAACTATTTTAGTCTTGAGCTCCTTTTTAGTCTTAAGATTTGGATGGTAAAAACTGATTTCATCTTTTGGTTTTTATGGAATTCATGAGTAAATCTTGGTTAACGAAAGTCAAATATCTTTTGGTGGAGCTTTGAAATCGCTACATGTTAATTCATGATATATATATATATGGTTATAATTCCAAAATAAAAACTTATACGGTTTGACCTTCAAGTAGTCAAACCATTACACTTACGGTTTCAAAGTGATTCAAAACTCCTCTAAACTTATGGTTAGACCTTCAAGTAGTCAAACCATTACACTTAGAGTTTCAAAGTGATTCAAAACTCCTCTAAACATATGAATGTATAGAAAGAATGACCAATGGGGGTCTCCTAGCAGGGACTATGTTAGATCATTGGACGGTTTTTTCGACTTTGCTTATGCCAATGAAGGTTTTGTCGAAAGGAAAACTACACGTGATGGGATAGTTCTCCGTATCAGATGCCCTTGCTCCAAGTGTCGAAATACCCACCATAGAGAAAGGGATGACGTGAGATTGCATTTGATGAAATATAGTTTTGATGAAATATAGTTTCATGCCTGATTATACCGTGTGGCGGGCACATGGTGAAACCTATTACTCTGTATCTCATCAAGACGTGGGTCAATCTTCTAATCCGATAGTGGATCATAATGAAGGGTATGTCGAAATGGTGAACGATCATATGGTACATGATGGCATGACATGGGAAGAAGAAACCCCTAATCCTTCTGCTCAAGGATTTTATGACATGTTAAAAAATGCTGACGAGCCTTTATGGGATGGGTGTCCAAATTACTCAAAATTAGGAGCTGCGACTAGATTGTTGAATTGGAAGGCAGAATGTAATGTACCCGAGATGACATATAATATTAATGTTGGTATAATTAAAGAGATGTTACCCGAGGGTGATAAACTACCCAGTAACTTCTATGAGACGAATAAGTGTTTGAAAAAGATTGCTCTACCAAAATTAAAGATCGATGCTTGCAAAAACCATTGCATGTTATTTTAAAAGGGTGATTATGAGTTGACCCATTGTCGAGTGTGCAATGAAAATCTTTTCAAGACAAGTGGTCGAAGCAAGGTCCCTAACTTTGCAATAACGTACTTGCCGATTGTTCCTAGACTCCAAAGATTGTATATATCAAAAAAGATTGCGAAAGAGATCACTTGGCATTCCGATCATGAGACAAAACCGGGTGTGATGGTACATCCAAGTGATGGTGCGGCTTGGAAGCATTTCGACATAAGGGATCCTGACTTTGCTTCTGAGAAACGAAATGTTCGGTTTTGGTTATGCACCGACGGTTTCAACCCGAATAATTCCACCTCGAATCTGTATTCAACATGGCCCATCTTTCTTACCATCTACAATTTACCTCCTTTGATGTGTTTGAAAGATTCATATGTTAAACTTGCATTGGTCATTCCGGGTAAAAAGAGCCCCAGCCAGAATTTAGATGTGTTTCTCAGGCCGCTAATAGACGAGCTAAAGATGTTGTATACGGAGGGCGCTCTTACGTATGATGCGTATCGTAACAATAGTTTCGAGATGAGGGTTATACTACTATGGACCGTCATCGACTTCCCTGCTTATGCAATGTTGTCTGGTTGGAGCACACACGGTAAGTTAGCCTGCCCGTACTGCATGGGCACGGCGGATTCCTTTCAGTTAAAGAATGGAGGGAAATCATGTTGGTTTGACTGTCATCGGAGATGGTTACCTACAACACACCATTTCCGACGTGATCGAAAAGGATTTCTTGCTGGAAATAGAGTGTCGGTCGGACCACCACCCGTCCTAACTGGTGAAGAGATATGGGAGCAGGTTCGTCACCTTCCAACTGTTTACGAGGGATGCCCCTTTCGATCAAGTAATAGAAAAATTGTTGGGTTCGGAGTAAATCATAATTGGGTCAAAAGAAGCATCTTCTGGGAGTTGCCGTATTGGAAGAAGATGTTAATCCGGCACAACCTGGATGTCATACACATTGAGAAGAACGTTTTTGAGAATCTATTTAACACCGTGATGGATACGACTAAAACAAAAGACAATATAAAGGCGAGGAGAGATGTAGAGATTTATTGCGATCGAACGGATTTGTACGTTGGCACTTTAGGCAACAAAGTAGTGAAACCAAAGTCATCGTATAGTTTGAGCAAACAACAAGTACACAAAGTGTGTTTATGGTTGAAGAAGTTGATGTTTCCGGACGGGTATGCTTCGAACATAGGGAGTTGTGTGAACCTTGAAGATTCCAGTTTTTATAGCTTTAAGAGTCATGATTGCCATGTGTTTATGCAAAGATTGCTTCCTATTGCCTTACGGGGGATGACACCAACTTCGATATGGGATGCAATAACGGAGTTGTGCACATTCTTTCGTGTAATATGTTCAAGGGTCTTACACATTGAAGACTTGGTTCCATTGCAAACAAGTGTTGTTCAAACAATTTGCAAGCTAGAGAAGGTCTTTCCCCCCGGATTCTTTGATTCGATGGAACATCTGGTGATACATTTGACGCATGAAGCTATAAACGGTGGTCCGGTCCAATATAGGAGGATGTATCTTTACGAGAGGTAAATTCTAATTTTATTGAAAGCTAGTATAATATATTCATACAAAACACTCTTTTTGTCTCTAACACGTATTTCATCGCTTATTAAGGAAGCTTGGGTCATTGAAGAGAACGGTTAGAAACAAATCATGGGTTGAGGGCTCTATTGTTGAGGCGTACCTTGTGAATGAACTGTCTAACTACTGCTTCCTCTATTTTGATCCACAGATAGAAACAATACATAATCGTGAGTCAAGGAACTTTGCCCCAGATATTCCTAGTTGTTTCATAGTCAATGTACTTTTATTTTGGAAAGAATGTTTAAAATAATGAAAGTATTATTTTAACGGAATGATGGAAGAGTTAAAATTATATTAGACCAAAGTTTAAGCTATTTTTGGGAATTTCAAATCTTGGGGGTTGAATTGGTCCTTTGGGATAAGTTGGTATTGAATAAAAAAGGAAGGTCGGCTAAAATTGAGGTAATCTCAATTCACAGAAAAGGTGAAGTCGGTTTCCACCCAAAAAAGAAAGAAGGAGGAAGAAATTGAAATCGATTTTGCTAGGTGAGTTATGGTTACTCCATTTATCCAATCTGAATCACTTGAATCCAAATTGGTGTTTGATTTTGGGTATTGATTTAGTATTGGTAAATAGGATTGGAGTTGAACCTGAAGAATCAAGTTTAATACAAGGTCAAGAACTGCTCAGGTGAGTTCATCTCTTCTTTTAAATAATTGCAGTTGAATCAAATGAAATAATCGATTATGAACTGTATATATGTTTTTGTAATTAAGTAATGGTATGAAGATGATTGGCAATTGGATTAAGATAGGTTTCAAACTGAAAATCGATGTGAAGTTCGATTAGTCCGGAAGATGAGAATTCCGGAAGTTATTGGATTCTGGATGGTACCGGATTTGGTACTGGATTCCGGGTTGATACCGGATTGGTATCGAATTCCAGGAATGTTCCGGATTGTACCGGATTCCGAAATGAGTTCCGAATTTGGTACTGGATTGGTACCGGATTCCGGATAGTGTCCGGATAGAATACCGGATCCGTTTACCGGATGGTTCCGGACTTTGAGTCCGGAATACTCTTCTGGATGAGTTTTCAGGATAGTTCCAGATTTGAGTTCCGGATAAAGGATTTTTCCGGATATAGTTTCCGGATGTGTTATCTGGTTAAGCTTTTCTAAAAAACTTCTAGTGGAACCCCCGTGCAAAGTCGCCGAAGAGGGACAATTGAGAATAATGGTATGATAGATTATTTGGGATTCTTATCTTTGAGAACATGATATGAAATTGTAACGTCCCATAAACTTACTAAGCATTAAATCACAAAACTGAGCGTTTTACATTACGAAAGTTTAACTTGTTCAATACATCAATAAACGAGCTTAACAAAAATGACAGTGGAAGTCTACAAAAATCCACAGCCGAGCTCTATCTATGTCAGTAGTCTAAATCTTGGAGTCGCTCTAATCTCCAAATGTGCTATGTCCCTCCTATTTCCTCCCCGAGGAACTTGCGGAACGCTTACCTGAAAATGGTTTAGTTTTGAAAAGCGAGGGTTAGACCAAAAGGTCTAGTGAATTCCCTCCGTAAAAGAACATGCATAAACAATATGAAATCCTTTCGTTAAAATGCATCATAAATCATCACATATGGTACTGCATTGTGTAATGGATCCCTTAACCTTACGCGATCGGGGCCCAAGCAGACTCCCCTTTCGCCCTTCTCGTATCGGGGCCCAAGCAGACTCCCCGATACCCGCCTAGGAGGAAACGAATTCCAACCTACCGTCTCGTCAAACATATCCAAGGGATCATCAGATCCCGAGGCTCATTGATCCCACAGTACAGACCGACATCACATAGCATGCACATACGTTTCATAAAAGCATTTGACCCTTTTATAAATCATGCGCATCATTTCAACATATCAAACATTCCTTTTTCCTTTCATGCATATCAGTTCATAAATATTTCATGCTTGTTAAAACCATAATCAGTAGAAGAATCATTTAACATTTTCGTCGTAAAAGAGGTTTAGGGAACTCACCTGAAAAGCGAATCTTCTCCTTAGCTTCTTGTCTCGCTACGCTAATACACCTAATAATTAATTTATAGAATAATTAGATGCACTACGCTTTCATTCCAAATTCCTCTCCTCATTCGATTCTATCCATTACTACTAGGCCCGCAATACGGTTTAGTTCTTACATTGGTCTGGCCCAAAGTCTCTGAGTCCCAATAGTGAACTAGGCTCAACCACAGGAAAGTCCCGTAGTCCTCAACTCCCGGTACAGGGAACTCCCGGTCTCACTCGACTCCCGGTACGGGGAACTCCCGGTACGGGCGACTCCCGGTACGGACGACTCCCGGTACGGGGAACTCCCGGTACGGGAAACTCCCGGTACGGCGAATCAGTGGCAAAGCCTTCGCTCGCCAAAACTCGATTTCTTTCGTACCATAAGATTTGTGAAGGTTACTAGCCATAACATTTTCATCCCATACTGATACAAACGAAATTCTTAGCCTAATACATTCCTTCGATTAGCAATCCCAATACTAATTTTAAAAGAAATCCTTCAGGGTGTTCTTAGAACTCATACAGTTACCAAAACATGAAATACCAATTGAGTCTAACTTGCCTATTGCTATGAATGCATAACATAACAACGATGGATGAATCTCCTTACCAGATTAATGGCTCTTTACAGCAATTCAACACTGCAACTCCTTCCTCGTCGTTCTCTTTTCTTCCCAGCCGCCAAACAATAAGGAGAATGACCAGTGATAACCCTAGGGATCTGTTCCTATTTAATATTTCCACACTTTGCAATTTAGTCCCTGGGATACAACTTTCTTTCCATATGACACTAAACTTTCAAGTCTTTCAAATTTTGGGTTATTACAACACCTCCCCCTTAAAATAATTCCGTCCCTGGAATTCCTCATTGGAAAAGATGCGGGTACCTCGCCTTCATAACCGATTCTAATTCCCACGTAGCCTCCGGGCCCTTGTGATGGCGCCACTGCACCTTGACCAGTCTGGTTTCCTTGTTTCGGGACTTTCTTACTTTAACATCCGTAATGGCCTCCGGCTCCTCAACGCAATTCAATTTCTCATCCACGTTAATGTCGCTTAACGGCACTACCTTAGTCACGTCGGGTAAACATTTCCTTAGATTAGACACATGGAACGCATTATGAATACCTCGCAATTCCTCTGGTAGATCCAACCTATAGGCCACCTCTCCAACTCGTTCCGTAAACTCGAACGGTCCGATGTAACGTGGGCTTAGCTTCCCACGTTTTCCAAATCGCACCACTCCTTTCCAAGGGGATACCTTTAACAAGACATGATCTCCGACTTGAAATTCAATGTCCTTCCGCCTCCTATCCGCATAGCTTTTCTGTCGGTCGCGGGTGACCTTCAGTCTATCACGCACTTGGACTATCTTGTCTGAAGTCAGTTGCACTAACTCTGGCCCGGCTAACTGTCTTTCCCCGACCTCATTCCAACACAACGGTGTTCGACACTTTCTACCGTAAAGTGCCTCAAACGGCGCTGCCTTGATACTCGAGTGATAGCTGTTATTATAAGCGAATTCGATCAATGGTAGATGCTTTTCCCAAGAGCCTTGGAAATCTAAAGCACATGCTCTCAACATGTCTTCCAATGTTTGGATCGTACGCTCACTCTGACCGTCGGTCTGAGGGTGATAAGCGGTACTCATCTTGATCTGCGAACCCATTTCTCTTTGGAAGCTTCTCCAAAAGTTGGATGTAAACCTTCTATCTCGGTCGGAAATTATTGACAAAGGCACGCTATGGAGGGTTACGATCTCATCAACGTATAGCTTGGCTAGCTGCTCCAACGAGTAAGACTCTCATATAGGCAAAAAGTGGGCAGATTTCGTGAGTCGATCCACGATCAACCAAATGGCGTCATAACCCTTCGGAGTTCTAGGCAAATGGGTCACGAAATCCATCGTGATCTGATCTCATTTCCATGTCGGTATCTCTAACGACTGGAGCTTCCCGAACGGTCTTTGATGTTCGATCTTTACACGCGAACACGTCATACAGGTTTCTACAAGGTGAGCCACGTCTTTCTTCAATCCGGGCCACCAGTAGTCTAGTCGTAGGTCTCCGTACATCTTGTTAGTTCCAGGGTGAATCGTGTACTTCGATTTGTGAGCTTCTCCGAGAATCAGCTTTCGGAGCCCTCCGAGTTTCGGAACCCAAATTCTCCCATTCAGACACCTCACCCCTCGACTGTCTTCCACTAATATGGACGCTTGACCCACCATTCTCTCCTTCTTAAGATTCTCAGTCTCGAGCGCCTCAGCTTGACATTTCTTTATTTCAGCTAACAGGTTGAAGGTGACCTCGGCCCTCATAGCCACAATCCTGGGGATTTCGCTTCGTTCCTTACGGCTGAAAGCGTCCGCCACCACGTTTGCTTTCCCCGGATGATACTCGATCTTACAGTCGTAGTCCGTCAACAATTCAATCCACCTTCTTTGGCGCATATTCAATTCTTTTTGGTCAAAGAGATGACATAAGCTTTTGTGGTCCGTGAAGATCTGACACTTCGTCCCATACAGGTAATGTCGCCAAATCTTTAGAGCGAAGACCACTGCCGCCAGTTCTAGATCGTGAGTGGGGTACCGAACTTCATAATCCTTTAATTGCCGCGAGGCATATGCGATCACCTTTCCCCGCTGCATGAGTACGCAACCCAATCCGAGCTTCGATGCGTCACTGAAAACTACGAAATCTTCCGTACCGTCAGGTAACGACAACACCGGAGCACTGCTCAACATCTCCTTTAGCTTTTGAAAGGCTTCCTCCTGCTTCTCCAACCAAGTGAACTTAACATTTTTCTTGGTTAGAGAGGTCAGTGGCGTGGCGATACGCGAAAAGTACTTGATGAACTTCCGATAGTAACCTGCCAGTCCGAGGAAACTTCGAACTTCTGACGGATTCTTGGGTTGTTCCCAGTCTCGAATGGCTTCAATCTTAGCCGAATCGACCATGATCCCCTTCTCAGACACCACGTGCCCGAGGAACTGTACTTCCCTCAGCCAAAACTCGCACTTGGAAAACTTCGCATACAATTTCTCTTGCTTCAATAGCTCGAGGATTGTATGAAGGTGGCTTTCGTGCTCCTTTTCCGATCTCGAAAATATCAGAATGTCATCTATGAACACTATCACGAACTGATCTAAATAGGGTTGGCATACCCTATTCATTAAGTCCATGAATGCTGCCGGGGCATTGGTTAATCCAAACGGCATCACCAGAAATTCGTAGTGTCCATATCTGGTTCTGAAGGCAGTCTTCGGCACATCCTCCTCCCGTACCTTGAGCTGATGATAACCTGACCTCAAGTCTATCTTGGAAAAATAATTGGCTCCTTGTAACTGATCGAACAGGTCGTCAATTCTAGGTATCGGGTACTTGTTCTTGATCGTGACCTTGTTGAGTTCTCGGTAATCAATACACATCCGCATAGTGCCGTCCTTCTTCTTCACGAAGAGCACAGGTGCTCCCCATGGTGATGTACTTGGTCGGACGAATCCCTTGTCTAACAGTTCTTGCAACTGAGTCATCATTTCTTTCATTTCAGACGGTGCCAATCTATAAGGTGCGCGGGCAATCGGTGCAGCTCCGGGCATCAAATCGATTCTGAACTCGATCTGACGATCCGGGGGTAGACTGGTCAAGTCGTCCGGAAATACTTCCGGGTACTCGTTTACTACCCGTACATCGCCCACCCCACGCTTCTCTTTCTTGGCATCCAACACATACGCCAAGTATCCCTTGCAGCCTTTCTTCAAGCACTTAGTAGCCCTAATCATAGAGATCAGGCTATTCTTTCTATTACGACGGTCCCCATAAATCACTATGGGATCCCCATTCGGCGATCGAATTCTGATCAGCTTTTTGTTGCAAACGATGTTCGCACCATTCGCGGCTAACCAGTCCATACCTAACACCACATCGAACTCTCCCATTGCCATGGGATATAATTTCATAGGTACCAATCTTCCTTCTATATCTATGACACCATCCTCTAACACCTCTTTAACAAACACCAAACCATCGTTGGCAGTTTCCACTTCTAGAGCTCTCCCTAAAGGCCTAGGCCTCACCCCCAAACATTTCATAAATTTATGCGATACAAAAGAGCGGTTTGCTCCTGAATCAAATAACACCTTGGCACATAGAGAGTTCACTAGAAACGTACGTGCCACAACATCTGGAGTTTCCTCCGCCTCATCCGCAGTCATGCGAAACGCACGTCCCTTCGGACGCGTCGGCTCTGCTCCTTTATCACTGCTCTTTCCTCCATGACGTTCCCCATACTGAGTTGATCCTCCCTTCTTTAACTGCGGACAATCATACTTGGTGTGACCAGTAGCTCCACATTGAAAACATGATTTCCCTTTGGGACAGTCCCTTGACACGTGACCAGGCAAGCCGCACCGGTAGCATGAGTTTGAACCTGCCATGCAATCACCCCGGTGCACCTTGTTGCATTTCGTACACGGTTTTACCACGGTATCCTTATTTGCACGGTTATCTGGTCGGAACACCTTCCCCTTACTGTAGTCACTGCCCGACCCATCCCATTTACGCTTGTCGCCACCTTTTTCAGAAGTCTGACGGTTCTTTTCCATCTCGATCAGCTCGGCCGTATTGATGGCCGCTTGAAAGGTAGTGGGGTTTCTCGTCAAGACCAGCTCCCGAATGTTACTCCTCAGACCATGGATAAAGTGGTTCACCTTTCGCCCTTCCGTTGGTACATACAAATTAGCAAAATGGGACTTCTCAATAAACTTAGAAGTGTACTCCCGTACCGTCATTCCTCCTTGTTCTTAACCCAGAAACTCTTCTTCTAGCTTTTTCACTGCCGCGAGTGGCCAGAACTGTTCTTTAAACCTGTCAACAAACGATTCCCACAACATGCCCTTGGCCATCGCTGAACCCTTTCCCCCAGTTTCGGCTTCCCACCAATACACTGCATCAGACTTCAACGTAGACAAGGCAAACATCACCATGTCCCCATCAGCACATTTACATGTATCGAAAACCAGCTCCATTTCCTTCACCCACTTCATTGCCAGAACCGGATCACACTCGGCCTCGAACGTAGGGGGCTTGCATGAAGCAAAGACTTTGAAGTTACAACCCTTAGCTGTTGACTAATTCACCACCAAGGATAAAGCTTTCGAGTGACCCCCAGTACCAGTCTCTACCGGGCTTGTCACATCTGCACTCTCCTTGTTCTCAGTCGGCTCTTTGCTCACCGAAACCGACCCATTCTGTTTAGTAAGAAGAGTCTGCAAGGTTTCTTGAATTTTACCCAGCTCGGCAGCCAAATTCTCTCGAGTGACAAATGGGGAACCCCGGCCTCGACCACGTCCCCTAGTCGGGTTCCCTCTCCTTACAGTAGCAGAACTTTCCTGAACAGAGTCTTCTCGATTGACAGGAATTTCCACACTCCTTGTCCTCCCACGACCTCTTCCACGGCTTCTTCCACGACCTCTTCCACGGCTTCTTCCACGACCCCTCCCGCGACCTCTTCCGCGGTTAACCGGTCCGTTCTCGAGGATCTCTTCCTCCTGATTCCTTGGTATAGCAGGTACCGACTTACTTCTCAAATTTCTTCCAGCCATTCACGAATACTGAAAGAAAGCAATAATTAACCTTTGCTAGATATGACATCATAAAATGCTATATAAGGTATCGTAAGCACGCACATGTACCTGTAAGTTCGTAATTACACTGTCCAGGTGTAATCCCAAACTTACCTTACACGTTTGTCCTTGGCACCTTATTCCTAAGCGCATTATAGTGATCGTTCCTAGAGGCAATCCTATGTCTCGGCTGTGATCTTCGTTTTACAGTTTAAGTTTAGGCCCTAAAGGTAACCTAAATCCCTTAAACTATGGCTCTGATACCATTTGTAACGTCCCATAAACTTACTAAGCATTAAATCACAAAACTGAGTGTTTTACATTACGAAAGTTTAACTTGTTCAATACATCAATAAACGAGCTTAACAAAAATGACAGCGGAAGTCTACAAAAATCCACAGCCGAGCTCTATCTATGTCAGTAGTCTAAATCTTGGAGTCGCTCTAATCTCCAAATGTGCTATGTCCCTCCTATTTCCTCCCCGAGGAAGTTGCGGAACGCTTACCTGAAAATGGTTTAGTTTTGAAAAGCGAGGGTTAGACCAAAAGGTCTAGTGAATTCCCTCCGTAAAAGAACATGCATAAACAATATGAAATCCTTTCATTAAAATGCATCATAAATCATCACATATGGTACTGCACTGTGTAATGGATCCCTTAACCTTACGCGATCGGGGCCCAAGCAGACTCCCATTTCGCCCTTCTCGTATCGGGGCGCAAGCAGACTCCCCGATACCCGCCTAGGAGGAAACGAATTCCAACCTACCGTCTCGTCAAAAATATCCAAGGGATCATCAGATCCCGAGGCTCATTGATCCCACAGTACAGAACGACATCACATAGCATGCACATACGTCTCATAAAAGCATTTGACCCTTTTATAAATCATGCGCATCATTTCAACATATCAAACATTCCTTTTTTCCTTTCATGCATATCAGTTCATAAATATTTCATGCTTGTTAAAACCATAATCAGTAAAAGAATCATTTAACATTTTCGTCGTAAAAGAGGTTTAGGGAACTCACCTGAAAAGCGAATCTTCTCCTTAGCTTCTTGTCTCGCTACGCTAATACACCTAATAATTAATTTATAGAATAATTAGATGCACTACGCTTTCATTCCAAATTTCTCTCCTCATTCGATTCTATCCATTACTACTAGGCCCGCAATACGGTTTAGTTCTTACATTGGTCTGGCCCAAAGTCTCTGAGTCCCAATAGTGAACTAGGCTCAACCACAGGAAAGTCCCGTAGTCCTCAACTCTCGGTACAGGGAACTCCCGGTCTCACTCGACTCCCGGTCTCACTCGACTCCCGGTACGGGCGACTCCCGGTACGGGCGACTCCCGGTACGAACGACTCCCGGTACAGGGAACTCCCGGTACGGCGAATCAGTGGCAAAGCCTTCGCTCGCCAAAACTCGATTTCTTTCGTACCATAAGATTTGTGAAGGTTACTAGCCATAACATTTTCATCCCATACTGATACAAACGAAATTCTTAGCCTAATACATTCCTTCGATTAGCAATCCCAATACTAATTTTAAAAGAAATCCTTCAGGGTGTTCTTAGAACTCATACAGTTACTAAAACATGAAATACCAATTGAGTCTAACTTGCCTATTGCTATGAATGCATAACATAACAACGATGGATGAATCTCCTTACCAGATTAATGGCTCTTTACAGCAATTCAACACTGCAACTCCTTCCTCGTCGTTCTCTTTTCTTCCCAGCCGCCAAACAATAAGGAGAATGACCAGTGATAACCCTAGGGATCTGTTCCTATTTAATATTTCCACACTTTGCAATTTAGTCCCTGGGATACAACTTTCTTTCCATATGACACTAAACTTTCAAGTCTTTCAAATTTTGGGTTATTACAGAAATGTTTTGTGCGTTCGAGTAAATATGCACGTATGCTAGTAAGTGTAATGGATTCATAGGCACTGGCATTAATTGAAACGTGGAATAGGCATAAAGTAAATTGTTGGTCCTAAAGGAGTTATACAAGTTTGTAGAAGGGGGGGGGGGGGGGGTTGAATACAAACACACGATTTTTATCTTTCTAAATTGTTTATTGATATGTATCAAACAATTTACAGTTTTTTGCGGAACAAGATTAAGGAATAAATCTAATCTAAAAAAACTATGAGAACACACAGAGTTCTTGCACTAGAAATAAGAAAGAAAGAATATTAAGAAAACTAAGAATGGTTTTCTTTCACACGGTAGTTCAGCGAGAGAGGAATGGCCGAGCACTTCAAAATGAAGTAGGGTTAACTTTATATACTGCATGCATTTAATGCAAGTCAGTATACCTCTACACGTGGCAGCTTCTGAATTGATGCATGAATTTGACTTTTGCAGAGACATCTTTTTGGCTGCATGATGAACAGTGTAGTGTCAGAGTTGGTTGTACGATTTCAGACAAAGGATGTCTTATCTGACAAATCGTACAAAAAACGTGCAAGGGGATAAGACATAGTTCCTTGTAGAGGAGGCTTCATGACCAGCGTTCGCTGAATGACTCTTTATCAGCGAATGATAAAGTTCAGCGTTCGCTGAAGTCTTCTACTTGAAACTTCACGTGAGATGGACAAGTCTTGGCTTCGCTGATATCCACATCAGGTCACTAGTAGACTTAGTCGCTGGTTCTTTGGCTTGATCTTCGACTTCAGCGTAGAACATAGTTGACGTGAATCTTGTCTTCATGGATCATAAGTAAACAACATAAATTATCAGCGATCATCGGTGAGACTGAACATACTCAGGGCTCACTGATGTACATGTATCGCTGAAGTGCACATTAAAGAACATGAGTTTCCTATCAGCGGTACTAACCAGACTTGGTATATTTTCTTTGATAGTGAAACTCTGATACATATTGTCTACTTACAATTTTCACTAAGTGTTTCTCAGGGTCATTATCAAATCACTGAGGGTTTGGATCAACATAAATTGTAATTCCCGTTGACCTGCAATGATGAATAGTCATAAAGTAAATTGTAATTCCCATTTCGTATGGTGATGAGAAATGAGGAATAGACATAAAGTAAATTGCAATTCCCATTTCGTATTGTGATGTGAAACGTGGAATAGGCATAAAGTAAATTGTAATTCCCGTTGACGTGAAATGAAGAATATGCATAAAGTAAATTGTAATTCCCGTTTCGTATTGTGATGAGAAATCTAGGAATAGGCGAGAGTTAATCGTAATTCCTGATATGCATAAAGTAAATAGGCATAAAGTAAATTGTAATTTCTTGGACATGAGCAATGATCTGGAATATGTGATGATTCGTAGTAGGCTCTCGAACGTGATGATATGACTTACTGAGTGTTAGTCATATTCATGGAATCGGGTATGTTCCCGTCATCGCAAGATGTTTATATGTACGGTAAGAATAATGGCAAACCATGTTTGTTTATACGCTTTGTTTACATTGGTTTCCAAAGCTTATAAACGTTTTAATTTGAAAATGGATGTTCTCACTAGGCGTAAGCCTAATCGCTTCAAATTAAATTTTCTTACCAGGTACGAGCTCGGGGAAGTGATAGCGGGATGAGGGACGAGTGATATCTGATACTCAATTTTTGGTGATGAATGGAGAAGTTAGCATACGAGGATGTTTCGGTGAATGGTCTAAACAACTAGTATAATCTGATCTTAATGTTTGGATTAGATTAGCAGGTTGTTTTGATAAGTTCAATTTGTGTATGTGAACCCTCATTACTAATTCTCCATTTATGTATAAAAGTTGGATGAAATTATGGTTAACTTTGTGGAATTTTAAGGTTTAAATTTGTCTTGGATTTTGGACGTTTCATTCGGGGACCGATGATCGACTAAGCATATTCAAGGTTCCATCTCGTCCACTATTCGAGAAGGGTGGGAAACAAATTATCTTGACTGATCATGACATGCATAAGATCCAAACATATGTATTGTTCAACTGTGTAGAAGTTCAACCTTTCCAGTTGATATTTGATCAATGGGCTCGACAAAGGGAACCGAATATTAATGATGTTGCACTTGAATAATTGCGAGAAGAAAGGTCCAGTCTTTGGTTCGAGCATCATGTGCTCATGTCACCCGACTCAAGTGAACAATTGAAGTCATTAGCTCGCGGTCATGCCGTTATGCTAAGTCGCATCAAGGATACTTCGTCAATGGTCAAGTTCCATACGGTAACCCATGGTGCTGGTCGAGTTACACATAATAGTGGTGTATGTGTAAGGAGGTTCTGTTACGATGAGTCTAATGAGGCCGACTATTATGGAATGCTAGATGATGTTGTAGAGGTGGAATATTATGGTGTGGGGCGTTGCATTGCTGTTTTGTTCAAATGCACTTGGTTTGATACTCCGTCGGGGGTTAGAGTCTATCGTAAACATAGTTTGGTTGATATCAAATACAAGTCTAGACTAAGAACCGACGATCTGTTCATCCTAGCATCACAGACAGAACAAGTCTAATATACTTCATATCCTTCAATGACAAAGGATTTAAAAGATTGGTGGGCGGTTGTCCAGACGAAGCCTCGTGGCGTATGTGAGGTAGCATAAACTTTTAACAATGTTGAGGTTCATGGAAATGTGGATGAAGAACAATTCTTTCAAATCAACGAAAGGGTAACTTCTACTATGTCCATATAATTAAATGATGACCTCGATTCCGTACGTCTTGTCACATGGGAGGTAAATGTAGTTGACGGCAACGATGAACCTGTTAATCATGAACGTCGCGAAGAAGAAGAAGCAGAATTTGAAGAAACAAATGATGATTCAGATAATGAAAATGAACTTATCTTGTCTGATCATTCTTCTGATGAGTAGTTTATCTTATGTATGTTTAGCTCACAATTGTATAATTGACATATGACATTCTCCCATTTTTTTATAAATTATAATTTGTATTTTTTGCAGGCGATGACATGTCGTGCAGGTAAACCTAGAGGTCGAGGTCGAGGCGACAGTAGTAGCTCTGTCGGGCGTGACAACCCACACGCCGATGACATGGAGGAGTTTCTAGATGACACCTACACGACTTTTGGACTAGGTGATCGTGACGAGCGGATGGTGACAACACCCACACATCCTTCACCCACAAATCCTTCTCCCACAAATCCTTCACCTACAACTCCTGCTAGTGTTTCGGGGTCCACGAGAGGACCCAATCGTCCGTTGTCGACACCACGAGTCCCGATTCGACGACCACGACTACTGATGGGTTCCGACGCGTAAGTAGATGTGGTATAAGGCGTAACATATATTACATAATCAAATGATATTAATGGATTTTGTGTTGTATATATTTTTAATTATGCAGGTTTCTAGATATCCACGTTTCTCGAGAGATGACCATGATTTTTAAGGGTGTGTTTCGTGGTCCATGGCATCGCTTCTGGGAGATCCCCCTGCTGACCTTAACTATATGTTCGAGTGCTTTAGGGTTGGTACATGAATCAGTTTTAAAGTAATAGTACATATCATAATATTGCTATTACCTTGATACAAATCTTGTGCATGTAGGGAAAGTATCAGTGGGAACCCGAAGAGGAGGGAATGGTGAGGACTGCATGGACCAACGCCATGAAAAATAGGCACAAGGATTGGATGAAGAGTGCACGTGATTGGGCCGCAGAACGGGCTTTAGATGTTGATGGGATTCAGTGGGAGAAAGAGTATATGGCATTTATTAGAGGACACCACCCTCCTTGGATCCCAGAGCCGTATTCGCACCAGATGATAGATCAGGTTTTTTTTCTTTATTTTGTGGTTTGTGCATTACCTTTGTTTTATACCGACTTATATGTTATGTTTTTAACAGACGTGGAGTAAAGATACATGGAAAAAAGTGTCTAGGTCCGGTAGGGCCAATCGAAAGACTAAGTATCAGGGTAAATCCTCCCGGCATGTTGGCGGATCAATCAGTACTGCACAACATCGATACAAGATGGTAATAGTCTACAATTTGTTTTTGAATATGTACTAAGATTTATTTGTATGTTTACTAACAACTTAGCTTAATTTTCTATTGTAGGAACAGGCATGGGGTCGCGACCCCACTACTTCTGAGGTGTATGAGTGAATCCACTGCACCAACCGGAAGTACGCTCCGGGTGCGACTGGTCCACCTACTGATCCTCCTGTGTACGTTTATGCTGAAGCAGAGCATGTTGCAGTAAGTTTTATAAAATCTTTACTTTGTTTTATGTGTGCATGTGTATGTGAATGTGCTCTATGTGTCTGTCGATCAGTATGTATATATAACGTGTGTGTTGTTTGGTAACGCACAATGGATAAACCGTTACTTTATATGCATGTGTATGTGTGAATGTATAGATAACATGTATGTTGTTTGGTAACGTACAGTGGATATATAGTTAGGCTATGGCTAAGTAGATAGGTTGGATATGTTTGATTTAAGGCCGTTATGTTGTTGAAATGTCTACGGATATATAAGCTCACCCGTATTTGATTTGGTAAACCATAGGATTGCTTTCACGAGCTTAGGGGGGTGGCACTGGCTAGCCAGGAGCCCGACGCCCCTCTGATTGATGAGGCATCTATTTGGAAGCAAAGTGTTGGAGGATGGAATAAGGGTCGTCTGTTTGGTTTCGGGATGACGCAGGATCCCTGTTATGCTATGAAGGGTGAGTGTAGTAGCAGCAGCAGCGGGAGATCACTCGGGACTAGATCGACATCGGAGGTACGTTTGTTATATTGGTTATGTATCTTGTCGTTACTTTTAATTGCCAACAAATACTGATTTTTTTGTTAAATGTTTAATATCTACAGTTAGCTGAGTTACAGTTAGCTGAGTTGACAGAGAAGATAGAAAAGATTGAGGAGGAGGCGAGGGAGGCAAAGGAACGCGAGGGAGGCAAAGGAACGCGAGGAGCGTTATCGGGTCCAATTAGAGATTGAAAAGAAGCGGAACGAAGACTTGCAGGCAGAACAGGTCAGACATGCTACCCAGTTAGCCGAGCAACTCACAATGTCGCAACAATTTGTTGCTTTTATGCGACAACAGGGATTCGTTTTCCCCTCTCCCAGGCCTACCGGCCCTCCCCCTAGTTAGGTTGCTATTATATTATTTGCACTCGTACTGTATTTTGGAATTTGGTATTTTGAATTTGGAATTTGGAATTTGGTATTTTGAATTTGTTGGGTTGATGTTTTCAAATTAAGAGCAGATATTTATATAAAAATACAGCAAATACTGTCTTTAGTATTTATTTATTTAATTTTTTTAGATATAGCGACGGATTAGTAACAGAATTCCGTCGTTGTGGAATCGACCATACTTGCCACTATTGCAACCTAAGTTGTAATTTGAGGTAATAAGACTAAATTATTATTTGCGGGACTCGACGCCCGTCAATTTTAAGTTTTTAGAGTTGAAACAAACTTTTTAAGAACCATCAATCCAATAATCAAAAGTCCATGTTGGTTATAGGTTGAGATCTTATTCTTGTTGTAGAGATAAGAGAGTACTTAAGATTCATACACTCAATATTAGGTAACAAGGAGTCGATAATGTATGAAAAAAGGAGATAGTTTTGAAATCGTAAATATAAATATAAGTTGAGCTGTCTCATATAGTTGGTAATTGTTTTCAAAAGGTATGAGTTTTTTTAGTTAATAATAAGAAATCTATTATATTCTAACACAAAACTAAATTCATGCGGATGAAATAATCAAAAAAATATGTGGAAAATGAGTAATAGATTATATATCAAGGTTTTTATGTAAAAATAGTTTTTAGATATTAGTACTAGAAAAAACAACTTAAAATAAATAGTATAAAATGAAAGAACAGGTAACCTTTCTACAAATTTTATTGTCAGATGTAATTAATTAAGACATCTTTAAAACCCTTAATATAATGCTATTTTTTTGAGTTTTATTATATACCAATTCTTTTTCTTTTTTATTTATAATTTATTTATCATTTTTATTTACAATTTTTTTTATCTACAACTACATAGTATATTTAAAAAATTCGGGCCTCTATTTCTTTGGGTCCTGAGTGTGCGCCCGGCCCGCCCTCCCAGGGACAACCTTGCTCAAAAATGTCCAATATAATAGACAATATAACAATTTATTAAAAAGTTATCTAAGAAATTTGTTAAAATTCTAAACTTAAAACCGTTCCATAAACTTATTACCACATTTTAGATACAAAGTTCTATTGTTTTGTGTTATAATTCAAGTCCTATATCTATCTATTAGAACATTTAGATATTGTCGTCAAGATGTAAACCAGATTTTATTTTAAAGAAAATAAATCTTTTATATATATTTAATTAATAAAAAATATTAATCTCTCTTGTTTGAGATATTTTATATTAACAACCCGAATTAATCTTTTAAAAATAGCTTTTATTATAGTTTAACATGGGGAAATTAATTAAAATGCCCTAAGTTGACATCATTTTCATTAAAATGCCCTCTCTCTCTCCCATCTTACCAAAATACCCTGAAAATCCGTGGGTTAAGCCGTGGCCCACGGATTATCCCTCATGATCCGTGTGCCTTTTAAAAAGATCCGCGGTGGATGATTTTGGTGAATTTCAATTGCAATTTACACTTTCAACCCTATACTTATTTACTTACTTTACTTTATATCTTTTACTTTCATAATTTTAATTTTACATTTAACACATATAATCGTTTATTAACTAAAATACGTTAAAAATACGTTTTAATTTTAACAAGTTACACTATTATAATCGTCTTTTCGATACGTTCGAAATGAGCCCAATATTGAATAGTTTTTTTATTTATATATTTTAATATATATCATATACACCACATACAAATATTTTTTATATTTAAAATCCATATTCTTATAGTTAATTATTTAATTTATGGTACTCTTATAGTTAAAATACGTTTTATTTATTTTATTATCGATGGTCCAAGTGTAAGTATTAAAAATTGGCGAAGACTTTGTGATGGACAGACATCGATCCTTTTGTGCATACTCTGTAACTGCAAATACTTCAGCTCCAAACACACATGAATCATCATTCGCCAAATACCCATTTTCACAATTCTTAAATGAGTCCAGTGATACCACCTTGTCAAAACCCCATTTTATATTTTTCTCGTGAAACCTTGTCCTATTGCCATTCACGATATCTATAAACACATACAAATAATGATAATTTAAAACGATTTAATGAATTAGTTAATATATGATTATTATGTTAATGCGATAGGAGTGTAAAACAAAATTGAAAAAAAATAAGAGATGTACCATAAATTAAATAATTAACTATAAGGGTATGGATTATAAATATTAAAAATATTTTTATGTAGTATATATATGATATATATTAAAATATATAAATAAAAAAATATTCAATATTGGGCTCATTTCGAACGTATCGAAGAGACGATTATAATGGTGTAACTTGTTAAAATTAAAACATATTTTTTTAACGTATTTTAGTTAATAAACGATTATATGTGTTAAATGTAAAATTAAAATTATGAAAGTAAAAGATATAAAGTAAAATAAGTAAATAAGTATAGGGCCACGGCTTAGTCTACGGATTTTCAGGGTATTTTGATAAGATGAGAGAGAGAGGACATTTTAATGAAGAGGATGTCAGCTTAGGGCATTTTAATTCATTTCCCGTTTAACATGTTACCAATGATTATAGAATTTAGTGAGTGCCCCTGGTTGTTGACCTGGATTGTTCAAAATCGGACATTTTCATATCATTAATGATTAATACCACTTTAGTCATCTAATTAAAAAAATGTGAAATTATTAATATCTAATTATTTAAAAGACAATTTATTGTCTTAAATAAAATAAATAATTTATGATTTAAAAAAAATTACATAAAAATGTAAATTGTACACTAAATTGAAATTGAACAAAAGTAGAATGTCCAACCTTTAGGACCCAATATTTCTCCTAAAATCATGTTTATAAATAAAACTAATCTGATGGTATACAGATTGAAACAACCTTTTTATTCTTTGGAAAAGTGGTAAAGTTTGTATACATATTAATTATTAAAAAATTGAATTACTTTGTGGACTTTATAACTTGGATATTTTTATTTTATTTGAAGGAACAGAAAAGAATATTGATCTAATAAAATCCAAAAAAAACAGTGACTTGACTTCTTTTGGTTAATCATGATATCTTTATGAAAACATAAAAGTCTAAATTTAGAACCGGAGATTTTGACAAATATTAGATTATTAGGACTAATATTAATTTGTATTTTGGACTGCACATATTATATATATATATATATATATAGTTATATATTATAGGGAAATTAATTAAAATACCCTAAGTCAAACATTGAGTTACCAAAATACCCTAAATTTTTCAATTTTGCAAAAATACCCAAAATACCCGCGATGAGGTCCCGCGATCGCGGGATACGGTGACGTGGCACGTATTTTGGCCCCAAATGCCCCGCGAAGCCCCTCAACTTTGGCCGCGGTGCACTTTTGGTCCCTGCCCGCGATCGCAGCCCGCGATGGCCCGAATTTTACACTTTTGGTCCCTGAAATTTACACTTTCAGCCCCTGAAAATTTACACTTTCAGCCCCTAAACTTAGACGAATTTTGCATGTTTTTACTGTTTTTTCCACAATTATTGCACTTTAAAGACCGATTTGTGGTTGAAATTCATTTGCATGTTTGAATCAATGTTAAATCAATGTTTTTGGAATACCAGTTTGTGGATGAAATGAGAGATTGGTTTTCTGATATGTTGGTTGTTTCATTGATAAATAGACGTAAAATGCAAGCCATAATCCCCACACAACGATTTCATTGTTGCAATATTTCTTTCTGCAATATTTTGTGTTTGAGATACTACTGAAAAAATGAGTTCATCTGTTGCAAAAGCTAAGCTATATTTCTGTTTTGATGGTGAATGGGTGCAAGATAACAATGAGTGGAATTTTGCTTATAAATTTAAGCATGGTGTAAAAGTGTCAGTAAACTATACTTATCAGAAGTTTGTTGCATACGCCATGCAAAAATGTGGAATCAACTCTTCTGATGTTTGCAAGTTAGTGTTTAAAAATGGCGATGGGTCATTTGTGGATTTATCCAACGATGGGGATATCTCTACTTTTCTGCACCTTGCAGTCGATTCAGAAAGACCCCCATTACTCTTTGTGTATCCCGGCGTATCCGACGGTGACGACGACGGTGACGACGACAGTGACGAGGAGGGTGACGACGACGAAGACCTCCAAATAGAGCAGCCTGATTCTCAACAACAACAACCACCACAACCACACGAATGGCGTACTGCTGGAGTTGCTGATGACGAAACCCGCGTTTTCAGAACGGGTAATTCTAAAATAGACAGATCAGACACCGATAATGATGATCACGAAGAATATACCCCTAGTAGAAAATCATGTAGTCAGATAAATGACTTTTTTGATATGCCCCCTATTCTTCCAGATTCCCATACCCAGACACAAAGCTACGAACCTACACCTTATATTCGCAGTGAAAGTTTAACAGCAGGTCAGATATTCGATTCGAAGGATCTCTTAGCAAGTCAGATCGGACTCAAGTTCTTGGAAGAGGGTTTCCAAAGTCGCGTGCGGGCGTCTGACAAAAGCAAATACATAGTTGAATGTGCTAGAGAAAAGTGTGAGTGGAGGTTGTACGCGATTCACACGGGTCCCAAAGGAGGGGCGATAATGATTAGAAAGTTGCACGACGTACACACTTGTACGAGGACGCAACTTAATCCCCACCACAAACAAGCCGGCAAAAAAGACTTTGGGTGCGATCCTGAAAAACAAATTTCTTGATGTTAGCAGGTCATTGCGTCCAAAGGACATCGTCCACGACGTTCACCGGCAGTTCGGCGTCACGATTGATTACCACCAAGCGTGGCGTGCGCGCTGCCATGCACTGTTTATGGCGAGAGGCACGTTCGAGGAGTCGTATGAACGACTCCCGACATATTTATATAATTTGCAGCTGCAGAACCCTGGTACTGTCACGCAGCTACGGACCGATTCACGTGGACGGTTTGAGATGTGCTTCGTGGCCCTTGGACCCGCGGTACATATTTTAACACGTCATATGTTTACACATTATAAACTATAACATTTACACATTATAAACTATAACATTTTAACCTATGTTTTTGCAGATCCGCACATTTCTGGCAAATCTACGTCGTGTCCTGATAATAGACGCAACCCATTTAAAGGGTCGTTACTTGGGTATGATGTTCCCGGCGGTTGCCATGGACGGGGATAACTCCATCGTTCCAGTAGCTTTCGGCGTAGGCAAGTCTGAAACCGGGGACGAGTGGACTTGGTTTATGTCCATGTTGAGACAAGCTATCGGAGACCCGCAAGGGTTGGTGTTTATGTCTGACAGGGCTCCTTCCATAAGCGCCGCAATCTCTGCCATGTACCCAAACACCCCTCACGCCATATGCTGTCGACATTTGGAGATGAACGCCAAATCCAAGGACAAACGTATTACCACCTACAAGGATGTCTATTGGGCGACATGCAGAGCATATACGGATCGGGAGTTTAACAAGTACATGAATATGCTACGATACAGTGTCAAGGAAGCAGCCAAAGTCTTTGACGATGCTGGACCGGAGAGGTGGTCCGCGGCCCATTTTCCTGGACAACGGTATGACATTCTGACCTCGAATAGTGCAGCGTCTGTGAATGCACTTTCCTGTTTTGCGCGTAGATGTCCGATTGTTAATCTTATGGACTACTTTCGGGCCTTTCAACAAGAGTGGTACCAAATTTGACGCCTAAAAGGAGCTGAGATGCAAAATGCACTCACACCAACGACGGAGAATATCGTTCAGTGCAGGGCGCGTCGTGCGGCGACATGGCCGGTAAGAGCAATTGGGTATGGGAAGTACGAGGTGCATGATGACTATATTCACGCGATTGTGAATATGGAAGACCACCTTTGTTCGTGTCGCGAATGGGATAAATCTGGGTTACCGTGCGGCCATGCCATCGCTGCAGCAACATATATGGGTCGTACAGATTGCAGCGACTTGGCTGTACCTTTCTTCACGTCCGAATATTACCGGAAAACATACGTGGAGGTAATAAACCCAGCTGGACCCCCTGCAGCATGGGTGTATCCACCCGACCCGCTTCCCCCATGCTATCCACCTTTAATGGATAAGAACAGGGTCGGGAGACCGAGAAAGAACGACCGACGTCCATCACGTGGTGAAAGTTCGATACAACGAAGATGTACTCGGTGCCAATGCGTAGGACACACTCGTGGAGAGTGTCCAAATCCCGCCCCTTCAACCGTGCCAAGGAGACATTATGTCAGTCACACCCCGGGCCCGTCACAGCTTGAACCATATGGAACAAACCCATATGATACTGTTGATCTAAACACTGATTTGTAAATGATATATATACACACATACATATGCTTCTAAAGGAACATTGATAACACAGCTAGTTTGTAAATGATATATATATTCGTATTATATATTTACACACATAAAGAAAATAGGAGTTTGATATGATAAGCGAAAGAAAGAAGAAAGGTTGATTGTTACCATGGCAGTGAATGTTAACTCTGAGTACACATGTCTGTTTATATAGCAAGAAAGATTAGTAGCAAGAATGGAAGCAGGTTTCTAGATTTTTAGATATATATATATATATATATATATATATATTATATGTATATATGAAGAAGAAGAAGACTTAAAAAAGGAGACCTTTATCTGTAAGATCTGGAAATGATCATTTCTTGACATTTTTGTTGGAACAAACACATATGATACTGTTGATCTAAACACTGATTTGTAAATGATATATATACACACATACATATGCTTCTAAATGAACATTGATAACACAGCTAGTTTGTAAATGATAAATATATTCATATTAGATATATACACACATACATATGCTTTTAAATAAACATTGATAACACAGCTAGTTTGTATTTCATCCAACATGCTCTTCATCTTCAATCTTTCTGACCCTTCTTCAACGGCTTCTGCTTTTGCAACCACGTATGGCCATTGTGTACCACAACCCGCACACACTTTAGCAAATGAGTTGAGGGTTGTCATATATTCTACAAGAGGAGTAGGCCCACGAATGAGGTAACCTCTGACTTGACCTTGCATGATGTATCCAACCTAACCGTGGTTCAGCGGCTTAAAAACTACTTTTCAGAGAAATTAACAACAACAAAAAATACAAAACAACAACACAGTAAAAAATACAAAACAAGAAAAAAAAATACAAAACAACTAAAACAACCACCACCTACTTAAAAATTGATTTAGTTTCATCAATCCAAGCTTGCTTCTCGTTTACCTTCGCTTGAATAATTGCAAAGTCTTGCAGAATATGGTGAATTGCTTCTTGTTCTCGACAAACACGAGCCTCTCTAGCTTTTATATCCCCTTTCATCCTTTTGATCTCCCTGTCTTCCTCTTCGATCTTTCTCAAATGGACTGCCTTCCTGTCCATAATTTTTTTCCACTCTTCTGTTAGTTCATCTATCTCCTTTTCCTTTTTTGCTATGGCGACCTCGATTTGAGGTGGTATTTTTTCAGGAGTAGACTTAGGGTTTGATGACGATGCTATTTGTGGATGAAATGAGAGAAGAGAAATCAAGAGAGAAAGCAATTCAAAGAAAGAAAGCAAGAGAGAAATCAAGAAAGAAAGCAAGAACAAGTGTGAATTGTGAATTGCATATTACTGATATTTATGGATGAAATCTCAAACATGCAAATGAATTTCAACCACAAATCGGTCTTCAAAGTACAATAAGTGTGGAAAAAACAGTAAAAGCATGCAAGATTCGTCTAAGTACAGGGACCAAAAGTGTAAATTTTCAGGGACCAAAACTGTAAATTTTCAGGGACCAAAACTGTAAATTTTGGTCCATCGCGGGCAGGGACCAAAAGTGCACCGCGGCCAAAGTTGAGGGGCTTCGCGGGGCATTTGTACCCAAAGTACGTGCCACGTCAGCCCTAGCCCGCGATCGCGGGATCCATCACGGGTATTTAGGGCATTTTTGCAAAATGGAAAAAATTTAGGGTATTTCGGTAACAGTTGGTCAAACTTGGGGTATTTTAATTAATTTCCCTATATTATATATAAATATAATTTTATTAAATGGGTTGGCGGGTTGGGTTGGGTTGGGTTTTCCGAACCTAATTTCAACCCTTATAATTAGCGGTTTGGCGGTCCAGCGGGTTGGGTTTAATTGGGTTGTTAGCGGGTTGGGTTGGTCGGGTTTCGCGTGTTGACGGTTTTTGGTACACCCCTAGTGGTCGGAATGATTATTGATTAAGACGTTTTTTATGATGTAGTGCAACATGAAGTATGGTTGTTTGGTAGTCGTTCATAATGAAATCGGCACGCTAAATGGTTAAGGGAGACCCAATATACAAAATCGTTCAGAGGATTTTTGAACCATTAAGAGACATACTTTTTTTGCCAAACAAAATTTACCTCTTAATGATTCAGAGGTTGCCTCTTAATGGAACTATTAAGTAGTAAACAAACAGCCCCCAAGTTACTTAGTTAATGTAATTAGCAATTTAATAATCAAATAACAAGTAATTAATTAAACAAAATAACAATTAAAAAATCAAATTAGAAAAATCTTATTAATTTCCACTAGTACAAAATGGTCAAAAGTGACGGTTAAAAACCGTTACCTATCTTACCGTCACTTTTGATATACTTTTGGTTACGTTTAAAAAACATTAGTAAATCACATCAAAAAATGTTATCATAGGTTAAAACCGTCATCTTAAATGTATTAAAAAGGTTGTTTTTTTTTTCTTAAAACCGTCACCGTAGCATCACATACGATGACTTTTTTATTAAAAACCCGTCACGGTAGCATGACATATTGTGATGTTTATTTTAGAAAACTGTCACCGTAGCAAAACATACGGTGACGTTTATTTGTCAAACCTGTCACTATAACATGACGTATGGTGACTTTTATTTTTCAAAATCGTCGCCATAGGCCGAGATACAGTGACATTTATTATTTAAAAACATCATCATAGCATGATATATGGTAACATTTATTATTTAAAATTGTGATCATAACACGAGATGTTTTTTTTTTTGAACGGCAAAAGTATATTAAAGAGAAACTAGCAAGAAGCTAGAAAGAACAATTACAAGTAAGAGATAGACAGAAGAGGGTTTTGTAACCAACCCACCCAATTAATATTACATTTCCTACTCCTATTTGTAACCCAAAAGAACGACTGAGTTACAATGTTATCCCACAACGTCACTTTCTTAGGCTTAGAAAGCCTAAAGAGGGTCCCATTTCGGAAAGACCAAATAGCCCATAACGCCATCAGAACAACCGCCTCAAAACAGGTCGACTCCGTTTTATTCAAACGCAAAGATAATAACCAGCCAATCCACTCTGAGTTTGACCTAAACTCCGGAATATCCAAACTCCACCATCGACCAATTTGCTTCCAAACATCCCGAGCCATTTGACAAGAGAAAAACAAATGACCCACCGACTCAATCTCCAAATCGCAAACCGGACATAAGAGGGAATGCACATCAATTCCTCTTTTATCAATGTTCTCTCGAGTTGGAATCTTGTTCAAACTCAACCGCCAGGCAAAAACATTAATTTTGATAGGAACAAGCCGATTCCATCTAGTAGGAGGAGATTCTACCACCAAAATTTTAGAGTCAATGTAACTACGAGCTGAAGCCACCGAAAACTCACCCGACCCGTCAAGAGACCAAAACCATCTATCCCTTTGATCAGAAAGACAGACAGTATCTATAATCTCCCGTAAAGCTGACATTTGCGACTCCTCAACACCCCCTCTCGGCTCTCTACGCAACACTGATCCCCAATCCCCAAGTTCAAACGATCTTGTACCAATGCCAATTTGTCCCGCTCCAGCGCAAATACCCTCGGAAATTGCGCTTTAAGAGAGGAATCTCCCAACCAAACCTCATCCCAAAACAAAGTAGAATTTCCATTACCTACTTTTTTCTTGCAAAAAGAAGAGAGGTTAATGTCATTATTCTCCATTTGTTGAATCTCTTTCAGAATACAAATCCAAGGAGAATTGGACATCTTAATGGGTATTTGCGTTCCAACTAGCCCACTCGCACCGTAAATCGATTTGACCACTTTGACCCAAAGAGCATTTTGATCCATCTGGAACCTCCAAATCCATTTAAAAAGGAGAGCTCTATTGAAAGCAAACAAGCTTCCAATACCAAGTCCCCCATCCTTTTTACTAGCCAAACACTTTTTCCATTTCACCCAACTCATTTTCTTTTCATCAATTTCACCTCCAACAAAGAAACGATTCCGCAACGACTCCAAGACTTGATCAATCGAACTCGGAAGTTTGAAAAGGGACAAATAGTAAGTAGGAAGGCTACCTAAAACTTATTTAAGCAGCGTAACCCGCCCCCAGCCGAGAGAGTTCGAACTTTCCAATTAGAAAGCTTAGAAATAAATTTGTCGACCACCCCTTTCCAACCATCGTGTTTTGCCATACTACAACCAACAGGCAAACCTAGGTAATTGAAAGGCATATTCGCAACACCACATCCCACCACTCTAAACATATTCTCGAGTTCCACATTATCAACCCCAACACCAAACAATTTACTTTTTTGGATATTTATTTTAAGCCCAGAGATCAAATAGAAACACCGGAGAATACGCACTATATTTCTAGCATTAGAAATAGACCATTCCCCATTCTAGCATTAGAAATAGACCATTCCCCCAGAAAAACTGCGTCATCTGCGTAAAAAAAGATGAGATAAAGGTATTTTACCTTTGCTAATTGTTGCTCCATAAAAAAGTCTATTTTCTTCCGCTTTTCGAGTAAAAAAGATGAGATAAAGGTATAACACGAGATGTGGTGACATATATTATTTTAAAGTGTCACCGTACGTAGTACGACATACAGTTATGTTTATTTTCCAAAATTGTCACCATAACATGACATAAAGTGACGTTTATTTCTCAAAACATTCAACATAGCATGATATAAATGACATAAATTTTTTAAAATCGTCATTGTATCATGATATACGGTGAAATTTATTTTTCAAAATCGTGATTGTAGTAGAAGTTACAATGACATTTGTTTTTAAAATTAAATTGTCACCATAACGAGACATAAGGTGGTCTTTATATTTAAAAACCATCATTGTTGAACGACATACAATGACGTTTATTTTACATAATCATCATAGTAGCAATATATACAGTTACGTTTATTATTCAAACTCGTCATCATAACATAATGTACAGTGATATTTGTTTTTCAAAACTGTCACTGCATAACGACCTACGGTCACGTTTATTTTTAAAATCGTTATTGTAACATGACCTAGGGTGATGTTTATTTTTCAAAGTCGTCAATGTAGTATGAGAGTTGGTGACACTTAATTTATTAAATCGTCAGCGTAGCTGACTTATGGCCACATTTAATTTTCAAAACCGTCTCCGTTGCATTATACACGACTACGTTTATTTTTTTAAAACTGTCACTATAGTATGAGATTTTGGTGACTTTTATTTTTTTAAACCGTCAATGCAACATGGCATATTTATACGTTTATTTCTCAAAACCATCAGTGTAGTATAAGATTTGGCAACGTTTATTTTTTAAACCATCATCACAACATGGCATATTGTTACATTTAATTTTCTAAAGCGTCACTGTTGTACCTTTTTGTTTTGTAGAGATGTATGGTGCCATTTTAGGATTTTCATTTCCTAGTACCATGGCCAAAATGAACTCCTGCTTCCATCATCTCTTCTATGTTAATGTTCTTACCCGGTAAGATTATTGGTCGTTGTTATACTCAATCGATAAGGTAAGCAATGTCGGTAAACATTTACCCGTGCTAAGCATTTAGTAAACGGTCCTTAGTGTCTCTAGTTCATGATAGCAAAAATATATCACAATTATAGCCGAATTGTATATGTATATATATATATATATTTATATATAACATAATTGCATAATATAACACAGAAATATAGCAAAACAATAGAAATATAGCAGCATTGCAAAACGAACATAGGTTAAAAAAGATGTAAACTAACCTAAAATCAGAAAGACAATCATGCATGTAAGAAAGCATAAATTCTGCAAAAACTTGGAAACCTTTAACTCCGAATATAACAAATTTTGTATGATAAATGGCATAATCTAAGTTAAGGTCTGTCCGGGTAATGGTACCGAATTGTGCAATCGGAATTCATTTAAAAATGGAACTTCGTTGCATAAAAGGAACCGGATAGCATTAAACTATTTTTAAATTACGAAACCCAGTTTCAAACTAAAAAACCTGTAACATTTTACCCATCCCAAATTTCAATAATAGTGTACAAAAACATCCCAAAACAATTTAAAAGGACACCACATTTTGCTAGAAAAGCCCAAGGAATTTATATGCATATTTCATTGATTGTGCCTTGAAAATTCATATTATATGATAACAGATAAGCTTAAAGCAATATGACCAAAAACCCTAGAAAGAAACATCAATAACTGAAAACCACTATAAGCAGCCTACCAACTTTCTGATCCATCATCAGACAAAGGTTATGAGAAATATATATATATATATATATATATATATATAAAATCATCTTCCTTATGAACTATTTATATTGATCATTTTGCTCTTTTAATGCCTCTCAGGCATAAAAAGCCCAAAAAGACTTTGAATAAAATCACCAATAAACTTTGTTATCTGGGTAACTAGACTTATATTTGAAATTCAATTTATGCAGTTAACTTTTTCCTTTTCCTCTTATGTTCAAGAGCTTGTTTGTATGCAACAACCATGCAACCATTATGTCAGTGCTTAATATTACAAGTTGTACCATGTAGAAGGACCATTATTGTAATTACTAAGTTACAAACTATATAATGTATGCTTAGCCTAGATTTCTAATTAGGTCATTCTTTCCATTTTTCTCTCAAGTACACACACTCTTCACATTCTCTCTACATCTCTATATTGTACTTGAAGGATTGATCATCATTGATATATATGGATGGCCATCTGATTGATTATACTGTTTGATTACTTGTTCTGGGATCATAATTGGTATCAGAGCATAGTATATCACTTAGATCAGATTAGGATTTTGAAGGTTTTTGCAAATTTTGAGTGTTCTTCATTTTTTCATTCATTTCTTATTGATTCTAGCCATTTGAGTGCTTCAAATGGATTAGAATTGGTCTAGGAGGGTTTGATTATCATCCCTGTGTGTTTTGATTCCGCAATTACACCAGGATTAGTCTCAGTTTGTGTAAAACTTGTATTTTCGGACTTTTGAAGAAAACCTACTGTTTTGGTATGAAAATCACTGTTCTAATGGTTTTTGGACAAAACTTGAAGAATTAAAGTTGTTCAGAATATAGTTGCGAACCTGCGTACCAATTTTCAGAGTAATTGGATCATTTTTGAAGAATCGACTTAAGATCATATGAATATTCATAACTATCGCAACTCTCGGTGTTCTTGAGTATTCATAACTATCGCAACTCTTGGTTCTTGAGTATTCATAACTATCGCAATCCACAAGAAGTGAACAGTATTGTATCGCAACCCTCTGTTGCGACAAGCCGTTATAATCGCAATTTTTCGAAGTGAACAGTAGCAAATCGCAACTATCTGTTGCGACAAGTCTCAACTATCGCAACCTACCTCTTTGTGAACAGTACTTATCGCAATCCTTTGTTGCGATAAGAATCTTTTTGAAGTTGTATCGCAACCTATTTGCTGCGACAAGGTTTTGGCTTACTTTCGCAACTTGTTGGTTGAGACAAGTTTTTGGTTGCGACAAGAATTGTGTTGCGACAAGACGTGTGTTGCGACAAGAAGTGGGTTGAGACAAGACAGTGTGAAACCAATTTTTACTAATCAAATCTAAGGATACTTAACGATCGTAAACAAGTAATCTAAAGATGACAGCGAGAGACATCTTGACTATTGGGTTGAAGGACAAACCACATGTTCTTTTTCCCAAGGAGTTTAAGATATGGAAAGACAGATTCATAGATTATGTTGAGTGACAAGAGAACGGGGAATATATTACTAATTCACTTGAGAATGGCCCTATGGAGAAACAAATGAGAAGAGGAATTGCTACTGATGGTGAGCCAATTCCAGAGTGGGTTGAAGTTATACCATTACACTATGATCCTGAACAAAAGAAAAAGCATTATGGAGACAAAATGGCAAAGTCCCTAGTTATTCAAGCCTTGACTAATGATATTTATCGAAAGGTAGATAGCAAAAACTATTCCGGGAAGGCTATGTTTGATGAGTTGATAAAGCTGTATCAAGGATCTGAAGTGGAGAACCATATGAGAATCTCCAACGCCATCAATTTGTATGAAAACTTTAAACAAAAAGAAGGGGAGGCTCTTGATTCTGCTTATGACCGTTTCCCTGCTATTTTAAATGAGCTGAATAGGTACAGTATAGACAAGTCAATAATCGAGCACAATGTGAAATTCCTGAGTGTTCTTCAACCCGAATGGAAGAAGTATGCTCACCGAATGAAACAAAATGCTAGGTTAGCTTATTTGCCTCTACAAGAGATGTATGAAACCTTGAAGCAGGATGAGAAAGATGCTGATGAAAAGAGAGCTAAGAAAAAGAAGAAAGAGAAGAAGGAAGAGAAAAGAGAGGTTAAGGAAGAAGAGTTAGATCCACTTGCTTTAATGTCTAACAGGAAGTACTCAAAGAATGTGGGTAATCAGTCTGATGAGGAACAAAATGAAGCAGATGGGATAGATGATGTTGAAAGTATGAAGCAAGCTATGATACTCCTTACCAGATCTTTTCAAAGACAGTTTGGGAAAAGCCCCAGTTATAACAGTCAAAGGTATGTGTCTGGCTCTAAGAACTTCGAGCACAAAGCACATGTTGAATCGAACAATAAGTTTGATGACAAGTGGGTTGAGTATAAGAGGCCAGATGAGAAGAAGGTATTTGAGGAGAAGGATGAAGCACCGAAGTGCTACAATTGTGGGAAGACTGGTTACTTCTCCAAAGAATGTTGGAATCCGAAAGTAAGGGATTCAAGTTATTACAAGAACAATTTGATGCTTGCTGAACAGAAGGAATCAGGGATAGCACTGTTGGTCGAAGAGGAATACTGGCATAATTAGACTGATGATGAAGCAGATGATGAGACAGCGGCTCAGACCAAGATGTGTTTCATGACCAAAGACACCGATGATGAAGGGTCAGAGTCTACTTCAAATGAGGTACATTCCGATCTCTATAATCAATTTTTTAGTCAACAAGCATATTTAACAAAGAAGTTAAAAGAAGTAACAAATGACCAGAAAAGAGCAGATGAAATAATTTCCACTCAAAAAGAAAGACTAATAGAACAAGACAGTCAAATTAAAGAGCTAGAAAACTAAAAGACTGAGTTCGATGTTGGTCATGCGTATTTTCAAAGTCGAATATCTGAACTATCAAAAAAATTAATGAGTTCGGAAACCAAGAATAGTGAGTTTGAAAGTCTTTTACATGCTTATAAAGATAGGAATAATGAGCTGTGTGAAAATGTCAACGGTCTGGAAGATAAACTGTACAAAGCAGGCCAAATTGAACAAATAATTCACATGAATAAGCCAAGCAAGTTCAGGTATTTCAATTCAAAGTGGGGTATCGGGTATGACAATCCACAGTACCTGAGGAATGCCTTAATAAAAACTCCCACTCTTTACAAATTTGAATGGTATATGCTTGCATCACATCCTAGCTATCAAATCAAATGGCTTAAAATGGATGGTGAAGACTATGAGGCTGAGGAAGAAATAAAAAGAAAAACCACTGTTACAATGCAACTTCCTTTTTGGTATGGTCCTGATAATGCAAAAGCATTAGATAACGAAAGAACCTTGCCAAATGATTATTTTGAGAGTTATATTGTTAAAGAACCCGAGGAAATGGAAAATACTCAAAAGGATACTACTGAAAAACCAATTTTTGAAGGTAAAAGGTATTTTCCACCAATGGTTCTTGAACAGAAACTCATGGACCTCGAAAGAAAGTTTGAAAGTACTATTCAAGAAGTCAGAAATGACGAGAAACTTGCTTTTGAGATCGAAAAGGAAGTTATGATCACAGTGTTTTCGGAAAGTTTAAAAGAAATGAAAACAAAACTTGAGGAAATATCTGAAGAAAAAGTTTTAAAAGAAAAGCATTCTTCAGATTTAGATGTTTCCTCATGCAAAGCTTTTATGGGAAATACTATCTTGAGGAGATGGACAGTTGATGACCATGATGATTTTGAACCTTGGGATTTGGAAAGTCAACTTGATCCTGAGATATATATCCCTACAGAAGAAGATAAAGCATTTCGAAAAGAACAAAAGAATTTTCTTTATCCGACGTCTTATAGTATCTTTCCTTCTCCATTAAAGAGTCAGTCTGATTGTGATATCGAGATTCATTGTGATGGGAAAGGTAAAGCAGTGAAAGAAACAACCGTTCAGTTTGACTTTAGTGCCAAACTTCCAGATCATACTGACTTTCTAATAAAAGAAGAGAAACCTGAAAAGATTATCTTAAAAGGGGAATCTTCAAAATCAGCTGAGAAAATTTATGTTAATGATTATTATTCGAAATCTAAATCCAAACAATCATTACCGAAGAAGAAAAGAAAAACAAAAAGAAATAAGCATGTTAATTCTTTTCAAGCTCAGAATTCAAAAGCTTACAACTCCTATTTGTCTGATGTTTCAGATCGTAGTTTGAGAAACAACACGCGCCTTGAGTGGAGAATAAATGAGTCCACACAGGATGTGGCCTAGATCAAATCATCCCACGCTGTTTTAAATGTTTTAAATTCCAAAAAAGACAATTTTGTTTCAAATGTTATTAATTATGATGTTGGCAATAGACGAAAACTTGTAGTTCCTTACAAGGTTTATTCAATGGGACAACTGATTAATTTGGCACGTGATCAAACTTGTTGTGCTTCTTGTGGTGTGGATGATTTTATCTGCAAATCTGACTATAACCGTTGGTTTTATTCGAATGATTACTTTAAAACCGGTTATAGAAAACATAATGTCAAGTCCAAACCTACTAATCAGAAAGGACCAATTTGGCAATGGGTACCTAAAACCGTCTAATTTCCCTTTTGCAGCTAGTCATGTCTAGTACTTAGATTCAGGATGCTCAAAGCACATGACTGGAAGAAAGGAGCTGCTCGTTAATTTTGTGGAAAAGGATTGTGGTAGGGTTAAGTTTGGAAACGATCAATATTCTCCAATTTTGGGTTACGGAGATATTGTCAAAGATAATGTGAGAATTACAAAAGTCAATTACGTCGAGGGCTTAGGACACAATTTGTTTAGTATAGGTCAATTTTGTGATAAAGACCAAGAAGTCCATTTCAAGAAGACCCGTTGTGCAGTTCTTACCGACGGAGGAGATGAGCTTCTTGTTGGCTCTAGGAAGTCCAATTTGTATACTATTGACCTATCAACGCTCAAGCCGAAGAATGACGTATGTCTTATGTCGAAAGCGTCTTTGGAGAAAAGTTGGTTATGGCATAGACGACTATCTCATCTCAACTTCCGTTATATTCAAAAGTTGACGTTGGGTGATTTAGTCATAGGTCTACCAGTTCTGAAGTTTGAGAAAGACAATTTCTGTACCGCTTGTGAGAAGGGGAAGATGAAGCGTGCTCCTTATCCACCGAAACCCGAGCCCAACACAAGCAAAGCTTTGGAAATCCTTCATTTGGATCTCTGCGGTTCGATGAAGACTCAGAGTATTAGTGCCAAACGTTACGTATTAGTTGTCGTCGATGATTACTCGAGATACACATGGGTCAAATTTCTACGCTCAAAAGATGAAAACCTGACTTGATCATCTCATTAATCAAACAGCTTCAAGTGAATCGTCAACAAACAGTTCAGACCGTCAGATCAGATAACGGGACAGAGTTTAAAAACAAGACTCTTGATGACTTCTTTAAGTAATTAGGAATAACTCATCAATATTCTGCGGCCAGAACACCTCAGCAGAACAGTGTCATTGAAAGACGAAACCGTACACTCGTTGAAGCGGCCAGAACGATGCTGTCTTTTGCTGATCTACCTCTGTTTCTGTGGGCTGAAGCTGTTGCGACGGCATGCTATACACAAACCTTTCAATTATACATCGACGGTTTGGCAAGACTCCATATGAATTGGTTAACAATAGAAAACCTGTAATACACTACTTTCGTGTTTTTGGATGCAGGTGTATTGTGCTGAACGATAAGGACAACTTGAACAAATGCAGTCCTAAGGGTATTGAGGGAGTCTTTATAGGATACTCGCTCACATCTAAAGCATACATAGTCTACCTCAAGTCATCCAGAACTGGGACGGAAAGCATCAATGTCAGATTCGACGAAACTGAAGAGATGGCTTCTGTACAGAACAGTACAGAACCCGTGATATCCGGAATTCTAGCATCTGGACAAATCCGTCCAATGATGACTAGATCTTCAAACAAGGATCAAGCTTCCACTTCTAATTCTAATCCTAATGAACTTGATTTATTGTTTGAACATTTTTATGATGACTATTTTGGTAGTGATAAACCCTCTTCATCTGTCAATAACTGGATTCAAGTTGAAACACCACCAGTGCATGCTACTATGTCAGGCCCTTCGCCGGTGCTGACTTCATCAAATATTGGTGCAACTACTCCTGCAACTTCTCCAAAGAACACAACTATGGTATCTACACAAGCACAACAACATGCATCTACGAGTGGTGCTTCTTCATCTGGAACAACTTCGAATGTCAGTGATCAGGGTAATAACAACGTTCCTGAAAATTCAACCGAATCAGTTCCCGAGGCTGTGCCGATTGTCAATTCTGACAAGCAACCCGCCTCACAACTGGAACCAACGTTGACGATCGAGTTGAACTTCGATAAGGATCCTACCCTTGTAGACCCCAATGAAGATGCTATATCTCTCCATCCACACTCCACAAAGTGGACACGCAGTCACCCAATTGATCTGGTGATTGGTGATGTTTCTGAACCAGTGAAGACAAGATCTGCATCCGTAAATGAAGTTTGATATGCACTCTTCTTAAGTCAAGTTGAGCCCTCAATAGTTCAACAAGCCTTAGAAGACCCTGACTGGTTAATTCCGATGCAAGAAGAGCTGAATCAGTTTGAAGCTCTGAAGGCGTGGAGGTTAGTTCCGCGACCCAAAGGTAAGACAGTTATCGGTACCAAGTGGGTCCTAAAGAACAAGAAATACGAAGACGGAATAATTGTGCTACACAAAGCTAGATTGGTAGCGAAAGGGTATAGGCAATAGGAGGGGATAGATTATGACGAGACGTACGCGCCGGTTGCTCGTCTTGAGGCAATTCAGATGTTCCTTTCTTATGCCGCCTTCAAGAACTTCATCGTCTATCAAATGGACGTGAAGACCGCTTTCTTGAACGGTGTCCTTAAGACGGAAGTGTATGTGTCTCAACCGGAAGGCTTTGTGGATAAAGACTATCCAAATCACGTATACATTCTTGACAAAGCTCTCTACGGTCTCAAGCAAGCCCCCCGTGCCTGGTATGAAGTCTTATCAACCTTTCTACTAAAAGCTGGCTTTGTGAAAGGTAAAATCGACACAACTCTGTTTACTCTACGCGAGGAAGGTGATATTCTTTTAGTTCAGATTTATGTTGACGATATTATTTTTGGTTCGACTAACCCTGGACTTTGTACTTGGTTTTCTGGCATTATGATGACTCAGTTCTAAATGAGTATGTTGGGAGAGATTAATGTCTTTTTTGGATTACAAGTAAAACAATTCTCTATGGGTATCTTCATCAACCAGTCAAAGTATGTGTTTGACATCTTGAAGAAATTCAAGATGGAAAACTGTACGTCGATCGGTACGCCTATGGCTCCTGGATCTAAGATAGGTCCAGATCCAGATGGTATTGATGTCGATGTAAAGAATTATAGAGGAATGATTGGGTCTCTAATGTATCTAACCGCTAGTCGTCCAGATATAATGTTTTCAACTTGTCTCTGTCCTAGATTTCAGGCCAAACCCAAAGAGTCACACCTTGGCGCCGTCAAAAGAATCTTTCGCTACTTGAAAGGCACTCTGTACCTAAGACTATGGTATCCCAAGGGAACCGACTTCGAACTCACTGCATATTCAGATGCTGATCACGGAGGAAGCATGCTGGATAGAAAGAGCACCTCGGGGCACGCCCAGTTTTTGGGTGACAAGCTCGTGAGTTGGTCGTCGAAGAAGCAGAATTATGTTTCAACATCAACCGCGGAAGCAGAATATGTTGCCGCGGCGAGCTGTTGTTCACAAGTCCTTTGGATGAAGACCCAACTCATGGACTATGGGTTTAAATATGAGAAGATCCCCATTTACTGCGACAGTAAGAGTGCTATTGCTATATCTGCTAACCCTGTCCAGCACACCAAAACCAAACACATTGACATAAGGTATCATTTCATAAAAGATCATGTCCAGAAAGGAACTGCTGAATTATATTTTGTTACAACTGAGTATCAGCTTGCCGATATCTTTACCAAAGCCTTGGATGAAAAACGTTTCAAGTTTCTAGTATCCAAGCTCGGCATGCTAAATATGAAAGTTTAACTTCCATATATTGATCATATAATAGATGGAAATATTTGTATCTCAATCTAGACATCGTCTCTAGATTGATACACTCAAATTTTCATCATATTCTATTCTTAATATACGTTCTTTAAATTTTCATATCTTAGTTGTATTAAAAATATTTCTTCAACTTATTCTTTCTTTCTCTTCTTTTAATTGTCTTATCTATGATTTGTTATGATACCTGTATCTGCACAAAGGTATGTTCATGGTTTCAGGGGGAGTTATACAACAGATCATATGCACAAATTTAGGGGGAATGTGCATAACTGCCAGATCATGTAAGTATAGATACATTGTGACTGTTGCTTCCGAGAAGCCAAGGTAAGTGTTCTGACTTGTTTTGAACACTAACTCTTAAATGATGAAAACAATTTTTAAAATCTATGCATCATTTAAGGGGGAGTGAATACTATGTTTAAAACCTTGAGTGCTGAATCAATTAGAAGTTGGACATCTTCCAATGTGATAAAACCTTTTAAAATTTTATCTGAAAAATGTACAAGTGTTACTGATATCGCAACCTACTACTTGCGATAAACTGATGAACATTAGTTTATCGCAACCCTCAGTTGCGATTAAAATTAAGTGTTGCTTTATCGCAACACATTGATTGCGACAAGAAGTTTCCTCGCAACCATGCATTGCGATAAAACACATATGAACAGTACTTATCACAACCCTCTGTTGCGATAAGGTTAAACATGTTATCACAATCAGTTCCTTGTGATAACCTCTGAGCTTATCGCAACCTTATACTTGCGATAAGCTGACACTGTGGCGATCAACCTTTGGACCAATCACATCATGCCACGTGTCTTTTATCTCATGTCACTATAAATAAGAGAGTTTGAATTTTTATCTCAACTTTAAAAAACCCTCATTTTCTCTCAACTCTCATTCGAAGAACTGCAATTTGAGTTCGAATTTTCATCGAGTATTTGGATTTCAAATCGATAGCATCAAATTCGTATTACTACGAGGTACATCTTCTTAGATTTTCATTCCACTTCATCCGCAAACGTATACTTTAAGATCGATTTAAATATGCTTTAGGGTTTTAGTTCGAAACTTTTCATTTTCTGTGCTTAAATCGATGAGTATGTGTATCTGTTAGATGTTAGAAATAATAGAGTTTGTTTCTGTGCTGTTTGCGAGCATCATAGAATAGGCTAAAACCTAGTTAGTGCGAAAAATCAGAATCTGGGCCTTAAACACTTAGAAAATATTCAAAATTCAAATTTATCGCAACCTTAGGGATTATTGAGTTCATATCTATCGCAACCTTACATGTTCTTCATAATCATATCTATCGCATGCCACTGAAACACATAACTATCACAACTCACTTGTTGCGATAACCTTTCATCACAACCTGCTCGTTGCGATAAACTCTCATCGCAAGCCCTTCATTGCGATATCACTTGTCATGCGATAAACCATAGGTGTTAGTTGCGATAGATCCCATACTTAGGTGTTTTTACTTAGGTTATTTTACGAAAAAAAAACCATCACTCATTCTAAGCCTATATTGATTTGACACTGTTCAGATGGCTCATAATGACGGCCATTCATCTGACGAGAACACCGTCATACCGTCGCACCGGTTGTCACATCCGTCGGTGAACGTCCGTGATCTAGATGCGGAGCTTCTACCGAGAAGTCTCCATCTTGCCCTTCACGACAACAACCATAACCTTGATCTCGACGTGGCGTTCGACCACCTGATTATCATCAAGATCATCCGCGGCCATCCTCTCCGAACAGTGCTCATGAAGGTAGTCACTGTGCCCCTTATATATCTGCAATAGTTTTGGCACACACTACGATATCATCCTACACACCGACGGGCTCCACATTTTTCTGCAAAAGTCGATCATTTTGATGTTCGACATACACTTAAGCGGCTCCCTCTTGCCATAGACATCCCATTTAACCCAAATTTTGAGGACATGGTTCCCGAAGCCCAACTCTATGTGGATATCCAAAGCTTAGGATACCAAGACCCACAGAACCCTGACCTAGCCGGCTCATCCAGATTCCAAAGAAAACATCTACCACCAGTCTGGTACACCCTATGCTCAATCTTTAACAGATGCATGACGTCAAAGCATACCGGCCTTGACAAATGCAACCTTGCAACTCTTCGGATGTTCCACGCCTTCGCCTTTAACCGTAACGTAGACTATGCTATACTACTCTGGAACGAGCTACAAGAACTGGTCGAAGACAAAGCACGCCCGAAAAAGAACCGAAATTTTGTGCCATATCAAAGGTTCTTCCAGATTCTCATCCACCAAATCATGGAGGGTAACCAGGAAATCCCTAGATGCCCAAATGTGGTACAAGGACCGACACAGTGGATGCACTATCTAAAGATGCCAGACCATGATGACTTCGTCCACATCGTCGTGATTCCAGAGCCTGTACTTGCCTATGCAGACCAGCAGTATGAGGTAGTTAGGCAGTATAGAATAGTTAATGCACTAGTGGTCCAGCCAGAACTGGCCGGACCTCCCTACGGTGCAATCCCATTAGGCGGTGAGGGTATTCATGTTGAGCAGGTTCAGGAACTTGGGGTTCCTGAACGGAGAGAGGTGAGGAGAATATTAAGAGAGAGAGAGAGAGAGAGTGGGTGGCGTGGAGAGGACTGCTGGTCAGGCATCCACAACCAGTGTTGTACGAATTCCTATCCTCGATGACATACCGATGGAATCAGAGGATGATTCAGATTTTGACCCCGATGCTTCATCATCCGACGATGAAGTATCTGACCAACCACGAGCTAATGATGATTCCGACTCCGATCCTGATCATGACCCTGATGCGGATCTTATTCCAAGACATATCGGTCGGAGTCGACACATTGAGAGTTCCGATGCTGATTCCATTTGGAACGTCGGACTCTCCGGTGATTTTGGTGACACAAGGCGGGATGACGGAGTTATAGTAGAAAATATTAATGTGAGCAGTGATGTGGCGAGAAAAGAAATGGGAGAGAAAGAGATAGAGTCGGATAAAGTATTAACTACTGACTCTCCCCAAACCGATCGAAGCCGAGTAGCCACATCTTCTACCAACGAGCGTACGTCGCCGTTGCGTATTGAACAAGCTATGGTGGACCCATCCATGCAAAGCACAACCCCTCTAAGCCACTCGTCGGCATCTCAATTTGCAGGCGTTTCATTTTCCACAGGGGATAAAGCACAAACGCTATCGGCGACACACTCGGTGTCTGCTGATATAGAACAAGGTAGGCTCCTGCCCCGGCCACCGCCCTTTAGTTTATTCCGCGCACGTTGAGTCTACAGCCTTTTGGATATACATCTTCTCCTAGGCCACGCGTGTCGGCATCTCATCAAGTTGTGAGCTTTCGTGCTCCAACCGGAACACCCCGAGTGCGACCACCATTTGCTGGTGCCCCACGAGGACTGGGTGGAACTCCTATCATGATCAACACTATGCCAGCCATGAACACAGGCAGTACGGTTTCTACAACCGCTACTTCAACCGGTAACCTAAGTGGTCCGATAGTTAGTTCCATTTTCCTAAATTTTCCACATGAACAGGTTGTACGCATGCTAGGCCCATATCCGCACTATATCACACTTCCATTACTGGCGTCTGCTTTAGGCACCATCGATAATGCCTACAAGCAACACCGTTGGGCCATGCAAAGTACAGTTGACAGATTAGCAAGCGAAGTGAGCAGAGCCATCAAGGGCAAAATTGTTGCTGAATCGTCGTCAACCCCTTAGGATCAACCATCCAGCGCACAATCCGACCCACAAACACCACCACCAGTTCCGTTACACCAAATCCCAGAAGACCAGCTCAAATCAGAGCTATTAGCCCGACTCTTAGCCAAAGGCAATTCTAGTACGGCTGAAGAAGTTGACCTTGTTGGATTACTCCGACAACACGCCCAACCTCAAACCCAAACCCCAACCCAACCTCCTTCTAGCAACGACTTCCAGCGTCTAACCGACTCTATGAGAGACATGACGGAGGCCATGATGGCAGGATTCACCTCCATCACTGACAGGCATAGGGTTGTCGAAGAGAAGTGTGGGATTCAAACTCAAGCCTCACAGAAACGAAGACATGATGATCAGGATGATCCTGATCAACATGAGGGGGATAAGAGAGAAAGGGTTGGTGCGTCAAGTGGTGCGGCTACGGATAATGGTGGGGGATCAGTTCAGCCAGCTAGTGAAAGGGAAACGAAGACCGGTGGAATGGACACTGATATGGTCTAAGTGGATGACACCGATGTTCTAGCTGATGTCATAACTGGGGTTGAAAAGCCTCCGGTTGTTGACAATAGAACAACTGATGAAAGGATGGTGAATGATATGATTGTTGATTACATTTACATTGATTCTGAGGAAGAACCTGAGAAAACGACTGTCCAGATCAAAGAGGAATTAGAAGACTTATTTGACATCACCGGGATCATTATGGCTGCTTCCGATTCCAACAACGAAACTCCAGATGATACTACTCTACCACAAATGCCGATTGATGAGAGTGCAAGTACTTCCGCTCCTTCGACTCCAGTGGTACAAGAAAATGCTCCAGTAATTCAAGTGCAAGCCGATGGGAGAATCAGGGATCCGATACTCGAAGTTGAACTGGAAATTTATCAGGAAGTGATTGATGTTGAGCCAAGGTATGTGGCTGTAGGTGAACGAGTTAGGATTCTGATTCCCTATCAGGAGAGCATAAGGAAAGATCTGTTTGTTAGGGATGTCCAGAGGATCGATATAGCAAAGGTATACGGGGTTGAGGACTGGCCATTATTGCGCAGGATTGAATTTCTACATGTCATGGGCAATGAATGTCTGAACACAATTGTGGTAAGGTCAGACAAAGCCATCATGAAGGTGCTGAACATAGATTCCTGCAAGCTGTTCAAAGTCTGGTACCCGCAATTCTCTGTACAAAGATCTGATGGCTCCGAACACGTATTTTCAGAAGCAAACTTCAAGAGTCTAAAGCTTGACGACTTCTGCAGTCTGTATGATATCCTGGCACGAGCTCCTCAAAAGAAGATTGAATGGTCTTCTGCATATGATAGTGTCAAGAGGTTCATGCAGAATATCCTGAAATTCTCTTATTTACGGATTTCCAAATGGCCTTGGAGTCACACCAAGCACGAGTAAACCTAAGAGCACCGAACCGGCGTCTGTCTGACATTCAAGGTATTCCTGCTTATACCGTTCTGAAAAAACCTGATCTTTGAGTGGTTTACGTTAATCAAGCCTCAAAGAAGAGATTTTTCAGAATTTGTGAAGCCAACAAGTTCAGTGACGGAACGTTCAAGTACATTCAGATCCACCTTGAGAGTAGACTGTGTCTGGATGCAAGCGGGGAGGTGAAGCTGAAAGATAAGGAGAAAGAGCTGATCAAGCAAGCCCTGGATGCCATTACATACCGGAAGGAGTACCAAAATGCACTAAAGAGGTTCGAGATCATCTTCGGGATTCGGAAGAAGTACGTGACCCCGGTGGACGCTTAAACTCTTTGCCTCTACATTGGTACAAAGGGGGAGAATGTTAGTGCCTAATATTACAAGTTGTACCATGTAGAGGGACCATTATTGTAATTACTAAGTTACAAACTATATAATGTATGCTTAGCCTAGATTTATAATTAGGTCATTCATTCCAATTTTCTCTCAACTACACACACTCTTCACATTCTCTCAACATCTCTATATTGTACTTGAAGGATTGATCATCATTGATATATATATGGATGGCCATCTGATTGATTATACTGTTTGATTACTTGTTCTTGGATCACACATTAGCCAACCAACCAGTCAATGTGAGCATGAATGATAATATGTTCCTTCTTTTGAACATATTGATCACAATTAATGTTATGTCAATTCTTCACTACAGGTTCTTCAAGATCATTTTGAATATAAAAGTGAGTGTTCCCTGATTCTAGTGGTTCCCCATGGCTTCCACCTTTAAGGTTTGTATATACACACCACTATTCTTTAGAGCCCCTGAAAAATTCAACTAAATAACTTGACACTCATCTACTTGCCAGATTTTGGGAGACAAAAAGGCATCCTCAAGAGAATCCCATGCATTTATTTATGCACAAGTAGCAGGTATACTTCTTTTAAAGAGTAAATTTGGTGTACCCAGTACCCCATAGTTTAGATTCATAGTGATATTTGTCATGGGTGAATTGGAAGCTATAAAGTTGATGTTTATGAATATTAGGGTGCGTTTGGTTCGCAGATCTGTCAAAAGAATTAGAATCTGAAAGTAATTGGAATGAAATGTTATCAGGTTTGACCAACTGTTTGGTTGGCAGGAAATGGAATGTAATCTTGAAATCTGTCTGTTTGGTTTGCACTGGAATCGAAATGGGATTATGAAAAATGACAATACTCTTTCTTTAATTTTAATTTTTTTTTCTTATAAACAATTTTAAAATTAATATTTAATGAGAATAAAATATGTAATTTACCATTTAAGAAATCGTATATAAATATAAAACATGTAAATCATTCACAAACCAAATCATTCACACAAAGTTACTACATCAGATACCCATATATAAATATTGTTATCAAACCGTTTTTACAATACTAGAAGTTGCCGAACCATAACATCAAAGCAACAAGTACCAAAAATATTGTTCATACACATGTATAGACCGATAATTAGGCTAACGTAAACCAAAAGTATTGTTTTTAAACCAAAACCGGTCATTGGTCCAACATAAAGTGGACCCAAAAATATTGTTTTCACCACCAACCGATCAAGTGTCCAACATGAACCGGACCTAGTTTTCACACCTTCCCTCCTTCAAGCTCCAGAAAGTGATCACAGATTCAGAATCCTTTGTTATCTTTCGTAATGCACTAAACATTTCAGTTTTAGAAAATGACCCAAACTTTTCAAGCTCATCAGCGATCATGGAAGTTCTTTTGAGCATTTCAACTTAAACTTCCATCAACGATTGCGATGCTTTCATAAGTTTGTCACCGAGCACAAATGTAGCATTGTTGATTACCTCATGCAAAGACTCGCTGCTGATTACCTCATGAGGAAGTGTCTTGTTTTTCCATTTAGCGGCCTCTTTGTGAACCTATTTTATATCATAACAAATAACATTCAATTATAAAACAACAAATTATATATACACTTTTTAAACATAATAAATGAACTTGTACCGCTAGATAAGCCTCCCATATCGGTGGTTCAGCAATTATGCTATTTTTTCGCTATCAAAACCAAATTTGCTAGTATTAGTACCATAAACCATGTCGTAAACAATCTGCCAATCTTTTTTCATCGTCTTTATCCTTGACTCAACATGAGGTTTAGCCAATATATCAGAATTGGGAAGTGATTCTTTTAAAGCTTGTTCCAAGTGTTGTAAATATCCAGATTTGAAGCCATTGTCAGCTTTATACACTCCATTATATACCATATTTACCAAACTCTCAGCAAGTTTAGCATCTTCGAGTGCAGACCACACACGATAGTTTCTTCCTTGACTCGCCATACCTGTCCTAACATAAGCATAATCATAAACATTAATTCAAACATAAATAGAAAGTTGATAGACACACATCAATTCATTTCCATACAAATATAACACAAAACCATAACATTAACTCAAATAGAAATAGAAAGTTGATAGACACACATCAACTCATTACAAATGTAACATAATTCAAATAGAAATAACGTTGATAGACAAGCATCAATTGGTAACATTCCATGATGCAAACATATCTTGGGCTAAACTATCCCTAAATGCAGTCCACACGTTTGATGTCCCAACATATGTGATAACATCCTCATCTGGTTCCATTGTCTTCAATTCCTTCATCTCCAGTTCCAACATCCGATTCATATTCATTCTCAAGTGGATTATTGGTCCCAAAGGGGTTATACAAGTTTGTAGAGGGGGGGGGGGGGGGTGGGTGGGTGGGTTGAATACAAACACACTATTTTTACCTTTCTAAATTGTTTATTGATATGTATCAAACAATTTACAACTTGTTACGGAACAAGATTAAGGAAAACCTAATCTAAACAAGCTATGAGAATCACTAAGATTTGTTGCACTAGAAATAAGATAGAGAGAAATTAAGAATACTAAGGATAATATTCTAATACACAGTTTAGCAAAGACAAGGAATGGCCGAGCACTTCAAAAATGAAGTAGGGTTTCCTTAATATACTGCATGCATTTAATGCATGTCAGTACAACTTTACATGTGTCAGCTTCTGGGTGGTTGCATGTTTTGACCTTGGTAGACAACCTAGTAGCCGCATGATGAACAATGTAGAATCAGAGTTGGTTGTACGATTCTGGACAAAAGGGATGTCCGTTATGACATTATCGTACGGAGGCGTGCAAGGGAGTAAGACAAAAGTTACTTGTAGAGGAGGCTTCATGATCAGCGTTCGTTGAATGATTCTTTATCAGCGAATGATAGAGTTCAGCGTTCGCTGAAGTCTTCTACTTGAAACTTCACGTTGAGTGGACAGGTCTTGGCTTCACTGATATCCGCATCAGTTCATTAGTAGACTTGTCGCTGGTTCTTCGGCTTGATCTTCGATATCAGCGTAGAACATGGTTGACGTGAAACTTGTCTTCAGGGATCATAAGTAAACAACTTAAACTATCAGCGATCATCAGTGAGGCTGAACATGCTCAGGGCTCACTGATGAACAGTGTTCGCTGAATATGTAAATTAAAGAACGAGAGTTCCTATCATCGGTACTAAACAGACTTAGTATTTATCAGCGATAGTGAAACTCTAATACATATTGTCTACTTACAATTTTCACTAAGTGTTTCTCAGAGTCATTATCAAATCACTGAGGGTTTGGATCAACATGGATCAATTGGCATTTCTTGCCTAATAAAATTGTGGATAAGACAACATGTCATAATGATCCTATTTTTAAGGTCAATCGGATAATACGAGTAATCTCTCAAAATACCAAACCTCTTTTTCAAAATACCGAAACATCTTTCTATAACATTTCGTGTAGAAGAATGCTTCATGTTGAACAACTCTTTTGTCGTTGTTGGTTGGTGTCCCTCACACCAATCATTTAAATGATACCATTGACCTCTATAAGGGGCAAGAAAACCCTCCCAATTTGTGTACCCACAATCTACCAAGTAATAACATGGCCTTGGCACCTTCAAACCATGGGGCCTAAGAAGTGCATCACGAAGAACTCGACCATCTGCGGCTGAACCCTCCCATATAGGTAACACATATATAAATTGCATATCTTGTGAACACACACCTAATACATTTGTAGCCATATCACCTTTTCTTGTTATGTATCTAGGTATGTCTTCAAGTGGTACTAAACACTTGAGATATGTTCCATCTAGAGCCCCTAAACAATTCTAAAACAAAGAAACAAATGGTCATTAAATATAATTATGTTATTTATGTGTTAATAATAAAAATAATAATTACATATACCTTGAACCATTTCCATCTTCCATCGGTAGAGTCCTCAAGAACAGGTTCAGGTTTCTTAAACAAATGTGGATGTAACCTTATCACCGAGCTGCAAACTCTCCTAACAATTCTACTAATGGTTTCTCCCGACCGATGAAAACGATATGCGATGACCCGGTTCTTAACATTATGAGCACACATGTGAAGAAAAATGACAACTTGTTCATCAATACCCATATTTGTAGTTGCTTGTAATCCTCCAAAAGTTTCAAGCATATCACATAACTTCTTAAAACACCTCCTATTCATCCTAAGATGTGATATGCAAATAGTATCACTCTCATAAGCATACCTATGGAATGTAAGGGGCCATTTACCAAATATTTATTTGAGTAAGCGCTTGCCAGTAAAATTCAAAGTTATCCCTTACTTACCGGATAAGATTTTAGTCCACCAAAACGGTATCGTATGCAACAATTTTTCCGGTAAACGCTAACCGTGGTAAGAGTCTTCGCCATCACATACCGAGTAATACTCTCGGTCCTTGCTTAGCTCTTACGGAGTAAGATTTTTGGTTCTTGTCATATTTATCCGATAAGGTAGTGTGACTTGATAAGCGCTTACCCATGTAAGCATAGGTAAACGGCCCCTAAGTAACTTCTTGATATATACCAATTATCTTTAGCAAGGAAATAGGAAATTCAACATCAAATAACTAGAAAATATGACAAACTTGCAATGATACACAATAAGATTTTTATTTGAACCTCCAATTGAATGAAACAGGTTTCCATAATATATGATTTTTAAGCCAAATCATATGTTAGAAATGTAAGTGAATGGAAGAACTTGCATTTCTTTCATTACATCAATGGCTTTATATAGTGATACAAAGGAAGTGTATAAACACCTACCAAAGATACTAGTTACCTAAACTATAAAGAAAATTAAATCAAAAGAATATGCACTCTCAAATATGAAGATATCAAAAATAAATCTAGAATATACACTTTCAAATATAGAGATAAGTTATCTTTTAGTATCACGGTGTTGATTCTCAATATCCTTGACACGCCCCCACAAGACAAACGATCAAGAAAGAACTCTGATTTTGTGACACGTAATGAACAGCTCTGAACTTGCTCGTGGTCAAAGTGAAAATCTAGTGCCAAATGCTTCATCTACGAGTGGAAGCTGGATTGGCAGAGTAAATAGTGCCTCCTAAATGGTCACAATATATCGTTGGAAGCGTTGTGGATGAGTAACCAAGCTCAAATAACAAAGACTTTAACCATAGAATTTCAGCAGCAGTATGCAACAACTCTAAATCTGGCCTCAGTGGAAGAACGGGCTAGAACTTGTTGTTGTTTGGAGCTCTAAGATATTGGATTTTTGTCGAGGTACACAATGTCACCGGAGGTGGAGAAAAACTGATAATTGTCACCTCCCAATCCGTATCAGCGAAGGCATGAAGTTGTAAAGGGGAGTCATGAAAAAGCAAAAGACCATGATGAGTGATAACATTAAGATAGCTAAGCAACCTCTTTAGAGGATTCCAGTGATTAGAAGTAGGACAATGCATGAATTGAGATAACTTGTTGACCGAGAAGGAAACAACAGGTCGAGTGAGAGACTAATATTGAAAGGCACCCATAAGTGCTCGATATTTGGTGGGTAGGGGGAGGTCGTTTGTGAGTGTAAGGGGCGAGGAAGGGTTCATAAGGGTACTGACAGGGTTAGAACCCAACATATTGGAACGAGTGAGGATATCGGAGATATATTTGGTTTGGTTTGGAAATATGCTAGTGGATGTGGGTAATCAACATCGTGATCCTAAAAGATAACGCATCTCCATATTTGAAAGTGTATATTCTAGATTATTTTTTGTATCTTCATATTTGAGAGTGTATATTCTTTTGATTTAATTTTCTTTATAGTTTAGGTAACTATCATCTTAGCTAGGTGTATACACTCACTTTGTATCATTATATAAAGACATTGATGTATAAGAAAATGCAAGTTTTCCATTCACTTACATACGGTATTAGAGCTCGAGTGATGTTACAGGGTTCACTTGGTTGGGAAGATAAAACAACAGTTGCAGTATACTAGGGATTGGGTTTTCGGGTGTTATTTTTAAGGCAGGTGGTAATGGTGCGTTGATGGGGGGGGGGAGTTGGTTCTCAATATCCTTGATAAGAAATTGTAGATATAAGGGGGCGTTTGGTTCGCAGAATGTTTTTGGATGGAATGGAATCTGTCAAATGAATTTGACTTTGTAGGAATTGGAATGGAATGTTGTCAGGTTTGACCAGCTGTTTGGTTGAATAGAATTGGAATGGAATATGTTAAAGGAATTGGAATCTGACTGTTTGGTTCACAGAATGTAGCTTTAGAATTGGAATGAAATTTGGGTAAATGACCAAAATACCCTTTTGTTAATTTTAATTTTTTTAAAACAAAAAATACTTTAACAAAAGCATAAATCAGTAGCAGATTGTAAACAGATGTAACAAATTATAAATTTACAGTTGTAACAGATGTAACAGAAATCAATCGACAATAGCAACCATATGTAACAGATGAATTTACCCAAATTTCACTTACCCAAATTTCACAGATTGTAAATTCATTTACAGATGTAACAGATTGTAAACAGATGTAACAGATTGTAAATTCATAGACAAAAGCAGAAATCAATAGCAGTCAATAGCAACCATAAATCAATTGAAACCGCATGTACCAAATCGAAAGCAAAAATCAGTAGCAACCAGAGAGATAAATCGAAAGCAACCAGATGTACCAAATCAAAACCACAAGCAAAAATCGGTTGCAACCAGAGACAAATCGAAACCAACCAGAAATCGAAAGCAAGATGAAGAGATGGCGGCTGACAAATCGAAAGCAACCAGAAATCGAAAGCAAGCAAAAATCGAAATCAAGCAGAAGAGATAACCAGGTGTAACAGAAAATCGAAAGCAAGCAGAAGAGATTACCAGACCAGTCGACGAGGAAGAAGCTGTGCGATGGAGAGAAAACGAGAGAGAGGGGGGATACAAGATTGTGAAGATGGCGGCTGATAATGATAAATTAGGGAAAGGGTAATTTTGGAAATAAGAAAATATTCAATTCCATTCCTTTAGAACACCATGTTTATGTGATGGAATGAAAATGGGCTATTTCATGGAATTCATTGGAATTTTAAAGATTCCATTTGTACAAAAGCTTGAACCAAACACTGAAATGGAATCTGGTCAAAGGAATCTGACATTCCAATTCCACCAGATTCCATCAGTTTCTGTGAACCAAATGGCACCTAAGACTCTTCTACCAACACCTTTTGTTTTCGGTACCGGATTCCCATCTTCATAGAAATATGGATGTTTTATGAGCCATATATAAGCCATCCAATTATGAATGTTACAAGAATAATTACGAGCATAACCACACCTGCACTTCCAACACTTGAGGATCGGTCGTTGATCCGTCACAAGTGATAGGTTGGTCCATACCAAATTATTGGTCGATGATGCCCAGTTTCTAGTAGTGAAGACTTGCATTAGAATTGAAACTTGAGGATCATTACTACTCTTTTTAAGCACACTTGTTGAAACTTAACCATTTGACGATACAAGATCTAAGAATATTTTATCTCGACATACTTCTTAGATTTCTCAATAGGTGAACGCTCTAGATTTCTTTTGCTTTCATTCAAGTAATGTTATTTATGCATTCGATGTGAGATTCTTATGTAATGATTCAATTATTGATGTTAGGCAAGACTTGTAGGAGAATCTTAGAGTTTGAGTTCAAGTTGGGCTGAATGTAAGTTTCAAAAATGATTTCTTAAAGTTTTAGAATCGTGTTGCTTCGCCTTATAAATCATTTAATCACAAAGGGAAAATTGCATCAAAATGGAACCAACTTTTCACCTGATTCCTATTTTGGGGAACCAACTTTCAAAATCGTCGTTTAGGGGTCTGAATCAAACTTTTTGTTTATTTAAGGGTCTGCAGGTAACCGGTAATTTAATATGATGTGGCAAATAAGAATTAAAAAAGAAAATAGGTGGATATTATTTTACCATATTATCATCATTATTAAAAAAATTAAAAGATTAACAAGTCAAATTAGAAACCAACAATCACTATTGCTCAATGTTGCTCTCGTCACTGTTACTTGTAGGGATGGCAAAAAAAACCCGAAACCGACGGTGAAAACCAGAAAACGAACGTTTCGGGGACCTCTTAACGGGGACGGGGCGGGGATCGGGGATGTTATTGAGGATTTTAACGGGGGCGGGGGCGGGGACCATCCTCACCGCCCCGGCCTGGCCCGATATATATACACACACAATTTTTGTTGGTCTACAAGATAAATATATATGTACTTAAAGTCCAAGCCTAATTCAAATCATATTGGATATTTGGGGGAATCTGTGCTGACAAAGGAAATCGAATAGAGAGGAAATGTGCCTCTCGTTTGAAAGAAGAAAAAGAAAACAAAATCTTCAAAGAAAGATGATGATCGGGTTTCAGTTCTTGGGAGATTCAAGCGATAGCAACTATTTAGAAAAGAAAATTGTGTTTTTTTTGTTTTGGTTCGGATTCGGTTCGGGTTCAGGGGAAACCAATGGGTAACGGTTCATTTTTTTCTTAACGGGTTCCCTAACGGTATCGGGGAAACTGCGGGGACCCGATGGGGATCCCCAATAAGATCCCCGACGGGGATCAGTACGGTTATGGGGACATGGATGCTTATCGGTTTCGGGGACAGGGACCTTAAAAACCGTCCCGAAACCGACCCGAAACCGGCCCGTTGCCATTCCTAGTTGCTTGATGTTATTCCTCACAATTGTTTCTCATTGTTGTTCCTTGCCCCTGAAATCAACATCATGGCAGCATGGCTCTCACCTTCTTCCACCTTCTGCTTTGTTGAGTTTTCTTGGAAATTGAGATATTTGCAGTAATGGAGATATTTGCAGTGGGTGATTCTATTTTCAAGCCTTTCATATGAAAGATTGGGGGAAGGACATAAAAGAAGTGGGTTTTTTTATTTCTTGTTATCTAATTTGGTAGTCAATCTTGAATATGATTTTTAATAGTAACATTATTCTTTTGGTATTTTTGGTTTCATGAATGTATATAAGGTGTTTGATAAAATGTCTCAAAAAAATTTGAGTTTTTTGTAATAATATAATTGCATATTACGAGTTATTTCTTTGTAACGATGTCTTTGATAGTAGATATACATGTAAAGAATTTATTTATGTACAGCTTCCTAATTCCAAAATCTATAGGGATTGGAATTGACTTTGTACTATTTATATACGTGAATAAGATGCATCCCAAAACAGGGACTCTTTTACCCAATTACATGGTATAAGAGCTTTCAAATTTCTCTCTTCTCTCAACATCTCGCTTATGCTCTCGATCGACAGCCTAAAACGCCGATGTATGCCCTAACCGATTTAAAAGCCTCTATCTATTCATCTCACACTCTACTCAGTTGGAATGTGCCCTAATCATGTTCTGTTCAATTCACGCTCTGTTCAACGTACGTTCTGTTCTATTCAATCGGTATCTGCCCAAAATCAATCTGAAGTGTGCCTCTGATCAATTAACGGACTGTCACCCTCCTAGCACTACCATGACCAAAGACGGACAGACTCCTACACCGTCCTCCACCGCCCTACATCCTGCTCAGACAGTAAACAACATTAAAAGTCATGTACCACTCACGCTTGACCTAAAAAAGGTTCAATACACCATATGGGCTGAGTTGTTTCAAGTTGTGGCTCGTGCACATTTGGTTATGGATCGTCTCGATGGTTCTCCACCGGACCCTGATGTCCCTAATGAAAACTGGAAGCAAATAAACGTCATTGTCCTTTCCTAGATTTACGGTACCATCTCTGAAGATCTTCTTCTCACCATCATCAAACCTGGGTCTACCGCACGTGATGCATGGCTTTATGTCAAGAATTTGTTCCACGATAACAAATCTGCCAGAGCTGTTGATCTCGAAAACCAATTCAACCGTTGTGAACTAGCTAGTTTTCCTGATGTTAACTCTTATTGTCAACATCTGAAGTCTCTTGATGATCAGTTATCCAACGTTAACCAAACGGTAAGTGATCAAAGATTGGTTCTTTAGTTGATTAATTGCTTAACCCCCTCTTATGACACTGTTGGGAGTATTATTAGCAACCAGGAACCGCTCCCATCATATCTTACTGCCCGTAGTATGCTGCTACGTGATGAGACCCATCGCAATCGCCACATCGAGTCTGCGACTTTGGTCAGCCCTCCTACTGCTGCTGCCATGGTTTCTCCTTCCCCAGCTACTGCTCCGACTTCTTTCAACAACAGAAATCCTGCCAACAACAACCGCAATCGAACCCGAAATACTCGGAACAATCGCATCCGTGGCAATGCTACCCAACAGCCTCGTCAACAACAGCAGCCTCACATTCCTACCTCCCAGTGGTACCCCCTTATTCGCCTTACTGGACTCCGACATGGACTGTCCCCCCATGTCCCTATCCCACCGCAAACATCCAACCCTACGGCTCACAAGGTTTGCTTGGTCCTCGCCCACGGGGGTCTCCACCAACAGCTCAGGCACATATGGCTCCTTCCGTTGATTACAATTATCAGGCCACCAAGTTGCCCAATTCTTTCAATGCCATGACACTTCAACCACCAGACGATTCTTGGTACATGGATACTGGAGCCTCATGGTCGCCAACCCTGGTAAGCTTCGCTCATTTTTTAATTCTAGCTCTACTTCTCATGTGTTGGTTGGTAACGGTTCTTGCATTCCTGTAAAAGGTTCTGGTATAGCACAACTATCCCCTGCCCATCCTAACCTTAGCTTATCCAATGTTCTTATCACCTCTAACATCATTAAAAACCTTGTATCTGTTAGAAGATTCACCACTGATAACCAAGTTTCTGTTGAATTTTGACCCCTTTGGCTTTTCTGTGAAGGATCTTCGGACAAGGGGCACAATCATGAGATGTAACAACTCAGGGGAACTTTATCTAGTCACTTCTCTTTCATCCTCAATATTAGCTTCTCCGGTGTCTTTTACAGCTATCTCACCTCAGCTTTGGCATCATCGACTTAGACATCCTGGCGATCATGTTCTTAGCTTTCTTAGGACTAATAAATCTATTATTTATAATAAGAAGACTAGCTCCCATCTTTGCTCTACTTGTGAGATAGCTAAACACAAACGATTGCCATTTACTTTATCTAATTCTGTCACTTATGCTCCTTTTGACATTATTCATAGTGATCTATGGACTTCTCCTGTTTTAAGTCGCCAAGGCTATCGTTATTATCTCGTATTGCTTGATGACTTTACGCATTTTGTTTGGGTTTATCCTCTTAAACACAAATCTGATGTCTATCAAAAGTTTACTCAATTTCACACTTATGTCAAAACTTAATTTCAAAAAGCAATTAAGTCATTTCAATGCGATATGGGTCGTGAATTTGATAACACTCAATTTCGTGGTTTTTGCACTAATAATGGCATGGAGTTTCGGTTCTCTTGCCCACATACTTCCTCTCAAAATGGCAAGGCCGAACGTATGATAAGGACACTTAATGACATTACCCGTTCCCTTCTTACTCAGGCCTTCATGCCTCCTACATATTGGGTTGATGCTCTTTGAATGGAAAACTATCTCCACAATATTCTTCACACCAAGACACTTCATTTTCGTACTACTACACATGCCTTATTGCTTCGCCCTCCCACTTACACACATATCAAGGTGTTTGGTTGTCTATGTTTTCCAAACTTGTCTGCCACCACCACACATAAGCTCTCCCCCTCTCCCCCTGTTCTACGCCTTGTGTCTTCCTCGGTTTTCCACCTAATCATCACGGTTATGCGTGCATAGATATCTCCTCAAAGAAAATTATCATTTCTCGTCATGTTACATTCGACGAGACTATCTTTCCCTTCTCCGATCTTGGTTCATACTCTAATGCCTCATATGAGTTTCTCACTTCCTCTTCCATGTCTCCCCTAATGCTGGAGCATTACATGAATGTTGTCCGCAACCCCGAGGCTCGCTAACAGCATAACACTTCATCTCCCTTACCTCAACCACACCCACCCTATGCCACAACTGACCCATCCACGCCTACCTCGTGTCCTATCCCTGCTGCCCCTTCCCTTTCTCCCTCCCCTGACTCTCCACCAAATCCTCCAATTACCCAAGTTTATACTCGCCAACCCCGCAGTACATCACACACCCCACCTGCTCCCCCACCACCACACCACCCTATGACTACCCGTGCCAAAGTTGGAATCCACAAACCCAAACAACCATTGAATTTAAACACACAAACCACTGCCACTTCTCCCTTACTTCGGTCCCATATTAGTGCTATGCAGGACCCTAACTGGAAGGCATCAATGCATGATGAGTATGATGCTTTAATTAAAAACGGAACATGGGAGTTGGTTGATCGCCCGTCTGACGCTAATGTCATACGTTGAATGTGGTTATTTAAACACAAGTTCAATTCGGATGGTTCTTTGCAACGCTACAAAGCTCGTTTAGTGGTCAATGGTCGGCGACAACAGGTAGGGATAGACTGTGATGAAACTTTCATCCCCGTGGTCAAACCTGTTACTATTCGGACTGTACTCAGTTTGGCTCTCTCGTTTTCTTGGCCTATCCACCAATTGGACGTCAAGAATGCTTCTCTCCATGTAGAGTTGCACGAAACTGTATATATGCATCAACCATCGGGATTTGTTGATTCGTCCGCTCCTAAGCGAGTATGTCTTCTTCGCAAGTCTCTCTATGGTCTAAAACAGGCTCCTCGGGCCTGGTACCAGTGTTTTGCTACTTACTTAGTTAAAGTGGGGTTCACTGGCAGCAAGAGCGACAACTGACTTTTCATTTACAAGCATGGGGGAAATACCGCTTTCTTGTTACTTTACGTGGATGACATCATTCTTACTGCCTCTTCTACTACATTTCTTCAACATATCATCGGTCTCTTAAGTTGAGAGTTTGCTATTTTTGGGTATTTCTGTCACCCGCTCTAAAGGTGCCATGTTTCTATCTCAACGTAAATATGCTGAAGAAATTCTACAACGTGCAAACATGAGCACTTGCAAGCCGGTTACAACCCCCGTTGACACCAAACCGAAGCTTAGCATCGATTCTGGTACTCCTATCTCTGACCCTACTTTATACCGCCGCCTTGCTGGTGCATTGCAATACTTGACATTCTCTTGGCCTGACATCGCCAATGTCGTGCAACAAATTTGTCTTTTCATGCATGCTCCTCGCGAAGCCCACCTAACTGCATTAAAGCGTATATTGCGGTATATACGAGGCACTTTGGAATACGGGCTTCGCCTACTTGCCTCCCCCACTACGGGTCTCATTGCCTATTCTGATGCAGATTGGGGAGGATGCCCGGACACCCGCCGTTCTACATCCGGTTATTGTGTATATTTAGGGGTTCTCTCATGGTCCTCTAAAAGACAACCCACTTTATCTCGTTCCAGTGCAGAGGCCGAATATCGAGCAGTTGCAAATGCGGTCGCTGAGACATCTTGGTTACGCAACTTATTGCTCGAGCTTAATTGTCCCATTCGTCGTGCGACTCGGGTTTACTGTGATAATGTTAGTGCAGTGTATCTTTCCTCAAATCCGGTTCAACACCAACGCACCAAACATGTTGAGATGGATATTCATTTTGTTCGAGAAAAAGTCGCCCTTGGTCAAGTACGTGCCCTTCACGTACCCTCCACATCGCAGTATACCGATATCTTCACCAAAGGCCTCCCATCGTCCCTCTTTTTGGAATTTCGTTCCAGTCTCAACGTTAGCCATACTCTCGTTTCGACTGAGGGGGTGTGATAGTAGATATATATGTAAAGATTTTATTTATGTACAGTTTCCTAATTCCAAAATCTCTAGGGATTGGAATTGATTCACTTTGTACTATTTATATACGTGAATAAGATGCACCCCAAAACAGGGACTCTTTTACCCAATTACAGTCTTGTTATCTACTTTGTTCTAATCTTTACGATTTAAATGTTGTAAACTTTTATTTTGGTTTGATGTAAAATTTTAGTTGACAAAAATCTTTAAAATTGATATGGATTAGTTGAATGTAAACTAAAAAACGAGATGTGGAAAAAAGGAATTTTATTGCATTAACTGTTTTTATTGAGTTAAATTTAATTAATTTTCATTTTAAAATATCATGTGTAACTTTAGTTTTCAAATAAAAAATTATGCGGTCATTTCAAAATTAAATATATAATCATAATAATGATATGGAATCTTAGTTGGTAAAATATTTGTAGTTATCATTAGCAGGTCAACAAGTTAACCAAACCCTTAAATAAACTAAAAGTTTAACTCAGACCCCTAAATGACGATTTTGAGAGTCGATTCCTCAAAATAGGAAAAAGGTGAAAGTTAGTTCCATTTTGAGACAATTTTCCCAATCACAAACAGACAAGTTCTTTATTTTACGTTATTAATAAAATATAATGTTTATAAACTAGTACCAAAGGGCTTTTGGTCTAGCGGTATCCGAGCCTCTCTTTCCTCGTAGGAGGTTAGGGGTTCAATCCTCACCAAAAATGAAGAGGATGTGTGAGTTTATTTGTTGTAATTGTCGTATATAAATATTATATACTAAAAAAACAATATTTTTCGTTCCGTAATAATAATTATTTAATTGAAGTTGATAGATCAAATTTTCCGTTATTAGTTAACAAACAACTTTCAAAACGTTGATTTTTACGTTTGACTGAAAAAGAATAAATAACTTAAAATAAGCCAAATTTTCTCTTTTGTACATTCATTTGTCTATATATATATATATATATATATATATAGGGTTGGGTTCATGTGAGATCTGCATGTTTTTGTGAGACCGGTGAGACCATGTTTTTACACTTGAAACTTTACAGTAAAACATTGTGAAGGTAAAAAAAGATACGAACCTTCAGCAAAAAACATTGTGAAGGTTACATTCACAGTATTTTGTTGTGAAGTTTCAAGTGTAAAAACTTGGTCTCATCGGTCTCACGAATACATGTTGGTCTCACATGATCCCAAGTTTATATATATATATATATATATATATATATATATATATATATATATATATATATATAGAGAGAGAGAGAGAGAGAGAGAGAGAAAAGTTCAAATGAAAACTCAAATTCAATTGTGAACGTGAGGACGAATCTTGGCTCTTCCATCTCTATTGATCCAATGACTCATATTAAATAGAGTTTTTAATTTAAATTATTAGTTAAGGTGATTAGGGGTAAAAATGGAAGATAATTTAAAATCACGCCTACCATATTTGACTTTTTATTTTCTTTTTTAATTAAAAACTTTTACCCCCCTTAAAGTTTAAAATAAACTATCTTAAAAATTACTAATATTTTAATCAAACAAATTACATCAAAAAAACGAGAATTTCCTGCTCTTCGATATGACATCCATCTCGATATAGTTTTTTTTTGTTGTTTTAACCGTTTTTACGTGAAATGTCATATATGTGTTATTATCATTATGAATATTTATGTATTCAAGTGTTTATAACATCTCGACACCATAAGCCCGTAACTCGACATCACCTTCTACAACACTTTCTTCAACGTCCTAAGGCATCGTGTTCTTCATTACCGTAACCCAACACCCATCGAGATGAATCGGGAACCTATCGAGTTTCGATTGTGAACCGAGGAACGAAAGAGAGTGCGTCACGTCTCCACACCTTCACGGGTCACTCATGTATTATTCTTCATGAATAATGTATCATTCAGTATGAACAATACAACATTCAGGGTGAATAATACACAATTCATGAATCGTGTATTATTCACCCTGAATGATGTATTATTCACACTGAATACTGTATTATTCATCCTGAATATTGTATTACTCATCATCAATAGTGAATGAACGTTCACATTTGTTATTCATACTGAATGTGGACACCTGGAGATGTGCATACATATTCATAAAGAATAAAACCAAGTCGCGATTGTGAATCGGAAAACAAAAGAGAGTGCGTCATGTGTTCACACCTTCACGGGTCATTCATATATTATTCATCATGAATAATGTATTATTCAGGATGAATAATGTATTATTCAGGATGAATAATACAACATTCAAGGTGAATAATACATGAATCAGGAATTCGTGTATTATTCACCCTGAATGTTGTATTATTCATTTTGAATACTGTGTTATTCGTCATGAATAGTGAATGAACGTTCCTCTTTGTTATTCATACTGAATATGGACAACAGGAAACGTGCATACATATTCATAATGAATATAACACATACATAGCATTTCACGTAAAAACGGTTAAATTGAAGAAAAAACTATATCGAGATGGATGTCATATCGAAGAGCACGAAATTCTCGTTTTTTGATGTAATTTGTTTGATTAAAATATTAGTAATTTTTAAGATAATTTATTTTAAACTTTAAGGGGTTAAAAGTTTTTTAATTAAAAAAGAAAATAAAAAGTCAAAGATAGTAGGCGCTGATTCAAATTTCCATATTTGTCCCTAATAACTTCTTAATTGGTTTCATTAAGTTTTAACCATTGATTAGTTTTCCAAATCTTGATCAATGGTTGTGACTTGTCCTCATGTTCACAATTAAAAATTAGTTTTCATTTGAACTCACCCACATATATATATATATATATATATATATATATATTATAGGGTTGAGTTCTGATGGGAAGGAAAATTATAGTGAGAATAATAAGAAGGGATAACCCGTGCATGCACATTAAGATTCACTTGATTAATCACGTATCAAATATGCTTCATGGGTAGATCCCTTTTTACGTTTTTTCCTTAATTTTTTTCTTCTCACACGATCCTTTGTATATACATATATATATAGGGGTTAAACTTCATATATTGTGATAATCGTGAAAACTTTTATCTTAAGGTATTGTTTCACATGATTTCTTTTTTCATCTGAGGCTAGAATTTAATGTATTGATGAACATATATTTATTTCACAATGTGTTTGCTTCATATCTATGTGGTTCACAATGTGAAACTTTTTTACTAGTAACTTTTGTTTCATAATTATCATCCCGAATGTTGAATTATTCATCACGAATGTTGTATTATTCACTCTGAATATAACACATATACACGATTTCACGTAAAAAACGGTTAAAACGAAAAAAAAACTATATCATGATGGATGTCATATCGAAGAGCACGAAATTCTCGTTTTTTTGATGTAATTTGTTTGATTAAAATATTAGTAATTTTTGAGATAATTTATTTTAAAATTTAAGGGGGTAAAAGTTTTTTAATTAAAAAAGAAAATAAAAAGTCAACAAAGGAGGCGCTGATTCTAATCTTGACGAAAATACCCCTAAAGCTGAATTTTAGGAATGACTTAAATATGGCTGCGATCAATGGACGAGATTTATCCTCACGTTTACAATTGAATTTGAGTTTTCATTTGAACTTTCCTCTATATATATATAGAGAGAGAGAGAGAGACAGAGAAAGGTTCAAACGAGGAGCTTACTTATTTACGAGAATGCGAGGAACATTTTCAACCACTAATTAGGAGTTTAAGCAAATTCATTCGAAGCTTTCCACGGCCTTTCGTGCGACACATTTTTTTTATTTATAATTTGAAATTTACACTTTCAACCCCTATAATTAGTTACTTAATTTACTTTATACCTTTTACTTTTCTAATTTTAATTTTACACCTTCATCATATTAACACATATAATCGTTTATTAACTAAAATACGTTAAAAAATACGTTTTAATTTTAACAAGTTACACCATTATAATCGTCTCTTCGATACCTTCGAAATGAACCTAATATTGAATATTTTTTTATTTAATTATTTAATTATATATCATATAAACTACATAAAAATATTTATAACTCATACCCTTATAGTTTTGATGAAATGTTTGTTAGGAACGCCTATAAAATCATATGTGATTAGGAAACAATAGTAAATCATATGTGATATATAAGACTGTTATCTAATATCACTAGTTATTAATCATATATGATCTTGTTTTACATTCTGATATCACTTAGTTATTAATCATATGTGATTTTGTTATTAATCTATATAGAGAAAGGTTCAAACGATGAGCTTACCTATTTACGAGAACGCGATGAGCATTCTCAACCAACCATTTGATTTATTAAGGGAATTAAATGGTAAGGGTGAATAATTGAATTTTTTTGCATTATTTATTTTCTTCGCTCTAATCATCCATCCATATAATCAAATTTGGTGTTAATCGAAATTATTTCGCATTTACGCAATTAATAACTTTAAAATAGTTTGCTAAAAATTATCCTTTTATTTACAATTTCTTAGATTTTTTTAACTATTTAAAATCGTCATTTTATGTAAATTTTTGATTGATATTTAGTTGACAAGAGGTGAGTTCATATGAGAACGCTAACTATTTATGAAAACAAGAAAACAACCGCTATGTATAAAATCATATATGCTTCACGTACAAAATCAAATATGATTATGCGATTTTTCCCTCCACTTTAAGTCGCAACCAAAGTCACGACTTAAAACAAAATCACATATGATTAATAACTAAGTGATATCAGATTGTAAAACAATATCATATATGATCACATATGATTTACTAAAACACAATCACATATGATTAATAACTAAGTGATATCGGATTGTAAAACAAGATATGATCACACATGATTTAATTACTAAAACAAAATCACATATGATTAATAACTAAGTGACATCAGATTGTAAAACAAGATCATATATGATCACATATGATTTACCAAAACAAAATCACATATGATTAATAATTAAGTGATATCAGATTGTAAATAAGATCATATATGATTAATAACTAGTGATATCAGATAACAGTCTTATAGATCACATATGATTTACCAACTAAAATAAAATCACATATGATTAATAACTAAGTGATCAGAATGTAAAACAAGATCATATATGATTAATAACTACTGATATCAGATAACAGTCTTATAGATTACATATGATTTACTATTGTTTCCTAATCATATATGATTTGATAGGTGTTCCTAACAAAAATCTCATCAAAACTATAAGGGTATGAATTGTAAATATTAAAAAAAAATTATGTAGTATATATGATATATAATTAAATCAAAAAATATTCAATATTAGGCTCATTTCGAAGGTATCGAAGAGACGATTACAATAGTGTAACTTGTTAAAATTAAAAGATATTTTTTTAACGTATTTTAGTTAATAAACGATTATATGTGTTAATATGATAAATGTGTAAAATTAAAATTAGAAAAGTAAAAGGTATAAAATAAAGTAAGTAACTAATAATAGGGGTTGAAAGTGTAAATTTCAAATTAAAAATCACTTTTTGAATGTGGCGCACCTGGTGGAACAAGCTACCGCTATAATTACGTGGTTGAGAATTGTGTGGCTGACAATGCTCCTCGTTTGAACCCACCTCTCTCTCTCTCTCTCTCTCTCTCTCTCTCTATATATATATATATATATATATATATATATAGAGGAGATCAAACGAGAACAATACCTACTTAAAAAAACGCGAGAACCAACAAAATTGTATAAGATTTTACATTAACGCGCGAAAAAACCACATGGACATGAAGCCGCAACCAAAGTCCATTTTTCACGCGTTAATGTAACATCATATATGATTTTGATGGTTCTCGTGTTCTTTTAAATAAGTATTGTTCTCGTTTGAATCCGACTATCTCTCTCTCTCTCTCTATATATATATATATATACATGGATATTTATATAAAATATAAGTTATAATTAATATACATATATACACACACACATATATATATATATATATATATACATGATACATATATATTAACTTTTAAATTATAAAATAATACATAAACCAGGGTCCATGGTATATAAATACCCAAGACATTGCACTACCTCAAGCAATCACAATTCCCAAAAACCTGAGGCTTAACTACTCCTATTGACTCTTTCAAGAAATGGCTGCAGTTGAAGCTACTGGTGGTGGCCTCCAAGGGAACACCAAAACAACCGCCGAGCCGGTGCGTCCTTTGGCCAACTTCCCTCCTTCTGTATGGGGTGATCGCTTTCTATCATTCTCTCTTGACAATTCGGTAAGATCGACCTCCCATTAGCGCATACTTACTATAAATAATATTGGCTGCATGTATAAGACGTTGCTACGATAAACCGTTTATAGGATTTAAGTTTGCAATCTTGTGTCATATATATCTATGAGTTGGATTCAAACCAGAACGCTAACTATTTAAGAAAAACACGAGAACGGCCATCTATGTACAAAATCATATATGATTCACACGACTTGCCACCTGACTTTTAGCCCGCATCTAGTTTTTTACGGTTAGTGTACAATCACATATGACTTTGTACATGGACGGTCGTTCTCGTATTTTCTTAAATAGTTAACGTTCTCATTTTAAACTCCATCTCTCTCTCTACACACACACATATATATATATATATAAATATGTTGCAAAAGGATGTTAGTTGGTATATGACAAGTTTTTTAAAATATTTTTGAAATAAAATGTTCTATATATAACACATCTTTTGATAGGACAAAACATCTTTCATATAAAGTTATATATAAAGATAAATAGAATGCTTTATTTCAAAATTGTCTTTTAAAAGACAAATAAACATTTTTTCAATTTATTGTAGCACATTTGTATTGGAGACACAACTGTTTGATCCTATATATATATAGAGAGAGAGAGAGAGGAAGATTCAAACAAGAACGTTAACTATTTAATAAAACACGAAAACGGTCGGTCATGTACAAAATCATATGTGATTTTACACTAACTGCAAAAAAGTGGACGCGGACGACTTTGACAGCGACTTAAAGTGGCGGGAAAAGTTGCGTAATCATATATGATTTTGTACGTGAATCATACATGATTTTGTACATAGCGGTTGTTTTCTTAAATACTTAGCGTTCTCGTATGAACCCATCTCTCTCTCTCTCTCTATATATATATATATCCTATTAAGCAGTCTATTACTATTAGGATACACAAATAAAATACGATGACTTGTAAAACTCGAAGTTGTTGTAGCGATATTCACGAAAGGAGTGTTTGGTATGTTTACTATTAAGATATTGCTTTGTTTCCATTATCAGGAATTGGAAAGATATGCAAAAGCCATGGAGGAGCCAAAGGAAGAATTGAGAAGCTTGATTCTTGATCCTGTAATGGATTCTAATACCAAGCTAAGTTTGATTTATTCTGTACACCGTCTTGGTTTGACATATCTATTCTTGCAAGAGATTGAAAGCCAGCTCGACAAGCTTGACAACGAGCTTAACTTGAAAGATAACGATGACGCTGATCTTTACACAATTTCAGTTAACTTTCAAGTTTTTCGACACCTTGGTTACAGATTGTCTTGTGGTAAGTCTTCTTTCCACTCATGCAAAATGGCAAATTCTATAGTGCACTTCAAATAAATGTATTATTCGGATTGACAAATCTTGACACACCATAAAAATCAAATTTCATACCATTTTCACCTTGTGCACACTTTTCTAGCAAAAAAAAAACAACTTCACTTTTCCTAAAATAGGAGGCATCTCCATGTTCAATGTCGTCCCTTGGGGAGGGAGGGCCAGGCGTACGTCCAAGGCCCACGAGAAATAGGGACCTAAATCTTTTTTACTATATGGTAATAGTAAATAAATTAGTAAATAAAATAGGCAAATTTTGTTAGTATCTAATAAGATCCAAAGAATGTGTATTATATTAAGGGCCCAAACATGTACTAATTAATTACATTGGAAAAGAAAATATGTAAAAGTTAATTGGTCATTCATTTTACGGTATTGATTGTTGGTTATCTAAGGTTTTTTTTATCTAGTACTAATTTCTAAAATGAGAAAACCTTGATATATTATCCATCATTCATCTTCAACCGACTCTTTTGATTATTCCATCTCATGAATTTTATATTTGTATTATAGTATAGTAGATTCCTTGTTATTAACTAAGTGAATTCCTATCTTTTGAAAAAATTACCAACCACATGAGACGGTCCGACTTATATATTTATCCTTGTTTTTCCTAACATTATTGACTCTTTATTACCTAATATTGAGTGTATAAATCTTAAGTACTCTCCTATTTCAAAAACAATAATAAAAAAACTCCAACTATAATCAACATGAGTTTTTGACTCTAAGATGAAAAAGTTTGTTTTAACCCAAAAAGGTTAAATAGAGATGAAAGACATTAACCTAATGTGAGATGGAAACCCAACTGATGTATATTGATTTACATAAAGTGGTACTCTGAATAGTCATATTGTAACCTTAAATAATGTCAATCTATATTAAATATACATCATACGGATTTTTTTTAATTGTGGAACAAATTAACGATGATATGTAAAAATGATAAAATATATAATATTAATTTAAAAGTAATTACTGACTGATTTTGTGTCTATGAATACTCGGAAAAACGATCTTATATAAATTATTAACATTTCTTAAATTTAATGTTATTTTTTTATCATAAAAGCGATATATTACAAAAACTTATACTTATCGAGGGCCTTGTTTTACATCTCATCCAGAACCTATATATTATCTGGAACCGGCGTGCTGAAAATATCAATGGATCGGTATAATCTGATGTTTTTCCAGAAAATACTCATGGATCACCCAGAGATCTAATCCCAGGGTAATCTGTCACTGAGTTGCATTACCTACCAAAATTTTACCCACCAATTTTTGTGATGGTTTTTGTGACGAATCACTCTTTAGTGACAGATATTCCAGGAAAATGTTCGTAGATAAAACTGTAAAAGTCTTCCGTTTAGCAGTGTTTGTTAAAGTTATTTAACACAAACACGAATATTTAAATATGGGTGATTGCGCAGATGTGTTCAACAAGTTTAAGGACAGTAGCTCGGGTACATTCAAGGAATACATTACCACCGATGTGAAAGGTATGTTAGGCTTATATGAATCTGCACAACTGAGATTAAAAGGAGAATTAATTTTAGATGAAGCTTCGGTATTCGCCGAAACTCAACTCAAGAGTGTTGTAAACACTCTCGAAGGCACTCTTGCACAGCAAGTGAAACAATCGTTAAGGAGGCCATTTCATCAAGAGATGCCAATGGTAGAAGCAAGGCTATATTTCTCCAACTATGAAGAAGAATGTTCCACATATGAGTCACTACTAAAGCTTGCAAAGCTGCATTTTAACTATTTGCAGCTACAACAAAAGGAAGAACTTCGTATTGTCTCAAAGTAAGTTAACCACACTATAACAATTTAAGTTTATAGGACACCTAAAATAAATAAGCGTCCTAATAGAATGTTTTATAGGACCAAAACTTACAGGACCAAACAAAAAACTGTCCTATCTAAAAGTGTTACAAAAGTTTTATAGGATTTTTTTGGGCGTCGTAACAATTTTTTTAAACATTTTTAAATAAAGTGTTCTATTCACTACAAAACAAATGACTTTTACCCGCAAAATTTACCCAGGGAAGTTTCCGTCGGTGATTACCCACAGATCACCTAGAAAACACCAATGATTCTGTAGAATCCGATGTTTTTCCAGAAAATACACATAGATTACCCAAAGAATCCCGGGGCAATCTGTCATTGATTTGCATTACCCACAAAAAACTTATCCACCAACTTTGTAACGGTTTTGTGACGAATCACTCTATAGCGACATATTTCTCAGGGAAAGTTCGTAGGCAAAGGTCTTTTTTGTAGTAGTGATCAACTATTTTATAGGACGTCATTTAAAAAAATGTCATATAAACACAAGTATCGTCTAAAAAGATGGGTTTATAGGTCACTTCTCAAAAGCGTCATATAAAATTAAGCTAATATGACACTTTATTTTGAAAACGTCTTAAGAACCTTCTACGACGCTCAAAAGCGACTTATAAATTTATTAGAACACTTTTAGATAAAACATTTTTTTGTTTGGTCCTATAAACTAAGGTCCAATAAAACACTCTAGTAGTACGCTTATTTATTTTAGGCTTCATATATACTCAGTTTTGTCATAGTGCCACAAAAAAAACATAAAAGAGAAACTTGAGAAAGATAGAATTTATAAAAAAAATCTAACTTTTAATTTTGCTTCAGGTGGTGGAAGGATATGAGGTTTCAAGAAACTACTCCATATATAAGGGATAGAGTACCAGAGATTTACTTATGGATATTGGGATTATACTTTGAGCCTCGTTACTCTTTGGCACGAATCATCGCCACCAAAATTACACTGTTTCTTGTGGTGCTAGATGACACGTATGACGCATATGCTACCATTGAAGAGATTCGACTCCTAACAGATGCAATAAATAGGTACACAGAATCTTTCATCATGTGTCACGTCAGCAAAATTGAGTTTATATGACTCCTAAAATAAATAAACGTTATAATAGAGTATTTTATAGGACCTAAATTTATACGACCAAACAAAAAGAAGTCTTATCTAAAAATGTTATAATAAGTTTATTGGACACTTTTGGGCGTCACAAGAAGTATTTGAAAAACTGTCCTATAAACACAAGTCCTATTAACCATTTTACAAAACATTATTTGAAAAAGTGTCATATACACACAAACGTCCTCTAAAAATATGCGTTTATAGGACACTTTACAAAAATGTCATATAAAGTTAATTAATACGACACCATATTTTGAAAATTTGTCCCAAAAAACTTGTTACGACGCTCAAAAGTGTCCTATAAACACAAGTGTCATCTAAAATGACGTGTTTATAGGACACTTTTCAAAAATGTCCTATAAAATTAGCTAATACGACACTATATTTTGAAAATGTCACAAAAAACTTGTTATGACATTCAAAAGCGTCCTATAAACTAATTACAACACTTTTAGATAAGACTTTTTTTTGTTTGGTCCTAGAAACTTAGGTCCTATAAAACACTCTATTAGGACATTTATTTATTTTAACGGTCCTATAAAATCAATTTTGTTGTAGGGTCATTTAAACCATCGCTTCAAAATTTTGATTAATGCTTAATGATCTTTTGATATTAATATACTATCTAAATTCAGATGGGACATTAGTGCTGTGGAGCAAATTCCAGAATATATTAGACCATTCTTCAAAATTCTCATTAATGAGTATGCTGAACTTGAGAAACAACTAGCAAAAGAAGGAAGAGCAAATAGCGTTATTGCTTCAAAAGAAGCGGTATGATTTCATTTTAACTTTTCTTCAAATCGATTTTCAGCTTAATCGTGTAGCTGTTACTACTAAACGAAAGACTTTTACCTACAAACTTTTCCCTGAGAATCTGTCGCTAACGGGTGATTCGCCACAAAACCAACGCAAAAGTTGGTGAGTGATGCAAATCAGTGACAGATTACCCAGGGATTCTCTGGGTGATCCATGGGTATTTTCTCGAAGAACATCTTATTCTACCGGACCATTGGTATTTTTTAAATGATCTCTGGGTTATCACCGACGGAAATTTCCCTAGGTGAATTTTGTGGATAAAAGTTATTTGTTTTGTAATGTGTTAATGTTTTATTTTTGCATTTTCTGCCATGAAATCCAGTTTCAAGACATAGCTAGAGGCTATCTTGAAGAGGCTGAGTGGACAAACAGTGGATATGTGGCCTCGTTTCAAGAATATATGAAAAATGGATTAATCACTTCTGGCTACAATCTTATTTCGAAATCTGCTTTAGTTGGTATGGGGGAGATGGTTAGTAAAGATGCTTTGGCTTGGTATGAAAGTCATCCAAAGACTTTGCAAGCTTCAGAGTTAATTTCAAGGCTCCAAGATGATGTTATGACATACCAGGTAAAATTCACCATTTTCGTACTTCATTATATATAACTAGGGTGCGTTTCAATTGCGAACCAAACAACTCTAACCAACTATATAAACCAATCTTAGTCGTTCATCAAATCTAATAAATATGTGATATTATTATGTTTTCTAATCTAAAGTCATGATCAAAATAAATGAACCTTATCATCTTCCATATATATCTCAATCATAATTAATGAATAATGATAATTATCCATAAATATATCTATTATTTGCTAATATAGTGGTTTGTATAGTTTGTTAGAATTGTTTGATTTGTAATTGAAACGCACTCTATCGAACTATATACACAAATATGTTATCTTTCAAGCAAAAATAAGGAGCAATTGAAAAATATGGGATAAAAGAACAATTATTGGTCTTTTGGTTTTTATAAATTGAATTACAATCGAAATTATTTATATGTGGCTTAAACATATTCTAACAAATTAATTCTGTATATTCTTTATACGTAGTTTGAGCGTGAAAGAGGGCAATCAGCCACTGGTGTTGATGCATATATCAAGACCTTTGGCGTGTCAGAAAATGAAGCTATTGACGAGCTCAAGAAAATGATTGAAAATGCATGGAAAGATATAAACGAGGGGTGTCTCAAGCCACGAGAAGTCTCAATGGATTTCCTTGCCCCAATTCTCAATCTTGCACGAATGATAGATGTGATATATAGGTATGACGATGGGTTCACTTTTCCGGGAAAGACCCTTAAAGAGTATATTAATCTCTTGTTTGTTGGTCCTCCGGTTCCCATGTAATGCATGATAAACAAGCGATTGTTGTTTCAATTTTTCAACACCTTTTAGGTTAATCAATAAGAAAGTTGTATTGGACATGGTTCAAGTGAAGATCTTTCTCATATAATCAATCGTGACATCATTTTTGTGCTAAAGATTAAATGGAAGAATGACTTTATATTATGATGTACCTTTAATTTATCCATGTAAATGGTGTATGAGTATTCCTTTGCATATGAATATGGACGTCCACAACCCAATGAATATAGTATTTAATGCCCAATGAATATAGTATTTAATGATGAGAAAGTTTAATTTAGAGGAGGACCAACAATTATGTATGTTATACAATGCATTGTAATAAGTTATTATACTTGAGCAACCTAACAAATTTATCCTTATAAAAAAGAAGAAGTTTAAGAGTCCTAATTAATTATATTCTTAAATGTGATTCCAAAAGAAGTAATCAACACAATGATTGAATTGAAGATGTTATCCCTCTCATTAAGCTCAAATATCTCAAAGTACAAAATAAGAATGTAGAGAGTGTATGCAATAGTACTTGGAATGACATAATGGACAAATTACAAGATAAATCCTATTTATAGTAAGTAAATTATGAAAGTACGAATAGACCCTCCACTTGATACAATTTGATAAAAGTGGCACTAACATTCTCCCCCTTTGTATCAAAAGTTGAGGCAGCAAATTTAGACTTGTTCCGGAGCGATGTATTTCTTTCTGATCCCGAAGATGATTTCAAAGCGCCTCAGTGCATTCCGGTGCTCTTTTCTGCTCTTGATGGCTTCTAGGGCATGATTGATCAGCTTCCTTTCCTTGGGCTTCAACTTGACCTCTTCCTTTTCATCAAGCCTGAGTTTATTCTCCAACTGAATTTGAATCAGCTTGAATGTCCCATCGCAATATTTGTTTACTTCAGTATCCTCAGGAATATCTTCATCTTCTGTTCATTAAAATACACAACTCCTAGTTCAGGGTTTTCAAGTACTGTATAAACAGGGATACCTTGTATGTCGGATAGTCTTTTGGTGGGCTTTCGGAGGTTAACTCTGGTTTGATTGGCTTTAAGTGCCATCTGAAAGTCGGTCAGGTAGGAGAACTTTACCATATTCTTCATAAAGCGCTTGACTGACTGGTAAGCTTCAGACCACCCCTTCTTCTTGTCGGGGGTACGAGCAAGAATGTCATATAAGCTTAACAGGTCATCTAGCTTCAGGATTTTGAAGTCTGCTTCTGTGAAGAACCATTCCTTCTTATCAGATCTATTGACTGTAAATTGTGAATACCAAATGTTTAGCAGCTTCTTTGACTCTATCTTCAAAGCCTTCATAATCCTCTTGTCAGATCTGATTGAGTCAATCTCCAAGCCTTTGTTCTTCATGACGTGTAGGAATTATGTTTGATGAAGAGCCGACCACTTCTCTATCCCATACAACTTCAGTAAATCAATCCTCTAAACATTCTTCACAAATAAATCCTTCCTGGCACTTTCTTGGAACGGAGTCAAAATCCTTACCCTCTGCCCTCTTCCAATGAAGTTTGGTTCATCGTCAATCAGATTCTGATAGTACCTCATTTCAGCAACTGAGACGGGATCTCTAATCTTACCATCAGTAATCACACGAACATTTTGCATTGAAGTACCTGCACCGCACCGAGATCATTTGGTTGTTGCGCTTGAACATTTTCACCGTCAGAATCAGATTCTTCTATCAGTACAGCTCCGGAAGCATCAAAAACGCCATCCAGTTACTCCTTTATCTGGAAGTTAGTTCTATCCAGCTCCTTCTCCGAGTCAATGTATACATAATCCATGATCATATCATCCGCCATCCGTTCTTCCTCAAATCTATTGTCACCACCTTGAGGATTTTCAACCGTAGGTGTGACATCAGCTAAAACGTCATCCTTTTGGACAGTATCATCACCCTGTCCCTCTCTTACCTTTGTTACCATCTGATCTGAACCCCCAGCAGTTTCATTTTCACCTTGAATAGACGATTCGACCCTTGCTCTCTTCTCCCCCTCATGTTGATCAGGATCATCTTGATCATCATGTCTTCTCTTCCGGGTATTCTGGGCTTGGGAACCACATGTTTGTTCTAAGACTGTGATCCGGTCAGATAGGGATTTGAAGCCTGCTTGCATGGCTTAGCTCATGTCTTGGATAGATTTCTGTAGATTCTGAAAGTCTGAGCTTGTGGGTAAACGGGATTGTACCTCGATTTGTTTTCTAAGAAGGCCTACAAATTCAACTTCTTCAAAGTCGATCTGATCACCTTGATTGAGTAACTGGGCAAGGAGTTGGGATTTGAGTTCATGAATCGGTAGGGCACGTTCAAGTTGGGATTGAGGAGACTTGGATTTGGGTTGAGCTTCTAGTGGAGGAGTGGATTGTACGGTAGGAGTTTCCATTATACCTTTACGTTTTACGGCACGACTTACTTCAGTTGATAACTGGCTGACGATTCTCTGCATCTCTTGGGTTTGGTTCTTGTAGGATACATTGAGTGAATCCATGGCAGTATGCAGAAAATCTAACGTGATGTAATGTGGAGGCGGGCCAAGCATGGACAGAAGTTGTGTTGCAAGGTTGTGTCTAACGCTCGGACCACTTAGGTTACCGATTGACATGACGGTTGAAGCAACTGCATGGCATGTGCTAAAAGCTGACATGGTGTTAGCAATGACAGGACTTCCACCCCGTCCTCGCGAGGCACCAACGAATGGCGGCCTAACTCCAGGTGTTCCGGTTGGAGGACGGAAGCTTCCAATAGATTGTGTCACTACCTGAGTAGTGACCGGAGCGCGTGTCCTAGGAAAGGAGGTTCTTACGAAGGGCTATAGACTCAATGTGCGCTGAAAAGAAGTCGATGGTCGGGGCGGGAGCTGATCTGTTTCAATACCAGCAGACACCGAGTGTGTCACCGATAACATTTGTGCTAAATCCCCTAAAGAAAATGAATCACCAGTTTGTTGAGAAACTGGTGAGTGGCTTGGAGGGGTTGTGCATTGTGTAGCTAGGTCCAATACGGCTTCTTCAATGCACAACAACGACGAACGCACGTCGGCAATAGATGTGGATACCTGGTTGGACGCGGTTTGGGGAGAGTCTTTAGTTAAAACTTTGGTAGACTCTGTCTCACGCTCTCCAATTTATTTTCTTTCCTTCTCTCGGCTCACATTATTTAAATTTTCTACTGTAGCTCCCTCATCCATCCTTATATCTCCATGATCACCTGAGTTTCCGATGTTCTAGGTGGAATCACCATCAGAACTCTCAATATGTGGTCTCGGACCAACATGCCTAGGAATTTTGTGAACATCCGGGTCATGGTCAGAATAAGAATCCGAATCAGTATCAATATCAGCATCACCTCCTCTATATGTAGCCTCATCATCAGAAGTCGAGGCGGAGATCACATTATCAGCATCATCTTGGGAATCCCAAGACACATCATCGTCAAAAATAGTAGTTCTGTTCACCCGAGATATGGATGCCTGACCAGCAACACCCCAAGCACCAGTTCCCCTCACATTAATGTTTTCTCTCATCTCTTCACGTTCAAGAACCTCGTGTTCTTGAACCTGCTCAACGTGTAAACCCTCACCACCTAATAGGTTAGCACCTTGGGGAGGTCCCTCCGGTTCTGCCTGGACCATTAGTGCATGTTCTATCCTATACTCTATCAATATTGGTGACTGCTGGTCGGCATAGGCTAGAACGTCTTCAGGGATAATGGCCGTGTGGTTGAAGTTGATCAGAGCGGGCATCTTAAGGAAATGCATCCATTGTCTTGGGCCTTGTACAACGTTGGGTCGTCGGGGAATCTCTTGGTTGGACTCTATGGATAAGGATTTGGAGAAAACGTTGATACGATACGTAGGTTCTGGCTTTGGCCGGTATTGATTTGTCACTCACGAGCTCGATCAGCTCATTCCAGATAATGATGGCATAGTCTATCTTCGTGTTGAAAGCAACGACATGGAAAAGTCGTAGAGTGCCAATGTTGCACTTGTCGAGGCCCGTATGCTTAGAGCATCTCCAACATGTTTGCTATAATTTTTCTAAAATAGAGAATCAAAAGTTAAATCTCTAAAAAGAGTTACATTCATCTCCAACAACTTTGCTATTTTAGAGATTTTAACACAAATTATATTATCTAATATTCTCTAATTTATATTTTCAATACACTTTAAAAGAAAAAAACTTAATATAAATTGATAAAAGAATTATGTTATTGGTGAATTAAATAAAATAATTATTTCTCTCTCCTATTTAGAGAATTCTCTATATTTAGAAATTTTTCCATGAATCTCTATTTTAGCAAACAAGATAGCAATGCTGTTGGAGAAGAATAGCAAACAAAAACCCATTTTTTTCTATTTTAGCAATGCTGTTGGAGATGCTCTTAGGAGTCATACAGTGGCGGTTGATGATTGAGAACAAGGTATACCATATCCTCGGAAGAAACTTTCTCTTGAAGTTTGATGAACGGGTGAGCATAATACCATCTGCAGGTTGATACCCCAAACTCCGGATATCGGCACACAAATCAGCTTCGGATATGGAATCTTCGAAATCATCTTGAAAAGGTAAATCCAAGGCATTGCGGAGTCGCTTGAGTGTGATCTTCACGTCGAAGTGATCAACTTTTGGCAGTGAAATGTTGACCCCTGTTGTCGACCGGATGGAATTGTAGTGAGTTCCAAAACTGTTATAGATATATCACAGGTACGGTTACAGTCTTCGTTAGAGCAGTTCGTAGAGGATGGCCTATCAGGACTTCAAGGATGATCCAGGGTCTAGTTATTGTGCGAAAGGTCAAGGAGATCCCTCCAGGGTAAAAGCTCTTCGTCCAAGTCCTGGGCGTTCACCCAGGGATGTGATGATCGGTGGGATGGGATTGGAGTGTTCTCGTCTGATGAGTGACCATCATTATGTCTCATGGCTGCCATCTGTACACGGTAACATCGGTGTATTGCCAAAAGTGACCGTTTTGAAAATTTTCCAAAAATTGCCTAAGTCCTGGTTTTATCGCACAAGGCATCAAGATGTTATCGCATGGAACACGTGCGACAAAAAGTTGTCGCACAAGGCACGTGCGATAACTATGAATGTGTGTAGTGTGCGATAACTTTGAATGTTTGAAGACAAAGCCTATGCGATAAACTTGAACACGATAAACTTTCTAAGTGTTCAAACCCAGATTTTTCAAAAACGCACAACCAAGTTATGAAAATTCTACTCTAGTGTCGTTTTACACACAAAAGCAAAACCCTATAATTTTTAACACCTAAAACTAACACATGAGTGGATTTCAGACGTGAATACGAAGGGACTCCTATTTTATCGACTCTAAAAACCTAAAAACGACTGTAAATGATCAAAACATGGATAAAAAACAATTAAAGGTATAGATTACCAACCTCGAAGATGATCTGAATGAAATGTTATCGATGAGAATGCTTAAATCTTCGAAAAGTTTGGGAATCAAAGCAGGGGCTAGAGACGGTTTCAGGTTCGAGAAAAGAATATAAGTTTGAAAAACCGCTCTATTTATAGGAACGTGAGGATGATGACACGTGGCAATTAAGGATTGGTCCAACGGTTTACCTGCCACCATGTCAGGTTATCATACGAACAAGGGTACGAGAACACTCAGTTTTATCGTACACAACATGGTGCGATAAAATGGTGAGATGGTTAATCGCACATGAATAGTGCGATAACCACTGTTCATAAGGTTTTATCGCACACCACATGTGCGATAAAAAGTGTTATCGAGACATTATCGCACACCACTACGTGCGATGAAATAAGTATATGTGTTATCGCATAAGGCACGTACGATGAAAAGAGGTTATTGTGCACTACTACGTGCGATAACATCAACACTTAGACATTTTCAAAGATTTTTGAAGAAATTTCAAAAATTTATCACATTAAAAGATGTCCAACTTTTAATTTATTAAGCCCTCATGGTTTCCAAAAACAAGGTTTTCATTCCCCCTCAAATGATGCATAGATTTTGTAAAGGAGTTTTCCATCATTGAAGAGTTTGTTCAAAAACAAGTTAGAATACTTACCTTGTTGTCTTCAAGTATATATCACATGTCATCTATACTCACAAACTTTATCAGTTATGCATACTCCCCCTAGACTTATGCATATAAAGTTTAATAACTCCCCCTGAGACCATCAACATACACCTTATGCAGAAATAGATATCTTATTAAATCACAAGTAAAACATTGAAAGAAGAGAAATAACAAATTGAATAAACATTTGAAAAAACAACAGAATCATGGAATTTTAAATAACATATATTGAGAATATAATATGATGAAAATTTAAGTGTATCAATCTGGATAACATATCTAGATTGAGATACAAATATTTCCACCTATTATATGAGCAATATAGGAAAGTTAAACTTTCATGTTCCACATGCCAAGCTTGGATACTAAGAAGTGAAAACGTTTTTCATCCAAAGCTTTTGTGAATAAATCGGTAAGATGATATTCAGTTGTAACAAAGCATAGTTCAAGTGTATATTTCTCAATGTGATCTTTAATAAAATGATACCTGATATCGATGTATTTTATCTTGGTATGTTGGACAGGATTAGCTGAAATGGCAATGGCGCTCTTGCTGTCACAATAGATTGGGATCTTCTCATATTTGAAGCCATAGTCCACAAGTTGGGTTTTCATCCACAGGACTTGTGAGCAACAACTGGCCGCGGCTACATATTCAGCCTCCGCCGTTGATGTTGACACGCAGTTCTGCTTTTTAGACGCCCATCTCATGAGCTTGTCTCCCAAAAACTGTACATGACCGGAAGTGCTCATCCTGTCCAACATGCTTCCTCCATGATCAACATCTGAATACACAGTGAGTTCGTATCCTGTCCCCTAGGGATACCACAGATCAAGATACGGTGTGCCTTTCAAATAATAAAAAATGCGTTTGACGGCTCCAAGGTGTGATTCCTTCGGTTTAGCCTGAAATCTCGCACAAAGACACGTTGCAAACATAATATCCGGACGACTAGCAGTTAAGTACATTAATGACCCGATCATACCTCTATACGTCTTAAGATCAACGTCCTTACTGTCAGGATCCAGACCGATCTTAGATCCTGGTGCCATTGGAGTACCAATCATCGTACAGTTTTCCATCTTGAATTTCTTCAAGATATCGAACACATACTTAGATTGATTTTCGAAGATTCTGGTTGAGAACTGCTTGACTTGTAGACCAAAAAAAGAAATTAATCTCTCCCATCGTACTCATCTGGAATTTGATCACCATTAGTTTGGAGAACCTAGTACATAATGAAGGATTAGTCGAACCAAAAATTATATCGTCAACATAAATTTGAACGAGAAGAATATCACCTTCCTCATATTTAGTAAAGAGAGTCGTATCGATTTTACCTTTTTCAAAGCAGGCTTTTAGTAGAAAGGTGGATAGAACCTCATACCATTCTCGAGGGGCTTGCTTCAGTCCATAATGAGCTTTGTCCAGAATGTAGACATGGTCTGGTTTGTCTTTGTCCACAAAGCATTCTGGTTGAGACACGTACACTTCTTCTTTCAGTACGCCGTTAAAGAATGCAGTTTTCACGTCTATTTGGTAGACGGTGAAGTTCTTGTAGGTTTCGAATGCTAAGAACATCCTAATTGCGTCTAAACGAGCAACCGGATCATACGTCACATCGTAGTTTATACTCTCTTGTTGCCGGTAACCTTTTGCTACTAACCGTGCTTTGTTCCTCACGACTATTCCGTCTTCATCTTTCTTATTTTTAAGAACCCACTTGGTACCGATGATGGTTTTCCCTTTGGGTCGAGGAACTAGTCGCCACACTTTCAAAGCTTCAAATTGATTCAGCTCGTCCTGCATTGCGATTATCCAGTTCGTATCCTCCAAGGCTTGTTGAACTATGGTTGGCTCAATTTGACTTAGAAAGAGCGCGAACAGAACTTCATTAGAAGTTGTTGATCTGGTCTTCACAGGTTCAGACACTTCTCCAATTACCTGATGTAATGGATGACTCTGTGTCCACTTCTTCGAATGTGGATGTGGGGAGGTTGTGTCTTTATTGGGATCGACTAAGGAGTTGTCTTTGTCAAAGTTTAACTCAATTGTCAATATTGGTTCCGATTGAGACGCGGATGGTTTGTCAGATGTGACAACTGGCACTATCTCAGGAACTGCTTCAGTAGGCACCTCAGGTATGTTGGTAGTACTCTGGTCATTGACATTTGAAGTAACATTTGATGAACAAGCACCATTAGTTGGTTCTGATTGTGTTGCTTGTATAGATGTCATGATTTGATTATTTGGAGAAGACACAGGAGTCGTTGCACCAACATTAGATGATGTCGGTTCCATTGAAGGACCTGACATTGTAGCTTGTACTGGATTTTGAGCAACTTGATACCTGGCAGAAACATTTGAAGATGAGTTATAACTACCAAAGAACTCATCATAAAAATTCTCAAATAATTGATTAAGTTGATTAAGATCAGAATTAGAAGTTGAAGCTTGATCTTTGTTTGACTTTGTGGAGGATGGACTAATGTCCAGACGCTAGAACTCCAGTTATTTCGGGTTCTGTACTGCTATGCACAAAATCCATATCCTCAGTCTTATCAAATTTTACATTGATGCTTTCCATCACAGTTCTTGAAGACTTGAAATAAATTCTGTACGCCTTCGAGGTGGATGAGTATCCGATGAATACGCCCTCATTCGCCTTAGGACTGAATTTGTTCAAGTTGTCCTTGTCATTTAACACAATACACCTGCAACCAAAAACACAAAAGTAGTTAATGTTTGGTTTTCTATTGTTTATAATCTCATATGGTGTTTTGCAAAACCGTCGGTGTATAATTGAACGATTTTGTATGTAGCACGCCATTGACACCGCTTCAGCCCACATAAACAATGGAAGATCAGCATACGAAAGCATAGTTCTTGCAGCTTCAACTAGAGTGTGATTTCGTCTTTCAACAACCCCGTTCTATTGTGGTGTTCTTACCGCAGAATATTGATGTGCCACTCCCAATGATTTGAGAAAATCATCTAGAGTCTTGTTCGTGAACTCTGTTCCGTTATCTGACGGTATTGTCTGAACTGATTGTTGAAGATCGACTTGAAGCATCTTGATTAAAGAAATGATAAACTCGGGTGTTTCATCTTTGGAGCGTTGAAACTTTACCCATGTATACCTCGAGTAATCGTCAACGACCACTAACACGTACCGTTTGGCGCTTATACTTTGTGACTTCATTGGCCCACAAAGATCCACATGTATAATTTCTAATACTTTATGTGTGCTTGGTTCAGGTTCGGTGGGTGAGGAACTCTCTTCATCTTACCCTTCTCACAAGCCGTACAGAAGTTGTCTCTTTCAAAGTTCAGAACCGGTAGACCTTTGACTAAACCACCTATCATCAACTTTTGAATATATCGGAAATTGAGGTGAGATAACTGTCTGTGCCATAACCAACTCTTTACCATAGACGCTTTAGATAACATACAAACGTCGTTCTAGGGTTTGATTGTTGAAAGATCAATTGTGTATAGATTTGACTTTCTTGTACCAACCAGAAGTTCTTCTCCTTCTTCAGTCTGAACCGAACATCGTTTCTTCTTGAAGTTGACTTCTAGGTCTTTGTCATAGAATTGACCTATACTAAACAGATTATGCCCCAAACCCTCAACATAATTAACTTTAGTTATCCTGACGTTGTCTTTCACAATATCTCTGTAACCCAGAATCGGTGAATATTGATCATTACCGAACTTGACTCGACCACCGTGTTTTTCTCCATAATTAGTTAGCAGCTCTTTTCTTCCAGTCATGTGTTTTGAGCAGTCCGAATCTAAGTACCACATATGACTGGTCTGCAAAAAGGAAATCAAGTGGTTTTAGGTACCCATTTGTAAATGGGTGCTTCTGGGTTAGGAGTTGGTACACGTTTGGAACTTGTACCATTGTTTCTAAAGCCTCTTTTATGATACCTTTTGAGTAATATCTTTTAAGACCATGAATATCATAACCAAACCAATGAAAGTAATCACTCTTACAGATAAAATCATCCACACCACAACATGAACAACAAATTTGGTCACGTGCTAAATTGATCAATTGTTGCATTGAATAAATCTTGTATGCAATAACAAGTTTTTGTTTAGTGCAAACAACTTGATTTATTACAGCAGAATCAAAATTGTTTTTCATAGAATTAAAAGCAACATTGGATGATTTTGTCTGGGCCACATCCTGTGTGGACTCCTTTATTCTCCACTCAAGTCTTGTATTATTTCTCAGATAACGATCTGAAACACCAGAAAGATAAGAGTCATAAGCTTTAGAATTTGGAGTTTGAACAAATTTATTTCTTTTTGCTTTTCTTTTCTTTTTCTGTAATGATCTTTTGGATTTGGATTTAGAATAATAATCGTTATCAAGGGTATTCTCAATAGACTTTGAAGATTCACCTTTGAAGAAATTCTTCTTAGGTTCATCTTCCTTGATTAAGACGTCGGAGTGATCTAGAATTTTGGTATTAAAATCAAATTGAACAGATGATTCTTTTACTTCTTTACCCTTTTCCTCACAAGAAATCCTAATATCATTATCAGAATGACTATCCAATGAAGTGTGAAAAATACCATAAGACTTCGGATAAAGAAAATCCATTTGTTCTTTACGAAAAGATTTATCTTCTTCTATAGGAAAATATTTTTTAGGAGGAGCATTAAACGTTTGATTTTCCAAGTCCCAAGATTCATAATCTTCTTGGTAATAAATCGTTAAGCTTCTGAAGATAGTATTTCCCATAAACGCCTTACACGAGGAAACATCTGAATCCGAAGAATGTTTTTCTTTTGAAAATTTCTCTTCAGATGGTTCCTTATGTTTTGATTTCATTTCTTTTAAGCCATTTGAAAATAATGTTAACATCACTTCCTTTTCAATCTCAAAATCTAGTTTGTCATCATTTCTGATATCGTCAATTTTGCTTTCGAGTTCTACAAGCTTCTGTTCATGTACCAAAGGAGGATAATAATTTTTTCCTTCAAAAGCTGGTTTTGTTTCACTCCCTTTTGGTTTCTCAATAGCATAGCTCTGGAAATAATCATTAGACAAAGTTTGTTTCCAATTCCAAACAAATGCCTTCCTATTTTCCATCCCGTAGACAAAAGGTAGCTGCATTTGAACAGTGGTTTTTTTCTTAATTTCTTCCTCAGCCTCATAGTCATCACCTTCCATCTTAAGCCATTTGATATAATATCTAGGATCCTCTGATGGAAGACTAAGCCATTGAAATTTGTATAAAGTGGGAGTTTTGGTTAATGCAGTCTTCAAATAATGAGGATTATCATATCCCAAACCCCATTTTGAATTATAATATCTGAAATTCTTAGGCGTATTGAGATGAATTGTCTATTCAGTTTGTCCTAATTTTTACAACTTAGCTTCCAGATTACTAGTCTTCTCAGTCAGTTCAGTATTGATATCTTTGTAAGCATGCAGTAATTGTTCAAACTCTGTTTTATTGGCTTCTAAAAGTCTTAATTTTTTGATAAATCATCCATTCTTCTTCGAAACAAGTTTAAATTCAGCTTTACTGTTTTCAAACCTTCACTTAGCTCATTATGTTCATTGATTCTTTATTTTTGAAAATCTATTGTTTTATGAGCTTTGTTAACTTTGACAGTTAGATCTTCTAATTTGGTTTGCATGGCATCCAATTTTGTAAAGAAATGATTAGGTGTAAAGGAATCTACCTTATGTGTCTCAGAAGTTGACTCAACTTCTGTTTCCTCGCCATCTTTGCTCATCAGACACATCTTGGACAGAGCAGCAGTTTCATCCTCTTCATCATCATCTGTTTCATCCAGCCAATACTCTTCTTCCACCATCAGTGCTTTCCCAGACTCTTTCTGTTTAGCCAGCAATATTTTGTTGTTATAGTAGTGTGAGTCTCGCACCTTTGGTTTCCAGCACTCTTTGGCGAAGTGTCCGGTTTTCCCACAGTTATAGCATTTCTGCTCTTCACCTTTCTTCTCACTAAGCTTCCTTTCCTCAATCTTCTTAACTTCATCGTTTCTCTCATCAAATCTCTTTTTAGATTCTATGTGATTCTTATGCTCAAAATTCTTGGATCCCGAAGAATATCGTAGGTTGTTGGATCCAGTCTTCTTCACAAACCTCTTCTGAAAAGCTTTTGTCAGAAGGATCATGGCCTATTTTAAGCTCTCAGCCTCGTCCAAATCATCACTGTCTACACCATCATCTTCTAACTCAGCACTATTACTTTTCAATGTACACTTCCCAGATTTGCTTGATATTATAGCAATTGGATCCTTTTCAACTGCTTCCTGTTTCTGTTCAGTGTTTTCCACTTTCTTATCTTTCTTATCTTTCTTCTTCTTCTTTTCTCTTTTCTCCTCCGCATCATTCTCATCTTGTTTGAGAGTCTCAAACATTTCTTGCAGAGGTAGTACACTTAGTTTGGAATGTTGTTTCATTCGGTGAGCATATTTCTTCCATTCAGGTTGGAGCACACTCAGGAACTTCACATTGTTTTCTATTATGCTCTTTGTAATCTTATACCTGTTCAGTTCATTCAAGATGGTTGTGAACCGGTCATAAGTTTTGTCAAGTGTTTCTCCTTCCTTTTGTTTGAAATTCTCATACTTATTAATCACATTCGACATCCTCATCTGATTTTCCACATCTGAACCCTGATACAACTTAACTAGCCCATCAAACATCCATTTTCCGGTTTCATTCAGACTGTCAACTTTTAGATAGATATTGTTGGTTAATGCTTGCATCACCAGTGATCTAGATGCTTTGTCAGCATTATACCTTTTTAGCTCATCACCAGAATAGCTCTTACGACAAACAAGAGTTCTTACTCTCTTGTCTTTCAACATAGTCCAAAAATAAATCCTTCCGAATCTTAAAATCTTTAGGGAATAACACTGGAGGTTTATCGTTCGACCCTATAACTAACATGTCCCTAGTAGTCATTGTGTATACTTGTTGATGATCGTTAAGGAGCCCTCTGATCAGAAAACAAATTAATACCCATACACTGTTTTTGTCGCACACTACTGATTATCGCACACCAAGTCCACGATAAGAAGTTATCTCAGAAAAATTGTATGTCACCCCACGATAAAAGTTTGTCGCACACAACTACACGCGATAAAAGGTTCTCTCAAAGTTGTCGAAGAAGAGATACGCGATAACCACTGTTCACCGAGTGTTATCGCACGCAATGTGTGCGATAAACACTGTTCACACACTTTTATCGTACGTAACTGGCGTGGTAAAAATCCCTTGAAGATTTTATCGCACACCAAGGATGCGATAAAAAGCCTTCGATTACTAAGGTCAAACCCACTTGCGATAAGGAAGAACTAATACTGTGCGATAATGATGAATACCAGATCAAATCTCAAGTTTTCCTCAAAACAAGTCCAAATAATCTGAAAATTCGTAGGAAAGTGCGCGAGAAAGTTCTGAACAAGATTAATGCTCGAAGTTTTGTCCAAAAACCAACAGAAGTATGAAATTCAATCCCAAAACAGTGTATAGAGCTCTTTTCACGAAAATTCCAATTCTACCAAATCTGGATTGAATTGATGTGAATTTGTGGAATCAATTCACTTAGAAACAATCACTGATCAATCCCAAATCAATTCTGATCCATTTGAAGAACTCAAATGACCAAAATCAATCAAATTTGGCAAAAAAAAGTCGATATACTCAAAATAGGCTCAAAATCGTGAAAAACTAATCTGAATCAGAGTGAATTGCGTTGCTCTGATACCAATTGTGATCCCAGAACAAGTAATCAACACAATGATTGAATTGAAGATGTCATCCCTCTCATTAAGCTCAAATATCTCAAAGTACAAAATAAGAATGTAGAGAGTGTATGCAATAGTACTCGGAATGACATAATGGACAAATTACAAGATAAATCCTATTTATAGTAAGTAAATTATGAAAGTACGAAATAGACCCTCAACTTGATACAATTTGATAAAAGTGGCACTAACAATAACATTACTTAATAAGTAACTAAACCATTTTATTAGCAATATTCTAGGACGTTTTTTTTCTTTTATAAAAATTGTCTTATAAAATTGTCCTAAAGACCATGTGTGCTTACTTATGGGAATGTATATCTTGGTTCTAATTCCATCAACTACCCCTTTTTCTACTTTTTTTCACTTTAAGTAGTGTTGTAGTGTTTTTTCAAAATTTTACTCAATTTACTTGAATACATTTTTTTTCTTTAGTCCATGATTATTTGTTAAATTATACATTTCATCTCAATTTTTCTTTCGGTTTTTTTTCGCCATTCCATAAAACCCAATCTCATCACTAATTAGCGAGGGATTGGGTTTGGGCTCAATGTCTCGCTAATCCCTCAAAAATCCTTCGTAATCCGTCGTTGATCCTTTACTAATTAGCGATAGATTAGCGACGGATTGGGTTGTAGCTAATCTCTCGCTATTTAGAAAGGGTTTTTGAGGGATATCGAAGGATTGACTGCAAACAATCATTCGCTAATCCGTCACTAATTAGCGAGTCTCAATCCCTCACTAATTAGCAACAGATTAATGAGGGATTGGATTTGTGGTCAATCCGTAGCCAATCCCTCACTACTTAGTGAGACATTTTTTCCCTCGCTAATTTTCGTCATTGTTAACACCAGATCTATTAGGTAATCATCATGAATCCCATTGATCTTGAACAATCTAGAGTTTACATAAGATTTATGCACTTTCTCTCTCTAGACTGCTCTCAAAGTCTCAATTCTCTCTAGATCTAAGATTGAATATTACAATGAACTCTCTTGTTACAAACAAAGCATTAAACTAAACTACTTTGACTTTCTATGACTTTGCCTTTCTTTGACTTTACAATTAAATTGATTTTTCATGGACTTTTACAATAAATCTTGAATACAATATTTTACGCTAAGAGTCATTAATACCCAGTTTTCTTACTCATTAATCGAGTAATTCTCAATTCTTTCACTTAGTGTTAAAAGTATAAACAAATATGTACCAATCTTGACATGTGTTATTTTATTTATTTATGGTTTGTATGTTTGTACTATGTGCGAGGACTAATTGTGTCAATTGGAAGAACTTTTGGATGGCGCTGCAAGGCTTAAAGACACTAAGGGTAGCGGTACAAATAAACAACTTTTGAGGACTGAAGAACAATTTCCAATTGTTATAAATACAATGAGACGTTTAGGGTTTCTCATAATTCACTCTAATTTTGTTAGAGTTCTCTCTGATTCTCTCTTTCTCGTTTCAGATTAGTTTTAGGGTTTTCTTACTTTCAATCTTCAAACCTCTTGAAGATCATGAGTGTGAGAGATATTTGTAGTGAGGATTTATGTGTAAGTATATGAGTGTGAGAGTCATGTAGTGAGTTTTGATTTGTAATCTATTTTCTTAATCTTCAGAATTAATAATAAGCATAGTTTATCATTTCGAACATGGTATCAGAGCGTTATGGTGAGATCTTCGTCAACACCGACGCCTGATTCTGGTATGATCTACGTTTTCACTTCTGAGGATTGTTTTTACCTTTAAACACCGACTCACGAGGATTTTGGTGGTGTAACCGTTAATCCGATGACTTAAGTTGATTCTTGCTTTATTTTCCTCATTTATTTCAGATCTTGTTGTATCTGACACATCTGAGGATTGTATTCTACATGTTTCGAAACTCAGACTCACGAGGATTTTGGTGTGTAACCTTAATCCGATGACTTCAGTCATTTTTTTCTCACTTGTATGTTCAGATCTGTTGAGATGACACATATCACAGATTTTTGGTTTGTTGTCATATATCTTCGTTTTTTTGTCTCAGATTCACACATGCACATTTAGATCTAGTTGTACCTGTTATAGCTTGGTTCAGATTTATTACTATGTTCAAGATCTGTTGTGTTTACGCATCTTAGATCTATTCATGTATCTGTGATCTGATCTGTATCATAGATCTGGTCATATTCTTTGTCTGTTCACATGTTTGTTTTTCTACGATCTGATCCGAGCTGTAGATCTGGTTACTTGTTTCTTTCTTCTTGTATGTTATCTTTTGTGATCCGATCTAAGTTGTAGATCCGGTTGCATTTTCTAGTGGTGCATCATTCAAGTATTCCTGTTTAAGAAACATATCATATTATTTTAGTATGTTTTAGATCTTAGTGCAGTATTAGATCTATTCTCATTCTGTTGAAATATTTCAGATCTGTTATCAGTATATCTAGATTTATCATTTAGATATTGTGTAATAGTAGATCTTTCATCATCTTGTTAGACTTATCATTCAGATCTGTCATCATCATACTTAGATTTGTTATTAGTCTGTACTTTACTTAGATCTTTGTTCATCTCGTGTATGTGACTTGGTCTCTCTAGATCCAGTTGCATAAACTCAGATTGTTATTATCACACTTGAGATATATGATCATTTCGTGTTTTCAGTAGTCTGTTGTGAAAAGTGTGTGAGGATAGAACTGAAGTTCTGAATCACACTGCATCCTGCTCACTGCAGATCTTGCTTGAAGACATTATCTATGTGAGATCTGTTTTTTCTTCTCGTTCGGTTGTTTTTTGTTTACATACTGTGTTCAGGTTTGTATCCTCTCTCTATTGTATGCATTAGACCTCAGTTGTTCACCGAGGCCTCTTACTTCCGCTGCATCTCTTGCATACACACTCACTGTAAGTCTTCTTCCTTTTCTCTGTGTGTGCTCTTTCATTCCTTGTTCTGTTTTTTTGGGAACCTAAGTGTTTGGCTTGACCTACCACCTCGAGTGACAAGGAACCCTGTCATCTCTCATTTAGGGTATTTCCCGTGTGTGTTTTATTTTCTGTTCCTATCATGACTGGAACATATGATCCCAAAGGTCCAGAGGGGCAATCCCTGATTGCAAAACTGGACTTTGGGGACCCTCTTTACCTTCATCCCAGTGACACCTCTGGTGTGTCCATTCTCAACATGAAATTAACTGGTACAAAGAATTATAAAGTATGGGCATGTGCTATGATCTTGGCTTTGGAAACTAAGAATAAACTTGGTTTTGTTAATAGAACTGTTCTATGTTCCACTGATAATGAAATCTTAGGAAAACAATGGGATAGATGTAATCAGTTGTGTTGTCCTGGATCCTTGGTTCTGTATCTGAGGATTATTTGTTAGCCAAGTTTTTTTGAAGACTGCATCTGATGTTTGGATTGAACTAAAAGAGACCTATGATAAGATTGATGGGTCAGTAACCTTCAATCTTCATCAAAAGATAAACTCACTTACCCAAAATGGGTCCTCTGTTTCAGATTACTATCACAAATTAAATGCATTATGGAAGCAATTTGATGCATTAGTTAAACTTCCTGCATGTTCTTGTAATGCTTCACATGATTTTACTAAACATAATCAACAGATAAAACTAATGCAATTTTTAATGGTACTGGATGATGTGTACATGAAACTTAGGAGTAATATTTTAACGACTGATCTATTACCAACAGTTAAAACGGCTTTTTCTTTGGTCTCTAGAGAAGAGTCACACCGCGGTGCGACTCGTCCCTTTTCAGAATCCAAAACACAAAATACCGCCTTTTTTAGTAAACCACTTGACAATAAGAAAAAGCCAGGAAAATCCCCTTTAGTTTGTAAACACTGTGGTGTGACAGGACACACCATAGAGAGATGCTTCAAACTAATAGGGTTTCCAAAAGATTTTCAATTTACCAAGACCAAGACAAATCAATTTTCAAATCAGTTTTCAAAACCTCATTCTAGCAATGCATGTAGCACTGAAGGTCCTGTCAGTGGTTCTAGTTCCAAGTCTCTTACGGAAGAGCAAATCATCAAATTACTTTCTCTTCTGGATCAGAAACAAAATGAAGGTGTCACTGCCAACATGGCAGGTAGGTTTTTTGCCAATATGGCTCATGTTTCAAAAATTTCTCAAACTGGATGGATTATAGATTCTGGTGCTAACCAACACATGACATCATCTGTTTCTCATTTAGAAAATGTTGTTGACATATCCGATTTGAACTTAAAAGTGACTCAACCCAACGGGGAGGAGGCACAAATTAACAAAATTGGAAATTACAGATTAAATGATGGTGTGGTGTTGTTCGATGTGCTTGTTATACCAGATTTTAATGTCAATCTTCTATCTGTTCACAAACTTGCTAGGGATAGTAAAATCTTTGTTGGATTTGATGAATTTAAATGTTACTTGGTTCAGGGTTTACTTCCCATGAGAGTAGTGGGGACTGGTAGTGAAAATGGAGGCCTATATGTGTTTGACCAAAATAATAAGGGTGAGATGTTTGATTCTAATTTGCTAAAGAATAAACGTAACACCTCAAATATGCCCATTTTCTGCTATGTTTCGCGCCAACTTTGGCACAGTAGGCTAGGGCATCCTACTGAACATGCCCTATCTTGTTTAAAGAATAGACTGAACTTAGGAAATAATTCTCAACCTTACCCTTGAGACATTTGTCACATGGCCAAACAAACAAGGGAAAAGTTTAATCTTTGCAATCACACTTCCAAGGTCTTAGGTGAATTAGTTCATCTGGACCTATGGGGTCCCTATCGTGTCCCTAGCAAAGATGGGTATAATTATTTTCTTACAATAGTTGATGACTTCACTAGATCAGTTTGGGTATACTTATTGAAAAATAAAGATGAGGTGTTTGACAATGTTGTTTCTTTTCACAGTTTGTTGATTAATCAATTTGGGAAACATGTTAAAGTTTTCCGAAGTGATAACGGGACTGAATTTGTAAATAATAAATTTGGTGAGTTTTTCAAATCAAAAGGTATTTTACATCAAACAACTTGAATCTATACACCTCAACAAAACGGGATTGTAGAACGCAAGCATAGGCATCTTTTGAATGTTGCTAAGGCTTTGATGTTTCAAAGTGGCATCCCTCTTAACATGTGGAATGAGTGTATTTTAACTGCAACTTACTTAATTAATAGAACTCCTTCTTCTGTGTTAAGTGGAAAATGCCCGTATGAAATTGTGTTTGGTTTTCCTCCTGTTTTATCACATTTAAGGAATTTTGGATGTTTGTGTTTTTCTGTTAGACCTAATAACCTTGATAAATTTGCTTCACGTACCGAGAAGTGTGTGCTTCTTGGATATGCTAATTCTCAAAAGGGTTATCGTCTTTATAGTTTAGATACTAAACAGATTATCATTTCAAGAGATGTGAAATTCTATGAAACCATCTTTCCTTTCAAAATGAAAACCAACAATCAACATCACAACTCTAGTGACATCAACTCTTTAAATTTCTTTGATAGTAATTTTCAAACTAATGATTTCTCTGTTGAAATACCCGATGATGATTCAAGGGATAACTGTTGGTCCCGAAGGGCTATACAAGTTTGTAGAAGGGGGGGGGGGGGGGGTTGAATACAAACACACGTTTTTACTTTTCTAAATTGTTTATTGATAAATCAAGACAATTTACAACTTGTTGCGGAACAAGATTAAGGATAAACCTAATCTAAACAAGTCTTGAGAAACACTAAGTTTCTTGCACTAGAAAGAGTTAAAGAAATTACGAATAATAACTTAACAATAAGAAATAAGAAGATGGTCCGAGCACACTTCAAAACTGAAGTAAGGTTCTTCTTATATACTGCATGCATTTAATGCATGGCAGTATGGCTTTACACGTGGCAGCAGCTGAGTGGTTGCATGTCATTGACCTTTGTAGACAACCTTAGTAGCCGCATGGTGCACAGTGTAGAATCAGATTTGTTGTACGATTACAGACAAAAGGGATGTCCGTTCTGACAGTTCGTACGGAGACGTGCAAGGGAGGTAAGACAATAGTAACATACAGGGAGACTTCATGATCAGCTTTCGTTGAGTCAGATCTTTATCAGCGAATGATAAAGTTCAGCGATTGCTGAAGTCTTCTACTTGATACTTCACGTTGAATGGACAGGTCTTGCTTCGCTGATATCCGCATCAGTTCACGAGTAGACTTGTCGCTGGTTCTTTAGCTTGATCTTCGACTTTAGCGTAGAACTTTGGTTGACGTGAAACTTGTCTTCACGGATCATAAGTAAACAACTAACTTATCAGCGATCATCTCATAGACTGAACAGGCTCAGAGCTATATGATGATGAACAGTGTTCGCTGAATATCTAATCTAAAGAGTGAGAGTTCCTATCAGCGGTACTGTAAAGTCTTAGTACTTATCAGCGATAGTGAAACTCTGATACATATTGTTTACTTACAATTTTCACTAAGTGTTTAAGAGAGGGTCATTATCAAATCACTGAGGGTTTGGATCAACAATCTCCACTTATTTGATTATGACATAACAACAGAGAAAATTGCTATTTAATGAAAACATAAGGATAAAAAGAACTCATAAAATATTTGTCCCTTTTACTGGTTTCTGGGATCTTTTCAGTACTGATGGAGTTAAGTACATTCGCTGAAATTTTTCTTTAAACTTCGTAAAGATTACATAGGGAAGTGGAAAAATTACAAGTACATCAAATAAAATTACAAGTACAAAAGATGTAGACAGATAGGGATAGAAAGAATTACAAGGCGATCCTATCCGTCAAAAGGTTCTTCCTTGATGAGAAGTTCATCGAGGGTCTTTGATGTGGGAATCATCCAGTCAGGGACATTTACTCCTTGATTCTTTTTGTTCAGAGGTTCTTCAAAAATCAAGGGCTTCATGTGTCTAGCTTTAATGTCACGTCTGATTTCACACCAGTATATGAGATCTCTGAGTTGTTCGATGGGAGTGATTGGAAGCTCAGAGATGCGTTGAAAGTGATGATTTCCTTGGTAGTCTAGAAAGAATATACCATAAGGATCACTTACAACTTTGCCAGGAATGAAAGTTTCTCCAGGTGGCAGGGAGGTGTCAAGTGCTGAGAGATCAGCATCAGGGCCATGAACTTCAGCACGAGAGAAACCAATACCTGTTTCATTTCGTATTGGAGGACCTGAGTCTGAGACTTTCTTTTCCTTTGCAGAGACACTTCTTTGTTGAGGAGGAAGAAGAGTGGAAGGAGGAATATCCACAGCAGAAGAAACCAAGTAGATCTGAGTATTTAAAATTTTCTCGACATGGCTCTTGAACTTTGAGCGCGATCCCTGAATGGCTAATTTCACTTCCAACCATTCAGAGAAACCAAACTTCTCTAAAGTAGTAGCATAGAAGGTTTGCTTGGTTTTGCCTTATCTGAATACATCAATTTCAACAACAGGAACGTCAACGAACAGTCTTCCTCTGATGTTTATTTTGATGATTTTGGATGGTCGAGATCGATAATTCAGCATTTCTTTACACCATTTCAAAGTCGTATCAGATGCTTTCGTCTTCTCTTCAACGACCCTTTGGGCATCATCCCATAGCTGACGTTGGACATCAATGCGAGTTCTTTTCAGCGCGGGGTCTTTCACTGATTGTTGGACAAGCTGGATGGCGAGTTCTATGTGTTTTTCTTCAGCTTCCCTTCTTTCAGCGATTAAACTTTCAGCTCTGAGGTGATCCTGGTATTCCTTTTGTGAAAGTCTGAACTTTGGAGGAATAGAAGGAAGTTGATCACGCTTCAGGATGATTCGATGATCTTCGAATCTCTTGATCATTGCATTTCTCTTTTCTTGATCCTCTTCACTCAGCTTTTGAGGAGCCAAGGAAGGTCTGTTTTGGTGAGAGAGCAGCTGTTCTTCAGGTTCATCAGTCTCAGTGGTTAAATCCAAGAATGGGATTATTTCTTCAGCTCTTGTGGCTGGGATTATTCCTGGTGTAGTCGAAGGATCTTCAGCGGGATCCTCAAACAGGGGAGAGGACTAGCTGAAACACAGCGATCGTTTAAGTAAGCAGAGCTGGGGAAGAAAGAGATAGAGAAAAGAATGTGGTTAAGTGTATAGAGGTTTTATGGATAGAAGGATTGAGATTGAGAAGGGATAGAGGAGGGATGCAGTGTAAGGGAATAGGAGGTCGTGTACCTGACAAACTGGCTTTTGAAGCAAGATCATCAGATTGTCTTCTGCAGCAAGGCCTTTGTTTTTGCCTTTGTCAGCTTCAGACGCTGCAGGCTTTGTCTTGGTCCGCTCCCCTGAAGGTTCGTTTATCGAAATCCCTTTGAGAGTTGTAGTCTTCTGAACAGGCTTGACGATAAAGGAGTCACCATCATCATCATCATCGACATCATCATCATTCTTTGGAGAAGAAGATGGTTCATCATCAGAGATGTCGACAACTTCATCGTCTTCAGCTTCGTCTTCATCAGATTCAACTTCTTCAGCGTAGGGTGAGGTTACATCAGCAACAACTTCAATGTTCTGCTCTTCGAGTTGCTCCCCCTCAGATACAGAGGAAGGTTTCTCGGTTCCCTCAGGGTTTTCATCTCCCTGAGGTTTTGAAGAAGTAGCATCAGCTTCAGTCTCAATACCCTCCCACTCAGCATGGGGAAGGTCTTCTTTATTTTTCTTCACCCCCTCATCATTATGGGGAAGGTCTTCTTTAGGCTTCTCCCCCTCTTCCACATCATGGTTGGGGGAGGTAACGGACTTTTCAGCAACAGCAGCAACAATAGGATTACTGTCTTCTTGGCCAGTAATTGTTATGCAGTTTTCAATCGCTGCTACTCTGTCTTCTAGGCCAGTAATAGCAGGACTGATCTTTTTGAGATCGTCTCGATCGTCCTGAGTGAAATGAGAAGTTGGGGTGTTCAGGCGATCGAGCACTTTCTGAACAATCTCTTCGACCGCAGAGACTTCAGTCTTGATCGTGGAAACTTCACTCTTAAGAGAACCAACCTCTGTCTTCAATGATGTGACTTCATTGGACAGAGAGGTGAAGTTTGTTGAGAGAGTGGTTGTGGCGGTTGAGTTTTCAGCGAGGGTGGTAGCAAATTTAGCAATGCTACCATCCACCTTCTCCAGATCAGCTTTGGAGGCTTTCTTTTCGACCTCAGTGGTCAAAGTCTTCAAGTTCTCTCCAGCGTTTGTAACCGCTGAAGAGTTGGCAGTTAGAGTTTTGTTGAAAGACTCCATCTTTGTTTCCAGGGCCGTCAGGGAGGTGTTGATATCCCCCAAATTAGGACCTGAAAAAGTTATAAGCTTATGAACAGAGGAAAGCTCAGAAGTTTGGGGTTGAGAGAGAGAAGTGTGTGGGATTTTGTGTATACCTGCAGGCGGGTTGGCGATGTTGTCGAAACCTCGATGTCCTGAAAAAGTTTCATAGTCGTCTTCATTATTTCCTAGACGACTGGAAGTACCTGCAGGTCCTGTGGTGTGTCCTATCATCCTCTGAAAAAGTTCAGCAGTAGTGTTGCTGAAGATGACGGTTGTTGAGGAGAATAGGGGAATAGATTGAGTGACCAAAGAAGAGGTGAGAGGAATGGAGGATGAGAATGATGGTTGGGTGCGGGGTTCAGCGTTGGATCCGCTGAGAATCACTTCAGTCTGTAGGGAGGCTGAAGGAGGTGGGTTCATTTCCAAGTTTATAACTTCAGCGTTTAGAGACGCTGAAGCTGGGATGGTAGGGGTGGTTTGTTCAGCTGTGGCAGAGCGTACCACTGAACTTTCCATCAGCTTTTCAAGATGAGCTGAGTAGTCTTCAGCATGTAAATGCTGGGGGGTTGCTCCTTGGTTTTCTTGATTCATTTGGAACCAAGTTGGGTAGTAGATTGTTTCCTTTTTCTAGAAGGAGTGGAGGTTGCAGCTGGGGTATCAGCGGTGGGGATTTCCACTGAATGAGCCGCAGAAGTAGAAGAAGGAGGATTGAGAATAGATAAGAGAGTAGAGAGACGTACCTCGTTTGGCAGGGGCTTGAAGTCGAGCACCTTAGGGCCAACCTGAGAGAGTTTCAGGTCTCCTACTTTTGGGTAGTTATCCTTAAGGCCGGTTTGGAAGAAGGCGCTGAGGAATCTTGGGTATGGAACCCATGATGGCCTATCAGCAAAATCTACTCTAAGCGCAAGATCATCGTAGATTATCGAGTCCCAGTAAACATGGAGACCCTTCAGAAAATTCACAGTGTCGTCTAGATGTTTGACTTGTTTCTTCGGAGGAAAATCGAACAGCGCATGGAGGTTGTTTGATTTTGTAAAAGAGCACCTCGGGGCACATCCAGTTTTTGGGAGACAAGCTCGTAAGTTGGTCATCGATGAAGCAGAATTGTGTTTCAACATCAACCGCGGAGGCAGAATATGTTGCTGCGGCGAGCTGTTGTTCACAAGTCCTTTGGATGAAGACCCAACTCATGGACTATGGGTTTAAATATGAGAAGATCCCCATTTACTGCACAGTAAGAGTGCTATTGCCATATCTGCTAACCCTGTCCAGCACAGCAAAACCAAACACATTGACATAAGGTATCATTTCATAAAAGATCATGTTGAGAAAGGAACTGTTGAACTGTATTTTGTTACAACTGAGTATCAGCTTGCCGATCTCTTTACCAAAGCCTTGGATAAAAAACGTTTCAATTTTCTAGTATCCAAGCTCGGCATGTTGAATATGAAAGTTTAACTTCCATATATTGATCATATAATAGATGGAAATATTTGTATCTCAATCTAGACTTCGTATCTAGATTGATACACTCAAATTTTCATCATATTCTATTCTCAATATCTGTTATTTAAATTTTTATATCTTAGTTGTATTACAAATATTTCTTCAACTTGTTCTTTCTTTCTTTTCTTTTAATTGTCTTATCTATGATTTGTTATGATACCTGTATCTGCACAAAAGTATGTTCATGGTTTCAGGGGGAGTGTTAGAACATATCTTATGCACAAATTTAGGGGGAGTGTGCATAACTGCCAGATCATGTACGTATAGATACATTGTGACTGTTGCTTCCGAGAAGCCAAGGTAAGCGTTCTGACTTGTTTTAAACACTAACTTTTAAATGATGAAAACAATTTTAAAATCTATGCATCATTTAAGGGGGGGTGACAACTGTGTTTAAAACCTTGAGTGCTGAATCAATTGGAAGTTGGACATCTTCCAATGTGATAAAATCTTGTAAAATATTATCTGAAAAATGTCCTAGTGTTACTGTATCGCAACTCTTTACTTGCGATAAACTAATGAACAGTAGTTTATCGCAAACCACAGCTGCGATTAAAAGATAAGTGTTGTTTTATTGCAACACATTGATTGGGATAAGAAGTTTCCTCGCAACCATGCCTTGCGATAAAACACATATGAACAGTACTTATCGCAACCCTCTGTTGCGATAAGGTCGAACATGGTGTCGCAATCAGTTCATTGCGATATCATCAGGGCTTATCGCAACCTTATACTTGCGATAAGCTGACACTGTGGCGGTCAACCTTTGGACCAATCAAATCGTGCCACATGTCTTTATCTCAACCTCCTATAAATAGTGAGTGTTTGAATTTATCTCATTTCAAAACCCCTCTAAACTCTCTCAACTTTCTTTCTACGAACTACAATCGGCGTTTGATTCATACAAGTGTGTTTTCGCGATTCAAATCAACCTCATTCCATTCAGATTACTTGGAGGTACATTCGTGTTAACTTTCATTCAATTTCATCCGTCGATTCATAACTTTGAGTTGATTTTAGGGTTTTTTCAGTCGAAACCCTTAAGGGATTTTAATTTTTTTGCTTGTGAATCCATGCTTAGGTATTTGTTAGTTAATATCTTTGTTAGGGTATGCTTCTGTGTTGATTGCGAGACTCTTATTATTGGTTTGAACCCATTTAGTGCGAAAAATCAGTTTCTGAGCTTAAACCTTAGAAAAATATCTTAAAGTTCAAACTTATCGCAGCCTTAGATGTTCTTCAAATTCAAAACTATCGCAACCTTCGTTTATTCAAGACTATCGCAACCTATTAGTTGCGATAACATCTTATCGCAACCTGCGTGTTGCGATAACCTTTTGTCGCAACTAGTTCATTGCGATAACCCATTCCTCGCAAGTCCTTCATTGCGATAACTTCTTTATGTTGGCTGCGATAAAATCCATACTTAGAAAAAAATTTGGAATTTTTTGAAGAAAAACCAATTTTTGGCACTACTCTAAACTTTGACACTGTTCAGATGGCTCATAATGACGGCCATTCATCTGACGAGAACACCGTCATACCGTCGCACCGGTCATCACATCCGTCTGTGAATGCCCGAGATCTAGATGCTGAGCTTCTACCGAGAAGTCTCCATCTTGCCCTTCACGACAATAATCATAACCTTGATCTCGACGTGGCGTTCGACCACCAGATTATCATCGAGATCATCCGCCGCCATCCTCTCCGAACAGTGTTCACGAAGGTAGTCACTGTGCCCCTCATTTACATACAACAGTTTTGGCACACACTACGATATCATCCTACACACCGACGGGGTCCACATTTTTCTGCCCGAGTTGATCACTTCGATGCTCGAATTACACTAAAACGACTCCGTCTAGCCTTAGACCTTCCCTTTAACCCAAAATTTGAAGACATGGTTCCCGAAGCCCAACTGTACACAAACATCCAAAGCTTAGGATACCAAGATCCACATAACCCTGTCCTAGTCGGCTCATCCAAATTTAAAAGAAAACATCTACCACCCGTCTGGTACACCCAATGCTCCATATTCAACCGATGCATGACGTCAAAGCATACAGGCCTTGACAAATGCAACCTTCCAACCCTAGGTATGTTCCATGCATTCGCCTTCAACCGCAACATAGACTATGCTATACTACTCTGGAACGAGCTACAAGAACTGGTCGAAGACAAAGCACGCCCGAAAAAGAACCGAAACTTCGTGCCATATCAACGGTTCTTCCAGATTCTCATCCACCAAATCATGGAGGGCAACCAGGAAATCCCTAGATGCCCAGAAGCGGTACAAGGACCGACACAGTGGATGCACTATCTGAAGATGCCAGATCATGATGACTTCGCTCACATCGTCGTGATTCCAGAGCCTGTACTTGCCTATGCCGACCAGCAGTTTGAGGTAGTTAGGCAGTATAGAATAGCTAATGCACTAGTGGTCCAGCCAGAACCGGCTGGACCTCCCCATGGTGCAATCCCATTAGGCGGTGAGGGTATTCATGTTGAGTAGGTTCAGGAACTTGGGGTTCCTGAACGGGAAGAGGTGAGGAGAATATTAAGAGAAAGAGTTGGTGGGGTGGCGAGGACTGCTGGTCAGGCATCCACAACCAGTGCTGTACGAATTCCTATCCTCGATGACATACCGATGGAATCAGAGGATGATTCCGATTTTGACCCCGATGCTTCATCATCCGACGATGAAGTGTCTGACCAACCACGAGCTGATGATGATTCCGACTCCGATCCCGATCATGACCCTGATGCAGATCTAATCCCGAGACACATCGGTCGGAGTAGACATATTGAGGGTTCCGATGGTGATTCCACATGGAACGTCGGACCCTCCGGTGATTTTGGTGACATAAGGTGGAATGAGGGAGTTGTAGTAGAAAATACGAATGTGAGCAGTGATGTGGCGAGAAAATAAATGGGAGAGAAAGAGATAGAGTCAGATAAATTATTAACTACTGACTCTCCCCAAACCGATCGAAGCCGGGTAGCCACATCTTCTACCAACGAGCGTACGTCGCCGTTGCGTATTGAACAAGCCATGGTGGACCTAGCCATGCAAAGCACAACCCCTCTAAGCCATTCGTCGGCATCTCAGTTTTCCGGCGTTTCATTTTCCATAGGGGATAAAGCACAACTGCTATCGGTGACACACTCGGTGTCAGCTGATATTGAACAAGGTAGGCTCCTGCCCTGGCCACCGCCCTTTATTCCGTGCACGTTGAGTCTAGAGCCTTTTGGACATACATCTTCTCCTAGGCCACGCGCGTCGGCATCCCATCAAGTTGTGAGCTTTCGTGCTCCAACCGGAACACCCCGAGTGCGTCCGCCGTTTGTTGGTTCCCCACGAGGACTGGGTGGAAGTCCTGTCATGGTCAACACTATGCCAGCCATGAACACAGGCAGTACGGTTGCTACAACCGCTACTTCAACCGGTAACCTAAGTGGTCCGGTAGTTAGTTCCATTTTCCCAAATTTTCCACATGAACAGGTTGTACGCATGCTAGGCCCATATCCGCACTATATCACACTTCCATTACTGGCGTCTTCTTTAGGCACCATCGATAATGCCTACAAGCAACACCGTCGGGCCATGCAAAGTACAGTTGACAGATTAGCAAGCGAAGTGAGCAGAGCCATCAAGGGCAAATCCATTGCTGAATCGTCGTCAACACCTCAGGATCAACCATCCAGCGCACAATCCGACCCACAAACACCACCACCAGTTCCGTTACACCAAATCCCAGAAGACCAGCTCAAATCAGAGCTGTTAGCCCGACTCCTAGCCAAAAGCGACTCTAGTACAACTGAAGAAGTTGACCTAGTTGGATTACTCCGACAACATACCCAACCTCAAACCCAAACCTCAACCCAACCACCTTCTAGCAACGACTTCCAGCGTCTAACCGACTCTATGAAAGACATGACGGAAGCCGTGATGGCAGGATTCACCTCCATCACTGAAAGGCTTAGGGCTATCGAAGAGAAGTGTGGGATTCAAGCTCAAGCCTCACAGAAACGAAGACATGATGATCTGGATGATCCTGATCAACATGAGGGGGAGAAGAGAGCAAGGGTTGATGAGTCCAGCGGTGCGGCTACTGAAAATGTTAGGGGATCAGATCAGCCAGCTAGTGAAAGGGAAACGGGAACCGGTAGAACGGACACTGATATGGTCCAAGTGGATGACATCGAGGTTCTAGATGATGTCATAACTGGGGTTGAAAAGCCTCTGGTTGTTGACAATATAACAGCTAAAGAAAGGATGGCGGATTCTATGATCGTGGAGTACATCTACATTGATTCTGAGGAAAAACCTGAGAAAACGACTGTCCAAATCAAAGAGGAATTAGAAGACATCTTCGACATCACCGGAGCTATTATGGCTGCTTCGGATTCTGATAGTAATGTTCCTCGTCCGCAACCACCGAATGATCAGGGTGCAGGTACTTCCGCTCCTCAGGCTCCAGTTGTTCAAGAGAATGCTCTGGGAATTCAAGTACAAGCCGATGGCAGAATCAGGGATCCGGTACTTGAAGCTGAACTGGCAATCTATCAAGTGGTAATCGATGCTGAGCCAAGGTATGTGGCTACAGGTGAAAGGGTACGTATCTTAATTCCTTATCAAGAGAGCCTCAGTAGAGATTTGTTTGTGAAAGATGTCCAGAGGATTGATTTAGCAAAGGTATACGGCGTTGAGAATTGGCCATCACTTGAGAAGATCGAGTTTCTGCATGTTATTGGCAACAAAGACAAAGAAATGAGTGCAGTCATATCTGACAATGTGATAGTGAAAGTGCTGAAGATTGAATCTCAACGGCTACTCAAAGTCTGTTATCCTGAATTCACTGTTCTTAGATCTGATGGTTCTGAATGTGTTTTCTCTGAGGCTGACTTCAAAAGTTTAAAGCTCGATGACCTCCTAAGCCTATACAATGCCCTAGCCTGCCTCCCTGACAAGCAACAAGAATGGTCTATCGCGTATCAAAGTGTCAAGAGATTCATACAGAACATTCTGAAGTTCTCTTATCTAACAGCCTTTCAGATGGATCTGGAAGCACGCCAAGCCCGAGTAAACCTAAGAGCACCGAACCGGCGTCTTTCAGGTATTCAAGGTATCCCAGCCTACACCGTACTGAAGAAACCGGATCTTGGAGTTGTTTACATCGATTCAGACTCAAAAAAGAGATTTATGAGAGTTCTTGAAGTCAACAAGTTCAGCGATGGTACATTCAAGATAATTTTGGTACACCTGGAGAGCAAGCTTCGTATGCATGAAAGTGGGGAGGTGAAGCTGAAAGATAAAGAAAGGGATCTGATCAAACAAGCGATTGAAGCCATGACCTACCGGAAAGAATACTGACATGCACTGCGGAGGTTCGAGATCATTTTCGGGATTCGAAAGAAGTATGTGACCCCGGTGGACGCTTAATGCAACACCCTAAAAATCGGGGCTAATTTAAACCTCAAATTATAACAAGTTATGATAAAATAACATCCAAACTTTTATAAAAAAAGTGAATTAACCATGAGGAGTTATAATTACAAACACTGAATCCTTCAAATAACCTATTAATCTAATCATGTCACAATAATTAGATTAACTAAGTTATCTAAGCAATCCATCAAAATCTCCTTTCGTTAATTGACTTCTCCGTTATCCCAAAACGCTCGTCCCACATCCCTTTACTTTCCCGAGCTAGTACCTGGTAAGAAAATTTAATTTGGAACGATTAGGCTTACGCCTAATGAGAACATCCAATTTCAAATTAAATATTTTAAAACGTTAACAGTTTGAAAATGTCCAATACATATAAACAAACCTGTTCTCCACCGCTCATACCATACACGTGCTCACCTCCATGACAGGATCATACCCGATCCCACAAGTATGACTAACATTCATTATGTCATATTATCCCAATCAAGAGCCTACTACAAATCCTTATAGATTCTAGTCTATTGCTCTTATCCAAGAAATTACAAGTTGCTTTATGTCTATTTCTTGGCCTGGAAGTAGAGATTACAAGTTACTTTAAGTCTATCTCTGGTCTTCCCCTAGAAATCAGGAATTACAAGTTACGTTATGCCTATTCCTCGATTTCTATACTATGAAATAGAAATTACAATTTCCTTTATGCCTATTTCTCATTCCATAACACCTTTACGAAATGGGAATTACAATTTACTTTATGCTTATTCCTCATTTCAGGGCAACGGGAATTACAAATTGCTTTATGCCTATTCCTCGTTATAACACATAACAGTGTCTATGGATCCATTACACTTAATATAGATTCCTCATAGCAAACAGTATGAGCAAATCACATTTACACCACATAGATTCCTCATAGCAATCGGTATGAGCAAATCACATTTATAAATCTCTCATTTTTACCATACTTGTACTTGACTCATAATTACCAAATCATACTCAATCCCATGAGTATGATTATCATTTAGAAAATCATATCATCATGTCCAACAGTCAACCACGAATCATTACAGATTCTATTTATCGGTCAAGCCTAAAGACTTACCTTCAATTACCATACTTTCTTCTTGGAATAGAAACAGAAATAGCAATTATATATTGCCTATTTTTAATCCACCGAAAACATAGGAAATAACACATACACTTCATCGAATTCATATTTCCACATTTCAAATACAAATAGCAACTCTACTTTGCCTATTTAATTATTCATCCTGAATAATATCAAACTAAAACAATCTTTAAACCTAACACACTACCATTCCACTATAAGTATGTTCAAGCTACTAGGATTGTATTTCAATTCCTAAATCGTACCCTTTAAGAAGTCAGCAAAACTTAAAGTTACTGAGTACTCAAAAGTGACCGGATAACAAAAGTGTCCGGACACCTCATACTGTCCGGATATCACAACTTTCCAGATACTACAACTTTTCGGGTAATACATAACTTTCCGGATAATACACATCTTACCGGGTACTTATCAAATCCGGATGACATCCGGAAACATACTCAATCCGGATACCATCCGGTATCTAATTTAGCCGGAAACCTTATAAAATCAATACTTACCGGGTATCTTTGTGTTGTCCGGAAACCTTCATTCAGGGGTTTCCGGATAAGATCATTTTACCCGGAAACTTTCATCTGCAGTTTGAAACCTCGATCAAATTTCATGTCTGTTCCATTCAGCTTATTCTAAGCACATCCATACAGTCCTAAAACAGTTTATACACACATCTTAACATTTAATTTGCCAGACAACATAGATTTAAGCAAAAGTGAATGAACTCACCTTAATGAATATAATCCACTTTTTCTGCAAAAATCAAAGATTCAAGACTCCAAACAGCTATCAACGATTCTTTGATTTCCCAAGACTGAAATCTTAATCAGCTGAAACTAGTTTTCTTTCTCCTTCTTCTCCTTCTTTTCTTCTTTTCTTCTTCTCGGCTCCCTCTCTTTCTCTCTTGTTCACCGTGAAACACCACACACACACACACACACACTTTTAATGATATTCCCAAATGAAAAGTGAAGACACATGTCTTCTTATCCAATTAACATACATGAGGCGGTGGAAGATTTATCTTTCATCACCTCTACCAACCAAACCCCAAACTTCTATCAAATGGCAAGTTTAACCCATTCACTTATAAATTAAAATTAAAGTTTACCCCATAACTTATAACTCCACAAAACAACTAACGTAACTTAATCGGGGATAAACTCTAAAATTAATCTATCAAATAATCAACCCTACCTTATCAAATAATTATACTCAAATTATTTAATAAACCCAAACATAATCTTTTATAAAAATCGAGATGTTACACTTAAACTCTTTGCCTCTACATTGGTACAAAGGGGGAGAATGTTAGTGCCTAATATTCATAGTGGTACCATGTAGAGGCCATTTGGGTTTGTGGCATACTGGTAAAGCTATACATTGAATATTTGTATAAATGCCACGAATGCCACGAATTTCTCACTATCAATGAATCAACTATTATACTTAATTAACCATTTGGGTTTGTGGCATATTGGTAAAGCTTTTGGGGTATATATATAGGGGCATGTTCGAACGAGAAGACAGTTAATATGCGAGAAGACGAGAAGGAATATGAGCCACATATTTCATTAATTAAAAAAATATCATAAAAAAATGCTTTTTAGAAATTAGGATAATTTTTGATAAAATAAAATCATATATTTCATCAAATCACATGTGATATCCACAATCAATATCTTTTTCACAAAGTTATCTTTAATTTTTGGATTCACGTTTTAATCACATGTGATTAACGTTATTTAACACATAATCTATTATGTATCACATATGATCCAATATATGATTATTTGTAATATCACATATGACAATATACGTCTGAATATAAATGACACATAATCACATATGATATTATGCATCTGAATATAAATGACACATAACCACATATGATAATATTTACATCACAAAAAATCTATTAATATAAATATACATAATTACATATGATTAACTAAAATATCTACAATTATCATATGTGATATGTACAAAAGTTCACATATAGTGGATCATATGTGATACGTAATAAATCATTCATTAAATGAAGCTAATCACATGTAATTCAAAACATGAATCCAAAAAATAGAGAAAAAATTATGAAAAACATAATAAATTAGTTAAGGATATCACATATGACATTTTTTTAAATGTATCTAGAAATATTTTTACATAAAACTTAATAAAAAATTATGAAATAATTTAAATTAAAAAAATCTAAAACATATAATTAGAATTTTAAGGGTTTTTATCACTTTATCCAATTTAAAATGGTAATTATCCTAATCTCTAAAAATATTTTTTATTTATGATATTTTTGAATAAATATATTATCTGTGTCTCATATTCCTTCTAGTCTTCTCACAAATCAGTTTGCTTCACGCACAATCCTCCCTCTCTCTCTCTCTCTCACTCTCTCTCTTTCTCTTTCTCTCTCTCTCTCTCTCTCTCTCTCTCTATATATATATATATATATATATATATATATATATATATATATATATAAAAGATGTGTTTTGACTTATAATAATTGTGTATAATAAAAAACGATTTAAATAAAATAACCATAATAATTATATTATGTAAATAATTATAATAGTAGTATAAAAAAAGCATATACACTTTAACGATAATAGGTGTAGGGGTCTATAGAAAACTGTCACTAGCGAAACCCGTTCAACCCAACCTGCAAACAATCCAGTTAAACCCAACCCATGAAAACTTTAAACCACCAACCTGTCAAATCGTCAAACAGCCAATTAATTAAGAGGGTTGAAATTAGTTAGGCCTAAACCCGCCAAGCCATAACTTTTTATTTTTTAAAACGAAAAAGATTTATTGCACCAAAAAAACTAGCGAGGAGCTAGAAGTACAAAGAAACGTCAAGACACATCAAGAGCATTACAATTCTAGCTATCTATATTAAAAGACTCACCCTTTTTGCCCCTATTCTTAACCCACAGAAATGAGTTTGACATTACCTCCGAGACGATGATGCTAACCGGTTGTCCTTTATTGCTAAAGGTGATCGACTTGCGGAGGTTCCAGATTGACCAGCAGTACGCCACGATAACCACATTCATAGTTGTTCTATTATAGTTGTTCTTTCGTCCCGAGTCTAGGAAGTATGTTAGCGAGCTCGTTTGTTCGGTTAAGTTATACGAACGAATACAAACAAGACTTCGTTTGTGTTCGTTCGGTTCGTTTACAACCTTAATGGTCGTCTTTGATTGATGATTTGGTGTAACAACCCAAATTCTTGTTAATGTAAAGTATGGTGGCCAAATTATGAGAAATGAAAGTTTGGATTAGAGGCTAAAGTGTAAAATGTGAAACATATTAAATGGACCAAATCCCTAGGCCATTTGTTCAGTATCGCTCCTTTCATCTTGTTGGCGACTGAGAAGGAAACCGAGAGGGAGAAATCGATCGAGAGCTTGGCATTTGGGAAGAACCTCTGATTTCTGGTAAGCATTATTATCTCTTAAGCTTCTCTCTATAGCGATTCATCTAGCAAGTCTGTATGGCTTAATCCTCAGGTTTAAGGTGGTTAATTTATAAAGAGCAGTGGAAGGTTAATGTCTTTAGTCGATTACCTATAGAAATTAAATGGATTAGAAAGACTAGGTTTGTAATTAGTCATGTTTTGGGTAAGTGTTTCATGTAAAGACCTCAACTATATATTTATCGTAAGGGGATTTCGTTCGTATGTGATTTTTGGGTTTGTCGGTAGAGCCCCGCAAGCAAGCAGTACCGGGAGAAGAAAAGGAGGTGTAACGGGACTCCAAAGGGAGTACCGGGAGCCTATGTACCGGGACTCCAAAGGGAGTACCGGGAGCCTATGTACCGGGACTCCAAAGGGAGTACCGGGAGCCTATGTACCGGGACTCCAAAGGGAGTACCGGGAGCCTATGTACCGGGACCCGAAGGGGTTGGTACCGGGACTAGGATCTTGGACTCCAGGGTGTGGACCGGGTGGCTGTTGGGCTGAAGGGTTTGCTGGGCCGAATAGCTTGATAGACCGAATGTTATGTTTGGGCCGGGAAGTATAATTCTCTTTTGGGCTTAGCTTATTTTAAGACCTAAGACTATGTTGTAGGGGCTAGTGCATAGTTAATATTCTAATTAATTATGTAAGGTCGGATTGAGGGAAAGCCTAAGAGCGTAAGTCAGCAGACACTGATTTGTATTGTTACGTTATGCTTTAGGTGTATGAACGGATCGAAGGTGTAAGTGAGAAGTTTTGGAGAAAGCAAGCCAGGTGAGTTTTTCTAACTAAAATACGTGATTTTACGTGCTTCCAAAGGAAAATGATTATATGAAAGTGCCCTGTAAATTTACATGAATTTTACGTAAATGAAAGTTTTATGTTTTACTGATCAGGGTATGTTTATGAGCATGATTTACTTACAAGCTTTTGCGAATGTTTCCCATGAAAAGTATGATCTACTGAAAAGATTGTTTAACAAGATGAAATGGATTGTAAAGGTTATACGACTTTCATGTTTTATGTTTATGATGAACTATGTGAATGCTATGTGGAGTCGGTCGCACGGTGGGGACAGGGTACCTTGGGATCTCGGATTCCTTGGGCATATGGAGGTTAGCTTGTAGGTTGGAATTCGTTTTCTCCTACATGAAGGAACGAGGAGTCCATTGGACTTCGGCGTAGACGATAGGGTGTCCGTTAGGCCCCGATCGGAGTAGCTTATGCGACCCTGAACCCTGTGTTTGACCTTGGATGATGTCTATGAGAAAGATGTGAAAGTATGTTTTCTATGAAATGATTTTATACTGTGTTGCATGTTCTATGGAGGGAACTCACTAGACCTCATGGTCTAACCCTCGCTTTTCAAAACTAAAACCTTTTCAGGTAAGCTTTGAGTAGGAGGCTCAGGTAAGTGGGCAAGCGCAGAATAGAGTACGGATGCAGTTAGAGATAATGTCGGTGCCACTTGTAGTAGTAGTTTTCTCAGTTGTGTATAGGTTGTTTCCGCCAACCTTCGTTTGAGATTGTTGTGAAGAGAAATTTTGGGACCTAGTTATGAAATGTTATGTTTTAAATACTATGTTTGTTCTATTGAAATCTTGGGATGTTACAAATGGTATCAGAGCCATAGTTTAAGGGATTTAGGTGACCGAACGGGCCTAAACTTAAACTTGCAGTAGAAATCACAACTGAGAATCAGGAAACGCGTTAGGAGGGCACTATAGTAAATACAGGAAATGCGTTAGGAGGACACTAATACAGAGATAGGACTAATAGGGTACCGAGGACAGTCATGTAAGGTAAGTTTGGGATTATACCTGGCCAGTGTAATTGTGAACTTACAGGTACACGGATGTGCTTGACCTACCTTATTATTCTGAAGAGGTAGCAGAAGCTAGTGTTTATGTTGTATTCCAGTACCTTAGAATGTCAACGAGATCCCTGAGGGGTAGACTGAGACCCCTTGTTGGGGGAAGTTTCTTGAGAAGTCATTTATGATGTGGTATATGTATACATCGTAGAGGAGGAATATCGCATAGAATGTTATGAGCTGTCTAGAGGTAGCTCTTCGTGGATTCAGAGAGAATGAATGTTTGAGTCGGAGTACCACTCCGGTTCCAGTCTTAATGGCTTAGATCAGTCGAGATGGTAAGCAAGGGCGATGTCGAAGTCTTGAAAGTGTCAAGGGAGCTCTGAATCCTTATTCGAGTTTTTCGAGGGCAGGGTAAATGAAATAAGATACCTATAGTGAAATGAAAGCTTGTGGAAGTAGAAAGTGAGATAGTTGGGTAAAACGGAAGCAGCGTGAAATGGTTGAGTAAGAGAGATGTAGAACGCATATACGACAAGTTGATGCATGACCGAGAGGGCGTCTTTGGTCGTGGGTAAAATGTTAAGGATACGTGCGCGAGCATAGTGGTTGACCTTGTTAGAGTGAGTAGCCTTCAATTGCCAGTAGTGTCTCATGCATGGCGTTCTTTAATGTTAACCGAAATTTTCACGAGTTAAGTTAAATGGATAAATATAAATTTTAATCGAAAGCGAGTCAGAAAGTGCACACGTATGTCTAAAGAAAAAGGCGATTTCATTCTCATTGCACATTGAAATTTTGAGTTTAACGATTTGCAAAATAGTTCACATTTTTATGATAAGTTAAATTGTTACAAAAAGGCCGAGAAGGCGTTTGTCAGCAAAACTTTTTACAATCAAATACCTACTGATTTATTGATATCATACAGATGAGAGTGAGAGCCGAATGATTTACTTGGTGTCGGTAATTCTTTCAAAATTGTGTCAAATGAAAAGATTTTCATGCAATATATTACTATCGTAATAACATCGTCCGAATGGAGTAAGAATTAAGGTTCACGGGGGGATGCATGCAAGCGATTCTCGAATCGTTGTGCATGACATTAAAGTTATAAGAGTAATGGGGTCGAGTGTACCCAAGGTATTTTCGAGTGTTGTTTATTTAAAATGATAATATGTGCGAAACGATTTATCTATTGCGTTGTCATGCATGAAGGCTACGAACTCACTAGATCGTATGAGGCGGTATGTTAAGCTAAGTAAGAACTTCGAGAGTGGAGAAGTGTCGAACAATTCAAGAAATAATGTTGTAGCCTTAGTACTTGTGTTCAAGAGGAAAGATGGACAGTGGTAGAGTCGAAAGTGAATTATAGTATCAGTTGTATGAGGGTTGCACCCTTGCTCGGTTCTGGAAGTACGTTTATCAAGGGATGGTGGTGTCCGGAGGAAGGACTAGGAGTCATCAAGGTATTGGTGTTAGCAACTCTTTACGAGTAGTGCTGTGAAGCAGGAATGCAAGGTCCACGATGTGGGACATGAGAGTCGAACGGAGCCTGTAATATCGATTTTACATGAGTAAGCTTCGAAGTGGGGGCGACAGATTATAAGGTTAACTATGATGTGTAGGGAGGAATAGGTCCCGTAAGGAACTCATGTTAAAGGATGGGTTAAGGAAGTAGTTAAGAGTTGTCTTTTGTTGATGAAGTCGGCAACGGTGTATGTTGGCCGAGGCCGAAGACTCAAACCAGATGAGTGTAAGTTGATGGAATATATTGTAGAGGTGTTAAATTAGTAAGAGAATGTTGTGTTGAATAGACGCTCTACTTGCGAGGCGAGGAGGGTCCGTAGAAGGGCTAGGTGTGTAACACAAGCGGAGTAAGTGTAGACTATACCAGTCTGTAAGAAAATGTGCCGTGTCTGAGAAAGGACTCGGGCCATAAAAGAGCTAGTTAGGATGTTCGTGTTTGAGCTAAGTGTGAACTCGTAAGTCATAGTTCAATAAGTTAGGAGAGACCTAAGTAGGAAGACAGACTCGATTGTGGTATACGAGAGCATACGAAGGAAAGTGTGAATTGTGTACGAATGACCATGAGAGACTTGGTCGGCAGTGTGATAATAGGTGTGGTGAATGTAAGAATGAATAGTAGCGTCAATTGCCAAGATATCTGTGACAGCCGGTGATGTAGTAGGGCGATGTTAGAAAGATGAAGGATCAGAAGGAAGTCCTTTTGGGATTTCGGATAGGGGGTACGTTTTGCAATCCCACTCGTTGAAGTACGTGGATTGCAAGTAGGTGTGGGTATTGACTGTTATCGGAATGGGATGTCGAGGCAGAATTGGGCGATTGCCCAGCTGTGAGACCCAGCTTTGTGGTTACGTATGTTGTTAAGTATATCCTTGAAGGCAGAGTAAGTTTAAAGAAGGTGATGAATAGATTAGTCAAGTTGTAGTATAGTAGATGAAAAATCCTTAAAGAATGTGTAGTGACGTTGAACACTGGTGTTGTGTCAAGACGGCTTGGGTGAATGCCTTAAGATAAGATCTTGGTGCAACTGTTTGGTTATGAAAGTAATGAGACAGCGATATCAACATGTGGAAAGGTCGGGAGAGAGGGGCAAGTAAGGTTTGGCGAGCAGTGCTCCACGCTAACGTGGGGAAGGTGTAGACAGTATGTCGGAACAAGTGAGTAAATTGGAAGTAGTAAACTTGACAGTATTGCCGAAAGGTGCAGTATTTTGTAGATTGTCTTTGATTAGTGTGCGAACCGTTGGAAAGATTATCGAGGAAGTAAATTGTGTAAGTTTTGTGTAGGGAAGAAGGAGATGAGTCAACTAGATGAGTTAAGTTAGTGACTTTGTGAGAAATGTGTAAACGAGTTGGTCGTGCAGTGTTTAAGCTAGTGAGAATAGTATGGTATGACCATGGTTATTCCTCCCAGTTGGTGGGGGTAACCGGAGTTATGTTTTATGACCGAATGGACGTGGCAATCCGCGAGGAATTGATGTGGTTTAGGATAAGTTTAATTTGAGCAGGTAAACACTTCAACGATGGGTTTGGAGGTTCCTACTCTTAGTTGCGTATAAGTATGGAGTGGTGAAGTGATGAGGATATGAGAGATGGTTGACGAACTATAGTCGAGGTGGTCGGAGTAAGGGAAATGTTGACCGCATAGACGATTATTGGTTGAGGGAAGTGATCTAAGAGTGCTTGTATTGCGACGAAAGAACTTTGGGTCGTGAGTGGTCTGGACGTACGGGTTTGGCCTGGTGCCAAGCTGTCAAGTGTGTGTTTGCCTCTTAGCAAGTGAATACTACGTTGTGACGGGGATTTAGCCAGGTTCCTCCTTAAAGGAAGTATAGATGCTTGAGAAGCCTTAGTTTTTTTTCTGTTGTCTTGAACGATCGAGTAGGAATAGTAGCCTTCGAGTTAGAGTACCGTAAGAACTGAGGGGAATGTAACCATCGTTGCATGTTTCGAATACAATGAGAAGGTTACTATGTTAGAAGTGGCCTTGCCTACTGGGAATGTCATGGTAGGTGTGAAAGCTAATTACCCGCATCTCTTCCATTAAGGAATTCCGGGGACGAAATTCTTTTAAGGGGGGAGTGTTGTAACAACCCAAATTCTTGTTAATGTAAAGTATGGTGGCCAAAGTATGAGAAATGAAAGTTTGGATTAGAGGCTAAAGTGTAAAATGTGAAACATATTAAATGGACCAAATCCCTAGGTCATTTGTTCAGTATCGCTCCTTTCATCTTGTTGGCGGCTGAGAAGGAAAACGAGAGGGAGAAATCGATCGAGAGCTTGGCATTTGGGAAGAACCTCTGATTTCTGGTAAGCATTATTATCTCTTAAGCTTCTCTCTATAGCGATTCATCTAGCAAGTCTGTATGGCTTAATCCTCAGGTTTAATGTGGTTAATTTATAAAGAGCAGTGGAAGGTTAATGTCTTTAGTCGATTACCTATAGAAATTAAATGGATTAGAAAGACTAGGTTTGTAATTAGTCATGTTTTGGGTAAGTGTTTCATGTAAAGACCTCAATTATATATTTATCGTAAGGGGATTTCGTTCGTATGCGATTTTTGGGTTTGTCGGTAGAGCCCCGCAAGCAAGCAGTACCGGGAGAAGAAAAGGAGGTGTACCGGGACTCCAAAGGGAGTACCGGGAGCCTATGTACTGGGACTCCAAAGGGAGTACCCGGAGTCTATGTACCGGGACCCGAAGGTGTTGGTACCGGGACTAGGATCTTGGACTCCAGGGTGTGGATCGGGTGGCTGTTGGGCTGAAGGGTTTGCTGGGCCGAATAGCTTGATAGACCGAATGTTATGTTTGGGCCGTGAAGTATAATTCTCTTTTGGGCTTAGCTTATTTTAAGACCTAAGACTATCTTGTAGGGGCTAGTGCATAGTTAATATTCTAATTAATTATGTAAGGTCGGATTGAGGGAAAGCCTAAGAGCGTAATTCAGCAGACACTGATTTGCATTGTTACGTTATGCTTTAGGTGTATGAACGGATCGAAGGTGTAAGTGAGAAGTTTTGGAGCAAGCAAGCCAGATGAGTTTTTCTAACTAAAATACGTGATTTTACGTGCTTCCAAAGGAAAATGATTATATGAAAGTGCCCTGTAAATTTACATGAATTTTACGTAAATGAAAGTTTTATGTTTTATTGATCAGGGTATGTTTATGAGCATGATTTACTTACAAGCTTTTGCGAATGTTTCCCATGAAAAGTATGCTCTACTGAAAAGATTGTTTAACAAGATGAAATGGATTGTAAAGGTTATACGACTTTCATGTTTTATGTTTATGATGAACTATGTGAATGCTATGTGGAGTCGGTTGCACGGTGGGGACAGGGTACCTTGGGATCTCGGATTCCTTGGGCATATGGAGGTTAGCTTGTAGGTTGGAATTCGTTTTCTCCTACATGAAGGAACGAGGAGTCCATTGGACTTCGGCGTAGACGAGAGGGTGTCCGTTAGGCCCCGATCGGAGTAGCTTCTGCGACCCTGAACCCTGTGTTTGACCTTGGATGATGTCTATGAGAAAGATGTGAAAGTATGTTTTCTATGAAATGATTTTATACTGTGTTGCATGTTCTATGGAGGGAACTCACTAGACCTCATGGTCTAACCCTCGCTTTTCAAAACTAAAACCTTTTCAGGTAAGCTTTGAGTAGGAGGCTCAGGTAAGTGGGCAAGCGCAGAATAGAGTACGGATGCAGTTAGAGATAATGTCGGTGCCACTTGTAGTAGTAGTTTTCTCAGTTGTGTATAGGTTGTTTCCGCCAACCTTCGTTTGAGATTGTTGTGAAGAGAAATTTTGGGACCTAGTTATGAAATGTTATGTTTTAAATACTATGTTTGTTCTATTGAAATCTTGGGATGTTACATTTGGGCGGTTTGGAACATCCATTATTCAAATTGTTGAAGTATTTGATAGTTGAATTGAAGTACTTGATTTCTAAGATGATAGTCCCATTTAAACAAGCAACAACTCAAGTAATTATGATAGAATAGTAACAATATGAGATAGAATGGGAACTATGTGTATTATTCATATTGAAGAGAACTACCTAGAGAGAGAATGGTTCTCTCTCTAGAACACACACTCACACCATCAAGCTACATTGTAAATGATAATTCTGACCCTAATTACAAATACAAGTCCCTTATATACTCTCTTGTTACACACTTAAGCCCAAGCCTATTTATCCTTCACCCAAGCCCATAGCAGATATATAAACTCTTTACAAAACTATCATATAATTAGGGCATTTTGTGTCCTAACATAAGACTCAATGTTTTAATTATATATTTGGATGACTGTAATAGCTAATAACTCCGTTTTGTATATTTTTAGTATTATTTATCGTATTTCATTTCTCAATATTATATACACTACCAACCCGTTTAACCTGCCTAACCCCCCACAATGACAAGGATTGGGTTATACTTGTGAGTGAGTTATGTTGGATTGAGATTTTTTCAAACCACCATAATTAACTTGAATTGTAAAAATGTCTCAAACCGCCTAACATAAACCGTATACACCCTAAATAGGATTATTAATAATAGCTTAACTAACATTAAGGGGTTGTTTGTTTTTGAAAAAATATCTCTTAAAACGTCTTAAGTCTGAAAATTAAGAGGTTTTCAGATTTAAGACTGTTTGTTTTGTTTTATTTTTAGAAAAAGTATGAAAACCTTTTAATGTCCTCTGAAATTTTAGAGGTGCAACATCCACTTAATTCCTCTTTTTTTTTAAGGATTCAGTTTCTTCTACCTCCAACTCAATTGAATGCATGGTTGATGGGTATCGATGTGTGTGTTATCAAATAGTGGTCTCTTTCAAATTGGAATTTTAAAATGTTTATCATTTTATAAAAACAAACAGTCTTAATATTTCAGATTTCAGACTTCAGCACCACCTCTTACTTTTTAGACGTAAAATCAGATTTCAGACTTCAGACCTCTTAAAAAACAAACAGCACCTAAGTATAATGATTAAAAAAATTGCAAATGACAAAAATTAATATGAAATGTTGTAATAATAAGATTATAATAATAGAATAATTATTATAATATAAGGATTAGAATAGTAAGTTTTTTTTTAGAATGTGTCTTAGGCTATGCATAGACTAATCCTTTGACAAATTATGACTCTCATACGTCAGTTCTGATTAAAATAGTAAGTTGGGGTTAGAATTAACTCTTAAAAATGTATACAATTGCAAATCCGCAAATTTAATGAATGGCTTCATCTTAAAAATGTAGCCTACTGGTAAAGGCTTGGGGGGAAAGTGGTGGAAGCCCTTTCTACCCCGGGTTCGAATCCAGGGGTGAGCACGCTAGGATATCAAGGTTCGAGGGTTGTATCGTGGCCGGATCGTGGGCCGAATCGTGGCCGGGTCGAAGAGGGATTAGTCTGGACTAAGTCTAGGATACCCCCGAAATGCAATTGCCTTTAAAAAAATGTTCTTTTTTTGGTTTAAAATATAATTTAAATAAATTTTTATTTAGTTAAATAATAAAAGACCGAATTTTATATCTTCGGATAAAATATGAAAATCATATTTATCACGGTCAATATAACAATTAAAAAAATGGTAAAAGAAAAGAAAGCTAATAAATAAGCTTTAGAAGATACTATAATTAAATAAACTAAGGGGATATTTGGCAGTTGCTGAATGGTTTGATGCAGAATGATTAAGTGGTCAAATTAAAAGATTTTTATAATATAGTGCAAAACAGAATATGGTTGTTTGGTAATTGCTTATAATGAAATTAGGGTGCTGAATGGTTAAGAGAAGCCCATGATGCTAAACCATTAAGAAACACATTTTTTTGCCAAACAAGATTTACCTCTTAGCGATTCAGAAGTTGCCTCTTAATAGAACTATTAAGAGATAAATAAACCCTAACTCCATTTTAAAACGTTACGATTACCGTGTTTGTTTGAACTACCACCCACAAATTTCCAAGATGTACGATAAAAATATCATTACCATCAATGTTGACTAACGACTTACGAGTCCACTAGCACCCTCTTAAGCCCAGGTCTAAACATATTCAAATATGGTTTTCTTTAATTAATTTGGTGGTATGCATTTTGACTAATTTTATAGAGTTTTAAACTTAATGCTCAAACAAATCTACAACGATCCTAAAGGTAGGGTTGGGTTCACGTGAGACCAACCTATTTTCGTGAGACCCGTGAGACCAAGTTTTTACACTTGAAACTTCACAGTAAAATATTGTGACCGTAAAAAATGATACGAGCCTTCACAGTAAAAACTCTGTGAATGTTACCTTCACAATAGTTTGTTGTGAAGTTTCAAGTGTAAAAACTCGGTCTCATCGATCTCACGAAAACATGTTGATGTCACATGATCTCAAGTCCCTAAAGGTAAATAGTAATGGTTGCCCTTTTACAAAATAAAAATAAAAAATAGTAATGATTGTTGTAGCACATGTATTTCCATCATGAAAATCACGAATAATATCATATTCGTTTTTTATTGGTAAAAAAATATAATACAATGAATACCAATAATCCATAGAAGAAAAACTTATTCCTCTATAAAATTAGTTTTTTATTGTTCTGTCCTGTTCTGTCCTGTCCTGCAACCAAACACAGCCTTATGGTTGGAAAGTTTTGTAAAAGGTAATTTTCTTCGTTTATAAGAAAAAATGTGTTATTTTGATACAAAAAGAGAACTCACGCATGGAGGTAGTAATTGAGAGAGTCAATGAGAGATCAATGATAAAAAAAATGATCATCAATTTTTTAAGGGATGTTTGGTTGGTTTTCCATTAAGTTCTGTATGGATAAAGCTGTCTAAAGTTGTCTGTGTGAATTAATCTGATGGTATAGTGTGAAAAGATTTTTGGTTGGGGAATTTTTTTCATAGATGGAACGAGCTCGTTTTTTAATTGGGAGAGACGTGTTTAGAAAAAAACTTGATTTTCTACATAAAGCACCCTAGAAACTTATTGAATTAGTTACTTTCTATATCATTAAGCCACTACCAAACAGTCATGTATAGCTTACCAAATAAGTTGTGAGTCCCATTAAGCTCATTAAGCTGCTAACAAACAGCCCACGAGTACACAAATGAGGATCGATAGGAATTTGGAAGCAAAGATGTTTCAATTAAGATCCAAAAACAATATTTTCTATGAATTGTTGCTTGAGCACTTAGAATACTAAAATAAGATGTTTGAAATATCAGATTTCATAACACACTAGATTATTAAAAAATTAGATTACATTTTAGACTTTATAACTTTTGGATTTTTTTATTTTACCTGAAGGGATCTTAATAAAATCCAAAAAAATGGTGACTTAACTTTTTGACTTTCGTTCTTGACTTCTTTGGGTTAATCATGATCTCTTTATGAAAACATAAAATTCTAAATTCAGAACCGGAGATTTTGACAAACAATAGGAACATATAGAACAAACACCGGTTCATATATGCAAGAACAAAATTGAGCCAAGTGCACAACAAAATACGTTAATTTCAAATGTTATCACTACTAAACAAATGATTTTTACCGACGGTCATTTCCAATGCATTTCCGGCAGAATCTAGAAAGTCAACAAAAGTGAACACCAGCATAAATCCGTTGGAAATTCGCCACAAATCCGTCACTGAAGTTTAAAAAAATTATATATTCTCGAGAATATTTGTGATGGATTTGTGACGGAATTTGTATCTGCCACTAATCCGTCACAAATCTGTCACACATATTTGTTAAATTACATTTAAGGGACTGTTTGGCAGTTGCTGAATGGTTTGGTACAAGATGATTAAGTGGTCGGAATGATTAAGAGGTTTTTTATGATATAGTGCAACATGAAGTATGGTTGTTTGGTAATCGTTCATAATGAAATCGGCATGCTAAATGGTTAAGGGAGACCCAATATTCAAAATCGTTCAGAGGGTTTTTAGAACCATTAAGAGACATTATTTTTTGCCAAACAAAATTTACTTCCTAACAATTCAGAGGTTGCCTCTTAATGGAACTATTAGAGGAAAACAAACAGTCCCTAAAGTTACTTAGTTAATGTAATTAGCAATTTAATAATCAAATAACAAGTAATTAATTAAACAATATAGCAATTAAAATCAAATTAGAAAAATCTTATTAATTTCCACCAGTACAAAAATGGTCAGTGACGGTTAAAAACCGTTACCATAGGTATACGGTAAGTCGGTAACGATTATCTTGGACATAAAAATTGTCACCTATCTTACCGTCACTTTTGATATACTTTTGTTACATTTAAAAAACATTAGTAAATCACATCAAAAATTGTCATCATAGGTTAAAACCGTCACCTTAAATGTATTAAAAAAGTTGTTTTTTTTCCTAAAATCGTCACCGTAGCATCACATACGATGACTTTTTTTTTATTAAAAACCCGTCACGGTAGCATGACATATTGTGATGTTTATTTTAGAAAACTGTCACCGTAGTAAAACATGCAGTGACGTTTATTTGTCAAATCTGTCACTATAACATGACATATGATGACTTTTATTTTTCAAAATCGTCGCCATAGGCCGAGATACAATGACATTTATTATATAAAAACATCAACATAGCATGAGATACGGTGACATTTGTTAATTAAAACCGTGATCATAGCACGAGATGTGGTGACAGGTCCGTGCATTGGGGTGTACGAAGTGGTCCTACCGCACAGGGCCTCCGATTGTCGGGGGCCTCCGAATATTTTTTATTTTTTTACTTATAACAAAATTAGTATATAAATTATCTGATGCATTGTTTTACGAAAATGCATTTCTGGTCGAATGGCAAAAATAGCTTCCGTGTTTATTTGCTTGGCTATGGGCATCCAGGGATCGAATCCCCCTTCAACAATTATTTTTGTTTTCCTCAAATAGTTTAGTTTTTATTTTAAAAAAGTTTTAGTATAGATCAAAAATTAAATATATAAACTTTTTAGGAAATCTTTTTATTTTTAACTTTTCTTAAGATTACTTAAATATATAACTTTTTATTGTTCTTTTTTATATGATAATTAAATTAATTATATTATTGATTTTAATATATATTTTATCGTTAAAATTCAAATCTAAAGTTTTTATTTACATTTTTTCTATTTTATATAATATTTTTATAGTGTTTTGTGATAATAAACTTATAAAATATTTACATCATAAAATAATGAAAAATTTATTAAAATAAAACAGTTATTAAAGTTTAATGTCATTTTGTTAGAGACTTAAATTTAGATTGTCAATGTTAGAAAAAAAAGATATGAAATGGCTGATAGATATGCTTTGAATAAGTTTAGTTGTTTAGTTTTTAACGCAATATCTTATACTTTTCTTTCAATATTTAACATAATTTAGATTTTTTTAGTATTTGTTGATTTTTTTTCGTATGTTTTTGGCACACTTTTAATATTTAATATATTGATTTTTAATGGCGATACGTTCTTGTTGATATGAGTTTTATAATTACCGATAATGGTTGATGAATTCTATAGAAATATGATTGTTATTCATATATCTTCTACACTTTCATATCTCTTACCTCCTCATGAACCCCTTATTGGAGGAGTTATGAACTTAAAACACTAACAATAACTAAAAGTTTAAAAATCTATTAGTGCTTAATATGAATTGTACCAAGTAGAGGGACTTATTATGTAATAGGGTCATAGTTATCCCTAGGTATATATAGTTAGTAATTTCCTCTTTGGGAAATTAGGTCATCTTACACACACTAGCCACACACACAAGAATTGTATTCCAATCCTATTGTGAGCTAATTGATCTTTGAATGAATATAGAGATGGCTTCCTTTGATGTTATGTTTGATTGATTACTTGTTCTGGGATCACAATTGGTATCAGTGCTTGTATATCACTGTTGATCCAAACCCTCAGTGATTTGATAATGACCCTCTCTTATATACTTAGTGAAAATTGTAAGTAAACAATATGTATCAGAGTTTCACTATCGCTGATAAGTACTAAGATCTTATAGTACCGCTGATAGGAACTCTCTCTCTTTAGATTAAACATTCAGCGAACACTGTTCACCATAATGTTCTGAGCCTGTTCAGTCCTTATGATGATCGCTGATAAGTTAGTTGTTTACTTATGATCCCTGAAGACAAGTTTCACGTCAACATAGGTTCTACGCTGAAGTCGAAGATCAAGCTCAAGAACCAGCGACAAGTCTCCTAATGAACTGATGCGGATCAGCGAAGACTCAAGATTTGTCCACTCAACGTGAAGTATCGAGTACAAGACTTCAGCTATCGCTGAACTTTATCATTCGCTGATAAGCAATGAATAAAGCGCTGATTCAACGAAAGCTGATCATGAAGTCCTCCGTACAAAGTACTTTTGTCTTAACCACCCTTGCACGACTCCGTACGAAATGTCAGAAAAGAACCTTCTATTGTCTGAAATCGTACAACCACTCTGATACTACACTGTTCATTCATGCGGCTACTAAGGTTGTCAACAAAGGTCAATGACATGCAACCTACCAGCTGATGACACGTGTAAAGTGTATACTGACTTGCATTAAATGCATGCAGTATATAAAGAGATGAACCCACTTCATTTGAAGCAACTTGCTAACTCTGGACAAGTTCAATCTCTTATCTCAAGATAGGTTATTATTAGTAATTTCCTTATCTCTCTTAGTGCAAGTAACCTTAGTGTTCCAACTTGTTTAGATTTAGGTTTATCCTTAATCTTGTTTCCGCAACAAGCTGTAAATTGTTAATGATTTATCAATAAACAATTTAGAAAAGTAAAATCTGTGTGTTTGTATTCAACCCCCCCCCCCCTTCTACAAACTTGTATAACCCTTCGGGACCAACAAGTGGTATCAGAGCGGATTTGTTTAATCTCATAAACAAGATCTAATCTAAGATATTTCTCTTCCTTGCTATTATCTGAAAATAGCCACCAACACAAACACAAATTATATAGACAATGGTTCTCTTGCAAAACCCCCTAGATTTTCCAGAGATAACTTCAACTTATGGAAAAATAGGATGACACTCTTCTTAGAAGGTGTAGACCCTACTATGCTTTACTATCTCGAAAACGGCCCATTCATCCCTGTAACAATCGATGTTGCAGTTCCAGCCACTGCGAATAGACCTGCTATTCCAGAAAGGCTGATTCCTAAGGAAATATACATGTGGACCGATGAAGATAAGAAGAAAGTGGCTATAGATACAAAAGCCAGATCCATACTATCCATGGCTCTTCCTGACGAAGTCTACCATTCAGTCATGAATCTGAAATCATCAAAAGCCATGTGGGACACAATATGTGTTCAGTATGAAGGAACGTCTGAAGTCCAGGACTCAAGAAAGATCAACCTGGTAAGACAATACGAAAGCTTCATTTCTGGTAAGAATGAAACTCTCTCTGAAGTTCACCAACGTTTCAACTGTTTAACTATAGATCTGAAAACTGTTGGTAAGGAATATTCTAACTTTGAAGTGCTGACAAAGTTTCTAGAATGTTTACCTGAAAGCTGGGACAATTATTCTATGTGTCTCAAGCTGTCAAAGGATCTAAAATCAATGACCCTTTCAACCTTATATGGCACGTTGCTGAATCATGAGCAATCGAGCCATCTTAAGAAGAATCTTGTAAAAGATTCCAAAAGCACCCATGTTGCTTTGATCTTAGAGGAACCTTCTACTCAGCGACCCTCGGTCACTATCACTGAGTTAGAAAGTAACTCAGAAAGATCATCAGATTCTGATTCTTCAGATGATGATGAATCTTTGGCTCTCCTAACTAAAAAGTTCAGGAGATTTGCCAAAAAGAAAATGTTTAGAAAGAACAAACCTCTTTCCATAACTGACAAGCCTAGATCATCAGCTTTTGTTGATAAGGCTACTGCTACTTGTTTTAACTGCGAAAAGACAGGACATTTCGCTAACGAGTGCAGGTCAAAGAAAGTTTCTAGACCCTCAGCTTTTACAAAGAAATCCTTTGTTCCAAGGAATAAAGATGACAAATACTCAAAGCTGAAAGAAAAATATGCGAAGCTGAAAAGCTTTAAGAAGAAGAGTAAAGGCCTGATGGCTAACTATGATTGGGCTGCTTCTGATGAAGAAGCATCATCATCTGACTCTGAAGATGATGAAGCCAATCTATGTCTTATGGCCAAGATTGAAGAAGAGGAAGAAAGTTCAGACATTCCCTCCACTTCAACCTCTGCTATTCAGGTATCACCTTCCTTCTTTACCAATATTGCAAATATTGATGAAGCTGATAGTTTCCGTAAGATCGATCTCTTGACTAGAAGTTTATACGAAGCCATGAAAGGCAAAACTGTGGTTGAAAACCAAAACCTTGATCTCGCTGAACAACTTAAAAACTGCCACCTTCAAATAGAAAAGCTTTCTAAAATTGAAGATGATTTTAAAGATCAAGTATATTTAAATCAGCTAGTCAAAATCGAACGAGTAGAAGCTATCGCTGCATTAAAAGCTGAAAAAGCTACTGTTGAAGGATGGTGTAATTCTTCAACAAAGATCACTGAGATAATAAAGTCTCAGATTCCCCTGAGTGATAAACGTGGTCTGGGTTACAAATATGATACTCTAAAACCAACCACTGAGCGTTCAATGCTTAAATTTGGAATGTTTGTATCCTCAGTCGCTGATACTTCATCTTCTCAGTACTCCTCGTCCAATACAAAAATTCCTGAAGAAACTCCTACCTCAAAAGGTAAAGAGAGAATGGTTTATTCAAAACCTACCTCTGTCTCTAAAGATAAAGGTAAAGGAATTATTATTTACCAAAATCCTCAGAAAGGTACTTTAGTACCTAAGCTGAATGCTTCTAAAGCTTCAGTGACCCATCCCTCTGGATCAAGGAAGCAGATCTCTGGCTCTATTCAACGATCTACTCCTAGAATCAGAGTGGATGTCCTTGGTAAGAAATCAAAAGAACTGAATGTTCCTCCTATTTCTAAAGCCAATAGTTTACTTGGTGCTGGTACTTATAATCTAAAATTAAAAGCTCAACATTCAAATGGTCTTAAAACTACTTTTAGTTATAGGAAATGTTATCACTGTGGACTTACTAATCATATTGCTAGTAAGTGCCCCACAGCCACCAAAGCTGAAAAGATAGCTAAGGTGAAGATTGCCCCCAAGGCAAAGAAGACCACTGAGGTTAAGAAATTAACTAAAGTGAAGAATGACAAAGCTGAATCTTCAAATGCTGCGAAGACTGCTGAATCTTCTATTCCAACTACTTCCACTGACAAATGTGTATACATGGTTAAGTGGGTACCCAAGGAAAACTAATATTCTTTTGTATTGCAGGTTCAGAAGGGTATCTGGTATCTCGATAGTGGATTCTCTAGACACATGACTGGAAAGAAAAGCCTGCTCGCTGAATACAAGGAAGAGAAGGGTCCCTCTGTGACTTTCGGTGGAAATGGAAAAGGACATACCCGAGGGTATGGTGTACTTTCAAATGGTACAACTTCCTTCAGAAGAGTCGCATATGTTGAAGGACTGAAGCATAATCTTCTAGGCATCAGTCAGCTTTGCGACATGGATAACAAAGTAATTTTTACTAAGGAATCCTGCTTTGTCTCTGACAAAAAGGAGAAGATAGCTCTCAGCGTTTATCGTTTGGAAAATGTTTATGTAATAAACATGGACTCAACAACCACTGAGAACTCCTGTTTCTTCTCAAAAGCCTCATCTGATGTCAACTGGCTATGGCATAAGAGGCAATCTCATCTAAATTTCAAGACACTGAACACTCTTTCTTCAAAAGAGTTAGTCACTGGTCTACCTCAACATTCATATGCCAAAGAGTCTTTATGTTCAGCGTGTGAAAAAGGGAAGCAGACCAAAGCAAGCTTTAAATCAAAGCAAGTTTCCTCAGTGTCATCTCCTCTACAACTACTCCATATGGATTTGTTTGGCCCTGTTAACAAACAATCCATCGCTGGAAAGAAATATACGCTGGTCATAGTTGATGAATTCTCTCGCTTCACTTGGGTAATGTTTCTCCGTTCTAAGAGTGACACCCCTGAAGAACTCATCACCTTTGTTCGGAAGATGGAAACCCTGAACAATCTGACCGTTCGCTCAATAAGGAGTGATCATGGGACTGAATTCAAAAACAGTTCTCTTGATTCCTTCCTTGAGAGCAAGGGTATTTCTCACAACTTCTCTTCAGTGAGAACACCGCAACAAAATGGAGTCGCTGAAAGAAGAAATAGAACAATTATTGAAGCTGTCACCTGCCTACTCAGTTTTGGGCAGAAGCTGTCAACACTGCTTGTTTTACGCAAAACAGGTCGCTGATAGTTAAAAGATTCAAAAAGACAGCCTGTGAACTCTTTCATGGGAGAAAGCCTTCAATTAGCTTTCTTCACATCTTTGGATGTCAGTGTTTCATACTGAACAACAGAGATGCCCTTGGAAAGTTTGATCCCAAGGCCGATGATGGAATCTTTCTTGGATACTCCTCAGTTTCCAAAGCCTTCAGAGTCTTCAATCGTAGAAGACAAACTGTAGAAGAAACTATTCACGTCACGTTTGACGAATCCCGGTCAGCAAACTCTAAACCGTCCGCTGATACCGAAGAACTGAATAAATGGATGTTCTCTCATCTTGGTGATTCAGAAGACATTCCCACTCCTCATGCTCACCCCGTTGAAGATGATGGTCCTATCATCCCAAACATGCAGAATAGTGAAGCTGAATCATCATGGGTCTCAGCTGTTCCTCTAAACACTATACCTGCCGCTGAACAAAATATCTCAGACATCCCATCTAGTTCTCAGCAATTAGTAAATGAAATGACAAATGCAAGTATTCCTCTCTTAGCTGATACTCTAGAAGTAGCTGAAGCCTCATCTTCAGCTCATCCAGTTCAGGATGAGTCAGTGACTTATGCTCCGGCTCAACGATGGACTGTAAATCACCCAATTGATCAAATTCTTGGTGATCCAAACGCTGGTGTTCAGACTCGACGAAGTGCAGGTACATTTGTTTATTTGTTAACTGAACCAAAGAAAATAGATGATGCCCTCAAAGATCCAAACTGGGTCAGCGCCATGCAAGAAGAGCTGACTGAATTTGAAAGAAACAAAGTTTGGAAACTTGTTCGAAGACCAACTGATAAAACGGTGATAGGCACTAAATGGGTCTATCGAAACAAGTTGGACGAACATGGTACTGTAACCCGCAACAAAGCTCGTCTTGTTGCTCAGGGATACAGACAAGAGGAAGATATAGATTATGACGAAACATTTGCTCCTGTAGCAAGACTTGAATCTATTCGTCTATTCTTAGCATATGCTGTACACAAAAACTTCAAAGTACATCAGATGGATGTTAAGTCAGCGTTTCTGAATGGAAAGCTGAATGAAGAAGTGTATGTGGAACAACCTCCAGGATTCTCAGATTCTAAGCGTCCATGTTATGTTTATAAACTGGATAAGGCACTTTATGGCTTGAAGCAAGCTCCTCGTGCATGGTATGACACTCTTTCTACTTATCTCCATATTGAACAATTTGAGCGAGGTAAGATTGACAAAACTCTATTTTTTAGAAAAGTGAAAGGTCATATCATTCTAGTTCACATATATGTTGATGACATTATATTTGGTTCTACTAACCCTGAGCTTTGTACTCGTTTCGCTGATAGAATGAAAGATGAGTATAAAATGAGCATGATGGGTGAACTAACATATTTCCTTGGTCTTCAGATTAAGCAAACTGAAAAAGGAACTTTTATTAATCAGGGAAAGTATGTTAAAGATATGCTGAAAAAAATCGATTTAACTCAAAGTTCAGCTATGAAAACCCCTATGGCACCACCGCTGAAACTTGACAAGGATTCAAAGGGAATACCTGTTAATGTCACGCTGTACCGTGGGATGATTAGCTCTCTCTTGTATCTTACAGCTAGCCGACCCGATATTATGTATGCAACATGTTTGTGTGCACGATATCAAGCTGAACCTATGCTATCTCATATGAAAGCTGTAAAGCGAATTTTTCGATACCTTAAGGGTACAGCGAACCTAGGTCTTTGGTATCCCAAAGACTCAGGATTCGATCTAACCGCCTATTCGGATAGTGATTTTGCAGGTTGCAAATTGGATAGGAAAAGCACCACAGGAGGATGTCAGCACCTGGGTGGAAAGCTGGTAAGTTGGACAAGTAAAAAGCAAAATTCAGTGTCCACTTCCACAGCTGAAGCTGAATATGTAGTTGCTGGAAGCTGTTGTTCTCAAGTCTTGTGGATGAGAAATCAGCTACTAGACTATGATCTTCAGCTCTCCAAAATTCCAATCTATTGCGACAGCACAAGTGCCATCGCTATAGCAAACAATCCAGTACTACATTCAAAGACCAAACACATAGAAATCAGATATCATTTTAGCAGAGATCATGTTATGAATGGTGATATTGAACTTCATTTTATCCCAACTGATTATCAGTTAGCCGATTTGTTTACCAAACCTCTTGATGAGACAAGATTCAACTTTCTCATCAGCGAGCTTGGAATGCTGAACTTTGAAGGGTAAAATCTTCAGTGATTCACATTAGATCTGCGACACTACTATACTTTGGATAAAATAAACTTCTTTAACCTATTCAATCATCTTCTTTCTGAATAAACTTGGTTAATGTTGATATCAAGGTATGTTTTCTCTCTCTGACAATCGCATGAAAATGCAAGATTTCAAAACAAAATGCATCGCTGAATATCTCTTCCTTAACAGCGATATTTTGAAAATTCTTAAAACCTTCACTGATTTTTTTCCATTCAGTGCTTCATGTTTGTAAAAGAGTCCCTGAGCTTTCAAAACCTCAGAGACATCCTAAAAGAATATGAAAGGACAGTTGTGACGTCATTGCAACGGATAAACCCCGGCACGTTTCTTCTTCTGACACACGTTTGCACGTCTCGTTTAAACTTCCAATCAAATGCAAACACGTGTCCGTGTCATGATGAAAATCTTTTCCCGCTCAATATTTTCTCTCTCTAATCTCTCTATATAAACAAACTCTTGGTTTATATTTTCCTTTACGCGAACAATCTTCCTCCGCAAGAAAGAATTCACTGTTGCATTTGTGCTCTCAAACCTTCAAGAACTGTTCATCATCTTCTTCATCAAACTTCAAGGTTAATATGTTCTTATTATTTATCAAATGCGTATAACTTGTTTCTGATCTTTTCCTTGCTTATACAAGATCAAACAAAAGAACTTCTTAAAAATAAAATCATTTCTTTCATGGTTTTATGAACACAACCATTTCATGGTTGTTCTTCAAGTTTAAATGCATAATCTTAAACTTGTTCTTCATTCGTTTCCAGAATCTATTTCTTCATAAGAAAACTGGAAAACAAGACTAAATGGGTTTACATTTCGTTTCTCAAAACTAAGAAAACCCTAATCTTCATTAAGACATTTGTGTCTGAATGAAATGGATAAAATTTGAACCATCTTAATGGAAAATCTTTCCACATTAAGATTATTCTTATTTGTTAACATATTTGGTTGAACTGATAATACAGAGAAATGACATCGTCTGACATTCCTGCTACCGCTGAGAACATCGCCGCTGATATTGAGGAAGTGGAAATTTTCAAGGCTCCTCAGGTTAAGTTCACTCTGGAACAACTAGATTGGACCAAAACGAACAACCTTTCTGCGCTTCTCGAGTTTCCTCCTCGAAAGCAAGTCACACATCTGAAAGATGCTGTGAATTTCCTAAAGAATAGTTGCATTTCAACAGCCCTGACCATCACACCTCCTGCAAATCAGCTACTACTATCCCAGTTCTGGTACTCTGCCAGAGACTCTCAGCTACCATCCGCTAAAGATCCCTCCAAAACAATTGATTGTATCCTCAGCGATACTGAGTATGGCACAATAAAGATCACACCTGCCATCATTCGCAAAGCTCTAAACTTTCCCAACGCTACAAAAGAAAAACCTTTTGTGCCTTTCCCTGACCATAAGAAACTCGCTGACAAAGAAGCCCTTATTGCATTTTTCGATGCAATGGGCTATGTATGGGAAATTGGCAGGGACAAGAAGCCTGAGAAGAAGCTGACCCTGCTAAAGAAGTCGAAAATGCCCAGCGAGATGAACTTCATCTTTGCTCACTTAATCAGCTGCATGACTGCAAAGACCGGCTCCTCTGACCAAGTCGCTCAACCTCAGCAAGCTATGGGATACGCTCTGCTGAAAGGTCTACATATTGACTGGGCATCCCTAATCTATGATGACTTGGTGCAAAGAGTAGACTCTGCCGCTGACAGACCTGCATGGGTTCCTTACCCCCAATTCATCAGCGCCATCTTCCAATATGGCCTGAAGGACAGCTACCCGCAAGAGGGTGACCTGAAACTCTCTCAGGTTGGCCCTAAGGTACTTGACTTCAAACCGGTGTAAAATGAAGTACATCTTTCTACCCTTCTAACTCTTCTCAACCATACTTCTTCTACTTTTGTGGCTCCTTCAGCGACAATACCCATCGCTGATACCCTGGCCACAAAATCCTCTCCTTTTAGGAAAAGGAAACAATCATCTACACAACTTAGTTCCAAAAGGACTAAGATAACCAAGGAGCAACCCCAGCAATCTCGTGCTGAAGACTCCTCAGCTCATTCTGCAGAGCTGAAGGAACGTTCAGTGGTACGCTCTGCCACACCTGAACAACCCATCCATTCCATCCCAACTTCAGCGTCTCTAAACGCTGAGGTTACAAACTTGGAACCTACCCAACCTCCTTCAGTCTCCCAAAAGACTGATGAAGTGATTTTCAGCGAATCCAACGCTGAACTCAGAACCCAACCTCCATTCTTATCCTTCGCTCCTCCCTCTACTCATTTGGACTCTACTCCAGTTATCACTGAAGCACCTGTCATTCCTCCAGAAGCTAAAGAAAATACTCTTCAAGGAGTGATGGGCACAGGACCTGCAGAGATGGCCATACGTCAACGCACTTTTGAAGACGACATGGAACATTTTTCAGGAACCCGTAATTTTGACGAGTTCATCAATCCTCCTGCAGGTACACACCAACCCATATACACTGTAACTAAACCCCAAACTTCTGAGCTTTCCTTTGTTCACAAGTACTTATCTGTTACAGGTCCAAATTTGGGAGACATCAACGCCTCTCTGAAAGCCGTGGAGACAACGCTGACAGATCTCACCACTACTCTTTCAAATAACTCTACAGCTGTAACAAACGCTGGAGAGAATCTGAACAAGTTGACAACAGTGGTGGAAAAGAAGGCCTCCGCAGATGATATGAAGCAGGTTGTTAAAACTCTCAGCGACTTCGCCAAGGTGCTCGCTGACATCTACACAGACTACACCTCTCTCAAAAGTTCAGTTTCATCCATGTCCAGCGAGGTCACAACGCTGAAGACATCGGTCGGACAACTCGAGGGAGATATGTCTACTGTAAAAACTGACTTAGGATCTGTAAAGACCGACGTTGGTTCGATGAGAACAATGATGGAGCAGCTACTAAATAAAGCGAACACTCCTGCTCCTGACCCTGCACCTGAGCAATTCACTCAAGCTGATCGTGATGTACTCTTGAAGATCAGTCCTGCTATCATTGGCCTTGAAGACAAAGTAGCAGAGATTGGACTTTATGTTGGGATCCCTGGCCAAGAAGACAGGGAACCCAAAACAGCTGCTGAGTCAACTCATTCCTCCCCCAGTCATCGTGAAGAAGAGGGGGAGAAGAAGACTGAAGACCTTCTCCACGATGAATCTGTCGTGGAAAAGAAGACTGAAGACCTCACCCTCGCTGAAGAGAGTGAGAAGACTGAAGAAACCACCGCTGAACCTCAGGGAGTTGAAAACCCTGAGGAAACCGAGAAGCTCGCCTTTGTATCTGAGGGGAGCAACTCGAAGAAGAAGCTGATAAATCAGAATCCGAAGCAGAAGACGATGAAGCCTTCGACATCCCTGATGATGAACCATCCTCTTCTCCAAAGAATGATGATGATGATGACGAAGATGATGATGACTTCTTTATCGTCAAACCTGCTCCGAGGATCAAAGCTCTTAAGGGAATCTCGATAAATGAACCTTCAGGGGAGCGGGCAAAGACAAAGCCCTCAGCATCTAAAGCTGAGAAAGGCAAAGGCAAAAGCGTCGCTGAAGATGACAATCTGACGATCTTGCTTGAAAAGCCGGTTTGTCAGGTACACTAAATCTTCCTTACTCCATCCCTCCTCTATACACTTTCAGTTCTACAATCCACAAGCCTATACACTTTAAACCTACTTCCTCTCTCTATCTCTACCAAAGTTCTTACTCGAAAGATCGCTGTGTTTCAGCCAGTCCTCTCCCCTGTTTGAGGATATCGCTGAAGGTTCCACAACTGCGACTTCACCAATAATACCAGCTGCTGCTGAAGAAATAATCCCAGTCTTGGATTTAATCTCTGAGACTGATGAACCTGAAGAACAGCTACTCTCGCACAGACGCATACCTTCCTTAGCTCCTCAAAAGCTAAGTGAAAAGGATCAGAAAAGAAGAGAAGAGATAATAAAGCAGTTTGAAGATCAGCGAATCATTCTGAGGCGTGATCAACTTCCTTCAGTTCTTCCAAAGTTAAAAATTTCCCAAAAGGAATACAAGGAACACCTCAGAGCTGAACGCCTTATCACTGAAACAAAGGAAGCTGAAGAAAAGGACAGAGAATACGCCATCCAGCTCTCTCAACGATCAGTGAAAGATCCCAAGCTGAAAAGAGTTCCTATTGAAGTTCAACGTCAGTTGTGGGAAGACGCCAAGAAGATAAGTGAAGAAAAGAGAACTGTATCTCAGTCCACTCTAGCCTGGAGCAAAGAAAAGGTAAACTTCAGATTATCTCCTGCCAGAATCATCAAGGTACTCATTTCTGGAAGATCAACCATAAATGTTTCAATCGTTGAAATCGAGATGTTCAGAGATGACAAAAAGTATGAAAAATTCTATGCTGAAGCAATCACGAAGTACGGTCTCTCTGAATGGTTGGAGATCAGGTTAGCCATACAGAAGTCTGAGTCCAAGTACAAAGAATATTTCGAAAAGCTGATAAACAAGCAGATCGACATGGTCTACTCTTGTGTGGATATTCCTCCTCATCCTCCTCTCAAAAGTCAGAAAAGAAAGGCCTCAGCGAAGAAAAAGTCTAAATATTCAAATGATGGTCCTATTATACGAAATGAAACAGGTATTGGTTTTTCCAGAGCTGAAGTCCTTGGTCCTGACCCTGATCTTTCCGGACTCGATACATCTCTTCCTGAAGGTGAGACTTTCATCCCTGGAAAAGTCATAAGCGAACCCTACGGGATATTCTTCATTGACTACGATGGTGGAAAGCGTTTTCAACGTATCTCTGAACTTCACATCACTCCCATCGAACAGCTGAAAGCTCTTATCTACTGGTGTGACTTCAGAAATGATCTTCAGGAAAGACATCTGAAACCCTTGATTTTTGAAGAAGCGCTGATCAAAAGAAAACAAGGTGTAACTGTTCCTGACTGGATGATTCCCACATCACAGACCCTTGATGAACTTCTCATCAAGGAAGAACCCTTTACAAGCTGATATGATCGCCCTTTTCTCTATTGTATCAGTTATTCTTCTGTACTTGTAATTTATTTCGCTTGTACTTGTAATCTTTCCATTTCTCTTTGTAACCTGATTCAAAGTTTTAAAGAAAGATTTCAGCGAATGTACGTTACTCCATCAGTACTGAAAAGATCCCAGAAAACAGTAAAAGGGACAAATATTTTATGAGTTCTTTTTATCCTTGTGTTTTCATTAAAATAGCAATTCTCTTTGTTGCTATGTCATAATCAAATTGGGGGAGATTGTTGATCCAAACCCTCAGTGATTTGATAATGACCATCTCTTATATACTTAGTGAAAATTGTAAGTAAACAATATGTATCAGAGTTTCACTATCGCTGATAAGTACTAAGATCTTATAGTACCGCTGATAGGAACTCTCGCTCTTTAAATTAAACATTTAGCGAACACTGTTCACCATAATGTTCTGAGCCTGTTCAGTCCTTATGATGATCGCTGATAAGTTAGTTGTTTACTTATGATCCCTGAAGACAAGTTTCACGTCAACATAGGTTCTACGCTGAAGTCGAAGATCAAGCTCAAGAACCAGCGACAAGTCTCCTAATGAACTGATGCGGATCAGCGAAGACTCAAGATTTGTCCACTCAACGTGAAGTATCGAGTACAAGACTTCAGCTATCGCTGAACTTTATCATTCACTGATAAGCAATGAATAAAGCGCTGATTCAACGAAAGCTGATCATGAAGTCCTCCGTACAAAGTACTTTTGTCTTAACCACCCTTGCACGACTCCGTACGAAATGTCAGAAAAGAACCTTCTATTGTCTGAAATCGTACAACCACTCTGATACTACACTGTTCATTCATGCGGCTACTAAGGTTGTCAACAAAGGTCAATGACATGCAACCAACCAGCTGATGACACGTGTAAAGTGTATACTGACTTGCATTAAATGCATGCAGTATATAAAGAGATGAACCCAATTCATTTGAAGCAACTTGCTAACTCTGGACAAGTTCAATCTCTTATCTCAAGATAGGTAATTATTAGTAATTTCCTTATCTCTCTTAGTGCAAGAAACCTTAGTGTTCCAACTTGTTTAGATTTAGGTTTATCCTTAATCTTGTTTCCGCAACAAGCTGTAAATTGTTAATGATTTATCAATAAACAATTTAGAAAAGTAAAATTTGTGTGTTTGTATTCAACCCCCCCCCCCCCCCCCCCCTTCTACAAACTTGTATAACCCTTCGGGACCAACAATCACTTTGATTTGATTAGGATTGTTAGGGTTTTTGCAAAATTTGAGTGTTCTTCATATTTCTTTATCTTTTGGTTGATTTTAGCTATTAGAGTTCTTCTAATGGATTAGAATCGATCAAGGGTTGTTAGTAGACTAGTCCTGAGTGTTTTTATTCCGCAAAATAACTAGGATTGTAGCTCAGATTGTGTATTTTCCCATTTTTCGGACTTTTGTTTTCTGCACTCTGTTTTGCATCGAAAAACCAGTTTATGTTGGTTTTTGGACAAAACATGAAGCATTAAAGTTTCCCAGAATAGTGTTACGAACCTGCGTACCAAATTTCATACAAATCCGAGTTGTTTTGAAGATTCGACTCAAGAACACCTTGAATCTTCATAACTATCGCAACCATCGAAGTTTCATAACTATCGCAAGTGTGAACAGTACCATATCGCAAGGTTCACTTGCGACAAGATTCTTATCGCAATCATCAGAGCTTCAACAGTAAACTATCGCAACCTTCTGTTACGATAAGGCACCTTTTTACCTTTGCGACAAGACTTTCTTATTGCGACAAGATTTTCCTTTTGCGACAAGTTTCTTATTGCGACAAGATTTTCTTTTTGCGACAAGTTTCTTATTTAGACAAGATTTTCCTATTGCGACAAGATTTCTTATTGCGACAAGTTGTGTATTGCGACAAGGGTTGGGTTGCGACAAGGCTTCGGTTGCGACAAGGTTTGGGCTGCGACAATCATTGGGCTGCGACAAGACAGTGTGTTGAGACAAAAGATTGTGTAATCAGTATTTCCTAATCAGATTAAAAATATATTAAACGATCAACGACAAGTAATCTAAAAATGACTGCCACAGATATTTTGACCATAGGTTCAAAAGACAAACCGCTAGTTCTATTCCCTAAAGACTTTAAAATATGGAAAGACAGATTTCTTGACTATGTGGAACGACAAGAAAATGGGGCTCTAATCCATGATTCCTTTTTAAACGGGGTACAAGGAGAAGTTCGTGAAACAGACCTAGATGGCAACGGAAGAGTTCTTCAACCAAAGGACTACGTCGGTGAACACTTGTTGAAACACAAAGCCGATAAAGCAGCTAGGTCACTGGTCATGCAAGCCTTAACCAATAACATTTATCGAAAGGTTGACAGTTTGAGTGAAACAGGGAAAGGAATGTTTGATGAGCTGATCAAGTTGTATCAGTGTTCAGAAGTGGAAAATCAAATGAAAGTCTCAAACGTCATCAACACATATGAGAATTTCAAGCAGAAGGATGGTGAGAGTCTAGAATATGCATATGATCGTTTCCCAACCATCCTAAATGATTTGAGCAGTTACAAGATATCCAAATCCATCATCGAGGCTAATGTGAAGTTCTTGAGCGTGCTTCAGCCCGAATGGAAGAAGTATGCTCATAGAATGAAACAGAATTCTAGGCTGGATTCTCTTCCGTTACAACAGATGTTTGAAACATTAAAGCAAGATGAGGATGATGCTGATCTGAAAAAGAAGAAGTTGATGAAAAGAGAGAAGAAGGATAAGAAGAAAAAGAAGACAGCGGGGTCTGAGAAGAAAGAAGAGGATGATGAGTTTGAGAGTGAACCGTTAGCGTTGGTGTCAAGAAAGTATGCTGAAAAGGGTAAGAGTGTTCAGAGAGAAGAATATGGGATAGACCAGGATGATCTGGATGAGGCGGAAAGTTTAAGGCAGGCAATGATACTTCTATCCAAGCACTTTCAACAAAGATATGTAAAAACTCCTGGATCGAAAACTTTGAGCACAAGAATCGGATTGAATCAAAGAAACAGTTTGATGATCACAAGGAAGATGGTAAAAGGTTGGAAGTGAAGAAGTTTGGTGAAAGAAAGGATGAAGAGCAAAAGTGCTACTGTTGTGGGAAGTCTGGCCATTTCTCCAAAGAGTGCTGGAAACCGAAGGTAAGGGATTCCGACTACTACAAGAAGAAAGCGTTGTTGGCAGAGCAGAAGGAGTCTGGAATTACACTTCTGGTGGGGAAGAGTATTAGCTGGATCAAACTGATGATGAAAGAGAAGAGGAGACAGCTGCGATGGCAAAGATGTGCTTGATGAGAAGAGAAGGTGAGGATTTAGAGGCTGATGTGGCGCCTAAGACAAATGAGGTAGATCTCTGCACTATTAATCACTCTGATAATCAGTTTAAAGTCTTCCAATTAAAATTAGATGAACAAAGTGAAAAACTCAAAAATGCACATAAAATAATAGAATCTCAAAGAAAAGCAATCATTGACCATAACAAGTTAAATGATGAGTTGAAGAAGAAACGAGTTGAGATCGAACAATCTCGAACTTCTTTCCGGAAAAGAATGGATGAAATGGAAAGAAAGGTAAGAATTTCTGAAAATAGGAAGCATGAGCTTGAACAAATGTGGCGGTCTTATAAATATATTAACAAAGAATTGTCTGAAAAGGCAAGTGATTTGGATGCGAAGCTATACAAACATGGTCAATCTGAACAAACCATTTTTCTAAACACGCCTAAGAATTCCAGATATTACAACTCGAAATGGGGTGTGGGATATGACAATCCTCATTATTTGGAAAATGCTTTGAAAAAGGCACCTTGTCTATACAAGTTTCAATGGATTAAGCTTCTCACCATAGAACCCAAATACAGAATCAAATGGATTAATGAGGAAGAACAAGGTGTTGAGGAAGAAAATAAAAGAAAAACAACTGTAACAATGCAACTTCCTTTTTATTATGATTCAGCAAATAGGAAGGCACTGTCTGGGAAACAAACCTTGCCTAATGACTATTTTCAAAGCTATGTTGTTGAGCCACCAAAGGGAACTGTTTCAAAACCTGTTTTTGAAGGAAAAACATATTACCCTCCTTTGGTACTCGAACAGAAGCTTGTCAATCTTGAGTTGAGTATTAAAAGCAAAATTGAAGAAGTCGGAAATGACGATCAACTCGCTTTTGATATTGAAAAGGAAGTTATGCTAACTATTTTGATAAATAGCAAGAGAGATAAGTTTGAAAAGGTTGTTTCTGTTTCGTCTTCTAAAAGCTTAGAAGAAAAGAAAACTCTTGAACTTAGATTCTTGAATCTCTCAAAACAAGTCTCTGATTTTCAGAAAATGTTATTTCTTGAAAAAGAAAATATTGAGAAAGAAAGAGAGAGGTTTAAGTTCGAAAGACAATCTTTTGAAACTGAAAATGTTATCTTTTCAAAGAAAATATCTGATTTAGAAAACATTTTGATCAAAGAGAGAAAAGATCTTGAGACTAATAGAGAATACTTTCAAAATGAAATCTCAAGACTTATGGGAATTTTTCAACTTTCTCCACTGAAGCTATGACAGAGTGGGCAAGCAAACCCTCCTCTGATTCAGATGCTTCCTCATGCAAAGCCTTCATGGGCAATACTCTTTACAGAAGCATGATTGTGGATGACTTTGATGATTTTGGTCCTATTGATCTAGAGAAACAACCTGTTAATGAAAACTCTTGTGATATCTTCCAAAACTCTTCTTCCGATGACATTAAGGTTGATTGTGTAATTGACATTCCTTGTGAAGTGAAGGGTAAGAAAGTACAACAAAAAGTTGTTCAATTTGATTTTGGTACTAAACTTCCGGATCATTCTGACTTTTTGATCAAGGAAGAGGAACCTAAGAAGAATTTATTCGAAGGGGAATCTTCTAAGACCGTTGAGAAAAAGAAAAAGAAGAAAATAAGCGCAAATCTAAATCTTCACAAGCTCAAAATTCCTACGCTTACGATTCTTATTTTGATTCCGTTTCAGATCGTTATTTAAGAAACAACTCGCGGTTAGAGTGGAGAATAAAGGAGTCCACACTGGATGTGGCCCAGAGAAAATCATCTACTGTCGCTTTTAATTCCAAGAAAAACACTTTTGTTTCTACTGTTAGTAATCGTGTTGCTTCAAACAAACAAAAACTTGTTATTCCGTACAAGATTTCTTCAATGCAACAACTGATTAATTTAGCACATGATCAAATTTGTTGTTCTTCATGTGGTGTAGATGATTTTAACTGCAAGTCTGATTATTCTTCATGGTTTGGTTATAATTTCTATGGTTCTAATCGTTTTTACACAAATAGATATTATAACCACAACACTTCAAAGAAACCCGTTAATTCTCCTAACCCGAAAGGACCCAATTGGCAATGGGTACCTAAAACTGTTTAATTTCCATTTTGTAGCTCCGTCATGTGTGGTATTTGGATTCTGGTTGCTCAAAATAAATGACAGGTAGAAAGGAGCTGTTGAGCAACTTTGTGGAAAAAGATGGAGGGAAAGTTAAGTTTGGGAATGATCAGTACTCTCCAATCTTGGGTTATGGAGATATAGTAACAGACAACGTCAGGATAACCAAAGTTAATTATGTTGAAGGCTTAGGGCATAACTTGTTTAACATAGGTCAGTTTTGTGACAAAGACCTAGAAGTCCATTTCAAGAAGACCCGGTGTGCAGTTCTAACCGACGAAGGGAATGAACTTCTAGTTGGTTCTAGAAAGTCAAATCTTTACACTATTGACCTATCAAAGCTTAAGCCGAAGAATGACGTGTGTCTGATGTCTAAGGCAACATTGGAAAAGAGTTGGTTATGGCATAGACGACTATCTCATCACAACTTTCGATACATACAAAAGCTAACGTTGGGTGATTTAGTTACAGGTCTACCAGTTCTGCAGTTTGAAAAAGACTACTTTTGTACTGCTTGTGAGAAGGGGAAGATAAAGCGAGCTCCCCACCTACCGAAACCCGAACCTAGAACACACAAACCTTTGGAAATCCTTCATATGGATCTCTGTGGTCCGATGAAGACTCAGAGCGTTAGTGCCAAACGATACGTGTTAGTCATTGTCGATGATTATTCGAGATATACTTGGGTCAAGTTTCTTCGATCAAAAGACGAAACACCTGACTTGATCATCTCGTTAATCAAACAGCTTCAAGTGAATCGTCAACAAACAGTTCAGACTGTTAGGTCAGATAACGGGACAAAGTTTAAGAACAAGACTCTCGATGATTTCTTTACATCATTAGGAATATCTCATCGGTATTCTGTGGCTAGAACACCTCAGCAGAACGGAGTCGTTGAAAGATGAAACCGTACACTTGTTGAAGCCGCCAGAACAATGTTGTCCTATGCTGATCTACCTCTGTTCTTGTGGGCTGAAGTTGTTTCTACGGCATGCTATACACAAAACCGTTCTATTATCCATCGTCGGTTTGGTAAAACTCCATATGAACTGATTAATAATAGAAAACCTGTGATACACTACTGTAACATCTCGATTTTTGGAATAAAATATTAAGATGGATGTTATTGATAATCTATAATTTATTATGAGATAAGTTAATATTAGAGTTTATCCCCAATTAAGTTTGTTAATTGTTTTTTGAAGTTATAAGTTAAGGGGTAAACTTTAATTTTAATTTATAAGCTTGAGGGTATAAGTTGTCAATTGAAGAAAGTTGGAGGTTTGTTTGGTTAGGGTGATTAAACCTAATCACCACCCACCTCCTTATTACATAGAAATAAGCAAAAAAAGATATTATCTTCATTTTACTTGGATATTGTATGTGTGTGTGTGGGTTTCTTCACGGCAAGGAGGGAGAGAGAGAAGTTGAGAAGAACAAAGAAGAAGAAGAAGCAAATCATACTTTCAGCTGGAAATTTAGAATACAAATATGTGGAACACAAAGGTATTCATCTTAATTGAATTTCTCATATTATGGTTATAAGTTTTCTAAATGGTTTAGAAATGGGTTTTGTCAATTTTTGGAAAGAATGAGAAATCTGGGTTGATGGTTATGTTATATTAGTAGTCTAAATTATATCTGCAAATTTACAGAAACAAACATGGATTAAAACTATAATTTATGGGTTAAGTATGAATTCAGAGGGTTGAGATAGTTTTGAATGTCGCCATAGTTGGTTGCGAGAGTTATGAAGATTTACGATAATCATAAGTATCGCAACCTTGGGTTGCGACAAGCTCATAGTATCGCAACAGTTAGTTGCGACATGAGGTGTATCGCAACAGTTGGTTGCGAGAAGGCTAGATATCACAACAGTGGGTTGCGATAGAATATTGTGTCGCAACCGTGGGTTGCGACAAATACTGTGTATTGCGACCAAAAGGTTATCGCAACTAGTTAGTTGCGATAAGAGTTGAAATTTTAGGATTTTTAGTTTTAACGGTCCTAAACAGTAGATTAATACCAGTACGATGTATATTTGGGTATTTCAGATTTCTGTGAAGTTGGTGACGGAAATTCCTTACAACTTTGAGAAACTAAGAGTGACGGATGCATTTTGAATGAAGAATTTTATAAAGTAAAAATCTAATATTCTAAATTGTTGGTTTTGCTTAAGTTCATAAATGATATGAAGGATTTATAAAGGAGATTCGTTCATACTGTTGCTATGAGGAATCTATGTGGTATAAATATAATTCGTTTATACCGTTGCTATGAGGAATCTATATTGAGTAAATACCTGTACGGGTACAATTAGGTGATATGGATCCATATGCCTAGTGTTTGGTAAATCGTGGAATAGGCGTAGATTTATTCGAAATTCCCGATTTCTAAGGAAGAAAAAGGGATTGACAAGAGTGATTGTAATCTCTCTTTCCTTTCCAATAAATGGGCATGTGTTATTGCGATTTATTGGATAAGAGCATTAATCTAGAATCCGTTGAGATTCGTAGTGTGGGCTCTGGAACATGAGAAATGACTGACTTAGTGTCAGGTCATAGTTATGGAACCGGGTTTAACCGGTTACTAAAGGATGGTTACGTGTGTGATAAGAAAAAGAGTAAACCAGGTTTGCCATGCCTTGTTAACATTGATTTTTTATAAATATTATTTTGAAACCGAATGTTCTCACTAGGCATTAGCCTAATTGTTTCAAATGATGTTTTCTTACCAGGTACTAGCACGGGAAAATAAAGGGATGTGGGACGAGAGCTTTTGGATTAGCAGGATAAGTTAACTAATGCTGAGGTTTTGATAGATTGCTTAGATAATCTAGTTAATCTGATTATAGTGACATGATTAGATTAATAGGTTATTTGAAGAATTCTATGTTTGTAAATATGAACCTCATATATAAAATCTTGTCATAAATTGAGGTTTAAATTAGTCCTGATTTTTAGGGTGTTACAATATGGTATCAGAGCCTTAGTTTAAGTGAACTAAGTATGCTGATGAGATACTTAGACTTAAGCTGAGATGAATTAAGATATGATTCGTGAGATATGAGTAGATGTACTAAGACGGGATAGTCTTAGAGTCGACGGAAATACGTGAAATTAGTACTGTGACAATGGTAACGAGGATTCTCATGTATAATATGTTCACAATTCCAATTAGCTACTGTTATTATGAATATATTGTTACGCAAGCATACTTGTTTCTAAATTGTTACAGTGACTAATGATCGGTAAAGTACGTTTCGTATGTCTAGATTCGTGTAACCATTTCTTATGGTTATTCCTTTGTGTTATATTAGAACGATGGTGAATACGCTGCCATTGTCCCCTATCTCTTCGATGGATAGGTTCGCAATTGATTGGTCAACTGAAAGACAACCTGGAAGGATTAGGACCTAAGAGAGTCCGCCGAGGCTACCTACTAGGGGAGGTACGGACAGTCAGGTACACAGAACGGGTACCAGTACTGCTGATCAAGAAACACCAGAATCGACAATGGAGTTTCGTATGATGGAGAACATGACAAGAATGATGAATACAGCGATGGAAAAACAAGCCGAAATGCTTATGAAAGCATTGAACGATCGAAGTATGGAACTACGTCGAACGGGAACTGATACTGGGGTAATAAATCCAGTTAGTAACCCTGGGATAGAGGCAGAAAGGAGAGTTGAAAGAATCTGCTCATATAAAACGTTCCTAAGCTGTAAACCGCCAGAGTTTATTGGAGCGGATAATCCAGTAGCCTGTATGAATTGGCTAAGAGAAATGGAACAAGTGTTTAGAGCTTGTGAATGTGATGAGAAGTCAAAGGTCAGATTTGCATCTCAAATGTTAAAAGGTAATGCACTGACTTGGTGGAATGTGGTGACGGCTACAATTTCGGCTCCAGTCTTGACTGCTATGACTTGGGAGTCATTCAAGAAAAAGATTCTGGAAGAATACTGTAATGAGAACGAGATGGATAGGATCGAAGAAGAGTTCCGGACTCTTAAGAAAGGTAATATGTAGGTTAGGAAGTATACTGAAGTTTTTATGGAAAAGCTGAACTTGGTGGGGCATGTGGCTTCGACTGAGAAGGAAAAGATAAAATCATATTTGAAAGGCTTGCCAGCGGATATGATGTCTCGTGTACGAAATGCTAAGGCTTTAACGCTGAGGGAGACAATAGAGGAAGCTAAAGTGATGGAAGAAGTTTATGCCAAAGATAAAGAAGAAAAGACTCAAGTTGGAGAAAAACGAAAATGGGAGGGCCGTTCAGAGTCTTCTCAGAAATCAAAGGCATCTGGTAAAAGTGTTCGTTATGAATCACGTCGCGAGCCGAATTAGTGTCCAAAGTGTAGGAGTAAGCACTATGGACCGTGTCGGGTGACAACGTTGAAATGTTTCAAATGTGGTAAAAGTGGGCATATGGCGAATAACTGTCCGATACAAGGATCAACGTGTTATGAATGTAAACAACCGGGTCACTTTTGTCGGGATTGCCCAAAGCTGAAAAAGAGTGGAGATCAAAACAAGAAACCAAACGTTCCAAAGCCAACGGGTCGAGCATTTCAGATGACAGCAGATGAGGCTAAAGAATCGAAAGATGTCGTCTCGGGTACTTTCCTCGTTAATTCTATTCCTCCACGCATATTATTTGATTGTGGTGCAAATTTGTCGTTTGTGTCCAAGTCGTTCTACCACAAGTTAGCTATGCCTGTCACTACTTTGGAAGATGCCTTAGTTGTTGAGGTAGATAACGGGGGTCAAGCCTTGGTTCGCGATAGACTTGAAGGTTGTTTTATTTTGGTAGAGGAAACAAAATTTCCGATCGACTTATTGTTGATGGAAATTGGAGGATTCAATGTTATAGTGGGTATGGACTGGCTGACAGTCAATCAAGCAGAGATACTTTGTGCAAAGAAATTAATCCGGATTCCGATGGATGATAAGGATGATGTACTCATCTTTGGGGAAAAGCAAAAAGGGGAAGTTCCGTTAATTTCTGTTGCAAAAGCGCGTAAATGTCTAATGAAAGGATGTTCATCCTATCTAGCGTATGTTTTAGATGTAAAATCAGAAAAGAAACAAGTGGAAGATATTAAGGTGGTACGTGAATTCCCGGACGTATTCCCCGATGATCTTCCAGGCCTACCGACTGAACGGCAGGTAGAGTTTCGTATTGATCTTATCCCTGGATCGGCACCAATTGCGCGTGCACCGTATCGTCTAGCGCCGGCCGAAATGAAAGAGATGATGACTCAACTTCAGGAGCTGTTGGATAAAGGTTTTGTTAGACCGAGTTCTTCACCTTGGGGAGCTCCGGTTTTGTTTGTTAAGAAGAAGGATGGCACCATGAGGATGTGTATTGATTACCGAGAATAATGTAACCATTAAGAACAAGTATCCGCTTCCGAGGATTGATGATCTATTTGATCAACTCCAAGGAGCAGGATGTTTTTCAAAGATTGATTTAAGGTCAGGGTATCATCAAGTTCGAGTAAGAGATGAAGATATCCCTAAGACATCGTTTAGAACAAGATATGGGCATTATGAATTTCTTGTAATGCCATTTGGGTTGACGAATGCTCCTGCTGTGTTCATGGATCTGATGAACAGAGTATGTCGACCATTTTTAGACAAGTTTGTCATTGTATTCATTGATGACATACTTGTTTATTCAAAGACTGAGGCAGATCATGAACATCATCTTCGTGAAGTCTTAGAAGTGTTGAGAAGAGAGAAATTGTACGCGAAGTTATCGAAATATGAATTTTGGTTAAAAGAGGTACAATTTCTAGGTCATGTGATCACTTCGGAGGGAGTCAAAGTAGACCCAGCAAAGATAGAAGCTATGACAAATTGGGAGACACCAAGAAATGCATCTGAAATAAGAAGTTTCTTAGGCCTAGCCGGATACTACCGAAGGTTTATTAAAGACTTATCAAAGATTGCTTCAGCTTTGACTTTATTGACTCGAAAGAACGTGAAGTTTGTTTGGACGGAGAAACAAGAATCGGCTTTCAGAACTTTACGTCAAAAATTATGTGAAGCTCCTATTCTTGCCTTACCAGAAGGAACAGAAGATTTTGTTGTATATAGTGACGCTTCAAAAATGGGTCTAGGATGTGTATTGATGCAACAAGGCAAAGTGATTGCTTATGCATCAAGGCAACTTAAATAACACGAGAAGAATTACCCCACTCATGATTTGGAATTAGCCGCGGTTGTTTTTGCATTGAAGCTGTGGCGGCATTATTTGTATGGCACGAAGTGTACTCTTTATACTGATCACAAAAGTTTGCAACATGTCTTTGATCAAAAAGAGTTAAATATGAGACAACGGCGCTGGTTAGAGTTACTTAAAAATTACGATTGAGAATTGCATTACCATCCCGGTAAAGCAAATGTCGTAGCTGATGCTCTAAGTAGAAAAGAATAAAGTGGGTATTTGAAATCGACCAATGCTAGAATTGATGTAACGTCAACTTTGATTGAAAAGATAAAAGAGGCACAAGCGGAGGCCTTACTGGAAGAGAACCTGAAAGATGAAGTTATGAGCAAACAACACCTTCAACTGACTGAAGATGGCCGTGGAATTAAATTATTCCAAGGTCGTGTATGGGTGCCAAAAGTTGGAGGAAATCGAGAGTTCATTCTCGAAGATGCTCATAAATCTAAGTATTCTATACATCCTGGGAGTACTAAGATGTATAGAGATTTGAAATTGCATTATTGGTGGCCAGCTATGAAAGTAGATGTAGCTCGAATAGTGGAGAAGTGTAGAACATGTTCATTGGTAAAAGCGGAACATCAAAAGCCTTACGGAAGTTTCCAATCTTTGGAGATTCCGGAATGGAAATGGGAAAAGATTACCATGGACTTTGTGACGAAGTTACCAAAGACGCAAAAGGGTAACGACACAATATGGGTAATCGTGGATCGATTGACTAAGAGTGCTCATTTTCTGGCTATGAAAGAAGCATCACCAATAGATAAATTGACGAAGTTGTATATTGATGAAGTAGTGTCAAGGCATGGTATACCAGTGTCTATAGTGTCTGATCGTGATAGTCAGTTTACCTCAAGATTTTGGCAATCACTACAAGAATAATTGGCTACAAAAGTTAATTTGAGCACTGCTTAGCATCCGCAAACTGACGGGAAAAGCGAAAGAACTATTTAAACTTTTTGATAGATATGCTCAGGTCATGTGTATTAGATTTTGGAGGTAACTGGGATACGCATCTACCATTAGTAGAATTTGTGTATAACAAAAGTTATCATTCTAGTATTGGAAGAGCACCTTTCGAAGCTTTGTATGTGTTGGACAACCTAAGGGGGGGGTAAGGTTGTATTTAAAATCTTTTTCTTTCAAAAATTCTTTGAACAAATAAATACAGTACAAACAATACAGTAAAAATAAAGCAGAGTATAAACAAGTAAATATACAACAATTATATAAACAGATATAATTTAAATGCACAGCGGAAATGTAAATAGATAAGGGAAAGAGAATACTTGACAACGGTATTTTTAAAGTGGTTCACCAAACACAAAGTTGGCTAGTCCACCTCGAGAAAATAACACTTCTCGGAGATCCAATACGAAACGTGTTCTTTACGGTAGAAACACAAACCTTAATACAACAAACGCGAAACACTCTTCTTTGAGAGATTAATGTGGATCACTCACTCTAATTCAAACACTTACAAGAGGGTATAGATTTTAATATGAATAATCACTCTTGAATAAGGTTTATCACTTGGATATTTTTAGAGAGTTTGATCACTTGAGTTGTGTTGCTGATTCAACTAATCGAGAGATTTTAATCTGCTATCAACTCAAGATTTCTTGCTCAAAAATTAATTTTATCAGTTTAAGTGATTTAGTGTGAGTAAGAAAGCAGCAGAATAATAATCAAATGCTGAGGGAGAATTTATTGCTGAAGTTGGTGTAGCATTGAAGGCTGCTGGATGCTTGTATTTATACTGGATGATCATCAGTCTTGGGGATTTCGCGGTATACCGCCAGACCATCGCGGTATACCTGCGTCAGAAAAAGTGTACTGCAAGGAGAAGGTCAACCTGCAAAAGATCAACGGCTACAAGTACCCGCGGTATACCGCGTTGCACATGGCGGTATACCGCCTGAAAAAGTTGTCTGACAAAAGAAGCTTCATATGCAGATGATGCTGATGGTGAACAGTACCCGCGGTATACCGCGAAGACCTTGGCGGTATACCGCCTGAAATTTTGTCCAATGAGAGCAAGGCAACGCAGGGTGGTTCGGCTGATCACACTTCTTGCAACAGATGATGAACAGTAGCAAACAGCATATATATATATATATATCAAGTGATTTAATATATATAAAAAAAATATTGTATATATATATTTGATTCAAATATATTTATATAGATACGAAATATCCAAGTGATAAAATATTTTAGGGTGTTTATCATTTTAAAATAAAATGACGAAACTCTTCAGACTTGGATACTTCAGATAAAAAATTTATCGAGATCATTTAAATATCTGCACACTCGGATAAAATATTAGATAACAAAATAATGCGGTGTGTTTTGTAATCATCAAAATAAATATGGAGATGTGATTTTATGTGTACCAAAAATATATCACAATATTTAAAGCTGGGTACACTTGCACCAACAATCTCCCCCTTTTTGATGATGACAAACACAACGCTAAACACGAGAGCATACTCGGTTTCTCTCCCCCTTTTGTCGAAGCAAAAAGGGTTTAAGAAAATCGCTTATGCTCCCCCTCGAAAGATGCTCCCCCTCAAAATATGAAATATTTGAGAGTTAGTATTTATCAAGGGTTATACTCAAGCATGCCTAAACCAAGTCTTAATTTAAAGAAGGCTTTTTTGTTAAGAGCTTTTGTGAAAATATCGGCCAAATTATCTTCCGAATCAACCTTTTCAAGCACGATTTTGCCTTTTTGAACATTATCTCGTAAAAAGTGATGTCTCAATTCAATATGTTTGGTACGAGAATGCAAAACGGGATTTTTACTTAAGTTTATGGCACTTGAGTTATCACACATAATTGGAATTTTGGTTAGGTGTACCTCAAAATCGGTAAGTGTGTGTTTCATCCATAGGACTTGAGCACATGCTCTTGCGGCGGCTACATATTCCGCTTCGGTGGTAGACAAAGCTACGGATTGTTGTTTCTTAGAGAACCAAGATACAAGTGAGAGACCTATAAAGGCACATACCCCACTAGTACTTTTTCGGTCAACAATAGATCCACCAAGATCGGAATCGGCGAAACACGTTACTTCTAACTCGGGTTTCTTTGCGTACCATAAGCCAAGATTAGTAGTACCTCGTAAATATCGAAAAATACGCTTGACAGCTTCATAGTGAGATTATTTAGGTGAAGATTGAAAACGAGCACATAAACATACACTAAACATAATATCAGGTCTACTAGCAGTTAAATATAATAAACTACCAATCATACCACGATAAATCTTTTCATTAAAATCGTTTCCCTCCTCGTCACGAGATAATTGCAAATTTGTGGTCATTGGAGTTTCAACGGGTTTGACATTTTCAAAATTAAACTTTTTCAACATATCTTTACAATATTTAGATTGACTAATAAAAATACCAGTTTCACATTGTTTTATTTGCAATCCTAAGAAGTATTTTAACTCTCCCATCATGCTCATTTCAAACTCGCTTGTCATTTTCGCAGAAAATTCATTACACAGTTTTTCATTAGTGGAACCAAAAATAATATCATCAACATATACTTGCACAACCACAATATCATTTTGAACATATTTCACAAATAAAGTATTATCTATTTTACCCATAATATAACCACTAACAATTAAAAAGGTTTTTAATCTATCATACCACGCACGCGGAGCCTGCTTTAAACCATAAAGCGCCTTTTTTAATTTATAAACATGTGTCGGGTTTTCAAAACTTTCAAAACCGGGAGGTTGAGAAACGTATACCTCCTCATTTATAATACCATTTAAGAAAGCACTTTTAACATCCATTTGAAATAACTTAAAATCTTTAGCATTTGCAAAAGCGAGAAGCATTCGAATAGACTCCAACCTAGCAACCGGTGCAAAGGTTTCGTCATAATCTATACCTTCTTGTTGACTGTACCCCTTGGCAACTAAACGTGCCTTGTTTCGTGTGACTCCACCGTTCTCGTCTACCTTGTTACGGAAGACCCATCTTGTGCCAATAATGGTTTGACTACTAGGGCTAGGCACTAAATCCCACACATCATTCCTAGTAAATTGGTTTAACTCATCTTGCATGGCCAATATCCAATCCTCATCACCTAAAGCTTCATCTATGGTTTTAGGTTCTATGGTTGAGATAAAGGCATGGAAAGCACAATGGGTAAGGATTTGTGATCTAGTTGTCCTTTGGTTTAGGTCACCTATAATTTGATCTACGGGATGGCCTCGAGCGGTTCTAAGGTTAGGATCATCTATACCTTGTGGAATAAAGCATGGAGGGGCATCACTAGATTCAATATTATTTGTGGAAGGTTGAGTACCTAAATCCAAGGTACTAAGTTGTTGGGCTAAGACGTCTCCTTCACGAATATTATCATTTGCTAAGGGTGCACTCGGTTTGGGAGGACTTTCGTCAAAACTAACATTAAGGGATTCTTCCACTACCATGGTTTCCTTATTTAGGATTCTATAGGCTTTGCTATTCCAAGAATAACCTAGGAAAACTCCCTCATAGGCTTTGGGGTCAAATTTGGTTAGGTAGGATTTGGTGTTTAAAATGAAACATTTACAACCAAAAACTTTTAGGTGAGCTAGGGAAGGTTTTCTACCTCGGTAAAGTTCATAGGGTGTCTTATTTAGGATACCTCTAATTAGGACACGGTTAAGCACATAGGTCGCGGTAGCAACGGCATCACACCAAAACTTTTGGGGAACTTGATGTTCGTTTAGCATAGTTCTACTCATTTCTTGCAACGTTCGATTTTTCCTTTCAACAACCCCGTTTGACTGAGGAGTTCGAGGAGCCGAAAAGTTATGAGTTATACCATGTTTATCACAAAAGGCACCAAATTGTACATCATTATCGAATTCTCGTCCATGGTCCGTACGTATGGAAACAATCGTACAACCTTGTTGGTTTTGAATTCGTTTTCCCAAAATTTTAAACTTTTCAAAAGCCTCATTTTTATGTCTCAAAAATAAAGTCCAAGTATAACGGGAATAATCATCCACAATAACCAAAGTATAAAAATTTCCTCCAAAACTTTGAATAGCCATCGGGCCAAAAAGATCCATATGTAAAAGTTCTAAAACTCTTTGAGTAGAAATAACATTTTTTGATTTAAGAGAAACGTGATGTTGTTTGCCGACACGACAAGCATCACAAAAATGATTATCAAACTTTAATTTTGGCAGGTCACTCACAAGCTCCTTATTTTTTAAGTTTTGCATTAATCTTAGATTAGCGTGACCTAAACGCCTATGCCATAAAGTAGAAACATCATTAATAGAAGATAAGCATACATTATCAGATACAACAGTTTTACAAATATATAAATTTCCTTTTACAAAGCCATTTAAAAGAACTTTGCCATTTTTTATGATTTTACAAGAATCTTCTTCGAAGACAACAGTTGTATTATTTTTACACAATTGGCGAACACTTAACAAATTAAAATGTAAATTATCAACATGATTCACATTAAGAAATTGAACATTATTGCAAGAGACTGTACCTCTACCAATTATATTTCCTTTGGAGTTTCCTCCAAAAATTACCTGTCCACCATCACATGACTTATATGATGAAAAGAGATTATTGTTTCCGGTCATGTGACGTGTGCAACCACTATCGAGTATCCAGTCCATATCAAGGTCAATCTACAATAATGAAGATGTAACTTTTATGGTCCCCATTTCTCGTGGGTCCTTGACAATTAGTTTCAAAAGTCAACCAACATACATATATATAAAGTAAAACAGAATAAATATATATATAATATATTACACAATATTAATATATATATATAATACATCAAATCATATTAATATATATATATAACAAACACCATATTATATATATATATGTAATACGTATATATATGTAAACAAACAGTACATAGAATATATATTACTTATATATATAATGTATACAACAAAATATATTTAAACTATATATATATACATAACACATTTAAAACCATAAACGCATACCACCGGGATTATCATTACTAAACATTCCTTTTGGAATCCATTTATTTACCATTTTAATTTTGCGATTATATTTATCATACACATAAAAACAAGTATTTACATTCGCATTATTATTAGGTTTAGAATATTTATCATGGTACATGCGAGCATACGGTTTTCTCGTATTATAATTTACATTATTTATTTTACGCACATATTGATTTCTTGTATTTACTTTAGGTGATTCATAGAATCTTTTGATGGGTATACATGAACATTTATCAACACAAGTATTGGAACCAATGCCTTTTCTACATTTTATACGGTTAGGCATATTAAGCATGTTAAGAACTTTCTCATTGCTACTTTCAAAGGCTTTAGCTAGCATGTTATCTTTTTCATATGAAGCACATTTAGCCTTTAAACATGTAATCTCATTATCAAGAATATCACATTTTGTACAAATAATATTTTCATGTGATTTTTTATTCAAGCATGCAATTTCTTTATTTAAAACATCACAAGATTTACAAAAATCTTTTTCTCCTAATTTAGTTTCTAATTTAGCAATTATATCTATATCATTTTCAGATTTTTGTTTAACATTTTTTATTTCCTTTTTACATGCATTTACAGTTTCTTTTAACATAGCATTCTCATCTTGGTAACGATTTGCAAGAGCGGCCATTTTATGAAAAGATTCATATAATTCTTCAAGATTATTTTCACTATCACTTTCATAATCACTATCGTAATCCGAGTAAGAAGATTTTACCTCGTCGTCGCTATCGGCCATAAGACAAATGGCTTGATAGTCATCTTCTTCTTCACTCTCGCTCCACGCGCCTCCAATGAAGGCTTTCTCCTTCTTCTTTTGGAATTTGTTCTTTTTCGGACATTCATTAGCGTAGTGGTCTTTGTCACCACATGAGTAGCAAAAGCCTCTCTTTGGCTTAGCTTTATCGTCTTCACTCGAGTCGCCATTTTTCTTAACTTTTTCGTCTCGCTTATGGAACTTACGACTTCGATTATCACCACCACGACGGTAGTTACCGTTTCTTTGAAATCTGCCATTGTTAGAAAATTTATTATTATTATTAAGAAATTTGGAAAAGTTTCTTACCAACATGGCGACTTCATCGAGAGTTTCGGATGGATCTTTCGAGGAGCTAGCTTTCTCCTTTTTCTTCTCATCTTTTGGTGTTGAGACATTGAGAGCGATTGATTTCTTTTTAACTTGCTCCCGGTCTTTGTTTCTTTTAAGTGCAATTTCATGCACTTTAAGATTACCGATCAAGTCATCTATCTTCATTATGGAAAGGTCACGGGAGTCTTCTAAGGATGTTATCTTTTGCATCCACTCCGAAGGAAGAGCTCGTAGGATTTTCCTTATATAGTCCTCGTTAGGATAAGTGCGATCCAAACCTTTCAAAGTAGTCACAATAAGGTTAAATCTTTTAAACATTGAGTCAATTGACTCATCTTGTTTCATTTCGAATAGTTCATAATCGTGAACTAAAATATTTACTTTACTAGATTTAACCTCCGTGTTTCCACGATGAGTATTATTTAAACTTTCCCATATTTGATTTGCAGTTTTATAAGTATATACTCTTTCAATTTCGTCAGATGTTAAAGCAGCATATAATATATTCTTAGCTTCAAAGTTTAAACAAAAATGAGCTTCATCAGAAGTAGTCCAGTCATCTATAGGTTTATCAATATAAACATCATCTTTCACAATGGTGGGTTTAAAATTCCCTTTTTCTATGATGTTCCAAATCTTTTGATTTTTGCCACGCACGTGACATTCAAATAGCTCGGCCCAAATGCCAAACTTTTCAGTATCTATCAAAGGAGGTTTTGAAAACACGATATTAGTTTGTTGAGCCATTTAGAAGAATAAGAGAAAAATATGCAGAATATTTTGAAAGACCTGCTCTGATACCAAATGTTGGACAACCTAAGGGGGGGGTAAGGTTGTATTTAAAATCTTTTTCTTTCAAAAATTCTTTGAACAAATAAATACAGTACAAACAATACAGTAAAAATAAAGCAGAGTATAAACAAGTAAATATACAACAATTATATAAACAGATATAATTTAAATGCACAGCGGAAATGTAAATAGATAAGGGAAAGAGAATACTTGACAACGGTATTTTTAAAGTGGTTCACCAAACACAAAGTTGGCTAGTCCACCTCGAGAAAATAACACTTCTCGGAGATCCAATACGAAACGTGTTCTTTACGGTAGAAACACAAACCTTAATACAACAAACGCGAAACACTCTTCTTTGAGAGATTAATGTGGATCACTCACTCTAATTCAAACACTTACAAGAGGGTATAGATTTTAATATGAATAATCACTCTTGAATAAGGTTTATCACTTGGATATTTTTAGAGAGTTTGATCACTTGAGTTGTGTTGCTGATTCAACTAATCGAGAGATTTTAATCTGCTATCAACTCAAGATTTCTTGCTCAAAAATTAATTTTATCAGTTTAAGTGATTTAGTGTGAGTAAGAAAGCAGCAGAATAATAATCAAATGCTGAGGGAGAATTTATTGCTGAAGTTGGTGTAGCATTGAAGGCTGCTGGATGCTTGTATTTATACTGGATGATCATCAGTCTTGGGGATTTCGCGGTATACCGCCAGACCATCGCGGTATACCTGCGTCAGAAAAAGTGTACTGCAAGGAGAAGGTCAACCTGCAAAAGATCAACGGCTACAAGTACCCGCGGTATACCGCGTTGCACATGGCGGTATACCGCCTGAAAAAGTTGTCTGACAAAAGAAGCTTCATATGCAGATGATGCTGATGGTGAACAGTACCCGCGGTATACCGCGAAGACCTTGGCGGTATACCGCATGAAATTTTGTCCAATGAGAGCAAGGCAACCAGGGTGGTTCGGCTGATCACACTTCTTGCAACAGATGATGAACAGTAGCAAACAGCATATATATATATATATATCAAGTGATTTAATATATATAAAAAAAATATTGTATATATATATTTGATTCAAATATATTTATATAGATACGAAATATCCAAGTGATAAAATATTTTAGGGTGTTTATCATTTTAAAATAAAATGACGAAACTCTTCAGACTTGGATACTTCAGATAAAAAATTTATCGAGATCATTTAAATATCTGCACACTCGGATAAAATATTAGATAACAAAATAATGCGGTGTGTTTTGTAATCATCAAAATAAATATGGAGATGTGATTTTATGTGTACCAAAAATATATCACAATATTTAAAGCTGGGTACACTTGCACCAACAGTATGGTTGGAAATGTAGAACGCCGGTGTGTTGGTTAGAAGCCAGAGAAAAGCAGTTTGCTGGTCCGGAGTTGGTACAACAAACAGCTGACAAAGTGAAAGAAATACGTAAGCATATGAAAGCAGCTCAGGATCGACAAAAGAGTTATGCTGACCCGAAAAGAAGACCAAAAGAATTCCAAGTTGGGGAGTGTGTGATGCTTAAAGTGTCCCCATGGAAAGGTGTGATAAGGTTTGGTAAATGTGGGAAGTTAAGTCCTCGTTTTCTATAACCTTTCACTATCACTAAGAGAATTGGATTTCAAGCATATCAGTTGGATCTTCCACCTGAAGTGGAAGGAATCCATAATACATTTCATGTTTGCTACCTTCGGAAATGTTTAGCCGAAGAGGAAGATGTGATTCCACTTACTGATGTAAGAGTGGATGAAAAGAGTCGTTGTGTGGAAGAACCAGAGGAAATTTTGGAAAGGTCAGTTAGAAAGTTTCGTAATGGTAAGGAAGTAGTTATGTTGAAGGTACAATGGAAACATCATCGAGGTGCTAATGTGACTTTAGAGTCGGAGGAGGAAATGAAGACTAGATACCCTCATTTGTTTACCTAGCTTGATTTCGAGGACGAAATCATTTTCAAGTTGGGGAGTATTTTAACATCTCGATTTTTGGAATAAAATATTAAGATGGATTTTATTGATAATCTATAATTTATTATGAGATAAGTTAATATTAGAGTTTATCCCCGATTAAGTTTGTTAATTGTTTTATGAAGTTATAAGTTAAGGGGTAAACTTTAATTTTAATTTATAAGCTTGAGGGTATAAGTTGTCAATTGAAGAAAGTTGGAGGTTTGTTTGGTTAGGGTGATTAAACCTAATAACCACCTACCGCCTTATTACATAGAAATAAGCAAAAGAAGATATTATCTTCATTTTACTTGGATATTGTATGTGTGTGTGTGGGTTTCTTCACGGCAAGGAGGGAGAGAGAGAAGTTGAGAAGAACAAAGAAGAAGAAGAAGCAAATCATAATTTCCGCTGGAAATTTAGAATACAAATCTGTGGAAGACAAAGGTATTCATCTTAATTGAATTTCTCATATTATGGTTATAAGTTTTCTAAATGGTTTAGAAATGGGTTTTGTCAATTTTTGGAAAGAATGAGAAATCTGGGTTGATGGTTATGTTATATTAGTAGTCTAAATTATATCTGCAAATTTACAGAAACAAACATGGCTTAAAACTATAATTTCTGGGTTAAGTATGAATTCAGTGGGTTGAGGTAGTTTTGAATGTCGCCATAGTTGGTTGCGAGAGTTATGAAGATTTGCGATAATCATAAGGGTCGCAACCTTGGGTTGCGACAAGCTCATAGTATCGCAACAGTTAGTTGCGACATGAGGTGTATCGCAACAGTTGGTTGCGAGAAGGCTAGATATCACAACAGTGGGTTGCGATAGAATACTGTGTCGCAACACTGGGTTGCGACAAGTACTGTGTATTGCGACAAAAAGGTTATCGCAGCTAGTTAGTTGCGATAAGAGGCGAGAATTTTAGTATTTTTAGGTTTAAGGGTCCTAAACAGTAGATTAATACCAGTACGATGTATATTTGGGTATTTCAGATTTCTGTGAAGTTGGTGACGGAAATTTCTTACAACTTTGAGAAACTAAGAGTAGCGCGACTACTATCAGGTGAGTTCATTCTTACCTTACCTTTTTATAATATTTTCAAATTACGGTAAGGTGCATTTTTTATAATGAACTGTTTGGATGCATTTTGAATGAAGAATTTTATAAAGTAAAAATCTAATATTCTAAATTGTTGGTTTTGCTTAAGTTCATAAATGATATGAAGGATTTATAAAGGAGATTCGTTCATACCGTTGCTATGAGGAATCTATGTGGTATAAATATAATTCGTTCATACCGTTGCTATAAGGAATCTATATTGAGCAAATACCTGTACGAGTACAATTAGGTGATATGGATCCATAGGCCTAGTGTTTGGGAAATCGTGGAATAGGCGTAGATTTATTCGAAATTCCCGATTTCTAAGGAAGAAAAAGGAATTGACAAGAGTGATTGTAATCTCTCCTTCATTTCCAATAAATGGGCACGTGTTATTGCGATTTATTGGATAAGAGCATTAATCTAGAATCCTTTGAGATTCGTAGTGTGGGCTCTGGAACATGAGAAATGATTGACTTAGTGTCAGATCATAGTTATGGAACCGGGTTTAATCAGTTACTAAAGGATGGTTACGTGTGTGATAAGAAAAAGAGTAAACCAGGTTTGCCATGCCTTATTTACATTGATTTTTTTTAAATATTATTTTGAAACCGAATGTTCTCACTAGGCATTAGCCTAATTGTTTCAAATGATGTTTTCTTACCAGGTACTAGCTCGGGAAAATAAAGGGATGTGGGACGAGAGCTTTTGGATTAGCATGAGAAGTTAACTAATGCTGAGGTTTTGATAGATTGCTTAGATAATCTAGGTAATCTGATTATAGTGACATGATTAGATTAATAGGTTGTTTGAAGAATTCTATGTTTGTAAATATGAACCTCATAGTTAGTTCTCCACTTATATATAAAATCTTGTCATAAATTGAGGTTTAAATTAGGGGTGTTACAACTACTTTCGTGTTTTTGGATGCAGGTGTGTTGTGCTAAACGACAAGGATAACTAGAATAAATTCAGTCCTAAGGGGATCGAGGGCGTCTTTATCGGATACTCGCTCACGTCAAAAGCATACAGAGTCTATCTCAAGTCCTCCAGAACTGTGAAAGAAAGCATAAACGTCAGATTCGACGAAACTGAAGACTTGGCTTCTGTGCAAAATAGTACCCGCAATATCAGGAATTCTAGCATCCGGAAAAATCCGTCCAATTATGACAAGATCTTCAAACAAGGATCAAGCTTCCTCTTCTAATTCTAAACCTAATGATCTTGATCTATTGTTTGAATATTTTTATGATGATTATTTTGGTAATGATAAACCTTCTTCATCTATCAATAACAGGAGCAATGTTGCCACACCACCAGCTAATGCTACATTGTCAGGGCCTTCACCGGTACTGACTACTCCTACAACTGGTGCAACAACTCCTGCTTCATCTTCAAGTAACACGCATATGGCATCTCCACAAGCAACATAACGTGTATCCACTAATGGTGCTTCTTCGTCAGGTACAACTTCTAACGCCAATGGTGAGGACTCTGCAACTCAACCCGAGTCATCTTCTGAAGCAGACCCGGAGGCAGTTCCTGTTGACTCTTCTGTCAATGAACCCGCCCCACAACCGGAACCTACCTTGACAATAGAGTTGAATTTTGATAAAGATCCTACCTCAGTGGATCCCAACAAAGGTGTTGTATCTCTCCTCCCACATCCAACAAGATGGACTAGGAGTCACCCCATTGAACAAGTCATTGGTGACGTCTCCGAACCTGTAAAGACAAGATCTGCAACGGCTAACGAAGTCCTTTACGCGCTCTTTCTAAGTCATGTTGAGCCTACAACTGTTCGACAAGCCTTAGAAGATCCGGATTGGATCATTGCCATGCAAGATGAGTTGAATTCTTTTGAAGCATTGAATGTGTGGAGACTAGTTCCTAGACCTAAGGGTAAAATAGTAATTGGTATAAAGTGGGTCCTGAAGAATAAGAAGGATAAAGATGGGATTGTTGTGAGAAACAAAGCACGCCTTGTAGCGAAAGGGTATAGGCAACAAGATGGAATCGACTACGATGAGACGTATGCACTGGTAGCTCGCTTAGAGGCAATCCGGATGTTTCTTTCATTTGCCGCTTTCAGAAACTTCACTGTCTATCAAATGGACGTGAAGACTGCTTCCTTGAACGGTATCTTGAAGGAAGAAGTATATGTTTCTTAACCAGAGGGTTTTGTGAACAAAGATAAACCAAATCACGTCTACATTCTTGACAAAGCTCTCTACGGTCTCAAGCAAGCCCCTCGCGCCTGGTACGAAATTTTATCTACCTACCTACTTGGTGCTGGCTTTCGGAAAGGTAAAATTGACGCAACTCTCTTCACTCTGCATAAAAATGGTGAGATCCTTCTGATACAAATTTACGTTGATGATATTATATTTGGTTCAACTGACCCTGGATTGTGTACTTGGTTTTCGGTCATTATGATGACTAGATTCCAGATGAGTATGATGGGAGAGATTAATTTCTTTCTTGGATTACAAGTCAAGCAATTCTCAACCGGTATCTTCATCAATCAATCAAAGTATGTGTTTGACATTTTGAAGAAATTCAAGATGGAAAACTGTACCTCAATTGGCATGAATCTAAAATTGGTCCGGATCCACTTGGTGTAGATGTAGATGTTAAGAATTACAGAGGGATGATAGGCTCTTTAATGTACCTTACGGCAAGTCGTCCAGATATAATGTTTTCGACATGTCTATGTGCAAGATTTCAGGCACAACCAAAGGAATCACGTTATGGTGCTGTTAAAAGGATCTTTCGATATCTGAAGAGGACACCGTATCTTGGTCTGTGGTACCCAAAGGGAACGGGATTCGAACTCACTGCATATTCTGATACGGATCATGGAGGTAGTATGCTAGACCGGAAGAGCACATCTGGTCATGTGCAGTTTTTGGGTGATAAACTAGTAAGTTGGTCCTCGAGGAAACAGAACTGGGTTTCAACATCAACTGCGGAGGCAGAATATGTAGCCGCTGCCAGTTGTTGTTCACATGTTCTGTGGATGAAGACTCAACTGACGGACTACGACTTCAAGTATGAGAAGATCCCCATTTACTGTGATAGCAAGAGTGCAATTGCCATATCAGCTAATCCGGTCCAACATACAAAGACCAAACACATCGACATCATGTATCATTTTATTAAAGATCATGTCGAAAAAGGTACGATTGAATTATACTTTGTCACAACTGAGTATCAACTTGCCGATCTCTTTACGAAAGCCTTGGATGAAAAACAATTTAATTTCTTAGTATCCAAGCCCGGCATGTTGAACATGAAAGTTTAATATTCTATATTGATCATATAATGGATGGAAATATGTGTATGTCAATCTAGTTATTTCTATCTAGATTGATACATTCAAATTTTCATCACATTCTATTCTCAATATAAGATATTTTATTTTCATGTCTTTGTTGTTTTCATTGTTTATTCTGTTTGTCACTTTATATTCTTGTTATGATATCTATGTCTGCATAAGGTGTGTTCATAGTCTCAGGGGGAGTACAATATAAGATGTATGCACAAGATTAGGGGGAGTGTGCATATCCGAAAAAGCTTGTAAGCGTTGATTTCATGTGCTCCTTACTTGACGATCACAAGGTATGTTCTCTAACTTGTTTTAGACACAAACTCTTAAATGATGAAAATCAATCTTTCAAAAACCTACGTGCATCATTTAAGGGGGAGTGAAAATATTTCGAAAACCTTGAGTGCTTAATCAATTGGAAGTTGGACATCTTCCAATGTGATAAAATCTTTCAAATTTTTATCTGAAAATTGTCCAAGTTTCACTGTTATCGCAACCTTCACTTGCGATATCTCAATGAATAGTGTGTTATCGTAACCTCCACTTGCGATAACTCAATGAACAGTGTTTTGTCGCAACCTTATGTTGCGATGAAACCAAGAGGATTGCTTATCGCAACCATGCATTGCGATAAGGTCATGGAAACAGTGTCATGTCGCAACCTTCTGTTGCGATATGATTCTGAGGTTATCGCAATTCATTCATTACGACAACCTGACACGTGGTAGGTCAAACCTTTGGACCAATCGTGTGTTGCCACGTGTCACTGAAATTCAAATTTCGAATAAATAAGAGGGTTTTCCAACTTGTCTCAACTCACAAACCCTCAAACTCTCTCTCCAAACTGCTACTTTTCATCTCGATTTCCAATCATTTTTGGCGATTTCTGTTCCATACATTCGACTCAGATCTACTTCGAGGTATTGTATCCTAAATCTCATTCAATTAACCATTCAATCGCATGCTACAGTCTGATTTAGGGTTTTAAGTTTGATCTTTTTGTATATCTCCGTAAATCGATGAGTTTGTGTGTTTGTGTTGTTAGAAAACATAGGGTTTCACTGTCGTAGGCAATGCGAGTCTAGTGATATAGATTTTAACATAAAAATGTGCGAAAAAGTCAAATCTGGGCCTGAACACTTAAGGTTATTTCGGTGTTCATCCATATCGCAACCAACTGTTCTTCAAACCTTCAAAACTATCGCAGTGGTCTTATGTTCATCCTTATCGCAATTGTGAGTTGCGACAAGATCTTATCGCAATCAATGTGTTGCGATAACCTCTTGTCACATACTTCACACTGCGATAACTCTTTGCTTGCGATAACATTTTGGTGTGGGTTGCGATTAGCCCAAGACTTGGGGATTTTTGGAAAACATTTCAAGGCAAAATTCAACTTTGGCACTATTCTAAACTGTTAAGTGGTTCAGATGGCTGATCATGATGGGAACTCTTCTGATGAAAACACCATCATCCGTTCACATCGTTCATCCCACCCGTCAGTCAATGCTCGTGACCGGGATGAAGAGATTTTCCCGAGGGTGAACTTTCTGAGTTTTTTTGATAACAACCATCATCTCGATCTAGAGGTTCCCTTCGACTATCAAATAATCATAGAGATCATCCGTGACCATCCTCTACGAACTGCACTTACCCGAGTTGAACTTGTACCTGCCATCTATCTTCAACAATTTTGGGGTACTATTCAGTTCAATTCGACGCATCGTACACCACACTTCACAGCCAGAGTTGATCATTTTGACGCCCGCATTACTCTACGAGGACTCAGACGTGCACTAAACCTTCCATATTCCGAGAACTTTGAGGATCCGGTTCTTAAAGAACAACTATTCGCCGATATCAGAAGTCTTGGATATCAACACCCAGACAACCAAGTTCTTACCGGTTCATCACAGTTCAGACGCAACTATCTTCCGAGAGTATGGTACACCCTATGCTCTATCTTTAATCGTTGCATGACTTCTAAACACACAGGCGTTAACAAGACGAATCTGCCTATCCTACGAATGTTCCATGCCTTTACATTTAACCGGAACATTGACTATGCTATTCTGCTATGGAATGAACTAACTGAGCTAGTCGCGGACAAGGCACGCCCAAAGAAGGACCGTAACTTCGTGCCCTATCAATGATTCTTCCAGATTCTGATTCATCATATTATGGAAGACAATCAGGAGATTCCCCGACGTGCAGATGCTCTACGAGGCCCAAGCCAGTACATGCACTACCTACGAATGCCTAAGCACATAAATTTTGCTCACATCGCCGTTATCCGAGAAGACTTACTCGCATATGCTGACCAACAGTCCTGGGTAGTTCAGCAATATAAGTTAGAAAACGCATTGATGGTCCACCCAGAACCGGAGGGACCTCCCCATGATGCAAACCTACTAGGTGGTGAGGGTCAGAATGTCGAGGGGGTTCAAGAACATGGGGTTCTTGAACATCGAGAGGTGAGGAGACCTAAAAGAAAGAGAGTCGGGAGAAGATTACAGACTGTTGGTCATGCATCTTCTTCAAGACCAGTTCAACCACCACCTCGACCTCCTCCAGTTAAGATCTTTGACAATGATGTCTCATGGAACTCAGCCGATGCTGCTGCCTCATCTTCTGATGATGAGGAAGCACCAGTATTTCCACCTTTTGATGATGATCCTAACGATGATGACTCCGATCATGACCCGCAGGCCCATCTAATTCCAAGGCATATGGGTCGGAGACCACGAGTCGTGAGTTCCTATGCTAATTCCGCACGGAACATCGGACTCTCTGACACTGCTACTGATGCCGCGGGGCCTTCTAATGTAAACGAAGGAGTAGAAGTAGATGTGGAAAATATAGTTAATGGTGAGAAACGAGGGAGAAAAGAATTGAGTGAAGCTGTGATAGAGTCGGATAAAGTTTTAACTACCGACTCTCCCCAAACCGATCCGAGTCGGGTAGCCACATCTTCTACCAACGAGCGTACGTCGCTGTTGCGTATTGAACAAGTCGTGGTCTGCCCAGCCATGCATATCACAGCCCCACCAAGCCACTCATCGGTCTCTCAACAGACCGGTGTTTCATTTGCCACAGGGGATTTAGCACAAAGTCTATCGGCAACACGTTCGATGTTTGCTGGTATTGAATCAGGTAGGCTCATGCCCCGGCCACCGACCTTCCTTCAACGCACATCGAGTCTAGGACCAATCGGAAGAACATATTTTCCTAGGACACATATGATGGTACAACACCAAGTTGCGGGCTTACGTTCCCCAACCGGAACACCATGAGTGAGGCCGCCATTTGTTGGTACCCCACGAGGACCGGGTGGAAGTCCTGTCATGGTCAACACTATGCCAGCCATGAACATAGGCCGTACGGTTGCTACAACCGCTACTATAACCGGTAACCTAAGTGGTCCGGATCTTGCCCACATGTTCCCAAATATTCCACAGGATCAGATAGTACGCATGCTTGGACCGCCTCCACATTATATCACTTTTACCGTGCTTGCGTCCGCCTTAGGTTCAATCAACACTACCTTAAATCAACACAGAAATGCTTTACAACGCACAATTGAACGAATACCACAAGAAGTGAGCAGAGCCATCAAAGGAAAACACGTTGCTGAACCATCGTCAACTCCTTCGAATCAACCATCCCGCAATGAATCCGATCCAAATACACCACCACCATTACCGTTACACCAAATACCTGAAAACCAACTCAAATCAGAGCTGTTAGCCCGTCTTCTTGCCAAGAGTGACTCGAGTACAGCTGAAGAGGTTGACTTAATTGCATTACTTCGTCAACATACCCAACCTCAAGCCTAATCCTCAACCCAACCACCTTCTAGCAACGACTTCAAGCGTCTAACTGATTCAATGACATATATGACGAATGCTATGATGAACGGATTCACCTCCATCACTAACAGGCTTAAAGCTGTCAAAGAGAAGTGTGGGATCCAAGCTGAAGCTCCACAGAAACGTAGGCATGATGATCCGGATGATCCTGATCTTCATGAGGGGGAGAAGAGAGCATGGGTCAGGGAAACAACGGACACGGGTACGAGTACAGGAAATGAAGGGGGTTCAGTCAGTGAACAGGTAACCACTACTGAAGGTGGTACGGCGACTGATGTGGTACAAACAGATGATACTGAAATAAATGTTCTAGCTGATGTCATAACCAGGGTTGAAAAGCCTTCGGCTGTTGACAATAGAACGGCAGACGAGCGGATGGCCGACGGTATGATTATTGAGATAATCTACATTGATTCAGAGGAAGAGCCAGGAAAGTTAAGCCACAAGATAAAAGAAGAAATGGTTGATGCTTTGGATGATGAACTTGACACTACTAGGGATCAGGCTATGGAAATTGAATCTGAAGATGATGCTCCTTCATTGTTAGAAACTGCAGGTCCGAGTATAGGTACTTCAGCTCCACAAGTTCCGGTATTTCATGATGGAAAGATCAGGGATCCAGTACTTGAGGCAGAACTCCAAATCTATCAAGTTGTTATTGATGATGAACCAAGGTACGTGGCTACGGGAGAAAGAGTGGCACTCCTGACTCCGTATCTAGAGACTCTAAGGAAAGAATTATATGTACGAGATGTTCAGCGAATCAACTTGGAGAAAGTTTATGGGATTGAAGACTGGCCGTCACTAAAGAAGATCGAGTTTCTGTATGTCATGAAAAATAAAGACAGAGAATCAGGTGCTGTCAGATCGGACAACATGATTATGAAGTTGCTGAAGGTTGAATCTCAAAAACTATTTAATGTCTTTTATCCTGAGTTCACCGTCTTGAGATCTGATGGTTCCGAATGTGTGTTCTCTGAAGCTGACTTCAAAAGTCTGAAACTTTATGATTTTCTGAGTCTTTACAACCTCCTAGCCACCCGCCCAGAAAAGAAGATTGCATATGACGCTGCTTATCAAAGTGTGAAGAAGTTTATGAGAAATATTCTGAAGTTCTCATACCTTACCGATTTTCAGATGGGCTTGGAATCTCGTCAAGCTCATGTGAACATAAGATAGCCAAACAGACGACTGCCTGATATTCAAGGTATCCCCGCTTACACCGTACTGAACAAGCCTGAGCTCGGGGTTGTCTATCTTGATACTGACTCAAAAAAGAGATTCATGAGAGTTATTTAGATCAACAAGTTCTGTGAGGGTACTTTGAAGACGATTTTGGTTCATCTGGAAAGCAAACTTCGTCTAGATGCGAGTGGAGAGGTAAAGCTCAAAGACAAAGAAAAGGACCTGATCAACCAAGTGATTGAAGCCATCTCCTACCGGAAGGACTACCGACTTGCACTGCGAAGATTCGAGATCATCTTTGGCATTCGAAAGAAGTACGTGACCCCGGTGGACACCTAAATCTTTTGCCTCTACATTGGTACAAAGGGGGAGATTGTTAGTGCTTAATATGAATTGTACCAAGTAGAGGGACTTATTATGTAATAGGGTCATAGTTATCCCTAGGTATATATAGTTTGCTAATTTCTCTTTGAGAAATTAGGTCATCTTACACACACTAGCCACACACACAAGAATTGTATTCCAATCCTATTGTGAGCTAATTGAACTTTGAATGAATATAGAGATGGCTTCCTTTGATGTTATGTTTGATTGATTACTTGTTCTGGGATCACAAAATCAATTATTGATTTTGAATCCACATTGACATAATAACATTAAAAATTAAAATTTAGTGTCAAAGGAGAAAAAAAGATGGACGTTTTGATCAAATTCAAAAATAAGTTATCGATGGATTTATTATAAGACAAAGTAAAAAAATAATATAATACATAATATGAAGAAAAAAAATTAAGAGTGCATTTGGTTTTTAGCACAGGGCCTCCAAAATATCAGGAACGGCCCTGTGTGGTGACGTATATTATTTAAAAGTGTCACCGTACGTAGTACGGCATACAGTTATGTTTATTTTCCAACTTGTCACCATAACATGACATAAAGTGACGTTTATTTCTCAAAACATTCAACATAGCATGATATACAATGACATTTATTTTTTTAAATCGTCATTGTATCATGATATACAGTGACATTTATTTTTCAAAATCGTGATTGTAGTAGAAGTTATAGTGACGTTTGTTTTTAAAAATTGTCACCATAACAGGACATAAGGTGGTCTTTGTATTTAAAAACCATCACTGTTGAACGACATACAATGATGCTTATTTTACATAATCATCATAGTAGCAATATATACAGTTACGTTTATTATTCAAACTCGTCATCATAACATAATGTACAGTGACATTTGTTTTTCAAAACCGTCACTGCAGAATGACCTACGGTCATGTTTATTTTTAAAATCGTTATTGTAACATGACCTATGGTCACGTTTTTTTTTTCAAAGTCGGCAATGTAGTATGAGAGTTGGTGACATTTATTTTATTAAATCGTCAGCGTAGCTGACTTATGGACACGTTTAATTTTCAAAACCGTTTTCGTTGCATTATACACGACCACGTTTATTTTTTAAAACCGTCACTAGCTATAGTATGAGATTTTGGTGACTTTTATTTCTTAAAATCGTCGATGATTAAACACATGTTACATTGACAATACATAGACGTTTAATCATATATGATTAAACACACGCCAAGCCGTGTAATCATGTATGATATCACACTTCCCGCGGCCTCGCATAATGTTTAACTTCTCGCATGATCCTTCTGTAACACCCCGAATTTTCATTAATTTATAATTTAATGTGAATGGGATCGTTTTGTAATTTAGTCTAAGTTGTGGACTATTTGCAATTATAACTCTAGGGTTGAAATTGTAACTTATCCAAAGTCTAATGTTAAGATTGAAAATTCAATTTGAGGGGTTATTTGGACAATGTTGAAAATTAAAATTGGAGGACTAGTTGGTCATTCCTTGTAAGTGAGATTACCTTAAGTGTAGGTAAGCCTCATCATTTGAAAAACATCTCAGAGGTGTTCTTGTTGAGTCGGTCATAATCAGAGGAGAGAAAGAAGGAAGAAGAAAACTCTGGTAAGATTCATCCATAATTTCTAATCAAGTTTTGATAGATGTTGGGTTTAAGCAAAGTTATCTGTGAATAGGTATTTAGAAGTCTTTAGCAAACAGTTTGGATTGTGCAGAAGAAAGGAATTCATCTTCTTCAGGTGAGTTCATCGATTCATTTTAAACTTACCGGTTGAAATTAAATCATATGATTGTGTATAAAATAGCTGAATGACTTGGTATAACGGTATTAAGATTAAGTCGAGTAATAAATTGATTTTTATGAGCTTATGTTTGTAATTTTGACGTGAATCGAAGGTACTGAATCGTAGTACCGGTATTAGAAAATTTCCGGAACTGGTTTGAATTCCGGAAATGGACTAGTTCCGGTATTGGTTTGAATTCCGGAAATAAATCAATTCCGGAAGATGGGCTCGATTTCGAATCCGGAAGTTGGGCCAAAAAATGTAGTCCAGAATCAATTCCAGAAAGTGGGCCGAAGATTATGATCCGGAACTCATTTCCGGAAGTGGGTCAAAATGGTTGGGTTCCGGTATCAAACTTCCGGAATGGGCTTGGAATTGGGTACCGGAATTGGGTACCGGAATAGGAAATTACCAGAAGTGGGTTTTGCATTTGAGTACCGGATCTAATAAAATACCGGAATGGGCTTAAGGTTTGGATCCGGAATTATCACTTCCGGAATTGGGCTTGACTTGGTAATACCGGAACAATGAAATTACCGGAACTGGGCTTGGTCTTTAGGTACCGGAATTGTTAAGGTTCCGGAATTGGGCCTTAGCTATTGGACCGGTATATTTTGGTATTAGAATGGGCTTTAAGCCCGACATTAAATGGAACCAAATTTAGGTTTAGAATTTAATTAGGATTTTGATTTTATTAAATTAATTCCGTAAAATGGAGTTCGGAATATTTTGATTTTGATATTTGGAAGAGAAACCGCCGGGATTAAAGTTACGTTAAGTTGTTAATATTCTTAAAGCTAAGAATATGTTACGAGATATATATTAATTAGATTTCGGTTTTGGGTTTTATAGTCCGGAAATAAAGAATTACGGAATGGACTTTGAGTCCGTATTAAAGGGACCCGAATTAGTTTTGGAATCCAGTTATGGTTTTGGATTTTAAATTAGAATTTCGTATTCAGATAATCCCACTTTTTGAGTACGGAATACTTCCTAATTATAGTACTTGAAAAGGGAAATAATTGAGAATGAAGAAGCGATGAATTGTTTAATATTCTTAGAGTTAAGAATATATATATATATATATATATATTGCGAGAGATAGTGTGATATGTTATTATACATATACACTAGTACGTATATGGATCCATAGACAATATTAGTATGTGATCACGTGAAATAGATCGGGATCTTAATGGTAATTTCCGTTGATTAAATGAACGTGGAATAGGCGGAGCACTAATCGTAATTCCCGTTGGCCAATATTGTGGATTGTTAATCCTATTTCGAGAGGTGATTATTAACGTGGAAAATACTTAAAGTGATTTATATTTCCCGTTGATTTGATAAACGTGGAATAGGCCGGGCTCTAAAGGTAATTCCCATTTTGTGTTATGATGTGATAAACGTGGAATTGACTAGGCTCCTAAAGGTATTCCCGTTGATTGAAATGTGGATTAGACCGGACACTTAATGGTAAATCCAATTTCATATTGTGATGTAGAATCGTGGAATAGACGAGGCACTAATCGTAATTCCCGGTTTCTGTTGGAAGGTAAGGATCCGGCCGGGCACTTAATGGTAATTCCTCCTTCCACTTCAAGAAATAGACATGGTGCCAATTGTAATTTCTTGATAAGAGCAGTGATCTAGAATCTGCAATGATTCGTAGAAGGCTCTTGATTTTGATGATATGACTTTCTGAACGTTAGTCATAGGCATGTGATCGGGTATGTTCCCGTCATAGAGATGAGCACATGTACGGTAAGAATGGTGGTGAACAGGTTTGTTTATATGCTTTGGATATATGAGTTTCCAGGCTGTTAATGTTTTAATTTGAATTTGGATGTTCTCACTAGGCGTAAGCCTAATTGTTAAAATTAAATCTTCTTACCAGGTACAGGCTCAGGGAAGTAATGGGATGTGGGATGAGAGCTTTTGAAGCATTCAACTTTTGAGATAAGCGGAGGATTTAGCTAACACAATGAAGCTTTTTGATGGATTGCTTAGATAACCCAGTTAATCTGATATTATAGTTGACATGATTAGATTAATAGGTTATTTGGAGAATTCTATGTTTGTAAATATGAACCCTCATAGTTAGTTCTCTTCTTATATAAAAGTTTGGATGTTATTTTGTCATAACTTGTTACAATTTGAGTTTCAAATTGGCCCTGATTTTTAGGGTGTTACAATTTGGTATCAGAGCTGAAGTTTAAGCGATCTAGGTATGATAATGAGATACCTAGACTTAAGCTGAGATGAATTAAGTTATGATTGTGATATATGGGTAGAGGTACTAAGACGGGATAGTCTTAGAGTCGACGGAAATACGTGAAATTAGAACTGTAACGATGGTAACGAGGATTCTCATGTATAGTATGTTCACAATTTCAATTAGCTAATGTTATTATGAATATATTGTTACACAAGTATACTTGTTTCTAAATTGTTACAGTGACTAATGAGCGGTAAAGTACGTTTCGTGTGTCTGGATATGTGTAACGATTTCTTATGGTTATTTCTTTGTGCAATCAAAACGATGGTGAATACACCAACAAGATCCCCTAATTCTTCGGAGAATAGGGCAGTAAATGACTAGGGTTTGGAAAGACAACCTGAAGCGGGCGGAACACATGAAAGTCCGCCAAGGCCACCTCTAATAGGAGGAATGGATAGTCAAGCACAAAGAACGAGTACCGATACTTCTAATCCGGTGATAGCTGAGTCTACAATGGAATCTCGCATGATGGAAAATATGATGTAAATGATGAATACAGCAATGGCACAACAATCAAAAATGTTCATGAAAGCGCTAAATGATCGAAGTTCTGAGCTACAACGAACGGAGACAAGTACTGGTGTAGTAAATCCAGTTCGTAATCCTGTGGTGAATGTAAACAGGAAGGTGGAAAGAGTTTGTTCTTATAAGACGTTTCTAAGCTGTAAACCGCCAGAGTTCACCGGAGCAGACAATCCAGTAGCATGTATGAATTGGCTCAGAGAAATGGAACAAGATTTCCGAGCTTGTGAATGTGATGAAGAATCGAAAGTCAGGTTCGGTTCTCAAATGTTGCGAGGTAACACCTTAATATGGTGGAATATCGTAACATCTACTGTGACGACTCCAGTCTTAGCTGCTATGACATGGGAGTCATTCAAGAAAAATATTTTGGAGGAATATTGTAATGAGAACGAAATGGATAGGATTGAAGAAGAGTTTCAGACTCTTAAGAAGGGTACTTCGACTGTTCGGAAGTACACCGAATCATTTATGGAAAAGTTGAACTTAGTGGGGCATGTGGCTTCAACGGAAAAGGAGAAGATTAAAGCTTACCTGAAAGGCTTACCGGCCGATATGAAGTCTAGAGTCAGAAGTTCTAAGGCCTTGACTCTGAGGGAGACGATTGAGGAAGCAAAGATCATGGAGGAGGTGTATGCAAAGGATAAAGCTGAGAAAGCTCAAGTAGGAGAGAAAAGAAAGGGGGAGGGTCGATCGGAATCTTCGCATGGGTTGAAGTCCTCTATTGGGAAAACTTCTTTTGTGCACCGCCAGGAGCTGGATTGGTGCCAGAAATGTAAAAGTAAGCACTATGGTCTGTGTCAGATGACTTGGTTAAAATGTTTTAAGTGTGGTGAGAGTGGTCACACAATAGGGAAGTGTCCCATATAAGGACATACATGTTTTGAGTGCAAACAGCCCGGTCATTATCGAAAGGATTGTCCAAAGCTTAGGAAAAGCGGAAATCAAGAAAAGAAAACGAATACCCTAAGACCACCAGGCTAAACATTTTACATGATGGCGGACGAAACTGAAGAATTGGCGGCTGTACTTTTGATACGTTCCTTGTTAGTTTTATACATAAGTATATTATGCAAGTAATCCTAACTTGTCTTTTGTATTTCAATATGTGGTAAAAGTTAGTTATACCAGTTTATACTTTTGGAAAATGTGTTATGGTAAAAGTGGTTAAATAAGATCAAGCCATAGTTGGGTAAAGATTTGATGATGGTAACAGTTGCTCCAAGGAGATCTGCAGAGTTTTAAGTTGGGGAGCGGGTAATGTTGAAGGAAATAAGATTAAGAAAACATGGAAAGTTGAGTCCTTGTTCTTCTTGGACCTTTAATTGTGATTATGTATGTAAACTTGAATTTGAAGGGACATACAATATGTTTTACGTTGGTTATCCTTAAAAAGGAATATTAGTTATCCGCAATTGTTTATATAGTTTCGATTTCGAGGACGAAATCATTTTCAAGTTGGGGAGATTTGTAACACCCCGAATTTTCATTAATTTATAATTTAATGTGAATGGGATCGTTTTGTAATTTAGTCTAAGTTGTGGACTATTTGCAATTATAACTCTAGGGTTGAAATTGTAACTTGTCCAAAGTCTAATGTTAAGATTGAAAATTAAACTTGAGGGGTTATTTGGACAATGTTGAAAATTAAAATTGGAGGACTAGTTGGTCATTCCTTGTAAGTGAGATTACCTTAGGTGTAGGTAAGCCTCGTTATTTGAAAAACATCTCAGAGGTGTTCTTGTTGAGTCGGTAATAATCAGAGGAGAGAAAGAAGGAAGAAGAAAACTCTGGTAAGATTCATCCATAATTTCTAATCAAGTTTTGATAGATGTTGGATTTAAGCAAAGTTATCTGTGAATAGGTATTTAGAAGCCTTTAGCAGACAGTTTGCATTGTGCAGAAGAAAGGAATTCATCTTCTTCACGTGAGTTCATCGATTCATTTTAAACTTACCGGTTGAAATTAAATCATATGATTGTGCATAAAATAGCTGAATGACTTGGTATAATGGTATTAAGATTAAGTCGAGTAACAAATTGATTTTGATGAGCTTATGTTTGTAATTTTGACGTGAATCGAAGGTACTGAATCGTAGTCCCGGTATTAGAAATTTTCCGGAACTGGTTTGAATTCCGGAAATGGACTAGTTCCGGTATTGGTTTGAATTCCGGAAATAAATAAATTCCGGAAGATGGGCTCGATTTCGAATCCGGAATCAATTCCGGAAGTTGGGCCGAAAAATGTAGTCCGGAATCAATTTCGGAAAGTGGGCCGAAGATTATGATTCGGAACTCATTTCCGGAAGTGGGTCAAAATGGTTGGGTTCCGGTATCAAACTTCCGGAATGGGCTTGGAATTGGGTACCGGAATAGGAAATTACCGAAAGTGGGTTTTGCATTTGAGTACCGGAACTGGGCTTGGTCTTTAGGTACCGGAATTGTTAAGGTTCCGGAATTGGGCCTTAGCTATTGGACCGGTATATTTTGGTATTAGAATGGGCTTTAAGCCCGGTATTAAATGGAACCAAGTTTAGGTTTAGAATTTAATTAGGATTTTGATTTTATTAAAATAATTCCTTAAAATGGAGTTCGGAATATTTTGATTTTGATATTTGGAAGAGAAACCGTCGGGATTAAAGTTACGTTAAGTTGTTAATATTCTTAAAGCTAAGAATATGTTACGAGATATATATTAATTAGATTTCGGTTTTGGGTTTTATAGTTCGGAAATAAAGAATTACGGAATAGGCTTTGAGTCCATATTAAAGGGACCCGAATTAGTTTTGGAATCCAGTTATGGTTTTGGATTTTAAATTAGAATTTCGTATTCAGATAATCCCACTTTTTGAGTACGAAATACTTCCTAATTATAGTACTTGAAAAGGGAAATAATTGAGAATGAAGAAGCGATGAATTGTTTAATATTCTTAGAATTAAGAATATATATACTGCGAGAGATAGTGTGATATGTTATTATACATATACACTAGTACGTATATGGATCCATAGACAATATTAGTATGTGATCAAGTGAAATAGACCGGGATCTTAATGGTAATTTCCGTTGATTAAATGAACGTGGAATAGGCGGGGCACTAATCGTAATTCCCGTTGGCCTATAATGTGGATTGTTAATCTCATTTCGAGAGGTGATTATTAACGTGGAAAATACTTAAAGTGATTTATATTTCCCGTTGATTTGATAAACGTGGAATAGGCCGGGCTCTAAAGGTAATTCCCATTTTGTGTTATGAAGTGATAAACGTGGAATTGACCGGGCTCCTAAAGGTATTCCTGTTGATTGAAATGTGGATTAGACCGGACACTTAATGGTAAATCCAATTTCATATTGTGATGTAGAATTGTGGAATAGACGAGGCACTAATTGTAATTCCAGGTTTCTGTTGGAAGGTAAGGATCCGGCCAGGCACTTAATGGTAATTCCTCCTTCCACTTCAAGAAATAGACATAGTGCCAATTGTAATTTCTTGATAAGAGCAGTGATCTAGAATCTGCAATGATTCGTAGAAGGCTCTTGATTTTGATGATATGACTTTCTGAACGTTAGTCATAAGCATGTGATCGGGTATGTTCCCGTCATAGAGATGAGCACGTGTACGGTAAGAATGGTGGTTGAACAGGTTTGTTTATATGCTTTGGATATCTGAGTTTCAAGGTTGTTAATGTTTTAATTTGAATTTGGATGTTCTCACTAGGTGTAAGCCTAATTGTTCAAATTAAATCTTCTTACCAGGTACAGGCTCAGGGAAGTAATGGGATGTGGGACGAGAGCTTTTGAAGCATTCAACTTTTGAGATAAGCGGAGGATTTAGCTAACACAATGAAGCTTTTTGATAGATTGCTTAGAAAACTCAGTTAATCTGATATTATAGTTGACATGATTATATTAATAGGTTATTTGGAGAATTCTATGTTTGTAAATATGAACCCTCATAGTTAGTTCTCTTCTTATATAAAAGTTTGGATGTTATTTTGTCATAACTTGTTACAATTTGAGGTTCAAATTGGCCCTGATTTTTAGGATGTTACACCTTCCATATCTATATATAGATATGTATGTATATATATATATATATATATATATATATATATATATATATATATATATATATATATTACTAACTATTAAAGCATGGAGTACAACTTTTTTAAGCATTAAATTTGAAAATCTATGAATTACAAGTTAGGAAGCACAATGTACAACTGATAAATGTTGACTACTTTTTTAGGCGACTTCTACTCCCGCTTTCTGCTTCTTGTACTTTTTATTGTATTCAAGTCAAATTTCAAATTCAAAAGTAGCGTTACTTCTTCCTCTTAACTTTCCTCCTTCCCCCATAAAACCCCCCATTTTCCTTCTGTCGTCTTCAAACACAGTATCGCATGGTATTCAAATTTCAAACGATGATATGAACCATGTTTGCCGCTCCATTTGTATGAGTTCCTCCATCCAACCATCCACCGCTCCAAAACCCTAGATTTTGCGTGTCCTATATCTCTCTCCAAAAAGGTTTCATATTTTCGAAACTTTTACCTATGCGTCTTCCACCAGCTGAATCTCTGGTATGGTGCGCTCTCTCTAAATCTTTACTCTCTTCATCTCTAGATTTTTGGTCTTGCTGCCACCTCCATCTTTTATTTTGTATTGATTTGTTCAAATTATTTCATCTTAGTTGCTATACGACCTCCATTTTTTATACTAGGGTTTCTGGGTTAGCAGTCTGTTATTATTTTCTTAAATATAAAATATTATTGCTGTTAATCTATGAGATATGTAGGGAAGGTTTTCGCAAGCAAACCAAGGAGTGTGTCTTTGGTCAATTTTTTTATATAGGTATCTTCAAAGTCTTTGGTAAACATCATCTTCTTGGAGGGTTTACGGCTCTCCTTTTTTGCAGGTTAGTTTAATAATTTTCTTTTTAATAAACTAATATTTGTAGATCTCAGGTAAGTAAGCTAACCTATGTTCTACTCACTACATCCGAAACTGGAACTAAAGCATATTTCATGACATTGAGATGAATGGTGCAGGTTTTCACTTGGGCTGAAGGAACTATTGTTGATGCTCAACACATAATGGTAACATAATTAGCAGGAAACTACGTAAGGAGAATTGGTGAATTGGGGTTTAGGTGTTACCAATCACGAAGATGTCTTGATAAATTGACATCAATGGATCTTATTGACAATATGGTTTCTTGGTGATCTTAGCTTGTAAGAAGTGTTATATGTTCCCAAGTGGACATGTAGCTTGCATAGATGTGTTATTTGGCCAAAAATGTAGTTGCATTTCTACATTTGATGCTTTCAGGATTAATTTGTGTAATTGTTTTTGCTGATCTTTGTATGGTAATTTCTTGCTGAACCTTCACCTCTTCATACCACTACATTAAATTGGTCGATGAGTATAAGCAGATGTTATCCCAAGCCACCGAGGCATTGTCAACCTTCCTAGAGTATATAATGTATGTATGTTTATTTATCTTTCTATATGTGTTTTGATATAATATGTATGTTGTAATCATTACTGTGTATTTAATCTTTTTATATCCTTCGTAGATTTTGGGTGCAAATAGTTCACTTAATTCATCATTGATACCTATCTAAATTGTTGGCTGCTAGGTAACAGCTTGGCCAACGGGCTGTTCCCATGGGGAATGGGTTTGATATTGGTTTGACTACATAAGTCTAACAAGTTTGAGGTTTTGCCATCATTGGCACTTTTCAAACAATTGTGGCTATAACTAACCCTTGAAATCATCTTTAAGTTGACATCCTTGAAATTCCGCTTTACATGCATTTTGCTGTAATGTTGCTTTTCCAGGGGATTCCTCGACTCCCCAAAATATGCTTGTACATGCCATTGGTGTAAAATCCAAACATGGAAGTCAAGTGATTGTTGTTGCAAGTCCTCCATTAACAAAAGAAGATCATGTGGGTTCCTTGCTTCTAGGTGCAAGCCTATGGAAAACTGGAGGTTCGACTTCTGAATCTCATTTATTCTTGGTTCTTTTTTGTTCAGATTCTACTATCATTCTTTCTTTTGTGTTTTTGTTCATAATTCCCAATTCTTACAGATTATTAACTTGAATTTCATGAATTTTAATTGTAGCATGTGCTGAAATGGAGAACATAATAATAGAACCAATTATCAAATTAGATTCTTTGTTGTCTTCATCAATCCCGCTTCCGATTCAACATCAAATCCAGTAACAGTTTTCTTGATTCTGATTAAGTTAACTAACATTACATTTTCTTTTTCTTAACCAAAAAATGCAATCCACGGCCACCGCCTAAATTTGCTGCTACCTTTTAGTTGAGTTAATTTCATTTGATTCATTGACATTCATTTGATTTTATTCCCTCCCTTCGCGTGTCTCACTCTCACTGTGTTGTTGCCTGTGATTCTAGAAGTTTAGGAAAGAGGAATAGTTCAATCATATTAAGAAAAATGTTAAACAGAAAGTTCTTTCTACCAAAATCAGGTAATAGTACAATGATATGAAGAAGATGAGAAAATGTTTGAATAGCAAAATGCCTTAAACTAAGAAAGGGTTTTAAGAGATGTACATAGTTAATTCGTTGCCCTTTGATGCAATCTATAATTTGCAGCCATAATCGAAATTATGTCTTCTGATTTAAGATATTTTTATCTTTAAATAGGATTGTATTACTTTTCATGGGCATATGTGCTAAAAAATGAAGCATAGTGATCAATATTTGCATGCCAAGTAGTTGTTTTAGCCATTACTTGGTATTATGGTTGATTTATTATCATTATTGGGCATGTTTGTGAAGTTATTTTATGTTATTTTCACCTGATTGGTGTATAGGTAAGTGACTGGGAACTCAAAGATTATATTGGTGGCATTGTTTCAATTGATGGGAAAATAGTCGACGAAGAGTCAACCATCCTTATTTACTGGGTAAGACTCTCAATTATTTCCTTGTCTTTTATCGGGTAAGATTCTCGGTAAGGTAAGTGACCCGATAAGCGTTTACCGGTAAACATTTTGTAAATGACCCCTTACTTTTTTGTGGTTAAGTAGAAAAAAGGGTAAATGCAATAAGTCCGCCATTCTGGTTTGGTATTTGTTGTGTACCTAGACCGTGTGATAAAAAATAGGTGTTAAGAAGTCAATATAAGTACAAAAACTATTGGGAAAACTGATGAAAAATGTTGTGTTTTGGGTGAAAGTAGAGGTTCGAGGTGTCAAATGTGACAACAATAGGAGGATGAAAGGTTGAGACCGAAAGAAAACATGATTGGTTGATCTTGCTGGTAAGGTTACATCATGTAATTGCAAGGGGAAAGTCATCTACACAGACTTCACTCGTCTATTTAAAGGGAATGCAACACGATATTTGTTATAGGTGTAGAGGTTGTATAATTAAATCATGTCTTATATCTGAGATCTTTAAAATATTCGTGCAGGCAATTGGAATTTATTATAAATTAAAGTGGATGATATTTCCACTATTTGAACTACTACTAGAGAGTTTTTTAATTGTGATGAAAACATTCTCCTATCATTGTGGTCCATTGGGGAGTAGTAAAAATTATTTTCACCAATTAAATAAATAGAGGGACTTCATCTAAATTACAGAGTGTTGATATTTTGGAGCATCAAATATTGTTATGTATCAAGTATTGTATACCAATTAGTTGTGTTTGGTTTGAGCCTTGTCTCATAGTACAGTTAGTAGGCTTGAGCTTGATTTATGGTGTGTGAAGGTCATAAAAATTGGTATTTTGATTTCTTTCAAAAATAATATCACTTTGGTATATAATCTTATTTCTAACAAGCAAGAAATAGAAATTCTGTCTATTGGGCTTGAAATTTTGAAAAACTTAAAAGTCTAATAATTTATACATGTATTTGTTTTCATTTAGTGGTCATCGTGAAATCATTATTGACAAATGAACGCCAACAACACTATCGCGTTGTGCTAGAACGACCGCTTCACTTGTATCGATCGCGATGTGCTAGAAGGCCAACAATATTGTGAGTTGTTGTGCTTGAAGGTCAACAGAGTGTATTGTGAGATGTTGTGCTTGAAGGCCAACGGAGTGTATTGTGAGATGTTGTGCTTGAAGGCCAACAAAGTGTATTGTTGAGTTGTGCATAAGTGTCAACCATTGGGTATTAATCAACGGTTTTATAAATTGTTTTAATACATGGTTTTATATAAATTGATCTTATAACGGTCTTGAAATGATAGGGATTATCTCAATAGACTGTTTGGTCTAACACTCATTTTGTTTTCAAAAATATGCATTTCAGGATTGCGGAGAGTAGGAGGTAAAGGAAAAGTTAATAATGTAAAATCGCCTTATTTGATTTATCTTGTTGGAGATAATCGAGAAGAAAATTGAAGTCTGATTTTAATATGTGAATATATGGATCTTTCGTATGAAGATTTTATTAGCAAAAAGTTTGTTTGTTAATTCATAGAGTTGTATAGATTTGTAGAATGGGACCCAGTGTGTAACCCCATTGTGATTTGTTTTATATAATATTCCAAATTATTTGTTACGTGGATTTGCGGGTTGTTACAAAGTGAATTCCAGTTTATGCCCTATATGACGTTGAAGTCGAATCGGTGGGACACCTGTTCTTTGGGTGCCAACTAGCCAAGGAGATATGGAAGAAAATCGGTCAGGGGTGGGGATTAGATATTCCGCTCTTAAATGAAACTTCAGAGCTGAATGATTGGATGGATTCGTTGAGATTGCAGAAAATGGGCTTAGTTTGTCTCGAGGGAGTTATTTATACGGCGCTTTGGACGGTTTGGTCTTACCGGAATGGGACTCTGTTTAGAAGTTCTAAGACGAAAAAAGCGGTGTTGTGGAATAATATTGTTACCCACTCATTCTTTTGGATTATGAATAGGGGCAGTAAGCTTAGGTGGCGTTTGTTTTTTAAGAGGTGCTGAAGTATGAAATCTGATTTCACTTCTGATTTTTAAGTGGTGGTGCTGAAGTCTGAAATCTGAATAATAAGACTGTTTGTTTTTGTAAAATGGTAAATGTCTGAATCTGATTTCACTTCTAATTCCATCCATTTATTTATCGAGCTCCTTTGCAACTTATTTCATAAATTTCACATGTTCTCTGATCTACTCTAGATTCAGAATCACATCCGATACAACAAAAACACCCGTAAGATACCTCTCTTTTTGTGACTTTTCTTACCCGCAAGTCTTCCTTGCAACCTTCATGGCTACACCCATTCGAAAGCCTTTTTCCAGCCAACATTCGTGTAATTATATTGAACGTTATACTCTCGAACCACTTGCACATTGGGACCACAGATCTAATTGGGTCTCATTCTTTAAGGTCGACAGCAACAAAGCGAACTCGTTAACAAACCAGTTCACTGGAGCTTGGCCATAAAGAAGATGGAGGTGGCCTAAATGGCAGTGCCCCGGGTACATGAGTCAAAATAAAAAAAAACACTATACTAAAATCTTCTTCATAACTTTTGAACCCCACCTTCGAAATCAACTTTCAAACACTCCTCAAGATCCCAATAAAAAAATGTGGTTGGATTGGACAAGATTATCAAAAATCATGTTTATAAATCCTTGAGAATTGACAGAAATCAAAAACAACAGAAATAAAAAACCACAGGGACGAACCGACGAAGGAGACGAACCGACGAAGGAGACGAACCAACAGACAAATCAAAATCACAGAGACTACTGAAATAAAAAACCACAGGGATCTGGAATCAAAAATATTCTGTGTGGTAGGTAAGCATAAAACAACAATCTAGATCCTCTTTGACAAATTAGGTCAAGCACTCGATTTAGGTCGAACTCGTTTTGCAGATTGACTCGATTTGCAGATTATTTGATTTATGTCACTCCATTTGGACTCGATTTAGGTCTACTCGATTTACTTGTAAAGATCCAATCACAAACAAGTTGAATCAAAGTCTGGAAATCGATTTTGGAGATGACGACCTGGATCGATTTTGGAGAATCGATTTTGGGGATCGATATGAAGTTTATCTGACTGAAGTTCAATCGGGGTCTGAAGATCGATTTGGGTTGAAGATCGATCGACTTTGGAGTCGTGCGATCTGGGTTGGAAATCGATTTTGGAGTGATGCGATTTTGGAGTCTGATGAAGAAGGCATGCCTAGAAAACTAAATAAATGGAAAAAAAGTCAGGAGGTTATCACTTTTTGTTACAGAGAAATTTAAGTGATAAGTGACTCTGAATTTATGAAAAAAAACAAACACTCTTATTTGTAAAAGGTTCGACCGAAAAAGTGATAAGTGATGATTAAGTGCTGAAAATAGAAAAACAAACAACCCCTTAATGTTAATTGGTGTGCTGGTTGCAAAATCCCATGCTTTCATGTTGTTCTCTGTAATGTGGTTTTCGTGCATCTTGCTAGTTAAAAAATCACCATCCATACAAAAAAATAGAATTTAGTGACAAGTATGAGTACCGCTAGTTGTATAGACAGTTTCATCTTTTTGACCTCCTTTGCCTAATACTTTATATCATTTATAATTAATACCACTTTATGTCTACAATAAAAAAAAGTCATTTAATTAAAAAATGTGTAATTATTAAATTTTAATTAATTAAAAGACAATTTATTAAAAATGTAAATTGTCTAAATTAAAATTAGAGAAATGTCTTTTAACATAACTGACAATGGAGAAAGAAAATGTGTTTGAAATATCAGATTATTAAAAAAATGGATTACTTTTTAGACTTTATAACTTTTGGATTTTTTTATTTTACTTGAAGGGATCTTAATAAAATACAAAAAAATGGTGACTTGACTTTTTGACTTTCGTTCTTGACTTCTTTGGGTTAATCATGATCTCTTTATGAAAACATAAAATTCTAAATTCAGAACCGAAGATTTTGACAAACAATAGGAACAAATAGAACAAACACCGATTCACAAATCCGTCACAAATATTCTTGAGAATATATATGTTTTTCTAAAACTTCAGTGACAGATTTGTGACAAATCCATCACAAATATTCTTGAGAGTATATAATTTTTTTTTAAAACTTCAGTGACACATTGTGACGGATTTCCGACGGATTTACGCTGGTGTTGACTTTTGTTGACTTTCTTGATTCTGCCGAAAATCTGTAATAATCGGGTTTCTTTGCTATTTGGAAGGAAGAGCTTGGGATTGGGAGCTTTGGAGTGTGAATCACCATCTTCTTCAAGGTAATTTCCTTCTCCTTAATCCCTTAAAACTCTTGAGTAATGCTTAGAAGCTTATTGTGGATTTTTGATTGCTAAGGTTTTGTTTTGGAGTTTGTTTTTGAGCGACATCTCCCCAAGAGAGTGAATGCGTGGTCTTCCTCCACCCTCAAATTTGGATATTTGATGCCTTTTGTTACACCTTCTTTGACAGGACATTTTGGGTTGTTGACCTCACTTTCCACTGTGTTTTTCTTTGAGATTGGGGTTTTTGGCTCTAAGACCTTAGGCGATGGTTCTTCTAGGGTGGTGGGCAATGCTGTAGCATTAATTGGACTTGGATATGGAATTCTTTTCTATTTCAGCTTGGGTTTTAAGTCGAAACTCTTTGTTTATGGTTTTATCTAAGTCTTTCCCACTTCTAAGTGTCACAACTTTCACATGTTCTTTTCCTGAAGACCTTGGGATTTCTGTGTTACTTGGCAAGGATCCACTAGGTCTGTTACTTTGGTTAAGAGCAAGTTGACTGACTTGTGTTTCAAGATTTCGTATTGAAGTGTTAGTTTGAGCAATAAAACTTTTCAACATTGCTTCCAAGGAAGGGTCTGCTTGTGAAGGGGACTTGTTTTGAAAAGGTGGTTTGTTGTTTTGAAAATTCTGGTTTTGATGATGCTGGTAATTTTGAGAACTGCCAATATGGTGCTGAGTTTGAAAATTGGAATTTCCTTGTTGCTTATGCTCAAGTGGATTTAAACTTGGGTTGTTCCATGAAAAATTTGGATGTTGTTTCCAACTGGCATTGTAGTTATTAGAGTACGGATCATTTCTGTTATGAACATTGTTAACTGATTCAGAGTTATGAGGACAATGTTCATAAGAGTGGTCTCCATTGCAACAAACACATTGTACTGAGAGGACAGATGGAGTGGGTGTAGTGGCAGTCGGTTGTGCTCCTTGACCTGTAGTTATGTTTTTAAGCATATTGGTCATGGAAGAAAGTTGAGCTGTCAATGCAGTATAAGCATCTAAATCATGCATTCCAGCAGTCTTCTTTGTAGTTGGTGCCCTTGGATCAACCCAATGCCAATTGTTTGTGGAAATCTTTTCAAGAATTTCATACCCGGTGTTATACGTATTGGAAGTAAAGGCCCCTCCTGATGTCGCATCGAACATTTGTTTTGCATTTGAATCAAATCCATTGTAAAACGTCTCGAGTTGAATACAGTAGGGAATGCCATGGTGAGGGAATTTCCTTAATATTTCTTTAAACCTTTCCCAAGCATCGGGAACTGCCTCATCGTCCATTTGTTTGAACATGCAAATTTCATTTTTGGACTTAGTATTCCGGGTAGGTGGAAAATATTTTTTTTCAGCCATGTCAGCCCATGATGGTACAGAACCTGGTGCCAATGAATTAAACCAAACTTTTGCCTGATCCCTTAAAGAAAATGGAAACAAGGTGAGTCTTAAGGCATCAGAAGATACCCCAGGAATCAGAAAAACATTGGTGATTTCTTTAAAAGATTTTAAATGTGAGTGTGGATCTTTCGATGGTAATCCGGAAAATTGACCATTGGCTTGCAACATGTGAAACATAATGGGTTTTGTGTGTTGTGTCCATGTGAGGCTTTATGTTGGTCCCGAAGGCATATACAAGTTTGTAGAAGGGGGGGGGGGGGGTTGAATACAAACACACAGATTTTACTTTTCTAAATTGTTTATTGATAAATCATTAACAATTTACAGCTTGTTGCGGAAACAAGATTAAGGATAAACCTAAATCTAAACAAGTTGGAACACTAAGGTTTCTTGCACTAAGAGAGATAAGGAAATTACTAATAATAACCTATCTGAGATAAGAGATTGAACTTGTCCAGAGTTAGCAAGTTACTTCAAATGAAGTGGGTTCATCTCTTTATATACTGCATGCATTTAATGCAAGTCAGTATACACTTTACACGTATCAGCAGCTGGTTGGTTGCATGTCATTGACCTTTGTTGACAACCTTAGTAGCCGCATGTATGAATAGTGTAGTGTCAGAGTTGTTGTACGAATTCAGATAATCGGAGGTTCTTTTCTGACATTTCGTACGGAGTCGTGCAAGGGTGGTTAAGACAAAAGTACTTTGTACGGAGGACTTCATGATCAGCTTTCGTTGATTCAGCGGTCTATCATTTCGTATCAGCGAATGATAGAGTTCAGCGATAGCTAAAGTCTTGTACTTGATACCTCACGTTGAATGGACAAATCTGAGTCTTCGCTGATCCGCATCAGTTCATTAGGAGACTTGTCGCTGGTTTTTGAGCTTGATCTTCGACTTCAGCGTAGAACCTATGTTGACGTGAAACTTGTCTTGAGGGATTATAAGTAAACAACTAACTTATCAGCGATCACCATAAGTACTGAACAGACTCAGACTATTATGGTGAACAGTGTTCGCTGAATGTTTAATCTAAAGAGCGAGAGTTCCTATCAGCGGTACTGTAAGGTCTTAGTACTTATCAACGATAGTGAAACTCTGATACATATTGTTTACTTACAATTTTCACTAAGTATATAAGAGAGGGTCATTATCAAATCACTGAGGGTTTGGATCAACACTTTACAATTCCTGAATTTAGTTTCTCAAAGTTAGGAATTGCATAGTCCATGATTCGCCCATTTTTTGAGTTTGCAAGATCAATTATGTTTAATGGTTCATTTTGGTCATTGTTACCATGAGATTCTTCATCATCATTTTCATTATCAATTATTTGTTCTAGAAAAACATGAACTGGTGGATTTCCAAAAACTGGAGGATTACCAAAAATTGGTGGGTTTCCAAAATTTGGTGGTGCTCTAGGGTTTTCTAAAATTGGTGGTCTCATTGGGTTCCCTAGAGGCGGTGGTATTACTTCTAAGACGGGTGGTCTTGGTCTATGCTCAAATCTGGGTGGTGCATCCATATCGGGAGGATTCATGGAATTTGAAGTTCTTTGTAACCTCCTTCTATGATGAAAGGTTTTTCTATGTCAGGATCTAACTCAAAAAGTTCCCCTCGTGGGATTCGTGGCATACACCAAACCTAATGTGATTCGGACGGTGTTAGAAAAACCAAATCTTTTAAAATACTTTTATAAACTTTAGCGTGCCAATCCCCGGCAACGACGCCAAAAACTTGACAGTGCTTTGAATACACCAATAGACGTGTGCTATATAAACCTCAAAGCAAATATACATTGAGATCTAATGTCGTCATTTCAAGTAATAAAATGGTAAGAACCATGTATCGTCCCACATAGATTGGAGTAAAGGTGCTATAAAGGTCTAATAAAAGAGATGATTTCCAAGGATCAATTCGAAGATATTGTTTTGATTGGATTTATCACAGATTGAATACACAAATAATAAAAGAAATCAAGGGTGTAAGATATTGGGATGAAGTCTAAACACAAATTCCAGCAGGCCAATGTTGTGGCAATGCTACAACATTTGTCTCTCAACAAATAAATTCACCATCTACTTTTTAGGATGCCCTTCCGGATCTTCAACATTGTACTACTGATCTAGATTTCAATCAACCCATTCATGGTGTTGTATCAGTAGCAAAATGATGCCTTCCAAGTATATGGATAAACAAATTACTTTGTTAAAAATCACTCTTCCAAGTTGATCCCATATCAGTTAAGTTGCCGTGTTCTGAGTGGTCCATTCCTGATACACACTCTACACTTTTACCACCATTAGAGATGACCAACTTATCGGGCAAAATCAACCCAGAAAAGATAGAGATGACAAATTCCATTGTCAGTAGCTCTTCCAAGTCTTACTTCCTTTGTCATTCGGATTGACGTGCATTTCAATGGCTCATTCCTGATGCCATGGAACTTTAAAACTTTCAAAGTGATCAAAACGTCATGGAGTAAACTTGATCTCTTATAAAACTTAACATGAAATGGTGAACATCGTTATTGAGAAACGATGTCCACCTTTCTTTGTGTTTAAAACCTCGCCCTTTAATCTCACACCCAAGCTATAGAAATTAGCTACTCATGCTTGAAAGTAAATGACAATAAATGTAAATGACAGAAATTAAAGACATAATTTAAATGACATAAAAGTAAATGACAAGAATGTAAGATGCAATAATTAAAGACAAGAAAGTAGTGCAACAATGTTGTCAGTAATGCTGCAGCAACTCATAAGTAAGAACAAGAAGATGAACAAGATGAAGAACATAAAAAGTAACTTGCATAAATTAAATTAAGCTAGAAAGGTTTTCACATCATTTGTGAATTGATGGAGAGTTACCAAAAACACAACTACACATCCCTATTTAAACAAGAGAGAGATGGCACAATAGCAAAAATCTAAACAAATCTTAAAGTGTACCATACAAGTACACTACATGTACTAAAATATTGTCTAGCTAAAAGAAACTACATGGTACTATTCTCATTACAAACCAAAGATATTTGATTTAAATGTAACTAAGCTAGTTGGATCTAGATTTGCTTGACTTTCTTGACTTGCTTCCCAAAAGATAAGTTCCATGTCATCAAATCGTCTCCAATCTTCATGATATCAATGCTGGAGCAATGAGATAACAATGAGATAACAACTGCCTGCACTAAGAACAAGTTAGCCTTTCTATTTTGTAAAAACAAGTAAAATCGTATACTTAGCTCCATGATTAAGAAAGATGAAAATAAGAGAATAAAATGACTCAAAGGTTGGGATAAAGCAAAATATTATATCTAAAAATAGATTAAAAAAGGCACTTTATGTATTGAATAATCAATGCATATCAGTATGTCACACGACAATGATGTTTTAAAAAATAAACGTCACTGTATGTCATGTTATGGTAACGATTTTGTATATTAAATGTCACCGTATGTCATGTTATGGTAATAGTTTTGTATATTAAACGTCATCGTATGTCATGTTATGGTAACGGTTTTTGAGAAAGACAACCTTTTTTATACACCTAAGGTGACGGTTTTAGCCGATGGTAACGGTTTTTGATGTGATTTGGTAACGTTTTTAAACATAACTAAAAGTGTATAAAAATGACGGCAAGATAGGTGGCGATTTTTATATCCACGAAAGTCGTTACCATATACCCACGGTAACGGTTTTTAACCGTCACTAAAGACCTTTTTTTTACTAGGGCCTAAAGCACTCGAATATATAGTCACGGTCAACCAGGGGGACCTCCTTCAATCGATTCCATGGACCACGAAACGCATCCTTAAATATGGTGGCCATCTCTCGGGAAACGTGGGGATCTAGAAACCTTCATAATTAAAACTTATACAACACAAAAGCCATTTATATCATTTGATTACGTAATCTAAGTTAGGCCTTATACCACATCTACTAACTGGCCCGCCGCCGGAACCTGTCAGTAGTCGTGGTCATCGACTTGGGATTTGTGGTGTCGGAAACGCATTGCCAAAAAGAAACACTACACCTTGGCAAAGAACAAACAAATTTGCACAAAAAATATGTACAATGTTTGCTTTGTGTTTAAATTTTCCAATTTGTTGAAGAGCACTCACTATTGCAAACTATAGTTTCACTTTCAAGAGAATGATTACTATTAATTTGCAAACTATAGTGTCACTCACTAACATTTACATATGCAGGGTCTAGCAAGAAAATTAGGAGATAAAATATATGTAGATAATATGATATGTAAGATGAAGTTGATAATAGAACATCAACAATCAAAGTAAATTAGGGCTACAAGTTAAAATCAGATAGTTTAAACCATTGATATTTGAGAAAAAAAATTACAAAGGTAAGCAGATGCGAAGGGTTGACACGGGTCGATAGGACAATATGGGTGGCGACGGTGGGTGCCAACGGTAGTAGCGACGGGAGGTAAGGTCGTCGATCTGTTTGGGGAGCGGTGATGTTTCGACAAAAAGGTTGATCTGTTTCTATTTTTTCCAAGTGTATATACCTAATAGAGATCTGATTTGTTAATAATTATATTTAAACAGTGACAGATTTGCGACGGAAATTTTGTTGCAAATTACCGACGGAAAATTTCGATCGCTGATTTGCGATGGATTTCCAATGGAATCTGGTTGGGTCATTTAACAACATCTTCTTAAACCAAAACGTGGGGTTGGCTACCATGCTATATGATAATAAGTTGCGCATTCTCCTTCAGCAATTGCTTTTGGCATAGTGGTTTATAAACATTTGGATCCTAACAAGAAGAACATACTATGCATCTGATATTATTAAAGAGCGTACTATGGTTTTATGAACAAATATTACAATCAAATTAGGTTTATAAAACGTCAAAAATATTTGAGTATCATGATAGATTGTTTTATATGACTTATATTCACTAAACTAAAAAAATAAAACGCCATAAAAGGGTTATAATAAGTTTATAGAACGTTTTTGGACGTCTTAACAAGTTTGTATATCTTTTTAAAATAAAGCGTCGTAGTAGTGTTTTATATAACATTATTTGATCTATATTGGTATGTGTCGGTTGTTGATCTATGCATGTATATTTTTAAAATAAATCGGTGTGTGCGTGTGTGTGTGTGTGTGTGTTTTGGTATGTTGGTATGTGTCGGTTGTTGATCTATGCATGTATATTGTGTATATGTGTATATATTGATATCATGTGAATATGTGATCAATGTGTATATATAGTTAATGTGTGATATTTGGAAATCGCGTATGATGTATATATGTGTTATGTATATACATGCATGTGTATATATGAATGATATATATATATATATATATATGAATGTATAAATAGCATATAATATGTGTGTTGTTTGGTTACCCTGTATGTAAACTTAGGTAGTAAGTCATAATGAGTGTTAGTAGGTCTTGATAAGCCATATAAAATATCTTATTGTGTTATAATGGATCTCAATGGGTCTTATTGACCTATAATGGGTCTTAGTGGTCTTATCAACCACATGCAATAGACACCACATACATATATGCAATACACACTTCGCATACAAACATGTAATAAGTCATACACGGTATTGTTGGTTTTTAATGAATTCTGACGGGCTTTAATCGGTTATGTTGGACTTTTAAGCATCTATTGGGCTTTAATTTGTTCTAATGGGCTTTAATAAGTTCCATTGTCTTTTAAAGGGGTTCATTGGGCCTTAATGAATCTATCGGGTTTTAAAAGGTTCTATTGGGCTTTAAAGGGTTTAATTGGACCTTAATTGATCTATCGAGCTTTAAAGGGGTCTATTAGGCTTTAAAAGGCCCAATAGTTCATTAAGAACCACTGTAACCCATAAAACATTTATTGGGCTTTAATCTGTATTAATGGGCTTTAATCGGTTTTATTGTCTTTTAAAGGGATTCATTAGGACTTAATGGATCTATCGGGTTTAAAGGGTTCTATTGGGCTTTAAAGGGTTTAATTGTACCTTAATTGATATATCGAGCTTTAAAGGGGTCTATTGGGCTTTAAAAGGCCCAATAGTCCATTAATAACCACTTTAACCCATAAACATCTATCGGACTTTAATCTATTCTACTCGGCTTTAATCGGTTTTATTAACTTTTAAAGGGATTCATTGGGCCTTAATGGATCTATGTAAAGCCCGTGTTCCGGTACGGTTTATTTTATGTATTTATTTATTATTTTTCTCTAAGCAAATTGTTTGTTAACGAGATTGTCGGGAAAGATCAAAAGGGAATTAGTTGTAGTGTTAGTTGGTTTATTTGTAAAACTTTAACTTTTAGGGGTGGATAACGAAAGTAGTTTAAAAACCTAGGGGCTATAAGGGTACTTTTTGGCAAAGGGTTGCATGGGGTCGGCCCATGAAGGGAACCGACCCCTTCTCGTTTTTTTTCCTGCGAAGCCTACAACATCACCACAAAACCCTATCATCCATTCCTCATTCCTTTTTTTTGGATTGCTGCCGTCGAACAACCCTAAACCCCCCTCCCCATCGTTTCTTGCTACTGCCGTCGGAGCACCCACACAGTCGGCGCCGCTGTCGGCGTCGCTGTGCTCATCGCCGGCGAGAGAGAAAGGTTCAGCGAGAGAGTGAGCGAGAGAAAGAAAGAGACGATAGCGGCAGCCGGGACGTGAAGGTCGGGATCTCTCGTGGTTTTCTGCGGTGAGGTACGGTTCCGTTTCCTTTTCGTTTCTTTTCTTTCGTCGTTTTCAACCGCAGGCCACCACCGCCGCCGCTGCAGCCTTGGCTGCCGGCGGTGTGGCCGCCGCCATGCACCACCAGCCGGTGGTTGTAACGTGCAGGGGCGGGGGTTGTCGGGCTGTGCGTAGGGTGAGTGGCTAGGCTAGTTGGTTGGTTTATCCTTTCGGGTCTCGCCGGAGTTTCCTTTCAAACCACCACCATCGCCGGCGGTGGCTGTCGCCGCCGCCGACCACCACTGCCGGAGGTGGCAGTGGGTGGTGCGTGGTTTAGTCCAGCCTTGGTAACCTAAAACCCTAATCGCGTGAACCCTAGTTGCAAACCCGAATCGTTTAAACCGAACGCGTAAACCGTTTTTATAAAGTTATCATTTTATGTGAAAACGTCCTTTCTGCCGCTGTTTTGCATCGGCCATAACTTTTCCGTTGTAACTCGGTTTGTGACGAATCTGTTGCCCACGGTTCACATTCTGTGTCGGGCACATTTTTCTTGTTTTGGCGAAAACCTGGTTAGGCCTCTAACTAGGTGCAAAGTGGGCGTTTTAGCAGCAGGTCCGAATCTGCCAGCTTTACGTTTCAATCCTAGAATAATTGTATAAAATTGTAGGAAAATCGTTATAACGATTATAATATGTCCTTGGAAAGCTAAGACCTAGACCCTCCTGTTTGTGGGACTTAATCTCTGGATTAGTGGGTCTAGAGGGGGATAAGCAGGTCCCGAACAGACCTGCAGTTTAGACCGAAAATCTGAAATGTCGCTCGTTTAGTCTTACGTTTATATTTGAGGGTCGGGGCGTCGTGTTGACACGTTGTAGCACTTCTTTAGGTGACGAGAAGTGATTTTGGAGTTGGCAAGCTCTTGTGGTCATCCTAGAACTCCGGCTTTGCTTTTCGAGGTGAGTTCTCTCACTGCGTAGAATAGGGATTATATGTACATCGCGGTAGTTTGTGTGTAGTAGCTGAATTGTTGTGTGTACTAGCTGAATTGTGTTGCGTAGTACTTGGTTGAATTAATGCCTAGTATAAATGAATGTTATATACATCTCGGTGGGACCGAGGGCTCGGTGGGACCGAGGAATTGTGTACAAGTGTTGTGTGAACTCGGTGGGACCGAGGAATTGTGTACAAGTGTGGCATGAACTCGGGGAGACCGAGGGATGCCTACACGAGTGTTGTGTGATTTCGAGGAGACCGAAGGATACATGCGAGGGTATTTTGCATGAGTTTGCTTGTATAAAATGTAACTGCTTGTGGTAGTCGTCTATCTATGTGTGGATAGGAGTGGTGTGTATATAATTGCTACCTGCGTATGTGTTTGAATTCACTAAGCTTTGTGCTTACCCCTTTCCCTATAAATTACTGTTTCAGGTACGAGTGGCAGCAAGGCGTGATGGTACACACTGGAGCGTTGAAGAGATGTTCCTTATTATTATTTTGAGATACTACATTTAGAAGAATAATACTTTCCGCTGCTTTAATTAATTTGGCTATTTAACTAAGCGAGGTTTTGGTTAAAACGTTCACTTAGAGTTAAATGTATCTGGTTTATTTTTAATGAAATGTTATTTTAAAAAGTTCAAATTTATTGTAATTTTTGGGACGTTACAACTTGGTATCAGAGCACAGCTTGAGTGAATCAAACACATCTCGGTGTGTTTGAACTCAAGTTTGCGGCTCGGGATTTTCTTTTCTTTTAAAATTTTTGAGAAATAAAAGAAAGGAAAGGTACGTTTGGGAAACGGTGACCGGAGGCGCAGTGTGTACAGTCAGCCGATGCCAAGGGAAAAGGTAAAGTACTTAGTGTAATTTATTGCTTTCTAGAACATAGGAGTATGTATGCTAGATTGCTTGGTGCTTATTACACTGTACTGCGTGTTTGTTGCTTGCTAGTAGGAATTTATGCTAGTCTTGATAGGTTGTTAAGTGAATGCCTTATAAGTTGTATACAGTAAGAACCATATAGCCTTAGAATGATAGATTTAGTTCTATTGCGCAGCTCTTGTTTGAGTCCAACCGTTGTAGGATAGAATCTTTTATTCGAATGTCTATTTGATTTCACACTGTATGCAACTGTGCATTCGCGAGGCGACTCGTCATGACTAGTGGGAATTTCGTCATAGCAAGGGTAGTGGGATGAGGTGAAATTCCTAGTGAGCTAGGAAGAGTGTTTGCATATGCTGGTACGGGCATATGGGTGTAACTGTCGGCAAGAAACTGCTTGGGCACTTCGGGACGGGACTCGAAACGAGTAAGGGTAGGTGTGGAAGGTAGTAGTAGAGCTCCTACTATCGGAAGCACAGGATCCGTGCTCGAGTCGGGGAAGGTCACGAAGAATTCGAGGAGTTGAGCGTGAGCGTAGCTAACAGGTTTTACTGTGTGCTAATAGCTCGTTAAGGCGGAACAATAATGTTGATCCCGATACTGGTGCTGGAATTACTTCTGGGCGGATTCGTGAGATGTTTGCGGCCGAGGTGACGCATACTATTAGGGAGGCGATCCCCGAGGTTATTACCGCCATTCATAATGAGGTGGTAGTGTTTGTGAAGGAGCGCATCGCGGCGATTCCACCCCCTTCCGGTGGGCAGCCCCGAGCGAGAGAATTTTAGTATCGGGATCGGTTATGGAGTGCGCATTCCTTACTAGTGGTTGTCCTGAGAATTTGAATGTTCGCTTCACGGTGAATCTGTTACGAGATGGAGCGAAAGACTGGTGTGCTACTGCTTTGACGCTTAACGAGCGCACTACTTTGACCTGGGAGGAGTTCGTCGTACGTTATCGTGCAGAGTATGTACCTCCAGTGGAGATGAAGAGGATTGCTAAAGAGTTCTTGGAGCTCCCTCAGACCGCGGAGACTGTAAAGAAGATGAACCGAAAGTTCACGGAAATGGCATTTTTCCGTCCTTAGTATGATGCTTATGAGGACATGAAGGGGACGCGGTACAAGAATATGATACGTACCGAGATCAGGGAGTTCGTGAGTACTGCGCAGTATGCTTCACTTGCTGCGGTGATGGAGGCGGCCCGAGGTAGAGTTCATCAACTGAGAGTGAAGGAGGCACAAGCTACGCATAAAGTGGTGACAGGTACATTCTTAGTTAACTCGGTGCCTACTGTGGTGATGTTTGATAGCGGGGCTACTCATCCGTTCGTGTCTCACACTGTTAGTGAGTGTTTGGGCCGAGTTGTAGGACGTTTAGGCTGTCCACTTGTGGTTGAGGTTGTTGATGACAGGACCTTGACGGTTACTGTCGTGTACCGGGGGCGCACTTTGGAGATCTCTGGTGTGAGATTCTTGATTGTTTTGATTCCGATCGCTATGCGAGAGTTGTGCGTGATTGTGGGCATGGACTGGATGGATGCTTTCGATGTAGAGATTGTTTGTCATCGCAAGCAAGTACGAGTTCGAACCCCAAGCGGGGGAGAACTGCTGGTTCGGGGCAACTCGCCCAGGCGGACCTCAGCAATATGTTCGGCTGCGAGGGCTTGGAGATACTTGCAGCACAGTGGTCAAGAATATCTAGCGTATGTGATAGACACGCGCATCGACAAAGAGAAGAGGACTGCGAAGGATGTGCCAGTTGTACGGGAGTTTGCTGATGTATTTCCCGACGACTTACCGGGGATACCTCCCGAGCGACAGGTAGAGTTCCGCATCGACCTGATTCCGAGAGCTGCTTCGTTGGCCAAGGCACCTTACTGCTTGGCTCCACCGGAAATGAAGGAGTTGTATACTCAGTTGCAGGAACTTCTCGAAAAGGAGTTTATCAAGCCGAGTTGTTCACCGTGGGGAGCCCCGATTCTGTTTGTGAAAAAGAAGGACGGGTCCCAGCGGATGTATAGAGATTACCGTGAGTTGAATAAGCTTACGGTGAAGAATCGTGATCCTCTGCCAAGGATCGATGACTTGTTCGATCAGCTTCAGGGAGCCTCATGGTTCTCTAAGATTGATTTAAGATCGGGGTATCATCAGATGCGAGTGAGGAGTGAGGATACGAAGAAGACGGCCTTTCGTACACGTTATGGCCATTGTGAGTTTGTGGTGATGCCTTTCGGGCTCACCAATGCACCAGCAGCGTTCATGGACCTCATAAACTGGGTGTGTAGCCCGATGTTGGATCGGTCGGTGATTGTGTTCATCAACGATATTCTCGTATATTCGTAGACGAAAGAAGAGCACAAGATGCATTTGCGAGAAGTTTTAGAGGTTTTGAGGCGAGAGAAGCTGTATGCTAAGTTCTCCAAGTGTGAATTCTGGTTACAGGAAGTCCAATTCCTAGGACATGTCATGAACCAGAATGGTATTATGGTCGATCTGGCCAAGATTACGGCAGTGATGCGGTGGGAAGTGCCGAAGACTCCCACAGAAGTACGGAGTTTTCTTGGGTTAGCAGGGTACTACCGGAGATTTATTCAGGATTTCTCCAAGATTGCTTTACCAATGACCCGGTTGACGAAGAAAACTGCGGCTTTTAGTTGGGGTGAAGAACAACAGAGGGCTTTTGAGGAGCTACGCAGACGGTTATGCGAGGCTCCGGTGTTAACCTCGCCCGAGGGCATGGAGGACTTGGTGGTGTACTGAGACGCTTCACACCAGGGTTTGGGTGTCGTGCTTATGCAATGAGGCAAGGTTATAGCTTACGCTTCGAGGTAGCTGAAGCCTCATGAGGCGAACTACCCGACTCATGACCTAGAGTTGGGAGCAGTGGTGTTTGCCCTCAAAATCTGGAGACATTATCTATATGGAGTCAAGTGTACGATCTACACTGACCATAAGAGCCTCAAGTACCTGATGGATCAGCAGAATCTCAATATGCGTCAGAGAAGATGGCTCGATGTGGTCAAAGATTATGATTGCGAGATACTTTACCACCCGGGTAAAGCGAATGTGGTCGCGGACGCACTTAGTCGACATCCGGTTAGTGAACCACTGAGAGGTTTGTGTCAACGATTGACAGTGGTTTCACCTCTTCTCGAGTCGATAGGTAGTGCTCAGGTGGTGGCAGTTTTGGAGGAAAATGCCAAACGTGAGAGGGTTACGGGAGAAATCCCAAATTTTGTTCGTGATAGTCGGGGGTTGTTGACTCGGTACGGTAGGGTTTGGGTTCCATTCACTGGTGGGAACCGATAGATACTGTTGGACGAGGCGTACAAGTCCAAGTTTTCGATTCATCCGGGAGCTACCAAGATGTACCGAGACTTGCGGGAGGATTATTGGTGGCCCGGCATGAAGCGAGATGTCGCCAAATGTATAGAGGTATGCATGACCTGTCGGAAAGTCAAGGCGGAACATCAACGGCCGCATGGGAAGTTACAGCCTTTGGAGATTCCGGTGTGGAAATGGGAGCAGATTACGATGGACTTCATCACTAAACTTCCCAGGACTTCGCGAGGGAATGATGCTATCTGGGTAATCGTGGATCGTCTGACTAAGAGCGCTCACTTCTTGGCTATCAGAGAGAGTTCCTCGGCGGAGAAGCTCGCGGAGATTTTCATTCGGGAGATTGTGACTAGGCACGGGGTGCCAGTCTCGATTGTCTCGGATCGGGATACTCGTTTTACCTCCCTGTTTTGGGAGAAGTTTCAGGGTGAGATGGGTACGTATTTACATTTTAGTACGGCGTTTCATCCTCAAACCGACGGGCAGAGTGAGCGTACTATTCAGACACTCAAGGACATGCTGCGGGCATGTGTTATTGACTTTGGGGGTAGTTGGGATCAGTATCTTCCGTTAGCTGAGTTCTCCTACAACAACAACTACCATTCCAGTATCGGCAGACCGCCTTACGAGGTGTCATATGGTAGGAAGTGCGGGACGCCTATTTGCTGGGGCGAGGTTGGTCATCGAGTTTTGGGAAGCACCGATGTCGTGTTGAAGACGACTGAGATGATTCAGATGGTCCGGGATTGATTAGTTACTGCACAAAGCCGGCAGAAGAGCTACGCCGACAAGAGATGATCGGATTTGGAATTTCAGGTCGGGGATTATGTTCTTCTGAAGGTGTCACCCTGGAAAGGGGTGATTCGGTTCCGAAAACGGGGAAAGTTGGGACCCCGTTACATTGGGCCTTACAAGGTCATTGCGCGCGTGGGGAAGGTAGCTTACCGTTTGGTGTTACCGGATGAGCTAAGCCTGATTCACAACACTTTTCACGTTTCTCAATTGCGGAAGTGTGTAATGGATGAGTCTGCAGTGATTCCTCTCGAGGATATCCAGATCGACGAGCGACTTAATTACGTAGAGAAGCCGATCGCCATTATTGACAGGAAGGCTAGGGCCTCACGCAACAAAGTAATTGGTTTGGTGAAGGTCAAGTGGAAGCACCGAAAGGGTTCCGAGTGGACTTGGGAACCCGAAGCTGAGATGCGGGAGAACTATCCGGAATTATTCGTGGGCATAGACTTCGGGGACGAAGTCTAATTCAAGCGGGGGAGAGTTGTAAAGCCCGTGTTCCGGTACAGTTTATTTTATGTATTTATTTATTAATTTTCTCTAAGCAAATTGTTTGTTAACGAGATTGTCGGGAAAAATCAAAAGGGAATTAGTTGTAGTGTTAGTTGGTTTATTTGTAAAACTTTAACTTTTAGGGGTGGATAACGAAAGTAGTTTAAAAACCTAGGGGCTATAAGGGTACTTTTTGGCAAAGGGTTGCATGGGGTCGGCCCATGAAGGGAACCGACCCCTTCTCGTTTTTTTCCTGCGAAGCCTACAACATCACCACAAAACCCTATCTTCCATTCCTCATTCCTTTTTTTTGGATTGCTGCCGTCGAACAACCCTAAACCCCCCCTCCCCCTCCCCATCGTTTCTTGCTGCTGCCGCCGGAGCACCCACACAGCCGGCGCCGCTGTGCTCATCGCCGGCGAGAGAGAGAGGTTCAGCGAGAGAGTGAGCGAGAGAAAGAGAGAGACGATAGCGGCAGCCGGGATGTGAAGGTCTGGATCTCTCGTGGTTTTCTGTGGTGAGGTAAGGTTCCGTTTCCTTTTCGTTTCTTTTCTTTCGACGTTTATAACCGCAGGCCACCACCGCCGCCGCTGCAGCCTTGGCTGCCGCCGGTGTGGCCGCCGCCGTGCACCATCAGCCGGTGGTTGTAACGTGCAGGTGCGGGGGTTGTCGGGCTGTGCATAGGGTGAGTGGCTAGTCTAGTTGGTTGGTTTATCCTTTCGGGTCTCGCCGGAGTTTCCTTTCAAACCACCACCATCGCCGGTGGTGGCTGTCGCCGCCGCCGACCACCACTGCCGGAGGTGGCAGTGGGTGGTGCGTGGTTTAGTCCAGCCTTTGTAACCTAAAACCCTAATCGCGTGAACCCTAGTTGCAAACCCGAATCGTTTAAACCGAACGCGTAAACCGTTTTTATAAAGTAATCATTTTATGTGAAAACGTCCTTTCTGCCGCTGTTTTGCATCGGCCATAACTTTTCCGTTGTAACTCGGTTTGAGACAAATATGGTGCCCACGGTTCACATTCTGTGTCGGGCACATTTTTCGTGTTTTGGCGAAAACCTGGTTAGGCCTCTAACTAGGTGCAAAGTGGGCGTTTTAGCAGCAGGTCCGAATCTGCCAGCTTTACGTTTCAATCTTAGAATAATTGTATAAAATTGTAGGAAAATCGTTAAAACGTGTATAATATGTCCTTGGAAAGCTAAGACCTAGACCCTCCTGTTTGTTGGACTTAATCTCTGGATTAGTGGGTCTATAGGGTGATAAGCAGGTCCCGAACAGACCTGCAGTTTAGACCGAAAATCTGAAATGTCGCTCGTTTAGTCTTACGTTTATATTTGAGGGTCGGGGCGTCGTGTTGACACGTTGTAGCATTTCTTTAGGTGACGAGAAGTGATTTTGGAGTTGACAAGCTCTTTGGTCATCCGAGAACTCCTGCTTTGCTTTTCGAGGTGAGTTCTCTGACTGCGTAGAATAGGGATTATATGTACATCGCGGTAGTTTGTGTGTAGTAGCTGAATTGTTGTGTGTACTAGCTGAATTGTGGTGCGTAGTACTAGGTTGAATTAATGCCTAGTATAAATGAATGTTATATACATCTCGGTGGGACCGAGGGCTCGGTGGGACCGAGGAATTGTGTACAAGTGTTGTGTGAACTCGGTGGGACCGAGGAATTGTGTACAAGTGTGGCATGAACTCGGGGAGACCGAGGGATGCCTACACGAGTGGTGTGTGATTTCGGGGAGACCGAAGGATACATGCGAGGGTGTTTTGCATGAGTTTGCTTGTATAAAATGTAACTGCTTGTGGTAGTCGTCTATCTATGTGTGGATAGGAGTGGTGTGTATATAATTGCTACCTGCGTATGTGTTTGAATTCACTCAGCTTTGTGCTTACCCCTTTCCCTATAAATTACTGTTTCAGGTACGAGTGACAGCAAGGCGTGACGGTACACACTGGAGCGTTGAAGAGATCTTCCTTATTATTATTTTGAGATACTACGTTTAGAAGAATAATACTTTCCGCTGCTTTAATTAATTTGGCTATTTAACTAAACGAGGTTTTGGTTAAAACGTTCACTTAGAGTTAAATGTATTTGGTTTATTTTTAATGAAATGTTATTTTAAAAAGTTCAAATTTATTGTAATTTTTGCGACGTTACAATCTATCGGGTTTAAAGGGTTATATTGGGCTTGAAAGGGTTTAATTGGACTCTAATTGATCTATCGGGCATTAAATGCATAGATACATCGATCTATTTTTTAAATGAAACTTTAATTAATTTTATATTATTTTAAAATAATATTATATCTTTTATTTATATATTAAAAAGTAAATTTTTAATTTAAAAAAACTATTAAATATTATTTAGAATTTCAAAAAATAACACATTTATTAAAAACAATAGTAATTAAGAATTACTAATAATATTTAATTAAAAAAATACTTAATAATAAGATTTAATTGAAAAACAAAAAAACGGATTCCGTCGCAAATCTATCGCAAATTAACGACGGAAATTCCGTCGGAAATCCGTCGCTGAGTATGTTAAAAAAACCCAGTCAAAAATAAAAATTACCCTTTTCGTTTACTACCTAGGTCAAAATTAGAGAGAGTTACCGCCACACCCTCTTCTGCCCGTACGTCCCCTTTCCCCTTCTCCCTGTTGCTTGCCGGTCGCCACCTCCATCGCCAACGACGGTCGCCACCTCCATCTCCACCGCCCCTTCCCCCCTTCTCCGTCGCTGAGCATCTTCGTCGCCATCTGTCATTCGCACCCTCAATAAGGTACAAGTTATAGTATGTTTTTAAGTGTGCAAGAGCTGTGGTTTTTGTTGTCATTTGCGTCAAGGTCATTGGATTAGATAAGAACTTGTATATAGCTTGCAATCTAGTGTTGAAAACTATTTGAATCTAGCTATCTATTAGTTGATCGATTTGGTTTACGATTTAGGGAAATACAGTTAATATAGCTTACAATCCAGTGTTGAAAACTATTTGAAAACTATTTCAAGGGATCTCACAGTATTTCTAAATTCCCACACAATTGTAGGAAATGTTAAGTCCTTCTATTTCCCTCTATAATATATTCTATCTCACGTAATGGTGAAAGTTGGGAAGTGAATCCGATATGTATTACTATTGTTTTATTTAAATTGTTTAGAAGTCTAAGAGCTTATATGTTATTTGTTATTACTTACGGTTTAAATGTGAAGTTAGAGATGCATATATAGATGAGCCATGTTAGTCATTTTATTATTTTTGAAGAAGTTTCAAAAGGTATATTTTTATAAATCCACAAGTTAGAAACTATTTTAGTCTTGAGCTCCTTTTTAGTCTTAAGATTTGGATGGTAAAAACTGATTTCATCTTTTGGTTTTTATGGAATTCATGAGTAAATCTTGGTTAACGAAAGTCAAATATCTTTTGGTGGAGCTTTGAAATCGCTACATGTTAATTCATGATATATATATATATGGTTATAATTCCAAAATAAAAACTTATACGGTTTGACCTTCAAGTAGTCAAACCATTACACTTACGGTTTCAAAGTGATTCAAAACTCCTCTAAACTTATGGTTAGACCTTCAAGTAGTCAAACCATTACACTTAGAGTTTCAAAGTGATTCAAAACTCCTCTAAACATATGAATGTATAGAAAGAATGACCAATGGGGGTCTCCTAGCAGGGACTATGTTAGATCATTGGACGGTTTTTTCGACTTTGCTTATGCCAATGAAGGTTTTGTCGAAAGGAAAACTACACGTGATGGGATAGTTCTCCGTATCAGATGCCCTTGCTCCAAGTGTCGAAATACCCACCATAGAGAAAGGGATGACGTGAGATTGCATTTGATGAAATATAGTTTTGATGAAATATAGTTTCATGCCTGATTATACCGTGTGGCGGGCACATGGTGAAACCTATTACTCTGTATCTCATCAAGACGTGGGTCAATCTTCTAATCCGATAGTGGATCATAATGAAGGGTATGTCGAAATGGTGAACGATCATATGGTACATGATGGCATGACATGGGAAGAAGAAACCCCTAATCCTTCTCCTCAAGGATTTTATGACATGTTAAAAAATGCTGACGAGCCTTTATGGGATGGGTGTCCAAATTACTCAAAATTAGGAGCTGCGACTAGATTGTTGAATTGGAAGGCAGAATGTAATGTACCCGAGATGACATATAATATTAATGTTGGTATAATTAAAGAGATGTTACCCGAGGGTGATAAACTACCCAGTAACTTCTATGAGACGAATAAGTGTTTGAAAAAGATTGCTCTACCAAAATTAAAGATCGATGCTTGCAAAAACCATTGCATGTTATTTTAAAAGGGTGATTATGAGTTGACCCATTGTCGAGTGTGCAATGAAAATCTTTTCAAGACAAGTGGTCGAAGCAAGGTCCCTAACTTTGCAATAACGTACTTGCCGATTGTTCCTAGACTCCAAAGATTGTATATATCAAAAAAGATTGCGAAAGAGATCACTTGGCATTCCGATCATGAGACAAAACCGGGTGTGATGGTACATCCAAGTGATGGTGCGGCTTGGAAGCATTTCGACATAAGGGATCCTGACTTTGCTTCTGAGAAACGAAATGTTCGGTTTTGGTTATGCACCGACGGTTTCAACCCGAATAATTCCACCTCGAATCTGTATTCAACATGGCCCATCTTTCTTACCATCTACAATTTACCTCCTTTGATGTGTTTGAAAGATTCATATGTTAAACTTGCATTGGTCATTCCGGGTAAAAAGAGCCCCAGCCAGAATTTAGATGTGTTTCTCAGGCCGCTAATAGACGAGCTAAAGATGTTGTATACGGAGGGCGCTCTTACGTATGATGCGTATCGTAACAATAGTTTCGAGATGAGGGTTATACTACTATGGACCGTCATCGACTTCCCTGCTTATGCAATGTTGTCTGGTTGGAGCACACACGGTAAGTTAGCCTGCCCGTACTGCATGGGCACGGCGGATTCCTTTCAGTTAAAGAATGGAGGGAAATCATGTTGGTTTGACTGTCATCGGAGATGGTTACCTACAACACACCATTTCCGACGTGATCGAAAAGGATTTCTTGCTGGAAATAGAGTGTCGGTCGGACCACCACCCGTCCTAACTGGTGAAGAGATATGGGAGCAGGTTCGTCACCTTCCAACTGTTTACGAGGGATGCCCCTTTCGATCAAGTAATAGAAAAATTGTTGGGTTCGGAGTAAATCATAATTGGGTCAAAAGAAGCATCTTCTGGGAGTTGCCGTATTGGAAGAAGATGTTAATCCGGCACAACCTGGATGTCATACACATTGAGAAGAACGTTTTTGAGAATCTATTTAACACCGTGATGGATACGACTAAAACAAAAGACAATATAAAGGCGAGGAGAGATGTAGAGATTTATTGCGATCGAACGGATTTGTACGTTGGCACTTTAGGCAACAAAGTAGTGAAACCAAAGTCATCGTATAGTTTGAGCAAACAACAAGTACACAAAGTGTGTTTATGGTTGAAGAAGTTGATGTTTCCGGACGGGTATGCTTCGAACATAGGGAGTTGTGTGAACCTTGAAGATTCCAGTTTTTATAGCTTTAAGAGTCATGATTGCCATGTGTTTATGCAAAGATTGCTTCCTATTGCCTTACGGGGGATGACACCAACTTCGATATGGGATGCAATAACGGAGTTGTGCACATTCTTTCGTGTAATATGTTCAAGGGTCTTACACATTGAAGACTTGGTTCCATTGCAAACAAGTGTTGTTCAAACAATTTGCAAGCTAGAGAAGGTCTTTCCCCCCGGATTCTTTGATTCGATGGAACATCTGGTGATACATTTGACGCATGAAGCTATAAACGGTGGTCCGGTCCAATATAGGAGGATGTATCTTTACGAGAGGTAAATTCTAATTTTATTGAAAGCTAGTATAATATATTCATACAAAACACTCTTTTTGTCTCTAACACGTATTTCATCGCTTATTAAGGAAGCTTGGGTCATTGAAGAGAACGGTTAGAAACAAATCATGGGTTGAGGGCTCTATTGTTGAGGCGTACCTTGTGAATGAACTGTCTAACTACTGCTTCCTCTATTTTGATCCACAGATAGAAACAATACATAATCGTGAGTCAAGGAACTTTGCCCCAGATATTCCTAGTTGTTTCATAGTCAATGTACTTTTATTTTGGAAAGAATGTTTAAAATAATGAAAGTATTATTTTAACGGAATGATGGAAGAGTTAAAACTATATTAGACCAAAGTTTAAGCTATTTTTGGGAATTTCAAATCTTGGGGGTTGAATTGGTCCTTTGGGATAAGTTGGTATTGAATAAAAAAGGAAGGTCGGCTAAAATTGAGGTAATCTCAATTCACAGAAAAGGTGAAGTCGGTTTCCACCCAAAAAAGAAAGAAGGAGGAAGAAATTGAAATCGATTTTGCTAGGTGAGTTATGGTTACTCCATTTATCCAATCTGAATCACTTGAATCCAAATTGGTGTTTGATTTTGGGTATTGATTTAGTATTGGTAAATAGGATTGGAGTTGAACCTGAAGAATCAAGTTTAATACAAGGTCAAGAACTGCTCAGGTGAGTTCATCTCTTCTTTTAAATAATTGCAGTTGAATCAAATGAAATAATCGATTATGAACTGTATATATGTTTTTGTAATTAAGTAATGGTATGAAGATGATTGGCAATTGGATTAAGATAGGTTTCAAACTGAAAATCGATGTGAAGTTCGATTAGTCCGGAAGATGAGAATTCCGGAAGTTATTGGATTCTGGATGGTACCGGATTTGGTACTGGATTCCGGGTTGATACCGGATTGGTATCGAATTCCAGGAATGTTCCGGATTGTACCGGATTCCGAAATGAGTTCCGAATTTGGTACTGGATTGGTACCGGATTCCGGATAGTGTCCGGATAGAATACCGGATCCGTTTACCGGATGGTTCCGGACTTTGAGTCCGGAATACTCTTCTGGATGAGTTTTCAGGATAGTTCCAGATTTGAGTTCCGGATAAAGGATTTTTCCGGATATAGTTTCCGGATGTGTTATCTGGTTAAGCTTTTCTAAAAAACTTCTAGTGGAACCCCCGTGCAAAGTCGCCGAAGAGGGACAATTGAGAATAATGGTATGATAGATTATTTGGGATTCTTATCTTTGAGAACATGATATGAAATTGTAACGTCCCATAAACTTACTAAGCATTAAATCACAAAACTGAGCGTTTTACATTACGAAAGTTTAACTTGTTCAATACATCAATAAACGAGCTTAACAAAAATGACAGTGGAAGTCTACAAAAATCCACAGCCGAGCTCTATCTATGTCAGTAGTCTAAATCTTGGAGTCGCTCTAATCTCCAAATGTGCTATGTCCCTCCTATTTCCTCCCCGAGGAACTTGCGGAACGCTTACCTGAAAATGGTTTAGTTTTGAAAAGCGAGGGTTAGACCAAAAGGTCTAGTGAATTCCCTCCGTAAAAGAACATGCATAAACAATATGAAATCATTTCGTTAAAATGCATCATAAATCATCACATATGGTACTGCATTGTGTAATGGATCCCTTAACCTTACGCGATCGGGGCCCAAGCAGACTCCCCTTTCGCCCTTCTCGTATCGGGGCCCAAGCAGACTCCCCGATACCCGCCTAGGAGGAAACGAATTCCAACCTACCGTCTCGTCAAACATATCCAAGGGATCATCAGATCCCGAGGCTCATTGATCCCACAGTACAGACCGACATCACATAGCATGCACATACGTTTCATAAAAGCATTTGACCCTTTTATAAATCATGCGCATCATTTCAACATATCAAACATTCCTTTTTCCTTTCATGCATATCAGTTCATAAATATTTCATGCTTGTTAAAACCATAATCAGTAAAAGAATCATTTAACATTTTCGTCGTAAAAGAGGTTTAGGGAACTCACCTGAAAAGCGAATCTTCTCCTTAGCTTCTTGTCTCGCTACGCTAATACACCTAATAATTAATTTATAGAATAATTAGATGCACTACGCTTTCATTCCAAATTCCTCTCCTCATTCGATTCTATCCATTACTACTAGGCCCGCAATACGGTTTAGTTCTTACATTGGTCTGGCCCAAAGTCTCTGAGTCCCAATAGTGAACTAGGCTCAACCACAGGAAAGTCCCGTAGTCCTCAACTCCCGGTACAGGGAACTCCCGGTCTCACTCGACTCCCGGTACGGGGAACTCCCGGTACGGGCGACTCCCGGTACGGACGACTCCCGGTACGGGGAACTCCCGGTACGGGAAACTCCCGGTACGGCGAATCAGTGGCAAAGCCTTCGCTCGCCAAAACTCGATTTCTTTCGTACCATAAGATTTGTGAAGGTTACTAGCCATAACATTTTCATCCCATACTGATACAAACGAAATTCTTAGCCTAATACATTCCTTCGATTAGCAATCCCAATACTAATTTTAAAAGAAATCCTTCAGGGTGTTCTTAGAACTCATACAGTTACCAAAACATGAAATACCAATTGAGTCTAACTTGCCTATTGCTATGAATGCATAACATAACAACGATGGATGAATCTCCTTACCAGATTAATGGCTCTTTACAGCAATTCAACACTGCAACTCCTTCCTCGTCGTTCTCTTTTCTTCCCAGCCGCCAAACAATAAGGAGAATGACCAGTGATAACCCTAGGGATCTGTTCCTATTTAATATTTCCACACTTTGCAATTTAGTCCCTGGGATACAACTTTCTTTCCATATGACACTAAACTTTCAAGTCTTTCAAATTTTGGGTTATTACAACACCTCCCCCTTAAAATAATTCCGTCCCTGGAATTCCTCATTGGAAAAGATGCGGGTACCTCGCCTTCATAACCGATTCTAATTCCCACGTAGCCTCCGGGCCCTTGTGATGGCGCCACTGCACCTTGACCAGTCTGGTTTCCTTGTTTCGGGACTTTCTTACTTTAACATCCGTAATGGCCTCCGGCTCCTCAACGCAATTCAATTTCTCATCCACGTTAATGTCGCTTAACGGCACTACCTTAGTCACGTCGGGTAAACATTTCCTTAGATTAGACACATGGAACGCATTATGAATACCTCGCAATTCCTCTGGTAGATCCAACCTATAGGCCACCTCTCCAACTCGTTCCGTAAACTCGAACGGTCCGATGTAACGTGGGCTTAGCTTCCCACGTTTTCCAAATCGCACCACTCCTTTCCAAGGGGATACCTTTAACAAGACATGATCTCCGACTTGAAATTCAATGTCCTTCCGCCTCCTATCCGCATAGCTTTTCTGTCGGTCGCGGGTGACCTTCAGTCTATCACGCACTTGGACTATCTTGTCTGAAGTCAGTTGCACTAACTCTGGCCCGGCTAACTGTCTTTCCCCGACCTCATTCCAACACAACGGTGTTCGACACTTTCTACCGTAAAGTGCCTCAAACGGCGCTGCCTTGATACTCGAGTGATAGCTGTTATTATAAGCGAATTCGATCAATGGTAGATGCTTTTCCCAAGAGCCTTGGAAATCTAAAGCACATGCTCTCAACATGTCTTCCAATGTTTGGATCGTACGCTCACTCTGACCGTCGGTCTGAGGGTGATAAGCGGTACTCATCTTGATCTGCGAACCCATTTCTCTTTGGAAGCTTCTCCAAAAGTTGGATGTAAACCTTCTATCTCGGTCGGAAATTATTGACAAAGGCACGCTATGGAGGGTTACGATCTCATCAACGTATAGCTTGGCTAGCTGCTCCAACGAGTAAGACTCTCATATAGGCAAAAAGTGGGCAGATTTCGTGAGTCGATCCACGATCAACCAAATGGCGTCATAACCCTTCGGAGTTCTAGGCAAATGGGTCACGAAATCCATCGTGATCTGATCTCATTTCCATGTCGGTATCTCTAACGACTGGAGCTTCCCGAACGGTCTTTGATGTTCGATCTTTACACGCGAACACGTCATACAGGTTTCTACAAGGTGAGCCACGTCTTTCTTCAATCCGGGCCACCAGTAGTCTAGTCGTAGGTCTCCGTACATCTTGTTAGTTCCAGGGTGAATCGTGTACTTCGATTTGTGAGCTTCTCCGAGAATCAGCTTTCGGAGCCCTCCGAGTTTCGGAACCCAAATTCTCCCATTCAGACACCTCACCCCTCGACTGTCTTCCACTAATATGGACGCTTGACCCACCATTCTCTCCTTCTTAAGATTCTCAGTCTCGAGCGCCTCAGCTTGACATTTCTTTATTTCAGCTAACAGGTTGAAGGTGACCTCGGCCCTCATAGCCACAATCCTGGGGATTTCGCTTCGTTCCTTACGGCTGAAAGCGTCCGCCACCACGTTTGCTTTCCCCGGATGATACTCGATCTTACAGTCGTAGTCCGTCAACAATTCAATCCACCTTCTTTGGCGCATATTCAATTCTTTTTGGTCAAAGAGATGACATAAGCTTTTGTGGTCCGTGAAGATCTGACACTTCGTCCCATACAGGTAATGTCGCCAAATCTTTAGAGCGAAGACCACTGCCGCCAGTTCTAGATCGTGAGTGGGGTACCGAACTTCATAATCCTTTAATTGCCGCGAGGCATATGCGATCACCTTTCCCCGCTGCATGAGTACGCAACCCAATCCGAGCTTCGATGCGTCACTGAAAACTACGAAATCTTCCGTACCGTCAGGTAACGACAACACCGGAGCACTGCTCAACATCTCCTTTAGCTTTTGAAAGGCTTCCTCCTGCTTCTCCAACCAAGTGAACTTAACATTTTTCTTGGTTAGAGAGGTCAGTGGCGTGGCGATACGCGAAAAGTACTTGATGAACTTCCGATAGTAACCTGCCAGTCCGAGGAAACTTCGAACTTCTGACGGATTCTTGGGTTGTTCCCAGTCTCGAATGGCTTCAATCTTAGCCGAATCGACCATGATCCCCTTCTCAGACACCACGTGCCCGAGGAACTGTACTTCCCTCAGCCAAAACTCGCACTTGGAAAACTTCGCATACAATTTCTCTTGCTTCAATAGCTCGAGGATTGTATGAAGGTGGCTTTCGTGCTCCTTTTCCGATCTCGAAAATATCAGAATGTCATCTATGAACACTATCACGAACTGATCTAAATAGGGTTGGCATACCCTATTCATTAAGTCCATGAATGCTGCCGGGGCATTGGTTAATCCAAACGGCATCACCAGAAATTCGTAGTGTCCATATCTGGTTCTGAAGGCAGTCTTCGGCACATCCTCCTCCCGTACCTTGAGCTGATGATAACCTGACCTCAAGTCTATCTTGGAAAAATAATTGGCTCCTTGTAACTGATCGAACAGGTCGTCAATTCTAGGTATCGGGTACTTGTTCTTGATCGTGACCTTGTTGAGTTCTCGGTAATCAATACACATCCGCATAGTGCCGTCCTTCTTCTTCACGAAGAGCACAGGTGCTCCCCATGGTGATGTACTTGGTCGGACGAATCCCTTGTCTAACAGTTCTTGCAACTGAGTCATCATTTCTTTCATTTCAGACGGTGCCAATCTATAAGGTGCGCGGGCAATCGGTGCAGCTCCGGGCATCAAATCGATTCTGAACTCGATCTGACGATCCGGGGGTAGACTGGTCAAGTCGTCCGGAAATACTTCCGGGTACTCGTTTACTACCCGTACATCGCCCACCCCACGCTTCTCTTTCTTGGCATCCAACACATACGCCAAGTATCCCTTGCAGCCTTTCTTCAAGCACTTAGTAGCCCTAATCATAGAGATCAGGCTATTCTTTCTATTACGACGGTCCCCATAAATCACTATGGGATCCCCATTCGGCGATCGAATTCTGATCAGCTTTTTGTTGCAAACGATGTTCGCACCATTCGCGGCTAACCAGTCCATACCTAACACCACATCGAACTCTCCCATTGCCATGGGATATAATTTCATAGGTACCAATCTTCCTTCTATATCTATGACACCATCCTCTAACACCTCTTTAACAAACACCAAACCATCGTTGGCAGTTTCCACTTCTAGAGCTCTCCCTAAAGGCCTAGGCCTCACCCCCAAACATTTCATAAATTTATGCGATACAAAAGAGCGGTTTGCTCCTGAATCAAATAACACCTTGGCACATAGAGAGTTCACTAGAAACGTACGTGCCACAACATCTGGAGTTTCCTCCGCCTCATCCGCAGTCATGCGAAACGCACGTCCCTTCGGACGCGTCGGCTCTGCTCCTTTATCACTGCTCTTTCCTCCATGACGTTCCCCATACTGAGTTGATCCTCCCTTCTTTAACTGCGGACAATCATACTTGGTGTGACCAGTAGCTCCACATTGAAAACATGATTTCCCTTTGGGACAGTCCCTTGACACGTGACCAGGCAAGCCGCACCGGTAGCATGAGTTTGAACCTGCCATGCAATCACCCCGGTGCACCTTGTTGCATTTCGTACACGGTTTTACCACGGTATCCTTATTTGCACGGTTATCTGGTCGGAACACCTTCCCCTTACTGTAGTCACTGCCCGACCCATCCCATTTACGCTTGTCGCCACCTTTTTCAGAAGTCTGACGGTTCTTTTCCATCTCGATCAGCTCGGCCGTATTGATGGCCGCTTGAAAGGTAGTGGGGTTTCTCGTCAAGACCAGCTCCCGAATGTTACTCCTCAGACCATGGATAAAGTGGTTCACCTTTCGCCCTTCCGTTGGTACATACAAATTAGCAAAATGGGACTTCTCAATAAACTTAGAAGTGTACTCCCGTACCGTCATTCCTCCTTGTTCTTAACCCAGAAACTCTTCTTCTAGCTTTTTCACTGCCGCGAGTGGCCAGAACTGTTCTTTAAACCTGTCAACAAACGATTCCCACAACATGCCCTTGGCCATCGCTGAACCCTTTCCCCCAGTTTCGGCTTCCCACCAATACACTGCATCAGACTTCAACGTAGACAAGGCAAACATCACCATGTCCCCATCAGCACATTTACATGTATCGAAAACCAGCTCCATTTCCTTCACCCACTTCATTGCCAGAACCGGATCACACTCGGCCTCGAACGTAGGGGGCTTGCATGAAGCAAAGACTTTGAAGTTACAACCCTTAGCTGTTGACTAATTCACCACCAAGGATAAAGCTTTCGAGTGACCCCCAGTACCAGTCTCTACCGGGCTTGTCACATCTGCACTCTCCTTGTTCTCAGTCGGCTCTTTGCTCACCGAAACCGACCCATTCTGTTTAGTAAGAAGAGTCTGCAAGGTTTCTTGAATTTTACCCAGCTCGGCAGCCAAATTCTCTCGAGTGACAAATGGGGAACCCCGGCCTCGACCACGTCCCCTAGTCGGGTTCCCTCTCCTTACAGTAGCAGAACTTTCCTGAACAGAGTCTTCTCGATTGACAGGAATTTCCACACTCCTTGTCCTCCCACGACCTCTTCCACGGCTTCTTCCACGACCTCTTCCACGGCTTCTTCCACGACCCCTCCCGCGACCTCTTCCGCGGTTAACCGGTCCGTTCTCGAGGATCTCTTCCTCCTGATTCCTTGGTATAGCAGGTACCGACTTACTTCTCAAATTTCTTCCAGCCATTCACGAATACTGAAAGAAAGCAATAATTAACCTTTGCTAGATATGACATCATAAAATGCTATATAAGGTATCGTAAGCACGCACATGTACCTGTAAGTTCGTAATTACACTGTCCAGGTGTAATCCCAAACTTACCTTACACGTTTGTCCTTGGCACCTTATTCCTAAGCGCATTATAGTGATCGTTCCTAGAGGCAATCCTATGTCTCGGCTGTGATCTTCGTTTTACAGTTTAAGTTTAGGCCCTAAAGGTAACCTAAATCCCTTAAACTATGGCTATGATACCATTTGTAACGTCCCATAAACTTACTAAGCATTAAATCACAAAACTGAGTGTTTTACATTACGAAAGTTTAACTTGTTCAATACATCAATAAACGAGCTTAACAAAAATGACAGCGGAAGTCTACAAAAATCCACAGCCGAGCTCTATCTATGTCAGTAGTTTAAATCTTGGAGTCGCTCTAATCTCCAAATGTGCTATGTCCCTCCTATTTCCTCCCCGAGGAAGTTGCGGAACGCTTACCTGAAAATGGTTTAGTTTTGAAAAGCGAGGGTTAGACCAAAAGGTCTAGTGAATTCCCTCCGTAAAAGAACATGCATAAACAATATGAAATCCTTTCATTAAAATGCATCATAAATCATCACATATGGTACTGCACTGTGTAATGGATCCCTTAACCTTACGCGATCGGGGCCCAAGCAGACTCCCATTTCGCCCTTCTCGTATCGGGGCGCAAGCAGACTCCCCGATACCCGCCTAGGAGGAAACGAATTCCAACCTACCGTCTCGTCAAAAATATCCAAGGGATCATCAGATCCCGAGGCTCATTGATCCCACAGTACAGAACGACATCACATAGCATGCACATACGTCTCATAAAAGCATTTGACCCTTTTATAAATCATGCGCATCATTTCAACATATCAAACATTCCTTTTTTCCTTTCATGCATATCAGTTCATAAATATTTCATGCTTGTTAAAACCATAATCAGTAAAAGAATCATTTAACATTTTCGTCGTAAAAGAGGTTTAGGGAACTCACCTGAAAAGCGAATCTTCTCCTTAGCTTCTTGTCTCGCTACGCTAATACACCTAATAATTAATTTATAGAATAATTAGATGCACTACGCTTTCATTCCAAATTTCTCTCCTCATTCGATTCTATCCATTACTACTAGGCCCGCAATACGGTTTAGTTCTTACATTGGTCTGGCCCAAAGTCTCTGAGTCCCAATAGTGAACTAGGCTCAACCACAGGAAAGTCCCGTAGTCCTCAACTCTCGGTACAGGGAACTCCCGGTCTCACTCGACTCCCGGTCTCACTCGACTCCCGGTACGGGCGACTCCCGGTACGGGCGACTCCCGGTACGAACGACTCCCGGTACAGGGAACTCCCGGTACGGCGAATCAGTGGCAAAGCCTTCGCTCGCCAAAACTCGATTTCTTTCGTACCATAAGATTTGTGAAGGTTACTAGCCATAACATTTTCATCCCATACTGATACAAACGAAATTCTTAGCCTAATACATTCCTTCGATTAGCAATCCCAATACTAATTTTAAAAGAAATCCTTCAGGGTGTTCTTAGAACTCATACAGTTACTAAAACATGAAATACCAATTGAGTCTAACTTGCCTATTGCTATGAATGCATAACATAACAACGATGGATGAATCTCCTTACCAGATTAATGGCTCTTTACAACAATTCAACACTGCAACTCCTTCCTCGTCGTTCTCTTTTCTTCCCAGCCGCCAAACAATAAGGAGAATGACCAGTGATAACCCTAGGGATCTGTTCCTATTTAATATTTCCACACTTTGCAATTTAGTCCCTGGGATACAACTTTCTTTCCATATGACACTAAACTTTCAAGTCTTTCAAATTTTGGGTTATTACAGAAATGTTTTGTGCGTTCGAGTAAATATGCACGTATGCTAGTAAGTGTAATGGATTCATAGGCACTGGCATTAATTGAAACGTGGAATAGGCATAAAGTAAATTGTTGGTCCTAAAGGAGTTATACAAGTTTGTAGAAGGGGGGGGGGTTGAATACAAACACACGATTTTTATCTTTCTAAATTGTTTATTGATATGTATCAAACAATTTACAGTTTTTTGCGGAACAAGATTAAGGAATAAATCTAATCTAAAAAAACTATGAGAACACACAGAGTTCTTGCACTAGAAATAAGAAAGAAAGAATATTAAGAAAACTAAGAATGGTTTTCTTTCACACAGTAGTTCAGCAAGAGAGGAATGGCCGAGCACTTCAAAATGAAGTAGGGTTAACTTTATATACTGCATGCATTTAATGCAAGTCAGTATACCTCTACACGTGGCAGCTTCTGAATTGATGCATGAATTTGACTTTTGCAGAGACATCTTTTTGGCTGCATGATGAACAGTGTAGTGTCAGAGTTGGTTGTACGATTTCAGACAAAGGATGTCTTATCTGACAAATCGTACAAAAAACGTGCAAGGGGATAAGACATAGTTCCTTGTAGAGGAGGCTTCATGACCAGCGTTCGCTGAATGACTCTTTATCAGCGAATGATAAAGTTCAGCGTTCGCTGAAGTCTTCTACTTGAAACTTCACGTGAGATGGACAAGTCTTGGCTTCGCTGATATCCACATCAGGTCACTAGTAGACTTAGTCGCTGGTTCTTTGGCTTGATCTTCGACTTCAGCGTAGAACATAGTTGACGTGAATCTTGTCTTCATGGATCATAAGTAAACAACATAAATTATCAGCGATCATCGGTGAGACTGAACATACTCAGGGCTCACTGATGTACATGTATCGCTGAAGTGCACATTAAAGAACATGAGTTTCCTATCAGCGGTACTAACCAGACTTGGTATATTTTCTTTGATAGTGAAACTCTGATACATATTGTCTACTTACAATTTTCACTAAGTGTTTCTCAGGGTCATTATCAAATCACTGAGGGTTTGGATCAACATAAATTGTAATTCCCGTTGACCTGCAATGATGAATAGTCATAAAGTAAATTGTAATTCCCATTTCGTATGGTGATGAGAAATGAGGAATAGGCATAAAGTAAATTGCAATTCCCATTTCGTATTGTGATGTGAAACGTGGAATAGGCATAAAGTAAATTGTAATTCCCGTTGACGTGAAATGAAGAATATGCATAAAGTAAATTGTAATTCCCGTTTCGTATTGTGATGAGAAATCTAGGAATAGGCGAGAGTTAATCGTAATTCCTGATATGCATAAAGTAAATAGGCATAAAGTAAATTGTAATTTCTTGGACATGAGCAATGATCTGGAATATGTGATGATTCGTAGTAGGCTCTCGAACGTGATGATATGACTTACTGAGTGTTAGTCATATTCATGGAATCGGGTATGTTCCCGTCATCGCAAGATGTTTATATGTACGGTAAGAATAATGGCAAACCATGTTTGTTTATACGCTTTGTTTACATTGGTTTCCAAAGCTTATAAACGTTTTAATTTGAAAATGGATGTTCTCACTAGGCGTAAGCCTAATCGCTTCAAATTAAATTTTCTTACCAGGTACGAGCTCGGGGAAGTGATAGCGGGATGAGGGACGAGTGATATCTGATACTCAATTTTTGGTGATGAATGGAGAAGTTAGCATACGAGGATGTTTCGGTGAATGGTCTAAACAACTAGTATAATCTGATCTTAATGTTTGGATTAGATTAGCAGGTTGTTTTGATAAGTTCAATTTGTGTATGTGAACCCTCATTACTAATTCTCCATTTATGTATAAAAGTTGGATGAAATTATGGTTAACTTTGTGGAATTTTAAGGTTTAAATTTGTCTTGGATTTTGGACGTTTCATTCGGGGACCGATGATCGACTAAGCATATTCAAGGTTCCATCTCGTCCACTATTCGAGAAGGGTGGGAAACAAATTATCTTGACTGATCATGACATGCATAAGATCCAAACATATGTATTGTTCAACTGTGTAGAAGTTCAACCTTTCCAGTTGATATTTGATCAATGGGCTCGACAAAGGGAACCGAATATTAATGATGTTGCACTTGAATAATTGCGAGAAGAAAGGTCCAGTCTTTGGTTCGAGCATCATGTGCTCATGTCACCCGACTCAAGTGAACAATTGAAGTCATTAGCTCGCGGTCATGCCGTTATGCTAAGTCGCATCAAGGATACTTCGTCAATGGTCAAGTTCCATACGGTAACCCATGGTGCTGGTCGAGTTACACATAATAGTGGTGTATGTGTAAGGAGGTTCTGTTACGATGAGTCTAATGAGGCCGACTATTATGGAATGCTAGATGATGTTGTAGAGGTGGAATATTATGGTGTGGGGCGTTGCATTGCTGTTTTGTTCAAATGCACTTGGTTTGATACTCCGTCGGGGGTTAGAGTCTATCGTAAACATAGTTTGGTTGATATCAAATACAAGTCTAGACTAAGAACCGACGATCTGTTCATCCTAGCATCACAGACAGAACAAGTCTAATATACTTCATATCCTTCAATGACAAAGGATTTAAAAGATTGGTGGGCGGTTGTCCAGACGAAGCCTCGTGGCGTATGTGAGGTAGCATAAACTTTTAACAATGTTGAGGTTCATGGAAATGTGGATGAAGAACAATTCTTTCAAATCAACGAAAGGGTAACTTCTACTATGTCCATATAATTAAATGATGACCTCGATTCCGTACGTCTTGTCACATGGGAGGTAAATGTAGTTGACGGCAACGATGAACCTGTTAATCATGAACGTCGCGAAGAAGAAGCAGAATTTGAAGAAACAAATGATGATTCAGATAATGAAAATGAACTTATCTTGTCTGATCATTCTTCTGATGAGTAGTTTATCTTATGTATGTTTAGCTCACAATTGTATAATTGACATATGACATTCTCCCATTTTTTTATAAATTATAATTTGTATTTTTTGCAGGCGATGACATGTCGTGCAGGTAAACCTAGAGGTCGAGGTCGAGGCGACAGTAGTAGCTCTGTCGGGCGTGACAACCCACACGCCGATGACATGGAGGAGTTTCTAGATGACACCTACACGACTTTTGGACTAGGTGATCGTGACGAGCGGATGGTGACAACACCCACACATCCTTCACCCACAAATCCTTCTCCCACAAATCCTTCACCTACAACTCCTGCTAGTGTTTCGGGGTCCACGAGAGGACCCAATCGTCCGTTGTCGACACCACGAGTCCCGATTCGACGACCACGACTACTGATGGGTTCCGACGCGTAAGTAGATGTGGTATAAGGCGTAACATATATTACATAATCAAATGATATTAATGGATTTTGTGTTGTATATATTTTTAATTATGCAGGTTTCTAGATATCCACGTTTCTCGAGAGATGACCATGATTTTTAAGGGTGTGTTTCGTGGTCCATGGCATCGCTTCTGGGAGATCCCCCTGCTGACCTTAACTATATGTTCGAGTGCTTTAGGGTTGGTACATGAATCAGTTTTAAAGTAATAGTACATATCATAATATTGCTATTACCTTGATACAAATCTTGTGCATGTAGGGAAAGTATCAGTGGGAACCCGAAGAGGAGGGAATGGTGAGGACTGCATGGACCAACGCCATGAAAAATAGGCACAAGGATTGGATGAAGAGTGCACGTGATTGGGCCGCAGAACGGGCTTTAGATGTTGATGGGATTCAGTGGGAGAAAGAGTATATGGCATTTATTAGAGGACACCACCCTCCTTGGATCCCAGAGCCGTATTCGCACCAGATGATAGATCAGGTTTTTTTTCTTTATTTTGTGGTTTGTGCATTACCTTTGTTTTATACCGACTTATATGTTATGTTTTTAACAGACGTGGAGTAAAGATACATGGAAAAAAGTGTCTAGGTCCGGTAGGGCCAATCGAAAGACTAAGTATCAGGGTAAATCCTCCCGGCATGTTGGCGGATCAATCAGTACTGCACAACATCGATACAAGATGGTAATAGTCTACAATTTGTTTTTGAATATGTACTAAGATTTATTTGTATGTTTACTAACAACTTAGCTTAATTTTCTATTGTAGGAACAGGCATGGGGTCGCGACCCCACTACTTCTGAGGTGTATGAGTGAATCCACTGCACCAACCGGAAGTACGCTCCGGGTGCGACTGGTCCACCTACTGATCCTCCTGTGTACGTTTATGCTGAAGCAGAGCATGTTGCAGTAAGTTTTATAAAATCTTTACTTTGTTTTATGTGTGCATGTGTATGTGAATGTGCTCTATGTGTCTGTCGATCAGTATGTATATATAACGTGTGTGTTGTTTGGTAACGCACAATGGATAAACCGTTACTTTATATGCATGTGTATGTGTGAATGTATAGATAACATGTATGTTGTTTGGTAACGTACAGTGGATATATAGTTAGGCTATGGCTAAGTAGATAGGTTGGATATGTTTGATTTAAGGCCGTTATGTTGTTGAAATGTCTACGGATATATAAGGTCACCCGTATTTGATTTGGTAAACCATAGGATTGCTTTCACGAGCTTAGGGGGGTGGCACTGGCTAGCCAGGAGCCCGACGCCCCTCTGATTGATGAGGCATCTATTTGGAAGCAAAGTGTTGGAGGATGGAATAAGGGTCGTCTGTTATATTGGTTATGTAGTAGCGGGAGATCACTCGGGACTAGATCGACATCGGAGGTACGTTTGTTATATTGGTTATGTATCTTGTCGTTACTTTTAATTGCCAACAAATACTGATTTTTTTGTTAAATGTTTAATATCTACAGTTAGCTGAGTTACAGTTAGCTGAGTTGACAGAGAAGATAGAAAAGATTGAGGAGGAGGCGAGGGAGGCAAAGGAACGCGAGGGAGGCAAAGGAACGCGAGGAGCGTTATCGGGTCCAATTAGAGATTGAAAAGAAGCGGAACGAAGACTTGCAGGCAGAACAGGTCAGACATGCTACCCAGTTAGCCGAGCAACTCACAATGTCGCAACAATTTGTTGCTTTTATGCGACAACAGGGATTCGTTTTCCCCTCTCCCAGGCCTACCGGCCCTCCCCCTAGTTAGGTTGCTATTATATTATTTGCACTCGTACTGTATTTTGGAATTTGGTATTTTGAATTTGGAATTTGGAATTTGGTATTTTGAATTTGTTGGGTTGATGTTTTCAAATTAAGAGCAGATATTTATATAAAAATACAGCAAATACTGTCTTTAGTATTTATTTATTTAATTTTTTTAGATATAGCGACGGATTAGTAACAGAATTCCGTCGTTGTGGAATCGACCATACTTGCCACTATTGCAACCTAAGTTGTAATTTGAGGTAATAAGACTAAATTATTATTTGCGGGACTCGACGCCCGTCAATTTTAAGTTTTTAGAGTTGAAACAAACTTTTTAAGAACCATCAATCCAATAATCAAAAGTCCATGTTGGTTATAGGTTGAGATCTTATTCTTGTTGTAGAGATAAGAGAGTACTTAAGATTCATACACTCAATATTAGGTAACAAGGAGTCGATAATGTATGAAAAAAGGAGATAGTTTTGAAATCGTAAATATAAATATAAGTTGAGCTGTCTCATATAGTTGGTAATTGTTTTCAAAAGGTATGAGTTTTTTTAGTTAATAATAAGAAATCTATTATATTCTAACACAAAACTAAATTCATGCGGATGAAATAATCAAAAAAATATGTGGAAAATGAGTAATAGATTATATATCAAGGTTTTTATGTAAAAATAGTTTTTAGATATTAGTACTAGAAAAAACAACTTAAAATAAATAGTATAAAATGAAAGAACAGGTAACCTTTCTACAAATTTTATTGTCAGATGTAATTAATTAAGACATCTTTAAAACCCTTAATATAATGCTATTTTTTTGAGTTTTATTATATACCAATTCTTTTTCTTTTTTATTTATAATTTATTTATCATTTTTATTTACAATTTTTTTATCTACAACTACATAGTATATTTAAAAAATTCGGGCCTCTATTTCTTTGGGTCCTGAGTGTGCGCCCGGCCCGCCCTCCCAGGGACAACCTTGCTCAAAAATGTCCAATATAATAGACAATATAACAATTTATTAAAAAGTTATCTAAGAAATTTGTTAAAATTCTAAACTTAAAACCGTTCCATAAACTTATTACCACATTTTAGATACAAAGTTCTATTGTTTTGTGTTATAATTCAAGTCCTATATCTATCTATTAGAACATTTAGATATTGTCGTCAAGATGTAAACCAGATTTTATTTTAAAGAAAATAAATCTTTTATATATATTTAATTAATAAAAAATATTAATCTCTCTTGTTTGAGATATTTTATATTAACAACCCGAATTAATCTTTTAAAAATAGCTTTTATTATAGTTTAACATGGGGAAATTAATTAAAATGCCCTAAGTTGACATCATTTTCATTAAAATGCCCTCTCTCTCTCCCATCTTACCAAAATACCCTGAAAATCCGTGGGTTAAGCCGTGGCCCACGGATTATCCCTCATGATCCGTGTGCCTTTTAAAAAGATCCGCGGTGGATGATTTTGGTGAATTTCAATTGCAATTTACACTTTCAACCCTATACTTATTTACTTACTTTACTTTATATCTTTTACTTTCATAATTTTAATTTTACATTTAACACATATAATCGTTTATTAACTAAAATACGTTAAAAATACGTTTTAATTTTAACAAGTTACACTATTATAATCGTCTTTTCGATACGTTCGAAATGAGCCCAATATTGAATAGTTTTTTTATTTATATATTTTAATATATATCATATACACCACATACAAATATTTTTTATATTTAAAATCCATATTCTTATAGTTAATTATTTAATTTATGGTACTCTTATAGTTAAAATACGTTTTATTTATTTTATTATCGATGGTCCAAGTGTAAGTATTAAAAATTGGCGAAGACTTTGTGATGGACAGACATCGATCCTTTTGTGCATACTCTGTAACTGCAAATACTTCAGCTCCAAACACACATGAATCATCATTCGCCAAATACCCATTTTCACAATTCTTAAATGAGTCCAGTGATACCACCTTGTCAAAACCCCATTTTATATTTTTCTCGTGAAACCTTGTCCTATTGCCATTCACGATATCTATAAACACATACAAATAATGATAATTTAAAACGATTTAATGAATTAGTTAATATATGATTATTATGTTAATGCGATAGGAGTGTAAAACAAAATTGAAAAAAAATAAGAGATGTACCATAAATTAAATAATTAACTATAAGGGTATGAATTATAAATATTAAAAATATTTTTATGTAGTATATATATGATATATATTAAAATATATAAATAAAAAAATATTCAATATTGGGCTCATTTCGAACGTATCGAAGAGACGATTATAATGGTGTAACTTGTTAAAATTAAAACATATTTTTTTAACGTATTTTAGTTAATAAACGATTATATGTGTTAAATGTAAAATTAAAATTATGAAAGTAAAAGATATAAAGTAAAATAAGTAAATAAGTATAGGGCCACGGCTTAGTCTACGGATTTTCAGGGTATTTTGATAAGATGAGAGAGAGAGGACATTTTAATGAAGAGGATGTCAGCTTAGGGCATTTTAATTCATTTCCCGTTTAACATGTTACCAATGATTATAGAATTTAGTGAGTGCCCCTGGTTGTTGACCTGGATTGTTCAAAATCGGACATTTTCATATCATTAATGATTAATACCACTTTAGTCATCTAATTAAAAAAATGTGAAATTATTAATATCTAATTATTTAAAAGACAATTTATTGTCTTAAATAAAATAAATAATTTATGATTTAAAAAAAATTACATAAAAATGTAAATTGTACACTAAATTGAAATTGAACAAAAGTAGAATGTCCAACCTTTAGGACCCAATATTTCTCCTAAAATCATGTTTATAAATAAAACTAATCTGATGGTATACAGATTGAAACAACCTTTTTATTCTTTGGAAAAGTGGTAAAGTTTGTATACATATTAATTATTAAAAAATTGAATTACTTTGTGGACTTTATAACTTGGATATTTTTATTTTATTTGAAGGAACAGAAAAGAATATTGATCTAATAAAATCCAAAAAAAACAGTGACTTGACTTCTTTTGGTTAATCATGATATCTTTATGAAAACATAAAAGTCTAAATTTAGAACCGGAGATTTTGACAAATATTAGATTATTAGGACTAATATTAATTTGTATTTTGGACTGCACATATTATATATATATATATATATATAGTTATATATTATAGGGAAATTAATTAAAATACCCTAAGTCAAACATTGAGTTACCAAAATACCCTAAATTTTTCAATTTTGCAAAAATACCCAAAATACCCGCGATGAGGTCCCGCGATCGCGGGATACGGTGACGTGGCACGTATTTTGGCCCCAAATGCCCCGCGAAGCCCCTCAACTTTGGCCGCGGTGCACTTTTGGTCCCTGCCCGCGATCGCAGCCCGCGATGGCCCGAATTTTACACTTTTGGTCCCTGAAATTTACACTTTCAGCCCCTGAAAATTTACACTTTCAGCCCCTAAACTTAGACGAATTTTGCATGTTTTTACTGTTTTTTCCACAATTATTGCACTTTAAAGACCGATTTGTGGTTGAAATTCATTTGCATGTTTGAATCAATGTTAAATCAATGTTTTTGGAATACCAGTTTGTGGATGAAATGAGAGATTGGTTTTCTGATATGTTGGTTGTTTCATTGATAAATAGACGTAAAATGCAAGCCATAATCCCCACACAACGATTTCATTGTTGCAATATTTCTTTCTGCAATATTTTGTGTTTGAGATACTACTGAAAAAATGAGTTCATCTGTTGCAAAAGCTAAGCTATATTTCTGTTTTGATGGTGAATGGGTGCAAGATAACAATGAGTGGAATTTTGCTTATAAATTTAAGCATGGTGTAAAAGTGTCAGTAAACTATACTTATCAGAAGTTTGTTGCATACGCCATGCAAAAATGTGGAATCAACTCTTCTGATGTTTGCAAGTTAGTGTTTAAAAATGGCGATGGGTCATTTGTGGATTTATCCAACGATGGGGATATCTCTACTTTTCTGCACCTTGCAGTCGATTCAGAAAGACCCCCATTACTCTTTGTGTATCCCGGCGTATCCGACGGTGACGACGACGGTGACGACGACAGTGACGAGGAGGGTGACGACGACGAAGACCTCCAAATAGAGCAGCCTGATTCTCAACAACAACAACCACCACAACCACACGAATGGCGTACTGCTGGAGTTGCTGATGACGAAACCCGCGTTTTCAGAACGGGTAATTCTAAAATAGACAGATCAGACACCGATAATGATGATCACGAAGAATATACCCCTAGTAGAAAATCATGTAGTCAGATAAATGACTTTTTTGATATGCCCCCTATTCTTCCAGATTCCCATACCCAGACACAAAGCTACGAACCTACACCTTATATTCGCAGTGAAAGTTTAACAGCAGGTCAGATATTCGATTCGAAGGATCTCTTAGCAAGTCAGATCGGACTCGAGTTCTTGGAAGAGGGTTTCCAAAGTCGCGTGCGGGCGTCTGACAAAAGCAAATACATAGTTGAATGTGCTAGAGAAAAGTGTGAGTGGAGGTTGTACGCGATTCACACGGGTCCCAAAGGAGGGGCGATAATGATTAGAAAGTTGCACGACGTACACACTTGTACGAGGACGCAACTTAATCCCCACCACAAACAAGCCGGCAAAAAAGACTTTGGGTGCGATCCTGAAAAACAAATTTCTTGATGTTAGCAGGTCATTGCGTCCAAAGGACATCGTCCACGACGTTCACCGGCAGTTCGGCGTCACGATTGATTACCACCAAGCGTGGCGTGCGCGCTGCCATGCACTGTTTATGGCGAGAGGCACGTTCGAGGAGTTGTATGAACGACTCCCGACATATTTATATAATTTGCAGCTGCAGAACCCTGGTACTGTCACGCAGCTACGGACCGATTCACGTGGACGGTTTGAGATGTGCTTCGTGGCCCTTGGACCCGCGGTACATATTTTAACACGTCATATGTTTACACATTATAAACTATAACATTTACACATTATAAACTATAACATTTTAACCTATGTTTTTGCAGATCCGCACATTTCTGGCAAATCTACGTCGTGTCCTGATAATAGACGCAACCCATTTAAAGGGTCGTTACTTGGGTATGATGTTCCCGGCGGTTGCCATGGACGGGGATAACTCCATCGTTCCAGTAGCTTTCGGCGTAGGCAAGTCTGAAACCGGGGACGAGTGGACTTGGTTTATGTCCATGTTGAGACAAGCTATCGGAGACCCGCAAGGGTTGGTGTTTATGTCTGACAGGGCTCCTTCCATAAGCGCCGCAATCTCTGCCATGTACCCAAACACCCCTCACGCCATATGCTGTCGACATTTGGAGATGAACGCCAAATCCAAGGACAAACGTATTACCACCTACAAGGATGTCTATTGGGCGACATGCAGAGCATATACGGATCGGGAGTTTAACAAGTACATGAATATGCTACGATACAGTGTCAAGGAAGCAGCCAAAGTCTTTGACGATGCTGGACCGGAGAGGTGGTCCGCGGCCCATTTTCCTGGACAACGGTATGACATTCTGACCTCGAATAGTGCAGCGTCTGTGAATGCACTTTCCTGTTTTGCGCGTAGATGTCCGATTGTTAATCTTATGGACTACTTTCGGGCCTTTCAACAAGAGTGGTACCAAATTTGACGCCTAAAAGGAGCTGAGATGCAAAATGCACTCACACCAACGACGGAGAATATCGTTCAGTGCAGGGCGCGTCGTGCGGCGACATGGCCGGTAAGAGCAATTGGGTATGGGAAGTACGAGGTGCATGATGACTATATTCACGCGATTGTGAATATGGAAGACCACCTTTGTTCGTGTCGCGAATGGGATAAATCTGGGTTACCGTGCGGCCATGCCATCGCTGCAGCAACATATATGGGTCGTACAGATTGCAGCGACTTGGCTGTACCTTTCTTCACGTCCGAATATTACCGGAAAACATACGTGGAGGTAATAAACCCAGCTGGACCCCCTGCAGCATGGGTGTATCCACCCGACCCGCTTCCCCCATGCTATCCACCTTTAATGGATAAGAACAGGGTCGGGAGACCGAGAAAGAACGACCGACGTCCATCACGTGGTGAAAGTTCGATACAACGAAGATGTACTCGGTGCCAATGCGTAGGACACACTCGTGGAGAGTGTCCAAATCCCGCCCCTTCAACCGTGCCAAGGAGACATTATGTCAGTCACACCCCGGGCCCGTCACAGCTTGAACCATATGGAACAAACCCATATGATACTGTTGATCTAAACACTGATTTGTAAATGATATATATACACACATACATATGCTTCTAAAGGAACATTGATAACACAGCTAGTTTGTAAATGATATATATATTCGTATTATATATTTACACACATAAAGAAAATAGGAGTTTGATATGATAAGCGAAAGAAAGAAGAAAGGTTGATTGTTACCATGGCAGTGAATGTTAACTCTGAGTACACATGTCTGTTTATATAGCAAGAAAGATTAGTAGCAAGAATGGAAGCAGGTTTCTAGATTTTTAGATATATATATATATATATATATATATATATATATATATATATTATATGTATATATGAAGAAGAAGAAGACTTAAAAAAGGAGACCTTTATCTGTAAGATCTGGAAATGATCATTTCTTGACATTTTTGTTGGAACAAACACATATGATACTGTTGATCTAAACACTGATTTGTAAATGATATATATACACACATACATATGCTTCTAAATGAACATTGATAACACAGCTAGTTTGTAAATGATAAATATATTCATATTAGATATATACACACATACATATGCTTTTAAATAAACATTGATAACACAGCTAGTTTGTATTTCATCCAACATGCTCTTCATCTTCAATCTTTCTGACCCTTCTTCAACGGCTTCTGCTTTTGCAACCACGTATGGCCATTGTGTACCACAACCCGCACACACTTTAGCAAATGAGTTGAGGGTTGTCATATATTCTACAAGAGGAGTAGGCCCACGAATGAGGTAACCTCTGACTTGACCTTGCATGATGTATCCAACCTAACCGTGGTTCAGCGGCTTAAAAACTACTTTTCAGAGAAATTAACAACAACAAAAAATACAAAACAACAACACAGTAAAAAATACAAAACAAGAAAAAAAAAATACAAAACAACTAAAACAACCACCACCTACTTAAAAATTGATTTAGTTTCATCAATCCAAGCTTGCTTCTCGTTTACCTTCGCTTGAATAATTGCAAAGTCTTGCAGAATATGGTGAATTGCTTCTTGTTCTCGACAAACACGAGCCTCTCTAGCTTTTATATCCCCTTTCATCCTTTTGATCTCCCTGTCTTCCTCTTCGATCTTTCTCAAATGGACTGCCTTCCTGTCCATAATTTTTTTCCACTCTTCTGTTAGTTCATCTATCTCCTTTTCCTTTTTTGCTATGGCGACCTCGATTTGAGGTGGTATTTTTTCAGGAGTAGACTTAGGGTTTGATGACGATGCTATTTGTGGATGAAATGAGAGAAGAGAAATCAAGAGAGAAAGCAATTCAAAGAAAGAAAGCAAGAGAGAAATCAAGAAAGAAAGCAAGAACAAGTGTGAATTGTGAATTGCATATTACTGATATTTATGGATGAAATCTCAAACATGCAAATGAATTTCAACCACAAATCGGTCTTCAAAGTACAATAAGTGTGGAAAAAACAGTAAAAGCATGCAAGATTCGTCTAAGTACAGGGACCAAAAGTGTAAATTTTCAGGGACCAAAACTGTAAATTTTCAGGGACCAAAACTGTAAATTTTGGTCCATCGCGGGCTGCGATCGCGGGCAGGGACCAAAAGTGCACCGCGGCCAAAGTTGAGGGGCTTCGCGGGGCATTTGTACCCAAAGTACGTGCCACGTCAGCCCTAGCCCGCGATCGCGGGATCCATCACGGGTATTTAGGGCATTTTTGCAAAATGGAAAAAATTTAGGGTATTTCGGTAACAGTTGGTCAAACTTGGGGTATTTTAATTAATTTCCCTATATTATATATAAATATAATTTTATTAAATGGGTTGGCGGGTTGGGTTGGGTTGGGTTTTCCGAACCTAATTTCAACCCTTATAATTAGCGGTTTGGCGGTCCAGCGGGTTGGGTTTAATTGGGTTGTTAGCGGGTTGGGTTGGTCGGGTTTCGCGTGTTGACGGTTTTTGGTACACCCCTAGTGGTCGGAATGATTATTGATTAAGACGTTTTTTATGATGTAGTGCAACATGAAGTATGGTTGTTTGGTAGTCGTTCATAATGAAATCGGCACGCTAAATGGTTAAGGGAGACCCAATATACAAAATCGTTCAGAGGATTTTTGAACCATTAAGAGACATACTTTTTTTGCCAAACAAAATTTACCTCTTAATGATTCAGAGGTTGCCTCTTAATGGAACTATTAAGTAGTAAACAAACAGCCCCCAAGTTACTTAGTTAATGTAATTAGCAATTTAATAATCAAATAACAAGTAATTAATTAAACAAAATAACAATTAAAAAATCAAATTAGAAAAATCTTATTAATTTCCACTAGTACAAAATGGTCAAAAGTGACGGTTAAAAACCGTTACCTATCTTACCGTCACTTTTGATATACTTTTGGTTACGTTTAAAAAACATTAGTAAATCACATCAAAAAATGTTATCATAGGTTAAAACCGTCATCTTAAATGTATTAAAAAGGTTGTTTTTTTTTTCTTAAAACTGTCACCGTAGCATCACATACGATGACTTTTTTATTAAAAACCCGTCACGGTAGCATGACATATTGTGATGTTTATTTTAGAAAACTGTCACCGTAGCAAAACATACGGTGACGTTTATTTGTCAAACCTGTCACTATAACATGACGTATGGTGACTTTTATTTTTCAAAATCGTCGCCATAGGCCGAGATACAGTGACATTTATTATTTAAAAACATCATCATAGCATGATATATGGTAACATTTATTATTTAAAATTGTGATCATAACACGAGATGTTTTTTTTTTGAACGGCAAAAGTATATTAAAGAGAAACTAGCAAGAAGCTAGAAAGAACAATTACAAGTAAGAGATAGACAGAAGAGGGTTTTGTAACCAACCCACCCAATTAATATTACATTTCCTACTCCTATTTGTAACCCAAAAGAACGACTGAGTTACAATGTTATCCCACAACGTCACTTTCTTAGGCTTAGAAAGCCTAAAGAGGGTCCCATTTCGGAAAGACCAAATAGCCCATAACGCCATCAGAACAACCGCCTCAAAACAGGTCGACTCCGTTTTATTCAAACGCAAAGATAATAACCAGCCAATCCACTCTGAGTTTGACCTAAACTCCGGAATATCCAAACTCCACCATCGACCAATTTGCTTCCAAACATCCCGAGCCATTTGACAAGAGAAAAACAAATGACCCACCGACTCAATCTCCAAATCGCAAACCGGACATAAGAGGGAATGCACATCAATTCCTCTTTTATCAATGTTCTCTCGAGTTGGAATCTTGTTCAAACTCAACCGCCAGGCAAAAACATTAATTTTGATAGGAACAAGCCGATTCCATCTAGTAGGAGGAGATTCTACCACCAAAATTTTAGAGTCAATGTAACTACGAGCTGAAGCCACCGAAAACTCACCCGACCCGTCAAGAGACCAAAACCATCTATCCCTTTGATCAGAAAGACAGACAGTATCTATAATCTCCCGTAAAGCTGACATTTGCGACTCCTCAACACCCCCTCTCGGCTCTCTACGCAACACTGATCCCCAATCCCCAAGTTCAAACGATCTTGTACCAATGCCAATTTGTCCCGCTCCAGCGCAAATACCCTCGGAAATTGCGCTTTAAGAGAGGAATCTCCCAACCAAACCTCATCCCAAAACAAAGTAGAATTTCCATTACCTACTTTTTTCTTGCAAAAAGAAGAGAGGTTAATGTCATTATTCTCCATTTGTTGAATCTCTTTCAGAATACAAATCCAAGGAGAATTGGACATCTTAATGGGTATTTGCGTTCCAACTAGCCCACTCGCACCGTAAATCGATTTGACCACTTTGACCCAAAGAGCATTTTGATCCATCTGGAACCTCCAAATCCATTTAAAAAGGAGAGCTCTATTGAAAGCAAACAAGCTTCCAATACCAAGTCCCCCATCCTTTTTACTAGCCAAACACTTTTTCCATTTCCCCCAACTCATTTTCTTTTCATCAATTTCACCTCCAACAAAGAAACGATTCCGCAACGACTCCAAGACTTGATCAATCGAACTCGGAAGTTTGAAAAGGGACAAATAGTAAGTAGGAAGGCTACCTAAAACTTATTTAAGCAGCGTAACCCGCCCCCAGCCGAGAGAGTTCGAACTTTCCAATTAGAAAGCTTAGAAATAAATTTGTCGACCACCCCTTTCCAACCATCGTGTTTTGCCATACTACAACCAACAGGCAAACCTAGGTAATTGAAAGGCATATTCGCAACACCACATCCCACCACTCTAAACATATTCTCGAGTTCCACATTATCAACCCCAACACCAAACAATTTACTTTTTTGGATATTTATTTTAAGCCCAGAGATCAAATAGAAACACCGGAGAATACGCACTATATTTCTAGCATTAGAAATAGACCATTCCCCATTCTAGCATTAGAAATAGACCATTCCCCCAGAAAAACTGCGTCATCTGCGTAAAAAAAGATGAGATAAAGGTATTTTACCTTTGCTAATTGTTGCTCCATAAAAAAGTCTATTTTCTTCCGCTTTTCGAGTAAAAAAGATGAGATAAAGGTATAACACGAGATGTGGTGACATATATTATTTTAAAGTGTCACCGTACGTAGTACGACATACAGTTATGTTTATTTTCCAAAATTGTCACCATAACATGACATAAAGTGACGTTTATTTCTCAAAACATTCAACATAGCATGATATAAATGACATAAATTTTTTAAAATCGTCATTGTATCATGATATACGGTGAAATTTATTTTTCAAAATCGTGATTGTAGTAGAAGTTACAATGACATTTGTTTTTAAAATTAAATTGTCACCATAACGGGACATAAGGTGGTCTTTATATTTAAAAACCATCATTGTTGAACGACATACAATGACGTTTATTTTACATAATCATCATAGTAGCAATATATACAGTTACGTTTATTATTCAAACTCGTCATCATAACATAATGTACAGTGATATTTGTTTTTCAAAACTGTCACTGCATAACGACCTACGGTCACGTTTATTTTTAAAATCGTTATTGTAACATGACCTAGGGTGATGTTTATTTTTCAAAGTCGTCAATGTAGTATGAGAGTTGGTGACACTTAATTTATTAAATCGTCAGCGTAGCTGACTTATGGCCACATTTAATTTTCAAAACCGTCTCCGTTGCATTATACACGACTACGTTTATTTTTTTAAAACTGTCACTATAGTATGAGATTTTGGTGACTTTTATTTTTTTAAACCGTCAATGCAACATGGCATATTTATACGTTTATTTCTCAAAACCATCAGTGTAGTATAAGATTTGGCAACGTTTATTTTTTAAACCATCATCACAACATGGCATATTGTTACATTTAATTTTCTAAAGCGTCACTGTTGTACCTTTTTGTTTTGTAGAGATGTATGGTGCCATTTTAGGATTTTCATTTCCTAGTACCATGGCCAAAATGAACTCCTGCTTCCATCATCTCTTCTATGTTAATGTTCTTACCCGGTAAGATTATTGGTCGTTGTTATACTCAATCGATAAGGTAAGCAATGTCGGTAAACATTTACCCGTGCTAAGCATTTAGTAAACGGTCCTTAGTGTCTCTAGTTCATGATAGCAAAAATATATCACAATTATAGCCGAATTGTATATGTATATATATATATATATATTTATATATAACATAATTGCATAATATAACACAGAAATATAGCAAAACAATAGAAATATAGCAGCATTGCAAAACGAACATAGGTTAAAAAAGATGTAAACTAACCTAAAATCAGAAAGACAATCATGCATGTAAGAAAGCATAAATTCTGCAAAAACTTGGAAACCTTTAACTCCGAATATAACAAATTTTGTATGATAAATGGCATAATCTAAGTTAAGGTCTGTCCGGGTAATGGTACCGAATTGTGCAATCGGAATTCATTTAAAAATGGAACTTCGTTGCATAAAAGGAACCGGATAGCATTAAACTATTTTTAAATTACGAAACCCAGTTTCAAACTAAAAAACCTGTAACATTTTACCCATCCCAAATTTCAATAATAGTGTACAAAAACATCCCAAAACAATTTAAAAGGACACCACATTTTGCTAGAAAAGCCCAAGGAATTTATATGCATATTTCATTGGTTGTGCCTTGAAAATTCATATTATATGATAACAGATAAGCTTAAAGCAATATGACCAAAAACCCTAGAAAGAAACATCAATAACTGAAAACCACTATAAGCAGCCTACCAACTTTCTGATCCATCATCAGACAAAGGTTATGAGAAATATATATATATATATATATATATATATATATATATATATATATATATATATATATATATATATATATATATAAAATCATCTTCCTTATGAACTATTTATATTGATCATTTTGCTCTTTTAATGCCTCTCAAGCATAAAAAGCCCAAAAAGACTTTGAATAAAATCACCAATAAACTTTGTTATCTGGGTAACTAGACTTATATTTGAAATTCAATTTATGCAGTTAACTTTTTCCTTTTCCTCTTATGTTCAAGAGCTTGTTTGTATGCAACAACCATGCAACCATTATGTCAGTGCTTAATATTACAAGTTGTACCATGTAGAAGGACCATTATTGTAATTACTAAGTTACAAACTATATAATGTATGCTTAGCCTAGATTTCTAATTAGGTCATTCTTTCCATTTTTCTCTCAAGTACACACACTCTTCACATTCTCTCTACATCTCTATATTGTACTTGAAGGATTGATCATCATTGATATATATGGATGGCCATCTGATTGATTATACTGTTTGATTACTTGTTCTGGGATCATAATTGGTATCAGAGCATAGTATATCACTTAGATCAGATTAGGATTTTGAAGGTTTTTGCAAATTTTGAGTGTTCTTCATTTTTTCATTCATTTCTTATTGATTCTAGCCATTTGAGTGCTTCAAATGGATTAGAATTGGTCTAGGAGGGTTTGATTATCATCCCTGTGTGTTTTGATTCCGCAATTACACCAGGATTAGTCTCAGTTTGTGTAAAACTTGTATTTTCGGACTTTTGAAGAAAACCTACTGTTTTGGTATGAAAATCACTGTTCTAATGGTTTTTGGACAAAACTTGAAGAATTAAAGTTGTTCAGAATATAGTTGCGAACCTGCGTACCAATTTTCAGAGTAATTGGATCATTTTTGAAGAATCGACTTAAGATCATATGAATATTCATAACTATCGCAACTCTCGGTGTTCTTGAGTATTCATAACTATCGCAACTCTTGGTTCTTGAGTATTCATAACTATCGCAATCCACAAGAAGTGAACAGTATTGTATCGCAACCCTCTGTTGCGACAAGCCGTTATAATCGCAATTTTTCGAAGTGAACAGTAGCAAATCGCAACTATCTGTTGCGACAAGTCTCAACTATCGCAACCTACCTCTTTGTGAACAGTACTTATCGCAATCCTTTGTTGCGATAAGAATCTTTTTGAAGTTGTATCGCAACCTATTTGCTGCGACAAGGTTTTGGCTTACTTTCGCAACTTGTTGGTTGAGACAAGTTTTTGGTTGCGACAAGAATTGTGTTGCGACAAGACGTGTGTTGCGACAAGAAGTGGGTTGAGACAAGACAGTGTGAAACCAATTTTTACTAATCAAATCTAAGGATACTTAACGATCGTAAACAAGTAATCTAAAGATGACAACGAGAGACATCTTGACTATTGGGTTGAAGGACAAACCACATGTTCTTTTTCCCAAGGAGTTTAAGATATGGAAAGACAGATTCATAGATTATGTTGAGTGACAAGAGAACGGGGAATATATTACTAATTCACTTGAGAATGGCCCTATGGAGAAACAAATGAGAAGAGGAATTGCTACTGATGGTGAGCCAATTCCAGAGTGGGTTGAAGTTATACCATTACACTATGATCCTGAACAAAAGAAAAAGCATTATGGAGACAAAATGGCAAAGTCCCTAGTTATTCAAGCCTTGACTAATGATATTTATCGAAAGGTAGATAGCAAAAACTATTCCGGGAAGGCTATGTTTGATGAGTTGATAAAGCTGTATCAAGGATCTGAAGTGGAGAACCATATGAGAATCTCCAACGCCATCAATTTGTATGAAAACTTTAAACAAAAAGAAGGGGAGGCTCTTGATTCTGCTTATGACCGTTTCCCTGCTATTTTAAATGAGCTGAATAGGTACAGTATAGACAAGTCAATAATCGAGCACAATGTGAAATTCCTGAGTGTTCTTCAACCCGAATGGAAGAAGTATGCTCACCGAATGAAACAAAATGCTAGGTTAGCTTATTTGCCTCTACAAGAGATGTATGAAACCTTGAAGCAGGATGAGAAAGATGCTGATGAAAAGAGAGCTAAGAAAAAGAAGAAAGAGAAGAAGGAAGAGAAAAGAGAGGTTAAGGAAGAAGAGTTAGATCCACTTGCTTTAATGTCTAACAGGAAGTACTCAAAGAATGTGGGTAATCAGTCTGATGAGGAACAAAATGAAGCAGATGGGATAGATGATGTTGAAAGTATGAAGCAAGCTATGATACTCCTTACCAGATCTTTTCAAAGACAGTTTGGGAAAAGCCCCAGTTATAACAGTCAAAGGTATGTGTCTGGCTCTAAGAACTTCGAGCACAAAGCACATGTTGAATCGAACAATAAGTTTGATGACAAGTGGGTTGAGTATAAGAGGCCAGATGAGAAGAAGGTATTTGAGGAGAAGGATGAAGCACCGAAGTGCTACAATTGTGGGAAGACTGGTTACTTCTCCAAAGAATGTTGGAATCCGAAAGTAAGGGATTCAAGTTATTACAAGAACAATTTGATGCTTGCTGAACAGAAGGAATCAGGGATAGCACTGTTGGTCGAAGAGGAATACTGGCATAATTAGACTGATGATGAAGCAGATGATGAGACAGCGGCTCAGACCAAGATGTGTTTCATGACCAAAGACACCGATGATGAAGGGTCAGAGTCTACTTCAAATGAGGTACATTCCGATCTCTATAATCAATTTTTTAGTCAACAAGCATATTTAACAAAGAAGTTAAAAGAAGTAACAAATGACCAGAAAAGAGCAGATGAAATAATTTCCACTCAAAAAGAAAGACTAATAGAACAAGACAGTCAAATTAAAGAGCTAGAAAACTAAAAGACTGAGTTCGATGTTGGTCATGCGTATTTTCAAAGTCGAATATCTGAACTATCAAAAAAATTAATGAGTTCGGAAACCAAGAATAGTGAGTTTGAAAGTCTTTTACATGCTTATAAAGATAGGAATAATGAGCTGTGTGAAAATGTCAACGGTCTGGAAGATAAACTGTACAAAGCAGGCCAAATTGAACAAATAATTCACATGAATAAGACAAGCAAGTTCAGGTATTTCAATTCAAAGTGGGGTATCGGGTATGACAATCCACAGTACCTGAGGAATGCCTTAATAAAAACTCCCACTCTTTACAAATTTGAATGGTATATGCTTGCATCACATCCTAGCTATCAAATCAAATGGCTTAAAATGGATGGTGAAGACTATGAGGCTGAGGAAGAAATAAAAAGAAAAACCACTGTTACAATGCAACTTCCTTTTTGGTATGGTCCTGATAATGCAAAAGCATTAGATAACGAAAGAACCTTGCCAAATGATTATTTTGAGAGTTATATTGTTAAAGAACCCGAGGAAATGGAAAATACTCAAAAGGATACTACTGAAAAACCAATTTTTGAAGGTAAAAGGTATTTTCCACCAATGGTTCTTGAACAGAAACTCATGGACCTCGAAAGAAAGTTTGAAAGTACTATTCAAGAAGTCAGAAATGACGAGAAACTTGCTTTTGAGATCGAAAAGGAAGTTATGATCACAGTGTTTTCGGAAAGTTTAAAAGAAATGAAAACAAAACTTGAGGAAATATCTGAAGAAAAAGTTTTAAAAGAAAAGCATTCTTCAGATTTAGATGTTTCCTCATGCAAAGCTTTTATGGGAAATACTATCTTGAGGAGATGGACAGTTGATGACCATGATGATTTTGAACCTTGGGATTTGGAAAGTCAACTTGATCCTGAGATATATATCCCTACAGAAGAAGATAAAGCATTTCGAAAAGAACAAAAGAATTTTCTTTATCCGACGTCTTATAGTATCTTTCCTTCTCCATTAAAGAGTCAGTCTGATTGTGATATCGAGATTCATTGTGATGGGAAAGGTAAAGCAGTGAAAGAAACAACCGTTCAGTTTGACTTTAGTGCCAAACTTCCAGATCATACTGACTTTCTAATAAAAGAAGAGAAACCTGAAAAGATTATCTTAAAAGGGGAATCTTCAAAATCAGCTGAGAAAATTTATGTTAATGATTATTATTCGAAATCTAAATCCAAACAATCATTACCGAAGAAGAAAAGAAAAACAAAAAGAAATAAGCATGTTAATTCTTTTCAAGCTCAGAATTCAAAAGCTTACAACTCCTATTTGTCTGATGTTTCAGATCGTAGTTTGAGAAACAACACGCGCCTTGAGTGGAGAATAAATGAGTCCACACAGGATGTGGCCTAGATCAAATCATCCCACGCTGTTTTAAATGTTTTAAATTCCAAAAAAGACAATTTTGTTTCAAATGTTATTAATTATGATGTTGGCAATAGACGAAAACTTGTAGTTCCTTACAAGGTTTATTCAATGGGACAACTGATTAATTTGGCACGTGATCAAACTTGTTGTGCTTCTTGTGGTGTGGATGATTTTATCTGCAAATCTGACTATAACCGTTGGTTTTATTCGAATGATTACTTTAAAACCGGTTATAGAAAACATAATGTCAAGTCCAAACCTACTAATCAGAAAGGACCAATTTGGCAATGGGTACCTAAAACCGTCTAATTTCCCTTTTGCAGCTAGTCATGTCTAGTACTTAGATTCAGGATGCTCAAAGCACATGACTGGAAGAAAGGAGCTGCTCGTTAATTTTGTGGAAAAGGATTGTGGTAGGGTTAAGTTTGGAAACGATCAATATTCTCCAATTTTGGGTTACGGAGATATTGTCAAAGATAATGTGAGAATTACAAAAGTCAATTACGTCGAGGGCTTAGGACACAATTTGTTTAGTATAGGTCAATTTTGTGATAAAGACCAAGAAGTCCATTTCAAGAAGACCCGTTGTGCAGTTCTTACCGACGGAGGAGATGAGCTTCTTGTTGGCTCTAGGAAGTCCAATTTGTATACTATTGACCTATCAACGCTCAAGCCGAAGAATGACGTATGTCTTATGTCGAAAGCGTCTTTGGAGAAAAGTTGGTTATGGCATAGACGACTATCTCATCTCAACTTCCGTTATATTCAAAAGTTGACGTTGGGTGATTTAGTCATAGGTCTACCAGTTCTGAAGTTTGAGAAAGACAATTTCTGTACCGCTTGTGAGAAGGGGAAGATGAAGCGTGCTCCTTATCCACCGAAACCCGAGCCCAACACAAGCAAAGCTTTGGAAATCCTTCATTTGGATCTCTGCGGTTCGATGAAGACTCAGAGTATTAGTGCCAAACGTTACGTATTAGTTGTCGTCGATGATTACTCGAGATACACATGGGTCAAATTTCTACGCTCAAAAGATGAAAACCTGACTTGATCATCTCATTAATCAAACAGCTTCAAGTGAATCGTCAACAAACAGTTCAGACCGTCAGATCAGATAACGGGACAGAGTTTAAAAACAAGACTCTTGATGACTTCTTTAAGTAATTAGGAATAACTCATCAATATTCTGCGGCCAGAACACCTCAGCAGAACAGTGTCATTGAAAGACGAAACCGTACACTCGTTGAAGCGGCCAGAACGATGCTGTCTTTTGCTGATCTACCTCTGTTTCTGTGGGCTGAAGCTGTTGCGACGGCATGCTATACACAAACCTTTCAATTATACATCGACGGTTTGGCAAGACTCCATATGAATTGGTTAACAATAGAAAACCTGTAATACACTACTTTCGTGTTTTTGGATGCAGGTGTATTGTGCTGAACGATAAGGACAACTTGAACAAATGCAGTCCTAAGGGTATTGAGGGAGTCTTTATAGGATACTCGCTCACATCTAAAGCATACATAGTCTACCTCAAGTCATCCAGAACTGGGACGGAAAGCATCAATGTCAGATTCGACGAAACTGAAGAGATGGCTTCTGTACAGAACAGTACAGAACCCGTGATATCCGGAATTCTAGCATCTGGACAAATCCGTCCAATGATGACTAGATCTTCAAACAAGGATCAAGCTTCCACTTCTAATTCTAATCCTAATGAACTTGATTTATTGTTTGAACATTTTTATGATGACTATTTTGGTAGTGATAAACCCTCTTCATCTGTCAATAACTGGATTCAAGTTGAAACACCACCAGTGCATGCTACTATGTCAGGCCCTTCGCCGGTGCTGACTTCATCAAATATTGGTGCAACTACTCCTGCAACTTCTCCAAAGAACACAACTATGGTATCTACACAAGCACAACAACATGCATCTACGAGTGGTGCTTCTTCATCTGGAACAACTTCGAATGTCAGTGATCAGGGTAATAACAACGTTCCTGAAAATTCAACCGAATCAGTTCCCGAGGCTGTGCCGATTGTCAATTCTGACAAGCAACCCGCCTCACAACTGGAACCAACGTTGACGATCGAGTTGAACTTCGATAAGGATCCTACCCTTGTAGACCCCAATGAAGATGCTATATCTCTCCATCCACACTCCACAAAGTGGACACGCAGTCACCCAATTGATCTGGTGATTGGTGATGTTTCTGAACCAGTGAAGACAAGATCTGCATCCGTAAATGAAGTTTGATATGCACTCTTCTTAAGTCAAGTTGAGCCCTCAATAGTTCAACAAGCCTTAGAAGACCCTGACTGGTTAATTCCGATGCAAGAAGAGCTGAATCAGTTTGAAGCTCTGAAGGCGTGGAGGTTAGTTCCGCGACCCAAAGGTAAGACAGTTATCGGTACCAAGTGGGTCCTAAAGAACAAGAAATACGAAGACGGAATAATTGTGCTACACAAAGCTAGATTGGTAGCGAAAGGGTATAGGCAACAGGAGGGGATAGATTATGACGAGACGTACGCGCCGGTTGCTCGTCTTGAGGCAATTCAGATGTTCCTTTCTTATGCCGCCTTCAAGAACTTCATCGTCTATCAAATGGACGTGAAGACCGCTTTCTTGAACGGTGTCCTTAAGACGGAAGTGTATGTGTCTCAACCGGAAGGCTTTGTGGATAAAGACTATCCAAATCACGTATACATTCTTGACAAAGCTCTCTACGGTCTCAAGCAAGCCCCCCGTGCCTGGTATGAAGTCTTATCAACCTTTCTACTAAAAGCTGGCTTTGTGAAAGGTAAAATCGACACAACTCTGTTTACTCTACGCGAGGAAGGTGATATTCTTTTAGTTCAGATTTATGTTGACGATATTATTTTTGGTTCGACTAACCCTGGACTTTGTACTTGGTTTTCTGGCATTATGATGACTCAGTTCTAAATGAGTATGTTGGGAGAGATTAATGTCTTTTTTGGATTACAAGTAAAACAATTCTCTATGGGTATCTTCATCAACCAGTCAAAGTATGTGTTTGACATCTTGAAGAAATTCAAGATGGAAAACTGTACGTCGATCGGTACGCCTATGGCTCCTGGATCTAAGATAGGTCCAGATCCAGATGGTATTGATGTCGATGTAAAGAATTATAGAGGAATGATTGGGTCTCTAATGTATCTAACCGCTAGTCGTCCAGATATAATGTTTTCAACTTGTCTCTGTCCTAGATTTCAGGCCAAACCCAAAGAGTCACACCTTGGCGCCGTCAAAAGAATCTTTCGCTACTTGAAAGGCACTCTGTACCTAAGACTATGGTATCCCAAGGGAACCGACTTCGAACTCACTGCATATTCAGATGCTGATCACGGAGGAAGCATGCTGGATAGAAAGAGCACCTCGGGGCACGCCCAGTTTTTGGGTGACAAGCTCGTGAGTTGGTCGTCGAAGAAGCAGAATTATGTTTCAACATCAACCGCGGAAGCAGAATATGTTGCCGCGGCGAGCTGTTGTTCACAAGTCCTTTGGATGAAGACCCAACTCATGGACTATGGGTTTAAATATGAGAAGATCCCCATTTACTGCGACAGTAAGAGTGCTATTGCTATATCTGCTAACCCTGTCCAGCACACCAAAACCAAACACATTGACATAAGGTATCATTTCATAAAAGATCATGTCCAGAAAGGAACTGCTGAATTATATTTTGTTACAACTGAGTATCAGCTTGCCGATATCTTTACCAAAGCCTTGGATGAAAAACGTTTCAAGTTTCTAGTATCCAAGCTCGGCATGCTAAATATGAAAGTTTAACTTCCATATATTGATCATATAATAGATGGAAATATTTGTATCTCAATCTAGACATCGTCTCTAGATTGATACACTCAAATTTTCATCATATTCTATTCTTAATATACGTTCTTTAAATTTTCATATCTTAGTTGTATTAAAAATATTTCTTCAACTTATTCTTTCTTTCTCTTCTTTTAATTGTCTTATCTATGATTTGTTATGATACCTGTATCTGCACAAAGGTATGTTCATGGTTTCAGGGGGAGTTATACAACAGATCATATGCACAAATTTAGGGGGAATGTGCATAACTGCCAGATCATGTAAGTATAGATACATTGTGACTGTTGCTTCCGAGAAGCCAAGGTAAGTGTTCTGACTTGTTTTGAACACTAACTCTTAAATGATGAAAACAATTTTTAAAATCTATGCATCATTTAAGGGGGAGTGAATACTATGTTTAAAACCTTGAGTGCTGAATCAATTAGAAGTTGGACATCTTCCAATGTGATAAAACCTTTTAAAATTTTATCTGAAAAATGTACAAGTGTTACTGATATCGCAACCTACTACTTGCGATAAACTGATGAACATTAGTTTATCGCAACCCTCAGTTGCGATTAAAATTAAGTGTTGCTTTATCGCAACACATTGATTGCGACAAGAAGTTTCCTCGCAACCATGCATTGCGATAAAACACATATGAACAGTACTTATCACAACCCTCTGTTGCGATAAGGTTAAACATGTTATCACAATCAGTTCCTTGTGATAACCTCTGAGCTTATCGCAACCTTATACTTGCGATAAGCTGACACTGTGGCGATCAACCTTTGGACCAATCATATCATGCCACGTGTCTTTTATCTCATGTCACTATAAATAAGAGAGTTTGAATTTTTATCTCAACTTTAAAAAACCCTCATTTTCTCTCAACTCTCATTCGAAGAACTGCAATTTGAGTTCGAATTTTCATCGAGTATTTGGATTTCAAATCGATAGCATCAAATTCGTATTACTACGAGGTACATCTTCTTAGATTTTCATTCCACTTCATCCGCAAACGTATACTTTAAGATCGATTTAAATATGCTTTAGGGTTTTAGTTCGAAACTTTTCATTTTCTGTGCTTAAATCGATGAGTATGTGTATCTGTTAGATGTTAGAAATAATAGAGTTTGTTTCTGTGCTGTTTGCGAGCATCATAGAATAGGCTAAAACCTAGTTAGTGCGAAAAATCAGAATCTGGGCCTTAAACACTTAGAAAATATTCAAAATTCAAATTTATCGCAACCTTAGGGATTATTGAGTTCATATCTATCGCAACCTTACATGTTCTTCATAATCATATCTATCGCATGCCACTGAAACACATAACTATCACAACTCACTTGTTGCGATAACCTTTCATCACAACCTGCTCGTTGCGATAAACTCTCATCGCAAGCCCTTCATTGCGATATCACTTGTCATGCGATAAACCATAGGTGTTAGTTGCGATAGATCCCATACTTAGGTGTTTTTACTTAGGTTATTTTACGAAAAAAAAACCATCACTCATTCTAAGCCTATATTGATTTGACACTGTTCAGATGGCTCATAATGACGGCCATTCATCTGACGAGAACACCGTCATACCGTCGCACCGGTTGTCACATCCGTCGGTGAACGTCCGTGATCTAGATGCGGAGCTTCTACCGAGAAGTCTCCATCTTGCCCTTCACGACAACAACCATAACCTTGATCTCGACGTGGCGTTCGACCACCTGATTATCATCAAGATCATCCGCGGCCATCCTCTCCGAACAGTGCTCATGAAGGTAGTCACTGTGCCCCTTATATATCTGCAATAGTTTTGGCACACACTACGATATCATCCTACACACCGACGGGCTCCACATTTTTCTGCAAAAGTCGATCATTTTGATGTTCGACATACACTTAAGCGGCTCCCTCTTGCCATAGACATCCCATTTAACCCAAATTTTGAGGACATGGTTCCCGAAGCCCAACTCTATGTGGATATCCAAAGCTTAGGATACCAAGACCCACAGAACCCTGACCTAGCCGGCTCATCCAGATTCCAAAGAAAACATCTACCACCAGTCTGGTACACCCTATGCTCAATCTTTAACAGATGCATGACGTCAAAGCATACCGGCCTTGACAAATGCAACCTTGCAACTCTTCGGATGTTCCACGCCTTCGCCTTTAACCGTAACGTAGACTATGCTATACTACTCTGGAACGAGCTACAAGAACTGGTCGAAGACAAAGCACGCCCGAAAAAGAACCGAAATTTTGTGCCATATCAAAGGTTCTTCCAGATTCTCATCCACCAAATTATGGAGGGTAACCAGGAAATCCCTAGATGCCCAAATGTGGTACAAGGACCGACACAGTGGATGCACTATCTAAAGATGCCAGACCATGATGACTTCGTCCACATCGTCGTGATTCCAGAGCCTGTACTTGCCTATGCAGACCAGCAGTATGAGGTAGTTAGGCAGTATAGAATAGTTAATGCACTAGTGGTCCAGCCAGAACTGGCCGGACCTCCCCACGGTGCAATCCCATTAGGCGGTGAGGGTATTCATGTTGAGCAGGTTCAGGAACTTGGGGTTCCTGAACGGAGAGAGGTGAGGAGAATATTAAGAGAGAGAGAGAGTGGGTGGCGTGGAGAGGACTGCTGGTCAGGCATCCACAACCAGTGTTGTACGAATTCCTATCCTCGATGACATACCGATGGAATCAGAGGATGATTCAGATTTTGACCCCGATGCTTCATCATCCGACGATGAAGTATCTGACCAACCACGAGCTAATGATGATTCCGACTCCGATCCTGATCATGACCCTGATGCGGATCTTATTCCAAGACATATCGGTCGGAGTCGACACATTGAGAGTTCCGATGCTGATTCCATTTGGAACGTCGGACTCTCCGGTGATTTTGGTGACACAAGGCGGGATGACGGAGTTATAGTAGAAAATATTAATGTGAGCAGTGATGTGGCGAGAAAAGAAATGGGAGAGAAAGAGATAGAGTCGGATAAAGTATTAACTACTGACTCTCCCCAAACCGATCGAAGCCGAGTAGCCACATCTTCTACCAACGAGCGTACGTCGCCGTTGCGTATTGAACAAGCTATGGTGGACCCATCCATGCAAAGCACAACCCCTCTAAGCCACTCGTCGGCATCTCAATTTGCAGGCGTTTCATTTTCCACAGGGGATAAAGCACAAACGCTATCGGCGACACACTCGGTGTCTGCTGATATAGAACAAGGTAGGCTCCTGCCCCGGCCACCGCCCTTTAGTTTATTCCGCGCACGTTGAGTCTACAGCCTTTTGGATATACATCTTCTCCTAGGCCACGCGTGTCGGCATCTCATCAAGTTGTGAGCTTTCGTGCTCCAACCGGAACACCCCGAGTGCGACCACCATTTGCTGGTGCCCCACGAGGACTGGGTGGAACTCCTATCATGATCAACACTATGCCAGCCATGAACACAGGCAGTACGGTTTCTACAACCGCTACTTCAACCGGTAACCTAAGTGGTCCGATAGTTAGTTCCATTTTCCTAAATTTTCCACATGAACAGGTTGTACGCATGCTAGGCCCATATCCGCACTATATCACACTTCCATTACTGGCGTCTGCTTTAGGCACCATCGATAATGCCTACAAGCAACACCGTTGGGCCATGCAAAGTACAGTTGACAGATTAGCAAGCGAAGTGAGCAGAGCCATCAAGGGCAAAATTGTTGCTGAATCGTCGTCAACCCCTTAGGATCAACCATCCAGCGCACAATCCGACCCACAAACACCACCACCAGTTCCGTTACACCAAATCCCAGAAGACCAGCTCAAATCAGAGCTATTAGCCCGACTCTTAGCCAAAGGCAATTCTAGTACGGCTGAAGAAGTTGACCTTGTTGGATTACTCCGACAACACGCCCAACCTCAAACCCAAACCCCAACCCAACCTCCTTCTAGCAACGACTTCCAGCGTCTAACCGACTCTATGAGAGACATGACGGAGGCCATGATGGCAGGATTCACCTCCATCACTGACAGGCATAGGGTTGTCGAAGAGAAGTGTGGGATTCAAACTCAAGCCTCACAGAAACGAAGACATGATGATCAGGATGATCCTGATCAACATGAGGGGGATAAGAGAGAAAGGGTTGGTGCGTCAAGTGGTGCGGCTACGGATAATGGTGGGGGATCAGTTCAGCCAGCTAGTGAAAGGGAAACGAAGACCGGTGGAATGGACACTGATATGGTCTAAGTGGATGACACCGATGTTCTAGCTGATGTCATAACTGGGGTTGAAAAGCCTCCGGTTGTTGACAATAGAACAACTGATGAAAGGATGGTGAATGATATGATTGTTGATTACATTTACATTGATTCTGAGGAAGAACCTGAGAAAACGACTGTCCAGATCAAAGAGGAATTAGAAGACTTATTTGACATCACCGGGATCATTATGGCTGCTTCCGATTCCAACAACGAAACTCCAGATGATACTACTCTACCACAAATGCCGATTGATGAGAGTGCAAGTACTTCCGCTCCTTCGACTCCAGTGGTACAAGAAAATGCTCCAGTAATTCAAGTGCAAGCCGATGGGAGAATCAGGGATCCGATACTCGAAGTTGAACTGGAAATTTATCAGGAAGTGATTGATGTTGAGCCAAGGTATGTGGCTGTAGGTGAACGAGTTAGGATTCTGATTCCCTATCAGGAGAGCATAAGGAAAGATCTGTTTGTTAGGGATGTCCAGAGGATCGATATAGCAAAGGTATACGGGGTTGAGGACTGGCCATTATTGCGCAGGATTGAATTTCTACATGTCATGGGCAATGAATGTCTGAACACAATTGTGGTAAGGTCAGACAAAGCCATCATGAAGGTGCTGAACATAGATTCCTGCAAGCTGTTCAAAGTCTGGTACCCGCAATTCTCTGTACAAAGATCTGATGGCTCCGAACACGTATTTTCAGAAGCAAACTTCAAGAGTCTAAAGCTTGACGACTTCTGCAGTCTGTATGATATCCTGGCACGAGCTCCTCAAAAGAAGATTGAATGGTCTTCTGCATATGATAGTGTCAAGAGGTTCATGCAGAATATCCTGAAATTCTCTTATTTACGGATTTCCAAATGGCCTTGGAGTCACACCAAGCACGAGTAAACCTAAGAGCACCGAACCGGCGTCTGTCTGACATTCAAGGTATTCCTGCTTATACCGTTCTGAAAAAACCTGATCTTTGAGTGGTTTACGTTAATCAAGCCTCAAAGAAGAGATTTTTCAGAATTTGTGAAGCCAACAAGTTCAGTGACGGAACGTTCAAGTACATTCAGATCCACCTTGAGAGTAGACTGTGTCTGGATGCAAGCGGGGAGGTGAAGCTGAAAGATAAGGAGAAAGAGCTGATCAAGCAAGCCCTGGATGCCATTACATACCGGAAGGAGTACCAAAATGCACTAAATAGGTTCGAGATCATCTTCGGGATTCGGAAGAAGTACGTGACCCCGGTGGACGCTTAAACTCTTTGCCTCTACATTGGTACAAAGGGGGAGAATGTTAGTGCCTAATATTACAAGTTGTACCATGTAGAGGGACCATTATTGTAATTACTAAGTTACAAACTATATAATGTATGCTTAGCCTAGATTTATAATTAGGTCATTCATTCCAATTTTCTCTCAACTACACACACTCTTCACATTCTCTCAACATCTCTATATTGTACTTGAAGGATTGATCATCATTGATATATATATGGATGGCCATCTGATTGATTATACTGTTTGATTACTTGTTCTTGGATCACACATTAGCCAACCAACCAGTCAATGTGAGCATGAATGATAATATGTTCCTTCTTTTGAACATATTGATCACAATTAATGTTATGTCAATTCTTCACTACAGGTTCTTCAAGATCATTTTGAATATAAAAGTGAGTGTTCCCTGATTCTAGTGGTTCCCCATGGCTTCCACCTTTAAGGTTTGTATATACACACCACTATTCTTTAGAGCCCCTGAAAAATTCAACTAAATAACTTGACACTCATCTACTTGCCAGATTTTGGGAGACAAAAAGGCATCCTCAAGAGAATCCCATGCATTTATTTATGCACAAGTAGCAGGTATACTTCTTTTAAAGAGTAAATTTGGTGTACCCAGTACCCCATAGTTTAGATTCATAGTGATATTTGTCATGGGTGAATTGGAAGCTATAAAGTTGATGTTTATGAATATTAGGGTGCGTTTGGTTCGCAGATCTGTCAAAAGAATTAGAATCTGAAAGTAATTGGAATGAAATGTTATCAGGTTTGACCAACTGTTTGGTTGGCAGGAAATGGAATGTAATCTTGAAATCTGTCTGTTTGGTTTGCACTGGAATCGAAATGGGATTATGAAAAATGACAATACTCTTTCTTTAATTTTAATTTTTTTTTCTTATAAACAATTTTAAAATTAATATTTAATGAGAATAAAATATGTAATTTACCATTTAAGAAATCGTATATAAATATAAAACATGTAAATCATTCACAAACCAAATCATTCACACAAAGTTACTACATCAGATACCCATATATAAATATTGTTATCAAACCGTTTTTACAATACTAGAAGTTGCCGAACCATAACATCAAAGCAACAAGTACCAAAAATATTGTTCATACACATGTATAGACCGATAATTAGGCTAACGTAAACCAAAAGTATTGTTTTTAAACCAAAACCGGTCATTGGTCCAACATAAAGTGGACCCAAAAATATTGTTTTCACCACCAACCGATCAAGTGTCCAACATGAACCGGACCTAGTTTTCACACCTTCCCTCCTTCAAGCTCCAGAAAGTGATCACAGATTCAGAATCCTTTGTTATCTTTCGTAATGCACTAAACATTTCAGTTTTAGAAAATGACCCAAACTTTTCAAGCTCATCAGCGATCATGGAAGTTCTTTTGAGCATTTCAACTTAAACTTCCATCAACGATTGCGATGCTTTCATAAGTTTGTCACCGAGCACAAATGTAGCATTGTTGATTACCTCATGCAAAGACTCGCTGCTGATTACCTCATGAGGAAGTGTCTTGTTTTTCCATTTAGCGGCCTCTTTGTGAACCTATTTTATATCATAACAAATAACATTCAATTATAAAACAACAAATTATATATACACTTTTTAAACATAATAAATGAACTTGTACCGCTAGATAAGCCTCCCATATCGGTGGTTCAGCAATTATGCTATTTTTTCGCTATCAAAACCAAATTTGCTAGTATTAGTACCATAAACCATGTCGTAAACAATCTGCCAATCTTTTTTCATCGTCTTTATCCTTGACTCAACATGAGGTTTAGCCAATATACCAGAATTGGGAAGTGATTCTTTTAAAGCTTGTTCCAAGTGTTGTAAATATCCAGATTTGAAGCCATTGTCAGCTTTATACACTCCATTATATACCATATTTACCAAACTCTCAGCAAGTTTAGCATCTTCGAGTGCAGACCACACACGATAGTTTCTTCCTTGACTCGCCATACCTGTCCTAACATAAGCATAATCATAAACATTAATTCAAACATAAATAGAAAGTTGATAGACACACATCAATTCATTTCCATACAAATATAACACAAAACCATAACATTAACTCAAATAGAAATAGAAAGTTGATAGACACACATCAACTCATTACAAATGTAACATAATTCAAATAGAAATAACGTTGATAGACAAGCATCAATTGGTAACATTCCATGATGCAAACATATCTTGGGCTAAACTATCCCTAAATGCAGTCCACACGTTTGATGTCCCAACATATGTGATAACATCCTCATCTGGTTCCATTGTCTTCAATTCCTTCATCTCCAGTTCCAACATCCGATTCATATTCATTCTCAAGTGGATTATTGGTCCCAAAGGGGTTATACAAGTTTGTAGAAGGGGGGGGGGGTGGGTGGGTGGGTTGAATACAAACACACTATTTTTACCTTTCTAAATTGTTTATTGATATGTATCAAACAATTTACAACTTGTTACGGAACAAGATTAAGGAAAACCTAATCTAAACAAGCTATGAGAATCACTAAGATTTGTTGCACTAGAAATAAGATAGAGAGAAATTAAGAATACTAAGGATAATATTCTAATACACAGTTTAGCAAAGACAAGGAATGGCCGAGCACTTCAAAAATGAAGTAGGGTTTCCTTAATATACTGCATGCATTTAATGCATGTCAGTACAACTTTACATGTGTCAGCTTCTGGGTGGTTGCATGTTTTGACCTTGGTAGACAACCTAGTAGCCGCATGATGAACAATGTAGAATCAGAGTTGGTTGTACGATTCTGGACAAAAGGGATGTCCGTTATGACATTATCGTACGGAGGCGTGCAAGGGAGTAAGACAAAAGTTACTTGTAGAGGAGGCTTCATGATCAGCGTTCGTTGAATGATTCTTTATCAGCGAATGATAGAGTTCAGCGTTCGCTGAAGTCTTCTACTTGAAACTTCACGTTGAGTGGACAGGTCTTGGCTTCACTGATATCCGCATCAGTTCATTAGTAGACTTGTCGCTGGTTCTTCGGCTTGATCTTCGATATCAGCGTAGAACATGGTTGACGTGAAACTTGTCTTCAGGGATCATAAGTAAACAACTTAAACTATCAGCGATCATCAGTGAGGCTGAACATGCTCAGGGCTCACTGATGAACAGTGTTCGCTGAATATGTAAATTAAAGAACGAGAGTTCCTATCATCGGTACTAAACAGACTTAGTATTTATCAGCGATAGTGAAACTCTAATACATATTGTCTACTTACAATTTTCACTAAGTGTTTCTCAGAGTCATTATCAAATCACTGAGGGTTTGGATCAACATGGATCAATTGGCATTTCTTGCCTAATAAAATTGTGGATAAGACAACATGTCATAATGATCCTATTTTTAAGGTCAATCGGATAATACGAGTAATCTCTCAAAATACCAAACCTCTTTTTCAAAATACCGAAACATCTTTCTATAACATTTCGTGTAGAAGAATGCTTCATGTTGAACAACTCTTTTGTCGTTGTTGGTTGGTGTCCCTCACACCAATCATTTAAATGATACCATTGACCTCTATAAGGGGCAAGAAAACCCTCCCAATTTGTGTACCCACAATCTACCAAGTAATAACATGGCCTTGGCACCTTCAAACCATGGGGCCTAAGAAGTGCATCACGAAGAACTCGACCATCTGCGGCTGAACCCTCCCATATAGGTAACACATATATAAATTGCATATCTTGTGAACACACACCTAATACATTTGTAGCCATATCACCTTTTCTTGTTATGTATCTAGGTATGTCTTCAAGTGGTACTAAACACTTGAGATATGTTCCATCTAGAGCCCCTAAACAATTCTAAAACAAAGAAACAAATGGTCATTAAATATAATTATGTTATTTATGTGTTAATAATAAAAATAATAATTACATATACCTTGAACCATTTCCATCTTCCATCGGTAGAGTCCTCAAGAACAGGTTCAGGTTTCTTAAACAAATGTGGATGTAACCTTATCACCGAGCTGCAAACTCTCCTAACAATTCTACTAATGGTTTCTCCCGACCGATGAAAATGATATGCGATGACCCGGTTCTTAACATTATGAGCACACATGTGAAGAAAAATGACAACTTGTTCATCAATACCCATATTTGTAGTTGCTTGTAATCCTCCAAAAGTTTCAAGCATATCACATAACTTCTTAAAACACCTCCTATTCATCCTAAGATGTGATATGCAAATAGTATCACTCTCATAAGCATACCTATGGAATGTAAGGGGCCATTTACCAAATATTTATTTGAGTAAGCGCTTGCCAGTAAAATTCAAAGTTATCCCTTACTTACCGGATAAGATTTTAGTCCACCAAAACGGTATCGTATGCAACAATTTTTCCGGTAAACGCTAACCGTGGTAAGAGTCTTCGCCATCACATACCGAGTAATACTCTCGGTCCTTGCTTAGCTCTTACGGAGTAAGATTTTTGGTTCTTGTCATATTTATCCGATAAGGTAGTGTGACTTGATAAGCGCTTACCCATGTAAGCATAGGTAAACGGCCCCTAAGTAACTTCTTGATATATACCAATTATCTTTAGCAAGGAAATAGGAAATTCAACATCAAATAACTAGAAAATATGACAAACTTGCAATGATACACAATAAGATTTTTATTTGAACCTCCAATTGAATGAAACAGGTTTCCATAATATATGATTTTTAAGCCAAATCATATGTTAGAAATGTAAGTGAATGGAAGAACTTGCATTTCTTTCATTACATCAATGGCTTTATATAGTGATACAAAGGAAGTGTATAAACACCTACCAAAGATACTAGTTACCTAAACTATAAAGAAAATTAAATCAAAAGAATATGCACTCTCAAATATGAAGATATCAAAAATAAATCTAGAATATACACTTTCAAATATAGAGATAAGTTATCTTTTAGTATCACGGTGTTGATTCTCAATATCCTTGACACGCCCCCACAAGACAAACGATCAAGAAAGAACTCTGATTTTGTGACACGTAATGAACAGCTCTGAACTTGCTCGTGGTCAAAGTGAAAATCTAGTGCCAAATGCTTCATCTACGAGTGGAAGCTGGATTGGCAGAGTAAATAGTGCCTCCTAAATGGTCACAATATATCGTTGGAAGCGTTGTGGATGAGTAACCAAGCTCAAATAACAAAGACTTTAACCATAGAATTTCAGCAGCAGTATGCAACAACTCTAAATCTGGCCTCAGTGGAAGAACGGGCTAGAACTTGTTGTTGTTTGGAGCTCTAAGATATTGGATTTTTGTCGAGGTACACAATGTCACCGGAGGTGGAGAAAAACTGATAATTGTCACCTCCCAATCCGTATCAGCGAAGGCATGAAGTTGTAAAGGGGAGTCATGAAAAAGCAAAAGACCATGATGAGTGATAACATTAAGATAGCTAAGCAACCTCTTTAGAGGATTCCAGTGATTAGAAGTAGGACAATGCATGAATTGAGATAACTTGTTGACCGAGAAGGAAACAACAGGTCGAGTGAGAGACTAATATTGAAAGGCACCCATAAGTGCTCGATATTTGGTGGGTAGGGGGAGGTCGTTTGTGAGTGTAAGGGGCGAGGAAGGGTTCATAAGGGTACTGACAGGGTTAGAACCCAACATATTGGAACGAGTGAGGATATCGGAGATATATTTGGTTTGGTTTGGAAATATGCTAGTGGATGTGGGTAATCAACATCGTGATCCTAAAAGATAACGCATCTCCATATTTGAAAGTGTATATTCTAGATTATTTTTTGTATCTTCATATTTGAGAGTGTATATTCTTTTGATTTAATTTTCTTTATAGTTTAGGTAACTATCATCTTAGCTAGGTGTATACACTCACTTTGTATCATTATATAAAGACATTGATGTATAAGAAAATGCAAGTTTTCCATTCACTTACATACGGTATTAGAGCTCGAGTGATGTTACAGGGTTCACTTGGTTGGGAAGATAAAACAACAGTTGCAGTATACTAGGGATTGGGTTTTCGGGTGTTATTTTTAAGGCATGTGGTAATGGTGCGTTGATGGGGGGGGGGGGGGGGGAGTTGGTTCTCAATATCCTTGATAAGAAATTGTAGATATAAGGGGGCGTTTGGTTCGCAGAATGTTTTTGGATGGAATGGAATCTGTCAAATGAATTTGACTTTGTAGGAATTGGAATGGAATGTTGTCAGGTTTGACCAGCTGTTTGGTTGAATAGAATTGGAATGGAATATGTTAAAGGAATTGGAATCTGACTGTTTGGTTCACAGAATGTAGCTTTAGAATTGGAATGAAATTTGGGTAAATGACCAAAATACCCTTTTGTTAATTTTAATTTTTTTAAAACAAAAAATACTTTAACAAAAGCATAAATCAGTAGCAGATTGTAAACAGATGTAACAAATTATAAATTTACAGTTGTAACAGATGTAACAGAAATCAATCGACAATAGCAACCATATGTAACAGATGAATTTACCCAAATTTCACTTACCCAAATTTCACAGATTGTAAATTCATTTACAGATGTAACAGATTGTAAACAGATGTAACAGATTGTAAATTCATAGACAAAAGCAGAAATCAATAGCAGTCAATAGCAACCATAAATCAATTGAAACCGCATGTACCAAATCGAAAGCAAAAATCAGTAGCAACCAGAGAGATAAATCGAAAGCAACCAGATGTACCAAATCAAAACCACAAGCAAAAATCGAAAGCAAAAATCGGTTGCAACCAGAGACAAATCGAAACCAACCAGAAATCGAAAGCAAGATGAAGAGATGGCGGCTGACAAATCGAAAGCAACCAGAAATCGAAAGCAAGCAAAAATCGAAATCAAGCAGAAGAGATAACCAGGTGTAACAGAAAATCGAAAGCAAGCAGAAGAGATTACCAGACCAGTCGACGAGGAAGAAGCTGTGCGATGGAGAGAAAACGAGAGAGAGGGGGGATACAAGATTGTGAAGATGGCGGCTGATAATGATAAATTAGGGAAAGGGTAATTTTGGAAATAAGAAAATATTCAATTCCATTCCTTTAGAACACCATGTTTATGTGATGGAATGAAAATGGGCTATTTCATGGAATTCATTGGAATTTTAAAGATTCCATTTGTACAAAAGCTTGAACCAAACACTGAAATGGAATCTGGTCAAAGGAATCTGACATTCCAATTCCACCAGATTCCATCAGTTTCTGTGAACCAAATGGCACCTAAGACTCTTCTACCAACACCTTTTGTTTTCGGTACCGGATTCCCATCTTCATAGAAATATGGATGTTTTATGAGCCATATATAAGCCATCCAATTATGAATGTTACAAGAATAATTACGAGCATAACCACACCTGCACTTCCAACACTTGAGGATCGGTCGTTGATCCGTCACAAGTGATAGGTTGGTCCATACCAAATTATTGGTCGATGATGCCCAGTTTCTAGTAGTGAAGACTTGCATTAGAATTGAAACTTGAGGATCATTACTACTCTTTTTAAGCACACTTGTTGAAACTTAACCATTTGACGATACAAGATCTAAGAATATTTTATCTCGACATACTTCTTAGATTTCTCAATAGGTGAACGCTCTAGATTTCTTTTGCTTTCATTCAAGTAATGTTATTTATGCATTCGATGTGAGATTCTTATGTAATGATTCAATTATTGATGTTAGGCAAGACTTGTAGGAGAATCTTAGAGTTTGAGTTCAAGTTGGGCTGAATGTAAGTTTCAAAAATGATTTCTTAAAGTTTTAGAATCGTGTTGCTTCGCCTTATAAATCATTTAATCACAAAGGGAAAATTGCATCAAAATGGAACCAACTTTTCACATGATTCCTATTTTGGGGAACCAACTTTCAAAATCGTCGTTTAGGGGTCTGAATCAAACTTTTTGTTTATTTAAGGGTCTGCAGGTAACCGGTAATTTAATATGATGTGGCAAATAAGAATTAAAAAAGAAAATAGGTGGATATTATTTTACCATATTATCATCATTATTAAAAAAATTAAAAGATTAACAAGTCAAATTAGAAACCAACAATCACTATTGCTCAATGTTGCTCTCGTCACTGTTACTTGTAGGGATGGCAAAAAAAACCCGAAACCGACGGTGAAAACCAGAAAACGAACGTTTCGGGGACCTCTTAACGGGGACGGGGCGGGGATCGGGGATGTTATTGAGGATTTTAACGGGGGCGGGGGCGGGGACCATCCTCACCGCCCCGGCCTGGCCCGATATATATACACACACAATTTTTGTTGGTCTACAAGATAAATATATATGTACTTAAAGTCCAAGCCTAATTCAAATCATATTGGATATTTGGGGGAATCTGTGCTGACAAAGGAAATCGAATAGAGAGGAAATGTGCCTCTCGTTTGAAAGAAGAAAAAGAAAACAAAATCTTCAAAGAAAGATGATGATCGGGTTTCAGTTCTTGGGAGATTCAAGCGATAGCAACTATTTAGAAAAGAAAATTGTGTTTTTTTTGTTTTGGTTCGGATTCGGTTCGGGTTCAGGGGAAACCAATGGGTAACGGTTCATTTTTTTCTTAACGGGTTCCCTAACGGTATCGGGGAAACTGCGGGGACCCGATGGGGATCCCCAATAAGATCCCCGACGGGGATCAGTACGGTTATGGGGACATGGATGCTTATCGGTTTCGGGGACAGGGACCTTAAAAACCGTCCCGAAACCGACCCGAAACCGGCCCGTTGCCATTCCTAGTTGCTTGATGTTATTCCTCACAATTGTTTCTCATTGTTGTTCCTTGCCCCTGAAATCAACATCATGGCAGCATGGCTCTCACCTTCTTCCACCTTCTGCTTTGTTGAGTTTTCTTGGAAATTGAGATATTTGCAGTAATGGAGATATTTGCAGTGGGTGATTCTATTTTCAAGCCTTTCATATGAAAGATTGGGGGAAGGACATAAAAGAAGTGGGTTTTTTTATTTCTTGTTATCTAATTTGGTAGTCAATCTTGAATATGATTTTTAATAGTAACATTATTCTTTTGGTATTTTTGGTTTCATGAATGTATATAAGGTGTTTGATAAAATGTCTCAAAAAAATTTGAGTTTTTTGTAATAATATAATTGCATATTACGAGTTATTTCTTTGTAACGATGTCTTTGATAGTAGATATACATGTAAAGAATTTATTTATGTACAGCTTCCTAATTCCAAAATCTATAGGTATTGGAATTGACTTTGTACTATTTATATACGTGAATAAGATGCATCCCAAAACAGGGACTCTTTTACCCAATTACATGGTATAAGAGCTTTCAAATTTCTCTCTTCTCTCAACATCTCGCTTATGCTCTCGATCGACAGCCTAAAACGCCGATGTATGCCCTAACCGATTTAAAAGCCTCTATCTATTCATCTCACACTCTACTCAGTTGGAATGTGCCCTAATCATGTTCTGTTCAATTCACGCTCTGTTCAACGTACGTTCTGTTCTATTCAATCGGTATCTGCCCAAAATCAATCTGAAGTGTGCCTCTGATCAATTAACGGACTGTCACCCTCCTAGCACTACCATGACCAAAGACGGACAGACTCCTACACCGTCCTCCACCGCCCTACATCCTGCTCAGACAGTAAACAACATTAAAAGTCATGTACCACTCACGCTTGACCTAAAAAAGGTTCAATACACCATATGGGCTGAGTTGTTTCAAGTTGTGGCTCGTGCACATTTGGTTATGGATCGTCTCGATGGTTCTCCACCGGACCCTGATGTCCCTAATGAAAACTGGAAGCAAATAAACGTCATTGTCCTTTCCTAGATTTACGGTACCATCTCTGAAGATCTTCTTCTCACCATCATCAAACCTGGGTCTACCGCACGTGATGCATGGCTTTATGTCAAGAATTTGTTCCACGATAACAAATCTGCCAGAGCTGTTGATCTCGAAAACCAATTCAACCGTTGTGAACTAGCTAGTTTTCCTGATGTTAACTCTTATTGTCAACATCTGAAGTCTCTTGATGATCAGTTATCCAACGTTAACCAAACGGTAAGTGATCAAAGATTGGTTCTTTAGTTGATTAATTGCTTAACCCCCGCTTATGACACTGTTGGGAGTATTATTAGCAACCAGGAACCGCTCCCATCATATCTTACTGCCCGTAGTATGCTGCTACGTGATGAGACCCATCGCAATCGCCACATCGAGTCTGCGACTTTGGTCAGCCCTCCTACTGCTGCTGCCATGGTTTCTCCTTCCCCAGCTACTGCTCCGACTTCTTTCAACAACAGAAATCCTGCCAACAACAACCGCAATCGAACCCGAAATACTCGGAACAATCGCATCCGTGGCAATGCTACCCAACAGCCTCGTCAACAACAGCAGCCTCACATTCCTACCTCCCAGTGGTACCCCCTTATTCGCCTTACTGGACTCCGACATGGACTGTCCCCCCATGTCCCTATCCCACCGCAAACATCCAACCCTACGGCTCACAAGGTTTGCTTGGTCCTCGCCCACGGGGGTCTCCACCAACAGCTCAGGCACATATGGCTCCTTCCGTTGATTACAATTATCAGGCCACCAAGTTGCCCAATTCTTTCAATGCCATGACACTTCAACCACCAGACGATTCTTGGTACATGGATACTGGAGCCTCATGGCCGCCAACCCTGGTAAGCTTCGCTCATTTTTTAATTCTAGCTCTACTTCTCATGTGTTGGTTGGTAACGGTTCTTGCATTCCTGTAAAAGGTTCTGGTATAGCACAACTATCCCCTGCCCATCCTAACCTTAGCTTATCCAATGTTCTTATCACCTCTAACATCATTAAAAACCTTGTATCTGTTAGAAGATTCACCACTGATAACCAAGTTTCTGTTGAATTTTGACCCCTTTGGCTTTTCTGTGAAGGATCTTCGGACAAGGGGCACAATCATGAGATGTAACAACTCAGGGGAACTTTATCTAGTCACTTCTCTTTCATCCTCAATATTAGCTTCTCCGGTGTCTTTTACAGCTATCTCACCTCAGCTTTGGCATCATCGACTTAGACATCCTGGCGATCATGTTCTTAGCTTTCTTAGGACTAATAAATCTATTATTTATAATAAGAAGACTAGCTCCCATCTTTGCTCTACTTGTGAGATAGCTAAACACAAACGATTGCCATTTACTTTATCTAATTCTGTCACTTATGCTCCTTTTGACATTATTCATAGTGATCTATGGACTTCTCCTGTTTTAAGTCGCCAAGGCTATCGTTATTATCTCGTATTGCTTGATGACTTTACGCATTTTGTTTGGGTTTATCCTCTTAAACACAAATCTGATGTCTATCAAAAGTTTACTCAATTTCACACTTATGTCAAAACTTAATTTCAAAAAGCAATTAAGTCATTTCAATGCGATATGGGTCGTGAATTTGATAACACTCAATTTCGTGGTTTTTGCACTAATAATGGCATGGAGTTTCGGTTCTCTTGCCCACATACTTCCTCTCAAAATGGCAAGGCCGAACGTATGATAAGGACACTTAATGACATTACCCGTTCCCTTCTTACTCAGGCCTTCATGCCTCCTACATATTGGGTTGATGCTCTTTGAATGGAAAACTATCTCCACAATATTCTTCACACCAAGACACTTCATTTTCGTACTACTACACATGCCTTATTGCTTCGCCCTCCCACTTACACACATATCAAGGTGTTTGGTTGTCTATGTTTTCCAAACTTGTCTGCCACCACCACACATAAGCTCTCCCCCTCTCCCCCTGTTCTACGCCTTGTGTCTTCCTCGGTTTTCCACCTAATCATCACGGTTATGCGTGCATAGATATCTCCTCAAAGAAAATTATCATTTCTCGTCATGTTACATTCGACGAGACTATCTTTCCCTTCTCCGATCTTGGTTCATACTCTAATGCCTCATATGAGTTTCTCACTTCCTCTTCCATGTCTCCCCTAATGCTGGAGCATTACATGAATGTTGTCCGCAACCCCGAGGCTCGCTAACAGCATAACACTTCATCTCCCTTACCTCAACCACACCCACCCTATGCCACAACTGACCCATCCACGCCTACCTCGTGTCCTATCCCTGCTGCCCCTTCCCTTTCTCCCTCCCCTGACTCTCCACCAAATCCTCCAATTACCCAAGTTTATACTCGCCAACCCCGCAGTACATCACACACCCCACCTGCTCCCCCACCACCACACCACCCTATGACTACCCGTGCCAAAGTTGGAATCCACAAACCCAAACAACCATTGAATTTAAACACACAAACCACTGCCACTTCTCCCTTACTTCGGTCCCATATTAGTGCTATGCAGGACCCTAACTGGAAGGCATCAATGCATGATGAGTATGATGCTTTAATTAAAAACGGAACATGGGAGTTGGTTGATCGCCCGTCTGACGCTAATGTCATACGTTGAATGTGGTTATTTAAACACAAGTTCAATTCGGATGGTTCTTTGCAACGCTACAAAGCTCGTTTAGTGGTCAATGGTCGGCGACAACAGGTAGGGATAGACTGTGATGAAACTTTCATCCCCGTGGTCAAACCTGTTACTATTCGGACTGTACTCAGTTTGGCTCTCTCGTTTTCTTGGCCTATCCACCAATTGGACGTCAAGAATGCTTCTCTCCATGTAGAGTTGCACGAAACTGTATATATGCATCAACCATCGGGATTTGTTGATTCGTCCGCTCCTAAGCGAGTATGTCTTCTTCGCAAGTCTCTCTATGGTCTAAAACAGGCTCCTCGGGCCTGGTACCAGTGTTTTGCTACTTACTTAGTTAAAGTGGGGTTCACTGGCAGCAAGAGCGACAACTGACTTTTCATTTACAAGCATGGGGGAAATACCGCTTTCTTGTTACTTTACGTGGATGACATCATTCTTACTGCCTCTTCTACTACATTTCTTCAACATATCATCGGTCTCTTAAGTTGAGAGTTTGCTATTTTTGGGTATTTCTGTCACCCGCTCTAAAGGTGCCATGTTTCTATCTCAACGTAAATATGCTGAAGAAATTCTACAACGTGCAAACATGAGCACTTGCAAGCCGGTTACAACCCCCGTTGACACCAAACCGAAGCTTAGCATCGATTCTGGTACTCCTATCTCTGACCCTACTTTATACCGCCGCCTTGCTGGTGCATTGCAATACTTGACATTCTCTTGGCCTGACATCGCCAATGTCGTGCAACAAATTTGTCTTTTCATGCATGCTCCTCGCGAAGCCCACCTAACTGCATTAAAGCGTATATTGCGGTATATACGAGGCACTTTGGAATACGGGCTTCGCCTACTTGCCTCCCCCACTACGGGTCTCATTGCCTATTCTGATGCAGATTGGGGAGGATGCCCGGACACCCGCCGTTCTACATCCGGTTATTGTGTATATTTAGGGGTTCTCTCATGGTCCTCTAAAAGACAACCCACTTTATCTCGTTCCAGTGCAGAGGCCGAATATCGAGCAGTTGCAAATGCGGTCGCTGAGACATCTTGGTTACGCAACTTATTGCTCGAGCTTAATTGTCCCATTCGTCGTGCGACTCGGGTTTACTGTGATAATGTTAGTGCAGTGTATCTTTCCTCAAATCCGGTTCAACACCAACGCACCAAACATGTTGAGATGGATATTCATTTTGTTCGAGAAAAAGTCGCCCTTGGTCAAGTACGTGCCCTTCACGTACCCTCCACATCGCAGTATACCGATATCTTCACCAAAGGCCTCCCATCGTCCCTCTTTTTGGAATTTCGTTCCAGTCTCAACGTTAGCCATACTCTCGTTTCGACTGAGGGGGTGTGATAGTAGATATATATGTAAAGATTTTATTTATGTACAGTTTCCTAATTCCAAAATCTCTAGGGATTGGAATTGATTCACTTTGTACTATTTATATACGTGAATAAGATGCACCCCAAAACAGGGACTCTTTTACCCAATTACAGTCTTGTTATCTACTTTGTTCTAATCTTTACGATTTAAATGTTGTAAACTTTTATTTTGGTTTGATGTAAAATTTTAGTTGACAAAAATCTTTAAAATTGATATGGATTAGTTGAATGTAAACTAAAAAACGAGATGTGGAAAAAAGGAATTTTATTGCATTAACTGTTTTTATTGAGTTAAATTTAATTAATTTTCATTTTAAAATATCATGTGTAACTTTAGTTTTCAAATAAAAAATTATGCGGTCATTTCAAAATTAAATATATAATCATAATAATGATATGGAATCTTAGTTGGTAAAATATTTGTAGTTATCATTAGCAGGTCAACAAGTTAACCAAACCCTTAAATAAACTAAAAGTTTAACTCAGACCCCTAAATGACGATTTTGAGAGTCGATTCCTCAAAATAGGAAAAAGGTGAAAGTTAGTTCCATTTTGAGACAATTTTCCCAATCACAAACAGACAAGTTCTTTATTTTACGTTATTAATAAAATATAATGTTTATAAACTAGTACCAAAGGGCTTTTGGTCTAGCGGTATCCGAGCCTCTCTTTCCTCGTAGGAGGTTAGGGGTTCAATCCTCACCAAAAATGAAGAGGATGTGTGAGTTTATTTGTTGTAATTGTCGTATATAAATATTATATACTAAAAAAACAATATTTTTCGTTCCGTAATAATAATTATTTAATTGAAGTTGATAGATCAAATTTTCCGTTATTAGTTAACAAACAACTTTCAAAACGTTGATTTTTACGTTTGACTGAAAAAGAATAAATAACTTAAAATAAGCCAAATTTTCTCTTTTGTACATTCATTTGTCTATATATATATATATATATATATATATAGGGTTGGGTTCATGTGAGATCTGCATGTTTTTGTGAGACCGGTGAGACCATGTTTTTACACTTGAAACTTTACAGTAAAACATTGTGAAGGTAAAAAAAGATACGAACCTTCAGCAAAAAACATTGTGAAGGTTACATTCACAGTATTTTGTTGTGAAGTTTCAAGTGTAAAAACTTGGTCTCATCGGTCTCACGAATACATGTTGGTCTCACATGATCCCAAGTTTATATATATATATATATATATATATATATATATATATATATATATAGAGAGAGAGAGAGAGAAAAGTTCAAATGAAAACTCAAATTCAATTGTGAACGTGAGGACGAATCTTGGCTCTTCCATCTCTATTGATCCAATGACTCATATTAAATAGAGTTTTTAATTTAAATTATTAGTTAAGGTGATTAGGGGTAAAAATGGAAGATAATTTAAAATCACGCCTACCATATTTGACTTTTTATTTTCTTTTTTAATTAAAAACTTTTACCCCCCTTAAAGTTTAAAATAAACTATCTTAAAAATTACTAATATTTTAATCAAACAAATTACATCAAAAAAACGAGAATTTCCTGCTCTTCGATATGACATCCATCTCGATATAGTTTTTTTTTGTTGTTTTAACCGTTTTTACGTGAAATGTCATATATGTGTTATTATCATTATGAATATTTATGTATTCAAGTGTTTATAACATCTCGACACCATAAGCCCGTAACTCGACATCACCTTCTACAACACTTTCTTCAACGTCCTAAGGCATCGTGTTCTTCATTACCGTAACCCAACACCCATCGAGATGAATCGGGAACCTATCGAGTTTCGATTGTGAACCGAGGAACGAAAGAGAGTGCGTCACGTCTCCACACCTTCACGGGTCACTCATGTATTATTCTTCATGAATAATGTATCATTCAGTATGAACAATACATCATTCAGGGTGAATAATACACAATTCATGAATCGTGTATTATTCACCCTGAATGATGTATTATTCACACTGAATACTGTATTATTCATCCTGAATATTGTATTACTCATCATCAATAGTGAATGAACGTTCACATTTGTTATTCATACTGAATGTGGACACCTGGAGATGTGCATACATATTCATAAAGAATAAAACCAAGTCGCGATTGTGAATCGGAAAACAAAAGAGAGTGCGTCATGTGTTCACACCTTCACGGGTCATTCATATATTATTCATCATGAATAATGTATTATTCAGGATGAATAATACAACATTCAAGGTGAATAATACATGAATCAGGAATTCGTGTATTATTCACCCTGAATGTTGTATTATTCATTTTGAATACTGTGTTATTCGTCATGAATAGTGAATGAACGTTCCTCTTTGTTATTCATACTGAATATGGACAACAGGAAACGTGCATACATATTCATAATGAATATAACACATACATAGCATTTCACGTAAAAACGGTTAAATTGAAGAAAAAACTATATCGAGATGGATGTCATATCGAAGAGCACGAAATTCTCGTTTTTTGATGTAATTTGTTTGATTAAAATATTAGTAATTTTTAAGATAATTTATTTTAAACTTTAAGGGGTTAAAAGTTTTTTAATTAAAAAAGAAAATAAAAAGTCAAAGATAGTAGGCGCTGATTCAAATTTCCATATTTGTCCCTAATAACTTCTTAATTGGTTTCATTAAGTTTTAACCATTGATTAGTTTTCCAAATCTTGATCAATGGTTGTGACTTGTCCTCATGTTCACAATTAAAAATTAGTTTTCATTTGAACTCACCCACATATATATATATATATATATATATATATATATATATATATTATAGGGTTGAGTTCTGATGGGAAGGAAAATTATAGTGAGAATAATAAGAAGGGATAACCCGTGCATGCACATTAAGATTCACTTGATTAATCACGTATCAAATATGCTTCATGGGTAGATCCCTTTTTACGTTTTTTCCTTAATTTTTTTCTTCTCACACGATCCTTTGTATATACATATATATATATAGGGGTTAAACTTCATATATTGTGATAATCGTGAAAACTTTTATCTTAAGGTATTGTTTCACATGATTTCTTTTTTCATCTGAGGCTAGAATTTAATGTATTGATGAACATATATTTATTTCACAATGTGTTTGCTTCATATCTATGTGGTTCACAATGTGAAACTTTTTTACTAGTAACTTTTGTTTCATAATTATCATCCCGAATGTTGAATTATTCATCACGAATGTTGTATTATTCACTCTGAATATAACACATATACACGATTTCACGTAAAAAACGGTTAAAACGAAAAAAAAACTATATCATGATGGATGTCATATCGAAGAGCACGAAATTCTCGTTTTTTTGATGTAATTTGTTTGATTAAAATATTAGTAATTTTTGAGATAATTTATTTTAAAATTTAAGGGGGTAAAAGTTTTTTAATTAAAAAAGAAAATAAAAAGTCAACAAAGGAGGCGCTGATTCTAATCTTGACGAAAATACCCCTAAAGCTGAATTTTAGGAATGACTTAAATATGGCTGCGATCAATGGACGAGATTTATCCTCACGTTTACAATTGAATTTGAGTTTTCATTTGAACTTTCCTCTATATATATATATATAGAGAGAGAGAGAGAGACAGAGAAAGGTTCAAACGAGGAGCTTACTTATTTACGAGAATGCGAGGAACATTTTCAACCACTAATTAGGAGTTTAAGCAAATTCATTCGAAGCTTTCCACGGCCTTTCGTGCGACACATTTTTTTTATTTATAATTTGAAATTTACACTTTCAACCCCTATAATTAGTTACTTAATTTACTTTATACCTTTTACTTTTCTAATTTTAATTTTACACCTTCATCATATTAACACATATAATCGTTTATTAACTAAAATACGTTAAAAAATACGTTTTAATTTTAACAAGTTACACCATTATAATCGTCTCTTCGATACCTTCGAAATGAACCTAATATTGAATATTTTTTTATTTAATTATTTAATTATATATCATATAAACTACATAAAAATATTTATAACTCATACCCTTATAGTTTTGATGAAATGTTTGTTAGGAACGCCTATAAAATCATATGTGATTAGGAAACAATAGTAAATCATATGTGATCTATAAGACTGTTATCTAATATCACTAGTTATTAATCATATATGATCTTGTTTTACATTCTGATATCACTTAGTTATTAATCATATGTGATTTTGTTATTAATCTATATAGAGAAAGGTTCAAACGATGAGCTTACCTATTTACGAGAACGCGATGAGCATTCTCAACCAACCATTTGATTTATTAAGGGAATTAAATGGTAAGGGTGAATAATTGAATTTTTTTGCATTATTTATTTTCTTCGCTCTAATCATCCATCCATATAATCAAATTTGGTGTTAATCGAAATTATTTCGCATTTACGCAATTAATAACTTTAAAATAGTTTGCTAAAAATTATCCTTTTATTTACAATTTCTTAGATTTTTTTAACTATTTAAAATCGTCATTTTATGTAAATTTTTGATTGATATTTAGTTGACAAGAGGTGAGTTCATATGAGAACGCTAACTATTTATGAAAACAAGAAAACAACCGCTATGTATAAAATCATATATGATTCACGTACAAAATCAAATATGATTATGCGATTTTTCCCTCCACTTTAAGTCGCAACCAAAGTCACGACTTAAAACAAAATCACATATGATTAATAACTAAGTGATATCAGATTGTAAAACAATATCATATATGATCACATATGATTTACTAAAACACAATCACATATGATTAATAACTAAGTGATATCGGATTGTAAAACAAGATATGATCACACATGATTTAATTACTAAAACAAAATCACATATGATTAATAACTAAGTGACATCAGATTGTAAAACAAGATCATATATGATCACATATGATTTACCAAAACAAAATCACATATGATTAATAATTAAGTGATATCAGATTGTAAATAAGATCATATATGATTAATAACTAGTGATATCAGATAACAGTCTTATAGATCACATATGATTTACCAACTAAAATAAAATCACATATGATTAATAACTAAGTGATCAGAATGTAAAACAAGATCATATATGATTAATAACTACTGATATCAGATAACAGTCTTATAGATTACATATGATTTACTATTGTTTCCTAATCATATATGATTTGATAGGTGTTCCTAACAAAAATCTCATCAAAACTATAAGGGTATGAATTGTAAATATTAAAAAAAAATTATGTAGTATATATGATATATAATTAAATCAAAAAATATTCAATATTAGGCTCATTTCGAAGGTATCGAAGAGACGATTACAATAGTGTAACTTGTTAAAATTAAAAGATATTTTTTTAACGTATTTTAGTTAATAAACGATTATATGTGTTAATATGATAAATGTGTAAAATTAAAATTAGAAAAGTAAAAGGTATAAAATAAAGTAAGTAACTAATAATAGGGGTTGAAAGTGTAAATTTCAAATTAAAAATCACTTTTTGAATGTGGCGCACCTGGTGGAACAAGCTACCGCTATAATTACGTGGTTGAGAATTGTGTGGCTGACAATGCTCCTCGTTTGAACCCACCTCTCTCTCTCTCTCTCTCTCTATATATATATATATATATATATATATATATATATATATATATATATATATATAGAGGAGATCAAACGAGAACAATACCTACTTAAAAAAACGCGAGAACCAACAAAATTGTATAAGATTTTACATTAACGCGCGAAAAAACCACATGGACATGAAGCCGCAACCAAAGTCCATTTTTCACGCGTTAATGTAACATCATATATGATTTTGATGGTTCTCGTGTTCTTTTAAATAAGTATTGTTCTCGTTTGAATCCGACTATCTCTCTCTCTCTCTCTCTATATATATATATACATGGATATTTATATAAAATATAAGTTATAATTAATATACATATATACACACACACATATATATATATATATATATACATGATACATATATATTAACTTTTAAATTATAAAATAATACATAAACCAGGGTCCATGGTATATAAATACCCAAGACATTGCACTACCTCAAGCAATCACAATTCCCAAAAACCTGAGGCTTAACTACTCCTATTGACTCTTTCAAGAAATGGCTGCAGTTGAAGCTACTGGTGGTGGCCTCCAAGGGAACACCAAAACAACCGCCGAGCCGGTGCGTCCTTTGGCCAACTTCCCTCCTTCTGTATGGGGTGATCGCTTTCTATCATTCTCTCTTGACAATTCGGTAAGATCGACCTCCCATTAGCGCATACTTACTATAAATAATATTGGCTGCATGTATAAGACGTTGCTACGATAAACCGTTTATAGGATTTAAGTTTGCAATCTTGTGTCATATATATCTATGAGTTGGATTCAAACCAGAACGCTAACTATTTAAGAAAAACACGAGAACGGCCATCTATGTACAAAATCATATATGATTCACACGACTTGCCACCTGACTTTTAGCCCGCATCTAGTTTTTTACGGTTAGTGTACAATCACATATGACTTTGTACATGGACGGTCGTTCTCGTATTTTCTTAAATAGTTAACGTTCTCATTTTAAACTCCATCTCTCTCTCTACACACACACATATATATATATATATATAAATATGTTGCAAAAGGATGTTAGTTGGTATATGACAAGTTTTTTAAAATATTTTTGAAATAAAATGTTCTATATATAACACATCTTTTGATAGGACAAAACATCTTTCATATAAAGTTATATATAAAGATAAATAGAATGCTTTATTTCAAAATTGTCTTTTAAAAGACAAATAAACATTTTTTCAATTTATTGTAGCACATTTGTATTGGAGACACAACTGTTTGATCCTATATATATATATATATAGAGAGAGAGAGAGAGAGAGGAAGATTCAAACGAGAACGTTAACTATTTAATAAAACACAAAAACGGCCGGTCATGTACAAAATCATATGTGATTTTACACTAACTGCAAAAAGTGGACGCGGACGACTTTGACAGCGACTTAAAGTGGCGGGAAAAGTTGCGTAATCATATATGATTTTGTACGTGAATCATATATGATTTTGTACATAGCGGTTGTTTTCTTGTTTTCTTAAATACTTAGCGTTCTCGTATGAACACATCTCTCTCTCTCTCTCTCTCTCTATATATATATATCCTATTAAGCAGTCTATTACTATTAGGATACACAGAAAAAATACGATGACTTGTAAAACTCGAAGTTGTTGTAGCGATATTCACGAAAGGATTGTTTGGTATGTTTACTATTAAGATATTGCTTTGTTTCCATTATCAGGAATTGGAAAGATATGCAAAAGCCATGGAGGAGCCAAAGGAAGAATTGAGAAGCTTGATTCTTGATCCTGTAATGGATTCTAATACCAAGCTAAGTTTGATTTATTCTGTACACCGTCTTGGTTTGACATATCTATTCTTGCAAGAGATTGAAAGCCAGCTTGACAAGCTTGACAACGAGCTTAACTTGAAAGATAACGATGACGCTGATCTTTACACAATTTCAGTTAACTTTCAAGTTTTTCGACACCTTGGTTACAGATTGTCTTGTGGTAAGTCTTCTTTCCACTCATGCAAAATGGCAAATTCTATAGTGCACTTCAAATAAATGTATTATTCGGATTGACAAATCTTGACACACCATAATAATCAAATTTCATACCATTTTCACCTTGTGCACAATTTTCTAGCAAAAAAAAACAACTTCACTTTTCCTAAAATAGGAGGCATCTCCATGTTCAATGTCGTCCCTTGGGGAGGGAGGGCCAGGCGTACGTCCAAGGCCCACGAGAAATAGGGACCTAAATCTTTTTTACTATATGGTAATAGTAAATAAATTAGTAAATAAAATAGGCAAATTTTGTTAGTATCTAATAAGATCCAAAGAATGTGTATTATATTAAGGGCCCAAACATGTACTAATTAATTACATTAGAAAAGAAAATATGTAAAAGTTAATTGGTCATTCATTTTACTGTATTGATTGTTGGTTATCTGAGGTTTTTTTATCTAGTACTAATTTCTAAAATGAGAAAACCTTGATATATTATCCATCATTCATCTTCAACCGACTCTTTTGATTATTCCATCTCATGAATTTTATATTTGTATTATAGTATAGTAGATTCCTTGTTATTAACTAAGTGAATTCCTATCTTTTGAAAAAATTACCAACCATATGAGACGGTCCGACTTATATATTTATCCTTGTTTTTCCTAACATTATTGACTCTTTATTACCTAATATTGAGTGTATAAATCTTAAGTACTCTCCTATTTCAAAAACAATAATAAAAAAACTCCAACTATAATCAACATGAGTTTTTGATTCTAAGATGAAAAAGTTTGTTTTAACCCAAAAAGGTTAAATAGAGATGAAAAACATTAACCTAATGTGAGATGGAAACCCAACTGATGTATATTGATTTACATAAAGTGGTACTCTGAATAGTCACATTGTAACCTTAAATAATGTCAATCTATATTAAATATACATCATAAGAATTTTTTTTAATTTTGGAACAAATTAACGATGCTATGTAAAAATGATAAAATATATAATATTAATTTAAAAGTAATTACTGACTGATTTTGTGTCTATGAATACTCGGAAAAACGATCTTATATTAATTATTAACATTTCTTAAATTTAATGTTATTTTTTATCATAAAAGCGATATATTACAAAAACTTATACTTATCGAGGGCCTTGTTTTACATCTCATCCAGAACCTATATATTATCTGGAACGGGCGTGCTGAAAATATCAATGGATCGGTATAATCCGATGTTTTTTCCAGAAAATACTCATTGATCAACCTGAGATCTAACCCCATGGTATTCTGTCACTGAGTTGCATTACCTACCAAAATTTTACCCACCAATTTTTGTGATGGTTTTTGTGACGAATCACTCTTTAGTGACAAATATTTCAGGAAAATGTTCGTAGATAAAACTGTAAAAGTCTTCCGTTTAGCAGTGTTTGTTAAAGTTATTTAACACAAACACGAATATTTAAATATGGGTGATTGCGCAGATGTGTTCAACAAGTTTAAGGACAGTAGCTCGGGTACATTCAAGGAATACATTACCACAGATGTGAAAGGTATGTTAGGCTTATATGAATCTGCACAACTGAGATTAAAAGGAGAATTAATTTTAGATGAAGCTTCGGTATTCGCCGAAACTCAACTCAAGAGTGTTGTAAACACTCTGGAAGGCACTCTTGCACAGCAAGTGAAACAATCGTTAAGGAGGCCATTTCATCAAGAGATGCCAATGGTAGAAGCAAGGCTATATTTCTCCAACTATGAAGAAGAATGTTCCACACATGAGTCACTACTAAAGCTTGCAAAACTGCATTTTAACTATTTGCAGCTACAACAAAAGGAAGAACTTCGTATTGTCTCAAAGTAAGTTAACCACACTACAACAATTTGAGTTTATATGACACCTAAAATAAATAAGCGTCCTAATAGAATGTTTTATAGGACCAAAACTTACAGGACCAAACAAAAAACTGTCCTATCTAAAAGTGTTACAAAAGTTTTATTGGATTTTTTTGGGCGTCGTAACAATTTTTTTAAACATTTTTAAATAAAGTGTTCTATTCACTACAAAACAAATGACTTTTACCCGCAAAATTTACCCAGGGAAGTTTCCGTCGGTGATTATCCACGGATCTCCTAGAAAACACCAATGATTCTGTAGAATCCGATGTTTTTCCAGAAAATACACATGGATTACCCAAAGAATCCCGGGGCAATCTATCATTGATTTGCATTACCCACAGAAAATTTATCCACCAACTTTGTAACAGTTTTGTGACGAATCACTCTATAGCGACATATTTCTCAGGGAAAGTTCGTAGGCAAAGATCTTTTTTGTAGTAGTGATCAACTATTTTATAGGACGTCATTTAAAAAAAGGTCATATAAACACAAGTATCGTCTAAAAAGATGGGGTTATAGGTCACTTCTCAAAAGCGTCATATAAAATTAAGCTAATATGACACTTTATTTTGAAAACGTCTTAAGAACCTTGTACGACGCTCAAAAGCGACTTATAAATTTATTGGAACACTTTTAGATAAAACATTTTTTTGTTTGGTCCTATAAACTAAGGTCCAATAAAACACTCTAGTAGTACGCTTATTTATTTTAGGCTTCATATATACTCAGTTTTGTCATAGTGCCACAAAAAAAACATAAAAGAGAAACTTGAGAAAGAATTTAAAAAAAAATCTAACTTTTAATTTGGCTTCAGGTGGTGGAAGGATATGAGGTTTCAAGAAACTACTCCATATATAAGGGATAGAGTACCAGAGATTTACTTATGGATATTGGGATTATACTTTGAGCCTCGTTACTCTTTGGCACGAATCATCGCCACCAAAATTACACTGTTTCTTGTGGTGCTAGATGACACGTATGACGCATATGCTACCATTGAAGAGATTCGACTCCTAACAGATGCAATAAATAGGTACACAGGATCTTTCATCATGTGTCACGTCAGCAAAATTGAGTTTATATGACTCCTAAAATAAATAAACGTTATAATAGAGTATTTTATAGGACCTAAATTTATACAACCAAACAAAAAGAAGTCTTATCTAAAAATGTTATAATAAGTTTATTGGACACTTTTGGGCGTCACAAGAAGTATTTGAAAAGCTGTCCTATAAACACAAGTCCTATTAACCATTTTACAAAACATTATTTGAAAAAGTGTCCTATACACACAAACGTCCTCTAAAAACATGCGTTTATAGGACACTTTACAAAAATGTCATATAAAGTTAATTAATACGACACCATATTTTGAAAATTTGTCCCAAAAAACTTGTTATGACGCTCAAAAGTGTCCTATAAACACAAGTGTCATCTAAAATGACGTGTTTATAGGACATTTTTCAAAAATGTCCTATAAAATTAGCTAATACGACACTATATTTTGAAAATGTCACAAAAAACTTGTTATGACGTTCAAAGACTTTTTTTGTTTGGTCCTAGAAACTTAGGTCCTATAAAACACTCTATTAGGACATTTATTTATTTTAACGGTCCTATAAAATCAATTTTGTTGTAGGGTCATTTAAACCATCGCTTCAAATTTTTGATTAATGCTTAATGATCTTTTGATATTAATATACTATCTAAATTCAGATGGGACATTAGTGCTGTGGAGCAAATTCCAGAATATATTAGACCATTCTTCAAAATTCTCATTAATGAGTATGCTGAACTTGAGAAACAACTAGCTAAAGAAGGAAGAGCAAATAGCGTTATTGCTTCAAAAGAAGCGGTATGATTTCATTTTAACTTTTCTTCAAATCGATTTTCAGCTTAATCGTGTAGTTGTTACTACTAAATGAAAGACTTTTACCTACAAACTTTTTCCTGAGAATTTGTCGCTAAAGGGTGATTCGTCACAAAACCAACGCAAAAGTTGGTGAGTGATGCAAATCAGTGACAGATTACCCAGGGATTCTCTGGGTGATCCATGAGTATTTTCTCGAAGAACATCTTATTCTACCGGACCATTGGTATTTTTTGAATGATCCCTGGGTTATCACCGACGGAAATTTCCCTTGGTGAATTTTGTGGATAAAAGTTATTTGTTTTGTAATGTGTTAATGTTTTATTTTTGCATTTTCTGCTATGAAATCCAGTTTCAAGACATAGCTAGAGGCTATCTTGAAGAGGCTGAGTGGACAAACAGTGGATATGTGGCCTCGTTTCAAGAATATATGAAAAATGGATTAATCACTTCTGGCTACAATCTTATTTCGAAATCTGCTTTAGTTGGTATGGGGGAGATGGTTAGTAAAGATGCTTTGGCTTGGTATGAAAGTCATCCAAAGACTTTGCAAGCTTCAGAGTTAATTTCAAGGCTCCAAGATGATGTTATGACATACCAGGTAAAATTCACCATTTTCGTACTTCATTATATATAACTAGGGTGCGTTTCAATTGCGAACCAAACAACTCTAACAAACTATACAAATCAATCTTAGTCGTTCATCAAATCTAATAAATATGTGATATTATTATGTTTCCTAATCTAAAGTCATGATCAAAATAAATGAACCTTATCATCTTCCATATATATCTCAATCATAATTAATGAATAATGATAATTATCCATAAATATATCTATTATTTGCTAATATAGTGGTTTGTATAGTTTGTTAGAATTGTTTGATTTGTAATTGAAACGCACTCTATCGAACTATATACACAAATATGTTATCTTTCAAGCAAAAATAAGGAGCAGTTGAAAAATATGGGATAAAAGAACAATTATTGGTCTTTTGGTTTTTATAAATTGAATTACAATCGAAATTATTTATATGGCTTAAACATATTCTAACAAATTAATTCTGTATATTCTTTATACGTAGTTTGAGCGTGAAAGAGGGCAATCAGCCACTGGTGTTGATGCATATATCAAGACCTTTGGCGTGTCAGAAAATGAAGCTATTGACGAGCTCAAGAAATTGATTGAAAATGCATGGAAAGATATAAACGAGGGGTGTCTCAAGCCACGAGAAGTCTCAATGGATTTGCTTGCCCCAATTCTCAATCTTGCACGAATGATAGATGTGATATATAGGTATGACGATGGGTTCACTTTTCCGGGAAAGACCCTTAAAGAGTATATTAATCTCTTGTTTGTTGGTCCTCCAGTTCCCATGTACTGCATGATAAACAAGTGATTGTTGTTTCAAATTTTCAACACCTTTTAGGTTAATCAATAAGAAAGTTGTATTGGACATGGTTCAAGTGAAGATCTTTCTCATATAATCAATCGTGACATCATTTTTGTGCTAAAGATTAAATGGAAGAATGACTTATATTATGATGTACCTTTAATTTATCCATGTAAATGGTGTAGGAGTATTCCTTAGCATATGAATATGGACGTCCACAACCCAATGAATATAGTATTTAATGCCCAATGAATATAGTATTTAATGAGAATGTTTAATTGAGAGGAGGACCAACAATTATGTATGTTATACAATGCAGTGTAATAAGTTATTATAGTTGAGCAACCTAACAAATTTATCCTTATCAAAAAAAAAGTTTAAGAGTCCTAATTAATTATATTATAACTGTGATCCCAGAACAAGTAATCAACACAATGATTGAATTGAAGATGTCATCTGTTACGTGCGAAATATGTGTTTTAATCGCAGTGGGTTGCAAACTGTCCACAGTGGGAAGTGCAAGTGTACACTGTCCACTATGATCGTCACATCAAGTAATAGTTGGTAAAATACCATAATCGAATCCACAGAGACTGGACAATCAAGACAATACGGTTCTCATGAGCTCCTTTTACAAGTTTCAATTAGAGAGGAAAATAAAGTTTGGTTTGTTCGGTGAAATAACTACTTTAACGATTTTACTAAGGTTTAAAAGGAGGAATGTAGGTTAGATTTTCCCTAGATTTCATACTAAATACTCGGTCCTAAAAGTGATCCTTGTATTCGAGGTAGGCATTTTCGCTAGAAAAGCCCGGTTACAAAATACTCACACCGTTAGATAAAAATCCCATACTTTTAGTATTTTTTGTTTTGTCAATGGTAATCTCAAAAATGGACCTTTTCAGGTCTCGATGGAATGTGTAGAGACAAATACTCTAAGTGTTTTTAATACACAAATTAGCTTGCCTACTACTCCAGTGGGTTGAGATTAGCTCACTGTGCCGACCTCACTTTCGTAAGTGTCATAAGAATTCTTTCGAATCCCCTAGCATCATTCAAGCTCGTGTCACTACGTTCTACTTATTTCTAAGTTAAGAACTAGATTTTAGATCCTAGCAAGTGATCGGCTTGTTCGCATCCTTGGGTAAAAATCGAGAATGAAAGACCAAAACAACAAATATTCTAAGTATAAAGATTACTCAACCATTTTTAATAAAATCCAGGTACTTCTCCTTCCTACATCCCAAATGATGTTTAGCCCATACTTAAAGTAAAGAAAACAAAAGAGTAGAAGTTGCACATAATTAAACTGAAAGTGACTTGAATTGAACTCATAGTGGGGAATGAGAAGTCGTCCCTGTCACTGTGTACTTCGAACTACAATTAAACTAAGAAATTAAAATACAGAAATTTAAAGCTAGCTACTGTAGTAAATGAAGAACTAACACTAATGTAGTAGTTGAGAGAATTTAAGACTAAGCCAAGCATATCATAAATGACACCCAAGTGCTCCTTTATATACTAGGAGAAAGAGTTGGGTATTACACAAAGAGGTGAGTTTTTCCAATGGGTAAAGACTGCAGTATAATGACAGAAATCAGCACTTTGGATAATCCTTTTACCCAATAGACCCTTCACCAAATCAATCTCTAAGTACAAGAAGGTGTACATGTTGTCATCTTTAAGGAAACTACTTTGTACTTCTCCGGCCCATATTTCCCTGCCATTTGAACCTTCTAAACTCCAGAATACTTGCATCCCAACTACTAGTTTCTTTTGTCTTCTTGCTCTGCTCGAATAGTGGGAAGCCGGAGTGGGCACAACAGTGGTCACTGCAGGATAAATCGTAAAAAACACCCAAATTCCACCAAATAATTTATTAAATACTATGGTTCACTCTTTTTGCTCATTTTCAATAATTGTTCCAAGAATGGGTGTTTTTAGAAGCGGAATGGCTAAAATTGACAAAATAAAATAGAAAATTCAAGGAAATAATAACTCTAAAAATAGAGTTATCACAACCTCAAACTTAAACCATTACTTGTCCCCAAGTAATAAAAAGAAAGAAAATAAAATAATATATATATATATATATAAAACAATGTACAAGAGCTTTGTTGGTCCCGAAAGGCCTATACAAGTTTGTAGAAGGGGGGGGGGGGTTGAATACAAACACGCTATTTTACTTTTCTAAATTGTTTATTGATAAATCATTAACAATTTACAGCTTGTTGCGGAAACAAGATTAAGGATAAACCTAAATCTAAACAAGTTGGAACACTAAGGTTTCTTGCACTAAGAAGGATATGGAGATTACTAATAAAATCCTATCTTGAGAGAGATTTGAACTTGTCCAGAGTTAGCAAGTTACTTCAAATGAAGTGAGTTCATCTCTTTATATACTGCATGCATTTAATGCAATTCAGTATACACTTTACACGTGTCATCAGCGGATTGGTTGCATGTCATTGACCTTTGTTGACAACCTTAGTAGCCGCATGAATGAACATTGTAGTATCAGAGTGGTTGTACGATCTCAGATTTTCGGAGGTTCTTTTCTGACATTTCGTACGGTGGCGTGCAAGGGAGGTTAAGACAAAAGTACTTTGTACGGAGGACTTCATGATCAACTTTCGTTGATTCAGCGATTATCATTTACTATTCAGCGAATGATAAAGTTCAGCGATAGTTGAAGTCTTGTACTTGATACTTCACGTTGAGTGGACAAATCTGAGTCTTCGCTGATCCGCATCAGTTCATTAGTAGACTTGTCGCTGGTTCTTGAGCTTGATCTTCGACTTCAGCGTAGAACCTTTGTTGACGTGAAACTTGTCTTCAGGGATTATAAGTAAACAACTAACTTATCAGCGATCACCATAAGGACTGAACAGACTCAGCGCATTATGGTGAACAGTGTTCGCTGAATGTTTAATTTAAAGAGCGAGAGTTCCTATCAGCGGTACTGTAAGATCTTAGTACTTATCAGCGATAGTGAAACTCTGATACATATTGTTTACATACAATTTTCACTAAGTATTTAAGAGAGGGTCATTATCAAATCACTGAGGGTTTGGATCAACAATCTCCCCCTATTTGATTATGACATAGCAACAAAGAAAATTGCTATTTAATGAAAACATAAGGATAAAAAGAACTCATAAAATATTTGTCCCTTTTACTGTTTTCTGGGATCTCTTCAGTACTGATGGAGTAAAGTACATTCGCTGAAATCTTTCTTTAAATCTTTGAATCAGGTTACAATGAAGAACAGAAAGATTACAAGTACAAGCGAAATAAATTACAAGTACAGAAGGATAACTGATACAATAGAGAAAAAGGAGATTATATCAGTTTTCAAAAGGTTCTTCCTTAATGAGAAGTTCATCAAGGGTCGTCTTTTCAGTGGGAATCATCCAGTCAGGAACCGTTACACCTTGTTTTCTTTTCTTCAGCGCTTCTTGAAAGATCAAGGGTTTTAGGTGTCGTGCCTGAATGTCCTTTCTGAAGTCACACCAGTAGATAAGATCTCTGAGCTGTTCGATTGGAGTGATTGGGAGCTCAGCGATCCGTTGAAAGCATTTACGTCCGTCGTAGTCAAGAAAGAATATTCCATAAGGGTTACTGATGACTTTACCAGGGACGAAAAGTTCACATGGTGGAAAAGAGATGTCAAGGGCGGATAGATCAGGATCAGGACCAAGTACTTCAGCGCGAGAGAAACCAATTCCAGTTTCATTTCGTATGACAGGTCCTGAGTTTGAATCTTGACGTTTCTTCCTTGGAGAACCTCTTTTTCTTTTCGGCTTTAGATCAGGAACAGGAGGAATATCCACACAAGAAGATATCAAGTCGATCTGTCTGTTTATCAGCTTTTCGAAATGATTCTTGTACTTAGATTGTGATGGTTGGATAGCTAACCTCATCTCCAGCCATTCAGAGAGACCATACCTTTTTACAGTGTCAGCGCGAAAGGTTTCAGATGTGCCATCTTCTCTGAACAGTTTGATGTCAACAATAGGTACTCCTATAGATGTTCTTCCAGAGATGAATACCTTGTTGATCTTCGCTGGACGATATCTGAAGTGAATTTTCTCTTTACACCAGATCAAGGTGGTCTGAGAAACTTCAGTTTTCTTTTCCACGATCTTCTGGGCTTCTTCCCACAGCTTTCGTTGGATTTGAATGGGAACACGCTTCAGCTTGGGGTCTTTGACAGATTCTTGAGTGAGCTTGATGGCGTATTCTCTGTCTTTCTCTTCAGCTTCCTTTCTTTCAGCAATGAGGCGTTCAGCTCTAAGGTGGTCCTGATATTCAGCTTTTGAAATTCTGAACTTAGGAGGAACTGAAGGCAGTTGATCACGCCTTAGAATGATTCGCTGATCCTCGAATCGCTTTATTATTTCTTCTCTTCTCTTTTGATCTTCTTCACTCAGCCTTTGAGGAACTGAGGAAGGTCTCTTATTGCGCAAGAGAGGTTGTTCTTCTGGTTCATCAGTCTCAGAGATTAAATCCAAGACTGGGATTATTTCATCAGCAGCAGCTGGCTTTATTTGTGAAGTCGCAACAGTAGAACCTTCAGCGACATCCTCAAACAGGGGAGAGGACTAGCTGAAAAGCAGCGATCTTACAGATAAGAATTGGGTAGAAGAACTTGGGTAGAAAAGATAGAAAAAATAATGTGGATGTGTATATAGGTTTGGAGAACTTAGTGAGTTGTTGAGAAGTTCAGGGAAGGAAAAAGTAAAGATTTAGTTTACCTGACAAACCGGCTTTTCAAAGAGAATCGCTAGATTTTCATCTTCAGCGAGGCCTTTGTCTTTGCTTTTCTCAGCGCCAGAGGCTGAGGGCTTTGTCTTTGTCTTCTCCCCTGATGGTTCTTTTATTGAGATTCCTTTAAGAGCTTTGATCCTTGGGGCAGGTTTGACGATAAAGAAATCATCGTCATCTTCATCATCATTATCATCCTTTCTTGGAGAGAAGGATGGTTTGTCGTCAGGGATGTCGATGTCTTCATCTTCTTCTGCTTCGGAATTCTCAGCATCTTCTTCGAGTTGCTCCCCCTCAGATACAGAGGCGAGCTTCTCGGTTCCCTCAGGGTTTTCATCTCCCTGAGGTCCAGCGGTCAGATCTTCATTCCTCTCTCCCCTGATAGATTCATCATGGGAAAGGTCTTCAGCGCTTTTGTTGTTCAGATCTTCAGCGCTTTTCTCAAGATCTTCAGCGCTTTTCTCCTTGGAATGTTCAGCGCTCTTCTCCCCCTCTTTTTCATGATGACTGGGGGAGGAATGGGCAGACTCAGCATTGGTGTTATCTCTGTCTTCTGGGCCAGAGATTTTCACACAACCTTCAAGCTTTGCTATTCTGTCTTCTAGGCCAGAAATAGCAGGCGTGATTTTCCTCAGCTCTGTGCGATCCTCCTCTGTGAAAGATTCCAGAATAGGGACAGGGGCAGGAGCAGGAGCTGGACTATTTGCCTTGTTTACCAGCGTCTCGATCATCGTCTTCATAGAGCTAACGTCGGTCTTTACAGAGCCTAAGTCAGTCTTGACCTCTGACATATCACCCTCGAGTTTTTCAACCAATGTCTTCAGCGTTGTTACTTCGCTGGACATGGTCGAAACTGATGTTTTGAGGCTTGTGTAGTCAATGTAGATGTCACAGAGCACCTTGGCAAAATCGCTGAGCGTCTTATCAAGACTCTTGATGTCTTCAGTGGAAGCTTTCTTCTCCACCACCGTTGTCAGCTTTGTCAAGTTCTCTCCAGCGTTTGTTACAGCTGTTGAGTTATTGGAGAGTGTGGTGGTGAGACTGGACAGCTTTGTTTCCACGGACTTCAGCGAGGCGTTGATGTCTCCCAAATTAGGACCTGTAACATATAAGTACTTGTGAACAGAGGAAAGCTCAGAAGTTTCAGGTTTAGTTACAGTGTTTAAGGTGGGATTAGTACCTGCAGGAGGATTGATGAACTCGTCGAAGTTGCAGGTTCCTGAGTAGTGTTCCATATCCTCTTCGAAAGTACGGTGAGGTATGGTGAACTCTGCAGGTCCTTTCTTCATCATTAGTTGAGAAGCATCAGCGGCGGCTTCTGGAATGATGGCATCTCCAGTGTTCGCTGGAGGAGTGTCCAAGTGAGTGGAGGGAGAAGCGAAGGTTAAGATTGGGGTTCGGGTTCTGAGTTCAGCGTTGGAATCGCTGACAATCACTTCATCAGTCTTTTGAGAGACTGAGGGAGGTTGGGTAGTTTCCAAGTTTCTAACCTCAGCGTTTGGAGACGCTGAAGTCTGGATTGGAGGGATGGCTTGCACGGGTGTGGCAGAGCGTACCACGGAACTTTCCTTCAGCTCTTCAGAATGAGCTGAGGAGTCTTCAGCATGGAATTGCTGGGGTTGCTCCTTGGTTTTCTTGATCCTTTTGGAATCAAGTTGGGTGTGAGAGGGTTTCCTTTTATTATAAGGAGAGGATGTTGTGGCCGGGGTATCAGCGATTGGTATAGTCACTGAAGGAGCCACAGAAAGCGGAGAATTTAGAAGAGTGAGAAGAGTAGAGAGACGTACCTCATTGGCGACAGGCTTGAAGTCGAGAACCTTAGGGCCAATCTGAGAAAGTTTCAGATCACCCTCTTCAGGATAGCTGTCCTTCAGGCCATATTGAAAGATGGCGCTGATGAATCGTGGGTAAGGAACCCATGCTGGTCTGTCAGCGGCAGAATCGACACGTTGAATCAGGTCTTCATAAATAATGGAGGCCCAGTCAATATTTAGACCTTTCAGCAGTGCGTATCCCATGGACTGCTGAGGTTGGGCGGCTTGATCAGAAGATCCGGATTTCGCTGTCATGCAGCTGATCAGGTGAGCGAAGATGAAATTCATCTCGCTGGGCATCTTGGATTTCTTTATCAGCGTCAGTTTCTTCTCAGGCTTCTTGTCCCTTCCAATATCCCAGATATAACCCATTGCGTCAAGGAAAGCAATGATTGCTTCTCTGTCAGCATGTTTTTTGTGGTCAGGGAATGGAATGAAGGGTTTTTCTTTGGAGGCATTTGGGAAGTTTAGGGCTTTGCGGATAATTGCGGGTGTGATCTTGATGGTGCCATACTCAGTATCGCTGAGTATGCAGTCTATGGTTTTGGATGGATCTTTGGCAGAGGGTAGCTCAGTGTGTCTGACAGAGTACCAGAACTGGGATAAGAGCCGCTGACTGGCAGGAGGTGTTATGGTCAGGGCTGTGTAGATAGGGATGTTCTTCAGAAAATTTACAGCATCGTCCAGATGTGATACTTGCTTCCGAGGAGGAAACTCGAGAAGAGCTGAGAGGTTGTTGGCCTTAGTCCAATCGAGTTGATCCAGCTCGAACTTCACCTGGGGGGCTTTGAAGATTTCCATTTCCTCAGAGTCAGTGGAGATGGATTCAGCGGTAACATTCAGCTTTGAAGATGCCATATCACTGTATTATCAGTTCAACCAAAGATGTTAACAGATAAGAATTATCTTAATGTGGAAAGAAATTTCCGTTAAGATTTTTCGAATCTTGTCCATTTCATTCAGACAAAAAAAATGTCTTAGTGAAGATTAGGGTTTTTCTTGATTTTAAAAGAAAAGTAAAACCCATAAAATCTTGTATTCCAGTTTCTAAAAGAAAAATGGATACGAATGAAGAACAAGTTTAAGATTTAGATTTAAAACTTGAAGAACAACCATGAAATGGTTGCGTTCATAAAACCATGAAAGAAATGATTTTATTTTAAAAAGTTCTTTTGTTTGATCTTGTTAAAACAAAGAGAAGATCGAAAACAAGTTATACGCATTTGATAAAAAATAAGAACATATTAACCTTGAAGTTGAATACCAAGATGATGAACAGTTCTTGAGGTTTTTGAGAGCACAAATGCAACAGATAATTCTTTTCTTGCGGAGAAAGATTGTTCGCGTAAAAGACAAATATAAACCAAGAGTTGTTTATATAGGGATTTTTAGAGAGAGAAAACCTTGAGCGGGAAAAGGTTTTCATCATGACACGGACACGTGTTTGCATTTGATTGGAAGTTTGAACAAAACGTGCAAACGTGTGTCAGAAAGAAATCGTGCCGAGTGTTATCCGTTGCAATGACGTCACAACTGTCCTTTCACATTCTTTTAGGATGTCTCTGAGGTTTTAAAAAAAACTCAGGGACTCTTTAAAAAAACATGAAGCACTGAATAGAAATATCAGTGAAGGTTTAAGGAATTTTCAAAATATCGCTGTTAAGGAAGAGATATTCAGCGATGCAATTTATTTTGAAATCTTGCATTTACATGCGATTGTCAGGGAGAGAAAACATACCTGGATATCAGTTTAACCAAATTTATTCAGAGAGAAGATGATGAAATGGATTATAAAAGTTGATTTTATCCCGAAGCCTATACAAGAATGTATAAACGTATCGCTGATTAAATGTGAACCACTGAAGATTTTATCCTTCAAAGTTCAGCATTCCAAGCTCGCTGATGAGAAAGTTGAATCTTGTCTCATCAAGAGGTTTGGTAAACAAATCAGCTAACTGATAATCAGTTGGGATAAAATGAAGTTCTATATCACCATTCATCACATGATCTCTGATAAAATGATATCTGATTTCTATGTGTTTTGTCTTTGAGTGTAGCACTGGATTGTTTGCTATAGCGATGGCACTTGTGCTGTCGCAATAGATTGGAATTTTGGAGAGCTGAAGATCATAGTCTAGTAGTTGATTTCTCATCCACAAGACTTGAGAACAGCAGCTTCCAGCGGCTACATACTCAGCTTCAGCTGTGGAAGTGGACACTGAGTTTTGCTTCTTACTTGTCCAACTTACCAGCTTTCCACCCAGGAGCTGACATCCTCCTGTGGTGCTTTTCCTATCCATTTTGCAACCTGCAAAATCACTGTCTGAATAGGCGGTTAGATCGAATCCTGAGTCTTTGGGATACCAAAGACCTAGATTCGCTGTACCCTTAAGATATCGAAAGATTCGCTTTACAGCTTTCATATGGGATATCTTAGGTTCAGCTTGATATCGTGCGCACAGACATGTTGCAAACATAATATCGGGTCGGCTAGCTGTAAGATACAGTAGTGAGCCGATCATCCCACGGTACAGCGTGACATTGACAGGAACACCCTTTGTGTCCTTATCAAGTATCAGCGGTGGTGCCATAGGGGTTTTCATAGCTGAACTTTCAGTTAAGTCGAATTTCTTCAGCATATCTTTAACATACTTTCCCTGATTTATAAAAGTTCCTTTTTCAGTTTGCTTAATCTGAAGACCAAGGAAATATGTTAGTTCACCCATCATACTCATTTTATACTCATCTTTCATTCTATCAGCGAAACGAGTACAAAGCTCAGGGTTAGTAGAACCAAATATAATGTCATCAACATATATTTGAACTAAAATGATATGACCTTTTACTTTTCTAAAAAACAAAGTTTTGTCAATCTTACCTCGCTCAAATTTTTCAATATGGAGATAAGTAGAGAGAGTATCATACCATGCACGTGGAGCTTGCTTTAAGCCATAAAGTGCCTTGTCCAGTTTATAAACATAACCTGGACGCTTAGGATCTGAGAATCCTGGAGGTTGTTCCACATATACTTCTTCATTCAGCTTTCCATTTAGAAACGCTGACTTAACATCCATCTGATGTAGAGTGAAGTTTTTGTGTACAGCAAATGCTAAGAAAAGACGAATAGATTCAAGTCTTGCTACTGGAGCAAAAGTTTTGTCATAATCTATGCCTTCCTCTTGTCTGTATCCCTGAGCAACAAGACGAGCTTTGTTGCGAGTTACAGTACCATGTTCGTCCAACTTGTTTCGATAGACCCATTTAGTGCCTATCACCGTTTTGTCAGTTGGTCTACGAACAAGTTTCCATACTTTGTTTCTTTCGAATTCAGTCAGCTCTTCTTGCATAGCGCTGACCCAGTTTGGATCTCTGAGGGCATCATCTATTTTCTTTGGTTCAGTTAGAGAAATAAACAAATATTACCTGCACTTCTACGAGTCTGAATACCAGCGTTGGGATCACCAAGAATTTGATCGATTGGGTGATTTACAGTCCATCGCTGAGCCGGAGCATGCGTCGCTGACTCAGTCTGAACTGGAGAAACTGAAGATGAGGCTTCAGCTACTTCTGGATTATCAGCTAAGAGAGGAATGTTTGCATTTTCCACTTCATTCACTGATTGCTGAGAAATAGATGGAATTTCTGAGACATTTGGATCAACTGCAGGTATAGTGTTTATAGGAACAGCTGAGACCCAAGATGTTTCAGCTTCACTATTTTGCATATTTGGAATGATAGAAGGACCATCATTTTCTACTGTGTGAGCATGAGGAGTGGGAACATCTTCTGAATCACCAAGATGAGAAAACATCCATTGATTCAGTTCTTCTGTATCAGCGTTCGGTTTAGAGTTCGCTGAACGGGATTCGTCAAACGTGACGTGAATAGTTTCTTCTACAGTTTGTCTTATTCGGTTGAAGACTCTGAAGGCTTTGGAAACTGAGGAGTATCCAAGAAAGATTCCATCATCAGCCTTAGGATCAAACTTTCCAAGGGCATCTCTGTTGTTCAGTATGAAACACTGACATCCAAAGATGTGAAGAAAGCTGATTGAAGGCTTTCTCCCATGAAAGAGTTCATAGGCAGTCTTTTTGAATCTTTTAACTATCAGCGACCTGTTTTGCGTAAAACAAGCAGTGTTGACAGCTTCTGCCCAAAACTAAGTAGGCAGGTGAGAATCGCTGAGCATTGAACGTGCAACTTCAATAATTGTTCTATTTCTTCTTTCAGCGACTCCGTTTTGTTGTGGTGTTCTCACTGACGAAAAGTTGTGAGAAATACCCTTGCTCTCAAGGAAGGAATCAAGAGAACTGTTTTTGAATTCAGTTCCATGATCACTCCTTATTGAGCGAACAGTCATATTGTTCAGAGTTTCCATCTTCCGAACAAAGGTGATGAGTTCTTCAGGGGTGTCACTCTTAGAACGGAGAAACATTACCCATGTGTAACGAGAGAATTCATCAACTATGACCAGCGTATATTTCTTTCCAGCGATGGATTGTTTGTTAACGGGGCCAAACAAATCCACATGGAGTAGTTGTAGAGGAGATGACACTGAGGAAACTTGCTTTGACTTAAAGCTTGCCTTGGTCTGCTTCCCTTTTTCACACGCTGAACATAAGGACTCTTTGGCGTATGAATGTTGAGGTAGACCAGTGACTAACTCTTTGGATGAAAGAGTATTCAGTGTCTTGAAGTTGAGATGTGAGAGCCTTTTGTGCCATAGCCAGTTAACATCAGAAGATGCTTTTGAGAAGAAACAGGAGTTCTCAGTGGTTGTTGAGTCCATGTTTATAACGTAAACATTTTCCAAACGATAACCGCTGAGAGCTATCTTCTCCTTTTTGTCAGAGACAAAGCAGGATTCCTTAGTGAAAATCACTTTGTTATCCATGTCGCAAAGCTGACTGATGCTTAGAAGATTATGCTTCAGCCCTTCAACATATGCGACTCTTCTGAAGGATGTTGTACCATTTGAAAGTACACCATACCCTCGGGTGTGTCCTTTTCCATTTCCACCGAAAGTCACAGAGGGACCCTTCTCTTCCTTGTATTCAGCGAGCAGGCTTTTCTTTCCAGTCATGTGTCTAGAGCATCCGCTATCGAGATACCAGATACCCTTCTTAACCTGTAATACAAAGGAAGATTAGTTTTGCTTGGGTACCCACTTCACCATGTATACGCGTTTGTCAGTGGAAGTGGTTGGAATGGGTTCAGCAGTCTTCGCAGCATTTGAAGATTCAGCTTTGTCTTTCTTCACTTTGGTCAATTTCTTGACCTCAGCGGTAGGAGTCACCTTGACCGGAATTGCAACTGGTTTGGTCTTCTTGGGTGCTATCTTCACCTTAGCTATCTTATCAGCTTTGGTGGCTGTGGGACACTTACTTGCAATATGATCGGTAAGTCCACAGTGATAACATTTCCTATAACTAAAATTAGTTCTAGGACCACTTGAGTGCTGAGCTTTTAATTTGGAATTAGAAGTGCCAGCACCAAGTACACTATTGGTTTTTGAAATAGGACGAACATTCAGTTCTTCAGATTTCTTACCAAGGATATCTACTCTGAGTCTAGGAGTAGGTCGCTGAACTGATCCAGAGGTCTGATTTCTAGAACCAGATGAATGAATCACTAAGGCTTTGGAAGCATTCAGCTTAGGTACTAAGGTACCCTTCTGAGGATTTTGATAAATAACAATTCCTTTACCTTTGTCTTTAGAGACAGAGGTAGGTTTTGAATAAACCATTTTCTCCTTACCTTTTGAGGAGGTAGGAGTTTCCTCAGGGATTGGTGTAATCGACGAGGAGTACTGAGATGAAGAAGTGTCAGCTACTGAGGATACGAACGTTCCAAATTTAAGCATTGAACGTTCAGTGGTTGGTTTTGGAGTATCATATTTATAACCCAAACCACGTTTATCACTCAGAGGAATCTGAGCCTTAATTATCTCAGTGATCTTTGTTGAAGAATTACACCATCCTTCAACAGTAGCTTGTTCAGCTTTTAATGCAGCGATAGCTTTCGCTCGTTCGATTTTGACTAGCTGATTTAAATGGACTTGATCTTTAAAATCTTCTTCAAATTTAGAAAGCTTTTCTATTTGAAGATGGCAGTTTTTAAGCTTTTCAGCGAGATCAAGATTTTGGTTTTCAACCACAGCTTTGCCGTTCATGGCTTCGTATAAACTTCTAGTCAGCTGTTCGATTTTACGGAGACTATCAGCTTCATCAATATTTGCAATATTGGTAAAGAAAGAAGGTGATACCTGAATGGAAGATGTTGAAGTGGAGGGAATGTCTGAACTTTCTTCCTCTTCTTCAATCTTGTCCATGAGACATTGATTTGCTTCATCATCTTCAGAATCAGATGATGAGGCTTCTTCATCAGAAGCAGCCCAATCATAGTCAGCCATCAGGCCTTTTCCTTTCTTCTTAAAGCTTTTCAGCTTTGCATACTTTTCTTTCAGCTTTTGATACCTGTCATCTCTATACCTGGGGTTAGAGGATTCTTTAGGAAAAGTTGAGATTATCATCCTATCGTTCCATAGATTTAAACTATCTTTGGAGAATTTAGGGGATTGTGCAAAAGAACCATTGTCTACATAATTTGTGTTTGTGTGGGAGGCCATTTTCAGATAATAGCAAGGAAGAGAAATATCTTAGATTAGATCTTGTTTATGAGATTAAACAAATCCGCTCTGATACCACTTGTTGGTCCCGAAAGGCCTATACAAGTTTGTAGAAGGGGGGGGGGGGTTGAATACAAACACGCTATTTTACTTTTCTAAATTGTTTATTGATAAATCATTAACAATTTACAGCTTGTTGCGGAAACAAGATTAAGGATAAACCTAAATCTAAACAAGTTGGAACACTAAGGTTTCTTGCACTAAGAAGGATATGGAGATTACTAATAAAATCCTATCTTGAGAGAGATTTGAACTTGTCCAGAGTTAGCAAGTTACTTCAAATGAAGTGAGTTCATCTCTTTATATACTGCATGCATTTAATGCAATTCAGTATACACTTTACACGTGTCATCAGCGGATTGGTTGCATGTCATTGACCTTTGTTGACAACCTTAGTAGCCGCATGAATGAACAGTGTAGTATCAGAGTGGTTGTACGATCTCAGATTTTCGGAGGTTCTTTTCTGACATTTCGTACGGTGGCGTGCAAGGGAGGTTAAGACAAAAGTACTTTGTACGGAGGACTTCATGATCAACTTTCGTTGATTCAGCGATTATCATTTACTATTCAGCGAATGATAAAGTTCAGCGATAGCTGAAGTCTTGTACTTGATACTTCACGTTGAGTGGACAAATCTGAGTCTTCGCTGATCCGCATCAGTTCATTAGTAGACTTGTCGCTGGTTCTTGAGCTTGATCTTCGACTTCAGCGTAGAACCTTTGTTGACGTGAAACTTGTCTTCAGGGATTATAAGTAAACAACTAACTTATCAGCGATCACCATAAGGACTGAACAGACTCAGCGCATTATGGTGAACAGTGTTCGCTGAATGTTTAATTTAAAGAGCGAGAGTTCCTATCAGCGGTACTATAAGATCTTAGTACTTATCAGCGATAGTGAAACTCTGATACATATTGTTTACATACAATTTTCACTAAGTATTTAAGAGAGGGTCATTATCAAATCACTGAGGGTTTGGATCAACAAGCTTTCAGGGACTTACTGACTTCTCACTCTGACTGGATGTTGATCTCCCTCCACAGGTACTTCTTTCGGTTCCAAAATCAAAGCTTCACTTTTGTACTTGACGAAATCTTTCCCTTTTTCACAATTTATCAATAGGACTTTTCTTGGGTTCGAAAGGTTTGTGTCTTTGAATATTTTTCCAAGGGTTTTGGCACGAAATTCCAAACATTCACCGACGATCTCGCTTTGAGATTTCCAAAAGTGAGTGGTTTGTATTTTGCATGGGTAAGTACGTACACTTTCAGGCTTTATTTGGGTATGGCTATTTTTTTCTTGAAAGTGGGTATTCTGATGGTCCAGAATAGGCACGCCATCTTTTTCTGGGAGTGAGCACTATGATGGTCCAGAAAAGGCACACCATCAATTTTGTTAGTGATACTCCGTTTTTCTTCTGTTTTTGTATTTTTGTGTTTTTCTCTTTTTTTGGAGGTGGGTATGGTTTATCCACCTCAAACTTATGATCTCACAGTGTCCCCACTGTGGGAAGACTGGAAGTCATTCTGGAAGTTCCCACCTCAAACTTAAAACTGCACAGTGTCCCCACTGTGATATGGAAATAGGGATGAACGAGGTGTTTTGGGGATGCAAAAAGGATCGTGTTTGGATGCGAAAAAACGGCCTATATCATTTCATGGTGACAAGTTGAGATTTTGACTTACAAAAGTGACCTTTTAAGTCGGAAGCTGAAAGTTGTACCTTGATATGGAAACGAGATCAAACAAGCATTCAACTAAGAAAATACGTTAGTAACCAAAAATCACCTATTCAGCAGTAGGATTTCCATGCATCAATAACCAAAAGTTTAAAAGCAGCAAATAGTGTCAAATTCCTAGCCATATGCAGAATACGAACATCATACAGAAAAAATAAAGTTGTTTTTGGAGCAGCAAAAGAGTGGAATCAAAGTTTTAACAAACCATTAGTGAGCCGGGGTTGCTTGTGGTGAACTGTCGCCAAAATCCTCCTCCTCGAAATCATCCTCACTGTCATATGAGGGGCAAATACCTTCTGGAAACTCGGGGAGTTGTGCAGCGAGCAGGGGATCAGCACCCTGGTATATCTGATTGAGAACTGCATCACGGTCCCGAGTATACATCCAGAACAACTCATTGGCTCGGTTGGCATTCTTCTGCTGGGCTTCCATTAGTTCGAAACGATAGGTGAGAGATGTCAATGCTTGCATAATGGCTGTCAGGGGGTTGCTTGTGCTTGCGGTTCCTTCAGTTGGCTGGCGCAGTGGGATACTAGCGGTTTCCATAGTGTGATCACCAGCGATCCTCACAGTGGGATCAACATTCCCCCCAGTGGGATCATCATCGACATGCTCTTGGGGAGGAATGGTGATCGATCGGCCCATCTTCTTGATGGTTAACACACTTATGTTGCTCGTGGAAACGAGCCACTGATCATCTGCAGCTGAGGGTACTCCAACATCGATTAGTAATGAAGTGATTAAACAAGGGAGTGACAAGATTACCTTTTTACGAGTGCTGGATTGATGAATGGCAGCGTGCATGACAATCCCCAGATTGATCTTTTTCCCAGTGAGGATGCAATATAACAAGGCACACTTGTGCATTGAAAGAGTTGTATCATGTGATGTTGGGGACACAGAGGCACGGAGAAATTGGAACCACACAGCGACCTCTGTGGTGAGGGAGCTAGCGTGCAGACACTTTCTCTGGCCATCTTTATCCCATGGGTTTCCTTCAATTGCTATCTCTTTTAAAATAAGGTCCTCATCTGTCGGGGTCATCTTCTTCAGAAACTGTGAAAAGTCACAAGCTGCCGGGATCCTTCCTAGAACCCGATTAATTTCATCTGCTGTATAGTTCACGGTTCGACCCCGGACTTTTACAATGGGAAGCCTCGGCGTAAAACTCCCGCACCAACGAGGTATTTGCTCGACGATTGGCAGATGCCAATGTCGACCAATCTTGCACCAAAATTCTATCTTTGACAAAAGTGTTGGCCTCTATAAAGTCGGGGTCGAAACCCCTCTCTAAGTTCAACTTTTGATTAGAAATAAAAGCATAGTGGACTGCAACTAAGGGAGTGGTGAACTGCCTAGGCACCCCACTGGGGGCATCTTCAGTCCCCACAGTGGATAGGTGTGGGTTGTCAGATGGCATTTGTTCACTCCCGACATCAATTTCGACAAAATATGAACTCAAAGAGGGTTCGAGACCCTTACCTTTCCCCGATGATTGTCTTCACGGCTTTTTGGTTGGTGATCTCTGCGGCATGGTCACCCTAGACCTGGTGACCATTCCTCTTTTCCTCATAGCCCGAGTGATGGGGTTCTCCCCACTGTGGGCAGCCTTCCGCAGTGCTTCCATATCCACGGTATTGTCCATTTGGCTGTAATGGTGTTGGTACTCTTCCTCAACCTGTCTTCTCAACTCCTCTTCTTCATCAAACACTTCAGCCTCTGCCCTTTTCCTTTCTTCCTCAAATATCCTCTCTTTTTCAGCTTTAATCCTTACTTCTTCCAATGTCCTTTCTTCTTCCTCTTTTCGCACCCTTTCCTCTTCTTCTCGCCGTCTTTTCTCGACTTCTTATTTTCTTTTTCGAATGACAGCCATTCTTTGGTTGTACTCCTCTTCCAATCTTCTTTCTTCTTCCTCGGCCTGCAATGCCTCTTCATCGATCTGGCTAGAACTGGAGTCCGCAACTTTCGATGAAGAAACACCCCTTGGACTTCCTTGCTTGGACGAACAACTTTCGATGAAGAAACACCCCTTGGACTTCCTTGCTTGGACGAACCTGTGTCTGGAATATCAGCGACTATCGGATTTTCGCCGGAGCCGGCGGCGGTTCATTTAGGTCGCCGGTGACGGTTTCCGGCGGGTGGTCTTCGGTGGTTCGGCGGCGGACCGCCGGATGTGTGGGTACCTCAGGGTTGGTGTTTAGCCTTTTGCTTCTAGCCATTGGTAGGGTTTTGGAAGAGTGTTTGTGGTTTTGGTTCGTGAGAAAGGAAGAAGAAGTAGAGAGAAAGTGTATTTGAATTTTAAGAGTAAAATTGGTTTTTGGTTTTAGGAAATGGAAAAGGAAAAGGTTTTTTTGGTATCTCAAAATGGAGGGAACGGTTGGCTAACAGAGAGAGAGAGAAGGAAATGATGGTTTTTTTGGAAGTTGAAGGAGTTATGACAAGTGGCAGCAAAAAGGTGACTGATATGTAAGGAAAGTTGATGTGTGTCAGCATTGGGCCCCCCAAAAACTGTCCTATCCTTCTTCAGAAGCGGAGTGGGGAACGCAGGGACTTGCATCTCCCCACTGCGAGGTTTTTTCTTGACTTTCCCTTCAAAAGATGAAAATCTCTCCTACATACATTAAAACAAACTACCATACAGAACTAAAAAGACTAAAAATAATAAAAAAGGCAGCAAATAACTGAAATAAAATATTTACAAGTGGTTCCGATATTTCTTAACCATAGTGGGGTGGAGAGTGGGGTACAATGTGAGCACTCTCACTCAGAAAATGCTTCACTCTCTGCCCATTGACTTTGAACGTTTGACCAGACTGTGGGGACTTTAACTCCACTGTTCCAAAGGGACTCACTTTGACAATGGTGTATGGTCCCGTCCATCGTGATTTTAGCTTAACCGGAAAGAGTTTAAGACGGGAATTGAACAATAAGACCTGTTGGCCTTCCATGAATTCCCTATGGTTGATTCTTCGATCATGCCACATCTTAGTCTTTTCTTTGTACAACTTTGCGTTTTCATAAGAATGGTATCGTAACACTTCTAGCTCATGCAATTGTAAACTCCACTTATTTCCCGCAGCATCCTCACTCATGTTAAGCTCTTTAAGGGCCCAAAACGCCTTGTGCTCCAATTCAATCGGTAAATGACAAGCTTTGCCAAAAACTAATTTAAATGGAGACATTCCCAAGGGAGTTTTATAGGCCGTTGGATAGGCCCAAAGAGCATCATCAAGTTTGGTTGACCAATCCTTGCGGTGCGGTTTAACAACTTTCTCCAAAATTCCTTTGATCTCACGGTTTGAAAGCTCGGCCAAACCGTTGGTTTGTGGTGGCCATTCTATGATGTATATCATATTTAGCAAGGACCAAGGCCATGACTTTGTTTATAAAATGGGTGCCTTCGTCACTGATCAATGCCCGTGGTGTTCCGAATCGAGTGAAAATATTTTTGTGCAAACATTTCACCACGGTATTGGCATCATTAGAATGACACGCAATGGCTTCCACCCATTTCGAAACATAGTCTACCGCAACCAATAAATAAAAATTATTATTAGAATTTGGAAAGGGTCCCATGAAATCGATCCCCCAAACATCAAAAAGTTCTACCTCTAAGATATTGTTAAGAGGCATCTCGTTCCTTTGCGAAATGTTCCCGGTGCGTTGACATTGCTCATAACTTTTCACAAATTCATAAGAGTCTTTAAACATAGTGGGCCAAAAGTACCCACTTTGCAAGATTTTTGCAGCAGTGCGGTTTCCACCAAAGTGGCCACCGTAGTGGGATGTGTGACAACCATGGAGTATTTGATGTTGCTCACTCCCGTGGATACAACGCCTCAATATTTGGTCAGTCCCTAACTTATACTAGAAAGGGTCGTCCCAAACATATTGTCGTGTATCATGTAAAAACTTTTTAAATGGTTGTCCACTTATCCCATGGGGTTTTAGTCCACTTGCTAAAAAGTTGGCAATGTCAGCATAACAAGGAATATTATTTTCGAGATGTTGGGCTGATAACAATTGTTCATCGGGAAAATTCTCTCTGATCGGAGTGGGATCAACAGTGCCCACTATCTTCTCGAGCCTGGACAAATGGTCAGCTATCTGATTGCTTGTTCCTTTTTTATCAACGATTTCAAGGTCAAATTCTTGCAGCAATAAAACCCACCTAATCAAGCGTGGCTTGGAATCAGCCTTGTTGATCAAGTATTTTATCGCTGCATGATCCGTGCGCACTATGACCTTCGTCCCTATCAAGTACGACCTGAAACGATCAAAAGCAAACACCACCGCAAGTAATTCTTTTTCAGTTACTGTGTAATTAATCTGAGCTTCAATCAGTGTTTTACTTGCATAATAAATGGGGTGAAAAACTTTGTTCTTTTTCTGTCCGAGAACAGCCCCCACAGCCCACTCGTTGGCATCACACATCACTTCGAAGGGGAGTGACCAGTCAGGAGTGGTCACTATGGGTGCTGTGACTAAGGCTTCCTTGATTGTTTCAAAAGCATCTTGGCATTCTTTCGTAAAAATGAAATCTTTTTCGTGTTGTAACAGGTTGCATAGGGGTTTTGTTATTTTTGAAAAATCTTTGATGAACCTCCTATAAAAACCTGCGTGACCCAAGAAACTGCGAATACCTTTTACTGTTGTGGGTTCGGGAAGTTGTGCCACTACCTCAAGCTTGGCTTTGTCAACTTCCAACCCTCTCCTTGAGACAAGATGACCTAGGACAATACCTTCTTCTACCATAAAATGGCATTTTTCCCAATTCAAAATAAGGTCGTGGGTCTCACATCTCACTAGGCTTTTCTCTAAATTTTCTAGGCAGTTGTCGAATGATGTTCCTATCACAGAAAAGTCATCCATAAAAACTTCTATGGTGTCCTCAATCATGTCGGTGAAAATGGCCATCTTACAACGTTGGAAAGTGGCTGGGGCATTACACAATCCAAATGGCATCCTCCGGAATGCAAAAGTACCGTAGGGACAAGTAAAGGTGGTCTTTTCTTGGTCCTCGGGGGCGATGTGGATTTGGTTGTATCCGGAGTATCCATCTAGAAAACAATAAAATTCTTTTCCCGCTAACCGATCAAGCATTTGGTCGATGAAAGGTAGGGGGAAGTGGTCTTTCTTAGTGGCCAAGTTGAGTTGTCTATAGTCCATGCATATCCTCCACCCCGTTACAGTTCTAGTGGGAATGAGCTCCTTCTTTTTGTTCTTCACTACGGTCGTCCCTCCCTTTTAGGGACACATTGGATGGGGCTCACCCAACTACTACTAGCAATGGGATAGATAATACCGGCGTCTAACCACTTCAAAACTTATTTCTTAACTACCTCCTTCATGATGGGGTTAAACCTTCTTTGAGGTTGGACTTTCCCAGGGTGGTCACTCTCCAAGTTAATCTTATGTTGACAGAGGGAGGGGCTAATACCTCGAATGTCTGCTATGGTCCAACAAATCGATCAGAAGTTGTTCTTGTTTCTCACTAAGTTTAGAAGAGATAATAACGGGAAGTTTATTATTCTTAGCGAGATAAGCATATTTCAAGTGGGAAGGCAATGGTTTAATGTAACGTCCCAAAAATTACAAGGAATTTAAATTTTAAAATTAATGCATTTCACTATAATCAAACCACAAGTTCACAAATCCCATTACAATAAAAATAAACGTCGTTGATTTAAACCGTCAGACAAAGTTAAGCAGCGGAAAAGTTATATAATTAAATCCCCATTTAATTAAAATTTAACTTAAACAGTCTTCGTCTCGAGCCCGTGTGTACCGTCATGCCCGACTGCTACTCGCACCTGAAATCATAAGATATTGGGAAGGGGTAAGCACGAAGCTTAGTGAATTCAAACCATAAATAGGATCGCAATTATATCAGCATCACCCTTAAACAGCTGGTTATCGCAACCAACTCATACCATGCAATCACGTCCTGCACCCAAATTTATATATACCAAATACACCAGCACATATATTTCTTGGAACATCCATCAAGAAAATATATCACGATTAATAATAAGCCCTATACTTCTTGGAACGACCATCAAGAAGATATAATCACAACTCATTATACAAACACATATACTTCTTGTAACAACCATCAAGAAAATATATCACCATTAACAATAAACCTTATACTTCTTGGAATGACCATCAAGAAGATATAATCACAACTCATTATATAAACACATATACTTCTTGGAACAACCATCAAGAAAATATATCACCATTAACAATAAACCTTATACTTCTTGGAACGACCATCAAGAAGATATAATCGCAACTCATTATACAAACACATATACTTCTTGGAACAACCATCAAGAAGTACATCAATCACAGTTCAATATATATACACAATTATATATACCCCATAACACAATAATATCAACAAACAATCATAACTATCACCCTCGAGCTATAGTAATACAAATATAATTCCCATCCTATTTAGTGAGAGAACTCACCTCAAAGCAAAGCTTATGTCCTCAATAGCAACACGAACCAGCCAACACCAGCTCACCTTTTTCCACCTAAATAAGTGTTAACAAATGTCAAAGTGACGCCCCAACCCAAAGCCACGACTACTAAATTATAAAATACATTTTCCAGTTTTTACTCTCAACACATAGGTCTGTTCGGGACCTGTTAAACCCCTTATAAACTGATAAATCCAGGAATATGTTTCCATAATCACAAAGTCCCATGTCTTAGGGTTCCAGGGACATATCGCACGTGCTCTAACGATTTTTCTTCAATTTACTATGGATTTTACAAAACCGACTTGCAGCACAGTAAAAAACAGGACCTTTCAGTACAAAACAGCAATTTGACACTAGCTATGGTCTGAACTGGTTTTTCCGTAAAACATATGAAACTTACTAGACTCAGAATGGAAGATTTTGGCACTGATTTCACCCCAATACGATGTTCCTATAAAAAGTTATGGCTTTCACCAAAACAGTGGCAGAAACTGTGTAATTCACATGAAATGACAAATAATGCTTAGTAACCCATTAAGCCATAGCTTAACCCAAACAGACCCGAATGAACCTTTGAGGATGCAAACAAATATGGTATTCTAAATGCAAGTAAAAACAACCCCAAAACATACAATCAACAACCACAATGAGACCCCAAAATTTTAGCGTGGAGAACCCCTCAAAATCGAGAGTAAAAACCACGGGACTACTAGAGCCGCTTCAAATCCACTACTACCAATATTAGAGCAATACAAAGTCTTCTCTAGATTATAATAGAGGCATACAAAACCATGATACACTTGGAAATAAGCACATCAAGATGTATGGAACCAAAATAGAGCAAGAATGGAGAAAAATCACCACAAAGTTACTGCTGTGCAGAACCCCACGAAACCATGACCTCCGGACCTCAAAACCACGATCCCACCGTCCAGAATATTGAGGAAGATGTCGTGAAGCTTCTCACCAAAACTCACGACAATCCGACCGTTCAATCTCCGGGAAACAGAAGTTTTCTGCAGCTAGGTTTACAAATACGAAAAATGGAGCTCTCTCACTTTTTCTTGTTTCTCTCTACTCTCTCTTTTGTTGCTACTCTCTCTCGGCCGAACTCACAAGGGAAGGGGAGGGAGGGGCCGTAGGGTTTTTCCTTCTCCCTTTCTTTCCTCTTTTCTTCCTTGCCAAGCCACGAAACCAACACCCTCAAAATGAAACATGAAATCGGTTTTGGGTTGTGCATGGGCTGAAATGTACATTGTTTTGGCCCTTTAACAATTTGATCCCTCAACTAATTCCATCTCGCACTCTAACCAACGATTTGACATAATTAACTATTAGGTCCAATTCGTCTAACCCCGTTAACGGAAACCACGTTAAATAAAACTTAAGAGAAAAGAATTAATAAAAAGAAAATACATACTGGGATACGAGCTTTACAACTCTCCCCCACTTGGATTAGACTTCGTCCTCGAAGTCTAGGCTAGCGAATAACTCGGAATAGTTCTTGCACATCTCCGCTTCGGGTTCCCACGTCCACTCGAACCCCTTTGGTGTTGCCACTGGACTTTCCTCAACTAGAATCTAAATTTCTCACCCCGTCTAGAATTTCTCGAATACTTTTCTTACTACCAAAACTCCTTCAAGGACACTGAAATTATGACCGGAAGAACACTCCAACAACTGGATTCATTCCTAGCCAAACGACTTCGGTTGCCTCCCAACATTAGATGTTCCATACATCCCGATTCAACTTTCAAGCTCTAACCATTCATCACAATTAAGCATTTCAGGGTTACTACTACCATCGCCATTATTATTTCAAAATCGGCTACAAATCTCCGATTACACTAAGGGTGTTTGGCCTCAAGCCCAAAAGTCGACACCTAAATATACTACTTACTTCAAAAAGGTTACTGCACATTTATTCTCTTAATTACAAAGGGCATCATTCCCTTAACCGACACTATTCGGCCTACATTACCAACACGCGTGGAATACCCAACCTTCCACCGTCTACTTATCCTCCACACTCGCTCTACGAAGCCTAGTTACACCGTGTCAAGATACACCTTAACGTCTACCTCCCAGGTACGTCTCAAGGCCCGGCATATCAGGACTACCTCTCAGGTAAGTGCCCAAGACTATATCCTCCCAGTGCCTACTGGAAAGTCAAGGTCATAACACATGAATACCGGAGTCCCACCCCGAGATACCCAATCGACCATTACCAACGACTGACTGACGTGACTAAGGATCCAATGCAAAACAGTCTACCAACAACATGCCTATCCCGGAATGACTCACTCACCCAACATGTAAATACTCAACGTGCAATAAGTGCAAAACTGTGCAACAAAACAACCCATCAACAAAACTCCACATCAAGCCATTAAAAACCGTGCAATTGACCCATGACTATCTCAAAGTCAAAACCGAGCAAAACGCTCCACGCTTGCTAGACCCATAAGTCGGTCAAAAACGCGTTTAAATAAAGTTTAAGCAAGCAATACTCTAAAATCAACATTAGTCCCAACCGTATCGCCAAAGAGTTTTCCAAAAGGAATCACACCCTTAAAATTCTCAAAATGACACATAACACTTATAAGCACACTTCCCAAATGGTTTACAAAATCATTTACAAAATATTTTCAACGTCAAGATTTTTCATTTCAAAAAGTCCGTAAGCAATAAAACTACTATTACCAGGTCGGTAGTTACGCAAAAATGGACACGCTCGTCCCACATATGAAAATCATGTTGAAAATCATTTCATTGCAGCTTAGTTTACTCACAAAACGTAAAGCGAAATAAATAATTTCTTTGAAAATGAACCGTCACGGTTCTAGTATGAATTGACTCATGACATGTATTTAAAGTAACCGCTCGACCTTACACCGGATGCGACAAAGGTGTGCACATAATTTCAAAATCAGTTCCACGACATTTGACCCCAAAATTCCTCTTTTTCCAACATAAATGTCGTGGCACAGGGTTCACCAACAAACCTTACGCGCGTCGGCTAGTCATACAAAACGATGAAACGATTTACAAATATATTTTTGTTAAAACACAACTGTCTCGTGTAAGTTTCAAACTTAAAGATAAAAACCAATCCGTTTCCATCATTTGAAAATATCGACTAAAACCTCATAAAATCTCAAAAGATGGTGTTCTTTAAATTGATTTCCAAGATTTCTCCAAATGGTCACATAAACAAATAAGATATGCACCTCGTGAAATTAAACCCACACGACTCAACATGCCGTAAAACAAAACTTATTTAACGAAATCACTCAAATAGCTTTATACAGACATCGTGGAATGTAACTTTCCGTCTCAACTCTAACATATGTGGAGGAGTTCCAATGTTAAAGTCACAAGCCGTAGTCACTTGCCCGACATTTTAAACACCACAAAACACGGATATCATCTTACCCGAAAGAACCGTTGGAAAAATAAAGAAATGAGACAAATTCTAACAAAGTTTGCTCTCCCGTGATAAAACGATTTCATACACTTTCAAAACCATATTTCAAAATCTTGTGTGTGTGCTGAACATTTCCCAAAATTCCAAAACACCATCCAATAAATGATTTGAAACACAAGAATTTGTTAATGCAATCTATTTAAAAATCAAACTTTGTGCATGACTTAGTCGGCATTCTACGCCTCGACTCCTACTCCTCCAAATCTCTCCGGTCCACTAACGTCATCCAGACATTTAAACCTCTTAGGAAAGTTGGGAAATTACGTCAAATAATCCCTACGGTTTTTCCTCAAATCAAAGTCGGCTCTATAAGCCTATGATTCTAGCACAATCATCCATCTTGGCCCGAAACAAACATCATCCTTATCGTCACTCCAAGTGATCAATACTAGAATCGTCCTTTTATTCCAACAACTACTAATTTTATAACCTTCGACACTACCCCAACGATCATCCCATCAAAGCAAAACAAGTACACACCTGTACTAGTAGGTTTACTATAGTCGTTCCTCCTTGTGATGGCTATTCAGGGTAGATATTACAACGAGTTATTAGCACATAATAACTCACACTAACAATGCTCACGCTCACTTCTTAGATTCCTCGTGACTTTCCCCGACTCGAGCATTGATCCTGTGTTTCCGATAGTAGGAGCTCTACTACTACCTTCCACACCTATCATCACTCGTTCCGAGTTCCATCCGATGGGTCCAAGTAGTTTCTCGCCGATAACTACACACATATGCCCGCACCGGCATATGTACACACTCTTCCTAGCTCCCTAGGAATTTCACCCAACTCCACTACCCTTGCTATGACGAAATCCTCACTAGTCATGACGAGTCGCCTCGCGAATGCACAGTCGCACACAGTGTAAAACCAGATAGACATTCGAATATAAGATTCTATCCTACAACGGTTGGACTCAAACAAGAGCTGTGCAATAGAACTAAATCCGACATTCTAGGGCTATTCGGTTCCTATCGCATACAACCTATAGTGCATTCACTTAACAACCCATCAAGGCTAGCATAAACTCCTATTAGCAAGCAACAAATATGCGGTACAGTGTAATAAGCACCAAGCAATCTAGCATACATACTCCTATGTTCTAGAAAGCAATCTAGCATACCTACTCATATGTAAACACTCTTCCCAGCTCACTAAGAATTTCATCTCATCCCACTACCCTTGCTACAACGGAATCCCTATTAGCCATAACGAGTTGCCTCGCGAATACCCAGTCGCATGCAGCGTGAATCAAATAGACATTCGAATACAAGATTCTATCCTAGAACGGTTGGACTCAAACAAGAGCTGCGCAATAGAACTAAATCAAATATTCTAAGGCTATATGATTCTTACTGCATACAACCTATAGGACCTTCACTTAACAACCTACTATAACTAGCAGTGATTCCTACTAGCAAGCAAGCATCATACAGTACAGTGTAAACCACATAAGCAATCCAGCATGCATACTCTAGGATTTAGAAAGCAATAAATACACTAAGTACTGTACCTTCCCACTTAGCGTCGGCTGACTGTACACACTGCGCCCTCCATCACCGTTTCCCAAACGGGGTTTTCCTTTTTCTTTCATTCAAAAGATTTTAGTAAAAGAAATTGAAATTTCATAGCCGCAACTTGAGACCAAACACACCGAGATGTGTCTGATTCACTCAAGCTGTGCTCTGATACCAAGTTGTAACGTCCCAAAAATTCAAAATAAGGTCGTGGCATTGTCAACTTCCAACCCTCTGCTTGAGACAAGATGACCTAGGACAATACCTTCTTCTACCATAAAATGGCATTTTTCCCAATTCAAAATAAGGTCGTGGGTCTCACATCTCACCAGGCTTTTCTCTAAATTTTCTAGGCAGTTGTCGAATGATGTCCCTATCACAGAAAAGTCATCCATAAAAACTTCTATGGTGTCCTCAATCATGTCGGTGAAAATGGCCATCATACAACGTTGGAAAGTGGTTGGGGCATTACACAATCCAAATGGCATCCTCCGGAATGAAAAAGTACCGTAGGGATAAGTAAAGGTGGTCTTTTCTTGGTCCTCGGGGGCGATGTGGATTTGGTTGTATCCGGAGTATCCATCTAGAAAACAATAAAATTCTTTTCCCGCTAACCGATCAAGCATTTGGTCGATGAAAGGTAGGGGGAGTGGTCTTTCTTAGTGGCCAAGTTGAGTTGTCTATAGTCCATGCATATCCTCCACCCCGTTACAGTTCTAGTGGGAATGAGCTCGTTCTTTTCGTTCTTCACTACGGTCGTCCCTCCCTTTTAGGGACACATTGGATGGGGCTCACCCAACTACTACTAGCAATGGGATAGATAATACCGGCATCTAACCACTTCAAAACTTCTTTCTTAACTACCTCCTTCATGATGGGGTTCAACCTTCTTTGAGGTTGGACTTTCCCAGGGTGGTCACTCTCCAAGTTAATCTTATGTTGACAGAGGGAGGGGCTAATACCTCGAATGTCTGCTCTGGTCCAACCAATTGCCTTCTTATGCTTTATCAACAAATCGATCAGAAATTGTTCTTGTTTCTCACTAAGTTTAGAAGAGATAATAACGGGAAGTTTATTATTCTTAGCGAGATAAGCATATTTCAAGTGGGAAGGCAATGGTTTAATGTAACGTCCCAAAAATTACAAGGAATTTAAATTTTAAAATTAATGCATTTCACTATAATCAAACCACAAGTTCACAAATCCCATTACAATAAAAATAAACGTCGTTGATTTAAACCGTCAGACAAAGTTAAGCAGCGGAAAAGTTATATAATTAAATCCCCATTTATTTAAAATTTAACTTAAACAGTATTCGCCTCGCGCCCGTGTGTACCGTCATGCCCGACTGCTACTCGCACCTGAAATCATAAGATATTGGGAAGAGGTAAGCACGAAGCTTAGTGAATTCAAACCATAAATAGGATCGCAATTATATCAGCATCACCCTTAAACAGCTAGTTATCGCAACCAACTCATACCATGCAATCACGTCCTGCACCCAAATTTATATATACCAAATACACCAGCACATATATTTCTTGGAACATCCATCAAGAAAATATATCACGATTAATAATAAGCCCTATACTTCTTGGAATGACCATCAAGAAGATATAATCACAACTCATTATACAAACACATATACTTCTTGGAACAACCATCAAGAAAATATATCATCATTAACAATAAACCTTATACTTCTTGGAACGACCATCAAGAAGATATAATCGCAACTCATTATACAAACACATATACTTCTTGGAACAACCATCAAGAAGTACATCAATCACAGTTCAATATATATACACAATTATATATACCCCATAACACAATAATATCAACAAACAATCATAACTATCACCCTCGAGCTATAGTAATACAAATATAATTCCCATCCTATTTAGTGAGAGAACTCACCTCAAAAGCAAAGCTTATGTCCTCAACAGCAACACGAACCGGCCAACACCAGCTCACCTTTTTCCACCTAAATAAGTGTTAACAAATGTCAAAGTGACGCCCCAACCCAAAGCCACGACTACTAAATTATAAAATACATTTTCCAGTTTTTACTATCAACACACAGGTCTGTTCGGGACCTGTTAAACCCCTTATAAACTGATAAATCCAGGAATATTTTTCCATAATCACAAATTCCCATATCTTAGGGTTCCAGGGACATATCGCACGCGCTCTAACGATTTTTCTACAATTTACTATGGATTTTACAAAACCGACTTGCAGCACAGTGAAAAACAGAACCTTTCGGTACAAAACAGAAATTTGACACTAGCTATGGTCCGAACTGGTTTTTCTGTAAAACATATGAAACTTACTAGACTCAGAATGGAAGATTTTGGCACTGATTTCACCCCAATACGATGTGCCTATAAAAAGTTATGGCTTTCACCAAAACAGTGGTAGAAACTGTGTAATTCACATGAAATGACAAATAATGCTTAGTAACCCATTAAGCCATAGCTTAACCCAAACAGACCCGAATGAACCTTTGAGGATGCAAACAAATAGGGTATTCTAAATTCAAGTAAAAACAACCCCAAAACATACAATCAACAACCACAATGAGACCCCAAAATTTTAGCGTGGAAAACCCCTCAAAATCGAGAGTAAAAACCACGGGACTACTAGAGCCGCTTCAAATCCACTACCACCAATATTAGAGCAAAAGAAAGTCTTTTCTAGATTATAATAGAGGCATACAAAACCATCATACACTTGGAAATAAGCACATCAAGATGTATGGAACCAAAATAGAGCAAGAATGGAGAAAAATCACCACAAAGTTACTGCTGTGCAGAACCCCACGAAACCATGACCTCCGAACCTCAAAACCACGATCCCACCGTCCAGAATGTTGATGAAGATGTGGTGAAGCTTCTCACCAAAACTCACGACGATCCGACCGTTCAATCTCCGGAAAACAGAGATTTTCTGCAGCTAGGTTTACAAATACGAAAAATGGAGCTCTCTCACTTTTTCTTGTTTCTCTCTACTCTCTCTTTTGTTGCTACTCTCTCTCGGCCGAACTCACAAGGGAAGGGGAGGGAGGGGCCGTAGGGTTTTTCCTTCTCCCTCTCTTTCCTCTTTTCGTCCTTGCCAAGCCACGAAACCAACACCCTCAAAATGAAACATGAAATCGGTTTTGGGTTGTGCATGGGCCGAAATGTACATTGTTTTGGCCCTTTAACAATTTGATCCCTCAACTAATTCCATCTCGCACTCTAACCAACGATTTGACATAATTAACTATTAGGTCCAATTCGTCTAACCCCGTTAACGGAAACCACGTTAAATAAAACTTAAGAGAAAAGAATTAATAAAAAGAAAATACATACTGGGATACGGGCTTTACAACTCTCCTCCACTTGGATTAGACTTCGTCCTCGAAGTCTAGGCTAGCGAATAACTCGGAATAGTTCTTGCACATCTCCGCTTCGGGTTCCCACGTCCACTCGAACCCCTTTGGTGCTGCCACTGGACTTTCCTCAACTAGAATCTAAATTTCTCACCCCATCTAGAATTTCTCGAATACTTTTCTTACTACCAAAACTCCTTCAAGGACACTGAAATTATGACCGGAAGAACACTCCAACAACTGGATTCATTCCTAGCCAAACGACTTTGGTTGCCTCCCAACCTTAGATGTTCCATACATCCCGATTCAACTTTCAAGCTCTAACCATTCTAAAGGTACTCACGTATATACCCTACAGGATACTCGAATCCGATCATTCCTACCATTACTGCCGATTACTTCCACAAGTTCTATAGGCTCCCAAAATTTATTTCACGCGGATCATCAAACCAATAAACTTATAATCACCCACGAAGGTCATTTCACCATAACCATTCATCACAATTAAGCATTTCAGGGTTACTACTACCATCGCCATTATTATTTCAAAATCGGCTACAAATCTCCGATTACACTAAGGGTGTTTGGCCTCAAGCCCAAAAGTCGACACCTAAATATACTACTTACTTCAAAAAGGTTACTGCACATTTATTCTCTTAATTACAAAGGGCATCATTCCCTTAACCGACACTATTCGGCCTACATTACCAACACGCGTGGAATACCCAACCTTCCACCGTCTACTTATCCTCCACACTCGCTCTACGAAGCCTAGTTACACCGTATCAAGATACACCTTAACGTCTACCTCCCAGGTACGTCTCAAGGCCCGGCATATCAGGACTACCTCTCAGGTAAGTGCCCAAGACTATATCCTCCCAGTGCCTACTGGAAAGTCAAGGTCATAACACATGAATACCGGAGTCCCACCCCGAGATACCCAACCGACCATTACCAACGACTGACTGACGTGACTAAGGATCCAAAGGTTGTTCTATTGAAGGGGGTTGAACATCTCTATCCTTAAAATCCAGAGGTTCAAAGGCTGCTACTACTTCGTTACACTCATCCTCAAAAGTGTCGTCACTCTCAAGGTCGGAGTGCTCACTCTCACCCCCACTGTGGGCACTGTATCAAGACTGTAGGATCCATAAATCGAACTTAAAGCAAAGCAGTCTTCGGTGTCTATATACTTAAGGGACTTGAAGACATTGAATGTTACTTCTTGGTCACACGCAGCACTTGTGGCCACTAGGGATTATCTCAGGACTGCATTACTTCGCGGTCGGTGTGTTTGCCAGGGATGTACTGGGCCGAAGGCCCAGGAACCCTATCCAAAAAAAAAACTCTCATCATGAGTTCTCCTTGGTACACATCAATCAAAGTTCGTCCGGTTGCAAGAAACGGACGTCCTAAGATGATTGGGATATCTTTATCGGCCTCATAATCTAAAACTAGAAAATCGACGGGGAAGATAAATTTATCCACTTGGACCAAGACGTCTTCTATTTTTCCTTTTGGGTAGGCAATGGACCGGTCGGCTAGTTGTAATGTCACGGTTGTGGGTCTAGCCTCTCTAATACCTAACTTGTTAAAAATGGACAATGGCATCAAATTGATACTAGCTCCTAAATCACAGAGTGCTTGACCTACTTCTTGTCCTCCTATTGTGCATGGAATGGTGAAACTACCCGGGTCTTTCAACTTAGGTGGAATCTTGCTAGTAAGGAGGGCACTACATTCCTCGGTCAAAGCCACAGTCTCAAACTCACCCAACTTTCTCTTTTTGTTCAAAATATCCTTTAAAAATTTAACATAGCTTGGCATTTCCTCGAGAGCCTCTACCAAGGGTATGTTAATGTGAAGTTGTTTAAAAATGTCTAAGAATTTTTTAAATTGAACATCGACATTTTTAGGCTTCATTCTGTCAGGAAAAGGTATGCTTCGTGGGTCAATTTGAGTTTGCTGTGGTATTGGCTTTGGAACAGTAGGTTTTGGAACAGGTCCAAGAGTGGGAAGGTCATGGATGTCGTTCCCCACTGTGGGGATGACAGTGACTTGAGGAGTGCCCACTGTGGGAATTACAGTGGGTATTTGAGGCGAATCATCAGACTCGAAAACGATATCTTTCAGATCCTTTCCACTCCTCAGTGTTATGGACTTGACATGTTCAGGTCCTTTTCCTATCACCCTAGCATGCTCGGTATCACTAGGTAACGTCCCTGGTGGTCTATTCTTAACTTCAACGGCTAGTTGTCCTACTTGGGTCTCTATATTCTTAATGGCTGCTTGAGTTTGATTCATGAAACCTTTGAGAATAGATTCAAGTGATGGTTGAACCTCAGCGGCTTGAGTTCCTCGCGGTTGGAACTGTTGTGAGGACTGTCCTTGGTGAAAGTTCTGTGAGTTCTGCCCACTGTGATGTGGGGACTGCCCACTGTGATGTTGCTGAAATCCAGGGGGATTGTGCGGTCTTTGCTGGGTATGACTCGCCCCGTGGGGTTGGAGTCCTGGATTACCAGCCCAAGAGAAACTTGGGTGATTTCTCCAACCTGGATTATAAGTCTGCGAATATGGATTGTTTCTTGGGTTGGTTCCTATAACATTAACGGCTTCGGGATTTGCTGGACAATAGTCAAAAAGATGCTCCTCTCCACCGAGGGAGCAGTTTTTGGCTAGATGAGTTGCATAATTGACTTGGCCTCTATTTTGGTTCAAAACGATTTTTGTTAAGGCCACTAACTGTGCATTCATGGTTTTGAGTGCCTCGGAATCGGTGGTGTTGGTCTTTGGTACTACAGCTCTAGGATTGGACCACTCGGTATTGTTGTTGGACACTTTTTCTAAGATTTGATATCCTTCATTGTAGGTTTTACTCGTGAATGTTCCACCGGCTGTTGCATCTAAGATGATTTTGGCTGCATTGGAAAGACCATTGTAAAAGGTCTCCAATTGGATGCAATGTGGGATGCCATGATGTGGGCACTTTCGAAGTAAATCTTTAAATCGTTCCCATGCATCCGAAACAGCCTCATCTTCTTCTTGCCTAAACAAAATTATATCATTTCGAAACCTTACATTCCTGGTTGGAGGAAAGTATTTTTGTAAAAATTTATCGGCAAGTTCTTGCCAAGTGGTTATCGAGTGAGGTGCATACGAGTTCAGCCATGACTTCGCCTTATCCCTTAGTGAAAAAGGAAAAAGTCTTATCACCCACACCTTGTAACTGAAAGGAATCGGTCATTTCCAAGAAAGATTTTAAGTGCGAGTGCGGATCCTCATATGGTGATCCTCCAAACTGACCCATGGCTTGGATCATTTGAAACATCACCGGTTTGAGTTCAAAATGGATTGCAACAATGTTGGGCCTTAGAATCCCGGAGCTTAAGTCATTAGCTCCGGAAGTAGCATAGTCCCGTATTTTTTGATCTTTGCTATCGGCAATCGTCACTGTGGTCTCCACTATAGGTGGTGGTATTGCTGCCATGTTCATAGTGGAGATCACAGGGGGTTGTCGATTTGTGTTCTTGCGACTTCTTCTAAAAGTCTTTTCTATTTCAAGATCGATTGGCACCAAAGGTTCGTGTTGTTGCCTTGGCATGCAACACGAACAACTTAGAAAAACGAGTTACTCGGGCTCGAACAAAAACTAATGTCTTGAGATTTAAAATCACGCCAGTCCCCGGCAACGGCGCCAAAAACTTGTTACGTGCGAAATATGTGTTTTAATCGCAGTGGGTTGCAAACTGTCCACAGTGGGAAGTGCAAGTGTACACTGTCCACTATGATCGTCACAACAAGTAATAGTTGGTAAAATACCATAATCGAATCCACAGAGACTGGACAATCAAGAAAATACGGTTCTCATGAGCTCCTTTTACAAGTTTCAATTAGAGAGGAAAATAAAGTTTGGTTTGTTCGGTGAAATAACTACTTTAACGATTTTACTAGGGTTTAAAAGGAGGAATGTAGGTTAGATTTTCCCTAGATTTTATACTAATACTTGATAACTCTATTTTTAGAGTTATTATTTCCATTTATTTTTCACTTTAATTTGTCAATTTTAGCCATTTCACTTCTAAAAACCCCCATTCTTGGTATGATTTACGAAAACAAGCAAAAGGAGTGAACCATGGTCTTTAATAAATTATTTGGTGGATTTTGGGTAGTTTTCACGTTTTATCTGCAGTGACGTGAACAGTGCTTACTCCGGTTCCCCACTGCTGCCGCTGGAAAAGACAAAAAGAAGAAATCTGAGTTAGACAGCATGGTGGGAGCAGTTAGAAGGTTCAGCAACAAGTACAAGCATGGGGATTATTTTATTCTAGGCTTGCTCCTAAAGAAGATGGCAAAGTGAATTTAATATTCATACCTAAGAGCCTAAAAGTCAACTTTTTGAAGAACCCCATGGATAGAAGCATCAAGCCCTTGGTTAAAGAAGAAACATGGGGCACAAATGGTCCTTGTGCTCCCATAACTCAGCTGATGCAAAGTCAAAAGATCTCATTGGGTATTACCCAAGCTCTTTCCTTGGTGTATAAAAGGAAGGGCTTGGGTCATTTAATGGGATCATCTATCTTTAAATTTAGCAAGCACCTTAATCCTTAGCATTTAATTTCCTCTAAAGCTTTCATAGTTAGATTTAATTTTCTGTAGCTTTGTAGTTTAAATTTCTAGCACTTTAAATTCTTAGTTTAATTTTCAGTTGTAATTCTCGAACAGTGGGCAGCTTACGTTCCCCACTGTGAGCGGTAATTCAAAGTCACTTTTATTTTCAATCATGTTTAAATCTTCATCTTTCGTTTTAATTTCTCCAGTTATGTTAGGTTAAACATCCCTTGGGATGTAGGTAAGAGAAGTACCTAGATTTTAGAGAAAATTCTTGAGTAATCTTTATACTTGGAATATTTGTTGTTTTGGTTATTCATTCTCGATAATACCCCAAGGATGCGAACAAGCCGATCACTTGTAAGGATCTAAAAGTCTAGTTCTCAACTCAGAAATGGGTAGAACGCAGTGACACGAGCTTGGATAATGCTAGGGAGTTCGAAAGAATTCTTATGACACTTACGAGAGTGAGGTCAGCACAGTGAGCTAATCTCTCCCCACTGGAGTAGTAGACAAGCTAATTTGTGTATTTAAAACACTTAGAGTATTTGTCTCTACACATTCCATCGAGGCCCGAGAGGGTCCATTCTGAGATTACCATTGACAAAACAACAAGTACGACTAGTATGGGATTTTTGCTTAACGGTGTGAGTATTTTGTAACCGGGCTTTTCTAGCGAAAAGACCGACTTCAATTACAAGGATCATCTTTTGAGATCAAGTATTTATTATAAAATCTAGGGAAAATCTAACCTACATTCCATCTTTTAAATCTTTAGTAAAATCGTTAAAAGTAGTTATTTCACCAATCCAACTCAAAATATTGTTTCCTCTCTAATTGAAACTCGTGAAAGGAACTCACAAAAGCCGTATTGTCTTGATAGCCCAGTCTCTGTGGATACGATTCCGGTATTTTACCGATTATTACTTGCCGTGACGATCATAGTGGACAGTGTACACTTGCGCTGCCCACTGTGGACAAATTACAACCCGCTGTGGTTTATTTCGCATGTACCATTCACACATGTCAAGTTTTTGGCGCCGTTGCCGGGGACTGGCGTGATTTTTAAATCTCAAGACATTAGTTTTTGTTTGAGCCCGAGTAACTCGTTTTTCTAGCACCGATCGTGTTGTATGCCAAGGCAACAACACGGACCTTTGGAACCAATCGATCTTGAAATAGAAAGGACTTTTCGAAAAAGACGTAAAAACAAGAAGAAAAATCAACAACTCCCTGTGAACCCCACCGCAAATATGGCAGGAGTGGGCGGTCAACCACCACCACCTCCATTAGTGGAAACCACAGTGACGATTGCTGATAGCAAAGATCGAGGGATAAGGGATTATGCAACTACTGGAGTTAGTGATTTAAGCTCCGGGATTCTAAGACCCAACCTTCAAACACCACACTTTGAACTCAAACCGGTGATGTTTCAAATGATCCAAGCCATGGGTCAGTTTGGAGGATCACCATCTGAGGATCCGCATTCGCACTTAAAATCATTTTTGGAAATGACCGACTCTTTTCAGCTACAAGGTGTGAGTGAGGAAGCTTTAAGGCTAAGACTTTTTCCTTTTACTTTAAGGGACAAGGCTAAGTCATGGCTAAATGCGCATGCACCTCATTCAATAACCATGTGGCAAGAGCTTGCGGATAAATTTTTACAAAAGTATTTTCCTCCAACCAAAAACATGAGGCTGAGAAATGATATTGTTTTGTTTAGACAAGACGAAGATGAGGCTGTTTCGGATGCATGGGAGCGGTTTAAAGATTTACTCCGAAAATGCCCACACCATGGCATCCCACATTGCATTCAGTTGGAGACCTTTTACAATGGTCTGTCCAACGCAGCCAAAATCATCTTAGATGCAACAGCAGGAGGAACTTTCACAAGCAAAACCTATAATGAAGGATATCAGATTTTAGAGAAAGTGTCCAATAACAACACCGACTGGTCCAACCCGAGAACGCCTGCACCAAAGTCCACCAACATTGATAATGAGGCGCTTAAAACAATGAATGCACAGTTAGTGGCCTTAACAAAAATAGTGTTGAACCAAAATCGAGGACAACTTAATCCCACAGTGGGTACTGCACATCTCACTGAGAACTGCTCTTACTGTGGGGACGAGCATGTTTTTGATTTTTGTCCAGCAAATCCAGAGGCTATTAATGTCATAGGAACCAACCCGCGCAACAACCCATACTCACAGACCTATAATCCAGGTTGGAGGAATCATCCAAATTTCTCGTGGTCTGGAAACCAAGGACTCCAACCCCACGGGGCGAGTCATGCTCAAAGACCACACAACCCCCCTGGATTTCAATCACATCACAGTGGGCAATCCTCACACCACAGTGGGCAGCACCCACAAAACTTTCACCAAGGTCAATCCTCCCAACAATTCCAACCACGACCATCTCATAATGTTGAGGCTCAACCATCACTCGAATCAATGCTCAAAGGATTCATGAACCAAACTCAAGCGGCCATTAGGAACATAGAAACTCAAGTAGGACAACTAGCCGTCGAAGTCAAGAATAGACCACCGGGGACATTACCTAGTGATACCGAAAATGCTAGGGTAATAGGAAAGGGACCAGAACAAATCAAAGCCATAACACTTAGGAGTGGAAAGGATCTGAAAGATATCGTTTTCGATTATGAAGAATCGCCTCAAATCACCGCTGTACCTCATCCCACAATGGGCACTCCTCAAGTCACTGTGATCCCCACAGTGGGGACGGAAGTCCCTGAACTCCCCACTTTTGGGCCATTGCCTAAACCTACCATTCCAAGGTTAACTCCGCTTCAGACTCACATCGACCCAAAAAGTGTACCTTTTCCTGAAAGAATGAAGCCTAAAAATGTTGATGTTCAATTTAAAAAGTTTTTAGACATTTTCAAACAGCTTCACATTAACATACCCTTGGTAGAAGCTCTTGAGCAAATGCCAAGCTATGTTAAGTTTTTAAAAGATATTTTGAACAAAAAACGAAAGTTGGGTGAGTTTGAAACTGTGGCGTTGACCGAAGAATGTAGTGCCCTTCTCACAAGCAAGATTCCACCTAAGTTGAAAGACCCGGGTAGTTTCACAATTCCATGCACGATAGGAGGACAAGAAGTAGGTCAAGCACTTTGTGATTTAGGCGCTAGTATAAATTTGATGCCTTTGTCAATTTTTAAGAGATTAGGTATTGGAGAGGCTAGACCCACCACCGTGACCTTACAATTAGTCGATCGATCCATTGCCTATCCAAGAGGGAAGATTGAAGATGTTTTGGTCCAAGTGGATAAATTCATCTTCCCTGCCGACTTTCTGATTTTAGACTATGAGGCCGACAAAGACATCCCAATCATTCTAGGACGTCCTTTCCTTGCGACAGGACGAACTTTGATTGATGTGCACAAAGGAGACCTCACCATGAGAGTCAACGACCAGGAAGTAAAGTTTAATGTTTTCAAATCTCTTAAATACATAGACACCGAGGACTGCCTTGCTGTGAGTGCGATTCATGGATCCTACTGTTTCGACTCACTGTCCACAGTGGGCAGTGAGAGTGAACACTCTGACTCAGAAGATACTTTTGAGGATGAGTGTAACGAAATGGTGGCATCTATTGAACCTTTGGACTTTAAGGATAGGACGATCCAACCACCATCCATCGAACAACCTCCCGAGTTAGAGCTTAAACCATTGCCTCCTCATTTGAAATATGCTTATCTCGCCGAGAATAACAAACTTCCTGTTATCATCTCGTCCAAACTTAGCGAAAATCAAGAACAACTTTTAATCGAATTGTTGATGAAGCATAAGAAGGCAATTGGTTGGACCATAGCAGACATTAGAGGAATTAGCCCCTCTTTATGTCAACATAAGATCAACTTAGAGAGTGACCGCCCAGGAAAAGTCCAACCTCAAAGAAGGTTGAACCCCATCATGAAGGAAGTAGTTAAGAAAGAGATTTTGAAGTGGTTAGATGCTGGTATTATCTATCCCATTGCCAGTAGTAGTTGGGTGAGCCCCGTTCAATGTGTCCCTAAAAAGGGAGGAACAACAGTGGTCACAAATGAAAAGAACGAACTCATTCCAACTAGGACTGTTACGGGATGGAGAATATGCATGGACTATAGGCAACTGAATCTAGCAACAAAGAAAGACCATTTCCCGTTACCTTTTATTGATCAAATGCTTGATAGATTAGCGGGAAAGGAATTTTATTGTTTTCTAGATGGATACTCCGGATATAACCAAATCCACATCGCACCCGAGGACCAAGAAAAGACCACCTTTACTTGTCCATATGGTACTTTTGCATTCCGGAGAATGCCTTTTGGTTTATGTAATGCTCCCGCTACTTTTCAACGCTGTATGATGGCCATTTTTACTGATATGATAGAAGATACCATAGAAGTTTTTATGGACGATTTTTCTGTGATCGGCACATCATTTGATAACTGTTTGAGGAATCTAGAAAAAAGTTTGGTGAGATGTGAAACCCACGACCTTATTCTAAATTGGGAAAAATGTCATTTCATGGTCGAAGAGGGCATTGTTTTGGGTCATCTTGTGTCGAAAAAGGGTTTGGAAGTTGATAAAGCAAAACTAGAAGTAATCTCCCAACTTCCCGAGCCCACAACGGTAAAAGGCATTCGCAGTTTTTTAGGTCACGCAGGTTTCTATAGGAGGTTCATAAAAGATTTTTCCAAAATAACTAAACCCCTATGTAACCTGCTGCAACATGAAAGAGAGTTTGTTTTTACCAAAGAACGTAGAGACGCATTTGAAATAATCAAAAATGCCTTAGTTACTGCACCCATAGTGACCACTCCTGACTGGTCACTCCCATTTGAAGTCATGTGTGACGCCAGCGATTGGGCTATAGGTGCAGTACTAGGCCAACGAAAAGATAAGATTTTTCATCCAATATACTATGCAAGCAAGACTTTGATCGAGGCTCAAATCAACTACACTGTAACCGAAAAAGAATTACTTGCAGTAGTTTTTGCTTTTGATCGTTTTAGGTCTTACTTAATTGGAGCAAAGGTCATAGTACACACCGATCACGCAGCCATCAAATATTTGATCAACAAAGCTGACTCTAAACCGAGGTTGATCAGATGGGTGCTGTTGCTGCAGGAATTCGACCTTGAGATCATCGATAGAAAAGGAACAAGTAACCAGATCGCTGATCATCTTTCCAGACTTGAGCCCACAGTGGGCACTGTAGATCCCACTCCGGTAAAAGAAAATTTTCCTGATGAACAATTGTTAGTCGCCCAACATCATGATATTCCTTGGTATGCTGACATTGCTAACTTTTTAGCAAGTGGATTACGACCCCATGGAATGAGTGGACAGCCTTTTAAAAAATTCTTGTATGATACTCGTCAATACATTTGGGACGATCCTTTCTTATATAAGATAGGAACGGACCAAGTGTTGAGGCGATGTGTTCATGGGAGTGATCAACAACATTTACTCCAAGGCTGTCACACATCCCACTATGGAGGTCATTTCGGAGGAACACGCACTGCTGCGAAAATTTTGCAGAGTGGGTTCTTTTGGCCCACTGTGTTCAAAGACTCTCATGAGTTTGTTCGTCACTGTGAGCAGTGTCAGCGCACTGGGAATATATCAAAACGAAATGAAATGCCCCTCAACAATATCCTTGAGGTGGAAATTTTTGATGTGTGGGGAATAGATTTCATGGGACCCTTTCCAAATTCCAACAACAATTTCTACATCTTAGTAGCGGTAGATTATGTTTCAAAATGGGTAGAAGCTGCTGCTTGTCACACTAATGACGCTAACACTGTGGTGAAGTTTTTGCAAAAAAATATTTTCACTCGCTTTGGAACACCACGAGCAATAATTAGTGATGAAGGATCCCATTTTGTTAACAAAGTCATGACCGCGGTCCTTGCTAAATATGATATTCATCATAGGGTAGCAACCGCCTACCACCCCCAAACTAATGGTTTGGCGGAGCTTTCAAACCGAGAAATCAAGGGAATTTTGGAAAAGGTGGTGAAACCCCATCGAAAGGATTGGTCCAGCAAGCTTGATGACGCTCTTTGGGCGTATCGCACGGCATATAAGACCCCTTTGGGAATGTCTCCATTTAAGTTGGTATTTGGCAAAGCTTGCCATTTACCAATCGAATTGGAACATAAAGCCTTTTGGGCTTTAAAAGAGCTCAACATGAGTGAAGATGCCGCGGGAATTAAAAGAACCTTGCAATTGCATGAACTTGAGGAAATGCGCTATCACGCATATGAAAATGCAAAGTTATACAAGGAAAAGACCAAGATGTGGCATGACCGAAGGATCAATCATCGGGAATTTTTTGAAGGACAGCAGGTATTATTGTTCAACTCTCGTCTAAAACTTTTTCCGGGTAAGCTCAAGTCAAGATGGACTGGACCATACACCATTGTCAAGGTAAGTCCCTTTGGAACAGTGGAATTAAAGTCTCCACAGTCTGATCAGACCTTTAAAGTCAACGGGCAAAGGGTAAAGCATTTTCTGCATGAGAGTGCCCACATCCCTGCCCACTCTCCACCTCACTATGGTTAAGAAACATCAGGTCCAATTGTAAATATTTTATTTCTGTTGTTTGCTGTGTTTTTATTCTTTTTGTTCTTTTTAATATTGCAAGGGTAGTTTACTTGTATGTGTGTAGGCGAAAATCCCGAGCTTTAAAAGCAAAAGTCAATAAAGTGGTTCGCAGTGGGCAGAAGCTGATCACTGCGTTCCCCACTCTGGAATCTGACGGTTGATGGGACAATTTGTGGGGCCCAAGGATAACAAGCTTTCACCTTTTCTGCCAACTAATCAACTTTTGCTGCCACATGTCATTAGTTCTCCATTTTCCAAGAAAACCATCATTGTACTCTCCCTCTCTCTCCTAAAACCCGACGGTTCAACCCTAAACCCATTGCAAAAATCCTAAAAACCACCATTAACTTCCCAAAAACCACCTTTAACTTCAAATATTCAAAAACCATCTTTTTCTTCCCCATTTCTCTTACACGAACCAGAAGCAAATTCCCTCCAATGGCTAGAAGCAAGAGGCCGATTTCAAACCCTCAGGCACCCAACCGGGCGGCGGTCCGCCGTCGTAACACCGAAAACCCACCAGAAACCATCACTGGTGACCTCAACGAACCGCCGCCGGTCTCCGGCGAAAATCCGGCGACTTCCAGTGCACCGATGACATCTGGTGCACCAGACGAAGGCTCCTCCAAACAACGAAGCCCGAAGGCTATTTCTTCTCCACGCGTCTCAACCACGAGCACCAGTCTTTTTGACACCGAGGCTCTGCAAACCGAAGAGGAAGAGCGACGATTGGAGGAGGAGTACATTCAACGAAAGGAAGCCATAAGAAAGAGGAAGGAGGATGCCGAGAGAAGGCGTAGAGAAGAAGAAGAAATGGTCCGAAAAGAAGAGGAAGAAAAGAAACTAGAGGAGGCAAGAGTTAGGGCAGAAAAGGAGAGGATCTTCGAGGAAGAGAGGAAGAAGGCTGAGGCAGACTTGTTTGCTGAGAATGAGAAGTTGCAGAGAGAGGTGGAGGAAAATTATCAAAGTCAGTATGAGAAGTTCAAGTTTGATAGGGAGAAGAGTGCTGTTTCAGGAGATATCCACAGTGGGGAGAACCTTATTCCCCAAGCCGAAAAAAAGAGAAGAGTTGTTACCAGATCCACGGTAGCCAGGGCACGAAAAACACCGACAAAGAGGCCTGCTAAGCAAGATTCACGAAAAGGTAAAAACCCTGCAACCTCTTTAAGTTCATCGTCTATGGAAACTGATGGTGGGGATGAACAAATTCAAACCCAAAACCCACATCAATCCATCGTAGGTACTGAGTATGCCCCCAGTGGGGTGCCCAGGCAGTTCACCTCTCCGGAGGTGGCTGCCCATTTTGACTGCATCGCCAAGCAAAAGTTAAAATTAGAGAGGGGTTTTGACCCCGATTTCGTTGAAGCTAATTCATTTGTCAAGGATAGAATTGTGGTGCATGATTGGTCGATTATTTCTGCTGCTAATCGACGTGCCAATGCCTCACTTGTGCGTGAATTTTACGCCGAGGCCTCTCAAAGTAAAGACCCAATTGTGGTAGTTCGAGGTAGGAAAGTTTGTTACAATCCAGGGGAAATTAACCGAGTATTGGGGAGAGGAAATGCGGGTATTTGTGAGTTTGCGCAATTCTTGAAGAAGATGACTCCAGCAAGTGAGGACCTCATTTTAAGAGAGATAGCCGCTGTAGGGAAACCATGGAATAAGGACGGTCAACGACGGTGCCTAAACGCTAGTTCTCTCACTACCGAGGCTGCCGTTTGGTTCCAGTTTCTCCGTGCTTCATTAGCCCCAACTTCGCACGACACCACTTTGTCGATGCACAAGTGTGCGCTGTTGTACTGCATCCTCACGGGAAAAAGGATCAACATAGGCACTGTCATGCATGGAGCCATCGATCAAGCACGTACCCGGAAGAAGGTAATTTTACCCCTCCCTTGCCTTATTACTTCATTGATGATAGACGCAGGTGTACCGTCGGCTGTGGAGGACCAGTGGTTAGATTCCACGAGTAATATCAATGTGGGTACCATCCGAAAGATGGGACGGCACGTCACCACTCCTCCACCCGAGCAGGCAGAAGATATCCCCACAGTGGGGACTGTTAACCCCACTGTGATCATCGCTGAGGAGCATGATGTGCGGACTGCGGATACATCGAGGCGTCAGACTGAGGCAGGTTCGTCCAGCAACCAAATGGGAGAGATTTTGGCAGCTTTGAAGAAGCTCACATACAGGATCGAGTTGCTAGAAAGTGAGCAGCGATATCAGAACCGGGCCACGCAGAAATTTTGGATGTATACAAGAGAACGGGATGAGGTGACGGGCCTGATGATGCAAGAGGCCAACCCAATGCTAGCTGCTCAGCTACCAGAATTTCCGAAGGATATCTGCCCAGTTTATGACAGTGAGGACGAATTTGATGAAGACGTTCCTGCTAGTTCACCAGAGGCCACCCCGACCCGTTGAATGGTTTGTTAAAACTTTGGTTCCACTCTTTTGCTCTCAAAAACAATTTTAATTTCTGTTTGGTTTGATTTTATGCCTTTGGCTAGGCTTTTGACACTTTGCTGAATTCTTATTTTGGTTTGTAATGCATGAAATCCTACCACTGGGTAGGTACTTTTGGGTACTAACGTATTTGTTGTTTGAATGCTTGTTTGATCTCGCTTCCATTTCAAGGTACAACTTTCGGCTTCCGACTTAAAAAGGTCCCTTTTGTAAGTACGAATCTCAACTTGATACCATGAAATGATATAGGCCGTTTTTCGCATCCAAACACGATCCTTTTTGTACCCCAAACCACCACCTTTGTTCGTTAATTCAATGTCACAGTGGGGACACTGTGAGATTTTAAGTTTGAGGTGGGAACTTCCAGTTTGCCCACAGTGGGGACACTGTGAAGTCCAGGTTTGAGGTGGGTAAGCCATACCCCCTCCCAAAAAAAAAAAAAATACAAAAATACAAAAACAGAAGAAAAACGGAGTGTCACTAACAAAATTGATGGTGTGCCTTTTCTGGACCATCAAAGTGCTCACTCCCAGAAAGAGGATGGTGTGCCTATTCTGGACCATCAGAATACCCACTCTCACAAAAATAGCCATACCCAAAATAAAGCCTGAAAGTGTGCGTACATACTAATGAAAAATCCAAAACAGCCACTTCTAGAAATAAAAATCTCCAAGCGAGATTTTCGGTTCATGTTTGAAAATACTTGCCAAAAAACCTTGGGAAAATATTCAAAGCCATAAACCCATAAAACCCAAGAAAGCCCTATTGATTAATGGAATACAAGAAAAAGATTTCGTCAAACACAAAAGTGAAATTTTCAAGTTTGAACCGAAGGAAGTATTGAAGGAAGGAGATCAACGCCCATTCAAGTCAAGAAGTATGTAAGTCCCTAAAAAGTTCTAGTGCGTTTTGTCTACTTTATTTCTTTCTTTTTATTACTTGGGGACAAGTAATAGTTTAAGTTTGAGGTTGTGATAACTCTATTTTTAGAGTTATTATTTCCATTTATTTTTCACTTTAATTTGTCAATTTTAGCCATTTCACTTCTAAAAACCCCCATTCTTGGTATGATTTACGAAAACAAGCAAAAGGAGTGAACCATGGTCTTTAATAAATTATTTGGTGGATTTTGGGTAGTTTTCACGTTTTATCTGCAGTGACGTGAACAGTGCTCACTCCGGTTCCCCACTGCTGCCGCTGGAAAAGACAAAAAGAAGAAATCTGAGTTAGACAGCATGGTGGGAGCAGTTAGAAGGTTCAGCAACAAGTACAAGCATGGGGATTATTTTATTCTAGGCTTGCTCCTAAAGAAGATGGCAAAGTGAATTTAATATTCATACCTAAGAGCCTAAAAGTCAACTTTTTGAAGAACCCCATGGATAGAAGCATCAAGCCCTTGGTTAAAGAAGAAACATGGGGCACAAATGGTCCTTGTGCTCCCATAACTCAGCTGATGCAAAGTCAAAAGATCTCATTGGGTATTACCCAAGCTCTTTCCTTGGTGTATAAAAGGAAGGGCTTGGGTCATTTAATGGGATCATCTATCTTTAATTTTAGCAAGCACCTTAATCCTTAGCATTTAATTTCCTCTAAAGCTTTCATAGTTAGATTTAATTTTCTGTAGCTTTGTAGTTTAAATTTCTAGCACTTTAAATTCTTAGTTTAATTTTCAGTTGTAATTCTCGAACAGTGGGCAGCTTACGTTCCCCACTGTGAGCGGTAATTCAAAGTCACTTTTATTTTCAATCATGTTTAAATCTTCATCTTTCGTTTTAATTTCTCCAGTTATGTTAGGTTAAACATCCCTTGGGATGTAGGTAAGAGAAGTACCTAGATTTTAGAGAAAATTCTTGAGTAATCTTTATACTTGGAATATTTGTTGTTTTGGTTATTCATTCTCGATAATACCCCAAGGATGCGAACAAGCCGATCACTTGTAAGGATCTAAAAGTCTAGTTCTCAACTCAGAAATGGGTAGAACGCAGTGACACGAGCTTGGATAATGCTAGGGAGTTCGAAAGAATTCTTATGACACTTACGAGAGTGAGGTCAGCACAGTGAGCTAATCTCTCCCCACTGGAGTAGTAGACAAGCTAATTTGTGTATTTAAAACACTTAGAGTATTTGTCTCTACACATTCCATCGAGGCCCGAGAGGGTCCATTCTGAGATTACCATTGACAAAACAACAAGTACGACTAGTATGGGATTTTTGCTTAACGGTGTGAGTATTTTGTAACCGGGTTTTTCTAGCGAAAAGACCGACTTCAATTACAAGGATCATCTTTTGAGATCAAGTATTTATTATAAAATCTAGGGAAAATCTAACCTACATTCCATCTTTTAAATCTTTAGTAAAATCGTTAAAAGTAGTTATTTCACCAATCCAACTCAAAATATTGTTTCCTCTCTAATTGAAACTCGTGAAAGGAACTCACAAAAGCCGTATTGTCTTGATAGCCCAGTCTCTGTGGATACGATTCCGGTATTTTACCGATTATTACTTGCCGTGACGATCATAGTGGACAGTGTACACTTGCGCTGCCCACTGTGGACAGATTACAACCCGCTGTGGTTTATTTCGCATGTACCATTCACACATGTCAATACTCGGTCCTAAAAGTGATCCTTGTATTCGAGGTAGGCATTTTCGCTAGAAAAGCCCGGTTACAAAATACTCACACCGTTAGATAAAAATCATATACTTTTAGTATTTATTGTTTTGTCAATGGTAATCTCAAAAATGGACCTTTTCAGGTCTCGATGGAATGTGTAGAGACAAATACTCTAAGTGTTTTTAATACAAAAATTAGCTTGCCTACTACTCCAGTGGGTTGAGATTAGCTCACTGTGCCGACCTCACTTTCGTAAGTGTCATAAGAATTCTTTCGAATCCCCTAGCATCATTCAAGCTCGTGTCACTACGTTCTACTTATTTCTAAGTTAAGAACTAGATTTTAGATCCTAGCAAGTGATCGTCTTGTTCGCATCCTTGGGTAAAAATCGAGAATGAAAGACCAAAACAACAAATATTCTAAGTATAAAGATTACTCAAGCATTTTTAATAAAATCCATGTACTTCTCCTTCCTACATCCCAAAGGATGTTTAGCCCATACTTAAAGTAAAGAAAACAAAAGAGTAGAAGTTGCACATAATTAAACTAAAAGTGACTTGAATTGAACTCACAGTGGGGAACGAGAAGTCGTCCCTGTCACTGTGCACTTCGAACTACAATTAAACTAAGAAATTAAAATACAGAAATTTAAAGCTAGCTACTGCAGTAAATGAAGAACTAACACTAATGTAGTAGTTGAGAGAATTTAAGACTAAGCCAAGCATATCATAAATGACACCCAAGTGCTCCTTTATATACTAGGAGAAAGAGTTGGGTATTACACAAAGAGGTGGGTTTTTCCAATGGGTAAAGACTGCAGTATAATGACAGAAATCAGCACTTTGGATAATCCTTTTACCCAATAGACCCTTCACCAAGTCAATCTTTAAGTACAATAAGGTGTACTTGTTGCCATCTTTAAGGAAACTACTTTGTACTTCTCCAGCCCATATTTCCCTGCCATTTGAACCTTCTAAACTCCAGAATACTTGCATCCCAACTACTAGTTTCTTTTGTCTTCTTGCTCTGCTCGAATAGTGGGAAGCCGGAGTGGGCACAACAGTGGTCACTGCAGGATAAATCGTAAAAAACACACAAATTCCACCAAATAATTTATTAAATACTATGGTTCACTCTTTTTGCGCATTTTCAAGAATTGTTCCAAGAATGGGGGTTTTTAGAAGCGAAATGGCTAAATTTGACAAAATAAAATAGAAAATTCAAGGAAATAATAACTCTAAAAATAGAGTTATCATCATCCCTCTCATTAAGCTCAAATATCTCAAAGTATAAAATAAGAATGTAGAGAGTGTATGTAATAGTACTTGGAATGACATAATGGACAAATTACAGGATAAATCCTATTTATAGTAAGTAAATTATGAAAGTACGAAATAGACACTCAACTTTATACAATTTGATAAAAGTGGCACTGACATTCTCCCCCTTTGTATCAAAAGTTGAGGCAACAAATTTAGGCAGTTCCGGAGCGATGTATTTCTTTCTGACCCCGAAGATGATTTCAATGCGCCTCAGTGCATTCCGGTACTCTTTTCTACTCTTGATGGCTTCTAGGGCATGATTGATCAGCTTCCTTTCCTTGGGCTTCAGCTTGGCCTCCTCCTTTTCATCAAGCATGAGTTTACTCTCCAACTGAACTTGAATCAGCTTGAATGTCCCATCGCAGTATTTGTTTACTTCAGCGATCCTCAGGAATCTCTTCATCTTCTGTTCATTAAAGTACACAACTCCTAGTTCAGGTTTTTCAAGTATTGTGTAAATAGGGATACGTTGTATGTCGGATAGTTTTTTGTTGGGCTTTCGGAGGTTAACTCTGGTTTGATTGGCTTCAAGTGCCATTAGAAAGTCGGTCAGGTAGGAGAAGTTTACCATATTCTTCATAAAGCGCTTGACTGACTGGTAAGCTTCAGACCACTCCTTCTTCTTGTCGGGGGTACGAGCAAGAATGCCATATAAGCTTAACAGGTCATCTAGCTCCAGGATTTTGAAGTCTGCTTCTGTGAATAACCATTCTTTGTTATCGGATCTCTTGACTGTAAATTGTGGATACCAAATGTTTAGCAGCTTCTTTGACTCTATCTTCAGAACCTTCATAATCCTCTTGTGAGACCTGACTGAGTCAATCTCCAAGTCTTTGTTCTTCATGACGTGTAGGAATTCTGTTTGATGAAGAGCCGGCCACTTCGCTATCCCATAAAACTTCAGCAAATCAATCATCTGAACATTCTTCATAAATAAATCCTTCCTAGCACTTTCTTGGAATGGAGTCAAAAGCCTTACCCTCTGCCCTGTTCCAATGAAGTTTGGTTCATCGTCAATCAGATTCTGATAGTATCTCATTTTAGCATCTGAGACGGGATCTCTAATCTTACCATGAGTAATCACAGGAACATTTTGCATTGAAGTACATGCACCAAGGTCATTTGGTTGTTGCGCTTGAACATTTTCTTCGTCAGAATCAGATTCTTTTATCAGTACAGCTCCGGTAGCATCAAAAACGCCATCCAGTTCCTCCTTTATCTGGAAGTTAGTTCCTCCTTCGAGTTAATGTATACATAATCCATGATCATATCACCTGCCATCCATTCTTCCTCATCTCTACTGTCACCACCTTGAGGCTTTTCAACCGTAGGTGTGACATCAGCTAGAACGTCTGTTGAATCCAGATCCGTGCAACAAAATAAGAAATCGAAATATATGAACAGTAAGCGTATTGATTTCAACTGGTCATCCCTTTCTTATTAGCTTTCAGAGAGAATTACAATACAATGTGGAAAGCAAAAGAGATGATTAGCTTGTTTTTCCAAGCTAATCAACATTAAATACATTGGGCCCGTGGTTAACAAGCCCACGGCCCGTTCACTAATAGGCTCAAATTAAACTATTACAAATCAACCCTTGAACTTTAAATCAACTATTAAAACCTGCCCTAACAATCTCCCCCTTTGATTTGAAGTTCGAGTTCGCGCTCCAGCTCTTGCCAGTTGAATACGTATCGTTTGCGCAACACGAAGTGAACCTCAAAGAATCTGATAGCACGGCGATAATCGATGCGGTCTTCAATCATTTCCAAAGCTTCCCGAGCAGTTGTTTCATTTGGATTTGGGACATACGAATGCTTTGGATTCTCAGACTCGTGTTGAATGATCTTTCGAAGAGCATCTCTGACCTTTAGGAGCGTGCCGTCACAAAATCTGTCTACCTGACTGAAACGCATAAACTTCTTTTCGTTCTGTTCGTTGTTGTAGACTATCCCGAATTCAGGTTGTAGAGGCAGAGAGTTCTTGGGATACATCTTCAGCTCAGGAGCTTTCAGATTTGGTTTTATCAGATTGACTTTCTTAGCCCTGTTCTCGACAGCCATTTGAAAATCCGTTAAGTATGACATCATGATAGTACAGACCATGTGTCGACGAACGGCTTCGAGCGCCTTTGTAATCTCTAGCGGTCGGATGGTTCTTGAACGTAAGTCTTTCAGTAATACCAGAAAGTCGAGCGGTCGGAGGTTCTTGAAGTCGGATTCAGAGAATCTCCATTCATTACCATCTTCGCGGCGAACGGTGAAGACTGGATAGACGATCTTCATGATGCGGCGTGAATGGATGTTAAGAACCTCTGTGATCTGATGCTTTGTTCTGACTTGACTGACTAGAAGGCACCGCTGCATTGCAAGTATATAACGCCGTTGGTATTCGGGGTCGAGGTTGTAAATACCAAGGAAAAAGGTTGGCTCGATCGGGCGAAATTTGTGGACGAACACCTTTTTCAAAGATTCCTCCAGATGAGGGATAAGTACCTTGATCTTCTCCCAGCGGTTTTGTTGCTGTTGAGGAAGGGGAGGAAGATCAGAAGCTGTCGTAGGAGGAGTAGTTGTCGGTTGATCGGAAGTAGTAGACTCGGGTCTAGTTGATGATGTTCCGGCGGGTTGAGCATAGTGAACGGGAGTTGCTCCATATAAATTTTGGAGCAGGAACTGATCGTAGTCAATATTGTCGTCCTCATCAGTAGGGAAGACCAAATTTACATGGAGGTGTACGACACTGGCGGCTTTTTCGTACCATGCGTCTTCGGTCTCCGGGTTGGTCTCACACTCTGGATCTATCATGTCCAGTATCGGTCTGTCTGACGAGTCAAAATCAACCAGTTCCTGTGTTGAACCCTCGGGCTTTTCAACCGTCGGGTCTTCTTCATCTGAAATCTCCATATCTATGACCATATCTGCTAGTGGCAACTCGGCTTTGGGTGCTTCTGATGTAGTTGCCGCAGTTGGGGGTTCCTGTTGAACCACTGTTGTAGTTTCGGCAGTCATGATCTGGACGGTCTCGGTTTGGCGTAGACGCTTCTCCCCCTCACGGTGATCAGGATCATCCTGGTCATCGTGCTTGCGTTTGAGACCGCCGGCTTGACTCTTACAAGTGTCTTCTAGTGAGCGGACCCTCTCAGACAGCGTGGCGAGCGCTTTGTTGTAGTCGTTGAGGGTCGAGTCAATGGCGTCAAGGCGTGATGTGATGGATGAAGATGGAGCAGTGACCTGTGATCGGAGAACGGAGATCAGGTCTGCTTCGGTAGATGCGGTGGAGTCGGATTCCTGGAGCAGTTGGGCTAAGAGCATCGTCTTCAGGGTGTCCACCGAATAAGTAGGTTGTGGTTGAGTCGGTGGAGGCACAGAGGCGGTTTCAGTGTCGACGAGGTGGCCCTTTTCTTTGATAGAACGCATCGCTTTGGCAAGTTCAGCGGCTACATGTTCCTGCATTTGTTGCTCCATAACCTGTCGGACAGCCTCAAGGGTGCTGTCCAGAGACCCTTTTGACACAAAGTCGGGTAAAATAACGCCGGGCTCACTTAGAGTACCCGTTGAGGCATCTACCATAGAGGTAGAGCCACCTACGTTCACAGTTGGCGTGATGTTAGCTGTGGTAGGATTTCCCTCCGATCCTTGTGCTCCACCTGGAGGTGAAGTCACTACGGTGGTTCCGGTCGAGTCACGTAGATTCTCGACTTGGTGTTGTACCTCTTCAAGTGTCCTAGCCAAAGATTGATCTATTTCAAGTGGCTCTAGACTCGATTGTGCACGGAAAGAAGTCGAGACCGGAGGCTGCTGGTCTCTTATTTCATCACCAACACTCTCCGAATGAGAGGTCGGTGGAAGTTGTGCTTGTTCCCCGTGTAATATTGAAACATCCGTCTGTCGTGAGACGGATGAGTGGATGAGGGGGTCGTGCAATTGCTCCGCTGGGTCCACGGAGTCTTCTTCAATACCCCGTCCCAACAGATGAGACGGTGTAGTAGATGTGGCTACCCGGATATCGCTCGTTTGGGGTCGCTCATGAGCCTCTTTATCTTTACGACTCGTTCTTTCCTGGTTCAACTTTGAATGCAGTGCTCTTTGCCTCGCATGATCTAACTCCTCTACTTGGTGTCCCTCAGATGTCCTAGTAACAGGCCTGATTCCAGAATGAGGTGGAGATTCAAGAGGGATTTGGACATTGTAGGTTGGGTTGGGTCCGATACCGGGAGGTATTTGTTGCAGGCGTATGGTACGGGTGGTATCGGAGTCCGTGGAGTCAGATTCCACGTCTTCAACATTTTGAATTGGTGAAGGGGGTTCGGTGATACAAGGCTCGGTCGAGTGATGTAGTATTGGTCTAGAGGATGGACCGGCTTTGGCTGAGCTGGAACCGGGTTGCGATTCCACTGCACCACCTACTCTCGTTCCCCTTTCTCTCACAACTAACGTTCCCCGCCCGACAGCACCTGCTTGTCGGGCCCTTCCACCTCTCACTCTTGGACCCTCACGTCTCTCGGGTCTAAGTCCCTGGGGAGGTCCCTCCGGCGCTGGCTGGACCATGGGATTACCTAACGCTTCCCTATATGCTACTACCCCTGGTGCAGTGGGATCGGCAATGGCCAGTAGTGGTTCAGGGATGGGCATGGCTACCGCATCAGATGGATTGCGGATAACCATGAACTGTAAGTGGTGATGGGGACATACCGGATGGTTAAGGCGGCGAGGAATGGCAGGATTCGCGTCCATGTGTTGACGCACCGCCAGCGAAAGGAAACGCGGATACGGAAGAAATTTCTTCTGTTTGGAACCTCCGATTTGGCGAATAGCCACGACAAGCTCCCTCCAGATAATCATCGCAAAGTCTATGTGACGGTTGTAGCACACATCATGAACTAGGCGCAGGAAGTCGCCGGTGCACTGATCAATGCCTCTCCATCTCGATGAAAGGCAGCGGTTTAGGATCGTGAATAGTGTGTACCATATCGGAGCGAGGTACTTGCGATTGAAAGCGGATGGCCGGTTTAGGTCATGATTGTATCCAAGTGCGCGAATTTGAGCACAAAGCGTACCATCATTTACGGCAGGATCGTACCGTTCATGATTGTTGGCGGTGGCTTTCGGAAGAGACAGAAGGCGGCGGAATGAGTCCGGTGTGAGTATGCAAGGTTGGTTATCGATCTGAGCGGTGATCGACTGTGAGTTACCGGCTATGACGACTCGGGCGGTGAGCCATACCGGTAGAACGTACAGAACTGGGACGTCGGATGTGCTTGTAAGGGCCTCACGGAGAGGATGATTCGTGAGAATGTCCAGGAGCACTCGGTGAAGTGGTTGGGGCCTGAACAAGGTCGTGTCCAGGTGGTGATTGGTGGCCTCCAGTTCAGTGCCATGGTCAGGGTTTACCAGGGCAGCATTGCCTTCCTCGTTTATGATATCCGCCTCTTGAGGTATTTGCTCTTGAGGAGGCGGTTGTTGGTCTCCTGGTTGTTCGTGAGGGTGTTGTTGTTGATCCGCCATAGATAATCTGTAGAAAACAACACAGTTAGTAATTGAGTCGGATAAACAAGTGTCGGTACGTACCTTCGTCGGGATTGGCTCAATCTGAGACAGATCGATGATTGGCAGTGACAAAGCAGGTACGGAAAGGACACAACAGCAGGAGTTTCTGGATGAAAATGCCAAGGTGTCCGGACAACACATGGTGTCCGGATAACTGGGTTTCCCGGATACGATAATCAAGTGTATACATTTGGCTAGTGGTGACACTCGAGGAACATACCTGAATGAAAACACCGTGAATCGAGAGAGAGAGGATAGTCCGTGCGAGAGAGAAAAGTTATCGAGGGGTTTAGGGTTTTGGGTCGGTTGTCCGGATAATGAAAACTAAGGGAGTCCGGGTACGTATATATATACGTGGGCGGAGTCCGGGTACTAGCCGACCCGGATATCTACCCGGTCCAGATTCTGTCCGGATGCGAGAGTTGTCCGGGTGCGCGAGGTGTCCGGACGTGAGAGGTGTCCGGATGCGCGAGGTGTCCGGATAACTCTGAATAGTCCTGTTCCGTGAAGCATTTCAGGAATTTGTGCTGGAAAAGAAATTCCTCTCGCTCCCCTCAAGCGGAGCATGGGTATATCCTTGCTCCCCCTCGGATAGTGCATTAGAGTGCAATGGAGGGATCCGGCACACAAAACTTGTAGAATTTTAAAGAGTTAAATAACTGGTGCCGCTCCCCCTCAAGTGATGACTATAAAACACACACACGCAGGAGTGCCCACACACGCAAAAACTTTTGACATTAAAGAAAACTGTGTGTGACGCTCCCCCTCAAAGTATGAGAAAACTTACCTGATATTGCATTGTGCTCCCCCTGAACACGAGAACATTTGGTGAAAGCCCAGAGATAGTGAAAGAAAATATAGACGACGGTAAGAAATAAATGGAAACACACGAAGAAAGAGTGAAAAACAAACGAAATCTACCTAATAAATACCTAGACTAAATCTAGCTATGTAACTAGAACAAGTAGACTACAAATGCGAGGAAGTGTGTGCACATGCATCAGGATGTTAACCACCGGATGATGAGGAGACAGTTACTCGTATATGTATGGAACTTGTAACGGGCACACAGTTGGATTACGTCTTCAGATTTAGCATACCTAGCTTGAACACAAGAGTTTTAAAGCGTTTTTCGTCCAAGGCTTTGGTAAACAGGTCTGCTAACTGATGTTCGGTATTCACGAAGTAGAGTTCGACTGTACCTCTTTCGACGTGATCCTTAATAAAATGATTCCGAACGTCGATGTGCTTCGTCTTTGTGTGTTGGACCGGGTTGCTTGAGATAGCAATTGCGCTCTTTGAGTCACAGTAGATCGGGACTTTGACATACGTGAACCCGTAGCCTTTGAGTTGTGTCCGCATCCAGATTACCTGGGAACAACAGCTTGCGGTGGCCACATACTCCGCCTCGGCCGTTGACGTTGACACGCATTGCTGTTTCTTTGATGCCCAGCTTACCAGGCTATCACCCAAGAACTGAATGTGTCCCGAGGTGCTCTTGCGGTCCATCATGCATCCCGCGTGATCCGCATCAGAGTAAGCGGAAAGTCCAAAACCTGTCTCTTTCGGGTACCAAAGGCCAAGATCAACAGTACCACGTAAATAATGAAAAATACGTTTAACGGCATTATAATGAGACTCTTTAGGGTTTGACTGATAACGGGCGCAAAGGAATGTCGAAAACATGATGTCCAGTCTACTGGCAGTTAAGTACATCAAAGAACCGATCATTCCCTGATACAATTTGGCGTTGAAAGCCTTACCATTAGGATCGGCGTCAAGCTTTGTATTGGTTGCCATGGGAGTTTTCATTGGTGAGGACTGGTCCAATTGGAATTTCCGAAGAATACCCTGAATGTATTTGGACTGGTTTATGAAAATTCCTGTCGACAGTTCAAGGAAAAAATTCATCTCACAAAACATACTCATTTTAAAAAAATTTCCCATGAGCTTGGCAAAGTTCTTCGCATATAATGGACTAGTAGAACCGAAAATGATGTCATCGACATATACCTGGACTAGAATTATATGGCGCTTTTCGTTCTTGATAAACGATGTGGAATCAATGGTACCTCGAGTGAACTCGGCTTCTAACAAGAACTTTGATAGCGTGTTGTACCATGCTCGCGGTGCTTGCTTTAGTCCGTAGAGCGCCTTGTCTAGGATGTAGACATGATCAGGCTTTGAGTCATCGATAAATCCATTTGGTTGCGACACATAAACTTCTTCTTGGAGGTCACCGTAAAGAAAGGTTGTCTTCACATCCATTTGGAAGACTATGAAGTTCTTGTGCGCGGCATAAGCGAGAAACATACGGATTGCCTCGATGCGTGCTACCGGAGCATAGGTCTCATCATAGTCGATCCCCTCTTGTTGTCGGTATCCTTTGGCCACGAGACGCGCCTTGTTGCGAACAACGATGCCGTCTTCGTCCTTCTTATTTTTAAAGATCCATTTCGTGCCGATTACCGTCTTGTGATTAGGACGTGGAACCAGTCGCCATACCTTTAGAGCTTCGAATTGATTCAGCTCCTCTTGCATGGCTATGATCCAGTATGGATCTTCGAGCACTTCGCGTATGTTCGTCGGATCGATCTTGCTTAAGAAGCCGGAAAATACACAGAAGTTGGCAGAAGCGCCTCGTGTACGTACAGGAGTGAAAGGATCACCGATGATCTGATGCAGGGGATGTGCCTTTGTCCATTTGGTGGTGTGCGGAAGCGGCTGTTGGGTAGAATGAGATGCGTCCGGATCCACATATGTACCAGAAGGAAGGTCTTGAACTTGTTCAAGTGTAGCAGTCGTGTTTCTCGGAGGAAGTGGGAGAGGATTCGTCGATGGTTGAACAACTTCTGGTTCTGAGGAGTTCAGAGGTTGAGCGTCGGTTGTGGCAGATGACGAATCAGTAGGAGCGATCTCCGAGATTATAGGTTCCTCCGGGGGGGTTACAGTACCAGGTGTAATCGTATCAGATGATGACGGTTGAGCTGTCTCTATAGATGTTAATGGCGTACTCGTAGACGGGGGCGGACTAGATAAAGCGGCCAAATCCGTATTGCGAGCAGCTTCAAGTCGCGGTTGAGCTGAGACAGATGTGGAAGAATTAATAGTGTCATCATAAAAATATTGAAACAGTAAATCTAAATCAGAAGAGTCAGCATTCGATGAAGATGCATGATTCGGATTTACTGTGTCTTGTGCAGATCCCGAACTCGAAGGTCCGGAAGCTAGCACTCCAGTTAAACCGGGTTCTGAACTGAGTTGTTCAGAAGCCAAATCTGCGGCTTCGTCGAATGTCACGTTTATGCTTTCAACAACGGTTTTGGTCTGTTTGTTGTAAACGCGATACGCCTTAGCCTGCATGGAGTATCCAATAAAAACTCCTTTGTCCGCCTTGGGGCTGAATTTCCCGAGATCATCCTTGTCGTTTAGTACATAGCAAGTGCATCCAAATGCATGGAAATAGCCGACGGTTGGAACGTGATTATTCATGATCTCGTACGGTGTCTTGTTGAATCGCTTGAGAAGGATAAAGCGGTTTTGCGTGTAGCAAGCCGTAGACACCGCCTCAGCCCAGAGATACAGCGGTATAATTGCTTGGGATAGCATTGTTCTAGCAGCTTCAACGAGGGTACGGTTCCGTCTTTCCACCACTCCGTTTTGTTGGGGAGTGCATGCTGCAGAGAAAGTGTGTGTGATGCCCACTGTCCTCAGATAGTCATCCACCTTTTGATTCTTGAACTCCGTCCCATTGTGAGATCTGATGGACTGAACGTGTTGAAGCTTGTTCTTCTGGACAGTCTTCAGGTGATCAATAATGAGCTCCGGAGTTTCGTCCTTCGAGCGTAAGAACATCACCCAAGTGAAGCGCGAGTAGTCATCCACCATCACGAGCACGTATTTGCGTTTATTGATGCTCGGAACCCGCATTGGACCACACAAATCCATATGAATGAGTTCGAGTGTCCGGGTCGTGCTCGGGGTTGCCTTCGGCGGATGTGATGCGCGCGTCATCTTTCCCTTTTCGCATGCTCCACAAAGACGGTCCTTCACGAACGGAAGTTGGGGCACGCCTCTGATGTGTTTGCCTAGCACCAGTTGATTGATACTTCTGAAGTTGAGGTGCGAAAGACGTCTATGCCAGAGCCAGACTTGGTCAGAGTCGGCTTTTGACAAGAGGCAGACAGGTTTGTCGGTTTTGATTGCTGCGAGGTCTATGGTGTAGAGATTGGTCTTTCGAGTCCCAACCAGTAGCTCTTCGCCGTTGTTGTTGAGGATTCTACACCGTGTGGCTTTAAAGCTGACCTCGAGATCCTTGTCGCAGAATTGACCGATGCTGAAGAGATTGTGTCCTAATCCTGCGACGTGGGACACCTTCTTGATAGTTTTCTTGTCTTGGACGATGTCGCCGTAGCCCACGATCGGCGACTTCTCGTTATTCCCAAATCTCACGTCTCCGCAGTATTCTTCCTTGTAATTCGTGAGAAGCTCCTTTCTTCCGGTCATGTGCTTGGAGCATCCAGAGTCTAAGTACCACACATGACCGAGCTGCAAAACAAGATTAGTGACGTTTAGGTACCCAAATTTGTTTGGGTCCTGAGGGGTTAGATTTGGCACTGCCCGGGGAAATATGCTTTGACTCAGCCTTCCCTTTAGGTGTAGATTGTACACCGTTGGAGGGAACTGGTTTCGGCACTTGTTGCCTCTTGGGTGCAGAATTTACACCTTTTGGAGGAACAGATTTTGGGGCAGATTTCCACCTGGGTGCCGGTCTAATCTCAGTGGGAGCAACCCGTGTAGGAATGGGTCGGGACTCCCGCTGTGGTTTAACCGTTTGATTGAAACCCCGTTTAAAATGATGTTGTTGCTTGTTATTATGGGATTTGCGCTTATGAAATAGGTTACCAACAAAGTAAGGCGCATACCAATCATTATTGTGAATATCATTAAAATCATTCCAACCACAATTAGAACAACATAAACAATCATGCGATAACTGAATCAATTGTTTAAGAGAGTCAACTTTAACGGGAAAAGAAACATCAAAATGGTTCCAATGATTCCAAGCATAATTGTCTTTGTCTATTCTATAATTGAAAACAGGTGGGGAAGACTTTGACGCATCCTTCTTGACAGAATCCCTCTTTAGCCAATTTGTGTGTTTCTTTATTAGCGCGACCATTTTTATCTGAAACAACAGGGATAGTATGATCAGTGACTTTTGAGGAAACAGGGGTCTTAGTGGTCGATTGTTCGGTCTTTTGCTTCGGCTGTGATTGTTTTTGAACATTTGAAGCATTTTTAAGAATCTTGATCACAGCCGGAGTCTTGGATTGTGAACAGTCTCCCTTTAGAAAATTGACCGCACGATTAACCACTGGAGACAAAAAATCAGGTTGACTTGGAGGAAAAATAGGACTTGCAGTCAATGGTCCAGTCGCTTACCTTGGCTGTGATTGCCTTTTGGAAACGGGTTTTGAGGTTGGTTTTGACTGAGAAATCTTGATTACAGCTGGGGCCTTTGTTTGAGAACAGTTATCTTTTAAAGAATCAACCGAATGATCAATCACGGGGAATAGAAAATCAGTGTGACTTGGAAGAGGTTTGTCAAAGGGAAAAAAAATCAAACTCTTCATCACAGTTACCTTCGGAGTTCATGTACTCTGAGAAATCTATCATGTGAGTATCAGGAACGAAAGCAGGTGGGGAAGGCGAGGAACACTTTGTGTTTGTGTGCTTAGTGGAACTTGGTGCGGAAGCGTTTGAAAAATCAGAGTTTAAATTCCTTTGAGCACATTCGTCTTGAGAGACGTTACTTTCTTGAGTAGACATATTTCCAATGAAAGCTTTACACGAGGATGTGTCAGATGAGTTGGAGGAAAGATCAGAGGAATTCTATGGCCAGGCTTAGTCTCAGACGGTCGCTTTGTTTGTTTGTTTCCAAATTGCCAAGGATGTAGTCTAGGCAAAGCCTAGATGAACCTTATCCAAAAAAAAAAGATCAGAGGAATTCTGCTTTTGAGCTTGGAGAAGGTCAATCTGTTCTTGAAGTTGAACATTTCTCAGGTGCTCTTTCATCGTTTCTCTTGTCATTTCAGACAGTTTTGATGAGAGTGTATTGATTTCCCACTGAAATTTTTCCTTTTCCTCACTTGACACACCGTCGGTTTTCTCAGATTTGAGTTTCTCAAGATCCTTAATTAACTCTTTCTTCTCATTTTGAAAAACAGACCTTTCCTTTTCGAGTGACTCCTCCAACTCGACTATCTTTGCTTCCAAGATGAGAGGGGGAACATAGAGTTTAAACTCATCCATCTCAGTCTTGGTTGCAGGTGCTACTTCCTCATCCTTCTTGGAGGAATCCTTGGGTGTAGCTACCTTGTAGGGGTCGAAGTAGTCATTGGAAAGGTACTTTTTGTTCTTTTGATACGAGTAGTTTAATGGTTCATAACAAAATGGAAGTTGAATTCCTCGTTTGTGTGTGCGTTTATGTTCCTCGGTTTCCTCCTCCTTTTCTGGTTCAAGAGAACCAGTCCATTGAATTGCGTACTCTGGATACTTTTTATCTAACCCAAAACAAGCAAAATCATACAAGGTGGGTGTATGCCATCTTCCTTTTTTCAAATAATGTGGGTTATCATAACCGATTCCCCATTCTTTGTTAAAGTATGTGAACTCTTTGGGTTTGTTAAAAAAATGGTTTGATCAGTTTGACCCCTTTTGTGGAGTTTTGTTTCAAGATCTAGATTTTTAGCCACATACTCCTTGTGTTGAATTTGAAGAGAAGAACATTGATAAGTAATGTCTTCTTTCTCATTCAAGCACTGATCAAACTGACGTTGGAGATCAGATAATCTGGCCCTTAAGTCTTTAGGTGCTAATGAAAGGATTTTGCATCTATCTTTTAAATCAGCATTTTCAGACTTATGCTTCTCAGTTAATTTCAGTTGAACATTAAGCTTTTCAGTTATTGAACTAATTTCCAGCTTTTGTTCTGCATTTGTGGCCATGAGGGAGTTTGCCTTTTCAGTGATGGTTTGCAGTTGAAGTATGAAGTTTTGTAGGCAAGAGTCACATACCTGATTTGCAGTTGCCTTGTCTTCTTCCCTAGACGAATGATATCCCATGAAAGCATCAACACCTTCATATTCGTCCTCATCATCAGATCTGCCTAGCCAGTACTCATTTTCAGCGAACATTACCTCCCCAGCCTCCTTCTGTCTGGCCAGTGCAAGCTTGGCCTCATAGTAGTGAGAGTTCTTCACTGTGGGTTGACGGCAGTCTTTAGCGAAGTGACCGAGTTTCCCGCAGTTGTAGCATTTCACAGGTTCATCTCTCTTCTTTCGGTCACTTTTCCCTGTCTTTTCCTTCTTCTCAGATCTATCTTGCTCTTCTACCTTCTTCTTTCCTTCATACCGATCCTTATAGTCGTGACGCTTATTGGAGGAGGTGGAGTAGCGTTGACTATTGGAAGACGGCTTCTTGTAGAACTTTTGTTGTTGAAAGGATTTAGTCAGAAGGGCAATAGCTTTCATTAATTCTGATGCTTCATCATCATCATCGTCACCGTCTTTCTCGTCCTCAGGTTCTGACTCGGAAGAACTATGCTGTGGACTGCGTCTGGATTGGCTGCTTGAAGATTTCCCCAGTTTGGAAGTCATGAGGGCAATAAGATCCGCAGATTGTTTTGGCTCATTCTTCTTCTCTCCCAAAAGCTCATTCAATTCATCTTCATCTTAGAGAAGTGTCTCATACAGTTCATTGATGTTGATGTTCTCTATCAAGTTGTTGTGTTTGACATGAGAAGCATACACTTTCCATTCAGGTAGCAAGTTGTTGAGGAACTTTAGTGCGTTCTCAGTATTGGAACGAACAATTTTATTGTTGTTCAGTTCATTGAGAAGTAGACAAAATCGTTCATAGGTCTGGGTAAGGGATTCACCGTTACGCTGCTTGAACCCATCGAACTTGGTTATCTCACTATTTATCTTCAGCTGATTTCCTACAACACTCCCACGCATTATTTTGGCTACCTGGTCCCACATGCCCTTAGCCGTATCTTTGTAGCTGTCTATGGCAGTGTAGATGGAATTAGGAAGAGCCTGAATCAGATATCTGTTCGCATGCTTTTCACCTTCAAGCATGCCTCTTTCAAATTCTGTCATATCAGCAGGAGTCTCCGCCTCACGTCGAGCTACTGCAGTTGCAGTTGCAGGTATATCCTTCATTGGCTTGTCAATTGGACCATGATCTAGAGCTCTTTTGATGTACTCATAGTTGTCCTTGGACTCTATGAAGATCATGAACCTGTCTCGCCATTGGCTGTACTCGTTCGGATAGAGACACGGTGGCTTGGTGTCAGTGCCAATTGCGAGAGCATCACGAGAAGTAGACATCTTCGGTTGTAACGGAGTGATCGTCAGACGTGTAGATTGATTCAAAGTGTAAAACCTAACGCAAGGCACTAAGAGTGGAGTCCTAACGCAGGTTCTATGAGTGGTTAGACAATAACTTAGCTTACTGGATAGGAATCCAAATAAGTGATCTGATCTGGAAGTGTCCGGATCAGAATTGAAGAAAACAGTTCAATTATGCAGAGTTGTCCGGATAAGCAAAGGAGTCCGGATAACTTGAGTTGTTCGGATAACCAAGGTTACCGGATGCTCTTAAGTTACCGGATAGAAACAGAAGCTTACCGGATGCTATGAATTCCGGACATAATTAAGTTTTCCGGGTACGATGGAGTTTCCGGATACTGTGTAGTTTCCGGATACCACGAAGTTTCCGGAAAAAATGGATTTCCGAATAAAATTGATTTCCGGATACTTTGAGTTATCCGGAACAATATTACCCGGACAGGTTTGAGATTATAGAATACTTACCCGGATAGATGACTTACCCGGAAAAACCTGATTGTCCGGAAAAACTGGAAGAATCCGGATGGAAACACAAATGTCCGGACACTATCAACTTGTCCGGAAAACGCGGCTGGTTTATCCGGACTTTGCGGATGTTTTATCAGTTCGATCGATTTCTCAACTAGGGTTACTCAAGATTGTTCCTGAAAGATTAGAAACAATACCAAACACCAAACTAACACTAACCCAATCGATTTCTAAGCAAAAAGAACACGTTTTGATGGTAAAAATTCGATTTTTGTTGAAGAACACTACCAAAAACTTTGATCTTAAATTGCTAAATTGACCAATCAAACGAATGAATTAGGATGTGAAAATTTGCAGAAACACTTATAACGATAATGCTAACACAACCCAATAAGCAAAAACAACCAATTTCGACTGAATCAAAAAGTCAAGAATTCAAGAATAGTCAGACGAGTAAAAGTCAAACTAACCAGAAATTGATGAATGAGGCTTTGAATCGAATCCGTCAGTCTGCTCTGATACCAATTGTTGAATCCAGATCCGTGCAACAAAATAAGAAATCGAAATATATGAACAGTAAGCGTATTGATTTCAACTGGTCATCCCTTTCTTATTAGCTTTCAGAGAGAATTACAATACAATGTGGAAAGCAAAAGAGATGATTAGCTTGTTTTTCCAAGCTAATCAACATTAAATACATTGGGCCCGTGGTTAACAAGCCCACGACCCGTTCACTAATAGGCTCAAATTAAACTATTACAAATCAACCCTTGAACTTTAAATCAACTATTAAAACCTGCCCTAACAACGTCATCCTCTTGGACAGTATCATCACCCGGTCCTTCTATTACCTCTGTTACCATCTGATCTGAACCCCCAGCAGTTTCATTTTCAGCTTGAATAGACGATTCGACCCTTGCTCTCCTCCCCCCCTCATGTTGATCAGGATCATCCTGATCATCATGTCTTCTCTTCCGGGTATTCTGGGCTTGGGAACCACAGGTTAGTTCTAAGACTGTGATCCGGTCAGATAGGGATTTGAAGCCTGCTTGCATGGCTTCGGTCATGTCTTGGATAGATTTTTGTAGATTCTGAAAGTCTGACTTTGTGGGTAAACGGGATTGTACCTCGGTTTGTTTTCTAAGAAGGCCTACAAGTTCAACTTCTTCAGAGTCGATCTGATCACCTTGATTGAGTAACTGGGTAAGGAGTTGGGATTTGAGTTCATGAATCGGTAGGGAACGTTCAGGTTGGGATTGAGGAGATTTGGATTTGGGTTGAGCTTCTAGTGGAGGAGTGGATTGTACGGTAGGAGTTTCCATTATACCTTTACCTTTTACGGCACGACTTACTTCGGCTGATAGCTGGCTGACGATTCTCTGCATCTCCTAGGTTTGGTTCTTGTAGGATACATTGAGTGAATCTAGGGCAGTATGCAGAAAATCTAACGTGATGTAATGTGGAGGCAGGCCAAGCATGGGCAGAAGTTGTGTTGCAAGGTTGCGTCTAACGTTCAGACCACTTAGGTTACCGATTGACATGACGGTTGAAGCAACCGCATGGCTTGTGCTCAAAGCTGACATGGTGTTAGCAATGACATGACTTCTACCCCGTCCTCGCGAGGCACCAACGAATGGCGGCCTAACTCAGGGTGTTTCAGTTGAAGCACGAAAGCTTCCAACAGATTGTGTCACTACCTGAGTAGTGTTCGTAGCGCGTGTCCTAGGAAAGAAGGTCCTTCCGAAGGGCTCTAGACTCAATGTGCGCTGAAAAGAAGTCGATGGCCGGGGCGGGAGCTGATCCGTTTCAATACCAGCCAGACACCGAGTGTGTCTCCGATAACATTTGTGCTAAATCCCCTAAAGAAAATTAAACACTAGTTTGTTGAGAAACTGGTGAGTGGCTTGGAGGGGTTGTGCATTGCGTAGATAGGTCCAATACGACTTCTTCGATACACAACGGCGACGAATGCATGTCGGCAGTAGATGTGGCTACCTGGGTGGACGCGGTTTGGGGAGAGTCTTTAGTTAAAACTTTGGTAGACTTTGTCTCACGCTCCCCAATTTCTTTTCTTTCCTTCTCTCGACTCACATTATTTAAATTTTCTACTGTAGCTCCCTCATCCATCCTTATATCTCCATGATCACCTGAGTTTCCGATGTTCCAGGTGAAATCAGCATCAGAACTCTCAATATGTGGTCTCGGACCAACATGCCTAGGAATTTTGTGAACATTCGGGTCATGGTCAGAATAAGAATCCGAATCAGTATCAATATCAGCATCACCTCCTCTATATGTAGCCTCATCATCAGAAGTCGAGGCGGAGATCACATCATCAGCATCATATTGGGAATCCCAAGACACATCATCGTCAAAAATAGTAGTTCTATTCACCCGAGATGTGGATGCCTGACCAGCAGCACCCCCAGCACCAGTTCCCCTCACATTAATGTTTTCTCTCATCTCTTCACATTTAAGAACCCCGTGTTCTTGAACCTGCTCAACGTGTAAACCCTCACCACTTAATGGTTTTTCACCTTGGGGAGGTCTCTCCGGTTCTGGCTGGACCATTAGTGCATGTTCTATCCTATACTCTATCACTATTGGTGACTGCTGGTCGGCATAGGCTAGAACGTCTTTAGGGATAATGGCAGTATGGTTGAAGTTGATCGGAGCGGGCATCTTAAGGAAATGCATCCATTGTCATGGGCCTTGTACAGCGTTGGGTCGTCGGGAAATCTCTTGGTTGGACTCCATGATGCTATGGATAAGGATTTGGAAAAAACGTTGATACAGTACGAAGGTTCTGGCTTTGGACGGTATTGATTTGTCACCCACGAGCTCGACCAGCTCATTCCAGATAATGATGGCATAGTCTATCTTCCTGTTGAAAGCAACGACATGGAAAAGTCATAGAGTGCCAATGTTGCACTTGTCGAGGCCCGTATACTTAGAGCATCTCCAACAGGTTTGCTATAATTTTTCTAAAATAGAGAATCAAAAGTTAAAATCTCTAAAAAGAGTTACATTCATCTCCAACAGCTTTGCTATTTTAGAGATTTTAACACAAATTATATTATATAATATTCTCTAATTTATATTCCCAATACACTTTAAAAGAAAAAACTTAATATAAATTGATAAAAGAATTATGTTATTGGTGAATTGAATAAAATAATTATTTCTCTCTCCTATTTAGAGAATTATAGAGAATTCTCTATATTTAGAGATTTTTCCATGAATCTCTATTTTAGCAAACAAGATAGCAATACTGTTGGAGAAGAATAGAAAACAAAAACCTTTTTTTTTCTATTTTAGCAATGCTGTTGAAGATGCTCTTAGGAGTCATACAGCGGTTGATGATTGAGAACAAGGTATACAATATCCTCGGAAGAATTTTCTCTTGAAGTTTGATGAACGGGTGAGCATAATACCATCTGCAGGTTGATATCCCAAACTCCGGATATCGGCACACAAATCAGCTTCGGATATGGAATCTTCGAAATCAGCTTGAAAAGGTAAATCTAGGGTATTGCGGAGTCGCTTGAGTGTGATCTTCACGTAGAAGTGATCAACTTTGGCAGTGAAATGTTGACCCCTGTTGTGGACCGGATGGAATTGTAGTGAGTTCCAAAACCGTTGCAGATATATCACAGGTACGGTTAAAGTCTTCGTTAGAGAAGTTCGTAGAGGATGACCTTTCAGGATTTCAAGGATGATACGGTAGTCAAGGTTGACACTGAGATCCAGGGTGTAGTTATTGTCCGAAAGGTCAAGGTGATCCCTCTGGGGTAAAAGCTCTTCGTCCAAGTCCCAAGCGTTCACCCAAGGATGTAATGATCAGTGGGATGGGATTGGAGTGTGACCATCATTATGTCTCATGGCTGCCATCTGTACTTGGTAACATCAGTGTATTGCCAAAAGTGACCGTTTTGAAAAATTTCCAAAAATTGCCTAAGTCCTGGTTTTATCACACAAGGCATCAAGATGTTATCGCATGGAACACGTTCGACAAAAGGTTGTCGCAGAAGGCACGTGCGATAACTATGAATGTGTGTAGCGTGCGATAACTTTGAATGTTTGAAGACAAAGCCTATGCGATAAACTTGAACACGATAAACTTTCTAAGTGTTCAAGCCCAGATTTTTCAAAAACGCACAACCAAGTTATGAAACTTCTACTCTAGTGTCGTTTTACACACAGAAGCAAAACCGTAGCATTTTTATCACCTAAAACTAACACATGAGTGGATTTCAGACGTGAATACGAAGGGACTCCTATTTTATCGACTCTAAAACCCTAAAAACGACTGTAAATGATCAAAACATGGATAAAAAACAAGTAAAGGTATAGATTACCAACCTCAAAGATGATTTGAATGAAATATTATCGATGAGAATGCTTAAATATTCGAAACGTTTGGGAATCAAAGCAGGAGCTAGAGAGGGTTTCAGGTTCGAGAAAAGAATATAAGTTTGAAAAACCGCTCTATTTATAGGAACCTGAGGATGATGACACGTGGCAATTAAGGATTGGTCCAACGGTTGACCTGCCACCATGTCAGGTTATCATACGAACAAGGGTACGAGAACCCTCAGTTTTATCGTACACAACATGGTGCGATAAAATGGTGAGATGGTTAATCACACATGAAGGGTGCGATAACCACTGTTTATAAGGTTTTATCGCACACCACAGGTGCGATAAAAAGTGTTATCGAGACATTATCGTACACCACTACGTGCGATGAAATAAGTGTATGTGTTATCGCATAAGGAACGTGCGATGAAAAGAGGTTATCGTGCACTACTACGTGCGATAACATCAACACTTAGACATTTTCAAAGATTTTTCAAGAAATTTCAAAAATTTAAACACATTAAAAGATGTCCAACTTTTAATTGATTAAGCCCTTATGATTTCCAAAAACAAGGTTTTCACTCCCCCTCAAATGATTCATAGATTTTGTAAAGGAGTTTTCCATCATTGAAGAGTTTTTTCAAAACAAGTTAGAATACTTACCTTGTTGTCTTCAAGTATACATCTCATGTCATCTATACTCACAAACTTTATCAGTTATGCATACTCCCCCTAGACTTATGCATATAAAGTTTAATAACTCCCCCTGAGACCATGAGCACACACCTTATGCAGAAACATATGTCTTATTAAATCACAAGTAAAACATTGAAAGAAGAGAAATAACAAATTGAATAAACATTTCAAAAAAACAACAGAATCATGGAAATTTAAATAACATGTATTGAGAATATAATATGATAAAAATTTAAGTGTATCAATTTGGATAACATATCTAGATTGAGATACAAACATTTCCACCTATTATATGAGCAATATAGGAAAGTTAAACTTTCATGTTCAACATGCCAAGCTTGGATACTAAGAAGTGAAATCGTTTTTCATCCAAAGCTTTTGTGAATAAATCGGCAAGTTGATACTCAGATGTAACAAAGTATAGTTCAATTGTACATTTCTAAATGTGATCTTTAATAAAATGATAACTGATATCGATGTATTTTGTCTTGGTGTGTTGGACACGATTAGCTGAAATGGCAATGGCGCTCTTGCTGTCACAATAGATTGGGATCTTCTCATATTTGAAGCCATAGTCCACAAGTTGGATTTTCATCCACAGGACTTGTGAGCAACAACTGGCCACGACTACATATCCAACCTCTACCGTTGATGTTGACACGCAGTTCTGCTTTTTAGACGCCCAACTCACGAGCTTGTCTCCCAAAAACTTAACGTGACCGAAAGTGCTCTTCCTGTCCAACACGCTTCCTCCATGATCAGCATCTAAATACGCGGTGAGTTCGTATCCTGTCCCCTTGGGATACCACAGACTAAGATACGGTGTGCCTTTCAAATAACGAAAAATGCGCTTGACGGCTCCAAGGTGTGATTCCTTCGGTTTAGCCTGAAATCTCGCACAAAGACACGTTGCAAACATAATATCCAGACGACTAGCAGTTAAGTACATTAATGACCCGATCATACCTCTATACGTCTTAAGATCAACGTCCTTACCGTCAGGATCCGGACCGATCTTAGATCTTGGTGCCATTGGAGTACCAATCGTCGTACAATTTTACATCTTGAATTTCTTCAAGATATCAAACACATACTTAGATTAATTGATGAAGATTCCGGTTGAGAACTGCTTGACTTGTAGACCAAAAAAAAGAAATTAATCTCTCCCATCATACTCATCTGGAATCTGGTCACCATTAGTATAGAGAACCAAGTACATAATGAAGGATTAGTCCAACCAAAAATTATATCGTCAACATAAATTTGAACGAGAAGAATATCACCTTCCTCATGTTTAGTAAAGAGAGTCGTATCGATTTTACCTTTTTCAAAACAGGATTTTAGTAGAAAGGTGGATAAAACCTCATACCATGCTCGAGGGGCTTGCTTCAGTCCATAAATAGCTTTGTCCAGAATGTAGACATGGTCTGGTTTCTCTTCGTCCACAAAGCCTTCTGGTTGAGACATGTACACTTCTTCTTTCAGTACGCCGTTCAAGATTGCAGTCTTCACGTCCATTTGGTAGACGATGAAGTTCTTATAGGCTGCGAATGCTAAGAACATCTGAATTGCCTCTAAACAAGCAACCAGAGCGTACGTCTCATCGTAGTTTATACTCTCTTGTTGCCGATAACCTTTTGCTATTAACCGTGCTTTGTTCCTCACGACTATTTCGTCTTCATCTTTCTATTTTTAAGAACCCACTTGGTACCGATGATGGTTTTCCTTTTGGGTCGAGGAACTAATCGCCACACTTTCAAAGCTTCAAATTGATTCAGCCCGTCCTGCATTGCAATTATGCAGTCCGGATCCTCCAAGGCTTGTTGAACTGTGGTTGGCTCAACTTGACTTAAAAAGAGCGCGAACAGAACTTCATTAGCAGTTGCTGATCTGGTCTTCATAGGGTCAGACACTTCTCCAAAAACCTAATGGAATGGATGACTCTGTGTCCACTTCTTCGAATGTAGATGTGGGGAGATCGTGTCTTGATTGGGGTCGACTAAGGAGTTGTCTTTGTCAAAGTTTAACTCAATTGTCAATGTTGGTTCCAATTGAGACGCGGATGGTTTGTCAGATGTGACAACTGGCACTATCCTAGGAACTGCTTCAGTAGGTACCTCAGGTATTTTGGCAGTACTCTGGTCATTGATATTTGAAGTAGCATTTGATGAAGAAGCACCATTAGTTGATTCTGGTTGTGTTGCTTGTGTAGATGTCATGATTTGATTACTTGGAGAAGACGTAGGAGTCGTTGCACCAGCATTAGATGATGTTGGTTCCGTTGAAGGACCTGACATTGTAGCTTGTACTGGATTTTAAGCAACTTGATTCCTGGCATAAACATTTGAAGATGAGTTATAACTACCAAAGAACTCATCATAAAAATTCTCAAATAATTGATTAAGTTCATTAAGATCAGAATTAGAAGTTGAAGCTTGATCTTTGTTTGACTTCGTGGAGGATGGACTGATATGTCCGGACGCTAGAACTCCAGTTATTTCGGGTTCTTTACTGCTTTGCACAAAATCCATATCCTCAGTCTCATCAAACTTGACATTGATGCTTTCCATCACAGTTCTTGAAGACTTGAAATAAATTATGTACGCCTTCGAGGTGGATGAGTATTCGATGAACACGCCCTCATTCGCCTTAGGTCTGAATTTGTTCAAGTTGTCCTTGTCATTTAACACAATACACCTGCAACCAAAAACACGAAAGTAGTTAATGTTTGGTTTTCTATTGGTTATAATCTCATATGGTGTTTTGCCAAACCGTCGGTGTATAATTGAACGATTTTGTGTGTAGCACAGCGTTGACACCGCTTCAGCCCACAGAAACAATGGAAGATCAGCATACAAAAACATAGTTCTTGCAGCTTCAACTAGAGTGCGGTTTCGTCTTTCAACAATCCCGTTCTATTGTGGTGTTCTAGCCGCAGAATATTGATGTGCCACTCCCAATGATTTGAGAAAATCATCTAAAGTCTTGTTCTTGAACTCTGTTTCGTTGTCTGACGGTATTGTCTGAACTGATTGTTGAATATTGACTTGAAGCATCTTGATTAAAGAAATGATAAACTCGGGTGTTTCATCTTTGGAGCGTAAAAACTTTTCCATGTATACCTCAAGTAATCGTCAACGACCACTAACACGTACCGTTTGGCGCTTATACTTTGTGTCTTTATTGTCCCACAAAGATCCATATGTAGAATTTATAATACTTTATGTGTGCTTGGTTCAGGTTTCGGTGGGTGAGGAACTCTCTTCATCTTACCCTTCTCACAAGCCGTACAAAAGTTGTCTCTTTCAAACTTCAGAACCGGTAGACATTTGACTAAATCACCTATCATCAGCTTTTGAATATATCGGAAATTGAGGTGAGATAACCGTCTATGCCATAACCAACTCTTTTCCATAGACGCTTTAGATAACAGACAAACGTCGTTCTTGGGTTTGATTGTTGAAAGATCAATTGTGTACAAATTTGACTTTCTTGTACCAACCAGAAGTTCTTCTCCTCCTTCAGTCTGAACCGAACATCGTTTCTTCTTGAAGTTGACTTCTAGGTCTTTGTCACAGAATTGACCTATACTAAACAGATTATCCCCCAAACCCTCAACATAATTTACTTTAGTTATCCTGACGTTGTCTTTCACAATATCTCCATAACCCAGAATCGGTGAATATTGATCATTACCGAACTTGACTCGACCACCGTGTTTTTCTACATAATTAGTGAGCAACTCTTTTATTCCAGTCATGTGTTTTGAGCAGTCCGAATCTAAGTAGCACACATGACTGGTCTGCAAAAAGGAAATCAAGTGGTTTTAGGTACCCATTTGTAAATGGGTCCTTCTGGGTTAGGAGTTGGTACACGTTTGGAACTTGTACCATTGTTTCTAAAGCCTCTTTTATGATATCCTTTTGAGTAAAATCTTTTAGGACCTTGAATATCATAACCAAACCAATTAAAGTAATCACTCTTACAGATAAAATCATCCACACCACAACATGAACAACAAATTTGGTCACGTGCTAAATTGATCAATTGTTGCATTGAATAAATCTTGTATGGAATAACAAATTTTTGTTTAGTGCAAACAACTTGATTTATTACAGCATAATCAAAATTGTTTTTCATAGAGTTAAAAGCAATGTTGGATGATTTTGTCTGGGCCACATCCTGTATGGACTCCTTTATTCTCCACTCAAGTATTGTATTATTTCTCAGATAAGATCTGAAACACCAGAAAGAAAAGAGTTATAAGCTTTAGAATTGGGAGTTTGAAAAGTTTATTTCTTTTTTCTTTTCTTTTCTTTTTGTAATGATCTTTTGGATTTGGATTTAGAAAAATAATCGTTATCAGGGGTTTTCTCAACAGACTTTGAAGAAATTCTTCTTAGGTTCATCTTTCTTGATTAAGAAGTCGGAGTGATCTGGAAGTTTGGTATTAAAATCAAATTGAACAGATGATTCTTTTACTTCTTTACCTTTTTCCTCACAAGAAATCCCAATATCATTATGAAAGGCGAGTTTACACCCTCCTAATCTAACCGCAAGTGTACGGGTCGAATCAAGTAATAAGTACTTGGAAGTACGAGTATTGAACCAAGGGAACTAGGAACTGAGTATCACAATGACTATAATCACTATTAAATGAACGATCCGATTTGATGAATTGTTGATAATCGATTAAAAAACTAAATTAAATAAATAAACTTTAGAGTAAACGCAAAGAACAAATTTGGATTTTTTGGGAGAAAAGTAGTTGAGAATTGGAATCCCAATGGTTTCACAAAGAATACTCCACTTATGATAATTATCAGACTAATCCAATCAAGTGAATACACAATCACGTAACTAATTGTTATTCTCTCTCGAGCAACAACAAAGTTATTTCTAGAAAACGTAGGTTTTATCTCTCGATCTCAACCTAGGAATTCAGAAATTCATTAAGAACAAGATTGTAAAAACAAGTACTAAGGTTTACTTGGTATATCTCTATCCATATTCTCACCTTAGGCATACAAATTAAAACCAAGTTATGGAATCGTTCTCTCGAATCGGATTCCTAACAATTAAATCAATTTGAAGGGGCAAACTCATAAAAGCATTAAAACCAAATTCATATGCTTCATTGATTAAAAAACTGATAAAAATCACTAGGTTTCATGTTCATATGATAAAAATCACTAGGTGCTAAAATTACGACAAAAATGGCGTTATCAACAACCCCAAACCGAGCGTTGCTTGTCCCCAAGCAAATTAGCGACAAAGAGGGAAAACAACAAGTCAAAAGCAAGCTGATTCTACAAAGATTGCTCACGGGTATACTTATCATGAACTGGTTATATTCTTGTGTCAAAAGGTGATGCAACATGAGGAAAAGACAGTTAGATTTTAATCACAACACAGTTAACACAAAATAAACATTGAAAATTGAACTGGAAAACGATGACACCATACTGAATTACAACTATTCGATCACATTTTCGGAGAGGATTTTGCCTCGACCCTACCTTATGAGATGCTCTCAATTCACTCGAATCCTAGGCTGTCACACGTGTTGTCATGTTTTTAGAAGTTATGTACAATAATACCCAAGATTTTACATGACAACTAAATATGAAAGACGCACCAATGTTCAAATCAAATGGATCTCAGAATGGAATCAAGCAGCAAGACAAAGAATATTAGTAAAAGAAGTAGTCTACCTTTATCACATTTTCCCAAAGATCATCCAGGTCTTTTATTGGGTTGTAATGGGGATAGGGGCTATGGATATGAAATGAAGGGAAAAAGGGAACAAAAGCCTAGATGTGTCAATCTTTGTGCTGTTCTTAGACATTTCCGCCTTACTTTCTCAACTTTTCTTCTTTCTTCTTTGTTAGACCCAGATTTAACAGGTAACAACGATTCAATGAGAAATAACAAGAACAGATAATGATTTCAACTTGTCATCCCTCTCACATTCAATAATCAAGATAGTTACAAAGGTTTGAATGAAAATCCTAACTATCTTTCTCTAAACAATTTAGCTCTCCATGAATGTGTGAATCGCTTCTCGAACGTCTAACCTAATTCTAAAGGTTAACAAACCTTATATACCAAGGCCTTAAACACACAGGCCCATGGCCCATCAAGCTAATCTAAGCCCATTTATGATTAAAGGCTTTTACAATTAATTAAATAAACTCTATAATTAAACTCTATAATTATTTATATATCTTTCTAATATGTAGGACATTCATGGTCCTAACAATCTCCCCCTAAAGATATATAAATAAAAATCGGTCTTGAAACCTTCAGGTCTTGATCTTCTCTTCTTCTTGAATCTTTGAAGCACTTCGGCGTTGCTTGTCTTCATGTCTTTTTCCGCTCCCCCTTGAATAAAGCTCTTGATTAAAGCTCTTGAATTAGCTTCCAGCTTTAAAAGAACATGTAGAACCAATATGCTCGAAGGAGGAAACAATTTGAAGCGAACACCACTTGATAAACGATGAGAAGAGTTGATCACTTGTAAGCACTTTGATTACTTAAATGCACTTTGAAGCTCTTTGAAAGTCGGAACTGACCAAATAACTGTTACTCCACCTCGGCTTGTGCCGTCAGCCAGACTTGTAGAACGTAGATCAAGGGAACGTCGGCGGTGCTAGTGAGTGCCTCGCGGATGGGATGGTGCATCAGAATGTCTAGAATGACCTGATGTTGCGGGTTAGGTCTGAACAGCGTCGGGTCCAAGTAATGATTGTTGGCCTCCAACTCGATGCCATGGTCAGGATGAACCAAGGCAGCATCTGCTACTTCGTCAATGATTTCCTCCTCCTGAGGAATTTGGTCTTCCGGATTTTGTTGCTCCCCCTCAAACTGAGCATGGGAATGCCATTGCTCCCCCTCAAACTAAGCATGGGGTCTTGTTACTCCCCCTCAGCTTTTGCGTGGGGTCTTCTTTACTCCCCCTCGGCTTTTGCTAACTCCCCCTCAACTTGATAATCTGTGTCTTTGAATCTGTACCCTTTCTCCCCCTCATGATGAGTAGGAGCATCCGGAGCATCATGCACGTTCAAAGACAATTGTGACGAGTAGCAAAGAATCCAGATAAAACCATTAAGTAACCAGAACGGGGTAATCAACTAACACAGAAACACGTTAGTAACTATTATCACAACAATTTAAAAAATTGTGTGGCCTATGTTCAGAGTTGGCAATGGAGTATCTCTGATAGGACTTCCAGTTATCACTGAAGAGAATTTAAAAATTAACTTCTCAAACTGTTCCGGCAATATCACGAAGATATGCAATAGGAATCACAAAGACTCGTGCATGTGGGAAAGAAATAAGTTATATCAATTAGGCTCAAAAATTGATTTAACCTGGGACGCAAGTTAAAATCAATTGACACAGTGATAAGAATATGAAGTTCAGAGACCGGAGCTGATGTCTTCCTGTTTCAATATCTAAGACCTCCGAGTGAGGAATAGATAGAGTATGTGCTAAACCTCCGTGAATATTTGAAACAAGCATATGTTGAGAGATACTTGAGTGGCTGGGTGGGGTGACACGAGTTATCGACACTGGGTCCATGTCTGTTTCAATACTCATCTCCAAAGAACGAGAATGAATAGATTGTGTGGTTACCCGGATAACTGACTCGGTTTGGTAAGGACCAATAATTCTTTTATGTCCTGTCACAGCCTCACCATATTCTTTTCTCTCCAAACTCATCTATCATCTAGACCCCTCACTGTTGTGTATAAAGGATGTGTTTCTTGGGTAGGTCCTTCCGGTTCTGGCTTGACCATAGAAACATTGTAAGACCTAACACTCCTTTCATGCATCGAGTATAACAGTTTCGAAAAACAGTGAAGTACGAGTTCTAAACTGAAATGTTTAGAAGTCAAAGAATTTAAGAACGAGTCCTGATCTGAGGTAATCAGAAGTCATTAAAATTAAGTTCGAGTTCTGATCTGAAGTAATCAGAAGTCAAATTTGAAATACCATAATTTCAAGAAACATAATCAATCGCAAAACAGAATGACTCAGTAAGCACAGTATTTGCAAAAATGAGACAATGATCTGTGAAGAACAAGTCACAATTAATATATCAGATAAAAATGGAATCATTTGCAAAAATAGCGAACTTTGCAAAACAACTAGGAATTCAAACGAGTGTATTTCCATCGAAAATCAACGAATATATGAGACATGGAAATAACTAATTCAAGAAAAATGACACGTGGCAATCATGGAAGTTAACATTGAGAATAACAAACACAAGTAAGTTACTCATAATAAATTACCACGGTTTTTGAATTCAGTTGAAGTTCACTTACCTTTCATAGTACTCCCCCTCAAATGTGGCCTAACCTTTGAATGCTCGTCATGTGAAAAGAATCTTCTAATTTAAGTGCACATGACGTTCCTGCAAAACAGATTTGAGGGATTTTGGTATCCATCTTGGGATGGATCCTTGTCGGTTAGATGCCCTATGAGGACCAGGGATACTATAAGTACCATACCAATACTTAGCATGGTCTTTCTTTACAAACTCACTTGTTCCACAATAAGAGCAACATAGCTTCTGTGTTGATAAGCTGATCAGTTTATTGACAGAGTAAACTCGATCAGTTTTCACAAAAGGTTTAGCGTGGAACGCTGTGTTGTTCTTTTCACTCTTAACAGGGACAAATGGCTTTGGAGTAGGAGCGGATCCTTTAACTCTCCAAACCATGTTTACTTTCTTGAAAGATGGATTATCTTTATTATCAACACGAGAATTGTAGAAAAGATTGGAAGGTCGAATCTGATCTTTTGAAAAATTATTTGATTTGACTAAAATCTTTGAATCAGATTTAACCTTTTGTTTCTTCAAAGACTCGGTAGTTAATTCAGATAATCTCTTTGTAAGCTTAGAAATCTCAGTCTGAAAGGTCTTTCTTTCTTTTGCAAAATCATCTTTCAAACATTTAGTTCTAAAGCCTTCAACCTTCATTTTCTCATTCTCTTTGCTTAGAATGTCTAATTCTTTCTCCAGATCGGATATTTTCAAAGAAAGTTCTCCATTCCTTTTAGAAAAAGATTTGCGTTCAGTTTCAGACTTTTCTCTTTCAAATACCAAAACTTTTTCAAAGTCGGAGATTTGTGTTGAAAGTTTTAGACATCTAAGCTCAAGACTTTTCTTCTCTTCAAGAGATTTGTTTGAAGAATCAGATTGCTTTATAAACATTTGCCTTTCCTTTGCAAAATTTTCTTTCTCCTTTTCAAAAATATTTTCAAGAGTAGTTAATTTACTTTTAAGCTCAAGGTTTTCACAATTCAGGAGTTTACCTTTCTCTTCTTCTTCAGCAAGCTTCTCAGAACTATTCCAGATTTGAGATTTCAGTTCCTTCAGTTCTTTGACGTACTTGCTGATCAAATCATCTTTCTGCTTGATATTCTTTTCATATAGTATTGTTTGCTCTTCTTCAGTCTTCTCCTTCTTATCAGGCTGCTTGTGCTCATCTACCTTCTTCTGGCAATGCTGCTGGAAGGATCTGTAGAGCTGAGCCACTAATTTCGTAAGGGTTGTGAATTCATCATCAGAATCACTGTCTTCTTTTCCCGCAGGTGACTTGGACACAAACTTCTTTTCGCTCAAAATCTCCATCACCTCATCTTTGTCCTGACAAGTTGCTTTAGACTGACATAAATAAGACATTGTTACCTGAAAAATAATGATCGTTAATCGGTGTTATATTGAAGAATACAACTTGCGGAAGAAAAATCAAAAATTAAATCCGAAAAACAAATTTATAAAATAAATTCGTTTCCAAAATTTAAAGTCTGATTATTATCGAATTCGAACGAAATTACTCTTCGAGAGTGAAATCTGCAAGATAAACAAACCAAGTTAGACCAAGAACGACAACTAAAATCACATAAAATGATAATGGTTGCTAATAATTGCCAATCGTGGCAAAAAATCTGAAGTGTCACACAAAAAATTGCAAATTGATCGTTAAGAAAAATTGCAACTTGCGTTTACACTTTTAATCACGAGACGTGCGGTAACTTGGGTACCGACGAGAACTTATCAAACAAAACTTACCGGGTGATGATGCTTACCGGGTGATATGTAGTTTCCGGATGTGGTTACCGGATGAAAGATAACGTGGACTTACCGGATGAACTTGTTTCCGGAAAGTACCAAATTAACAATCGTTTGAATTGGAAAGCACCAAAAATTAAAACAACTTCATGATATGTATATATATATATATAATGAATGGAGAAGTTTGGTAGCTGCAGGAAAACTCACGGTCAAACAAAAAAGGAGGAGGTCAAAATCAAAATAGTAAATTGCACCAAAATTGTTATGCATGCAATATGTATGTATGATGACAGCATGGATGTTTAAACAAAAATATTAGCATGCAGCTAATGATTGGCTAATCATGCGTGATGATTAAAGAATTTGGTCAACATTGAAATACACACAATTTTTGTCAACAAAAGAAGGTGCCGTGAGATGTTTTGTCCGGAAAGAGTGCCCGGAAAGAAAAAAAATTGTCCGGAAAAAGAGACTTCCGGTAACCAAAAAGTTACCCGGAAAGATTGAACTTCCGGTCACTTTTGAAAAACAATTAACCGGCAACCTCTTAAACAAATGATATCCGGAAAGTTGAAAAACAAATTAACAGGTAACTTTAAAAATTACCCGGTAACTTAAAAAATTACCCAGTAACTTAAAAATTATCCGGTAACTTGATGAGAAATAATAAACGTCCGGACACTGCGGCTGTGGTTGCAAATCGGATCAGGGTTCGATAGGGTTGCTTGATTTCACTCCTGTAGGGTTAGATTTTGACCAAAAACACAAAAAACAAACACACCCAAATCGATTTCTAAGCAAAATATATCCTATTTTTCAATAACCACCACAATAACTTAAGAACACCAAAAGATTCAAGAATTGATTTTTCAATTGAAAGATTAAAACCTTTTGGGAATCGATATAAGCACAGAAAAACAGCAGATAAATACGAGTAAACGATCGAGATCTAACAAACGAATTAATAAATCAACGAAAGAGTTTGCAAACCCGATTGAAGAACGATTTAACCACAAACTTACTGCACTATTTCGAAAATTACCTGGGTGACTTCTGGACCTCAAACAATTAATCCAACCGTTCAGAATGTGAACCAGTGTGTCGTGAAGCTACAGTCCAAAAATTGCTACGATCCGACGGTTCAATCTTCGGAAACAAGCTAAACGGCTGGCTGTGATTTTCCAGAAAAATTTTCTGCGAAAATTCTTTCTTTTTCTTGCTTTCGTTCGATTTCTTTCGTCTCTTCAAATCACCGATTCGGCTCTGATACCAATTGTTGGACCCAGATTGATCAGGTAACAACGATTCAATGAGGAATAACAATAACAGATAATGATTTCAACTTGTCATCCCTCTCACATTCAATAATCAAGATAGTTACATGGGTTTGAATGAAAATCCTAACTATCTCTCTCTAAACAATTTAGCTCTCGATGAATGTGTGACTCGCTTAACAAAAGGCTAACAAAAGGCTGACCTAATTCTAAGGTTAACATAACCTTATATACTTAGGCCTTAACTAAACAAGGTCTAAGCCCATAAAGCAATTAAGCCCAATTAACCTAATCTAAGCCCTTTTATAATTAAAGGCTTTTACAAAAAGATTAATTAAACAAATTAAGCTCTAAACTAATTATTTATATATCTTTCTAATATGTAGGACATTAATTGTCCTAACAATCTCCCCCTAAAGATATATAAATAAAAAATGGACTTGAAACCTTCAGATCTTGATCTTCTCTTCTTCTTGAATATTTGAAGCACTTCGGTGTTGCTTGTTTTCATGTCTTTTGACGCCCCCCCTTGAATAACGCTCTCGAATAAAGCTCTTGAATTTGATTTCAGCTTTAAAAGAACTTGTAGAACCAGTATGCTCGAAGGAGGAAATACTGAATTGTAGCGAACACCACTTGATAAACGATGAGAAGAGTTGATCACTTGTAAGCACTTTGAAGTCTTTTCGGATTTCGGAACTTGACCGTTACTCCCCCTTGGCTTTTGCATTTGGACTTCTTTACTCCCCCTCGACTTTTGCTAACTCCACCTCAACTTGATAATCCGTGTCTTTGAATCTGTACCCTTTCTCCCCCTCTGTTTGAAAGATCTTTCTCTCTTTCTGAAATCAAAACCTTTGAATGATGTCATGTGAAAAAAAAATGTTCATAACTAAGATATGCAATGGGAATCACAAAGACTCGTGCATGTGGGAAAGAAATAAGTTATATCAATTAGGCTCAAAAATTGATTTAACCTGGGACGCAAGTTAAAATCAATTGACACAGTGATAAGAATCATTCTTCTTCCACCACTACACCCTTTTGGTGTATCTATCTTTTTGTTCTTTTCTTTTGGCACTACACCCTTTGGTATCATATTGCTCTTTTGACTTTTTCTTTTGCCCGGGTGATTGGCCGCCTTTTTTTTTTCTTTTTTTTGTGGGGCAAGCATTGGCCCTCTTTTATTAGCAGCTCAATGATCTGATTGGATCTGTTTTTCTTCTCTCACTCCCCTTTTTATTTCTTCCTTCATTTCATCCCTTACCATGATCACTACCGCTTGTGAATGACACATCTTAGGACAAGGGTCGGCTACTATTTAGGCTGGGGTTAAATACTGGGTTTCGAAAAGAAAATTCATTTCAGTGTATGGTTGCAAAGGGTCTTGGGTGCACACAATTAATCAAAGGAGCGAAAGCGAAAAAAAGAAAAATAAATTACACACAATGCCTGGAATCATGTCTTAAGGTCCACACGATGAGGTGACTAAACCTTTACTCAATATCCTGATGGAGGTCTTTGCTACTTAATGCAAATTATAGTGAGATCAAACTATAACCACGACGAAAGAATAACAGATATGTGTATAGATTTTATGTGTTACTTCTCTCGGAATCGAATCGGTCTTTTGTAAGGCTCAATATCTCACGGGTGGTCTCCACTAATGTGTCCTAATCATGCAATCTCCTAGTCGTTGATCCAGACTATATCATCGTTTTCAGATTCGCAAGACAATATAAACTCGTGAAAACTGTGCTTTTCATAAAATCGTGTGTCTTCGTCCTACGTAGATTTTTAAAACTTGACCCAAAATAGTACCGTGCCTAGATAAGTATGCCCGTGCCGACAACCCCAAACCTTACCGTGCCTAGATAAAACTTGTCCCCAATGTGTCAGCTTGGTTTTGAGTAATTACATAAAGAACATGCAGACAAAACAAGAGCAATTACATCATGACAAGAGAATGAGTATACAGTAATATTAGTTAGGTACAGTCATCCGAGCATCTGAAAAATAAAGTGTACCAGATAGCCAAAGAACATAAGAGCAGGTGATCTCACTGAGATGGGTCAGCGCGCTTTCGCTGCTTACGTGCCTGACCGCGGGGTTGGTCTTGCCCAAGACTTGGGTTCTATGACTGTGGCATCATCCGTAGTATGGTTGTGTGCGTCTCTCTAGCCAGTGATAGTGCATCGGCCGATTGTTTCACCGCGGTGTCTATCTTGCCTTCCATCCGGTTCAACTGATCATGTATTTGGCTCAATGATGGTGCGCTTGAACTGGATCCCGCTCCGTTGGTGGGGACATAGTCCTCATCCTCCTCATCCGATAATGTGTCGGTCGCCTCTATCTCATCCGCCTTATACACTTCATCCGCTACTATTATTTCCTGAATCCATGCGTCGTTAGCCGCACACTTTGACGAGTACGTAACATGGTATGTGTACGTTCGCTTGTCCAAGTCTCAAGGTGCTTCGTTCAGTAGTTGAGATGGAATACCTGCTCGTAAACAAAAGTTAGTGATTAGGCAAGGAAGTGGAAGAACACCTTTGTCTTGGTCCGAGGCCGCGTTGATGATCTCAAGGTGGATAATGCGAGGAACGTCAATGATCATCGAGTTTTGGATGCAATATAGAATTCTCGCCACGCTAAAAGTCGCCTCATTGTTGTGTGTCGAGGGTAGAAGGTTGTTTGTCATGAACATCATCCAAAAGGCCGTGTCGATGTGAAGTTGACTCTTTTTGAGCTTGTGATCGAAATTCCAGAAAGAATGCCCATTTTGCCTTAAAGCGCCGACGAGTACACTACTATAGTCCTTTCATGGGTCTACCCCCGGGATAGGAGGTATCCCACCTATGAATCCCGTCGTGTCGATCCGTGGAAGGCCATAGTACTCATATATGTCGGATTCTATCCGTGGAAGGCCATAGTACTCATATATGCCGCGGACCATCACATCACTAAACTCATTGAAGACACCGGCGTGTAGTGAGGCATAAAATTCCGAAACTAAGCCCTCGTCGTATGGCCCGCGACTCGCGCAGAATTGCTCCCATCAGTAGCGTTGGATGGTGTCCGCGATACGGGCCGATGGTGGAAGTCTCTGAAGGTTGATTCCACGCTCCGGCCAAACTTTCGTTTTAGCCATCAATATGGTGCATAGCACGATGTCTCTATTCGGCCTTTGGCGTTCCTGAAGTTTCTGTACCGGCATGAGCTTGTCATAATCCGGCCATCGCGGGTTGGTGGTGGTCGGTTTTGTCCTTCCCATTTCCTGAAAAAGCAACGGTAAGTGCATTAGTAACGGTATCATAGAAGAAGGAACCCCAAACCTAGACCTTTGTCTAGGTTTGAACCTTGTGCATGCCAAAAGTGGTTGGCCAAACGGCCACCCCAAACCTAGGCCAAGGCCTAGGTTGGGCTCATACGAAAGGTTAGGAGGTCCACCAAAAATGCCCACCCCAAACCTAGGTGTCAATCCTAGGTTTGAATGGCGATACCAAGGTTGCATCTAATCTGGATGCAATTGAACGACATAGACCTAAATGCATGCTATCGGGACCATACAAACCGTGTAGAGCATTGTGTGCAAGGCGTGGTGTGGACCCATGGTGTATGCAATTGTGAACATGGTGTGGACATAATGATGGAGGTGTGTGATCATAACTAGAAAGTAATAATCGGAACCCCAAACCTAGGTTGGACCTAGGTTTGTTTGTCCTTTCACTCCCACAACTACTTCATTCCCACACATCACATCAGTAGAACGCAAACACATATGACACCTAACAATGAATGATAGCCCAAACACGCTCCCAATCGACCACCAAATCGCACGTTACGCATCACAGACCCACACTAAGGCTTGATAGGTAGCAATTTGTGTTAGCGTGCATCGTGGGGTTTCAAAGTAGCATACGTTAGTGACATTCTGCATAACTACCGTACCCGGGAAAGTAATGGCTCTCTTAAACAAGAATTAGCTACAAGCAACAAAAAAGTAAACTCATATCAAAAAGCGTCATGCAAGTGCACGATGGGAATTGGTTGTCTAACAAGAGGGAACCACACATATATGAAGCATGACATATTATTGATTGAATTCCTATGCATAACCACCCATTTGGGAGTCTTAGCACAATGTGAACACTAAGTTACCATCAAGAAAGCAAGAAGCATACTAAAGAGTACATGTACAAAAACTTCAATAAAGGTGAGTTATGCAAAAATGCACACCAAAATCTGTAATTCATAGTCTGCCCATTTGGAATTAAGTGCATGCTCACAACAGTTGACTACAAGGGAGAGTCAAAACAATTCATATCAATCTCATACACAAATTAGAAAATGTACCTGTATCGAGCACAAATGTAATGAGGGTTGTCCTTGCGTGACTGTAACCCTAAAGAAACTGAAAGTAAACGAGGTTGTGCAGGTCGGTGGTAATTCTGAACTGGAAATCGATTCAGAGATGAGAGAAAACTAGAGTGAGGGTGATTAGATTCTACTGGAGAACAAAATCGAGATGGATGGTTGGTGGGTTGCGGCTGTTTGTGCGTGAAATCGACAAGGGAATGAGGGAGAGGGAGGCGATGGTTTCTGCTATATGAGAGAGAGATGGGTAAGATGGTTGTCTGCGGTATTGTGGTGGTGCGTCGGCGCTGCTGTGGAGAGATAGAGCAGGGGACAGCGGAGGTGTTACTGTGGTTGTTGTCGGCGGTGGCTGGATGGTCGCCTGTGAGGTGATGCAGGTCGACGAAACAAGGGGGGGGAGGAGATTTCTCAGCGTGAGTTTGCAAGAGAGAAAGGGGGGTATCGAGACTTATGATTTGTCTTATTTTTGAAATCTCAACAGAGCTCCCCGGGACTTATACCGAGAGTTGACTCTCGGTATAAGTACCGATACTGCACATTACCTCTTTACAAGTTTTTTTATTAAAATAAAAATAAAAACTAACATAAGCAACAAGCACAAAACCTAATTTTTTTATTTTTTTTATTATAGAAACAAATAAAACAATACACGCCTTTTATTTTATAATAGAAATAAAACAAAATAAAAACAAAATAAAAACAAAAACAAAAACCTAGTTTTAATTATAAAAAAAATAAAACTAAAAACTCCTTTATTTATTTATTTTTCTTGTTTTTATTTTCTTTATTTAACGAAAAAAAACAAGATTTGTTTTGTTTTGTCTTTTCTATTTTATTTTTATTTTTTTAATTAATAAATAAATGAAATAAATAAACTAAATAACAAATAAGTAAATAGAGACACTTACCTCATGTGAATAGTCCTCAATGGTAGAAGTAGCGAGACACGTAGTCCTGGTGTAACTCTCTAGGGGAAAGAAAATCGTCAAACATTCCAAAGCACCTCGGTATGTAAAGTCCGTATCCCAGTATGTAGTTTCTTAGTATTAATCTTTTATTTTAAGCTATTATTTAACGTGGTTACCGTTAGCGGGATTAGACGATTTGGACCTAACTATTAAATATGTCAAATCTTTTGTTGGTTTGCGAGAAGAGGTTAGTTGAGGGGCCAAAAGTGGCAAGGGGGCCAAAGTTATGCAAGGGATCGGCCAAAGGACCGACCCCCTCCCCTTCCCCCTCGTTTTTCACTTTAGCAACCCACCAAAAACCCTAAGACACCCCTTCCCTTCCCCCTTTGTGTTGCCGCCGAGAGGAGAGAGAGGCTGCCGAGAGGAGAGAGAGACAGTCGAGAGAGAGAGAGGGAGCAGCCGGGAGAGAGACCGCCGCTGCCGTCGTCGCCGTTTTTTCCGGAAAAAGGGGGAGGAGAAGTCACGTCGAGGTAGTCCCGTTTTCCTTTCTTTTTCGTTGTTGGTTTCGTTGTCGGAACGCCATGAACCACCACCACCACCGCCGCCGCAGCCATGGCTGCCGGCGGTGTGACCGCCGCCGCGCGCCGCCGCGTGGGCAGCAGCCGGTATGCGTGTGTGGGTGTGTTCGTTTGTGTGTAGGTGTGTGTGAGGCGGGGTAAGTGGTTTCGAGTGGTTTCGCCAGAATTTAGTAAACCGCCGCCGTCGCCGCCGGCGACCACCACTGCCGGAGGTGGCAGTGGGTGGTACGCGGTTGAGTCCAGCTCTAGTAGCTTGAACCCATAAGTCACAGTTGAGTTCGGGTCTGATTGTGTTAAGTCATGGCTTAATGAAGGTGTAGGCTAAGTTGTCATTTTATGTGGAAGTCGTTTTTCTGCCATGTTTTGTTTCGTTCATAACTTTTCCGTCGTAGCTCGGATTGAGGCGAAACCGGTGGCCACGGTTCACATTCGGTGCCGGGCACATTTTCGTGTTTTTGCGGAAGTCTGGTTCGGCCTCTAACTAGGCGTAAAATGGATGTTTGTACAGCAGGTCTGAATATGACAGTTTCACGTCCTGTTTTTAGAAAATTCGTATTAAATTGTAGGAAAATCGTTAGAATGCGTACGATATGTCCCTGGAACCCTAAGTCATGGAACTAACTGATTATGGAATAATAATTCTGGGTTGATGAGTTTAAGAGGGGCTCAACAGGTCCCAAACAGACCTGTAAATCTTAGAGTAAAAGCTGGATTTTTCGTGTGTAAGCTTATAGTTGTGACTTTGGGCTAGGACTTCGTTGTGACGTTTGATATCACTTATTTAGGTGGAAAAAGGTGAGTTGGTGTTGGCCGGATCGTTTTGCTGTTGAGGACATCTACTTTGCGTTTGAGGTGAGTTCTCTCACTGTGTTGATAGGAATTGTATGCATGTTATGGTAGTTTGTATGTACTACTGTACTTGTGGTGTGAACTAGTTGTTTGTGGTGCGTAATATTTGCTTGGGTTAAATGCTTAGTATAAATGTGTGTTACATTACAACTCGGTGGGACCGAGGACTCGGTGGGACCGAGGAAGTGGATAGAAACGTTGTGGGAACTCGGTGCGACGAGTGTGTTACATTACAACTCGGTGGGACCGAGGACTCGGTGGGACCGAGGAAGTGGATAGAAACGTTGTGGGAACTCGGTGGGACGAGTGTGTTACATTACAACTCGGTGGGACCGAGGACTTGGTGGGACCGAGGAAGTGGATGGAAATGTTGTGTGAACTCGGTGGGACCGGGAACTCGGTGGGACCGAGGAGTTGGGTACATAATTACTTGTATGTGTTTACTTGCATTATGTAACTGTGGTGTTGTTGCTCATGTGCGGATAGGAGTGATGTGTATATAATTGCTATATGCGCATGTGATGGAATTCACTAAGCTTTGTGCTTACCCTTTTCCTATAAATGTGGTTTCAGGAGCTAGTGGCTCCAAGGCGTGACGGGTACACACTGGCGCGCGTGAAGAGTTAGTACAACTATGAGATTAGAATTATTATTTAAACGATTTATATCCGCTGCTTATTATTAACGAGAATAATTATTATTAAGTTTGCAAACGAAACGGTTTTGGATATTTAATGAGGTTTCATTTATTAAAATGCTTATTTTTAAAAGTTAAAATTTATTGTAATTTTTGGGACGTTACACGGTACTAATACCGAGAGTTGAGCTACCGGTGGAACTCTCGAAGACCAGATTTTCCCAAACATTCCAGAATTCACCGGTACTTGTACTACCGGTGAAACTCTCGAAGACTAAATTTTTGACCCTTGAATTTTAGGCTCAAAGCAAACTTACTTAGGCCAACGTGCTCGTCTCAGGGACCTTTCCAACTCGACTTCTCAACAAGAGGGTTTAACGAAAAAAAACACAAAACAACAAATTGAACCACGAAAAATTGCAAAAATTAAACGAAACAAACCTGGTGGGAGGCCTTATTTAGAGTCGTGGCACGACTTTTTACGGCGATCACTGATTTGGTTCTTGTAGGAACATGGTGTCCGCTACCACCGTTTCCCCTCCGAGATATTGCTTCACTCTTTGGTCATTAACTTTAAAAGTCGCTCCATCCTTGCCTTGTAGCTCGATTGCTCCATGTGGAAGGACTTCTTTGACTGTGAACGGCCCCGACCATTTAGACTTCAACTTACCTGGAAAAAGACGAAGACAAGAGTTAAATAGTAAAACTTGCATGCCCGGAAGAATTACCTTTGGGTGAAGTCTTTTGTCATGGAATCGCTTGGTACGTTCCTTGTAGATGGCCGCATTCTCGTATGCATCTTGTCTTATCTCATCCAACTCATTCAATTGAAGAAATCTGTGCCGACCGGCTGCATTAAGGTTCATATTGAAGTGCTTAATCGCCTAATAAGCCTTGTGCTCGAGCTCGACCGAAAACTGACATGCTTTGCCAATTACCAATCGGTAGGGAGTGGTGCCGAGAGGAGTTTTATACGCTGTCCGATACGCCTATAATGCGTCATCCAACTTGGTTGACCAATCCTTTCTTGATGCGTTCACGGTTTTCTCCAGGATCTGCTTTAGTTCCCGATTGGAAACCTCCACTAAGCCGTTGGCTTGTGGGTGATATGGTGTAGTGACTTTATGCTTCACCGAATATTTCTTTAGAACAACTTCCAAATATCGGTTGCAGAAGTGACTCCCACCATCGCTAATCAGAGCTCTCGGAACTCCAAACCTCGAAAAGATATTCTTCCGTAGGAAGTTGATCACTACTTAAGAATCATTTGTAGGAGTTGCGATCGCTTCTACCCACTTAGACACGTAGTCCACCGCTACCAATATGTACTCATTACGGAATGAGTTCGGGAACGGTCCCATGAAGTCGATCCCCCATACGTCAAATAACTCAACTTCCATAATGATCTTCATGGGCATCTCGTCTCTCTTCATGATGTTCCCGACCCTTTGACAACGGTCACACCGGGAGATGAACTCTCGAGCTTCTTTGAACATGGACGGCCAAAAGAATCCTGACTGTAGTACCTTAGCCACCGTCCTATCCGTACTGAAATGACCACCGCACTCTAAAGTATGGCAATGAGTCAATATGTCCTCCTTCTCTTCGTCGGGAATGCATCGTCTGATCATCCCATCAGCGCAACGTTTGTACAAATATGGTTCATCCCAAAAGTACCTTTTTTCATCGGAAATGAACTTTTTCTTTTGATGTGAGTTCATACCATAGGGAATCACCACTCCGACTAAAAAGTTCACGAAATCCGCATACTATGGCTCCGAATGATTGACTCTGAATAATTGCTCGCCTGGGAAGGAGTCTTTAATCACATATTTATCCTTAGCATGTTCTTCATTCTCTTCTATCCATGAAAAATGGTCGGCGACCGTGTTCTCCGAACCTTTCTTGTCCAAGATTTCCAAGTCAAACTCTTGGAGTAAAAGTACCCACCGAATGAGTCTCGGCTTTGCATCTTTCTTGGTCATCAAATACTTCAAGGCGGAGTGTTCGGTATACACGATTACCTTGGCACCGACTAAATAGGATCGAAATTTCTCGCAAGCGTATACGACGGCTAGGAGCTCTTTTTCGGTGGTTGCATAGTTGATCTGAGCATCGTTCAACGTCTTACTAGCATAATAGATCACGTGCATCCGCTTCTCTTTTCTTTGGCCCAAAACCGCTCCGACTGCCGTGTCACTTGTGTCGCGCATGAGAACAAACGAGAGATTCCAATCGGGTGTCGTGAGAATAGGTGCTGAGGTCAGTTATCTCTTCAACCTGTCAAAAGCAAGAATGCAATCATTAGTAAATTCAAATTTTACATCCTTAAGAAGTAAAGAACACAAAGGTTTAGTATTTTTTGTGAAATCATTTATGAATCGCTGGTAGAACCCGGCGTGTCCCAAGAAGCTCCAAACTCCCTTGACGAAATTTGGATATGGCAGATTCTCGATCACCGTCACCTTTGCCTTGTCCACTTCAATCCCCGCTTTCGACACTTTGTGACCAAACACTATTCGTTCGGTCACCATGAAGTGACACTTCTCCCAGTTTAATACCAGGCTTGTCTCTCTACATCTTTGTAGGACAACTTCCAAATGTTCTAAGCATTTATCGAATGAAGGTACGAACACTGAAAAGTCGTCCATAAAGATCTCAATAGTCCGCTCCACCATGTCTGAGAATATAGCCATCATACACCTCTGGAAGGTTGCTGGAGCGTTACATAAACCAAACGACATTCTCCGGTAAGCAAACATACCATAAGGACATGTAAAGGTCATATTCTCTTGATCCTAGGGGGCTATTGGTTTCTGATTATACCCCGAATACCCGTCTAAGAAACAATAATACTCATGCACTGCCAATCGCTCCAACATCATATCAATGTACGGAAGTGGAAAATGGTCTTTCCGAGTGGCATCATTCAGCTTCCGATAATCAATGCACACTCTCCACCCCATAACCGACTGGGACGGAATGAGCTCATTGTTGTTGTTCCGGACAACGGTGATACCACCCTTCTTTGGTATGACTTGGACCGGGCTTACCCACGGGCTATCCGAAACCGGATAGATAATTCCAGCATCAAGGAGTTTCAAGACCTCTTTGCGGACCACTTCTTTCATATTCGGGTTGAGCCGACGTTGGTGTTGAACTACTGGTCGGTGCCCTTCTTCAAGGTTGATTCTATGTGTACAAAAGGTTGGACTCAAACCTTTTAGACCGGCTATTGTCCATCCAATTGCAGTTTGATGCTCTCTCAGAACTCTAAGTAACTTCACTTTCTTCTCGGGACTCAATTTGGAGGAGATAATCACAGGTAGGGTCTCCTTGTCTCCCAAGAAGGCATACTCTTGATGTGATGGCAATGGTTTGAGATCAAGTGGTGGTGGTGTATGTGATGATGGTTGAGACTTTGGAATAGGTGTCCCTAAATCCTTAACCACTGGTCTTCGAACTCCTTTGTATGATGGTAATGCATTTAATTGTATCACACTTTCGCTTTCCGGATCATTATCGGTACCCATCAAAACATTCTTCAATTGGTCTCCGGAAACTTGGAGGCCACAAGTCTCTCTAATCAGGGAATCCATCACATCCACTCGGTAACACTCATCTGATTTCATTTTGTGTTTAGCTGCCCGAAAAACATTAAAGACTGCCTCTTCATCGCTCACTCTTAATGTTAGCTTACCCTCTTTAACATCAATTAGAGCTCCTCCCGTGGCCAAAAATGGTCGGCCAAGTATCAACGGAATTTCCTTATCTTCATCCATATCAAGCACCACAAAGTCGTCCGGGAAGTAGAATTTATCCACCTTGATCAGCACATCTTCTATCACTCCATATGGGTACTTGATGGATCTGTCAGCGAGTTGGAGGGTAACATTTCTAGGCTGTACTTCCCCAACTCCGAGTTTCCTGAAAATAGACAAAGGCATCAAGTTAATGCTAGCTCCAAGATCACATAAAGCTTTACTAAATTCAGAATTTCCTATATGAACAGGGATAGTAAAACTCCCTGGATCCTTAAGATTCGGGGGAAGCTTGTGCTGGATGATCGCGTTGCACTCCTCAGTAAGTGCAAATGTTGCATGCTCCTCAATTTTCCTTTTATTAGAAAGGATATCTATCAAGAATTTCACGTATGAGGGCATTTGTGCCAATGTATCTGCAAAAGGGATGTTAATATGCAATTTCTTAAAAACTTCAAGATATTTAGAAAAGTTTAGATCATCCCTGTGGGCTTTGAGCCTAGTAGGATATGGCACTTTCGGAGCTACCGGTTTAACCGGTGGTTTCTTTGGAACACTTGGTTGCTCTTTCTTTTTCTCTTCACTCTTTGGCTTTTCCTTCATCCCAATCTTTTCATCGGCTTCCATCTCATCAACATCTATAATCTCAACATCTTGCTCCTTGGGCTCGGTCTCCTTTGGTAGTGATTCTCGAGTAGGATCTCTAATCAACTCTTTGCCGCTTCTCAAATGGATGGCTTTGCAATCCTCCGGGGGTTTCCTTTCGGTTTGACTAGGAAACTGTTCGGGGGCTCGATTTTGTAGGGCCTTGGAGATTTGCCCCACTTGCCTTTCAAGAAGCTTTATAGAAGCCGTATTCTGATCAGTAGCCGCCTTGACCGTGTGTTAGCTTCAATCTTCCTAATCATAGAAATATTTGGAAGTAGTGAAAAATAGGCTAAGTGAAGAAAAGCCTCTTATAGAGGCTCTGCCGAACTTACCGAGAGATCAGGGTCAAGAAGCTACAGAAGCATCCTACAGAACCTCTGTTGGACTTAAAGAAGACCCAAGACTCGGAAACAAAAGAAGACTGCTCTATGAAGGACCAAACCACAGAACCTATGTGACACTTCACAGAGCCTCTGTGGTCTTCAACAAAGACTTCAAAGATATTAATAATATCTTGCTACTATTCCAGAACCCGTTCGTCAACTTGCATGGCAACATACCCTGTCCAACTTCGACGTGTCAAACTCTGATTGGATTCAATAGGGCTTAGTACATAATAGACGTCTGCTGCATTAAATACAATACAGCACGTCTGACTGTTCACGCCATTCTTGCAACTGTTCACGACATCCGTTCAACTATTCATTCGTACCTTTTGAATAGTAGCATATGTTTTATGGTCCCCTTTAGAGTAGTATATAAGGAAGACTCATGTTGAGTTCTTCCTTATCACTGGAAAAATCGAACATAAAAAGAACACAAAAGCTTATTCACCTTAGAAAGTCATATCTGTTTTAAAGCTTTTCATACTCACTGTTCTTAAATCTGTTCTTGATATATATATTCAGTAAACTTTGAGATATAATATTCTGTTCACTGTTTATTTATATTTTGTTCTAAATCTATCAAACTTATCTGTTAGTTCTTCAAATACGCTTCCGCATCAAACATTAACTTGAACTAATAGATCTGATAATCTTGTTTAAAGCAAAACGGGAACCAACAATTGGTATCAGAGCAAAGCTTGATTTTTCAATATCAAGTGATCCTCGTTTTACAACTTTTATTTGATAGATTACTTTCTTTCTCTTCATCACCATATTTCTGGATATTAGTTATACCCAGAAAACCTTCCAGATCTTCATACTCATAAATCCTCCATCAGATTATCCTTTCCTCAAAATGACAAATACAAATAACTTTTTCACTGCTGGCTCATTAACCAAACCTCTTACTCTTCTTAGAGATGAGTATCCTCAATGGAAAATAAGAATGGTTCATTTTTTTGAGGGTACTGAAAAAACTCTCAAACAATATCTATACAATCTTCCGCCGGTTCCTATGATAACTATGCCACGTGTACCAGCTACTCCTGAATCTCCTGAAATCCCTGAACATCAAAAACCTAAGCCAAAAGAAGAATGGTCAAATGAAGATAAGGCAGAAGTTGAAGTTGCACAGAAAACAAAAAGAATACTGATCATGGCAATCCCCAACGAAATTTTTCAATCCTTAGATGCATGCGAAACAGCGCACGATCTCTGGAAAGAATTAGAAAGACAGTTGGAAGGGGGTGCTAAAACACAGAAGAACCGAAGGGCACAATACATAAACGAGTATCATGCCTTCAGAGCCTCTGCAACAGAATCTCTACAAACAACATATGATCGGTTCAACTCTCTCATAAACAAATGCAGAAAGTCTGGTATTCACAGAACCACGGAAGAAAATAACGTCATGTTTCTAAAGAGCCTGAACGATGAGTGGCTTCAGCTGTCTATGTCTTTACAAACAAATCAAGATCTAGACTCCTGGACACTCTCTGATCTCTATGGAACACTAGCCGCACATGAGCCTCAAATAGCTCAAGCTAAAACACTAACCATTGTACCATACGCATTGGTTAGTAAATCTACAGAGGCTACGGACAGACCAAGAAATGAGAGATCTACAGAGGAGAAAAAGAAGATAGTAATGGTTGATAGCGAAGAAGACGAGCTAATAGAAGAAGAAATAACTCTTGCGTCATTAGCTAAATCAATGGCTCTATTGACAAGAGAGTTTAGAAATAACCAAAGGAATTCTGGTAGAAGAGATGATGGAAGAAGGGAAGAATCAAGTGACCGACAGAGGTCAGACTATAGAAATGATGACCAACAGAGGTCAAGCGACAGAAGCTACAGAGGAAATGACCGACAGAAATCAAATGACAAGGTAGGCCACACACAAGAATGCTACAAATGTGGTAAGCCTGGTCATTACGCAAACGAATGCCGAACAGAGAAAGGTGGAGACCAACAGAAGTCCGAAGATCGAACTGGAAACACCTCCCAAGGTTGTTTCAACTGCGGCAAGTGAGGTCATTTCGCACAAGAATGCAGAAGTAGACAAAATCGCCCACAGAAGGACTCAGCTTTTTACAAAAAGAAGGCTGAGTATTATGCGCAAAAATCCCTAATGGCGAACAAAGGGCATTCTGAGGCAAACAAGGAAGACTTCGAGTCAGATTCTACCTCTGACGATGAATTCCCCACCAATGCCCTGTTCTGTGGCATGGCAGAAGGTGACTCCGGCACTGACAATGAGGTATCCATTTCAAACTCTACCTCAAGTACTAATTCTGTAGATGATGATTTATTTAAACTTAACATTGAACTGAAAGAAATAAATGAAAGCATTCAGAAAAAGCTGACCTTTAATGAGAGAGAAGTAAGGCTTCTCACTCAAGAAAAAGCCAAAATCTTTGAAGAAAAAGAAAAAGTCGAAAAATATTGGAGCAAAAATATAGATCCTTTAAAAAGGCAAATTTCTGATTTAACCTATGCTTTAAAAATCAAAACAAAAGAACTTTCAGTTTCAAGAAGTGAAACTACAGACATAAGAGCTCTAAAAGAATACTTTCAAAAAGAAAGAGAGGTACTTTGGCAAGATCTTTTAAGAAGAGAAGTTTTACTTAAAAACTATAAAGATGCACAGAAGGTATATGAAAAGGTAAACTCTCAAATAGCAAGACGAGGTATAGGGTACAGTGATATTACCTTAGGAGTTGAAAATAAACGACTAAAACCTCTGTCTTCTCTATTTGTTTTGGGAAAAACTAACAAACCAAACTTTCCAAACTTACTCTCTGTAAGTAAAAGGGTTAAACTCTCTGCAGAACCTCACTTAAGGAAACATACAAAGATGATCAATGTGTGGTTTGAAAACACAGATTCATCATCTTCAACCTCTGTCAATAGAGGAATCAAACCAAAGAAATATCTGAAAACACAAGATCAGATTGGTATCTTTAAGTTTGGTTAACCAGAGACTCAAACACAGGTCGCTTTTGTCTGTATGATAAATGACGAAAAGAAATTATCTGCAAAAGCTCATGAGTTTAAACCCATCTTTTCAGAAGAAACACTTCAAAGATCAATTGAAAAGGAAATTTTGAAAGTATTGAAATCAAATATTTTAGAAAATTTCTGTACATCTTCTATAGATCAAAAACTCGCTGAAGAGATCTCATCAGAAACCTCTGCCATCTATGAAAGTTTTTCTACAGAGGAAGAAAGCTCGTACGATACATGCTCAGAAAATCCAGCCTCTGTCGAAAGAAATGACTCAACCTCTGCATATGATGACGATTCATCCTCTGACGACTCAGAGACTGATTTCAAATCAGGGATAATTCACTGTGACACAGAGGATGTTAAATTCTCCTCTGAAGTTCTTAACAGAACAATTTCTCCAAAAGAGAAAATCACAGAGATACCTATCTGTCCAGATTTTCTCAAAATGTGTATACAAGTCAAAACCTCTACAGAGCTTGAAAATCTGAAAAAGGCCTCTGAAAATCCTAAAAGCTTCAAATTTTCAAAACCTTTAAGGAAAATTAAAGAGAATCCCACTTGGCAACAAAAGGGAAAATGGCCTGAAGCTAACAAATATTTTTCCTCTGTGACAGTGAAGAAAGATGTTCACCACAGAAGAGAGTCACAGAAGGCAGGAACTAAACAAGACTTTTGCAAACAACATTCTAGTATTCATAGATCTTCTTGTAATAGGAAATCTAATGTAAAGAAAGAGTGTAATGCCTCTGTGGCTCAGTTCAATGAATTCAATGAAAAGTTCAAACAAATCACATCTCATATTCAATACTGTCATTGTTTTGATCTTATGTTTAAATTGAATAAACACTTCTCAAGTCCAGATTGCTTTCTCACCACTGAAATTCGAAAGTCAGAACCAAAAGAGAAACAATCTGATTCTTCTACAAAAGATAAAATGTATTTCAAGAATGCTAAGGCAAACTTGAAAAATTCTAACAATATTGGACCCATATGGATATGGGTACCTAAATCTCTATGATTGTCTTTCAGAAGCAACATGTGCAAATTTGGTATCTTGACTCCGGATGCTCAAGGCACATGACTGGCGACAGAAGATTACTATCCACATACAAAGAAACACACGATGGTGGATCTGTAACTTTTAGAGACAACATGAAGGGACACATCAAAGGCTATGGAGTCCTACAGAAAGAAAATGTCTCTGTATACGAAGTTGCGTATGTGAAAGGCCTCAAACACAACCTACTAAGTGTAAGTCAACTCTGTGATACAGGATTCGATGTGTTATTCAAAAGAACTTTCTGCTCTCTACAAAGTGAAAACACATGAATGGAACTTCTGCGAGCTGAAAGAAGAGGTGATCTATACCTAATGAATTTTACTTCAAAATCCAAGGACAAAGTTTGCCTAGTAGCCTGCAAAAGTGAAGAAGCTTGGTTATGGCACAACAGGTTCTGTCACTTAAACTTTCACACCTTGGATAAACTAGTAAAACTCAATCTAGTTAAAGGTTTGCCAAATGTTAAATTCAATAAGGATCACTTGTGTTCGGCCTGTGAAATGGGAAAACACAGAAGGGCTTCCCACAAAGGCAAAACAGATGTGTTTTGCACTAGGCCTCTGTACATGCTTCATGTCGACCTCTGCGGTCCTATTGCTATACAGAGCCTAGGAGGCAAGAAATACATACTTGTCCTAATTGATGAGTATTCACGTTTCACATGGGTTGAATTTATTAGAAAGAAATCAGATGTTCCAATTATATTGATAAATCTAATGAAAAGAATCCAAGTTCTTTATGACTGCAGAATACAGAAGTTAAGAAGTGACAATGGCACAGAGTTTAAAAACTGTGTCATTGAAGCTTATCTTTCTACAGAAGGAATATCACAGAACTTCTCTGCCGCTCGCACTCCACAACAGAACGGTGTAGTCGAGAGAAAGAATCGAACACTTGTGGAGGCCGTAAGAACTATGCTATCAGCATGCGGATTATCAATGAACTTTTGGGCAGAAGCAATTTCTACTGCATGTTATACACAGAATCGTTCAACCATTGTGAAAAGACATCTCAAGACGCCTTACGAATTGCTTCACAAAAGGCGGCCAAACATCAAGTTTTTCCATGTATTCGGATGCAAATGCTTTGTTTTAAACGACAGAGATTCAAGAGGAAAGTTTGAAGTAAAAGCTGATGAAGGCAAATTCATTGGATACTCTGCCACTTCCAAAGCCTACAGAACATTCCTTACAAAATCTCGCAAGATTGTAGAAAGCATCAATGTTTCTTTTGATGATTCATTCCAAATGACTTCTGAGCAAATCAGTTCAGAACTCGGAATTAAAGGGAAATCCTCTGACACCTCAAAAACAAAAGAAGATTTGGATCTTCTATTTTTAGAGATGTTCAACAATGACATTGATCCTTCTGTTGGAACAATCAGAGTTTCTGAAGAACCATCCTCTGTCGGACAAAATCCTACAGGTATGACTCTAACAGGTCCAAATAATGCTTCATCTTCTTCTATAAATACTACAGATGCAATTGCCGATGAAGAAAATGCAGAAGATGAAACATCAAGAAAAACGACCACAGAAGCTGCTGAAAAACAAACTCCACAATCCACAGAAGAACCAATTACAGAGGAAATCGAGGACCAAGACTATACGTCATCAGAGGAACAAACTCCACCACCACTCATACCAATCATTCCACAAACGGTAGAATCAACTACCAAGGGATGAAGACCGACAGAGGCTACACAAGAAGAAACACAAGAAGCCTCTGGAGAAAGGTTCGATGACATTGATGATCATCTTCCACGCACAACTCAGTGGACCAAAAGTCATCCTCCAAGCCAAATAATTGGAGAACCTTCTGACCCAATAAAAAAAAGATCTGCCACTGCTAATTTTTGTTTCTTTACAAATTTTATTAGTGTGATAGAACCAAAGAAGATTTCTGAAGCTCTAGATGACCCAAACTGGGTAGACGCCATGCAAGACGAACTTCTACAGTTTGAGCGTAACCGAGTATGGACTTTAGTACCTCTGCCAAGAGGGAAACAGGCCATTGGGACTAAATGGGTCTACAGAAACAAGAAGGATGAAGATGGAGTGGTCATCAGAAACAAAGCAAGATTAGTAGCAAAAGGATATATACAAGAAGAATGCATAGACTACGATGAGACTTTTGCCCCTGTCGCACGACTCGAAGCAATAAGAATATTCTTAGCCTTCGCAGCCCACAGAGGTTTTAAAGTCTATCAGATGGACGTAAAATCAGCTTTTCTCAACGGTGAAATCCAAGAAGAGGTTTACATAAATCAGCCACCAGGGTTTGAAAGCTCAGAGTTTCCAAGGCATGTATACTACCTTGAAAAGGCTCTATATGGACTGAAACAGGCTCCAAGAGCATGGTACGAACGACTTTCTACCTTTCTTCTAGTCAATGGCTACAACAGAGGTACAACAGATACAACTTTATTCTATAAACATAAAAATAGTGAGATAATGCTTGTACAAATCTATGTGGATGACATAATTTTTGGGTCTACTGATTCAGAAGAGTGTAAAAGTTTTGAAAAACTCATGCAGAGTGAGTTTGAAATGAGTATGATGGGAGAATTAACATTCTTCCTCGGACTTCAAGTCAAACAAACTTCAGAGCGAATTTTTATAAATCAAGCCAAATATGTCTCTAACATTCTTTTAAAATATAACCTCTATGATACCTCTGCGATGAAAACTCCAATGGCCACTGGAAATAAGTTATTCTTAGATCCAAATGGTATTTCTGTAGAATGCACTCTCTACAGAGGTATGATTGGATCTCTGTTATACTTAACAGCAAGCAGACCTAACATTATGCATGCCACATGTCTTTGTGCACGTTATCAAGCTAATCCAAAGAAATCACATTATGATGCTGTAAAGAGAATCTTTAGATACCTGAAAGGGACCAAAAATCTTGGTCTCTGGTATCCACAGAACTCTGGTTTTAGTCTTAAAGCTTATACAGATTCAGACTATGGAGGATGCATGCTTGACAGAAAGAGTACCTCTGGGAGTTGTCAATTCCTAGGTGGTAAACTAGTCAGTTGGACCTCCAAGAAGAAGAATTGTGTCTCCACATCCACTGCAGAAGCTGAATGCGTTGCTGCTGCTAGATGTTGTTCTCAGGTTCTATGGATGAAGACTCAGCTAAAAGACTACGGCCACATCTTATTCAAAATACCCATCTTCTGTGATTCCAAAAGTGCCATTGCTATCTCTGCTAATCCTGTGCAACACTCAAAAACCAAGCATATCGATATAAGGTACCATTTCTTGAAACATCATGTTGAATACGGTACAATCGAAATGCATTTCGTACCAACAGAATATCAACTCGCTGACTTATTCACCAAAGCACTAGACGAGAAAAGATTCAACTTTTTGGTGGGTAAGTTAGGAATGATAAACATGGTGTGACAATCCTCTGTAAGTATAACTTTATCTTCTGTAAATAAATAAATGTCTAGTGTTACTTAAGTTATTGCTTTGATTGATTTATTTCTGTATGTAAATAATTCTTGAGAAATCAGAGCTTCTGTGGGTCAATTCAGAACTTCTGATGACCCTTACAGAACCTCTGGTAAACATGACCTATGCTCAAAACAAATCTTATCATTCTTTGATCCAAGATTAGATCAAGGGGGAGCAAAAGGAAATCACTTGATCTAAAGAGGTGATTAGATCAAGGGGGAGCAAAAGGAAATCTCTTGATCTAAAGAGGTGATTAGATCAAGGGGGAGAAAAAGGGACCCTGAAATGATCTACAGAGGTAAATCTTTCAAAGGGAAGCCAAAGAAGAATGTCGATAATTCTCCATCGACAGAAGTCAGACAAACTGCCGAGAACAGAAGAACCAAAAGGTATGTCTCTCGCACAAAAGGTTTTTGGAAAACAGTTTTCTAGGACAAGAATTGTCAAATATGTCCTAAATATACTATGAATAACATTTCAAAAATCAAAAGCTCAAAAAGTTTCACAAAATTCGAATTAGGAGAAATTTAAGGTCATAGAGCTTCTGCTGAGCTCAACAGAGGTTCTGCAAGAAATATGCTCTGTGATCGCAAATTAACCCTCTATCGATCTTTTGGAATGTTATCTCGGAAACCGAAAACACACACCATGACCTTCTCGAACAAACTGTTTTTTATAACAGTTTTCTCGGACACAAACTTTCAAATATGTCCGAAAAACATCTCTTAAACCAGATCAAAAATTAGATGATCAGAAAACTTAATAGAATTTTAGTCATGAGATTTTTTCCCACATAGAGCTTCTGCTGGCCCTCACAGAGCTTCTGCAAGTTCCAACAGAGCCACAAAACCTCTGCGAGCAAATTTCTTGACTAAAAATCCTATTTGATCCTCTCCAATATCTTTACAAACATTTTGGTTAAAAGAAGAGCCCATAGAAGTCATGATAACAATGAGATATATGAGAGAGAAACATCAAGCTTTTCAAGATCACAGAACTTCTGTGAACCACAGAAGTTCTGTCAATCTGTTACTTGGGCATTTCTGTAGTAATAACGGTTACTTTTAACTGAGAGTGAAACTCATGTGGCTAAGAACAACCCCACGAGCCTAGAATTAATGGGCCGCGCACGATGTCCTGTCATCCTCTGACAAGGCCTACGTGTCCCATTTTCATTGGGCGTATATGGAACATTTTTCTGTGGAAAGTTGAACCCGCCGTTCTAACTTGAGTACGGATTCCAAATTTTAATCCAATGCCATATATTTCACTCTTTCGAATTCTACTGTTTTACCCTCCTATAAAAACCAAGCTTACTCTCTCATAAACTTTTTACAAACTCTATCTTCTTCTCCGGCGAAACCCTGCAAAAGCTTGCAAAAATCCTATTCCTCAAATCAAATGGCTTCATCTTCTCGAGCTATATCCTCAGAACAGTCTCCGGCGAACTCACCAGAACATTCACCTGCTCATTCTGAACATTCAGAAAACCCCAACCTTGCCCAAAACATTGAACTAGAAGATTCCGGCGATTCAGCAGACTTTGCTCCGACCACACATCTTCAAAACTTCATAGCAAAGGATCATTTCGAAAAGGTACTACCAATCAAATCCAACAACTGCTATTTTGTCCCCTCACCCACTGCTTTCGGAGAAGCCCATGCCATTCTTCTAAATATACTGGAAAATCATTTCCTCTTTCCTCTACTCTCAAGAACACCAAAGAAAATTCCAGTTAGATATTTGAACCAGTTTTGGCAAAGTTGCCGATTTGATAAAGATGATTCTCTTATCAAAGGGTACATTTCAAAACCTGACAAGTCTGAGCATCTGGAAATCAAGTTCAATAGAACAATGTTCTCACTTGAATTCAATCTACCAACAAGGGGTCTTCTTGGTTTAAAGAAATATGCAGAGCAACCAACAGACGACGAGCTCTGCCGCTTCGTGGAAATGCTTGGGTACAACACACAATTACGGAAGAGAAATGACTTCCGCAGAGGCAGATTACCACCTCTGTGGAACACCTTGTTTTCTATTCTTAACAGATGCCTCAAAGGGAAGATAGGCAGTATTGACCAAACCTCGCATCAGATCTTGACCATCATGTATGGTGTTTACTATGATCTCCCACTAGATTACTCGACCATAATGATGCAAGAAATCATCAACACCATCGACAGAAAGAACAACACCAGAAGGGTCAAAGAAAAGGATCCCAACTTTCTACCACCTCTGCAATTCCAAAGAATATTGGGAGTATTGTTCGAACCTCTGTTACTGATACAGAAATGGCCAATGGAAGGGCCAATTCCCAAACAGTTCCCAATGAATAAGAATACCCCCACTGATCACTTGGATGGCTACTCACACTGCAGACCTCTGTCAAAAAAACTTCTAAAGTATGCCTCGAATAAAACCCTTAAGAAAGAGTATATACGCGATCATAGAACTCCTAAACCGAGTTCTAAGACACCCCCGCGTTTAGGTGTCCCCCTAGGAACAATAACTGCAGAACCTCTTTCCACTCAAGAAGAAAAGGATCACAAATTAGCAAAACACATGGCTATTCAACTTAGCTTCATAGCCAAACGTGCAGAACTTCTGGGAAATAAATCTTCTTCAAAAACCTCTGCATCTACTCCAAAAGCAAAGAAGAGAAAAACTGCAGAAGGAACCTCCACAAGCGCTGCAGAAGATCAACCCTCACCTCCTCATGCCACAGAAATTGGCTCCTCTGCTCCTCCCTCTTCTCCAAAACAGAAGAAAAAAAGAAAATCGAAAACCACAGAGGAAGGGGCACCAAAACCCAAGAGGAGGAAAACCAAAAAGAAGCATGGTAAATCACTTGATAAATTGGTTACCATTGCAGAAAAGGAACCAGCAGTAGAAGTAACCACAGAAGAAAAAACTACAGAAGAAGATGCAGAAGAAGGAATGGCAACAGAGGAATATCAATCACCCTATCAATCTCCAGATAGATTTGCTCACCAAGGAGATCTGAACGACTTCCTACAGAACCCTGACATTGCCAACACCCTAAATACAGCAGGGTGGACGACACAAACTCTCGACCACCACTCCCCAGAAGAACAATATTTCTCCATCTCTGGCATTGACACACATCTGCAAGAAGATGACACAACACCCAAAGATCAACCAGCTAACACACCTGTTATTTTACAGAACCCTTTCATTCAAGGATTGGACGTCCACAGAAGAAGTCCAAACCCAACTTCAGAAGAAATAGAACAAACAGAAACTGAGTGGAATAGAGGTGAAGTAACAGAGGCTTCTGAGACAAGGATAGAGGTCTTAGAGGTATATTCAGATGAAGAAGAAGCTGTCTGGATACGAAAAGGTCTCTATCATCCACATGTCATGAGATTATACGGCTCTCATCAAATGTACGACTTCTTATGCACAGAGCAAGGAACTTCAACAGAAGCAAGGGAAGAAGCACCAAGTCATCAGATAGCTAAAGAAGCAGAAACAATCGAAAATGATGTAGTACTTGGATGCTTAACAGAGGACGAAACAAGAAAAGATGCCTGGATTAATAGAGGCACACAACCAAAACCCCCTCCTAGTGCAACCCACATATCTAACTCCGCAGGTCTAGCTGCAGAAGGAGTTATTGAAAAAGAGCAGCACAGCTCGATCCAAACCCAACCCATCCAGCCAGAGGTTACTCTTTCAACCTCTGCGCCCACAAAAACCGGGGAATCCATTCCTAGGGAGTCTCCTCAAAGAGACTCACCTATTGTTCGTGATCAATCGCCCCAGATCACACTAAAACACCCTACAGGGGAATTCGTTTCCTCTGCCACGCACACATTAGGGCAAAATCTTCTTTCAGAGAGAAGTAGTGAGCACATAGACGAAGAGACTCTAGAAAAGTCTCCTAGTCAACAGAAGGACATTCCAATACCCACCTCTGGAGTGGATTTGGACACTGTTCTTCACAGAACTTCTGTAGCGATCGAAACTCAGGTTTCTTCTCAAAGATCAGAAGGAAATCCTTCCACCCCCATCGTACAAACAAGGGTGAACGAAGGTGTCCCAGGAACAGGGACTCACTCTGGAGACGAATGTGTTCCTCCAGAGGTTACACAAGGAACACAAGTATCAAGGGATGAGTTCTAAACCCTTGTCACCTCTGTGAACCAAACAATGAAAGAGTTGCAAAGCTCTTTCAAATCTTTTACAGAGACAACATCGACGGCTATCCTAAAACTAAACACCAAAATGGACAATCTGTCCACAGAGGTGAAATCTGCAATCTCAGCGATGAAGTCTTCTGCCGAAACTACTGCCAAAGCTACAGCTACTTCTGCCGCTCAAGAATTCGGAACAACTGCAACTTCTACGTTCAAGGACTCTGTCAAAAACTTCCTTGAACAAATGAATACGCAATCCAACAGAGCAGAGGGCATTACTCCTGCAGATCTACAGAATGCCCTAACACAAGTACAAGCAGAGGCAATACGCAACACGACAATGATGCAGCCAAAAGACTACATGACCAGAGCCCAGCTAACAGAGCTAGGACAGAACGTCATAAACCAGGTCACAGAAGTCATTGTCTCCTTCACAAAAGCAAATGCCAACTTTGTCAAGGATTTCAGAAGAAATGTTGGCAGAATGCGTTTTAAAACAGAGGCAGAGCTTGCGACTCTAATCGGCCTCTATGATGATGTATGTGCGAAGTTGATGGCCGCAGGAGCAGAATTACCAAAGAAAACCAAAGCTTCTTGCAGAGCAGAGGGTAGTTCTGATAAGAGTCAGGATGATTCTAATGATGACCATCCTGGTCCATCAAATAATCCTGAGGGGGAGAATACAAGGGAGAAAGCTACGAGCAGAGGAATACAAGGTCCACCAATCGCAGCAGAACCAATAAGTCAAGCCCCTCCAGAACAAACCCAAGATCAACAACAAACTCAACAGACCACAGAGACAACACCCATCTCTGTGGAATCAACTCCTGAAGAAACAAATGTTCCAAAAGCCGATCAGAAAACCAAAGAGGGAACAACAACCCCAGAGGTAATCAATTTGGAAGAAACAGAAGATCCTTCCTCCCCAACCCCAAAATCAACAGAAAAACCCCAAAGCATAACAAGAAGAAAGTCGATTGCCACCAAACCAAAAAGAGCAACGACCTCTGCTTCTGATGTTCTGAGAAAAATGCACGACACAATGACTGAACGAATGGCGCAGAGAGAAGAAGAAAGGCACAAGTTCACACTAGCGTTCAAAATGGCAAGAAGATTCAATGTCGAAACTTCAACAACAGAAACTGAGCTCACAGAAGAAGTAATCAAAGAACCTCCAACAGAGGTTACAGAGCAAATCAAGCCAACAGAACCATCGCCACAAAAGTCCTCTAAATCACAAATGTCAAAACCTACAGAGGCAACCCCCATCAAACCAACAGAAGTCCCAACCTCCAAATCTACTGAAGCAACAGCCTCTGCCCCGCCAAAAGGAAAAGACAAGGGCAAAGGAATACTGACAGAAGAGCCTAAGAAGAAGAAATCATTGCCAAAGCCTACAGAGAAACTAATGAAGAGTGCGTTTGATGCCTTTCAAACTCCAAAGCCTGAAGAAGTTGACTGGGCATATGGATTGAAGCCTCTGTCAGACATTCCTCTAACTGGTAGAGCTGCAGAAGTTGTTCAAGAAATGGAGAGTCTCAGAAGACAAGTACCACAACCTGGTCCAACACATGAAGAAATGGAAGAAGTGGTATACAAATACCCCTATAAACAATCCTTTCAGACCAATCATCCAACAGATCATGTGACAGATCCAAAGATCAAAGAAGAATTTGAGAACATCTTCATAAGGACAAAGCCAAGAACCAAAGATGATGTCTTCTCAATCCACAAAATCAAAAAGGTAATCTTCTGCAGATTCTCCTTCACAAGAACCTATCCAAGGGTCAGGTACAATCTTTACAGAGTCAGAAGAGAAAACAATTCAGAGACCACCTTCGCTGATGCTGACCTAAGAAATATCAATCCTTATGATCTACCTGACCTTCTGCAATGGACAAAGGACAACTACAACATAGAGCCAAACACCAGAGCCTATCAAGTGTTGAGAAAAGCGATGAGGGAAAATCTTCTGCTCTACAGCATGATAGATTTCCAACTGGGAAAGGATCTTGGTCTCAAGCATCTGGATTTACGACCACCAGAGGATCGCTGCCCACCGGACGCCGTACCTAATCAATCATCAAAGAACCACGATTTGGGTTAGTATTTCAAAACCCACAAGGCGAAATTAAACTGTTTGTATGCATGGACTGTCAGAAGTACGCAACTAGTACTCTGAACAAGTTCAGAGCAAGCCTTGTGAAATACAGAGGTACAGAGAAAATGGATAGAGATGTTGCAGATACTTTCATCAGAGAGATTGATGCCACAATCAGCCTAAGAGAACTATGCATCAGTTTCTACAAAGAGATCAGAAGAGTCGAAAGAGACAACAGAAGTTACAACGATTTCAAAGATGCCAAAATCTGATTCTCAGACCTTCAATCTCTGCAAACCAAATCAAAGTATTATCTTTCATTGTACTCAAATGTAAAATGCCTCTGGCATATTTCTAAATGAAAGAACTTTCGAGGTATTGTTTAACCTCTGTCTTATCTAACTTAGCCTAACTAAATTCAAGTTCAATTTTTTATTTTTCACTACTTAGGGGGAGATTATTAGCTTCAAACTTCCTAATCATAGAAATATTTGGAAGTAGTGAAAATAGGCTAAGTGAAGAAAAGCCTCTTACAGAGGCTCTGCCGAACTTACCGAGAGATCAGGGTCAAGAAGCTACAGAAGCAACAGAAGCATCCTACAGAACCTCTGTTGGACTTAAAGAAGACCCAAGACTCGGAAACAAAAGAAGACTGCTCTATGAAGGACCAAACCACAGAACCTCTGTGACACTTCACAGAGCCTCTGTGGTCTTCAACAAAGACTTCAAAGATATTAATAATATCTTGCTAATATTCCATAACCCGTTCGTCAACTTGCATGGCAACATACCCTGTCCAACTTCGACGTGTCAAACTCTGATTGGATTCAATAGGGCTTAGTACATAATAGACGTCTGCTGCATTAAATACAATACAGCACGTCTGACTGTTCACGCCATTCTTGCAACTGTTCACGACATCCGTTCAACTATTCATTCGTACCTTTTGAATAGTAGCATATGCTTTATGGTCCCCTTTAGAGTAGTATATAAGGAAGACTCATGTTGAGTTCTTCCTTATCACTGGAAAATTCGAACATAAAAAGAACACAAAAGCTTATTCACCTTAGAAAGTCATATCTGTTTTAAAGCTTTTCATACTCACTGTTCTTAAATCTGTTCTTGATATATATATTCAGTAAACTTTGAGATATAATATTCTGTTCACTGTTTATTTATATTTTGTTCTAAATCTATCAAACTTATCTGTTAGTTCTTCAAATACGCTTCCGCATCAAACATTAACTTGAACTAATAGATCTGATAATCTTGTTTAAAGCAAAACGGGAACCAACACTGTGCTTACCGTACCCGCTAATCCCTCGACGGTGCTATCCATCTTGGACATGAATTTCATCATCATGTCTTCTAGTCCCAGTTTCTTCTCCCCGGATTGTCCTTCGTCGAACTTCCTTTGATTGTAACCTGGAGGACGATAAACATTGTTAGATTGAGAAGAGTTAGGAAAGTTAGACTGATTACCGTAGTGTTGCTGGGCCATGGTTTCCTTCGGTTGGCCTTGTGGTTGACTCCATGAGAAGTTCGGATGTCTTTTCCAGCCTTCATTGTATGTATTTGAAAATGGATCGTTTTGTGGCCGGTTGTTGCGATTATGAAGGAATTGGACTTGTCCAGGCTCGTTCACCGGTGGAGCCATCTCCGGCATACCATCTTCCACCATAAATGTTGGTTGGATAGAAGACCCTTTCAATTGGTTGGTGATTGCGGCCAACTGAGCCTTGATGGCTTTTAACTCCTCATTCTCTTGCACGCTAGCAACACGTCAAACTGCTGATCTCGGAGTGGCATAGCTGTGTTCGGACAGGTTCTCAATCAACTCGCATGCTTCTTCGTATGACTTATCCATTAGAGCTCCACCCGCTGCAGCTGTAATATCGTTCTTAAACTGCGGGTGAAGTCCACTGAAAAATGTCTGGATGACAACCCAACCATGTAGCCCATGATGAGGACATTTTCAGTATGTCCTTATACCTCTCCCATGCTTTATATAGGGTTTCTTGATCCCATTGAGCGAAATGCGTGATGTCCGCCATAAGTTGGGCGGTCATGCCCGGTGGGAAGAACTTCTGGAGAAATGCAGCTTTCAACTCTGCCCATGTTGTGATCAGATCGGTCGGTAGGTTTTCTATCCAGGTCTCTGCTCTTCCCTTGAATGAAAAACAGAACAACCGTAACTTGATTGCATCCTCATTCACTCCGTTAATCTTGAAAGTGTTGCATATTCGTTCGAATGCACGGAGGTGTCCGTGAGGATCTTCTGTCAGAGCTCCTCCAAACTGGTGTTGTTGAACCATAACAATCGTGCTTGGCTTTATTTCAAAGTAATTTGCACCAGTTGTTGGAGGTTGTATACCCATGCGTGCGGCTGCCACATTCGGATTGGCGAATGACCGTATCAGAACTCTCGTCGGAGGAGGCAGAGGTCGGTTGTTGACAGGTCTCTCGTCGCCCATTCTCAGTTGTCTTCTGACTTTGGCTGCTTTTCGTAATAGGCGATTTGTTCTTTCAATCTCTAGATCGATCGGTTTTGTGCCTTTCCCTCGGGTTCTTCTTGGCATAAACCAATTAGTACCTGAAAATGAAAGTACAAAAATTAGCAACCCAAAAACTGAATAAAAGTAAATAAAAATAAAAACAAATGTTCAATGTAATAGCGCTTATAGCTGGTAGTGCTATCAGTTGCAAACTAGTTCCTCGGCAACGGCGCCAAAAACTTGATAGGCGAGTTTACACCCTCCTAATCTAACCGCAAGTGTACGGGTCGAATCAAGTAATAAGTACTTGGAAGTACGAGTATCGAACCAAGGGAACTAGGAATTGAGTATCACAATGACTATAATCACTATTAAATGAACGATCCGATTTGAGGAATTATTGATAATCTATTAAAAAAACTAAATTAAATAAATAAACTTTAGAGTAAACGCAAGGAACAAATTTGGATTTTTCGGGAGAAAAGTAGTTGAGGATTGGAATCCCAATGGTTTCACAAAGAACACTCCACTTATGATAATTATCAGACTAATCCAATCAAGTGAATACACAATCACGTAACTACTTGTTATTCTCTCTCGAGCAACAACAAAGTTATTTCTAGAAAACGTAGGTTTTATCTCTCGATCTCAACCTAGGAACAAGATTGTAAACACAAGTACTAAGGTTTACTTGGTATATCTCTATCCAATTTCTCACCTTAGGCATACAAATTCAAACCAAGTTATGGAATCGTTCTCTCGAATCGGATTCCTAACAATTAAATTAATTTGCAAGGTGATAAAACTCACAAAAGCATTAAAACCAAATTCATATGCTTCATTGATTAAAGAAACTGATAAAAATCACTAGGTTTCATGTTCATACGCTTACAAACCAAAGTTCATCCAACCCCCAACAATCTAAGATTAGTTCATGTTGGGGGTGTTAAAACACAAAGCAAAAGGAAGAAAAGTAGAGTAGACATGGTCTCTTGAATAAGAAATCGATGTATGAACGAACTCCCTTTTTGTTGAATCGCAATACCCACAAACAAGGAATTGATCTTCGTTAATCCGGCATTCCCCGATGATTTCGTAGCGTTAATCGGCGTTAAAATCTATGGAAAATTGCCCCAAGTTGCCCAAAATCGTCCCTTGCATCTCTCTAGTCGATATGTTGAAGTATGTATCGAAACCCTAGGTAAAAAGGCTTTAAAAACGTATCAGCACGTCGTCGGTACTTACACCGGGTGTTAAAGTACCGACAGAAGTACCGATGGTCACTGTTTTCCAGAAGCTGTCGGGAGTTGCACCGAGACTTTAAGTACCGGTACAAGTACCGGTAGGCACTGTTTTGCAAAAATTAGGATCTTTTTATTGGCTTGATGGCCCACTGTGACAAGTCTCGATGGCACCTTTTAAGCTTCTTTAACGAAATTCTCCGAGCTTTGACCCACAACTTGACTCGTACCTCCTCCATTTGCCATTAACTCGTCAGGTGCTTCATTCGCGTCTATAATTTGCTCATTTCGACCCAAGTTCTTCGTTTATTCTCGAAACATGGATTCTTGAAAAACTCATGAATAAACCGTGAAATACGCTTCGTTTGTTTCGAATTCAAGCAATTTTAATCACGGAAAGTGGTGCTAAAATAACGCCAAAAATGGCGTTATCACATTATCAGAATGAATATCCAATGAATTGTGAAAAATACCATAAGACTTCGGATAAAGAAAATCCATTTGTTCTTTACGAAAAGCTTTATCTTCTTCTGTAGGAAAATGTTTTTCAGGAGGAGCATTAAACGTTTGAGTTTCCAAGTCCCAAGATTCAGAATCTTCTTGGTCATCAATCGTCATGCTTCTGAAGATAGTATTTCCCATAAATGCCTTACACGAGGAAACATCTGAATCCAAAGAATGTTTTTCTTTTGAAAATTTATCTTCAGATATTTCCTTATGTTTTGCTTTCATTTCTTTTAAGCCATTTGAAAATACTGTTAACATCACTTCCTTTTCAATCTCAAAAGCAAGTTTGTCATCATTTCTGATATCGTCAATTTTGCTTTCGAGTTCTACGAGCTTCTGTTCAAGTACCAAAGGAGGATAATAAATATTTCCTTCAAACCCTTTGGTTTCTCAATAGCATAGCTCTGGAAATAATCATTAGACAAAGTTTGTTTCCAATTCCAAACCAATGCCTACCTATTTTCCATCCCGTAGACAAAAGGTAGTTGCATTTTAACAGTGGTTTTTCTCTTAATTTCTTCCTCAGCCTCATAGTCATCACCTTCCATCTTAAGCCATTTGATTTTATATCTAGGATCCTCTGATGGAAGACTAAGCCATTGAAATTTGTATAAAGTTGGAGTTTTGGTTAATGCGATCTTCAAATAATGAGGATTATCATATCCCAAACCCCATTTTGAATTATAATATCTGAAATTCTTAGGCGCATTGAGATGAATTATTTGTTCAGTTTATCCTAATTTGTACAACTTAGCTTCCAGATTACTAGCCTTCTCAGTCAGTTCAGTATTGATATCTTTGTAAGCATGCAGTAATTGTTCTAACTCTGTTTTCTTGGCTTCTGAAAGTCTTAATTTTTCTAATAAATCATCCATTCTTCTTCGAAAACAAGCTTGAGTTTCATCGAATTCAGATTTACTATTTTCAAACCTTCACTTAGCTCATTATGTTCATTGATTCTTTGTTTTTGAAAATCTATTGTTTTATGAGCTTTGTTAAGTTTGACAGCTAGATCATCTAACTTGGTTTGCATGGCATCAAGTTTTGTAAAGAAATGATTAACTGTAAAGGAATCTACCTCATGTGTCTCAGAAGTTGTCTCACCTTCTGTTTCCTCGCCATCTTTGCTCATCAAACACATCTTGGCCAGAGCAGCAGTTTCATCCTCTTCATCATCATCTGTTTCATCCAGCCAATACTCTTCTTCCACCATCAGTGCTTTCCCAGACTCTTTCTGTTTTGCCAGCAATATTTTGTTCTCATAGTAGTTTGAGTCCCGCACCTTCGGTTTCCAGCACTCTTTGGCGAAGTGTTCGGTTTAACAACAGTTATAACATTTCTGCTCTTCACCTTTCTTCTCAGTAAACTTCCTTTCCTCAATCTTCTTAACTTCATCTTTTCTCTCATCAAATCTCTTCTTAGATTCTATGTGATCCTTATGCTCAAAAGTCTTGGACCCCGAAGAATATCATAGGCTGTTGGATCCAGTCTTCTTCACAAACCTCGTCTGAAAAGCTTTTGTCAGAAGGATCATGGCCTGTTTTAAGCTCTCAGCCTCGTCCAAATCATCACTGTCTACACCATCATCTTCTAACTCAGCACTTTTACTATTCACTGTATACTTCCCAGATTTGCTTGATATTAGAGCAATTGGATCATTTTCAACTGTTTCCTCTTTCTGTTCAGTCTTTTCCACTTTCTTATCTTTCTTCTCTTTCTTCTTCTTCTTTTCTCTTTTCTTCTCCGCATCATCCTCGTCTTGTTTGAGAGTCTCAAACATTTCTTGCAGAGGTAGTACACTTAGTCTGGAATGTTGTTTCATTCGGTGAGCATATTTCTTCCATTAAGGTTGGAGCACACTCAGGAACTTCACATTGTTTTCTATTATGCTCTTTGTAATCTTATACTTGTTCAGTTCATTCAAGATGGTTGTGAACCGGTCATAAGTTTTGTCAAGTGTTTCTCCTTCCTTTTGTTTGAAATTCTCGTACTTATTAATCACATTCGACATCCTCATCTGATTTTCCACATCTGAACCCTGATACAACTTAACTAGCTCATCAAACATCCCTTTTCCGGTTTCATTCAGACTGTCAACTTTTACATAGATGTTGTTGGTTAATGCTTGCATCACCAGTGATCTAGATATGCTTTGTCAGCATTATACCTTTTAGCTCATCACCAGAATAGCTCTTACGACAAACAAGAGTTCTTACTATATTCCCTTCTGCTACACCAGGTTTATTCTCATACACATCATCCATTTTACCCTTTCCAAAGATTCACTAATATAATCAATGTCCTCTTGTCTTTCAACATAGTCCAAAAATCTATCCTTCCAAATCTTAAAATCTTTAGGGAATAACACTGGAGGTTTATCGTTGGACCCTATAACTAACATGTCCCTAGTAGTCATTGTGTATACTTGTTGATGATCGTTAAGCAACCCTATGATCAGAAAACAAATTAATACCCAAACACTGTTTTTGTCGCGCACTACAGATTATCGCACACCAAGTCCACGATAAGAAGTTATCTCAGAAAAATCGTATGTCACCCACGCAATAAAAGTTTGTCGCACACAACTTCATATAACAACCCAACTCTAAAATAAAGCATAGCATTCAATAAATAATAGTATATCCCAAAATCGGTCTCAAAATCTCAAAACATCTGTATCAAATTTTAGGTTGGCGGAAACAACCTATACACAACTGAGAATAATACTAAATTCTAAAATAATAGTGTAGCACTGTCTCTAGTAGTATCCGTACTCTAGACCTGTTCTCTTCCCTTAACAGTGCTTCCTACTACCTGCTTACCTGAAAAAGGTTTAGTTTGGAAAAAAACGAGGGTTAGACCATGAGGTCTAGTGAGATCCCTCAATATAACAGTTCTCAAAACACAGTTAAAACATTTCATAACTTTTCAAGCAACTTTCAAGAAATCTCACGCTCGTAAACGGCACACTGAAATCACTCGGAAGTGTCAACGTGTCAGTCTCACACTGCCTTATTGGGTCACTCCTCCCATGGCATAAACGGGTCACTCCTCCCGGTATGAGCACTGGCGGGCCACACCCCCCGACTTAGCCAATTTACGTCTAAACACAATGTATGCATACATCTCTAATAAACTTTCATACAGATATTTCATGTAAATAACATCACATTTCTCTTCATTTACTTACTTCAGAAAAACACATTAAAAGCACGTATTTTTAGTTAGAAAAACTCACCTGGCGCTTTAGCAATTTCCTCTCACGAAAACTTTAGATTTTAAGGGGAACACCTATGGTATTAAAAGGGTAAGAATAGTGAGTCTTGAGTTAACCTTAATCCATCCTGAACAGTTTTCTACATAACTTGACTCCCAATTTACCCTGGAATCCAAACCCAAAGTTCCGGACTCCACTTCCTCAAATTGGGCTCATATCTGAATTTGGCTCACTCCTGGACTTAACACGGATTCCGGATCCAAATAGATTCTGGATCACCACTTCCGGAACCACATTACCGGACTCTATATTTCGGCCCATTACGGATTCTATTTGTGGACTCCGGATCCTTACGGCCCAACTCCATTCCGGATCCCTTTGTGGATTCCGGTCTGAAACACACTCCGGACTATTTTCCGGAACCAAATCCGAATTTCTGCAAGTCCGATGTTGGGCGATGCGACTAGAGTAAAATAATTATGTCGAGGTCCAACCCCTTCCCATTAATCGTTTAGGTCACAAACTCAACAGGACAATTACCCCTACTCTCTTAACCCTCATCAAAAATTATGAAACTGCAAAAGACCTACTCTTATGAGTTAAGTCAATTTACCAGACATCACTATTTCTGCCCAACCACTCTGGTACTAGAATTCTATGATTACTAAGAAATGGTAGGGATTACCTTGAGTTTGTTGATGCATAAAGCTTCTTCTTCTCCTTCCAAACTTGCAGATTGTAGTTGGATCATTTTCCTTCTCTACTCTCTCTCTCTCTCTCTCTCTCTCTCTCTCTCTCTCTCTCTCTCAGCCGTCAACAGGTGTTAGTCCCATTTTAACAAGGCAACGATTCATATATTGATATAGATAGTAACAAGAAGAGATAATATAATGAAAATGGTGTATTATTCATGTGGAAGAACTATCCTAGAGAGAGAATGGTTCTCTCTCTAGAACACACACATACACACTAAGAGGCTACATTGCAATTACTCTCTTTTGCAAACCCTAATTACACACACTTATCAATATATACCCCTTGTTACATAGTTAAGCCCAAGCCCATTACACTATATCCAAGCCCATATTACTATTAATTACCCCTTTACAAAACTATCTTATAATTAGGACATTTAGTGTCCTAACAACAGGAAACAAATAATGAGTACCTAGGGTTTTGTGCCCTAAATGAGAGTTTTTATATTCTCTTAAAATATGTACCAAACAACCCCCGAACTTACAACTTTACGACTTTCCCCACAAAACTTATTCATTTCGCTTTAATAAAAACTCGGTTATTACACTTCATGCGATAAAAGTTTCTCTCAAAATTGTCGCAGAAGAGATACGCGATAACCACTGTTCACCGAGTGTTATCGCACGCAATGTGTGCGATAAACACTGTTCACGCACTTTTATCGTACGTAACTGGCGCGGTAAAAATCCCTTAAAGATTTTATCGCACACCAAGGATGCGATAAAAAGCCTACGATTACTAAGGTCAAACCCACTTGTGATAAGGAAGAACTAATATCGTGCGATAATGATGAATATCAGATCAAATCTCAAGTTTTCTTCAAAACAAGTCCAAATAATCTGAAAATTCGTAGGGAAGTGCACGAGAAAGTTCTGAACAAGATTAATACTCGAAGTTTTGTCCAAAAACCAACAGAAGTATGAAATTCAATCCCAAAACAGTGTATAGAGCTCTTTTTCACGAAAATTCCAATTCTACCAAATCTGGATTGGATTGATGTGAATTTGCGGAATCAATTCACTCAAGAACAATCACTGATCAATCCCAAATCAATTCTGATCCATTTGAAGAACTCAAATGACCAAAATCAATCAAATTTGGCAAAAAAAATCGATATACTCAAAATAGGCTCAAAATCGTGAAAAACTAATCTAAATCAGAGTGAATTGTCTTGCTCTGATATCAATTGTGATCCCAGAACAAGTAATCAACACAATGATTGAATTGAAGATGTCATCCCTCTCATTAAGCTCAAATATCTCAAAGTACAAAATAAGAATGTAGAGAGTGTATGTAATAGTACTTGGAATGACATAATGGACAAATTACAAGATAAATCCTATTTATAGTAAGTAAACTATGAAAGTACGAAATAGACCCTTTTTATAAAAAAAAAATGTCTTATAAAATTGTCCTAAAGACCATGTGTGCTTACTTATGGGAATGTATATCTTGGTTCTAATTCCATCAACTACCCCTTTTTATACTTTTTTTTCACTTTAAGTAGTGTTTTTTCAAAATTTTACTCAATTTACTTAAATACATTTTTTTCTTTAGTCCATGATTATTTGTTAAATTATACATTTCATCTCAATTTTTCTTTTTCTTTTTTCACCATTCCACAAAACCCAATCACATCACTAATTAGCGAGGGATTGGGTTTGGACTCAATGTCTCGCTAATCCCTCAAAAATCCTTCCTAATCCGTCGTTGATCTCTTACTAATTAGCGAGAGATTAGAGACGGATTGGGTTGTGGCTAATCTCTCGCTAATTAGCAAGGGATTATCGAAGGATTGACTGCAAACAATCATTCGCTAATCCGTCACTAATTAGCGAGTCTCAATCCCTCACTAATTAGCAACAGATTAATGAGGGATTGGATTTGTGGTCAATCCGTCGCCAATCCCTCACTACTTAGTGAGACATTTTTTCCCTTACTAATTTCCGTCATTGTTAACACCAAATCTATTAGGTAATCATCATGAATCTCATTGATCTTGAACAATCTAGAGTTTACATAAGATTTATGCACGTTCTCTCTCTAGAATGCTCTCAAAGTCTCAATTCTCTCTCTAGATCTAAGATTGAATATTACAATGAACTCTCTTGTTACATATTTACAAACAAAGCATTAAACTAAACTACTTTGACTTTCTATGACTTTGCATTTCTTTGACTTTACAATTACATTGATTTTTCATGGATTTTTACAATAAATCTTGAATACAATATTTTACGCTAAGAGTCATTAATACCCAGTTTTCTTACTCATTAATCGAGTAATTCTCAATTCTTTCACTTAGGTACAAGTGTTATTCTTATGGTTTACATTTATTGTTTTTTCGTATTTCTTTATTCATTAATTTTCTTCTATAACTTTGTTGTTAGATTATTTAGTGAAATTTAGATTTTTTTTAATTATTGTTTATTATCATTATATGCTCTGGGATTTTTTTTTTAAATTTTAATGTTATTGTTCTTTTAATAACAAATTAATAAAATTTCTTGTTGATATTTGTTTTGGTAACTACCGTTAATGATTGACATAGTTTATATGAATAGATGTCCCCAACAAGAAAATCCGAATCGTGTTATTCGGATTTTAATTGAAAAAATCGTCAAGACAATATGAACAATTTGTAATTATCAATAATGTTTGTCTTTAATTGAAAAAATATACGTTGTTATTGTTGAAAATAAAAGGCCAGTTATGTTCACTAAAGTATTAAACCATTTGTCTTCCTTATTAAGTGAGTATTTTGCTTTTGTTATTAATTAACTATTCATTTTTATCCATGGATTAAGCATTAGAGATCTATGAGCAATTATTAGCAATGTAAATGCGTTATTTGAACTTTGTTAATAATTTTATTATTTTTCATATTTTGAGATTTATTCTTGAATTTAGTAAGGGAAAATTCAACAAGTAATATAACTGGGAAAAGATTATGTTACTGCACTATTTGTCATAGTGTACCAAGTAGAGGGGCCAAACTTAAAATTTCTATTTTGCAAACTATAAGTACTATTTTTCCTTGTATTTTGCATTAGGTCATTCCATTCCACACACACACAAGTACACATTTGCACTTTCCTCTCTACAGCATTCTTGTGTACTTGGAGATCATAGATGAATATATGGATGGCATTATGAGCTTATTGATTGTTTGATTACTTGTTCTGAGATCACAATTGGTATCAGAGCAAGGCAATCTATTCTGATCTAGATTTGATTTTGAGATTTTGAGCTATTTTTGTGTGTTCTTCACTTTTTCAATATTTTGATTGATTTTGACCATTTGAGTGCTTCAAATGGATCAGAATTGATCAGGATTTGTTTAGTGATTGTTACTGGTTGATTCTATTCCGCTTTAACTCACAAATCAATCTAGAACGGTAAGAATAGCTTGTTTTTCGAGAAAAAAATCTTGAGACACTGTTTTTAGATCGAAACTCCTATTTCTGTTGTCTTTTGGACAATAGTGTTAGTATTAAACTTTTCCAGAATCATATCGCGAACCTACGTACAAAATTTCAGCCGATTTGGAGTTGTTCTGCGATTTGGACTTATGATTATTAAGATCTTCATAGTTATCGCAACCTCTTGTGTTCGTAGATATCGCACCTCACAAAATTCATAGTTATCGCAAGTGTTAGTTCCGACAAGCTGTTTTATCGCATCTCGAAGGGTTTGAACAGTATTTTATCGCAAGGGTCTTTTGCGATAAAATTTGAATTGTTTTTATCGCAAGCTCTTAGTTGCGATAATTCTCCATTGTGTGTTACGACAAAGTTTGGTGTTGCGATAGAATTTGTTTGTGACAAAATTTCAGTTGCGAGAAAAGGTTCATTGCGATAAAGTAAGTGGTGACATTTTGTTCAGTTGCGACAAAGCTTGGGTTGCGACAAAAGTGTTACTTGCGACAATTTTGAGTTGTGACAAAAACCGTGTGGGAACTAATTTCTAAATCAGATCAGAAAGTTGCTATAAGATCGTTAACAAGTAATCTAAAATGACTACAAGAGATATGTTGGTAATAGGCTCAAAGGACAAACCACTTGTCCTCTTTCCTAAGGAGTTTAAAATATGGAAATACCGGTTTATGGACTACATTGAACGTCAAGAAAATGGGGACTACATTGTTCACTCCATTAAGGAAGGTCCCATGGATAAAGTTAGAAGAAGAGGACAACCTGCAGATGGTGATCCACCTCCGGCATTTGTTGATGTTCCACCTCATTTATATGATGTTGAACAAAAGAAGCAATACAATGCAGACAAAGCAGCAAGATCACCAGTTATGCAAGCCTTAACTAATGATATTTATCAGAAGGTTGACAGTAAAAACATTTCTGGGAAAGCCATGTTTGATGAGTTAGTCAAACTGTATCAAGGATCTAAGGTTAAAAATCAGATGAGGGTTTCCAATGCCATAAACAAGTATGAGAACTTCAGACAGAAAGAGGGTGAGGCACTTGATCATACATACGACCGATTCATTACAATATTGATTGAGCTTAATAGATACAACATTAACAAGACGATAATCGAGCACAATGTGAAATTCTTGAGTGTTCTACAACCTGAATGGAAGAAGTATGCTCATAGGATGAAACATAATGCTAGGTTAGCTGAGTTTCCTTTACAGCAAATGTATGAAACTATGAAATAGGATGAGGATGATGCTGAAGAGAAAGGGGATAAGATAAAGAAGAAAGAGAAGATGGATAAAAAGAAAGAGAAAAAGGAAAAGGAAAAAGGAAATTGATCCAATCGCCTTGATGTCAAACAAGTCTATCAAGCGATCTTCAAAGAATGTTAGTATTGGGTCTGACGAAGAGAATGAACAGTATGAATGTGATGGATTGGAAAAAGCTGAAAGTCTGAAACAAGCAATGATACTTTTGACTAAAGCTTTTCAAAAACAATTTGTGAAAAGACTTGGTTCCAACAATCAGAGATATGCATCAGGTACAAAGAATTTTGAGCACAAAGATCGTATTGAGTCAAGGAGAAAGTTTGATGAGAAAAATGATGAGCTCAAGAGGGATGACAAGAGGGTTGATGAAAATAAGGTATTTGAGAAAAGGGATGACTGGTCATTTCGCCAAAGAATGCTGGAAGCCAAAAGTCAGAGATTCAGATTATTACAAGAACAAGATGTTGCTTGCAAAACAAAAGGAATCTGGGAAAGCATTGTTGGTTGAAGAGGAGTACTGGTTGGATCAGACCGATGATGAGGAGGATGATGAATGAGCAGCTTTTGCAAAGATGTGTTTCATGACTAGAAACACTGAAGAAGAAGAACCAGAATCGAGGTCAAAGACAAATGAGGTACATCCCGATCCTTATATTCATTTTTTTACTCAACAAACACTTCTACAAAATAAATTAATTGACCTAACAGATAATTTGGGAAAATCAGATGAAACAATTTCCTATCAAAGAGAAAGATTAATAGAACAAGAGATTCTCATTGAAAATCTGAAAAAGAAAAAGATTGAATTTGATGTGGGTCAAGCGTATTTTCAAGAAAGAATGACTGAATTGTCAGAAAAATTAGAGAGTTCGGAAGCAAAGAGGAATGAGTTTGAAAATCTTCTTCATTCCTATAAAGATAGGAACACTGAGCTGAGTAATAAAGTCAAAGGTTTGGAAGAAAAATTATACAAAATAGGCCAAACTGAACAAATCACATGAATAAGCCAAGTGAATTACGGTATTTCAATTCTAAGTGGGGTGTAGGATATGACAATCCTCATTACCTGAAGAATGCCTTATCAAAAACCCCTACTCTTTATGAATTTGATTGGCTTGTTCTTATATCATTACATCCTAGCTATCAAATCAAATGGCTTAAAATGAATGGAGATGATTATGAGGCTGGGGAAGAAGTAGAGAGAAAAACCACTGTTAAGATGCAGCTTCCTTTTTATTATGGTTATGAAAATAGGAAGGCATTAAGAAAACAAGAAAACTCTGCCTAATGACTATTTTCAGAGTTATGTTATTGAACAACCAAAGGAGAAGGAAAATACTCAAAAAGAAACTAATGAAGAACCAGTTTTTGAGGCTAAGAGATATTTTCCACCAATGGTTCTTGAACAGAAACTCATTGATCTAGAAAGCAAGATTGATAGTACTATTCAGGATGTCAGAAATGACGACAAACTTGCTTTTGAGATCGAAAAGGAAGTTATGCTTACAGTGTTTTCAGAAAGCTTAAAAGATATGAAAAGAAAACTTGAGAAAATATCTGAAGACAGGGTTTTAAAAGAAAAACAATCTTCGGATTCAGATGTTTCCTCTTATAAGGCTTTTATGGGAAATACTATCGCCAGAGGCATGACAGTTTATGACCAAGAAGATTCTGAATCTTGGGATTTGGAAAGTCAATCTGTCAAAGCTCATCCTGAGAGGTATTTTCTACAGAAGAGGAAAAAGCTCTTAGAAAAGAACGAAATGAATTTCTCTATCCGAAGTCTTATGGTATCTTTCATACTTCTTTGGAAAGTGAATCTGATAGTGAGAATGTATGTGAATAAAAAGGTAAGGGAGTAAGTGAAAAGCATGTTCAGTTTGACTTTCACACAAAACTTCCAGATCATTCTGATTTTATAATCAAAGAAGAAGCACCTAAGAAGAATTTCTTTAAGGGTGAATCTTCAAAATCTACTGAAAACGCTTCTGCTAATGACTATTATTCAAAATCTAAATCCAAAAGATCATTACAGCAAAAGAAAAGAAAAACAAAAAGAAATAAGCAAAATAATTCTTTTCAAGCTCAACATTCCAAAGCTTACAACTCCTATCTTTCTGGTATTTCAGATCGTTATTTGAGAAACAATACGCGTCTCGAGTGGAGAATAAAGGAGTCCACACAGGATGTGGCCCAGAGAAAATCATCTCATGTTGCTTTTAATTCCAAGAAAAACAATTTGGTTTCTAATTTTAGTAATCATGCTGTTTGCAATAAACAAAAACTTGTAATCCTATACAAGATTTCTTCAATGCAACAACTGATTAATTTAGCACATGATCAAATTTGTTGTTCTTCGTGTGGTGTGGATGATTTTATCTGCAAGTCCGATTATTCTTATTGGTTTGGTTATAATTCCTATGGTCCTAAAAGATTTTATACAAATGGATATTATAACAGAGGTTTTCAAAGGAAAAATGTGAAATCCAAACCCACTGAAAATCCTAACCCAAAAGGACCCATCTTCAAATGGGTACCTAAAACCACTTGATTTCCCTTTTGCAACCCAATCATGTATGGTATTTAGATTCAGGCTACTCAAAGCACATGACTGGTAGAAAGGAGTTGCTCACTAATTTTGTGGAAAAGTATAGTGGTAGAGTCAAGTTTGGGAATGATCAGTATTCTCCAATTCTGGGTTATGGGTTATGGGGATATTGTAAAAGACAACGTCAGGATTACCGAAGTCAACTATGTCGAAGGTTTAGGGCATAACTTGTTTAGCATAGGTCAATTTTGTGAAAGATCTAGAAGTCAATTTCAAGAAGACCCGGTGTGCAGTTCGAACCGAAGTAGGAGATGAGCTTCTAGTTGGTACGAGGAAGTCCAATCTTTACACCATTGACCTATCAAAAATTAAGCCAAAGAATGACGTGTGTCTATTGTCTAAAGCATCATTGGAGAAAAGTTGGTTGTGGCATAGACGATTATCTCACCTCAACTTCTGTTACATACAAAAACTGATGTTGGGAGATTTAGTCTTAGGTCTACCGGTTCTGAAATTTGAGAAAGACGACTTATGTACCGCCTGTGAGAGGGGGAAGATGAAACGAGCTCCTCATCTACCAAAACCCGAGCCAAGTACACATAAAGTTTTGGAAATCCTTCATATGGATCTCTGTGGTCCGATGAAGACTCAGAGCATAAGTGCCAAACGATACGTGTTAGTCGTCGTCGATGATTATTCGAGATACACATGGGTAAAGTTTCTATGATCAAAAGATGAAACACCTGACTTGATCATCTCATTAATCAAACAGCTTCAAGTGAATCTCTAGCAAACGGTTCAGACTATCAGATCAGATAACGGGACTGAGTTTAAAAACAAGACTCTTTATGACTTCTTTAAGTCATTAGGAATTTCTCATCAATATTCTGCGGCCAGAACACCTCAGCAGAACGGGGTCGTTGAAAGACAAAACCGTACACTAGTTGAAACTGCCAGAACAATGTTGTCATATGCTGATCTACCGCTGTTTCTGTGGGCCAAAGTTGTGTCAATGACAAGCTATACACAAAACCATTCAATTATCCATCGACGGTTTGGCAAAACTCCATATGAATTGATTAACAATAGAAAACCTGTAATACACTACTTTCGTGTCTTTCGGTGCAGGTGTATTTTGCTGAACGATAAGGATAATTTGAACAAATTCAGTCCTAAGGGAAGATATGGCGTCTTTATCGGATACTCATCAACATCAAAAGCATACAGAGTTTACCTCAAATCCTCCAGAGTTGTGCTGGAAAGCATAAACGTCAAATTCGATGAGACTGAAGAGATGCCTTCTGTGCAAAATAGTACAGAACCCGTAATATCCTGCATACTAGTGTCTGGACAAATCCATCTAATGACGACTAAGTCAAGTAAAGATCAAGCTTCCACATCTAACTCTACTCCTAATGAACTCGATATTTTGTTTGAACATTTCTATGATGATTTCTTTGGAAGTAATAAATGATCTTCGTGTGTAAATGACATGAATCAAGTTGCTACACTGCCAGTACAAGCTACAATGTCAGGTCCTTCACCGGTACCGACATCATCCAACACTGGTGCAACGACTCCTGTATCTTCTCCAAGGAACACTATCATGACATCTACACAAGCAAGACAACAAGTATCTACGAATAGTGATTCTTCATCTGGTACAACTTCAAATGTCAATGATCAGAATACTGATAACATTCCTGAAAAATCAACTGAAGCAGTTCCTGAGACAGTGCCAATTGTCACTTCTGACAACCAACCAGCCTCACATCCGATACCGAAATTGACGATTGAGTTGAACTTTGATAAAGATCCTACCCTAGTAGACCCCAATCAAGATGTTATTTCTCTCCATCCATACTCAAAGAATTGGACACGCAGTCACCCAATAGATCTGGTGATTGGCGAGGTGTCTGAACCAGTAAAGACCAGATCTACAACCGCAAATGAAGTTCTATACGCGCTCTTTCTAAGTCAAGTTGAGCCATCAACAGTTCAACAAGCCTTAGAAGATCCGGATTGGTTAATTGCGATGCAAGAAGAGCTGAATCAATTTTAAGCTCTGAAGGTGTGTAGATTAGTTCCGAGACCCAAGGGTAAAACAGTCATTGGTACTAAGTGGGTCCTGAAAAACAAGAAAGATGAAGACGACATAATTGTGAGAAACAAAGCACGGCTAGTAGCAAAAGGGTATAGACAACAGGAGGGTATAGACTACGACGAGACGTACACACCGGTTGCTCGCTTAGAGGCGATTCAGATGTTCCTATCTTTTGCCTCCTACAAGAACTTCATTGTTTATCAAATGGACGTGAAGACTGCATTCTTAAACGGTGTTCTGAAGGAGGAAGTGTACGTGTCTCAACCAGAAGGCTTTGTGGACAAAGATAAACTAGACTATGTGTACATCCTTCACAAAGCTCTTTATGGTCTCAAACAAGCCCCACGTGCCTGGTACAAAGTCTTATCTACCTTTCTACTAGGATCCGGCTTTGAAAAAGGTAAAATTGATACTACTCTCTTTACATTGCAAGAGGAAGGTGAAATTCTTTTAGTACAGATTTACGTTGATGACATTATTTTTGGTTTGACTAACCCTACACTTTGTACATGGTTTTATAACATTATGATGACTAGGTTTCAGATGAGTATGATGGGAGAGATTAATTTCTTTCTCGGATTACAAGTCAAACAGGTATCTTCATCAATCAATCGAAGTACGTGTTTGATATCTTGAAGAAATTCAAGATGGAAGACTGTACATCAATTGGTACTCCTATGGCTCCAGGATCTAAAATAGGTCCAGATCCAGATGGTATTGATGTTGATGTTAAGAATTATAGAGGAATGATAGGGTCACTAATGTATCTTACTGCAAGTCGTCCAGATATAATGTTTGCAACATGTCTGTGTGCAAGATTTCAGGCTAAACCTAAGGATTCACACCTCGGCGTTGTCAAGAGAATCTTTCGCTATTTGAAGGGTACATCGTATCTAGGACTGTGGTATCCCAAGGGAACCGGATACGAACTCATCGCATACTCAGACGCGGATCATGGAGGAAGCATGCTGGACAGAAAGAGCACATCGGGGCATGTACAGTTTTTAGGAGACAAGCTTGTGAGCTAGTCATCTAAGAAGCAGAATTATGTGTGAACATCAACTGCAGAGGCAGAATATGTAGCCGCAGCCAGCTGTTGTTCACAAGTACTGTGGATGAAGACCCAACTCATGGACTACGGGTTCAAATATGAGAAGATCCCCATCTACCATGACAGTAAAAGCGCGATTGTCATATCTGCTAATCCTGTCCAACACACCAAGACTAAGCATATCGACATCAGGTATCATTTCATTAAAGTTCACGTAGAGAAAGGAATAATTGAACTATACTTTGTTACAACTGAGTATCAACTTGCCGATCTTTTCACAAAAGCTTTGGATGAAAAACGCTTTAATTTCTTAGTATCCAAGCTTGGCATGTTGAACATGAAAGTTTAACTTCCCTATATTGATTATATAATAGATGGAAATATGTGTATCTCAATCTAGATATTGTATCTAGATTGATACACTCAAATTTTCATCATATTCTATTCTCAATATATGTTATCTAAGCTTTCATGATTCTGTTGTTTTCAAATGTTTATTCAACTTGTTATTTTTCTTTTCTTTTAAATATCTTATCTGTGATTTGTTATGATATATGTATCTGCACAAGGTGTGTTCATGGTCTCAGGGGAGTTTAGTACAGATTATATGCACAAGAATAGGGGGAGTGTGTATACCTGACATATCTTGTAAGTTTAGATGGCATGTGACTGTTATTTGGAGAACACAAGATAAGTACTCTAATCTGTTTTTTACACTAACCCTTAAATGATGAAAAATAATTTTTCAAAATCCTTGCATCATTTAAGGCGGAGTGAAAATATTGTTTACAATCTTGTGTGCTTAATCAATTGGAAGTTGGACATCTTCCAATGTGATAAATCAATTTTTTGGAATTTTTTTGAAAAATGTCTAAGTGTTCATGTTATCGCAACACACTACTTGCGATAACAATGTGAACAGTGTTTTGTTGCAACCATTAGTTGCGATTAAACCTGGAATATGTTTTATCGCAACCCGTTGCTTGCGATAACATTCTTCATCGCAACTTTTGCTTGCGATAAAGTGGTGTGAACAGTGTTTGTCGCAACACCCTGTTGCGATTAAACACTGGGGTTGTTGTCGCAACTTGCCTCTTGCGATAACACCAAGGTTTATCGCAACTTTCTTCTTGCGATAACTCGACACTATGGCAGGTCAAACGTCGGACTAACCCCTTGATGCCACGTGTCACTCGTCTAAAAAAACCCTATAAATACAACGGTTTTTGAAACATTTGTCATTTTCCACAACTCTCAAACTCTCTCAAGCTCTCAACTACAAATCTGTGATTTTCGAAAGTTTGTTGTGTTCTACTCGATTCCAGTACGTTCAAAAGTATTTCGAGGTTAGTCTTTCATGATTTGTTCATCGATTTATCAGTTATTCATGATTCTGCAGTCGATTTAGGGTTTAAAAGTCGACCACATATCTGTCTTTTCATATTATGTCGATTATTCATGTGTATGTGTGTTTATAGTTGTTCAAAATACTAGGGTTTACCTTCTGTGTGCATTATGACACTAGTAGAATAGATAAATAATCGATTTTGAGCGAAAAATTAGATTTTTGGGTTGAACACTTAGGATTTATTCAGTGTTCAAAGTTATCGCAACTCAAAGTGTTCTTGGTGTTCATCATTGTCGTAAACCACTATTGTTCATCATTATCGCAACCTACATGTTGCGATAACATTTTATCGCAACCTTCATGTTGCGATAACAGTTTATCGCAATGTGTGTGTTGCGATAACCTTTCCTCGCTACCCCTTCCTTGCGATAAAATCACTGTTGCGACAATGTGTTTGTGTTTATTGCGATAACCCCAGAACTTAGGTATATTTTTGACAAATTTTTCATACAAATCATTTTTTAGGCACTGTAATGATTTGATACTGACTTAGATGGCACACCATGATGGTAACTCATCGGATGAGAACACACCTATCCCATCTCACCGATCCTCGCACCCGTCAGTGAATGCCCGGGACTTAGATGATGAACTACTACCGAGGAACCTTCATCTCGCACTACTTGACAACAATCACCACTTGGATCTAAGTGTTGCTTTTGACCACCGCGTTATCCTGGAGATCATCCGAGGCCATCCTCTCTGCACTGCACTTACCAAATTGATCACAGTCCCAGTTATTTATCTGCAACAATTCTGGCACACACTGACGTTCCATCCTGTACACCGAAGAGGCCAACATTTCACCACAATGGTCGACCACTTTGAAGTCAGACTTACACTTAAAAGACTTCGGAGAGCCTTGGTGATATGATCCATCGTGGCTAGTATTCAATTAACTAGAGCTAATGAAGACTAAGGCAAGCTTAAATGATGATGAGAAGAATTTGGGCCAATCATAGAGCATTTAAAGAGCCAATTTCATGAAGATTGTCATATTTTGGGCCGATCCAAAGAAGCATTTCGTGGATAATCATTTTGGCAACCCAAAACTGAGCATTCCTTTTTATTTAAGTCACCTATGGAAACATTTAGAAGTCCATTTCGTTTTTTTTGTCCTATAATAAAGATTAGGTTGTCAAATGTCTTTTAAGATAAATTACTAAATACAAGAAATAAGTCTAGATTAATGAATTAAAGTCATGTCTTTAATTCATTGAATTTAAGGTGATTGGTTACTTAAATTCATGGTATTAGGTGAGTCTTTTGGATTTTCCTTTGTATCCTATAAATAGAGGTTCATTGTAATCATTTGAAAACACCTTTGATTTGAATGAAATAGTGAGAGTTAAAGTCTTTTATTAGTTCTTTGTGAACTTTAGAACTTATCAAGTTATTATGTAGCTTGTGGCGTTCAACACTTATCAGTCAACTTGGTGGGTTGATTGTGGCGTGCACTTATACCAAGGTTCTTGCGTCTTTATAGGCAATGGGTCGCGGTTTCCACCATTACTATCTTAGCAACCATTAGAACGATCGGCAACACGTGTTCATACCCATACCTTGTCGGGCGAGATCACATCATTTGGTATCAAAGTCAACTCTATTGATTGCATATCCTTTTATTTTATTTTTATTTTTATTTTTCCTTTTGTTATTCTCGATTGCTTGGGATTTGAGAATCATATTTTGGTAATGGGTTTTGTCACAAGTTGGCAAGGTTCTTACTAGTGACTATTGAATTCTAAAGCAATCATCCTCTCATCTACTTTTCTTTTCTTTGGTTTCTTAGGGTCAAAATTCAAATATTAATAGTGGGTCTCATCACAAGTTGTTGGGGTTCCTATTATTGGATTTTGAGTTCCTTAAGGAATTCAAAAGTTTCTTATTTTAGTCATTTTCGTTTCTTACCTTTCTTTGAAAAAAAAAGAAAAAAAGTACAAAAAAGTCGGAAAAAGGAAAAAGAGAAAAAAAATATTAGACCAAAAAAAGATGAAGGAAACAAGAAAAAAAAATATGGAATACAAAAAGATATTCTTGCATTTTGAAGATGACGATTCGGGGCGAATCTTTTTGAAGAGAGAGGGAATGATATGATCCATCATGGTTAGTATTCAAGTAAGTATAGCTAATGAAGACTTAGGCAAGCTTAAATGATGATGAGAAGAATTTGGGCCAATCATGGAGCATTTAAAGAGCCAATTTCATGAAGATTGTCATATTTTGGGCCGATCCAAAGAAGCATTTCATGGATAATCATTTTGGCAACCCAAAACTGAGCATTCCTTTTTATTTAAGTCCCCTTTGGAAACATTTAGAAGGCCATTTCGTTTTTTTCTGTCCTATAATAAATATTAGGTTGTCAAAGGTCTTTTAAGATAAATTACTAAATACAAGAAATAAGTCTAGATTAATGAATTAAAGTCATGTCTTTAATTCATTGAATTTAAGGTGATTGGTTAGTAAATTCATGGTATTAGGTGAGTCTTTTGGTTTTTCCTTTGTATCCTATAAATAGAGGTTCATTGTAATCATTTGAAAACACCTTTGATTTGAATGAAATAGTGAGAGTTAAAGTCTTTTATTAGTTCTTTGTGAGCTTTAGAAGTTATCAAGTTATTATGTAGCTTGTGGCGTTCAACACTTATCAGTCAACTTGGTGGGTTGCTTGTGGCGTACACTTATACCAAGGTTTTTGCCTCTTTATAGGCAATGGGTCGCGGTTTCCACCATTACTATCTTAGCAACCATTAGAACGATCGGACAACACGTGTTCAAACCCATACCTTGTCGGGCGAGATCACATCACTTGGATCTACCTTATAGCCCTAATTTTGAAGACATGGTTCCAGAAGAACAACTTTTTGCTGACATCAGAAGTTTGGGTTACCAAGACCCACGCAACCCAGTTCTTACCAGCTCGTCAAAGTTCCAACGCAGATTCTTACCAAGAGTTTGGTACACCCTATGCTCCATCATCAATCGTTGTATGGCTTCCAAACATATCGGTCTTGACAAATGCAACCTAGTGACTCTCTGCATATTCCATGTCGTTGCCTTTAATCGCCGCATAGATTATGCCATTATTCTCTGGAACGAGCTGATAGAGCTAGTTGAAGATAAAGCCAGACCAGTCAAGAACCGTAACTTTGTGCCATATTAACAATTTTTCCAGATCATCATCCATCAGATTATAGAGGGCAACCAAGAGATTCCACGACGCCCAAATGCAGTCCAAGGCCCGAGCCAATGGATGCACTTCTTGAAGATGCCCGCTCATAGCGATTTTTCCCATATTACTGTTATACCTGAAGATTTCTTAGCCTATGCCGACCAACAGTCTGCGGTAGTTAGACAGTATAGGTTAGACAACGTACTAATGGTCCGGCCAGAACCGGAGGGACCTGCCCAAGGTGCAAACCAATTAGGATGTGAGGGTATAAATGTCGAGCAGGTTCAGGAACACGAGGTTCGTGAACGGGGAGAGGTGAGACGTACGATAAGAAAGAGAGTCGGGAATGTGGTGAGGACTGATGGTTGTTTGGCACGTTTTATTCTCATTTTATAGCATATTTTGCATCGTTTTTATGTTCGGTTCTAGCGTGTCTCGTGCATTTTCATTACCTTTTTGTTTAGTTTTTCTCTTGTCAATGCCTATCACTTCGTTGCAGGTATATTCACGTTTTCTACAATTATTTTCAGTGTGCAGGTATTTTTGGACCGGATGGAGAGAGAAAGGGAAGAAGTGCAAGCATTGTGGAGGGCGGAAAAGGTGAAGAAATGAAGTTGTAAGTTGCTCACGCCCGCGAGTGATTGGATGTGTGGCCGCGAACAAGAAGGAATCTGGATGCTGTCAATTTACACTGCTCGCGGCCGCGAGCATTATAAAGCGCGGCCGCGAGCGACGCTGCTGTCAAGTTTTTGTATTTTTTAGTCTGGGCTATTTTGGTCATTTGGGCCTGACTATTTAAGCTTTCTAGTGCTTTCCTTTTGGGCAGAGACCCCTATTTTTGCTACTCTTTACCATTTTAGGGTTTCCATTACGTATTAGTTTAGATTTTTAGCTACTTTTGGGATTGGAGCTTACAAACTCTGGATTTGCAGCTATGGCCATGGATGAACTCGATTTTTGAGCATCAATCTATGAATTAGAGAGTAATTGTATCTCCTTCTCCCTTTTATGCTTTCTTTCTTTTCTTAATTTGTGTTTATAGCTTAGATCTTTGAGCTTTGATAGTTAATTTCAATTTTCTTCAACTATTTGATTTGTAGTTCTAGATTTTCCAAGTAATTTCATGGTTCTTATATTTTCTCTGATTTTGGCTATGTCTATTCTTTGCAATTGATAATATAGATTCATTAACTTGTTCTTCTTTAGTTTTGGGTTAGAGTTTATGCTTTCTAAATTAGATTTTATCATTATTTTGATGTTTGTAATAATCTAGATCTAGGGTTTATGTGTCTACCATTTCTAAATTGTTTTGTTAATAGATTAGTCCTAGTTTAACCTTGTTTTTGGTTTAATATGTTGTTTTCTCCATTTTTGCTTGGTTGATTCTTAGTAATTTGTCATTTCCTTCATTTATGTGTGGTTAATTTCTTAGATTAGGGTGAATATTGGTAAGGATCTGATTTGTGTCAATTGGTTGTTTTAAGTAAACAATTTACTGATGAAATAGTCTTTGGTTAGCCGACTAATGGAAGTTGGAGGTTTCTAAAAGACTACTATTCGGTGATTGTTGAATTTAACAGTTGAGATTTAAATGGAAATTTGATTTTAACTTGGGTTAACCAATTGGTAATTATTATCACATCATGAAAATAGATGTGTTGATTGTTTGGGAATATTTTGTCTAGCTTAATGCTTCTTTTTAGATTAATCGATATGGAAATAATCGGTTTTCAATTAAGAAAGGTTTTTGTCGCCTTGGAAGAGGGATGAAAGTAATGTTTGAATTGGACAAATTCCATTTTGAAAGGTCTTAATCAATATTCACCATCTTAGGTAGCTTAGTGTAGGAGTTAATGTCTTTTAATTTCAAGTCTTAGTGCTAATTAGGTTTTCTTTAGAGTTTTATTTTAGTTGTTAATCTAGTTTTATTTGTCTCGTTAATTCATTATTTTGCTTAGCCTCGTTTAGTTTTAAATGTCGTTAATGTTAGTGTAGCTTAAGTGTTAGATTTTGTCATTTGATTCCTAGTGTTAATCCAATCTTCGATTCTTGATTACGCGCAACTAGCTAATATCGTGGGTAAACTGTGCTTATTCTCTTGTCTCCCCGTGTTCGACCCGTATGCTACGACACCGTACGCTTGCGGTTACAAATGATTTTAAAACTCAAACAAGTTTTTGGCGCCGTTGCCGGGGAGGCAATTAGAGTAACATAGAATATAGGTTGTGGTATACTAGGATGCGTTTCACTATCTTTTCTACCCTTTGTGATTTTGGTTTGAAAAAAAAATCGATACTCGTTTTTTTTTGGAAAAAAAAAATCAAATATGAGATTTTACCTTAGTCGCGGCCGTGAGAGTTATAAAGCGCGGCCACGAGCATCTATTCTGTTTGATTTTGTGTGTTCCTCGCGGGCGCGAGCAATATAAAGCGCGGCCGCGAGCACCTGTTCTGTGACAACTTGTTTCGTGGTTCTTTCTCTTTCCTTGTTATCACTATTGTTTGCGTGCATTTATATCCCCATATGTTTTTAACGATTTGTTCAATGTTGTGATCCTCAGTAGCCTTGAGTTTTATGCATAGGGGATCATGAGCATCGACAAAGTTACTTTTTGATCCCGAGATAGAGGCTACTGAAAGGAGGCCAAACTTGGAAAGAACACGAAAGTTGAAAGAAAAGACAAAAAATGGCATGACCAACGTATTATGCGTAGAGAATTTCGGGAAGGGGATTTGGTGCTGCTTTTCAATTCCCGGTTGAAGCTTTTCCCCGAAAAACTCTGTTCCCGTTGGTCAAGTCCATTTACCGTTACTCGTGTATTCCCCCATGGAGTTGTAGAGGTATCGGGTGATTCCCGTACATTCAAAGTTAACGGACAGCGACTCAAGCATTATCGAGCCGGCACGCCGATCGACAACCCTGTATCCATTCCCTTACCCGAACCCCCGCAAAACGGTGGCCAATAAAGTCAATCCTTTGACTTTCACTGTTTTGCGTGTCTCTTCTCCCTTTCGTTTGATTCCTCGTCAAGCTCGTGACGCTAAATGAGCCATTCTCCCCCTTGTTTAATTCTTCTCCTCTTCCTATCGCGTTTTTTGTTTGCACTCCAGCTCATTCTTTTCGTCCATTTTATTAATCCATTCATTTATTTTCGCGTTTATTCTTTTTCCTTTTGAATGCGTTTAATAATCCTCGTAGCTATTACTATTACTATTATTATTTTTTCTTTATCTGCATATATATATATAAAAGTATAAAAAAATAAGAATTTTTTTTTTGAAAAAAGGTTAGCCAGTTGCTCGCGGCCGCGAGCATTATAAAGCGCGGGCGCGAGCTAAGCTGTTCTTTGGTTTTGGGATAAGCTCGCGGCCGCGACCATTATAAAGCGCGGGCGCGAGCAGACCTTTTGTCCATTTTTCGCGTTGTACTCGCGGCCGCGACCGTTATAAGGTGCGGGCGCGAGCACCCAGAAGTATTTAAACTTCCTTTTTTTTGCCACTTAGAAACCCTAGCCACTAATTCCTCTTTTGCATCCTCTCTCTCCCTCTCATTCTCGTCCGGTAACCGCCACCATCATCCACCGTGCTCAGCCGCTCGTCTCCACCCCCTTTTCACTAGATAAAACCACAACCATCACAATCAATTTATTCTTCCCATCATTTTTCGTCTCTAAACCACCTCTTTTCCCTTCGTTTTTCTACTTCCAAACCCTAAAATTTCAAAACCCTATCCCAAATCTTGCTTCTTTCTTGCAGAAAATAAAAGTCGTCAATGGAGGTTGAAGGTTTTGCATTTGGTACATTCTTTCCTTTATCTTATGATTACACTACTTCTTGATGTTCTAGTTTTTTTGTATAGCATAATTTAGTGTTTGTTTGTGCGTAGTTTCTTGGACCACCACCACTGGGCGGGCATAGGTTTGTTACACATTTGCACCGTTATTTTGTTAATTTTTTGTTAAATGGGAAAGTTGAAAAAAGTCAGTTCCGGTGGACGTCCCCCAAAAGGTCCTAAGCACTTTTTCCAGTTCTTTGGAAAGTCGTATGATGGAGTTTCGGGCGTTTAACACTCCCTACTCCATCTCTTTTGATGATGTTAGTGAGATCTTCGAGTGTAAACCCACGGAAGAGGGAACCGTTATCGGTCCCAAATCCGATTATAGCTCACTATTTTCAGCTGATCGTTTCTGGAGCCAAATGTCTTACCAAACCGAGTTTAATGCCCGACTAGCTAAGGGCTCTAGCATTTTGCACCTAGCCTATAGGATGATATCCTCCACCCTGTTTTGTCGTGGAGACAGCGGGACTGTCTCTCACCTTGAGCTTTTCTTTTTATGGGCCATGACCAATTTCAATTCCGACATTACCATCGATGTTGAAGCTTGGATAGCCAACAAGTTGGCTAGATTGAGTGAGTCCACTTCTGGTGAGATTAGTTGTGGCGGTCTTATCACGTTAATCCTCATTTGCCCACCCCTTTCTGTGGCTTTTGAAGCGGGTACAACCCCTCTTGAGGGCGTAACTACCCTCTCGATCAAAGCCCTTCAGCGTATGCAAATGTATAGGTTTGTTAGTGGGCAGGGTTACTCTTGACTTGTCGGCCCCGATCACACACACCACTCTTATCTCCTATGTCTCACACGTACTCGGGTGACTGCTGACACCGACGGGCATTTTCCTCCACCACGATCAGCAAGGGGAGAGGATGATCCAGAAGCACCCACCGAGCTTGCAATCTCAAATTGATGCCTTGAGCGCCCAGTTACAGTCAGTAGCTACCGACACTCATCAGACACGACTTTTGGTTGGGGATATGCACAAATACTTTGCCAACGCGGGTCACTTCCCGCACCGTGTGTTTTAGGCGTTGCCTCTCTTTTTCCTTACTTCTATTTATAGTTTTTATTTTGCATATAGGGCTCATTTAGTTAATTGCATTTCATGCATGCATTCTATTCCGAGCATTGAGGACAATGCTCCTTTTTGCATGTGGGTGGGCATTCTTCTTTCTTTCTTTTAGTTTTATTTGCTTAGTCTATGAATTTTAGTGTTTGTATATCCTTCTTTCTTTCCCCTAAAAAAAAAATCCAAAAAGATTTTTGACGTATCTCCACGACATTAGAGCTTGTAGTAACCACCTCTCACTTAGCATGATCCAACTGTTAGGTATACTAGTGTGTTTTGCGGCGTATAACCATGTTGTAAAGATTTTTTTAGGAAACATTGTTTTGCTTTAGTTGGTCACTTGCACACACCATCTTGTATATTGTTACACGCCACCACTAGGATTAGCTTTCTTATCGTAGTCCCCCTACATTACACTCGTGACTACATGAATGGACTACACCTTATGCGAATTTGGGCCGTATTGGATTGACACATTCATAATCAATCCCACTTTCCTTCTTCTTATGTGTTACCTCCCATCGAGGTGTATCTTTAGGTGTTTGACAAAATTCTCGTTTAGGTTGATTGTGAAATTGCATAGAGGCCATCATTTTCTAATAAATCCCCAATAGTTAAAAATATATATATTGTGATCCCAGAACAAGTAATCAATCTATAAACATCAAAGAAGCCATCTCTATATCATTAAAATCAATAGCTCACAATTACAATGAAGAACTCTCTCTTGAGTGTGTGTGGCTAGTGTGTGTTGGATGACCTAATTTCCCAAAGGGGAAAATAGCAAACTATATATACCTAGGGTATAGAATAGCCCTATTACAAATATAGTCCCTCTACTTGGTACAATAACATTTAAGCACTAACATTCTCCCCCTTTGTACCAATGTAGAGCAAAAGATTTAGACGACTACCGGGGTCACGTTCTTCTTTCGAATACCAAAGATGATCTCGAATCTTCGCAGTTCAAGGCGGTAGTCTTTCCGGTATGAGATGGCTTTCAACACTTCGTTGATCAGGTTCTTTTCTTTCTCAGTGAGTTTTACCTCTCCACGCGCATCCAGACGAAGCTTACTTTCCAAGTGAAACATAATAATCTTCAAAGTACCCTCACAGTACTTGTTGATCTCAATAACTCTCATAAATCTTTTCTTTGAGTCAGTATCAACGTAAACAACCCCGAGCTCAGGCTTGTTCAGTACAGTGTAGGCAGGGATACCTTGAATATCAGATAAGCGTCTGTTTGGTCTTTTTAAGTTCACATGAGTTTGAAAAGATTCCAAACCCATCTGAAAGTCAGTGAGGTATGAATACTTCAGAATATTCTTCATAAACTTCTTCACTTTTCGAAAGGCAGCACTGTATTGAATTCTATACTCTGGACGCTTCTTCTCTGGATGGACAGCAAGACTGTTGTAAAGGCTTAGAAGATCATTCAGTCTCAGACTCTTGAAATCAGCTTCAGAAAATACGCATTCAGACCCATCTGATCTCAAAACCGTGAACTCAGGATAGAAGACATCAAACAGCTTCTGAGATTCAACTTTCAGTACCTTCATAATCATGTTATCTGACTTGACAGCTTCTGATCCTTTGTCTTTGTTCTTCATGACGTACAGAAATTTAATCTTCTTCAGCGATGGCCAGTCTTCAATCCCATAAACCTTCTCCAAGTTAATCTTTTGAACCTCTTGTACATACAGTTCTTTCCTCAAGGTTTCTAGATAGGGAGTTTGGATTGATACCCTCTCTCCAGTGGCTACATACCTTGGTTCAGCATCAATAATAACTTGGAAAAAACTGAGTTCTGCTTCAAGTACTTTATCTCTGATCTTTCCATCAGGTACAAACGGTGTTTGTGAAACTAAAGTACCTGAGCTTGGGCCTGCTGCATCTTCTAACTGTGGAGTGTCTGAGATTGGACCTGCAGAATCAACCTGTGTCGAAGCATCTTCTACCACTGTCGGAATATCATCTTCAGACTCGATATCCAAATCCTGATCCCCAGTTTCAAAGTCAATATCTAATTCATCCAGAGCTTCTATCATCTCTTCTTTAATCTTGTAGTTGAGCTGCTCTGGTTCTCACTCGGAATCAATGTATATATAATCTCGTACGAATTCATCCGCCATTCTTTCTTCCTCTGTTCTATTGTCTACAGCCGCAGGCTTTTCAACCCCATCTATGACATCAGCTAGAACAATTATTTCTGAATCAACATTCTGTACCACATCAGTCGCCGTTCCACCTTCACCTGTATTTCCCCCAGCTTCAGATTCATTAACATTACCAGTAGAAGCAGCAGCACTAGACTCTCCAACCCCTGCTCTCTTCTCCCCCTCATGTTGATTAGGCGGATCCTGATCATCATGTCTTCTTTTGAGAGAGACTTCAGATTCAATACCACATCTTTTTTCTACAACTTTGAGCCTGTTACTGATGGTGGTGAATCCATTCATCAAGGCATTCGTCATGTCTGTCACAGAGTCGGTTAGCTTCTGAAGTTGTGTTTCTAGAAGAAGTTGTGTATCTGTGGATGTTGAAGATTGAGGTTGGGTTAGAGGTGGTGTATGTTGACGAAGTAAGGAAATTAAGTCAACTTCTTCAGATGTACTAGAGTCGCTTTTGGCTAAAAGGCGGGATAACAGCTCAGATTTAAGCTGGTCTTCAGGTATAAGGTGTAGTGGGATAGATGATGGATGTTGTGAGTCTGGTTGAGCTTCTGATGGTTGTTCTTGAGGAGTGGATGATGATTCAGCAACATGTTTACCCTTAATGGCACGGCTGACTTCAGATGCTAACTGATCAACTGATCTCTGCATGTGTGCACGGTGTTGCTTGTACGATCTGTCTATAGCGCCTAGTGCAGAAGCCAGTAATGGTAGAGTAATAAAATGAGGATATGGCCCAAGCATCTGTACAACCTGTTGATGAGGAAAATTAGGGAAAATTGAGCTAACTTCCGGACCACCTAGGTTACCGGTTGAAGTAGCGGTTGTAGCAACCGTACTGCCTGTGCTCATGGCTGGCAAAGTGTTGACCAAGACAGGACTTCCACCCTGTCCTCGTGGGGCACCAACGAATGGCGGCCACACTCTGGGTGTTCCGTTTGGGGCACTGAAGCCCGCAACTTGGTGTTGTTCCAACAATTGTGTCCTAGGAAAGGATGTTCTACCAAATGGTCCTAGACTCAAAGTGCATGGAATAAAAGGCGGTGGCTGGGGCAGGAGCCTACCTGGTTCAATACCAGCAGACACCGAGTGTGTCGCCGATAGACTTTGAGCTATATCCCCTGTGGAAAATGAAACATCGGCAAATTGAGATGCCGATGAGTGGCTGAGTGGGGCTGTGCTATGCATGGCTGGGCGGACCACGACTTGTTCAATACGCAACGGCGACGTACGCTCGTTGGTAGAAGATGTGGCTACCCGACTCGGATCGGTGTGGGGAGAGTCAGTAGTTAAAACTTTATCTGACTCTATCACAGCGTCACTCATTTCTTTTCTCCCCTCATTCTCACCACTAACTAACTTTTCTACTTCTACTTGTTTTTCTACTTCTTTGTTCACAGATGAAGGACCCACAACATCAGAAGCAGTGTCGAGAAGTTCGGTGTTCCGAGTGTAATCAGCATCCGAACTCACAACACGTGGTCTCTTTCCCATATGTCTAGGAATCAAATTAACCAAAGGGTCATGACCTGAGTCATCATCGTCATCATCATCGTCATTTACATGAAAGAAGGGTTCTATCTCATCGTCTTGATTAACTGCATCATCATCAGGAGATGATGCAGCGGCATAAGCTTCATCCCATGAGACATCATCATCAAAGATCTGGGAAGGAGGTCGAGGCGGTGGTTGAGCTGGTTTCGAGGAAGATGCTTGGCCAACAGTCCGTAATCTTCTCCCAACTCTCTTTCTTTTCGTTCTCCTCACCTCTCGTTGTTCAGGAATATCCCCCTGTTCCTGAACCCCCTCGACTAATGGACCCTCACCTCCTAAAGGATTTGCATCGTGGGTAGGTCCCTCCGGCGCTGGCTGGACCATCAATGTGTTATCTATCCTATATTGCCTAACTACCCCAGACTGTTGGTCAGCATAAGCGAGCAAATCTTCACGTAGAACGGCGATGTGGGGAAAATTGATCTGCTTGGGCATTCTTAGGTAGTGCATGTATTGGGTTGGGCCTCTTGGGTGATTCTCTCGTCTTGGAATCTGATCGTTGTCTACCATGGCTTGATGAATCAAGATCTGGAAGAAACGCTGAAATGGTACGAAGTTTCGTCTCATCTTTGGTTTTAACTGATCCGCGACAAGCTCAACGATCTCATTCCATATCAAGACAGCATAGTTAATATTGTGGTTAAAAACAAATGCATGAAACATGCGCAGTGTGGATAGGTTTGTCTTGTCTAGTCCGGTATGCTTTGAGGTCATACAACGGTTGAAGATTGAGCATGTGGAGTAGTATATTCTCGGTAGGTAGTTCCGTCTAAAGGTGGATGAGCCAGTAAGTGGGGATTCTCTGGAGGTTGCTAACCCAAACTTCGAATGTCATCATAGAGCTGAGATTCAGGAACCGGATCCTGAAGATTCTCACTCGGGAGATTGTGAACGGCTGAGTCCCCTTAGCGTGAATCGGACATCGAAGTGGTCAAGTTTGGCAGTAAAGTGTGGTACTCGGGCGGTTGGATGGTATGTGAGTGTACTCCAGAATTATTTAAGATAGATTGCGGGCACGAGCTCAACTCTGGTCAATGCAGTCAGTAATGGGTGACCGCGAATAATCTCGATAATGACTCCGTAGTCAAAAGGAACAGCGAAATCTAGGTGATAGTTGTTGTGCAGAAATTTCACCGCATTAGAACTCGGAATAATCTCTTCGTCCAGATCATGTGCATTGACTGACGGATGTGATGAACGATGTGAACGGATGATGGTGTTGTCATCCGAGGCATTTCCATCAGGATCAGCCATCTGGAACAGTACACAGTTAAGAAACTAGCCAAAAACAATTCTACCTTGAATCTTTTTTTTTCAAAAAAAAAATCCTAAGTGTTGTGCAAGTCGCAACCAACATGAAAGAGTATGTCGCAGGCCATTGCGATGTCGCAATGCAAAGCTAAGACATGGTGAAGTCGCAACTCAAGTTTGTGATTAGGTCCATGTCGCAACAGGCCATTGCGACATGGTTGAATATAAGACCACTGCGATATGGTTGAAGGTTTGAAGCTTAGTTGCTTGCGACATTCATGAACATATGAATGTCACAAGGTTGCGACATGTATGAACACAGAAATAAACTAAGTGTTCAAGCCCTAGAAATACTTGTTTTCGCCCAAACAAATTAAAACCTACACTACTAGACTCGCCCTAGCTACGTGAACAAACCCTAATCGACTAAAAATCCTAATAAACACTAACACGCATCGATTTAGCAGATTTAAATAAAAAAACGAGCCTAAAACCCTAAAAACAGATCGAAACAGTGATTTAATTAATGAAAAAGAATGAGATTTGGAGTGGTTTACCTCGAAGTAGTTCTGAATCGATTGAATGGAATAGAAATGCATGAAATCGGCTTGAATCGAAAAGTCAGTTGAGAGTGATTTGGGTAGGGTTTAAGGTTTTGTGTTGAGATATGGTTGAAAAGTCAAAACCCTAAATTTTATACGATTTGAATTCTGGGACACGTGGCAGCAAATGATTGGTCCGAAGGTTTGACCTGCCACGTGTCATCAAGTCGCAATGAACAATACTGCGAAAAGACAATTGATCATGTCGCAACAGAAGGTTGCGACATGTTACTGTTCAAATTGTCATGTCGCAATACACGGTTGCGACATGACACTGTTCATGCCCTCAAATCCAATTGATTAAGCACGCAAGGTATTAAAACATTTTCACTCCCCCTTAAATGATGCAAGTAAGTTTTAGAAAATTGATTTTCATCATCTAAGGGTTTGTGGTTGAAAAACAGATTAGAGAACATACCTTGTGATCTTCAAGTAAGGAGCACAGGAAATCAACACTTACAATCTTAGTCAGAAATGCACACTCCCCCTGTTCTTGTGCATACTCCTTAGTTTGTACTCCCCCTGAGACTATGAACACACCTCATGCAGGCATAGATATCATAACAAGAAATATAAAGTAACAAAGAGAATAAACAATGAAAAACAACAAAGACATGAAAATAAAATATTTTAGATTGAGAATAGAATGCGATGAAAATTTGTATGTATCAATCTAGATAGAGATAACTAGATTGAACTACACATATTTCCATCCATTATATGATCAATATAGAATATTAAACTTTCATGTTCAACATGCCGAGCTTGGATACTAAGAAATTAAATCGTTTTTCATCCAAAGCTTTTGTAAAAAGATCGGCAAGTTGATGCTCAGTTGTGACAAAGTATAATTCAATCGTACCTTTTTCAACATGATCTTTAATAAAATGATACCTGATGTCTATGTGTTTGGTCTTTGTATGTTGGACCGGGTTAGCAGATATTGCAATTGCACTTTTACTGTCGCAGTAAATGGGGATCTTTTCATACTTGAAGCCATAATCCATCAGTTGAGTCTTCATCCACAGAACTTGTGAACAGCAACTGGCCGCAGCAACATATTCTGCCTCCGCAGTTGATGTGGAAACACAGTTCTGTTTCCTCGAAGACCAACTAACTAGCTTATCACCCAAAAACTGTATGTGTCCGGATGTGCTCTTCCGATCTAGCATACTCCCTCCATGATCCGCATCAGAATATGCAGTGAGTTCGAATCCTGTTCCCTTCGGATACCACAGACCAAGGTACGGTGTCCCCTTCAAATATCGAAAGATTCTTTTAACAGCACTCCGATGTGATACCTTTGGTTGTGCCTGAAATCTTGCACAGAGACATGTTGCAAACATTATATCTGGCCGACTCGCAGTAAGGTACATCAATGAGCCTATCATCCCTCGATAATTCTTAACATCTACATCTTCACCAAGTGGATCCGGACCTATTTTAGATCCAGGAGCCATAGGTGTACCAATTGAGGTACAGTTTTCCATCTTAAATTTCTTCAAGATGTCAAAAACATACTTCGACTGGTTGATGAAGATACCTGTTGAGAATTGCTTGACTTGTAATCCAAGAAACAAATTAATCTCTCCCATCATACTCATCTGGAATCTGGTCATCATTATACCCGAGAACCAAGTACACAATCCAGGGTCAGTTGAACCAAATATAATATCATCAACGTAAATTTTTACTAGAAGGATCTCACCATTTTTATGCAGAGTGAAGAGAGTTGTGTCGATTTTACCTTTCCGAAAGCCAGCACCAAGTAGGTAGGTAGATAAGATTTCATAACAGGCGCGAGGGGCTTGCTTTAGACCGTAGAGAGCTTTGTCAAGAATGTAGACGTGATCTGGATTATCTTTGTCCACAAAACCCTCTGGTTGAGAAACATATACTTCTTCTTTCAAGATGTCGTTCAAGAAAGCAGTCTTCACGTCCATTTGATAGACAGTGAAGTTTCTGAAAGCGGCAAATGCAAGAAACATCCGAATTGCCTCTAAACGAGCCACCGGTGCATACGTCTCATCGTAGTCGATTCCCTCTTGTTGCCTATACCCTTTGGCTACAAGGCGTGCTTTATTTCTCACAACAATCCCATCTTTATCTTTCTTATTCTTCAGGACCCACTTGGTACCAATTACCGTTTTACCTTTGGGTCTAGGAACTAATCGCCACACGTTCAATGCTTCAAAAGAATTCAGCTCATCTTGCATGGCAATGATCCAGTCCGGATCTTCTAAGGCTTGTCGAACTGTTGTGGGTTCAACTTGACTTAGAAAAAGCGCGTAAAGGACTTCATTAGCCGTTGCAGATCTTGTCTTCACAGGTTCGGAGACGTCACCAATGACTTGTTCAATGGGGTGACTCTTAGTCCATCTTGAAGCATGAGGATGAACAATTATAGCACCATAGTTGGGATCCACTAAGGTAGGATCTTTATCAAAATTCAACTCTATTGTCAAGGTAGGTTCCGGTTGTGGGGCGGGTTCATTGACAGGAGTGTCAATAGGAACTGCCTCCAGTTCTGCTTCAGAATCCTCACCATTGGCGTTAGAAGTTGTACCTGACGAAGAAGCACCATTCATGGATACATGTTGTGTTGCTTGTGGAGATGCCATATGCGTGTTACTTGAAGACGAAGCAGGAGTTGTTGCACTAGATGAAGGAGTAGTCAGTTCTGGTGTAGGCCTTGACAATGTAGCATTAACTGGTGGTGTGGCAACATTGCTCCTGTTAGATATAGATGAAGTAGGTTTATTACTACCGAAAAAATCATCATAAAAATATTCAAACAAAAAATCAAGATCATTAGGTTTAGAGTTAGAAGTGGATGCTTGATCCTTGTTTGAAGATCTAGTCACCATAGGACGAATTTGTCCAGATGCTAGTATTCCAGATATTGCGGGTTCTGTACTATTTTGCACAGAAACCAAATCTTCAGTTTCATCAAATCTGACATTTACGCTTTCCTTCACAGTTCTAGACAATTTGGGATAGACTCTGTATGCTTTTGACGTGAGCGAGTATCCGATGAAAACACCATCAATACCCTTTGGACTGAATTTGTTCAAGTTGTCCTTGTCGTTCAGCACAACACACCTGCATCCAAACACACGAAAGTAGTGTATTACAGGTTTTCTATTATTAATCAGTTCATATGGAGTTTTATCAAACCGACGATGGATTATAGAACGGTTTTGTGTATAGCATGCCGTAGCAACAGCTTCAGCCCACAAGAACAGAGGTAGATCAGCATAAGACATCATCGTTCTGGCAGCTTCAACAAGTGTGCGGTTTCGTCTTTCAACGACTCCGTTCTGCTGAGGAGTTCTAGCCGCAGAAAACTGAGGAGATATTCCTAATGATTTAAAGAAATCATCAAGAGTCTTGTTCTTGAATTCTGTCCCGTTATCTGACCTAACAGTCTGAACTGTTTGTTGACGGTTTACTTGAAGTTGTTTGATTAACGAGCTGATCAAGTCAGGTGTTTCGTCTTTTGATCGAAGAAACTTGACCCAAGTATACCTCGAATAATCATCGACAATTACTAACACGTATCGTTTGGCACTGACACTCTGAGTCTTCATCGGACCACAGAGATCCATATGAAGGATTTCTAAAGGTTTGTGTGTGCTGGGTTCGGGTTTCAGTGGATGAGGAGCTCGCTTTATCTTCCCCTTCTCACAAGCAATACAGAAGTTTTCTTTCTCAAACTGCAAAACTGGTAGACCTATAACTAAATCACCCAGCGTTAGCTTTTGAATGTAACGAAAGTTGAGATGAGATAGTCGTCTATGGCATAACCAACTCTTTTCCATAGTTGCCTTAGTCAACAGACACACGTCATTCTTCGGCTTAACCTTCGATAGATCAATGGTGTAAAGATTTGACTTTCGCGAACCAACTAGAAGTTCATTTCCTCCGTCGGTTAGAATTGCACACCGAGTCTTCTTGAAATGGACTTCTATGTCTTTGTCACAAAACTGACCTATACTAAATAAGTTATGCCCTAAGCCTTCAACATAATTCACTTTAGTTATCCTGACGTTGTCGGCCACAATATCTCCATAACCCATGATTGGAGCGTACTGATCATTTCCAAACTTAACTTTCCCTCCATCGTGTTCCACAAAATTGCTCAACACCTCCTTCCTTCCTGTCATGTGTTTTGAGCAACCAGAATCCAAATACCACACATGACGGAGCTGCAAAATGAGATTTAAACAGTTTTAGGTACCCATTGCCAATTGGGTCCTTTCGGGTTAGGAGAATTAACCTTTTTCTTTGAATTGTAGTGGTTATAATATCTATTTGAATAAAAACGATTTGAACCATAGAAGTTATAACCAAACCACGAAGAATAATCAGACTTGCAGATAAAATCATCTACACCACATGAAGAGCAACAAATGTGATCATGTGCTAAATTAATCAGTTGTTGCATAGAAGAAATCTTGTATGGAATAACAAGTTTTTGTTTGTTTGAAGCAACACGATTACTAACATTAGAAACAAAAGTGTTTTTCTTGGAATTAAAAGCGACAGTAGATTATTTTCTCTGGGCCACATCATGTGTGAACTCCTTTATTCTCCACTCTACCCGCGAGTTGTTTCTTAAATTACGATCTGAAATGGAATCAAGATAAGAATTGTAAGCGTAGGAATTTTTAACTTTAGAAGATTTAGATTTGCGCTTATTTTTCTTCTTCTTCTTTTTTTCTTAGCGGTTTTAGAAATTCCCCCTCGAAGAAATTCTCCTTGGGTTCATCTTCCTTGACCAGAAAATCAGAATGATCTGGAAGTTTAGCACTAAAGTCAAATTTAACATCCTTTTGTAGTACTTGCTTACCCTTCCTTTCACATGGAATGTCAATTACATGATCAACCTTAATGTCATTGGAAGAAGAGTTATGAAAGAAATCACAAGAATTTTCATTAACAGGTTGTTCCTCTATATCAATAGGACCAAAATCATCAAAGTCATCCACCATCATGCTTCTATTTAGAGTATTGCCCATGAAGGATTTGCATGAGGAAGCATCTGAATCAGAGGAAACTTTGCTAGCAAACTCTGTCATAGCTTCAGTGGATAAATTCGTCAATTTTCCCATAAGTCTTGAGATTTCATTTTGAAAGTATTCTTTATTGGACTCAAGATCATTTCTCTCTTTGATCAGAATGCTTTCTAAATCATATATTTTCTTTGAAAGAAAAACATTTTCAGTTTCAAAAGATATTCTTTCAAATTTAAATCTCTCTCTTTCTTTCTCAAAATTTTCTTTTTCAAGAAATAACATTTTCTGAAAATCGGAGACTTGTTTTGAGAGATTCAAGCATCTAAGTTCAAGAGATTTCTTTTCTTCTAAGCTTTTTGAAGACGAAACAGAAACGACTTTTTCAGACTTGTCTTTCATGTTATTTATCAAAACAGTTAGCATCACTTCCTTTTCAATATCAAAAGCAAGTTGATCGCCATTTCTGACTTCTTCAATTTTGCTTTTAATATTCAATTCAAGATCGACAAGCTTCTGTTCGAGTACCAAAGGAGGATAATATATTTTTCATTCAGTAACGGGTTTTGATACAGTTCCCTTTGGTGGCTGAACAACATAGCTTTCAAAATAGTCATTAGGCAATGTTTTCTTATCTTGCATTGCCTTCCTATTTGCCTGATCATAAATATAAGGAAGTTGCATGGTTACAGTTGTCTTTGTTTTAGTTTCTTCCTCAACTCCTTGTTCTTCCTCATTACGCCATTTGATCTTGAATTTAGGATCTTTTAGATACTTAAGCCAATGAAACTTGTATAAACAAGGTGCCTTTTTCAAAGCATTTTCTAAATAATGAGGATTGGCATATCCCACACCCCATTTAGAGTTGTAATATCTGAAATTCTTTGGCTTGTTTAGAAAAATGGTTTGTTCAGATTGACCAAGTTTATACAGCTTCGCTTCTAGATCACTTGCTTTTTCGGACAATTCGTTGTTTATATCTTTATAAGATCGCAACATTTGTTCAAGCTCATTCTTCCTATTTTCAGCAATTCTTACCTTTTCTTCCATTTCAGCCATTCTTCTTCGGAAAGAAGTTCGAGATTTTTCGATCTCAACTCGTTCCTTTTTCAAATCATCATTTAACTTGTTATGGTCAATGATTGTCTGTCTCTGAAGTTCAATTGTTTTATGTGCCTTAATGAGTTTCTCACTTTGTTCATCAAGTTTTAATTGAAAAACTTTAAACTGATTACCATAATGATTAATAGTGCAGAGATCTACCTCATCTGTCTCAGGCGCCGCATCAGCCTCTGAATCCTCATCATCTCTGCTCATCAAGCACATCCTAGCAAAAGCAGCTGTGTCTTCCTCTCCTTCATCATCTGTTTGGTCCAACCAATACTCTTCCTCCACTGGAAGCTCAATTCCTGACTCTTTCTATTCAACTAACAAAGCCTTTTGCTTGTAGTAGTCAGAATTCTTAACTTTCGGTTTCCAGCATTCTTTGGAGAAATGACCGGTATTCCTACAGTTGTAGCACTTCTGCTCTTCATCCTCTTTATCACCAAACTTCTTCACCTCCGGCCTTTTACCATCTTCCTTATGATCATCAAACTTCTTTGACTCAATCCGATTCTTGTGTTCAAAGTTTTTAGAACCAGATGAGTAACGTTGGTTATTTGATCCAGGAGTTTTTACAAATCTGTGTTGAGAGGCCTTGGAAAGAAGTATCATAGCCTGCCTTAAGCTTTCCACCTCATCCAAGTCAGCTTGGTCTAACTCATATTCTTCTCTCTGAACACTCTTACCCTTAGCTTTTCTTGACATCAATGCTAACGGTTCACTATCAAGCTCATCCTCTTCTTCTTTCTTCTCAGACCCCGCTGTTTTCTTTTCCTTCTTATTCTTCTTCTCGTTTTTCATCAACTTCTTCCTTTTCAGCTCAGCATCATCCTCATCTTGCTTTAAGGTTTCAAACATTTGTTGTAACGGAAGAGAATCCAGTCGAGAATTATGTTTCATTCGATGAGCATAATTTTTCCACTCGGGCTGAAGCACGTTCAAGAACTTCACATTAGTCTCCATGATGGATTTTGATACCTTGTAACTGTTGAGATCATTTAAGATAGTTGTGAAACGATCATATGCTTTATCTAAACTCTCACCATCCTTTTGCTTGAAATTCTCATACGTGTTGAAGACGTTTGAGACTCTCGTCTGATTTTCCACTTCTGAACCTTTGTACAATTTGATAAGTTCATCAAACATACCTTTACCTGTTTCACTCAAACTGTCAACCTTACGATATATGTCGTTGGTTAAGGCTTGCATAACCAATGACCTAGCCGCTTTGTCGGCCTTGTGTCTCAACAAATTGTTACCAGTGTAGTCCTTTGGTTGAATAACTACGTTGTTACCATCTGGGTCTGTTTCACGAACCTCTCCTAGAACCCCGTTCATCAAGGAGTCATGGATTAGAGCTCCATTTTCTTGTCGTTCAACATAGTCAAGAAATCTGTCTTTCCCAATTTTAAAGTCTTTTGGGAAAAGAACAGGTGGTTTATCTTTTGAACCAATAGTCAACATATCTCTGGCAGTCATTTTGGATTACTTGTTATTGATCGTTAAAATCTGATTAATCTGATTAGGAGTTACTTAAAGTTTCAAGTTTATGTCTCAACACACTCAATGTCTCAACCCAAACCAAGTCGCAATAAACTGAAGTCGCAATAGCTGAAGTCGCAACAACTGAAGTCGCAACAGCTGAAGTCGCAACAGCTGAAGTCGCAACAGCTGAAGTCGCAACAATTGAAGTCGCAATAACTGAAGTCGCAATAACTAAAGTCGCAATAACTGAAATCGCAATAACTGAAATCGCAATAACTGAAATCGCAATAACTGAAGTCGCAATTGGTAAAAGTTCACCCGAGTCGCAACTGAAGGTTGCGATTTGGTACTGTTCAACATGCAATGGATTGCGATATGGGACAAGTCGCAATAGATGATTGCGATATGGAAGCCAAGTCGCAATAGAAGATTGCGATATTGATGAAGGTTAGAGGATTGCGATATGTATGAAGATTCAAGGTCGAATTTTCAAAACAGATCAGATTAGGCTGAAAATTGGTGGGTATGTTCGTGAGGCTATTCTGAACAACTTTAGAACATCAAGTTTTGACCAAAAACCAACAGAAGATGGATTTTCGATCCAAAACAGTGTGCAGAAAGTTAAAGTGCGAAAATGAAGAAAAAATATCCAATCTGAGCTTCGATCCTTGTGTTTTTTGCGGAATAAAACACACAGGACTATCCTAGAAACAATCCTTGATCAATTCCAATCCATTAGAAGAACTCTAATGGCTAAAATCAATCAAAAAATTGTAGAAAATGAAGAACACTCAAAAATAGAAATAACTCACTCAATCCTAATCAAATCAATGATTTACAAGCTCTGATACCAATTGTGATCCCAGAACAAGTAATCAATCTATAAGCATCAATGAAGCCATCTCTATATCATTAAAATCAATAGCTCACAATTACAATGAAGAATTCTCTCTTGAGTATGTGTGGCTAGTGTGTGTTGGATGACCTAATTTCCGAAAGGGGAAAATAGCAAACTATATATACCTAGGGTATAGAATAGCCCTATTACAAATATAGTCCCTCTACTTGGTACAATAACATTTAAGCACTAACATATATATATATATTTTCCACTTGCAACCACTTTGAGCCTAACTGCTAGCCTTTCTTTTGAATACCCATAACACCCCAAAAATTGCACACTAAGAAAGAGAGTACGGGAATGTGGTGAGACGTACGATAAGAAAGAGAGTCGGGAATGTGGTGAGGACTGTTGGTCAGACATCAACTTCTAGACCTATCATACCTACACGAGTCCAAGTCTTTGCCGATGATGTAACTTGGGACTCGGATGACGATGCTAATCAAGTACCATCTGCCTCATCTCCAGATGATAAAACTTCTAACCAACCCCGACAAGATAATGATGGCAACTCCGATTCCGACTCCGACCACGACCCTGATGCTGACCTTATTCCAAGACATGTTGGTCGGAGACAACGTATAGAGAGTTACGATGCTGATTCCACTTGGAACATCACACTCTCCGGCGATATCGGTGACATAAGGAGGGAATAGGGAGTTGAAGTAGAAGTAGAAAATGAGAATGTGGTGAGCCGAGAGGAGGTGAGAAAAGAATTGTGAGAGATTGAGACAGGGTCGGACAAAGTTTTAACTACTGATCCTTCCCAAACCGTTACTAGCCGGGTAGCCACATCCACTACCAACGAGCGTTCGTCGCCGTTGCGTATTGAAACATACATGGTGGACCCATCCATGCAATGCACAGCCCCACTCAGCCACTCATCGTCTTCTTGATTTGCCGATGTTTCATTTTACACAGGGGATTCAGCATACACACTATCGGCAACACACTCGGTGTTTGCTGGTATTGAACAAGGTAGGCTCCTGCCCTGGCCACCGACATTTATTCCACGCACAATGAGTCTAGAGCCCTTTGGACGAACAACCTTTCCTAGGCCACGAGCGTTGGAATCTCACCAAGTTGTTGGCTTCCGTGCCCCAACCGGAATACCCAGAGTGCGGCTGCCATTCGTTGGTGCCCCACGAGGACCGAGTGGAAGACCTGTCATTGCTAACACCAAGCCAGCTTTGAATACAGGCAGTACAGTTGTTACAACTGCTACTTCAACCGGTAACCTAAGTGGTTCGGGCTTTAACTCCATTTTCCCAAATATGCCACAGGAACAGGTTGTCAGGATGCTCGGCCCGCGCCCGCACTACATCACTCTACCACTTCTGGGTGCAGTATTGGCGTCTATCAATAATTCCTACAAGAAACACTATCAGGCTATGCAAGAAACTGTTGGCCGACTTGCAAATCAAGTTAGCAGAGCCATCAAAGGTAAAGGAGTAGCAGAATCTCCTCCCGCTCCTCAGGATCCACCATCTAGTGCTCAAACCCAGTCACGACCACCACCATCAGTTCCATTACATCAAGTTCCAACCCATCTGCTCAAATCTGAGCTGTTAGCCAATCTATTAGCTCAAGTAGAATCCAATACAAATAAAGAAGTCGACCTACTGGGATTGTTCCGCCAACAAACGGAAACCCAAAACCGTCTTCCTACCAACACAGATTTCCAAAAGCTGAACGACTCAATCAAAGACATGACAAATGCCATGGTGTCACGGTACCAATCCTTATCCAATAGGATCCAAGTCCTAGAGGAGACATGTGGTGTTCAAGCTCAGGCCTCAAGAAAAAGAAGACATGACGATCAGGACGATCCTGATCAACATGAGGGGGAGAAGCGAGCTAGAATTGGAGATTCAAGTGGGGTAGTCGCTGAGAATGTTGGTGAATCATATCAGGAAGCAACGGCAGAGGGGGCAGATGGACAAGATACAGACGTGGTCCAGGTTGATGATGACGTAGTTCTAGCTGATGTCATAACTGAGGTTGAAAAGCCTCCGGTTGTTGACAATAGAACGGAAGAAGAAAGGATGGCGGATGACATGATCACTCATTATATTTACATTGATTCTGAGGAGAAGCCGGAGACTACAACTGTTCAGATAAAAGAGGAAATAGATGATATATTTGATACCACTGGGCTCAAATGATTGAATCCAATTCTGATGATGATACTCCTCAACCGCAACAACAAGCTGATCAAGGTACGAGCTCTTCAGCTCAACAGGCTCCAGAGGTTCCAGTGAATACCGATGGAAGGATAAGAGATCCAATCCTAGAAGCAGAACTTAGATTATATCATGATGTGATTGTTGCTGAACCATGGTATGTCGCGACTGGAGAAAGGGTGAGAATTTTAACTCCATTCCAAGAAAGCATAAGGAAAAATTTATTTGTAAAGGATGTTCAGAGGATTAACCTAGAAAAGGTGTACGGGATTAAGAACTGGCTTTCAATTCACAAGATTGAGTTTCTGCACGTCATAACAACAAAGATCTGAAGACAGATGTTGTAAGATCTGATAAGGTAATTGTTAAGGTATTGAAGATAGAGTCATACCGGCTTCTCAACGTCTGGTACCCTCAGTTTACGGTTAGAAGATCCGATGGCACTGAATGCGTCTTTTCTGAGCCTTTACCATTCCCTAGCCAGCATCCCTGATAAGCATGTTGAATGGTTTGCCGCTTATCAGAGTGTCAAGAGGTTCATGCGGAATATCCTAAAATTTTCTTACCTTACAGATTTCCAAATGGCCTTGGAAGCACACCAAACCAGAGTAAACCCCATAGGACCAAACAGGCGTCTGCTAGACATCGAATGTATTCCTGTATATACTGTTTTGAAGAAACCTGAGCTCGGAGTCGTTTACTTCAATCAAGACATGAAGAAAAGATTCCTGAGAATCTGTGAAGCAAACAAGTTCAGTGATGGAACCTTCAAGATGATCCAGATCAATCGTGAGAGTAAGCTGAGATTAGATGAAAGCGGGGAGGTAAAGCTCAAGGAAAAGGAGAAAGATCTGATCAAGCAAGTCTTGGATGCTATCACCTACCGGAAAGAGTACCGGAACGCATTGAGGAGATTCGAGATCATCTTTGGAATCCGAAAAAGCATGTAAACCCGGTGAATGCTTAAATCTGATGCCTCTACATTGGTACAAAGGGGGAGATTGTTAGTGCACTATTTGTCATATTGTACCAAGTAGAGGGGCCAAACTTTAACTTTCTATTTTGCAAACTATAAGTACTATTTTTTCTTGTATTTTGCATTAGGTCATTCTATTCCACACACACACACAAGTACACATTTGCACTTTCCTCTCTACATCATTCTTGTGTACTTGGAGATCATAGATGAATATATAGATGGCATTATGAGCTTATTGATTGTTTGATTACTTGTTCTGGGATCACAGAGTATAGGGTCACATTTAGCTCTTCGCTTTAACCTCCAAAATATCAGGGCTAACCCTATACATGTAAAAACAATTTGTGTTAAAATCTTAAAAAAGTGAAAGATAAATTAACCATTACTATAATTTTTATAAATATAATTTTAATTTTTAAAAACTGAAGTAAAAAAAATTAATAACCAAATAAAAAGTGTATTTATTTTTGAAGAATGATTATTAATTGTAGTTTGACTGAAATTTTGCTTTCAGTCTATATAATACGCGAAAGTTTTGTTGCAACTCTATCTAAATACTGAATAAATGCAATTAAATGATTAATGATTGTTTATTGAAAGGTAACTACAAATATGATATGAAGCTACTAAAAGGGCCATTACGGTATTAACGTACCAACCCAATTTCTTTTAAGTTTTAGGGTTCCAATTTTATTAAAGGTACAAAATGTGTGTGAATTTAATTTACAGTATAAACCAATTATATTATTATATGTTTCAATTAGAAAGTGACGGTAGATTCTCCGTGTACTCGCTAAGGAAAACCATTAACGACTCAGGCTTGACCGTTCTGGAGCATAGCACGAGATGGGATCGCTTGGTTCCCGGCAAAGTCAACCTACTGCTGTAGAGAGCAAGATTAGGGAGATTACCGACCAAACTAAATCTGATATGGAGAGGTGTTGGGCTTAAATCGGACTCGTGCCCACTTTGCCACTCAGCGCCAGAATCGGAAGACCACCTCTTTCTTAACTGTTCAACCAACAAGGAAATCAGAGCTAGGATTTCTTCCTGGTGCACAAAGTTCCCGTTCTCGGCTGGTTCTCTCTCAGACCTTCTTGACACGGTCGAAGCAGACAACTCAATCAACACTAAGTCTTCAATTCTGGGAGCCGTTATTGCTGCCTATTTCTAGGCCATATGGCAATTGCGAAATTCACTCGTCTTCAACAAAAAAGGGTCCCCGACTAGCATAATCATGTCCGAGGTAATGTCGAATTCCTTCATTTGGGTCAAAATAGAACTAGAAAGGGGGAGACTGTCAATTGGGACAAATGGCAATGTAATCCGTTAGAATTGGTGTGACGTTCTCTTGTACCCTTTTGTTGTATTTTTAGCTTCTCGCTAGCCTTTTGTGTTGGAATGAAATCTTGCCGTTCAAAAGAAATATGTTTTAAAAACATAAAATGAAGCTGATAATGTTATGATAATAAAAATAAAAATAAACTACAACTCTAATTTGTGTGGTATACCTAAAACTTTAAACGAGTCATTAAACGCAAAAAACTTAACAAATGGTCACTATATTCACAATCTGGTTTGAAAATGGACCATTTGATTAACTCAGATGAAAATTATCGGTTAAAGCGAGAAAATTTTGGTCTATTTGCCTTTTTTTATTTATTTTTTATTGAATATATAAGTTTCATGATACACATGTTTTAAAATATAGGCGTGAGATCGTGTGAGAAGTGCTCTTTTTTATGAGAAGTGCTTTTAAACCGTTGATCACTTTTAATCAAATACCCTTCCATGAATTGCATGCGGCTTAAAATGGAATTAATCCGGTGCATCTAGGTGCATCTTATCTGTGTTATCTCATCCTAATGTTCGTTAATTTTTCATCCTAACGGTTGATAACTCACTTCTCACCAAAACCCAACCCAGTATATTCATGACCTATTCATTCACCGCTACCCTAGGCCTCACCCCCTATTCTTCTTCTTCACCAACCCACCCTATCCTCTTGTAGTCATCTTCTCCGGCAACCCAAATCTGAATCAAACCATGATTTTAACCTAAAACCATCATGGAAATTCCCAAACCCATCCGAATTCTAAATTTGAAAAGTCAATCAACCTATGAAGGAAGAAGGGTGCACATCATCTCTCCCCATCATTGTGCCTCCACCACCACCTCGATGTATGTGTTTCTCTCTCACTCTCTTTTGTATCAATAGCCTTTCATGGGAGAGGAAAAAGTAGGGAACACTACCAAACAAACGACTTTTACCCACAAATATTACTTTCCGTCAGTGATTACCCACGGATCATCCAGAAAATACCAATGGTTCAGTATAATCCAATGTTTTTCGAGAAAATATCCATGTATCTCTCAGAGAATCCCTAGGTAATCTGTCACTGATTTGCATTACCTATCAAAAATCTACCCACCAACTTTTGTGACGGTTTTGTGACGAATCACCCTTTAGCGACAGATTTTTCAGAGAAAATCTCGTAGGCAAAAGTCTTTCGTTTAGTAGTGGAAAGGGGGTTGTTCACCATCAGATATACCCACTAATCCATCAGAAAGGCCCATAATTTGCGTCGGTGTTGGTGGCACGCAATATCAGCATTCAAGAACATGCTCCATGGACTTTGGATAGCTCGGAGAGACGTTGACCAAGATTCCCACGAGCAAATGCCGGATTGTTTTTGGATTTTAACTTAGGATTTTTTGTAACTTACCAAAATAATGGTTGTTTTAAATTGACCTTTAACTTATCAAATGTATATGTGTTGTGGCGTTATCATTGGGATGTCGATCGTCTTAGACAGAAAGGTTCACGTCACTTGGAAAGATGTGTTGAATAAGTAATCCGTGGTTACAATGAGGGATGCTCACAAGGAGCCTTTAAAAAGTGTAGCAAACGAAGGTTTGTTTTAATGATAAGGATTTCCCACATATATATGACAGATTTCCCAAAACCCAAAGAAGAAATCCTCAATAACCTGTTGGAAAATGGACACAGGGTGATTCATGCAAAATGTGCCTTTAGAAAAAACCATTGCTATGTTGTCCATAATCCATGGTTCACTGAGTAATTATTTATAATTATTATGAACTTCATGTTCATTCTTTGGTTATTTGAATATTTCTATATATAAATGCCACGAATTTCTGACTATCAATGAATCAACATACTTAATTAACCACTTGTGTTGTAGTACATAAAGCTTTTGGGGTTATAGTTTGTAATAGAAAATCTTATTTATTCAGGGTTCAAATTAAGCCGCTGCCAAATCCCTTGTTGCCATTAAGGTTCACTTACGATGACTTTAAATCATTTTGTGGTCGCCCGGGGATTAATCGGTTTGCTGGACCGAAAACCAACTGTTACCAAAAAATAAAAAAAACTATTATACCTAATTCAAAATTATTTTATAATATTTGATGAAAATAATATTATGTCAACTTTTGAAAGTAAGAGTAAGTTCCACGTACACTGTGTCATATACTTAGACATCATTTGGCCTTCATCAAAAACAATATCAACAAAATAGGGAAGCACAACATTAATTTAGTATACTTTTTATTGATAATAGGAGAAATTATTGATAACAGACAAATGAAACAACCAATAGTACTTTATCATTACATTGGTAAAGAACCAACAAACAAGAGATTAATATACTCTTTCATGGTCTTCCCCGGAAAAGTGAATCCATCGTCGTACCTGTAAACAACATCTATCATTCGTGCAAGATTAAGAATTGGGGCAAGCAAATCCATGGAAACTTCTCTTGGCTTGAGACACCCCTCGTTTATATCCTTCCATGCATTTTCAATCATATTCTTGAGTTCGTCAATAGCTTCTTTTTCCGACACACCAAAGGTCTTGATATATGCATCAACTCCTGTGGCTGATTGTCCTCTTTCACGCTCAAACTTCATACAGAAACCATGCATTATTAGTTTACGCAACGTTTAAGCCGCATATTCTCTAAACTTAATTAGCATTCTAAGTTGTTATAAAAAACCAATGCTAAACATATAAGTAATTCAGGTTACTAGAACCAAAATGCCAACAATTGTTCTTTCACGCCATATATATGTATATAGCGGATTTTGGAAACGTAAGTAGAAGTGAAGAAGGCAGAACAAACGAAACAAGCCCTACCAATTTTTTCTTTTGAAATTCTAATATACGATCACTTATTAATAAAGTTAGTATATATATATATATATAGAGAGAGAGAGAGAGAGAGAGAGAGAGATATGGAGGTCCAGGGAAAAATTAACCAAAAAAATGAAAATCTGAGGAACGCTCTTATAATCGTTCATCTAGAAAATATGCACATGTGCATACAAGTAAATAAAGCAGTCTTTTGGTTTTTATGCACGTGTGCATGTTACAAACTATTTGTATGCACATGTGCATACCATCTAGATAAACGGTTAATAAGGTGTTTCTCAGTTTTTCATTTTTTTTGTGCATGTTACCGGTTTTACCTGGTAAGTCATAACATCATCTTGGAGTCTTGAAATTAACTCCGCAGCTTGAAGAGTCTTCGGATGACTTTCGTACCAAGCCAATGCATCTTCACTAACTACATCACCCATACCCACTAAAGCAGATTTTGAAATAACATTGTAAGCAGAAGTAATTAAGCCATTCTTCATATATTCAGGAAACGATGCCACATATCCACTGTGTGTCCACTCAGCCTCTTCAAGATAACCTCTAGCAATGTCTTGAAACTGGATGCCATGGCAAAAAAAAGAACATAAAAACAAATAACTAGGCACAATTTAGCTAAAACCTGAATTGAGCACGAAGTAGAATAAAACCATACAGCTTGTTTTGAAGCAATGACACTATTTGCTCTTCCTTCTTTTGCTAGTTGTTTCTCAAGTTCAGCATATTCATCTAGGAGAATTTTGAAGAATGGTTTAATATATTCTGGAAGTTGCTCTGCAGCACCAATATCCCACCTGGAAATATATAGGGGTTAATATCCTAAAGTCATTGAGTACTAAGAAATAAGGTTTAATCAAGCTACTGGGATTACTACAAAAAATTGAGTTTATAAGACGCTTTTGGGTTTTTAGGATCTTAATTTATAGGATCAAATAAATAAGCGTCATAATATATAGAGTGTTTTATAGAATCTTAATTTATAGGATCAAACAAAAAAGCGTCGTATCTAAAAGTGTTACGATAAGTTTATAGGACGCTATTGAGCGTCGAACAAGGTTTTTAGGACATTTTTGAAATAGAACGTCGTATTAGCTAAGTTTATAGGACGTTTTAGAGAAGTGTCCTATAAATCCATCTTGTATACGACACTTGTGTTTATAGGACACTTTTTGAAATAGTGTCCCATAAAATAGTTAATAGGACAATTTATTTGAAAAATGTTCTAAAAAGTTTGTTACGACGCCCAAAAACGTCCTATAAACTTTTTGTAACACTTTTAGATAAGTCGTTTTTTTGTTTGGTCCTATAAGATACTCTATTAAGACACCTATTTATTTTAGGCGTCCTATGAATTCCATTTTGTTGTAGTGGGTATATATTCTTAAACGTCATTTTGTGAATAAAATTTGTAATATTAATTAACAAAAACACAAGAGCAAACTTGCGACTGCTAATTAGCATGAATGCGGTAACTATGGATATGCTGCCTGAAGAGGAAGACCAACTTTATGGTTAATACCTATTTATGGCATCTGTTAGAAGTCGAATCTCTTCAATAGTTGCATATGCATCATATGTGTCGTCGAGCACCACAAGAAACAATGTAATTTTGGTGGCGATGATTCGTGCCAAAGAGTAACGAGGCTCAAAGTATAATCCCAATATCCATAAGTAAATCTCTGGCACTCTATCTCTTATATATGGCGTGGTTTCTTGAAACCTCATATCCTTCCACCACCTGAAAGAGAAGTATATATAAAGAAGTTAAAGATTTTCACTTTTACAAACTTCGCATAATATGTTTCCACGTTTCTTTTTTTATATTTGTCCTAAAATAAGTGTCCAACACATATATATATATATATATTTAAGAGTTGTGGAAAGGGAGAAATGAAATAAGGGTAAATACATCATTTGTTTAATAAAAAAGTGTAATAATTATCACTACTACACGAAAGACTTTTACCTATGAATTTTTCCCTAAAAAATCTGTCGTTAAAGGGTGATTCGTCACAAAACCGTCACAAAAGTTGGTAGGTAATTTTTTTGTGGGTAATGAAAATCAGCGACGGTGACAGATTACCCGGGGGATTCTCTGGGTGATCCATGAGTATTTTCTAGAAAAACATCGGGTGATATGAGGTGAATTTTGGGTGAATTTCAATGGGTGAATTTTGTGGGTAAAAATCATTTGTTTTGTGGTGATATGCAAGCCTAAAACTGTGTGTCATTTCAATTGTGGACACTTAGTTTTGGACAGAAGCAGGGAGTATTAGAAGCACACATTTTCTCTTGCATTTCTTGTCGTTGTCTTCTCATGTGAACCAATAACATATTCTTTTTTGTTGAGAATAACTTACTTTGAGACAATGCGAAGTTCTTCCTTTAGTTGTAGCTGCAAATAGTTGAAGTGTATCTTTGCAAGTTTCAGTAGCGAGCCATGTGCGGAACATTCTTCTTCGTAGTTAGAGAAATACAACCTTGCCTCTACTATTGGCATCCCTTGATGGAAAGGTCTCCTCAAGGATTGTTTCACCTGTTCTGCAAGGTTACCTTTCAGAGTGTTTACCATGCTTTTAAGTCGAGTTTCAGTGAAAGCCGCGGCTTCATCCAAAATAGATTCTCCTCTTAATCTCAATTGTGAAGATTCATATAACCCTAACATACCCTTCACATCAGTGGTGATGTATTCCTTGAATGCACCCGAGTCCGAGTCCTTGAATTTGTTAAACACATCTGCACAATCATATATAACAAAATATCCATATCCTGTTTAATAACTTTAACACACTATAACAATTTGAGTTTATAGGACGCTTAAAATAAATAAGTGTCGTAATAGAGTGTTCTATAAGACTTTAGTTTATAGGAACAACCAAAAAAGCGTACTATCTAGAAGTGTTGCAATAAGCTCATATTAAGCTTTTGCGCGTCGTAACAAGGCTGCATGCTTTAGCAGCTGGGCCAAAGGCCCGATTTGCCTAGGGATTAGTCTGGGCCCAATGTGGTCTGGGATACCCTTCTCAAAAAAAAAAAGTGTCGTAGCAACTAATTTTATAGGACGCTTTTGAAAAATGTTCTATAAACCTATCTTTTTAGAGGGCACTTGTGTTTATAGGACACTTTTTCAAATAATATCCTATAAAATAGTTAATAGGTCGTTTAATTTGAAAAATATTCAAAAAAAAAACTTGTTACGACGCCTAAAGGCGTCCTATAAACTTTTTGTAACACTTTTAGATAGGACGTTCTTTTGTTTGGCCCCGTAAACTTTGGTCCTATAAAACACCCTGCAATTAGAACGCTTATTATTATAGGCGTCCTATAAATTCAATTTTGTTGTAGTGACAAACTATAAGAGTAGATCATGTTTAAAATCATGTTCCGTATATTAACTACCACTAGTGGCTAGATTTTGAAACCATGCATGTAGCTTGTTAGCTAATTGTTTCATCCACATAACGACATTTTAAACCTTTTTTGACTACAAGAAATGCTAATAAGGTAAAAAGTTAGCTAAAACTTGATGTTATTCAATATATATATATGGTTTTTTGGAGTGCATCATATCACCTATACAATTTTCATTGAAAGGAAAGACCCTTACCACAAGGAATTTTGTAACCAAGGTGGCGGAAAACTTGAAAATTAACCGAAATCGTGTACAAATCAGCTTCATCATAATCTTGCAGGTTGAGCTCTTTGAATTGTTTGTCAAGCTGTGCTTCAATCTCATGCAAGAATAGATACGTCAAACCAAGACGGTGTACAGAATAAATCAAACTTAGTTTCGTATTTGAATCCATTTCTGGATCATTGATCAATCTTCTCAATTCTTCTTTAGGCTCCTCCATGTCTTTGGCATATCCTTCCAATTCCTAGAAAATAAAACACCATTTTTTTCAAATTGAACATGCATGCCAAAACAACTGTTCCTGTGACTTTAACCCACAAAATTCATCCAGACAGTGATTACCCAGGATCACCTAGAAAATACCAATGGTACGGTATAATCCGATGTTTTTTCCAAGAAAATACCCATAGATCATCCAGAGAATCCCTGGGTAATCTGTCACTGATTTGCATTACCCACCAACTTTTGTGACGAATCACTCCTTACTGACAGATTTTGTAAGGAAAAGTTCATGGGTAAAAATATTTCGTTTAGTAGTGTTTCTAGTCTGTACTTAACGGGGAATCTTACCGAATTGTCAAGAGAGAACGATAGGAAGCGATCACCCCATACAGAAGGAGGGAAGTTGGCCAGAGGTCGCACTGGCTCAGCGGTTGCTTTGGTGCTTGCTTTGAGGGTACCATTAGCTTCAACTGCAGCCATATCAATTCTTGAAGAAAATTGATGTATCTAAGCCTCTATATTTGTTTGAATTATGATTGCTTGAAGGTGTTCATCACCACAGTGGTTACGGCCGTTTTTATAGGCCATATATACACACTCGTCCAAGTTGGTGTGTTTCCAATAATGGATGTCTAAATTCCACTGAGGAGTTCATTTTAGAAAGTCAAGATTGTACCACAGTTAAAAGCATCACATGTTGTTAATTTTCTTATTTTTAAACTATGGCTAGCACTTTTTTTTTTCTTATTTAAGTTATTTTAAATGAGGTACCCTTTATTTAAGCAAGTCATTGGATTATTTTTTAAAGTAATTTTGAAAAAATAAAATAAAAAATATACCTCTTTAATCACAAAGTCTGATTCCAGAAGTAAAATGTATATAAGAAAATATATTTTCTCAATTAATTAATATATAAAAATTATATTTTTAGAAGTTCATTAATATTTTAGAACCCAATTTCATTTTATTGATTAATTAAGGGCAATTCTAAGTATACCTCCTGCCACATTTTTGTATACCCCTCTCTCACACACTTTATTTTTTTAATTTTTTATTTAAAACTTACATTTTACACCCCTATACTTATTTAATAAATTTACTTTATACCTTTTTGTTAGTACACAATGTATCCAAGATTTAGAACTAATTGTAATTAGTCAATATTAGTCAAAGTCAAATTAGCTACGAGATGGCCTCCAAGAGAGAGGATTAGGGCAAAATTCTCATCTTCTACAATTCTTTCTCAATCAAGTTCTTATTGCATTAATCATTGTTACTTGAATCATTCTCAATTGGTATCAGAGCTTAACAGGGTTGAATTTGTGCAATCATTCCTACATTTTTATCAATTTTGAAGAAATTGAAGAGTTTTTTTTGAGTTTTTTAGAATTTTTGAAAAGTTTCAAGGATTTGGAATCTGTTTGTGTTTTCATCGAATCATGTTTATAGATTGATTTGATTTGTTGTTTAGAACAGATTTCACTTCACAAGGTTGAGGTTAAAGGATTAAAATCTGTTTTTGAAATACAAAATTTCATACAGAAAGATATTCAGATCTGGGTTTCATTTTTTTATAAGTTCATGGAAGTGGTTACTAAAATTGATATTTGATCTAGATTTCTGTGATTTGCTTGTTTTAAACCATCTAAGATCACTTCATTTTGTGTTTCTGATCATCGTGCAATATTCAGAATCGAGAAACAGCAACTTAATCTAGATTTTGAGTTTTGCAGATCTGAAAAGGTGTTCATCGAAGGCTTCAAGGAATTACGATTGATCTGGATTTTTTCTGTGCTTTAATCGTGTTTGACCTCACAGATATGTTCCTCTGTTGATTTCGAACAATTTGCAACAAACTGGACTGAAAAACACCACGAAATCAGTGAGTTTTGTCTTCGCCGGAAACCGCTTCATCCTGCCGGAATCTGCATTTTCTTCGCCGGCAAGATCATTGTTGTCGCAAGTGAAACCTTGTTGTCGCAAGTGGCAAAATCTTGTCGCAACTCTCTTTGATATCGCAACCTCAATCTGTCGCAACTTAAATCATATCGCAACTGTTGCGACAACCATCATATCGCAACTCAGTTGTGATAAACCCCATATCGCAACACATCATATCGCAACATTCATTCCTTATCGCAACTGTTGCGATATCGCAACATCTTGTCGCAACCACATGCTCGCCGGAAAAACGCGTTTCTCGCCGGAGAAATTTTTCATCGACGAGAAAAAAAAATGATTTTATGTTGCATGATTATTTTTTGGTGGTTGAAATCGCTTGTTTGATGCTCTAACAACACAAAGGAAGCTAAATAATCTAATTTTGACGTGAAAAACCAGAAGAAAAATGGAACGAAAACCATCAGATCGTACTTGGGGTGATGATGAACAGTAATTAACGGAGTCCGTTACGTTTCCGTTACGTTTATCACATATTTGGTCCTTCCGTTAACAGTCCGTTAAGTCCAGTTACAGTTTCAGGGTTTGACACTTTTGGTCCCTGGACTTAAAGTTTCAGAGTCTGTCACTTTTGGTCCCCGGACGTCTAGTTTTAAAGTTGGTCAGTTTTAGTCCCTGTAGTTTAGGTTTCTGTTTTGGTCAGTTTTAGTCCCTCTAGTTTTAACTTTCAATTTTTTTACAGTTTTAGTCCCTAGACTTGTAAGTTTTTTTGAATTTTTCATTTTTAGTCCTTGTCTTTGTTAAGTTTTAGTATTTTACACTTTTAGTCCTTGTTTTTCGTTTTAGTTTCATAAGTTGTTAGTTTTAGTCCTTATTTTTCATTATTTTTCTTTTTTCATCGTTTTTATCAGTTTTTGCCTGCATTTAACCATAACTGATATATTTTTCTCATATTTTGCAGGTTTATCGATTTAAGGTCCAGGTTTCCGCATTAATTTTTCGGAATTAATTTTTGGAGACAAATTTACAATTTGTTTTTCAAATTTTATTTCTGAAAAATTTTCTGACTTTAATCGTGTTTTCTCTGATCGTTCAAGCGCACAAATTCTACTTCTCAAGTATCTGTTAACGATCCGACGTTTTTAAATTTTCAGGTAACAATGTCTCTAGAGGAGGAAAATGCTATTCTCAAGGACATGACATCAACTTCCGACTCTCTTGTTAAATATATTCAAATACAAAAAGTCCAACAAGATAAGTTAGACGATTTGACTGCTCAACTGAAGAAATCAAGAGAATCAATTGCTTATAAAAATGATATATTGCAAGAGCAAGAGATTCTCATTGATAACTTGAAAAAGAAAAAGAACGAATTTGATGGGGCTCTAGCGTATCATTCGGAAAGAATGACTGAATGTGAAACGAAACTAGCGATTTCGGAAGCTAGGAAGAATGAACTTGAACATCGTTTGCGTGGTTATAAAGACGAAAACACCAAGCTCCTTAATGAAGTTATAGGATTGGAAGGAAGACTTTACAATATCGTTCAAACTGAACAAACAAGGGAGATAGAACAGCTAAAAGAAGAGATCTGTACATTACAGAAAACTAATCAAGATCTCCAACAACAACTTTCTGGTCCGAAATCACAAGTTGATAAGAAGACTTGTGATTGTGAATCTAAAGCCAGTCTGATCTTTCTTTAGAGGAAAAGAATGTTGAACTAACAAAGAAAATATCTGATTTTGAACAAGTGATGAGAAAGGAAAGCGAAGATATTCAAAAAGAAATAACATTTTTTTTGAAAAAGAAAAGGCAAGCTTTGGAAAGAAATTTTCTGAGTTTTCCAAGAAGTGTTTTGATGAAAAGAAAGCTATTGAACTTAAATGCATAAAACTTTCCAAGCAAAACTCTGATTTTGAAAAAGTTTTATTTCTCGAAAAGGAAAAGTTTGAGAAGGAAAAGGTAGATTTTAATGCTAAAAGAAAATCCTTTGAGACAAAGAATGTTGAGCTCTTACAGAAATTATCTGATTTGGAAAAGGTTTTGGAGGAGGAAAGAAAAGAGTTTGCTGAAAAGAGAGATATCTTTGAATAAGAAAAGAAGAGCTTTCAAAAGAAAAACATGGTAATTTTCAAAGAAATTGCCGATAAAGGAAGATATATGGAAAAAGACTTTGATGAAGAAAGAAACATCCTTAAGGCTGAAATCTCAAAGTTAACATGGAAGTTGTCTGCTTTAGCAACGGAAACTATGAAAGAGCAGAAGATCAAATTTGATCTACAGAAGAAGTTTGATTTGATTTCTAGAGAAAGGAATGTTCTGTCCGACAAGGTTCGGAAACTGGAAGCAATTAACATCGTTGAATTATCTGAACAATCTAGTGCCGATACTATTGTTCAATCGCCATATGATGATTCAACTGCTTCGGAATGTTCATTCAAGACTGATTCTGGTTCAATTCGTGAACATCTTTCTTCGGCAAAGTCCGTCAAATCAAGCACTTCTTCAAAGGATCAGATGCGCCCTTCTAATCTTTTCTATAACCATGCTGCTACAAGTTCAGATACTCCTATCTTTAAGCCTGTTAAGATGGTTTGGAAAGTGAAAGGATCTTCACCTAAAAGAGATGTGCCAAAATCATCTGTTCCTCAACCCGCCGTGAACAAGAAGAACAATGCTCCGAAAGGTAAGTCTTTTGTTAAACCTAATCTTATCTATTCTGCAAATCATTTGATTAGGTTAGCACAAAAGCACATATGTTGTTCTTATTGTGGAACTAATGATTTTGTTAAGAAAGAAGATGTTCAGTACTGGTATGGTACTTACAATATTTCTTCGAATCGAACTGCACATAACAAGCCAGGACCCAATTGGCAATGGGTGCCAAAATCTACTTAATCTGTTTTGCAGGTTTATCATGTGCGGTGCTGAATGCCTAATTACTACCAAACACATGACTGGAAAACAGAAGAGAAGTGTGCAATTTGAAGAAGAGTACCTTTGCTGAGATATATGCATAATTTCAGGGGGAGAGATTCTATATTTTGATATAGTTTATGCTTATTGATAATTCTTTCTATATGCTTCTTTATAGGGGGAGCGTAATGGCTTCTGAATAATTCAATTCAGAACCCGCACTTCAATGAGATTAATGGCTTCTAAACACGTCAGTTTAGAACCCGAGCTTTCAATGTGTTTGACTTCTGATTATTTCAGATCAGGACTCGTTCTTAATTTTTTTTTAAATATAAAAAAAGAAAAAAAAAAGAAATAATATATAGCCTTTGATTGTTTCATTTACTGATCTTGTTTTGTTAAGATTCTTTGCAGATTTTGAGGGGGAGCTAATCTGATTCTTAATCAGTCTATCATCATTTGAGGGGGAGCTGAGACATTTGACTGTAAGTATCTTCTGAACTCAATATGAGATTGTTTGAAAGAAGAACGACTTTCAAGCATGAAAAACATGTTCTTAAATGTTCAAACCACTTCTCTAATTCAAACAGATTTTATAATTTTAGAAGTGTGTTTTCAAATGTTTTTCATGTATATCTTGGGTTGTGACATCATTATTTCTGACCGTGTGTTTCCAAAGATTAATACTTGCGTATTATCTTGTCTATATAGTTTCAAGTATTCATACACACCGGTTCAGCTTCTTCTTGACTTTGTTATTACCATGTCTCAAAATGAAACAATTTTCGATGGTAATACTCCCGTTTGTATTCCAATTTTGTTGAGCATCATACATTCATTTCAGCATAAGAACTTATCGTTTCATTCAAAGCATGTTTATATTTGTTCATATAAACAAAAGATCCAATTCTTTGATACCCTAACCGTACATGATTATATTTCATATTTGATTTGATTGATACATTGTCAGATTCTCAAACAAGTCTTTCGAATTCATTTCATTCATTCAATATCCTTGTTTTGAGAATTCTTCGAAGTTCAAATGCTCAAATATTTCATGATATTCTTGAGGAGCATACATTCTGATGACAATGTTATTCAAAAGCTAAAGATTCATATTTGTTCAAGCTAAACTGTTGAACAACGCATCATTTTAAGAGAAAATTTCATGGGAATTAGTGTGTGAGATTAACTGTACTTCTATGGACTCACGTTAACCAGTGTTTCCTACCCAAGAAGTTATCCTTGAGTGATAGAGGGGTGAGGGGGTTGAAATCAAAGAGTGGGGGAGATAACTCATCCGGTTGAGTAATCTCATTGTGCTGAGGTAAAATGAAAAAGAGAGTTTGGTTAGCAGTGAGCAGATTAAAAACAGAAAGAGGGTGTGTGAACAGAGTTAAAAGAATACGAGAACTCTGCACCAGCCACTTTCTGAGCCGGGCAGCCACATTACTGATTGGTTCACATTCTTTGGTGACCATCATTGAAACAGGCAATTAGCCCATGCCAACTCTTGTTTTAAACCCCACCAGCTACTCATTTCTTTCTCAACAAAGAAATGTTTCAATTTTCTTGGGGATGCAACATATTATCTATCCAATCTTCACTCGGAAGGTTTGGATATTGAAAAGAATGAAATTTGCCCCACCTTCGCACTTCAATCATGCACATTGAGTCCGTGGAAAACTTGTTGATGTCTCAACAGTTTACACAATTTGAGCCTATATTCAAGCATAAGTTGCTTCAATCATTTCTACACTTGCACGTACACACAAGGAATAAGTTTTCTTGTCATAACGTTCATAGAAATTCCTTAGTGTTTTTCGATGATTGAATGGAAGCCCTGGAGGAGTGAACATCAAAAAGCTCATTTCCAAAGTACATTCATTGTACTAAGTGGCTTTGTGCAACTTACAGGCATTTTAACTGTCTCATCCGTTGTTTCAGGGTTACAACTTTCATATTATCTGAATTTGAAAAGATTCGGATAAACATGTTTTTTGGAATTGACGGTTAAACAGATCAAAAGGAGGAGATTGTTTCTGGTACTCAAAGAGAATGCTAAAACTAAACAAGAATTTTGATGATCATGATGCTCACAATCATCAAAAAGGGGGAGAAATATCAAACAGAAGAAAAGAGGGAGATAATTCGAATATCTCAATTGCTATCTCAATTTCCAAGAGTCAAAGAGATATTTGCAATAGTCAAAAGAAGATAAGTTCAAGACAGTTTGTTCAAGATGATCAAATGTGTGAAGATACAAAGACAGTTCGTGCTTAAAGATTATTCAAGAATGTCTTAAAGCTCAAAGCCCGTTAAAATCTCAAATCTCGTTTATAATTCAAAGACTGAAGAAATTTACCAAATGTCAAAGCTGCAAAGATTAGTAATTCGAAGATATAAATATTTTGTTTGAAGACCTTGATCAACGCTACACAGATTTGAAGTTCGTGTTTCAAGACTTTGTGACTATTGATTTCGGAAGAGCCTAAATGAAGATTAAAGCCGCCGAAGTGGATTCTTGAAGATAAAGCTTCTCTGAAAATTAAAGAGCTGAAGACTATCGTCATAAATTTTTTAAATCTTGAATCCATAGGGGGAGATTGTTAGTACACAATGTATCCAAGATTTAGGACTAATTGTAATTAGTCAAAGTCAAATTAGCTAGGTGTGGTCAAAGGTATAAATACCCATTAGTAGGGTTTGTGAGTGTGAGGTCATTGTGAAAAGGCATACGTGAGGTGTGTGTGTGAGATATAGAGATGGCCTCCAAGAGAGAGGATTAGGGCAAAACTCTCATCTTCTACAATTCTCTCTCAATCAAGTTCTTATTGCATTAATCATTGTTACTTGAATCATTCTCACTTTTAGTTTTCTATTTTTCATTTTACATATTTATTATATTAACACATATAATCGTATATTAACTAAAATACGTTAAAAAAAGATTTTTTAATTTTAACAAGTTATACCATTATAATCGTCTCGTCGATACCTTCGAAATGAGTCAAATATTGAATTTTTTTGATTTAATTATATTATAATATGTCATACGTTTACGTTATTTTTTTATATTGTTATTCGTCGATAGTTTCTTATTTTTTTATTTAATTATATTATTTCGAAATGAGCCCAATATTAACTAAAATACGTTAAAAAATACTGTTTATTTACTTTATATCCCTTCCCCTTTAATTTTCGGGTCGAAATGATCAGTTTCGGGTTAATGTCGGGTCGGATTAAAAAAAACTTTGATCGTTTTCTCAAAACCAATTAAAATAATTTAGAACATTAAAATCGAGATATATCACGCTGTATTGCACGAGTAGACTTCTAGTATAAATTTAAAACATATTAAGATTTCGTTCTAAAACGTTAGCGAACTATGATTAACAAGATCTCTTGATATATATTAAGATTTCTTATAAATATTTTGTTTATAAATGCGACATCACGGGTTGGCGGGTTGGGTCGGTTGGCGGGTTGGGTCGGTTTGGCTTCAAATTCCTTAACGTATTTTATAAACAAAATATATATATCGAATTCCTTAACGTATTTTAACGTAATTATGTATGTTAATGTGATATGTTAAAACGTATTTTTTAAACATATTTTAGTTAATATATGATTATTATGTTAATGTGATAAAAGTGTAAAACGAAAATTGAAAAAGTAAGAGATGTACCATATATGATATATAATTAAATAATTAAATCAAAAAAATTCAATATTAGGCTCATTTCGAACGTATCGAAGAGACGATTATCATGGTGTAACTTGTTAAAGTTAAAACATATTTTTAACGTATTTTAACTAATATACGATTATATGTGTTAATATAATAAATGTGTAAAATGAAAATTAAAAAAGTAAAAGGTATAAAGTAAATTAAATAAATAATTTTATGGGTATAAATTGTAAAATTTTAAATTAAGTTTTGTTTGTGAGAGAGGGGACCATATACGACAAGTTGCAGGGGGTATAAAAATTGACAGACCCTTAATTAAAGGTGTTGCTATGCCTACCCCTGCACAATTTTATACCCCCTGCAACAATGGTCGGCCACAACCTCCTCTCACAACCAAAAACAAACAAATTACATATTTACATTTTATAACCCTGAAATTATATAATTAGTTTACTTTATATCTTTTACTTTTTTAATTTTTATTTTGCACCTTCATCATATTAACACATAAAATCGTATGTTAGCTAAAATACGTTTTAATTTTAACAAATTACACCATTATAATCGTCTCTTCGATACGTTCGAAATGAACACAATATTGAATATTTTTTAATTTAATTATTTAATTATATATCATATATACTATATAAATATTTAGAACGAAATATTAATAATTTTTAGCATGAAAATAAAATTGTTATATTGTTTTATAAGTAAAATATTTATCTTTTAAGTATTTTCTCTCTAAAATTTTAAATTTACCATTTTGCATTTTAAATGGTATTTGGGATTGCTTATTAAAACAACTTATGCTTATCGAACGAACATTAAAATTGAGATATATCGCGTTGCATTGCGCAAGTAGACTTCTAGCTATATTATAAGTTTTTTATGTTTATTTTCTTAGAAGTTCTTAAGTTTAAAAAATTTAAGTGTTTTGAATATTGTGTACAATTATTATATGTTAGGACACAAAATGTCCTAATTATAAGATAGTTTTGTAAAGGGGTAATTAATAGTAATATGGGCTTGGATATAGTGTAATGGGCTTGGGCTTAATAGTGTAACAAGGGGGTATATAATGTTTAGTGTGTGTAATTAGGGTTAAGTGTGTGTTTATTGCAATGTAGCCTCCAAGGTGTTTGTGTGTGTTCTAGAGAGAGATCCATTCTCTCTCTAGGTTGCTTTCATCTTGAATAATACACCACTTTGATTATCTATCTTCTTGTTACCAATCTCTACCAATATATGAATCGTTGCCTTGTTAAAATGGGAGTAACAAGTGGTATCAGAGCCAAAATCGAAGAAATCAATCATCGATACGATCATTCTACAACGATTCATCATCAACAGCCCCATCTCGGTATGAAACAGTCATTTTTCGGATTTTTTTGTTGCACACACTGTTTTGGGATTGAAAAACACATTTCTGTTGGTTTTTGGACAAAACTCGAAGTATTAATGTTGTCCAGAATACCCTCGCGCATCTACGTACCAATTTTCAGCCCAAACAGATCATTTTTGAGGATTAGACGTAAGATTATTTGAATCTTCATCCATGTCGCAACCAACATGCCTTCATATGTTCATCCAAATCGCAATGGTCATATATTCATGCATATCGCAATCCACTGCTCATGAACAGTACCAAATCGCAATGGTCTATTGCGACTTGGACTCCAAATCGCAATTGTCTATTGCGACTTGCCCCAAATCGCAATCCACATCACGATGAACAGTACCAAATCGCAATGGTCTATTGCGACTTGGCCTCCAAATTGCAATTGTCTATTGCGACTTGCCCCAAATCGCAATCCACTACACGTTGAACAGTACCAAATCGCAACCTTCAGTTGCGACTTGGCTGAACTTTTACCTATTGCGACTTCAGGTGCTGCGACTTCAGCTATTGCGACTTCAGCTATTGCGACTTCAGTGCATTGCGACTTCAGTGCGTTGCGACTCTGGGTTTTAACATGATTTGTGTTGCAACAAAGGGTTAAAATGTGTAATCGTGACTGTTTCTAGAGATCAAGATGGTATCCTCGCCCAAGTAATCACCCATTCAAAAAATGTCCTAATTATAAGATAGTTTTGTAAAGGGGTAATTAATAGTAATATGGGCTTGGATATAGTGTAATGGGCTTGGGCTTAATAGTGTAACAAGGGGGTATATAATGTTTAGTGTGTGTAATTAGGGTTAAGTGTGTGTCTATTGCAATGTAGCCTCCAAGGTGTTTGTGTGTGTTCTAGAGAGAGATCCATTCTCTCTCTAGGTTGCTGTCATCTTGAATAATACACCACTTTGATTATCTATCTTCTTGTTACCAATCTCTACCAATATATGAATCGTTGCCTTGTTAAAATGGGACCAACATTATATATACAAAAAAATCAGTTTTTATCTTAAGTGTTTTGAATATTGTGTACAATTGTTATATATACAAAAAAAATCAGTTTTTAAAAACACTCTTTATATATATCGAACGATAAATAATTTGATTTGAAATAAAGAAAAGTTATTGATTTGAAATAAAGAAAAGTTATTGATTTGAAATAAAGTAAAAATAATTCGATTATAAATCGAACGAAATCGTTCGATCGTTTTCATTCATTTCTCTCATTCTCTCATTCTCTCACTCTCACTTTCACTCTCTCCCTCTCTCACTCTAACTCTCTCCCTCTTACGCAGTTGTTCTAACGCGCCAACATTTATCAACTCTGAAGGTTTTGCTCATCAAGAATCAGCGAGGCATAGCTCCTACTTCCCACGACAACCCACCCCCCCAAATCCATATCTTGATCAAATCCCGAGTTTATTTCATCCATACATCACACAAATACAAGATGTATTGGGCGATGAAAATTGTGGATTTAGAGCCATATCTACTTGTCTGGGTGGTCATGAAGACGAATGGGACAATATCCGCAGAGAGTTAATTGTTGAACTAACTGAGTATCAACCGTATTACTCTTATGTGATTGGCAGCGACGAGTGTCAAAGAATTTACGAAGCGTTGAATTTTTTCCAGAAGGGCGTCTTTGCACCACCTATGTATTGGATCGCTATGCCTGAAATGGGAATTCTAGCTGCTTCAAGGTTCAATGTCATACTACATGTTCTCAATATGGCAGGTAGTGTGACATACTTACCATTCAGGACACCACCTCCGTCATCATCCCAACACGTGTCAATTGCAATAGTGCATGTTAATGGTAATCATTACATAAAAGGGGAAAAGTCTAGAAAAACCCAATGGACTTTCATGTTTGGAATGATTAAGTCACTGGACAATTTTTTAGAACAAATAAACCATTAGACTTATTAAAACTTATTAAATAAATCCTTACACTTTTCAAACATATCAAATAACTCCTTTTCAATTTTTTTTTGAAAGGCATAGCGGCATCGACCCTTTCGATCAACTACCACGAACACAACGCACACACGCACGCACGCCTCCCCGGTGGTATCGGACATCCGAGGGCAGTCCACTAATCCGCCGCTGTCCCGGCCCAGCTTACGCTGGACCTAAGGCCCAACCACAGGCTGGGGGGTAAGCCCAGTCAAAGACTGGACCACCCAAGGACTGGGTACTTCTCATGCCCTCAATTGCCTCCCCTTGGAATCGAACCCGGGTAGACTGGGATACCATCCACAGCCCCCCCAGGATGTTACCGTCCTTAGGTAGACCAACTGAGCTAGACATGATTTGTCCTTTTCAACTTAAATGGTAACCTGCAACCTGTTTAGCAGGTTAAAAATATAAATTAGAATAAAAAAACCCTAAGTAAACTCAACGAAGGCTTCATCTTACAATCAATCGGTCGATCATTCCTCCTCACGCTACACCACTTCCGTCGCACCATTGTATACCACAACCCCGTCGCCACCAGTCCCCTCCCTTGCCACCGACGTACACCACCACCAGTCCCACCGCCGTTAACCATCACCAGCCCCCTCGTCACCGTCGTATACCAGTCCCTCGTTTGCATCAAAAGAATATGGTAACTATTCTCTTCACTATATAGAATCAGTTTCTGCAACTCATCGTCATCTTCACCGTTTCTTTCTGCAATTGTTTGTTTCTGAAACTTACAGTTGCACAAACCACCATCATCATCATCTCTCTTTCTCTCTCTAGTTTAATTAATATAAGAAACTTACAGCTGTTTACACCCCTTTCTTCTTTATATATAATAACATTCCATAGTTGTTGTATATCTTCAGAGCTAATGCTAAATTGGGTGTTCTTTTTACGAACGTTCTTATGTGTATATAAGATTCGCACAAATCGAGGGCTTGAAGATTGGAATTTTCAGGCCTGAGTACAATTAGCTTTCATCTTTTTTCCCGCGTTTAGTTTCTCTTTCGGTAATGGAGTTGTAGTAATTAATAATGGAATTGGTTTTGGGGAAGAACAAAAACGACGACCCATTCCTTTAAAGGTCTGATTCTTCTGTTGTCTTTAGTTTCTTCATTTAATACTCTGTTGCCTTTGTTTGTGAGTAATTGTATATGTAGATATCTTATCACATAATTTTATGCATTTTTTACATTATTAAGGCCTTCCGTACCCCAGCGGGGAAGGGGCTCGGGATGGCTGAGGTGGCTGCGGGGTGGCGCTACGGCTCGGGATGGGCTAGCGGGGCGGGACGGTGAGCGGGGTTGGGTTCCCGAGCCATCCCGAGGGTTTTATAAAAAAAAAAAAAATTTAATTAAATTTTTTAAAAAACAACCGTTGAACGGCTATTTCTTAAAAAAAAAAAAAATTCTAAATTTAATCCCACTATATATTTAACCCTCAACCTCTTATTTCTCACACCTCTCAACCTCTTATTTCTCACATCTTTCAACCTCTTATTTTTCACACTATCAAATTCTCTCAATCTCACACCTCTCAAACTCTCTCAAATTCTCTCAACCTCTTATTTTTCACACCTCTCTCATCATGAATCCAAACAAAACACCTACATCCCGTCGTAACCGACCGAATACACCACAATCGCAAGAAGATCAAGAGCTTGGTTTCCAAGCGTTTACACAACAAGGTTATCATCCGCAATTCTCGCAACAATTTCCGCCACAATTCTCGCAACAATTTCCGCAACAATTTCCGCCACAATTTCCGCAACAATTTCCCCAACAATATCACCAACAATTTTCGCAACAATTTCCTTACCAATTTACACGTCCCGGTTTGATTGACCAAGGTTTTACTCCGGCCAACTACAATCTTCCTTCACCCGCAATCAATCTCGACGACGAGATTGTTCCGGAAACCCAACCTTCTACCCCGAACTCACCACAATTTATCCCGACACAACAATCTAACCCGGAACCATCAAATCCGAGACGAACGAAAGCCGCCAAACAAACGTGGAGTAAAGCCGAGGAACTCGCGTTAGTGTCGGCGTGGGTTGACGTTTCGGAGGACCCCGTGGTCGGTAACGCACAAAGCGGTGGTAATTATTTTTACTGTTATTATTCTTATTATTATTATTATTATTATTATTATTATTCTTATTCTTATTCTTATTATTATTATTATTATTATTATTATTATTATTCTTATACTTTATTTTACATAAATGTAGGAAGTTTTTGGGCCCGAATCGGGCAAGTGTTCTTTACTCGCATGGGTCGTGAACCAGGTTATAGATCAACCCATCAACTAAATAGCAAGTTCAGCGACGTCAATAAAAGAGTTAATTCGTTTGGCGGCATCTACAACAACTTGCTCAGTAATAGATCAAGCGGGATGAGTGAGGCCGATATATCCCGAACGGCACACGAACGCTATGTAGCACGCCATAACGTTGCTTTCACTCACGAACAAGCTTGGGACATCCTAAAAAAATGTCCAAAATGGGGAGCCGTTCCAACGATGACGACAACTTCATCGCGGGGTTCAAAACGTACCCAAACTTCCGATGATGACGATGACGAGCCAATTCAACGACCCATCGGGAGAAACAAGGCAAAAAAAACATCAACGAGTCATACGTCCGGGACGAATACGGACGAAAGTGTTACTCAGTTGTTGACGACGTTCAACGACAAGTTTGATGGTGCAATTGAATACAAAATGAAAAAACTCGATGTCGAACTTCAAAGGTTGGAACACGAACGAGAAATCGAACGAGCAAAACGATTTGATGCAGACTTCCAGTTTTACATAACCCCGCATGATCACCTTTCGGGCCGCGCTTTGATGGCTACGCTAAAGAGAAAAGAGCAAATTAAAAAATATCATGATTGGAATGACGACGAGTAGATTTTTAAATTTATTTTGTAATTTTTAATTTTTTAATGAATGATATGAATTTTAATTTTTATTATTTATCTTATTTTTATTTATTAAAAATATATATAAATATTTTTATTTTGTTAAATAATTAAATGTATAAATAAAAGAATTAAAATAAATGAGGTGGCAAAGGGGTTTGAGGGAATGAGGTACGGATGTTTAGGGATCGTGAGGGATGGGGTGAGGGATGGAAGAAAAGCTGATGTGGCGCTGATGTGGCAGGGAATCTTTCACAGATAGGAGGGATGGGGTACTGATGGCCTAATAAGAGTGTAGTAGCTTTCACATCACTTTATTAACCATAGTACAGTAGCTTTGACATTCTAATATTATATTGTTCTTGGTAATACTTTGTGTATGTAGAATTGTATATGTGCTCAACAATGATGTATAATAGGTTGCTTATGGCGTGTAGCTCAGTTGACAATGAGACGCGGGACTTGTGTTGAAAATGTAAAACTAATTATGTTATTAACTCTGAATGTAAAAGAACATAATACAAATAAACCTCACTACATGAAACTCACACTCAAACGATTTACATAACAAACCTCACTACATTTAAACTCTCACACTCATGATCTTCAAGAGTTATGAAGATTTGGAATAAGAACCCTAATAGTACCTAAATGACAGAGAGAGAAATCGAGAGAGTTCTCTGGAATGTAAACATGAATCATATGAGAAACCCTAACATCGCATACTACTTATAACATCTAATAATTGCCTTTTAGTCCTTCAGTACTTGTTATTTTGCACCGCTACCCTTTTCTTCCTCAACCTTTGCAGCGCTGTCCAAAGCTTTGTTCCAATTGTCAATAATAGTCCTCACACATATTACAATTAAACAAAATATAAATAAACTAAATATAACATGTCAAGATTGATATGATTCATATATACTTTTAACACCCGCCCTCAATCTTGACATCTAAAAAGATCTAACATATTTAACTTCGAACACAAATAATTGTGTTGTTGTACACCAAGTGGTTTTGTAAAAATATCAGTTGGGTTATCCAAAGAAGGTACCTTAACCGGTTTTAATAATCCAGAGGTTATCTTGTTTCTAACTTGGTGTATATCAATTTCAATATGTTTTGTCCTTTCATGGAAAACTGGGTTATTAGCAATTTGTATAGCAGAATTGTTATCACAATGAAGCTCAACAGGAAGCAAATTTTCCAGTTTTAATTCTGCTAAAATGTTAAGAACCCAAATAATCTCACATAGGGCAGATACCATTGCCCTATATTCTGATTCCGCAGAGGAGCGTGAAACAGTAGACTGTTTCTTACTCCTCCAAGACACCATACAATTACCCAAATATAAGCAATAGCCAGTAACTGAGCACCTAGTAGAAAGACACTTACCCCAGTCAGCATCCACATAAGCACTCAGTTTAAAAACATCAGAAGAGGTAAAGTTTACACCTTTTCCTGGAGAACTTTTTAAATATTTCAAAACACGAAGAGCTAATTTGAGATGAGACTGTCTCGGTGAATGCATAAATTGACTTAAAATATGTACAACATAAGCAATATCAGGAGGTGTTGCTAATAAGTAAATTAATCTACCTATTAGTTTCTGATATTCAGTGAAGTTATCCAAAGGAGGATCTTTTAAATGAGATCCTGCTGAATCAGTGACAACCATATTCATATCCATAGGAGTACTTATTGGCTTACTTCCTAAATACCCAAAATCACTAAGAAGTTCAAGACAATACTTTCGATGTGACATACAGACACCTTTGTCAGTTCTCAAAATTTCAATACCCAAGAAAAACTTTAACTCACCTAGATCCTTGATTTTGAAACTTGATTGTAAATGGTTTTTTACTTTATTAATTTCTTCAAGAGAATTTCCAGTAAGGACTATGTCATCCACATATACAAGCAAACCCAAGTAAACAGAATTATTAATCTTAGTAAACAAAGAATAGTCGCTTGTACTTTGTACAAAGCCATGATCAATCAAACAAGCGGATAGTTTTGCGTACCATTGACGAGGGGCCTGTTTTAAACCATATAAAGACTTAACCAATTTACAGACCCTTTTGTCATTAGCAGAAAAATACCCTGGGGGAAGACTCATGTAAACATCTTCGGCTAAATCACCGTACAAGAAGGCATTGTTTACATCTAACTGACACAGGGCCATTGTTTCGAATAGCTAAAGCGATTACACAGCGTACAGTGACCATTTTAACTACGGGAGAAAAGGTCTCATCATAGTCTAAAACTTCACGCTGTGAATATCCTTTAGCAACTAACCTAGCTTTGTACCTCTCAATCTCACCAGTGGACTTGTATTTAATTTTATATATCCATCTACATCCAATTGGCTTTCGACCAGTTGGAAGTGTAGTAATAGTCCAGGTGTTATTTCGATACAAAGCTTCCATTTCCTCATTCATTGCAGAAATCCAATTTTGATCTTTACAAGCATCAAAAAAATTATTTGGTTCTACAGATTTGTTTAAAGTTGTTACAAAACAAAAATTATTTGGACTAAGAAAAGAGTAATTTACTACCCTTTCTATGCCATACTTGACCTTACCTTCTACCACATAATCAGAAAATTTTCTAGGAAGATTAGACACACGATTAGACTTCCTAGTAGAAGGTTCAACTAAATCACCCTCAGGAGGGAAACTCAAATGAACTCCACTTTCAGCAGCACGCTGGTCATTGGCAACCACATTTTGACTACCAGAACCTACCGATCCGGTAGACACATCTTGGGAATTAGTTCCCTTAGTGTGATTACCATTATCTATTGAACCAGTAGACACACCTTGGGAATTAATTCCACTAGTGCTACTAGCCTTACCTGAACTAGTAGCTTGACTTAGGCTACCAGAATGACCACGGTTACTGTTCTCAATTTGATTAAGACTACGAAAGGGACTGCGATTTTCATTTTGTGAGTTGTCCCTTGAATCATCATCGGGTATTTCAACAGAAAAATCATTAGTTTGAAAAATACTGTCAAAGAAATTTAAAGAGTTGATGTCACTAGAGTTGTGATGTTGATCATTGGTTTTCATTTTGAAAGGAAAAATAGTTTCATAGAATTTTACATCTCTTGAGATGACAATCTGTTTAGTATTCAAACTGTAAAGACGATACCCCTTTTGAGAGTTAGCATATCCGAGAAGCACACATTTCTCGGTGCGTGAAGTAAATTTATCGAGGTTATTAGGTTTAACAGAAAAACACAGACAACCAAAATTTCTTAAATGTGATAAAACAGGAGTAAAACCAAAAACCAATTCATACGGGCACTTCCCACTTAGCACGGAGGAAGGAGTTCTATTAATCAAATAAGTTGCAGTTAAGATACACTCACTCCACATGTTAAGGGGAATACCACTTTGAAACATCAAAGCCCTAGCCACATTCAAAAGATGTCTATGCTTGCGTTCTACAACCCCATTTTGTTGGGGTGTATAGATGCAAGTTGTTTGATGTAAAATACCTTTTGATTTAAAAAACTCACCAAATTTATTATTTGCAAATTCAGTCCCGTTATCACTTCGAAAAACTTTAACATGTTTCCCAAATTGATTAATCAACAAGCTGTGAAAAGAAACAACATTATCAAACACCTCATCTTTACTTTTCAACAGATATACCCAAACAGATCTAGTGAAGTCATCAACTATCGTAAGGAAGTATCTATATCCATCCCTACTAGGAACACGATAAGGACCCCAAAGGTCCAGATGAACAAGATCACCCAAGACCTTGGAAGTGTGATTAATGAGGTTAAAATTTTCCCTTGTTTGTTTGGCCATGTGGCAAATGTCACAGGGGGATGGTTGAGAAATATTACCTAAGTTCAGTCTATTATTCAAACAAGATAAAGCATGTTCAGCAGGATGCCCTAGCCTACTGTGCCAAAGTTGTCGTGAAACATAGCAGAAAATGGACATATTTGAGGTGTTACGTTTATTCTTTAACAGATTAGAATCAAACATCTCACCCTTATTTGTTTGGTCAAAAAAATATAAGCCTCCATTTTCACTACCAGTCCCCACTATTCTCATGGGACGTGAACCCTGAACCAAGTAACATTTGAATTCATCAAAAACAACCAAAATTTTACTGTCCCTAGCAAGTTTATGAACAAATAGAAGATTGACATGAAAATCTCGTATAACAAGCACATCAAACAACATCACATCATCATTTAATCTGTAATTTCCTATGTTATTAATTTTTGCCTCTTCCCCATTAGGTTGAGTCACTCTTAAATTCAAGTCTGATATGTCAACAACATTTTCTAAATGAGAAATAGATGATGTCATGTGCATGTGTTGATTAGCACCAGAATCAATAATCCATTGGTTTTGAGTAAACTTTGAAACATGGGCCATATTGGCAAACAACCTACCTGCCATATTGGCAGTAACACCTTCATTTTGCTTCTAATCCAAAAGGGAAAGTAATTTGATGATTTGCTCTTCTGTAAGAGACTTGGAACTAGAAGCACTAACAGGAGCTTCAGTGCTGCATGCATTACTAGAAGGAGGTTTTGAGAATTGATTTGTCTTAGATTTGGTAAATTGAAAATCTTTTGGAAACCCTATTAGTTTGAAGCATCTTTCTATGGTGTGAACTGTCACACCACAGTACTTACAAACTAAAGGTGATTTTTCTGGCATTTTCTTATTATCAAGAGGTTTACTGAAAAAAGCTGTATTCTGAGTTTTAGATTCTGAAAAGGGACGAGTCGCACCACGGTGTGACTCTTCTCTAGAAACCAAAGAAAAGGCAGTTTTAACTGATGGTAATGGATCTGTTGTTAAAATATTACTCCTAACTTGCATGTACACATCATCCAGTCCCATTAAGAATTGCATTAGTTTTATCAATTGATTATGTTTAGTAAAATCATGAGAAGCATTACAAGAACATGCTGGAAGTTTAACTAATGCATCAAATTGCTTCCATAGGGCATTTAATTTGTGATAGTAATCTGAAACAGAAGACCCATGCTGAGTAAGAGAATTTATCTTTTGATATAGATTGAAGGTTACAGATCCATCAATCTTGTCATAGGTTTCTTTTAATTCTCCCCAGACATCAGAAGCAATCTTAGAAAAAACTTGACTAGCAAATAATTCCTCAGATACAGAACCAAGGATCCAGGACAACACAACAGAATTACATCTATCCCATTGTTTTCTTAAGATTTCATTATCGGTGGGATGAAGAACAGTTTTATCAACGAAACCAAGTTTATTCTTAGTTTCCAAAGCCAATATCATAGCACACGCCCATACTTTATAATTGTCTGTGCCAGTTAACTTCATATTGAGAATGGACACACCAGAGGTGTCACTAGGGTAAAGGTAATTATGTTATTAACTCTGAATGTAAAAGAACAGAATACAAATAAACCTCACTACATGAAACTCACACTCAAACGATTTACATAACAAACCTCACTACATTTAAACTCTCACACTCATGATCTTCAAGAGTTATGAAGATTTGGAATAAGAACCCTAATAGTACCTAAATGACAGAGAGAGAAATTGAGAGAGTTCTTTGGAATGTAAACATGAATCATATGAGAAACCCTAACATCGCATACTACTTATAACATCTAATAATTGCCTTTTAGTCCTTCAGTACTTGTTATTTTGCACCGCTACCCTTTCTTCCTCAACCTTTGCAATGCTATCCAAAGCTTTGTTCCAATTGTCAATAATAGTCCTCGCACATATTACAATTAAACAAAATATAAATAAACTAAATATAACATGTCAAGATTGATATGATTCATATATACTTTTAACAACTTGCCCAATAACTAACAGGTCCTGGGTTCGAGCCCATGCCCCCCCTCCCCCCCCCCCGCGTTAGCCACAACCGCTGAGTGAGTCTCAAAATGCCCCCTCATACGGATGCCCGAGTAGGCAGAGTCAGGTATGGGGCCGGTCAGGGTTGCCGGTATCAACCTTTTTGCCCAATGATGTATAAGAGGTTGCGTTATTCTTATTTACAGGATAACATCCGATTGTAATGATGGTGCGTGCAAGTGATGTAACTTTGTTTGGTTTTTTCGTATTTTTTTCAATTATTTTTTAACTCATTAACCAATTTTATAAGTCATAAGAATGTATGTAACAGGTTTTAGAAAGTCCAATGGTTTATTTAACAGGTTCTGAAAAGTGCAATGGTTTATTTGTTCCAAAAAATTGTCCAAGGACATAATCACTCCAAACAGGAAAGTCCATTGGGTTTTATAGACTTTTCCCTACATAAAAGTGGTATTAAACGGAGAATACCCAATGCCCACACTCACACACCATTGGACACGTTGTCGATTTCCAGTTGCAAGTACATGGATCGACCCATACAAACGTAGATTAGATATGTATAAAAAAATATATAGAGCGTACTCGTACTCGTGAATATATTGATTTAAATGAGTAATCAAAGTTGGAATTTGTTGGAATAAAAAGTATTTTTTTTAACGTATTTTAGTTAATATTGAGCTCATTTCGAAATAGTATAATTAAATAAAAAAATAAGAAGGTATCGACGAATAACAATATAAAAAAATAACGTAAACGTATGACATATAATTAAATAATTAAATCAAAAAATATTCAATATTGGGCTCATTTCGAAGGTATCGACGAGACGATTATAATGGTATAACTTGTTAAAATAAAAAAAATCTTTTTTTAACGTATTTTAGTTAATATACGATTATATGTGTTAATATAATAAAGATGTAAAATGAAAAATAGAAAACTAAAAGTTATAAAGTAAATTTATTAAATAAGTATAGAGGTGTAAAATGTAACTTTTAAAAAAAATTAAAAAAGTGAAGTGTGTGAGAGAAGGGGGTATACAAAAAGTGGCCGGGGGTATACTTAGAATTTGCCTTAATTAATCTAAGAGTAAAGTTCACTTTTCATCCATGATGTTTGACTATTTCAATAGTGTTCGTTCCTCACATTTGTTTCAACATATTTGTCCTTCACGTTTGACACCCTTCAATGGTTTTCATCCATCGACCTAATGCCGTTCTTTTTTTCCATTAAGACCTCCCCACGTGCTTTGCACACGAGGGTAGTTTAATGTTTTCATTGTTTATTTTATTTCCCTCCCATTTGTTTAATGCTTATGAGTAGGGCTGTAAACGAACCGAACGTTCAGCGAACCGTTCGTGAACCGTTCGGCGGGAAGTTCGTTTATGTTCGTTTATTTAATAAATGAACGAACATGAACAATTTTTTTTGTTCGTTTAGGTAAACGAACGAACACGAACAAAGGTCTCGTTCGTTCATTTATGTTCGTTAACGTTCGTTTATTTATGTTCGTTAACGTTCGTTTATTTATGTTCGTTTATGTTCATTTAACAATTATTAAATATTTAAGAGTTCAATATTTGAACTATTATATATATGTAATCATATTTAGTATTTAATATAATAATAATAATAATTGTAATTATAATTTTATATGATGATAAAAACAAAGAGTATTAAGTTTTGAAAGAAAAAGTTTTGAAGAAATTAGTGTTGATTCCAACTCTTATATACAACACTTATACACCTATTTTTGTACTAAAATTTCGATGTGAGATGCATATCAGAGGGAGTAATCGGTGGTAAACAACAACAACAACAACAACAACAACAACAACAACAACAACAACAACATGAAAGTGAGTTTTTTTCCCTATCCCACATCGGTGGTAAACAAGAACTTTTGCTCAATCCCCTATTATAAATACAAACCTCACCTTTTTCATTTTCTAGCACATCAACCCATCAGCCAACCATGGTGGTTCAAGCCCATTGGCTTGTGCCTTGCCTTATGGATGTGGGTTCTTATCGACTTTTCTATTTGGGTTTGTTGTGGTTCGAGTCTTGCGGCTTGAACCCGATGGTTTGAGCCTTATTGGCTTGAACCTATTGCAAAACTTTGTGTTCGTTAATGTTCGTTTATATTTGTTTGTTTACGTTCGTTAGTGTTTGTTTATGCTCATTTACTTCTAATAATCATAAGGTATTACTTGCATTTTTCAAAAAATGGATAAAGGAAATGATAAATATGAACTGATGTTGTGTGTGGGTAGAACTATTTATATATTGAATGCCTCCTTTAATTTCCATTAAGTTCCGATGTGGGATGATTTGTCTATTATGTTAGAAACTCAAACTTTCAATTTTGCTTAAGGTTTCATCCCACATCGGTGGGATAAACCATCTAAAGGCTTTGCATCAACTATAAATATGCCTCCTCCCTTCCACTACTCTCCCATTCAATATACTTGTGCGTAGCTCATTCTATAGTGGCTTATCCCTTTGGCTTGAGCTTTTTAGTTTGAGTCTCAGTAAAAAATTTAACTGGAGTACCTATGAAAATGGGTGCACTGTAGTTAGCCCTTTCCCTTGAGCCTTTGGGTTTGAGTCTAAGTAAAAATTTAATCGACCTTTCCCTTGAGCCTATGGGCTTGAGTCTAAGTAAAATATTAATGGAGCACCCCATGAAAGCGTGTGCACCGTTTATTTGTTCAAGAATGTTCGTTTATGTTCGGTTAGGTTCGTTCGTTTATGTTCGTTTGTTTATGTTCGTTTAAGACTTAAACGAACGAACATAAACGAACACGAACACCAAAATGTTTGTTCGTTTATTGTTCGTGTTCGTTCGTTTGTTCGGTTAAGTTAAACGAACGAACATGAACAAGCCTTTGTTCGTGTTCGTTCGGTTCGTTTACAGCCCTACATATGAGCTTATCTCTAAAACACTTGAGTCCCTCTGAAACCTATCACCTCCCTCTTTCATTTACGTCGTTTTGAACTAGGGGTGTGCAAAACCCGAATGCCCCGAAAACCCGAACCCGAACCGAAAATAAGATGTTTATGCAAAACCCGAATGCCCCGAAATCCGAAAATCTGAAACCCGAAATTTTAGGAGATATTTGGGTTTGGGTTGGGTTTGAATTATGGCCACCGATCCGTCTGAAAACCCGACATGTATATATATATATACATATATTATTATATAAATATATTTATTTATATAATTATCCTTCAAAAGTCCTAAATTCTAGTTGGTCGTACTATTTTCAAGAGACTAAACCTACTATCAATTAATCAATCAATTCAACTATATAATTGAGTTTATTATCCAAAGCGATCAAATATTATACGTTTTTTCCATTTAATTATACCCGAAACCCGACCGAATCCAACCCGAAACCCGACGAATCTGAACCCGAAGTAATCCGAAATCCGAAACCTAACGTTTAGGGCTTGGTTTTCATATCCGAAATCCGATCGGGTTATTGATTTTTCCACCCGACCCGCCCGATGCTCACCCCTATTTTGAACTTCATTCTTCTTCATCACCATCGACTGACAATACTTCCATCAAGATTCAATCTTGAAGTTCATGACTACTTCAATGTGGATCATTCGATCATGATTCAAGGACTTGGTTCCAAAAGAGAAATGGTACGTTCATGCATTTGATTTGTTGTTTTTATGTTTTCGTATATATTAAACAATAGGGTTGAATTTTGGTTTGAATCATTTTCGTCAAGGTTCATCATGATGGTGTTTTCTATAGGAGTCCAAAGAGGCAATATTTGAATGGGAAGGAAATTAAACTTTCATCGATTTTATAGACCCTGATGAGTTATCAATCTATGATGAAACAACTAGGTTACCTAGGTACTTACATGACGTTTTACCATTTTCTAATACCAAATAGTGACCTAGACTTTGGGCTCCATGCTTTTGATAGTGATCAATATGTTATACAATTACTGAAATATGTTTCACAATGTCAAGTTCTTAATGATTATGTTGAACATGGGAAGACAAAGTTGAATACCTATTTTATGTCACATTCACCAAAAAAAGGTTATTATTAAGGAGTTACCTGAAGAACACTCACCAGATTATAATAAAAGTAAAAAAGAAATATGTTGAGTCCAGTTCTCATAAATGTCGAAAAAAGTTATGTTTACAATGGTATACAAACAAGATAGACAAGATGAAGGGAAGGTGCAAGCATTAGGTTTAAATGATATTGGTGAAGAGAACGAGGAAAGGGTTGATAACATTCGTAAGGCAGGTAAACATGTGGATGAAGGTAAGTCTGGGGATAGGGTTGATAATATGTGTAAGGCATATGATACAGATGAAGGTAAGTTTTGGGATAGGGTTGATGATATGTGTAAGGCATTTGATACATATAAAGATAAGCATGTAGGTAAAGGTAAGTCTGTGGATATGGATGCTACTACTACTGGTTAAGAAAAGCTTGGAGAACAACAATGTGCAGAAGTTTGGGGTGGGTAATTCAGTGTCTCTAGTAGAAGTCATAAAAGACTTTGTTTTAGATATCAATGTTTTAAACAACTTTAATCCATTCTTTCGAGAGGGTTGTAGTGCTGTTGGTGAAGGGAATGGGGGTGAAGGGGTGGTTGAGAAGGAAGAAGGAAATGTTCATATTGATGGGTCCAACAGTGAAGATGAAGATGATGTTGACTTTACTTATGATGATGATGACTTTGACTACATGGCTAAAGTAGACATGAGTTGCTTTAATGAAAATGTTGATTGGGAAGCTGACTGGTTAGGTAATGAAGCAACCAAAAAGGAGGATGAATTAGGTGAATAATCTGATTCACGAATGGACTTTGAAGATTTTGAGAGTGGTTCTAGTGGCAACTTGGAGTCAACAAGGAAAGGGAGTTGAGGAAGCTGAAAAAGATCCATAAACAACAAGAAGGCAACACTAGGCCTAATGTAGTTTTTTGTTGGCCAATCTTTTGCCACAAAGGAGGAAGTATAGAATAGGATAAATATGCATTCCATGCATTCTAGAAGGGACATAAGAATTGTAAAAAAATGATAAATTAAGAGTGAGGGCCATATGTAAAGGAAAAATACCAGTATTTAATAGTGAGGTTGGTGGGTCCAGTAAAGAGGCAACTGCAAGTGGCCACATTGTCTTTGGGTTTTGCATGTTTTTACAACCAAAAGTGAGTCAATTTGGGTAGTAAAGACATATGTTGGGACCCATATTGTCTAAACGCACAGAGGGTTAAATTGTGCAAAACAACACTATTATCACAACAAATTGTGAATGACCTTGTTCCAAACCCAGAATAGTTGCAGAAGAAGTTTCAGCTTTGGGTTTCACCACAACAAGTTTTTAGGGCTAGAAAATGGCTACAAAGAAAGTGAGGGGAGACTATGCACAACAGTACTCTTCACTAAGGGACTACATCCTAGAGTTGCAAAGATAAAATCCAAACACAACAATGAAATTAGAGATGTAATGTGAACTAAACCCAGACACACCCACAAGGTTGTTCAAGAGGGTGTACATTTGTTTAGGTGCTTTGAAACATGGTTTTAAAGCAATGAGGAGGATTCTATTAGGCTTGATGGATCCTTTATGAAAGGCCCCTTTTCTGGACAGTTTATGAAAACTCTCAACAAAAAATTACCGTACAGTTTATTAATATTAGAAACTTTTGTGAAACGATATAACTACAAATTTTCGTTACATTTTTCAAATCTTTTTTTTTTCAAATGGCATAATAATTGTTACCATTTTTTTTCAAAACTACGGAGTCAAATTGTCGCTAACGTATTTAATTTGAACGTTGTTTGTCATGTATATATATATATATATATAAAAACTATAATAGTAATAAAACATGAGAATAAGAAAACAATCAAATCATATGAAAATCAAATGTGAATTTACACTAGCAACCATTGTAAGGGTGTGCGGCCGACATGGCCCGTTATCTAAGGTCACAACCAAGGTCGCGTGAATCACATATGGTTTTAGTGTAAAATCACATGTGATTCGACCGTTTTCTTATTCTCTTATTTTGATTGTTCTAGTATTAACCTGACTGTCGGTCACTCTCTCTCTCTCTCTCTATATATATATATATATATATATAGAGAGAGAGAGAGAGGGGGGGGAGAGGCTCAACTACGTGCTAAAATCACAAAAATATAACGAAATTTGAGGAACATCATGGTAACCATTCTTCTGGGCTGTATGTGCATATGCATACAAGTGATTTGTAACAAGCACGCATGCATTAAAATCCCAGCGAATTAACTGGATCTGTAGTCCTCGTAAATTTCGGAGACTTGCAACCAAGGAAGGTTTTGTAGGAACATCCCCTCTGTCTTCTCTTGTCCCCGATTATCACCCGTTCCTCAGTAATGACAATATTCACCACACCTCCTGATCCATTCAGGGCATTCTTGGCCCGTCGATGACTGGCATCGCAGTCCTCCAATAGCTTCATGAAAAAATCTTATTGCTTTGCCATGGTCGAATTCATGGCTTGCATCATACTATCCATCATTCGTGTTTCGAGGGTCACTTCCTCCATGATTGGGTCAGAGGAGGCGATATTTCTCTGGGGAATATGTTCAATTCCCCCGCCCAAGATAATGGGTATCGGTGGAATCACGGTTGTCTCGAACCCATTTGGTTGATCGGCGGTAGACTCGGCCTCCATATTACCATCCCGTGGAGTTGGTACTCTACTTCGAGTATAAACCATCTTAGTCTGCCATACACACTAGAATAAAGATGAGAAATAGACTATAGAAGTTAAACTTATAGATACGTACTACTACATTTTCAATCATTACAACAATAACAATTCAAGCATGCTCACGTAACAACATATTCATAATAGCATTAGCTAAGTGAAACTATGAACATGTCATAAACAAGAATTGTCGTTACCATCATTAATCCATGTAATTATATAAGTCCTAACACTTAGGGATGGTAACGAGGCGGGTATCCCCTTACCCGACCTCTGCCCTGGTTTGGTGTAGAGAGCCCCGACCCCGGTCCCCGGCTGGTACGGGGATTAGAAACCCAACCCCACTCATTTTCTCGGTCAATACCCGGTCAATACCCCGGCCCCGTTTGGTACCTGGTTACCCGACCCGGTCCAAAACACCAAATTACCAAAGTCTACAACTCTACATAGAATTAAAGTGAACCAAATTTCCAAAACAAGAACTAAATTCTACATAAATGATAGATAGAACTAAAGTGAACCAAATTAGTAATAGCAATCTATGTGAACAATATAACAAAACTAAAATTAGTAAAACACAAACTTAAATCATTCGAAAAAGTTTAATAAGAAACCAAGATAACCACATTATATATATTTAACAAACTCAAGTGAACCAAATCGCCATTATCCATGATATGCTTTAAATTCAAGTATCACTCATCTAGCAACTAAACATGATTACTTCAAGAGCACACTGAGGAAATAAAATGAACTAGAGATAAAGCACAGTGAGCTTACATTAAACTCAAGTATCACACTGACTAACATGATTAAACTCAAGTATCACTCATAGTTTGTGATACTCAAGTTCCACAAACTAGGAAAGAAAATGAACTAGAGATAAAGCACACTGAGCTTACATTAATGAACAGATCAACAGAGTATCTCTGATATGAATAAGGTTGGTGGAGGAGTCAGGTCAGGGAAACAAGTTCGACTTATCGACTAAAGAGGATGGAGGAATTAGGTTAGGTCACGAGTAGTATTTGGGAATTTGGGGAAAACAAACCTGATGTATTAAATATAATATATATATATATATATATATATATATACCGGGTACCGGGTGGGTCGGGGGGTATGTCATCAGGCCCCGTCCCTAACCTTGGTTTGAGTATACAGGGTATCCCCGGCCACCAGACCCGTTTTTGTAGGGATTTCCCGGCCCCGTCCGGGTCGGGGAAAATCACCATCCCTACTAACACTCTCCCCACCTATGACTTTTACCCAAGGTTGACAATTCTATCACCGACACTTACAGCTTAAGTCTAGGTATAATATAGTCAAGACCTAGTTCACTTAAACTAAAACTCTTATACCAACTTGTAACACCCGAAAATAGGGATAAACAAAAACTTCCATAAATACGGAAATGTGATATATAATGCCATAGCATGAGCCTCCTAAAAATGGGGAAATATTAAACACCTGTTTAATTACAAGTTCGTAATTTAACAGAAATAAACAACAACCAACTAATCTAATTTCTATGTATAAATAAGGTTACAAAAAGGGTGTCATCTCTACTCCAACCATGTTCTTCACACGATTGGTGTACCAAAAATATATTCCTCTAGCTCACTCTAAACCCGTCTAGACCATCTTAGAGACGACGCCGCTAGAACCAAATATACACGTCGACACAAAACAAGTATTAGGCCTAAAAGTCTAGTGAGTTTCAACAATAAATGTAAATCATCATTTTAGAGCATAACATATCAACATGTAATAATAGTTCAATATAGGGAATCAATGGGGGAGACCTAAAATACCAAATCAAGTTTCACCTCTGGAGTTGATATACCTTAGCATCTACTCCCACGAGTAATACCAAAAGGTCGGGAACATTGAGGACTACCTTCAAGGTATCACCCCGAATGGCGGTGATCTAGGTACATACCTCCAAGGTGGCACCCAAGACTATATTCTCCTAGTGCCTACTTGACAGTTCATCCAAGTTGCAATATACCAATATACAAATTTATTCCAAGCAAAATGTATCTAATAGAAATAAGAGAATTTGTTGTCCAACCACCATCATAGATGTAACACCCTAATTTTTATCCCAATTGAAGAATGTTGAACTGGGGGAAATCAATAAAGAAAGAACCAAATATGGAGTATGGCTATAGTGACATCTGTCACAATAGCACCAATGGTACTGAAGGTATGGTAGTCTCGGCTATAGTGCCATGTGATTGTGACATATATCACAATAGCAATAGCGTTACCGAGTGGTTGGTCATCCCAACGAATGTGCAATGTAATTATGACAATGGGGTAGCACCCGTAATTTTTGGGTAAGCACAATTTCAAGTTATTGTAGAAATCGATCTTTTAAGAGACATAGAGGAAATAGGATTTTGGGCTTAAATCCTGTATTTCATGGTCTTGTTGGATGAAGAATTCAAATACGAGTCCAACGGTTCTTTCTGGAGCCAAAATAGAGCTAAAACGAAAACGTTATGACCAAAACAATGTTTGGTACATTCTGTGCTATAGTGCCCGCGATTGTGACACTGTCGCTATAGCATGTCACAATCGACGGATGCCAAAAACTCTCGGTACATTCTGTGCTATGGTGCCCGCGATTGTGACACTGTCAAAATCACATGTCACAATCGCACACGGGCACCCGAGCCTTAAAAAATGCGATTTTCAGTCCCATTTGACTCCTCACTTCTCCCATTTCATCCCTTTCTCTCCCAAACCGAAAACCTAAGCCTTCAAAGTCGATTTTGAGCTATTTAACCACAAGATTCGAGATTTGCATGTGATTTTCTTCATCTACCATGGTTTTGGGAAACTAATCTAGAACCCTTTCACTTCATCTTCTTCATCAAAGCTTTCTAGGGTTTCATCCCACCTTTTTGTCCATTTTGAAGAGTTGGAACTTGTGGTGCCTTGTTGGTGACCTAAAAGTTGAGATTATTGAGGAAAATTTTTGGGGAACGATTTTAAGTGGTTGGATATTACTTATGGTTGTAAACTTATGGATCTAGGTTTTTGGAAGATTTGGCTTGAGGATTCAAGTTTCTTCAAAGGAGCTCAAATTGGGGGAAAATCCAGATTTAGCCTTAATCTAGCAAGCTGAGTTCAAGTTGATTTGTGAAAATGTTGTACATGCCAAAAACGTTATTTTTCAAGTATTTGTGTGTATTACATAAAATCATCAATTGTTGAGTTATTTGGTGGGTTTTGGTCTTTTGAAATGTTTAACTTTATAAACCTTGTAAAACACTCATATTTGGGGATCTTGGAATATTTTGATAATTAAAAATCATAAATATGTTTTTAAATGATTTATTGCTCAAATGGAGTTTATTCAATGGTTTAAGCATGTTGGTGTAATTGATTTTATAAACCATTTCAGAAAATGCACATTTTCGTGTTATGAGACATTTTGGAATTTAAAGGTGTGAGTCCATTTGGGAAACCATCTGTCCTAATTCGTGACGAGTTTTGGGTTAATCATGTCTTTGAGGTATACGTTTACATAAGTGTCGTTTAAATAAATTTTACATTATGATGACCGTTATTTATTGGTCTAATGTGTTTTGAGCATTTAGCTCAGTTTTGACTTTAAATGAGTCTTGGGGACAACTTGTCCGATTTTGATCAGCCGGCGGTAAGAAATCGAGCAGGAGAAGGGATGGTGCAGCGAAATTGAATGGGGTGGGGGTGCGTGAAATCGTGATATTGAGGGGGGAAATAGAGATGGTCAGTGTGATGGGAGTGGGTTTAGACTTGGATAGGAAAAGTAAAGTAGCTCCAAAGTCACACCAAGGTCTATTGGGTGAAAGCGTGAAAGGGAATTGGCGAAGGTAGGTTTGAGTTAGTTAAGAGTGGATGAACTCACTTAAAACTCACCTCGTGTGCTGTTTGATGTGTAAAACAATTGAGGAAACATAGGTGAGTGTGAGTTTCAAGTGGGATAGAAATTCTCAACTTACTTAAAACTCACCTCGGGTACTGGAATGTTTGGTTTTTGTATGTACCAAACAGTGCCAGGTGTGGGTTTCAAGTGAGATGGAAATTTTCAACTCACCTCAAACTCGCTCCCGGGGCTGTTTTGGCGAAATTCAAATATCATACCGAAAAAATAAGTACAAAAAAGTAAATCTATGAAACGGAAGAGAATTTACCTAAAAATAAGTACAAAAAAGTAAATCATACTGGGTGGGTTGCCTCCCACCTAGCGCCTTAGTTAAAGTCGTGGCACGACTGTGTGACTCTCAGCTTGGATCGGTATCGCTTGCGGAATTGAACCGCCCACACATACGGTTGTTCCTGATTTTCCCCACATCCGTTTTCCCATTCTTACCTGTTTCTGATCCAACCTGCTCCGTTTTTGGTTCACCTCTGTCTTCTATTCTTTTGAGCACATGGAAGGTTACCTTTTCATTCCCAACTCTGAAAGTCATCACACCTTCTTTCGTATCTATCAAAGTCTTACTTGTGGCTAAGAATGGTCTTCCCAAAATCAATGGGACCTCAACATCTTCTTCCACATCTAGGACAACGAAATCAAAGGGAAAATAAAACCTTCCAACCTTTATCAAAATGTCTTCAATGATTCCATATGGGCTGCAAGTTGAAGTGTCATATTTGTTGGCTTCACTTCCCCCAAGCCAAGTTTCCTGAAAATGGATAAAGGCATTAAATTAATACTTGCACCAAGATCACATAATGAATTACTGAATTTAGAGTTTCCTATATGAATAGGGATAGTAAAACTCCCTGGATCCTTAAGCTTCGGGGGAATCTTGTGTTGGATTATAGCACTACACTCCTTAGTAGGTGCAATTGTGGCATTATCTTCAATCTTCCTCTTCTTGGACAAGATGTCTTTCATGAACTTGAGATAAGTTGGCATTTGCGCCAGTGCCTCTGCAAATGGGATATTGATGTGTAACTTCTTGAAAATGTCAAGAAATTTCTTGAATTGTTTCTCGTCCTTATGTGCCTTCAATCGATTCGGGAAAGGTAGTAGTGGCACATATGAGTTGACTATCGGCTTTGATGGAGTGCTCTTTTGCTCCTTCCTCTTATCTCTATTCTTTGTCCTTTCGATCTCTCGCCCATCATTTTCCTCAACGTCTTCTACTTCTATGGGATCCACTTCAGTACTCTTAGCTTCAGTGTTATTAGACAAAGGTTCTCGGGTAGGGTCTTTAGTCAGCTCCCTTCCACTTCTCAGATGAATCGCCTTGCACTCCTCCCGTGGTCTCCTTTTGGGTTGACTAGGAAACTATCCGGGAGCTCGATTTTGTAGGGCTTCAGAAATTTGCCCCACTTGCCTTTCAAGAAGTTTGATGGATGTGGTGTTTTGATCGGTTGCTGCCTTTACTGTACTCACCATACCAGCTAATCCCTCAACAGTGCTATCCATCTTAGACATGAACTTTATTATCATGTCCTCTAGCCCCGATTTCTTTTCCCCGAATTGTCCTTCATCAAACTTCCTTTGATTGTAACCTGGAGATAAACACTGTTAGATTGAGAAGAGTTTGAAAAGTTAGAATGATTACCGTATTGCTGTTGTTGTTGCTGTCCCATTGTCTCCTTAGGTGGACCTTGTGTTGGGTCACCAAGATTTGAAATTGACTCACCGATGTTTCTCCCTATATCTTACTTAGAATATTGTAGCATGGTTCTTTTGTAATGACTTGTACAAAATATCAACTGTTCGGTGAAGTCGAAGATCAACCGAATCCAAGCTTGAAGATATTCTCATTGTGGAAATAAGAAGACTCTTCTCAACATACTTACAAGTCATTGTCCACCGATTGTGGTTCCACACATCGGTGGACAACCTCCCCACCGACATCCTCTTCGTCGGCCAGCAATACCCCACCGATAAGGGTGCTAAAATCGGTGGGATCTATGTGTTATCAAATGGATGGTTTTCTCTCTGATGATTGGTGCAAGATTCAAGACACTTACATCGGTGGAACATCATCGGTGTGATTGTCTTGGAATACACATCAAGAAGATCATTTATTATGGGACAATATCCTTTGCCAGATAAAAGTGACTTTTTGTCATCTTATCTATTTTTAGATAAAGTCCCTTTCAGCATGGGTTCTATTCCTTGTACCAATGAAAAGGTGATAAAGACATATCAACTTTTCAGAAGTCTACAGTATGAGCAAATCTCCTGATGACAGGTGTCCCAAACATTTAATGCTCATCTCACTATAAAAGGAAGAAGAAGGCTCCCATGCAAACCACGCTTTCTGGAAATCTCTCTCAGTGCAAGAAATTTCCATATTGCTTAAGAACTTTATAACTTTGTTCTAAGTGTTCTAAGTTGTTTTGTTTAGTATACTTTGTGAAAGATTGTTAGAATAGTTTATCTGTTCTTTTCCGCAACAGTCTTTAGTTTCTATGTGTAATTCTTGTTGAAAGTTTTCAATAATAGAATTAAAATTGTGAAAATTTGAGTATTGTATTCACCTCCCCCCCCCCCTTCTACAATACTTGTTATAGCCATCTGGGACTAACAAGTAGTATCAGAGCAGAAAGTTTAACTCATAAACTTGATTTGCGATGGCTGCCTCTTCATCTTCAACCGTTGAAAACTCTTTTCAAAACAACTTTTCTGAAAATGGTTCCATTACCAAACCTCCTAAGTTTAATCCTAACAACTTTTCTCTTTGGAAAAGCCGAATGATCTATTCATGGAAGGAGTGGATACTAGATATCCAACCATTCTCAAAGAGGGACCTATTATCCCTAGAGTCTGGGCTCGCTATGAAACGCAGAGGCCTAGTAAAGAAACCGCTGATAAGGAGGACTCTAGTGACTCCGATGATTCTGATGAGCATTCTGACAAATAGAAATCTAAGGCTACTGGTCGTTATATCCTAAAAAATCCTAAGAAATATACTGATGAAGAAAAACGTCTGGTTACTCTTGATTCAAAGCTTAGAGCAATCATTGCTCTCTCACTTCCTGATGAAGTCTATCATTCTCTGGTTAACTTTAAACTGCTAAAGAGATGTGGACCACACTGTGTGTTCTGTACGAAGGTACAGAGGAAGTGAAGAAATGCAAAAATATCTCTCTCATCAGAAAGTATGAGCTCTTCACTCATGAAAAAGGTTAATCTCTTCCTAGCTACTATATTCGTTTTAACTCCCGTCTGAATGATCTGAAGTTACTAGGCAGAGTCTATGATAATGAGGAAGTTCTAAACAAGTTCATGGATTGTCTCCATGAATTTTGGGAGAACATGTGCACTTGTATCAAAACTTCCAAGGACCTTGAGTACATGCCTTTAACTGTTTTATATGGAACTCTCTTCAACTTTGAACAAACCAAGTTACAAAGGAAATCTTTCATTAAAGAGATAAAAGGCTCTTCTATAGCCCTTGTCAGTGAAAATTCCAAGAAATCTCAAAGTGTTCCACGCATCACCTATCCTTCGCCAGATTCTGACAATGAAAGCCAAAACAACTCTTCTCACCAATCGGAGGCATATCTAAGTGATGCCGATGATGAAGGTGAAGAAATCTCGGTTAAGCAGATATCTGATGAACTAGCCATGATGGCCCGTTTCAAAAACAAATCTCGCTTTTCTAACAAATCCAAATCTTTCAGAAAATGTACCCTCTTCTTCTACAAAAACTTCTTCAACTGATAAGTCAAATGAGGAATGTTTTAATTGTGGAATGAAAGGACACTTCGCATCTGAGTGTAGAAGTAAGTGTGTGATGAAATCTAGGAATTCATCTTCTGACAAGTTTTCCTCCAAGTTTGAAAAACCAAAAAATAACTCTTTCAAATCAAACCTTGTCGAGAAAGATAATCAATCCTCTCCCCAAGACCATCAAGAACGAGCTGAGAAGTATAAAGCCAAATACAAGAAAGAAAAGGAAAGAAATGAGGGTCTTCTTAGAAAAGGAAAGGGCCTCATGGCCGAAATACATGATTGGGAAGAAGAAACCTCTGACAGTGACAACAACTCTCCCAACATGTGCTGTATGGCCATCTCAGAAGATGTGGAAGATTCTGAAAAGGCTACCTCTCCAATGGCTTTGGTGTCAACTGGGTGCTCGACTTCATACTCTCAGGTACATCCCTTTAATGATATGTCTGACAGTGAAAAGATTGATGCTTATGAATCCTTAACTAAAGACTTTTATTCTGTCAAGGATGGTAAGAAAAGAAAATATGTCCAAGTTAAAGACCTCACCTCTAAACTTGAAATATGTATGTCTAAACTTGAAAAGTTTGAGGAAATCAAAGCTGAGCTTGAGGATCTAAAAACCATTAATCATGTGATTTCAAAAGAGAAAAACAAACTTTTTAAGAAACTAAAAAGAGAACAAGACACTGTTAAGAAATGGACGAATTCTTCAAAGAATCTTGAGCAAATCTTTAAAGATCAAATTTCTGTTAACAACAAATTTGGTTTAGGCTATGGAAAAACCATTTCTGACGTATCTTCTCAAACTCTTGATCCTACCTCTAGTGTATGGGATGATGCCTCAGAGTCAAGCTCTTGTGACTCTATTTCCTTAAACTCTTTAGATCTAGGTGAAGCTTTAAAGTTTGGAATGTTCATAAAAGCTAAGAATTTTCGTCTGTTCAAAACATAGAAAAGGAGGACTCCAATGATTTTTCAAAACCCATCCATGATCTTTTAAAATATTTAGCGATTGATGAATATGTCCCTCCTTCTGATCTTTCAAAATCAAAGTCTCTCAAAAGAGCTAAATCTAACTCTACCGATCTCTCTTTAAAAGGAAAATCCTCAGACCTTGGGAAAGAACTTTTCAAAAACACTTCAAGAAATCTTTCCAAATTCGCTTCCACCTCAAGTAATGGGACTTTAAGTTTTCCTTCTCATTCCTCATCCTTTGGTCCTAAAGCTACTCAAGTTAATGTCATAGGAAAAGGAAAAGAAGAATTGCAAAAACCTAAAAAGATTTTTGTTTATAGAAAATGCTATAACTGTGGTGACACTTTTCATCTTGCAAAGGATTGTCCAAAGGAAAGAATTGAAAGAATCAAACCTAAGGACTCTTCCTCTTCTAACCCCAAAGGACCCACCACCAAATGGGTACCTAAGAACTAATCTGTGTATGCATGCAGGTCTTTGAGCACCATCAAATATGGTATCTGGATAGTGGGTGCTCACGCCACATGACAGAAAATAAATCTCTTCTCATCAACTATGTGTCTGGAAAAGGTCCATCTGTAATTTTTGGTGACAACTCTAAAGGTTACACCAAAGGATATGGAACACTCACTAATGGATCTGTCACTTTCAATAAAGTGGCATTTGTTGAAGGCCTCATGCATAATCTTCTCAGCATTAGCCAACTGTGTGATCTAGGATATAAAGTTATTTTCAAACTTTGTATTTGTACTGTTGTTGACAAAAACATGAAAGTGGTTCTTTCCGGAAAAAGAATGGAAAATGTCTATATCATTGATATGGGTCAAAACAATAGTTCATCCAATGTATGCTTTGTGTCGGATGACACAGCCAAAAGAAACTGGCTGTGGCATAAATGTCTATCTCATTTGAACTTCAAAACACTCCACAAAATCTCAAACAAAGAGCTGGTGACTGGCAAGCCAAAGTTGAATTTTGTTAAAGAAAAGCTGTGTGATGCATGTGAAAAAGGGAAGCTCACCAAAACATCTTTCAAAACCAAGCAATGCTCTTCCATCACTCTACCTCTCCAAATGCTGCACATGGATCTATGTGGACCAGTCAGCACTCCCAGTCTTGGTGGCAAAAGGTACATTCTTGTTATTGTTGATGAATTTACTAGATATACTTGGGTGTCTTTTCTCAGGTATAAAAGTGATGCAACTGAAGAAATCATCAACTTTGTCAAAAAAAAAAATGAAGTTCTAAATGGACAACTTGTACGTTCGGTGAGAAGTGACAATGGCACTGAATTCAGAAACAATGCTCTTGAAGACTTCTTTAATGAGAAAGGAATTTCTCAGCTGTCAGGACTCCTCAGCAAAATGGAGTCGTGGAAAGGAAAAACAGAACTCTATATGAGGCTGCGAGATCAATGCTTAGTGAATCAAATCTTCCCACCTATTTTTGGGCTGAAGCTGTAAATACTGCTTGCTTTACCCAAAATAGGTCGGTGATCTCCAAAAGACATGATAAAACTCCTTATGAAGTTTTCCATGGAAGAAAACCAATTATTGGCTTTCTTCATGTCTTTGGCTGTGTGTGCTTTATTTTAAATGATCGTGACAATCTTGGGAAATTTGATCCCAAAACTGATGAAGGAATCTTTGTCGGATACTCTCTATCCTCCAAAGCATTTCGTGTGTTCAATCTCAGAAGAAATTGCATTGATGAGTCCATTCATGTCAAATTTGATGACCTAAGATCATCATCTCTTTCAAATGATGATGATGAATTGCATAGGTGGATTTCCTCATGCATAGGTGATGCTCTCATAGTCAACTCCACTGATGCATCCTTCATTCCTTTAAATCCATCAAATAACCAAGTTAGGTCACCTTTCATATTGCCAAACACCTCTCCTACCGAAATTTACCATCTTCCCACCGACATAAATATCCCCACTGAAATACTTCCTTCTACCGATCCTATGCCCTCCACCGATAATACTGCCTTCCACCGATCCTATGATCCCACTCCACCGACATATTCCACACAAAATATTCCACCACCTTTACCTCCTGCCACAAAATGGACCAAAGATCACCCCATAGATCAAATCATTGGTGATCAACAAGCAGGTGTCTAAACACGCAGAGGAATCGGAAATATTTGTCTCTATGTGAACTTTCTCTCTCTTATTGAACCCAAGAAGATTGATGAAGCTCTAGCAGATCCCTGTTGGATCACTGCCATGTAAGAGGAGCTTTCTCAGTTTGAGAGAAACAAAGTATGGAGACTGGTTCCCAGACCTCGAAAGAAGACAATCATTGGAACCAAATGGATCTTCAGAAACAAAATGGATGAAGAAGGTACAGTTGTCAGAAACAAGGCCAGACTGGTAGCTCAAGGATACAGACAGGAAGAAGGCGTTGATTATGATGAAACCTTTTCCCCTGTTGCAAGACTTGAAGCAATAAGAATCTTTCTGGCTCATGCTGCCTACCAAAATTTTAGGATCTTCCAGATGGATGTCAAAAGTGCTTTCCTCAATGGGGAACTTGCAGAGGAAGTCTATGTGAAACAACCACCTGGCTTTGAAGACCCAGCTCATCCAGACTATGTGTACAGATTAGACAAGGCTCTCTATGGCCTCAAGCAAGCTCCACGTGCTTGGTATGACACTCTTGCTGACTTTCTTCTAAAGAATGGATACTCTAGAGGTAAAATTGACAACACTCTCTTTATCAAGAAGACCTCAGGTAATCTCATTCTTGTCCAAATCTATGTTGATGACATCATCTTTGGTGCCACTGATGAATCACCATGTGATGAGTTTGTTTCTCTCATGATGAGTGAATATGAGATGAGCATGATGGGAGAGCTTACATTCTTTTTGGGCCTTCAGGTCAAACAATCTTCAGAAGGGATTTTTATAAATCAAAGTAAATATATTCGTGACCTTCTGAAGAAATTCAACTTTTTAGATAGCTCTAATATGAAAACTCCCATGGCACCACCTTTGAAACTTCATGCTGATTTGAATGGTGAATCTGTGGATGTTACCAATTATCGAGGGATGATTGGTTCTCTTCTTTATTTAACCGCTAGCAAACCAGATATTATGTTTGCTACTTGTCTATGTGCCCGTTATCAGGCCAATCCAAAAGAATCTCATTTGGCTGCTGTAAAACGGATTTTTCGGTATCTAAAAGGTACCTTGCACCTGGGTCTTTGGTATCCCAAAGACTCAGGATTTGAACTAATTGGGTATTCAGATTCAGATTATGCAGGTTCCAAAATTGACAGGAAAAGTACCACAGGTAGCTGCCAACTTGTTGGTGGAAAATTAGTCAGCTGGTCCAGCAAGAAACAAAACTCAGTTTCAACTTCAACTGCTGAAGCTGAATATGTAGCTGCTGGAAGCTGATGTGCTCAAATACTGTGGATGAAAAATCAACTGCGGGACTATGCTCAAGTCTACTCCAAAGTCCCAATTCTGTGTGATAATTCAAGTGCAATAGCCATTGCAAATAATCCAGTTCTACATTCCAGGTCAAAGCACATAGACATCAGATATCATTTCATCAGGGACCACATCTCCAAAGGTGACATTGAGTTGCATTTCATTTCAACTGATCTTCAGCTTGCCGATCTGTTCACCAAGCCCTTGGATGAAGCCAGGTTCAATTTTCTAATAAGTGAACTAGGAATGTTGTACTTAGATAATTAAAAAATAATAATAAAAAAAATTGTTGTATATAGTCTTGCTCACCGATCTCTCAAAGTATCGGTGGCCAATAGTGCCAATGTCGCTGATAAAATCCTCCACCGACATTCCTTGGTGATATAAACCATCATGATATCATCTCTTCAAAGCCCTTACCGATATCCTCCCATCGGTGAATAAGCTCAACACCAAAATCTACTTCGGGAATCACCATTCTTACCGACGATCGCTTCCTCTATAGAACACCGACATCTACGTCGGTGTCCTCCACCGAATCCCAATCGGTACACGAATCTCACCGACCACCAATACAAGTTTCTTCAAAAACTTTGCCTTTTATCGGTAAGGTTTACGCCACCAACTTCCCTTGGTTCACCCTCGTCGGTAACGATCACCTCAAATCGGTGGGTTCTCTCCTATCGGTGTTAAATATCTCGTCCATCACCTCACCTCCATCCCCACCAAAATCCACCACCGACTCGTCGAAGCTTATCTCATACGATTCCCCATACGCCCATGATCACATCGCCCCTAAAACCCTAGGTGTCAGTCAACTTTGACCCTTCCCCTTCCGTGTAAAGCCGTTTTGACCACACGTTCCAATACCCTCATCATTACACTTTTTAAACTATATTATTTTATTTAAGCCTCTCCTTTCACACCCACATAACCGTTCCCTCTCGATTTTGAATCCCTAAACTCTCGATATTTCCCATATAAATACCACACTTCATCTTCTTCACTCCTATTTCAAAAACCCACACCATTTCTCTCCCTTTCTTCTATATCCAAACCTACAACAATGGAACCTACGAAGGTAGTCAAAAACATTCCCACAAGCTTTGATGACCTCAAGTTTAATCCCTACAACCATGTTGCAAGATTCGAAGGGGATCCAAATCACCCGGAGTTCAACATCGTCTCCAAGTTCTTAACTCGATCTCCCATCCTTCATGCATTCACATGCAATCCAAAGATGAGCAAAGTCCTCATTGGTCAGTTCTGGCTAACATGTGTTTATGACCCGTCAAACGAAGCCATCCATGCATCGATTCTTACCACTGAAGAAGGTGACCACGATCTGACATTCGGCGTCGATGATGTTCGCCATGCTTTAAGGATCACATTCTTTTCTTCATATGACATCATGCATCCAGACAATGCATTAGACGAAGTAGTACAAGCCATTGGCTACACTCAACAATCTACCTCATCTTCCAAATCTTCCAAGGGTCCCGGAACTCTGGTTCGTAGCAACATGGGAGGTATTTGGAATTTCTTTTTCGCTCATATCATCCATTGTCTATCTCGCAAAACGAGTGGGCACAATCAATCTGCTTCCTACATTACCTCTCTCGCCCATGCACTCCTGTTCCAACGCAAGATAGATTTTGCTCAGTATTTATTTACTGAGTTGGTTGAAGTGGTCCGACATCCAAAACGCAACCAGGTGGCTTACTCGCGCTTTATCTCTATGATTCTTCAGTACAAGCTTGGTGCAGCTTTGGACGCTGATCGCAAATCTGCAACACCAAGATTTGTCTACGACTGGTCTTCTCCGGTGGTTGGTCACAAAACACTCGATGTTCCACCACGTGCCACCGATCTGCCACTTCGCCCAGGTATGATCTCTTTTGCTCTATCTCCCAATCTTCATGGGGGTGATGCGGAAGCTCTCGGGTTTCAACACTCGGAAGTTCCCGAGGAACCCCAAGTTGTAGTGGCCCCTTCTTCCCGTCCTCGAGTAACGTCGGGTGGCGCTAAAAAGAAACAACGAAAGGCCACCGACACCTCCGCACCTGCTTCTCGAACCACGCCACCGAGAGATCCCTCGGAGGCTTCCCCGGTTCAAAACCCGTCTCATAAGCGGAGGCACTCCATATCCCCTTCGAGATCTCCTTTAAAGAGGTCTCGGAAACCTTCGGCCCAACCATCTAAGCCAACTGTCGATTCTCAAAAATCGACAGTTGTTGAAATTCACCCCTCTGGGCAAAGGGAATCCGTTATCACCCCTACCGACTCCTCTGTTGCCTCTCCACATGCTTTAGTTGTACATTTGGAGGAACCACATCTTACCTCTCTACTCGCTTCTTTGGGTGGTGGTGATAACCTTGGGGTCTCTCCCCTCGAGGGTACATAATTTTCACTGCACAGCCTAACACCCGATCTTTATGAGATCAATGATGCACAACCCGCTGAGGGTTCCCCCACACAAATATCCCCCCACGAGACTTCTTTGAGTTTCTTTTGGAAGACACCGGTTCACCCCGAACCACGATTCCCACCGATGACACCAACCTTACCGATCCACCATCTCCACCGAGGATCTCTACACCAAAAATACCTACTCCAAGCTCATCTCCTCACCACCAATCTCCTAGCCTCCACCGATCACCGACTCCTTACCGATCCCCCACCCCACAACACTCCGAATCATCGGGGGGTAGTTCTCCTCGACGACCACCATCTCCCCCACCGAGACCACCTTCTCCCCGTCAACGAGTCCTTTATCCCGATCCTTCTTGCACCCATACATCCTCCTCCTCTTATGTTGAGGAAAGAATACTACCTTATACCCGGTTATCACCAACACGTCTCCGCTTCCATCTGCCAGAGGTTCATGCTCCTCCTATTCCAGGTATTCGGCTGCCGAGTGATTTAATAGCCGAGGTTCAAGAAAGTGCTCGTCAGTGCAGATTGGTCGGTACTCAATTTGAATCGTTGAAGCAAGCCACGGTCTCCGTTATGGCTCAAACAAATGATCGGGTCTCGGTGCTCGAGTCACGACAACCTCAAATCTTGGCAGATACTCTTCGGGATGCTCTTCGACCAGTCTCTGAAAACTTGGCCCTTTTATCCAACAAGGTGGACACTTTGAATACTTATCATTCCGATCTTGCGGTGTCTTTCGGTGCCTTCAAAGCATCACGTCTGTTAAAGATTCTGAACTTTTTCGTCTTCTTAGTGAGGCTCGTCGGCATCAGAATCTTCGGACCCATCTTTCTGACTCCCTTGAATCTCTTCATCAAAAGGTTGATATTCTTGAAAAAGCCTGGATTGGGATTTGGATTTGGGTGACTTTACCTTGACCAGCATTGATCCTGCCAGCATCAATCTTCTTCACTCCAAGCTTGATCAGGTCTTCACACTATTGGGTTTGACAGTTCGGCCTGTTGCTGAGGGGGAGAAATCTGAACCTCCACCGAAAATGCCTTCGGTCAAACGAACAAACAGAAATCAGCCTTCACTTTCCACCGAACAACCACACATCCACATCTCCAAGAAAGCCACCGATCTTCCACGTATACCACCGAAACCTTTTGATACTTCTTCCTCTCCTTCTCCTAATTCACCACCACCGACAACCTCACCACCACCGATCCATCAAGTGCAATCGGTGGAGACTGCCTCTAAACCCTCATCGGGGTAGAAAATCCCTGCAAAATCTGAGGGGGAGCAAGTGTCCGAACCCCCCAAAGATAAAGGAAAGAAAATACTATCTGCCGAACAAGAAGCCGAAGAAGAAAAGAAAAAGAAATAGTTAGTCAAGTATGGGGCCCGACCTGAGGGTGCTCAAGCTCTAAAACTCAAACCTCCATCCCAAGTAACTACCACCGATCTCGGTCTATCTCCTCAAGAAATTGAGGAGGCTAGACTTGCTCAGAAAGCTATTGATGACTCAAAGGCTCTTTCTCTAAAAGTTGCCAAGGAGGAAGCCGCAAAAGCCAAATCCACCGACCCCATCAAAACCCAAGAATCTGTGTTAGGTTCTTTAGAGGAAGAAAAGAACGAGGAAATAGACTGGTACAAGAAAAGGATGTCCTACCGAACAAACAGGTCTCCGATTTCAGGTATCAAAATTGCCACCTCTAAAGCCAATTCTGCAGACATCAAATTGATCATTGAAAAAGAAGATGGCTTGACTAGAAGTATTAGAGATTATAACTTGAAACAATTCGGTCTCTCCGAATGGTTTGAACTCTCTAAACTTCTAGTAAAGAGTGTAAATCCAAAGAAAAAAGTATTCATCAAGTACATTGATGGCTTGATGGATAAAATGAAAGAAGTGAAAAGGAAACATAACATCGTCCTATCCACCGATGAAAGAGCCAAGCTTCAATCCCTGAAAGAAGACATCCGCCTACCGAATACAAAGAACCAAAAAGTCCCCGATAATATCTTCAAAGACTTGGCCGCGAAAGGAAGGATTCCTTATGTGGACAATATCAACTTGTCTCTCCCCACATCAAGCACTTACCCCTCAACCACTCTAAGTCTTTCTCCGTTTCCGAGACTCTACTTTAATGATGGTTTCGGACACCGACGTTTCTTCAGGTTCTCTCAAATCCACTTGGCCGACATCATACTTCTTGAAGGCATATCCAATCTAATGCCTAACATCCCCGAAGCACAACCATTCTACCAGAACATCCTCGCCGAAATCCGTCGACGTCATGAAATGAGAAAGAAATAATCTAAGTGTTTTCTTTTTCACTGCTTAAGTACTTGTATCATTTTCTTCAGTTTCGAATGTATGAAGATCTGAATTAAATACAAGTATTTCTCTTCTATTTGAATTTCTTGTTGCACATAATTTTTTTTGTAAATATTGTCTATAGTATACATACTCATACAAAAGAAAAATAGATCAAAAAGAACAAAAAGAATGGTCTATGTGAAAAGAACCCAAAAACAGTAAAAAGGGTCAAAATGCATTTTACTTTTCAATACTCTTTAATATTCTAAGGAAAGAGCTCAAATTCAAATAGGGGGAGATTGTTGGGTCACCAAGATTTGAAATTGACTCACCGATGTTTCTCCCTATATCTTACTTAGAATATTGTAGCATGGTTCTTTTGTAATGACTTGTACAAAATATCAACTGTTCGGTGAAGTCGAAGATCAACCGAATCCAAGCTTGAAGATATTCTCATTGTGGAAATAAGAAGACTCTTCTCAACATACATACAAGTCATTGTCCACCGATTGTGGTTCCACACATCGGTGGACAACCTCCCCACCGACATCCTCTTCGTCGGCCAGTAATACCCCACCGATAAGGGTGCTAAAATCGGTGGGATCTATGTGTTATCAAGTGGATGGTTTTCTCTCTGATGATTGGTGCAAGATTTAAGACACTTACATCGGTGGAACATCATCGGTGTGATTGTCTTGGAATACACATCAAGAAGATCATTTATTATGGGACAATATCCTTTGCCAGATAAAAGTGACTTTTTGTCATCTTATCTATTTTTAGATAAAGTCCCTTTCAGCATGGGTTCTATTCCTTGTACCAATGAAAAGGTGATAAAGACATATCAACTTTTCAGAAGTCTACAGCAATGAGCAAATCTCCTGATGACAGGTGTCCCAAGCATTTAATGCTCATCTCACTATAAAAGGAAGAAGAAGGCTCCCATGCAAACCACGCTTTTTGGAAATCTCTCTCAGTGCAAGAAATCTCCATATTGCTTAAGAACTTTATAACTTTGTTCTAAGTGTTCTAAGTTGTTTTGTTTAGTATACTTTGTGAAAGATTGTTAGAATAGTTTATCTGTTCTTTTCCGCAACAGTCTTTAGTTTCTATGTGTAATTCTTGTTGAAAGTTTTCAATAATAGAATTAAAATTGTGAAAATTTGAGTATTGTATTCAACCCCCCCCCCCCCCCCCTTCTACAATACTTGCTATAGCCATCTGGAACTAACACCTTGCTGTTGTGCCCATGAGAAATTCGGGTGTCGCTTCCAACCTTCATTGTAAGTGTTGGAGAATGGGTCGTCTCTGGGACGATTCCGGTTTTGTAAAAAATTGAACTTCTTCAGGTTCGTTCGATGGCTGGAACATATCCAGAATACCCTCTTCACTCATAAGTGTTCGCTGAATGGAAGCCCCTTTCAGTTGATTAGTGATGGAGGCTAACTGAGCTTTGATTTCTTTCAGCTCGTCATTCTCTTGCACACTAGAAACTCTTCTAACTGCCGACCTCGGAGGGGCATAGATGTATTCGGCCAGGTTTTCTATTAACTCGACTGCTTCCTCGTATGTTTGATCCATGAGAGCTCCTCCTGCTGCAGCCGTGATGTCATTCTTAAATTGTGGGTTAAGACCAGCAAAAAATGTCTGTATGATGACCCAGCCATGTAACCCATGATGAGGATATTTTTTCAACATGTCCTTGTACCTCTCCCATGCCTCGTACAGTGTTTCCTGATCCCACTGAGCAATGTGGGTAATATCAACCATGAGCTGGGATGTCCTACCCGGTGGAAAGAACTTCTGAAGAAATGCAGCTTTGAGGTCTGCCCAAGTTCTGATCTGATCTGTTGGCAGACTTTCTTCCCAGATTTCTGCTCTGCCCTTGAGTGAAAAGCCGAACAAACGCAACTTGATTGCATCCTCATTTACTCCGTTAATTTTAAAGGTATTGCAGATCCTTTCAAAAGTACGGAGATGTCCATGAGGATCTTCGGTCGGTGCTCCTCCAAACTGATGTTGTTGTACCATAACAATAGTGCTTGGTTTTATCTTGAAATTGTTTGCTCCAGTTGCGGGAGGTTGTACGCCTATGCGTGCGGCTGCCACGTTTGGATTGGCAAAAGACGGCATAGGATGTCTCTTCAGAGGAGGGGGAGCCTCGTCGCCCATTATCAGTTGCTTTCTAACCTTAGATGATTTTCGTAACATACGGGCAGTTTTTTCAATCTCTGGATCAATCGGTTCTATGCCTTTCCCTCGGGTCCTTGTTGGCATAAACCAATTAGTACCTGAAACTGAAAGTATCAAAATTAGTAACCCAAAAACTGAATAAAAATAATTGAAATAAAAATAAGGAAAAAATGTTCAATATAATAGCACTTATAGCTGGTAGTGCTATCAGTGCAAACTAGTTCCCCAGCAATAGCGCCAAAAACTTGATAGGCGGGTTTACACCCCCCCTAATCTAACCGCAAGTGTACGGGTCGAATCAAGTAATAAGTACTTGGAAGTACGAGTATCGAACCAAGGGAACTAGAAACTGACTATCACGATTACTATATTCACTATTAACTGAACGATCCGAAATATGAGTTGTTGGTATTAAAATAATTAATTGCAAGTAAATAAATCAAGAACGAGACGGTAAACAACTTAGGGAAACTTTGGATGGAGAAAACAGTTGAGGGTTGGGAATCCTAAGGTTTTCACATATAAACACTTGACTCAAAATAATTACTAGCTATTCCATTTAATGAATACCCAATCTCTAAAATCACCGTTGTTCTTTCTCAAGCAACCACGGATTTTATTTTGAAAGCACAAGTTTTATCTTTCGATCTCAACCTATGGAATTCAAAACACATTAAAATCAAGATTTCAACGGGACTAAGGCTTACTTGGTATAGCTCTATCCAATTTCTCACCTTAGGCATGTAATTCTAGTTCTAGTTAGCAATTAACTCTCTCGAGCTTAATTGATAACAAACAAATCAGATGAAAGTTGGCCAGACTCACAAAAGCATTAAAACCCAAATCACATACTTCATTAATTAGGAAAAACTGATAAAAATCTCAAATAACATGTCCATATGCTTAAACCAAATTCAAACCAACCCCGAACATCTAAAGATTAGTTCATGTTGGGGGTATCAACAATTAAAGCAAAAGATGAATCCATTGTTCTAAGAAAAAGTTCTCTCAAAAGTTCTAGGATCATAAAACTCCCTTGATTGTGTTGTACCAACGAAGATTTGCACGAAATCGGTGTTGAAATTGCTTCCCACGACGTTTCCTTTCAATTCGGTGTTTCTCCCTTGCCAAAATCGCCCCAATTGAGTCCTTGGTCGTCCTCTAGAAGTTAGAAGTCGCTATGTGTGAATGAATCTCCAAACCCTAGAATTTTAGGCATTAAAAACGTCCAACTCTGTTCAGGTGAGTTGTGAAGTGAGTTGAATTAAGTGAACCAGCTTGAAACAAACTCTGATTCAGCTCTCAGGTGAGTTGGTCAAGTGACTTCATCTCAACAACTAACTTCAAAGTCACATGCGCCACTGTTTTGAACACAAAACTTCTACTTCAAAATTTGACACCGCTTCTCAACCAACCACTTTTCAAACTCGGATTCTTGATGATTCTCGTGATCGGTCTTTTTCTCGGAAAAACTTACTTTTTCACATTTTCTTGGATTTCTCATGGTACAATGTAATTCTTGAAAAACTTGATTTAAACTATAAAAATACCACTTTATTTACTTGGAAATAAGCAATATACTTGAAAAGTGATATGAAAATGACACCAAAAATTGGTGTTATCAATGGCTCAATGTAGAGTCCTATTTATGGTTTGCATTTATTGCAACTTATTGCATATTATTGATAATTACATGCTCGAGTGCAATAGTCATTCATGTGTAGTCATGTAATTTTAGACTGTGTTGCATTGGATTCATAGGCACGTAAGTCAGTGTTTATTTGATGGTCTACTGGGTGTTGCGAGATTTGACCTGGTCCCCATGTTTTATGATCTTTACCTTGCAAGGGTGCACTAGGAGGGTTGAGTCTGGTTGTGCTATCATGATATGGGCGTTTATGACCTCCACCATGTTGGGGTAATGCCATGGTTGTAACCCCGTTTGTGTCGGGCCTTTGGTGGTATTCATGGTAATATTCGCTAAGGTCAGTTGTGTCTTTGGGTGTAACTTGAAAGGAGTCGTAGGGACACTTGGACTTTAATGTCGTGAAGTGTCATACGATTAACTTTGTATGAGTGGCATACTTTTGTGTTCCCCCTCTCTCAATGGATATGAGTGTCCCCCGTTTTCGGCCAACATTATTTTGGATATTAATGTCCTTACTTTATTATCGTTGGTCTTGTGTGTTGACCGCAAATGATAACTTTAATATTGGATTTCCTTCCACGTATATTAAGGTTTGAATGAAGTATGTCATTTCCATATTTTGGTATTTGGAGTTCGCTCCCTTTTTTGCTCGTGTGAGTATCAAGTTTTTATCCATATTTTCGGTAACGTTTTATATTCATTTGGATTGTTGTACATGGGTCGGACGTTATGTCTCAACCTTGATTGACTGAATTGAGACTTAAATGTTTATTCACGTTTTAAGTGAGTTTGAATATGAATCTATTTTGGAAAACGCTATATAAATTTTGGAACTTTCATCTTGGAATTTGTGTGCGTTGGGAAAGGAGTTATTTGCATTCTTATTATAAACCTCTTTTGGAACCCATTATTTAAATAAGTACTCTTTCATTTAATAAGTTGTTTTAATCATGATGTAAACTCTTGAACTCACTAGGACCTTTTTATTTGTCGGCATGTGCAACAGGTTCCGGTTGGGTAATGATTCTAGTGATACTGTGAAGAGTTGAGAGCTAGATGTGAGTTCAAGAAGTAAGTGGCTTGGTGAAGTCTTCCGCGTTTTGGGAATAACAACTATGTATTGAGTTGAGTAGCACCCGACTTTTATATCTTGGTGTAGTACTTAGGATTTCGAATTGTTGAAGTTGTTACGATTTTATTTTTGAGGTATTCCTAAGGGTGGTTTGTATAAGGAATTTTGTCCTTATTCGTTTATTAAATCAAAGTTTTTTTTAGTTGCTCTTTCCAATTTTGAGGGTGTTACAATAGATATAGAAACTTTACATAATGGTTTCAAGACCTTCAAAATTGGTCATATAATCATGTATTTCCATAAATGACATCTTTAAGAGTTCAAATCACCCATCGTACGCATAATGGCATAAAACCAAATATTCTTAAGCAAATAGCACTACCATGCCTCTCATTAAGCCAAAACTCCAAGTTAGGTCAAAACCCTAAAATATGGGTCTTTACATAAAAATAACCAAAAATACCAATATGCTTACAAATATCATATTCATGCTTTTAGAAATACTAAATAAGACATTTCTCATAAAAAGGAACACACAAATCCTCATAGTTAGTGACATGAACATTTTACCAATGTGCAAGATTTACTCAAATAAAGTACAAGATCATAAGAACAACATATATGACATGAATCTAGTTTTTACAAAGATTTAGAAACTCACAATCTAGGTTTTGAGCAAAACCTAGAGAAATGGTAAAAAAAACCCTAGAACTTGAGAGGATGAGATAGAGACTTGATCTTCCTTTGAGATTCCACAATAAATGCTCCATAGAACTCTTGAAACTCAATAAATGATCCTAGTAAAACCCATGTGCATAATTTAATGAGGGAAGAGGTTTGAGGAAGAGGAAACCACTTGAGGAGATCCAAAATCGTGAAGCTCAAAGTTGGGAAGTGAGAAAAATGACCAAAAATCGGACAAGGGGCATTTTATAACCATATAGGTCGCGGTGACAATGCCCAGCGACTTTGCCATTTGGCATTGTCGCTGGCAATGTCGCTAGGGGTGAGCAAAACCGGGTACCTGACCAAATTTCATGGAACTGGAACCGACGGTTCCTAGAATGAAGGAACCGGAACCACTTACATCGGTTCTCTATATTTTGGAACCGGTCTCGAAACCGCTAGTTCCGGTTCCGATTCTGGTTTCGGTTCCGGGTACCCGATGGCAATTTGTTTTTTTTTAATTCTAACATTTTAATATAATAAAAATATAATTTTAAGTCTATTGCAAATCAGTAACAAACATATTAGAACTTTTTACTTAAGATTTTCGTTGTATGTAACAGATCTTTAAATTGGTAAATCTATTAATTCAAGTTTAATTTTATTAAATACTTACATCAAATAAATTTATAAATATTTTTTATTAAAAATAGCGGATACCCGTCGGTTCCGGTTCTAGGTACCCAGTGGACCGGGTACCTGATCCCAAAACCCGTCCCGGCGGGTACCCATTGGGTAGCGGTTCCAAAAAATGAGAACTAGAACCAGAACCAGTGTTAATCGGTTCCGTATTTTAGGAACCGAAACCGGAACCAATCACCTCGGTTCCGGTTCTGGAACCGGCCGCCGGAGCGGTTCCGGTTCCAAAGGCGGGTACTTAGTTCCGATGCTCACCCCTAAATGTCGCGGGTGAACCTCGCCTCACGATACCAACCCAACGAGAATGACGTGAGAGTTTTCCCAAAGGCATTCTCGCTGGTCATAGTCGCATTAGGTGTATCGAACCCTCTCCCAACTCAACGACTTTGCCACGCGACTATGACATTTTTCATAGTTGCCGGTCACGGTCGCCAAGACCTGCCAGCGTTCGGTTTCCTTCGGTTTCTTAGTTCCGGTTAGCCCAAAATAAATGTCTAGAATTCAAGATAAAATCTTATAAACTTTAAAACTAAAACAAAGTCATATTCACGATGTTGAGGAGGAAATATCTTCATTTTACTCACTACAAATTTCCGGGTGTTACATTTACTATAAACAATTTTCACAAATGTTCATAAATTAAGCATGCAATTAACGAAAAATAATGCTTTTTCCCAAGCAACGACATTATGGAAGGTGTCTCCACACATCTTTACCTAGCGAACTCACACATGCTCGCTCTTACGGCATAAAATCAGCAACCAGACAAGATCACATAACATGCTTGCTGTTATAGTTAGGTCTTGACCAATAAACTCACATATCATGTCTTATTTTTATCAGGCAACAACGTAGTACACTCTCATTGCCACACAAATATCAAAATATGTACCTGATCATGTATGTTCAAAATATCACACATTTACCCATATGCAATATATGATAAAATCACAAATAAAATTAGCAAGTTTACATAAAACTTTAAATAATGTATGCAACCCTTTTCAAAAGTCGTGTGTAATTCACAATATAAATCATAACCCCGAACCAATCATCAAGGTGGCTACCGTCCTCCCAAAATGTCTTGAACTTGCTACCATTTCTATATCTGTGGCCTCTCTTTTTTCATGAACCTCCTTTATCTTGCTCTCTCAGAGAGAGTCTCTCTTTCGAATCCTTCCTCGCAAACACCTTATATATATATATATATATATATATATATATATATATATATATATATATATATATATATATATATATATATATATATATATATATATATATATATATATATATATATATATAGGGTCTCCTTCTTTTGTTAACCGTCCATTTAGTATTAACCGTGTTAACTTTTTTGGACCAATAGGAATTAAGATAAGTTACTGGTTTGGTAGGGATAGTTTAGGAATTTCAGAATTTTAGTTATTTAATGGTTATTTACTTTCCTAATTTCAGGCACAAGATATTTTTGGTAGTTATTAATGATAATATTAATCTTCTAAAACCCATTTTCATTTTTGGTAGTTATTAATGATAATCTTAATCATCTAAAACCCATTTTCAAACATAATCTTCATCTTCACGTTTCAGAGATTCTTTTCACGTTTTTTTTACATATATGCACGATTTAAAACGGCATATATGCACATCATAGAATTGCATATCTTGGTGCTATATGCACATGAATTTTCATATATGCACATGAATTTGCATATGAGCTCTTGTGCATATATGCATACACACAAGTCTGGATTTATGAATATCTTGGTGCATATATGCACATGAAGATGCTACTCGTGGGGCTATCATGGGTGAACAACATAGGATCTTGAGGCGAAGAAGTTGGAACGGTCGTGTGCGTTGGATACCGGGCTGTACCCGAGATGTTGAATCGGCAAATCGGGCAGTTGGGATTGTTCTGAAGCCAAATGTCGATATAGTGCAAATGGAAACCATGGTTGAAACTCGGAAGAACTCGTAACGTATCCAAATCTTGAAACTCGTTCAAGCAAATAACGCATTTATACAATCTTCGATTCTCACAATCCCTGTGGCTATATAAACAAACATGTATCTCGCGAATTAACGATTCGTCAAGTCCGGTGATTTGCCAAGCGGGAGTCCAGTAGATCGACGGTGGTTCTTCGGCGGTGGTGGTTCGTGCCATCAAGAACCGACTTAAATGGTAGCAACATTTGGTGATCAAGAAGTAGGTAATAAGCAAAAACGATGTGGCGGTGATACAAGCTATCGTGATGGCTAGTAGTGGGAATCCGGTGGCGGTTGCTGCCGGAAAAGCGGGTGGTTAGTAGGTTGAGTTATGGTGGTTCTTGATCGAACGGTGGTTGGGGTCGTAAACTTGTTTGTGTACATAACTAGAACTGAAATCCATTTATAGATGCATTTCGATTAAGAAACTTTGAGATTCTTTGCCTGATATTTAGGGGATTCCAGTTTTAAGTTTTGTTTTTTGGACAAAAATGCCCCTCTGCACTTATGCACAAACATCAACCCTCTTTTTTTTTGAATAATATTATAATCCTTTATTTAATTATAACCGTTGATCTGAATAATCTATGGTTGAGATTGGTTAACATGGTTAACACTAAATGGGTGGTTAATAAAAGAAGAGCTCTCTCTCTCTCTCTCTCTCTTTATATATATATATATATATATATATATATATATATATATATATATATATATATATATATATATATATATATATATATACATACATACATATATAGAGGCCCACTATTTTGTAAACCATCCTAACCGTGTAAACTTTTGATTTCATAGGTTAAATTAATGAAATTGTTTATTTTGATGAAATTGTTTATTTTGATGAAATTGTTTCATATCATTCACTTCTTGATGAAATTGTTTCATATATTTGTGTTTTTATGTAGTTTCATGTATTTTTGTTATTCTTATGAACATGTTTCATATATTTTCTCAGATTGATTAAACTTTTTCGTTTTTACATAAAAACACAAATATATGAAAAAATTCATCTAGAAATTAATGATATAAAACAATTTCATCAAAATAAACAATTTCATCAACACAAATATATATATATATATATATATATATATATATATATATATATATATATATAGAGAGAGAGAGAGAGAGAGAGAAATGTTCAATTTAGAGATGCTAAGTGTGTGAGAAATAGAGAAGTAATCTTAGCTATTCACTCGGTCAACATTTGCGGCTTTGACTAGAAGCGATGGATAATTGCTTGCGTGGTCTGCACGTGGTCTGCAAAAGATATAGGGGTAGTTTTGTAAAATACGCATGATGAGTTCATATGTGAATCAGTTAATTAGTTCATATGAGAATCACAAAGGTTCATATGTGAATCTGTTAATTAGTTCAATTGATTCACATATGAACCTACAGTTAATTAGTTCATATGTGAATCAGTTAATTAGTTCATATATGAATCACAAAGGTTCATATGTGATTAAGTTAATTAGTTCAACTGATTCATATATGAACCTACAGTTAATTAGTTCATATATGAATCAATTAATTAGTTCATATATGAATCACAAAAATTCATATGTTAGTTAAAAAGAGTTCATGTGTGAATTACATGGGTTCACATATGAACAAATAGTTCATATGTGAATCACACAGGTTCACATATGAACTCGTCCCACGTATTTGTAAAATTTACAAAACTGTCCTTCTATTTTGGGAACAGACGCAACTTTTGACCACTCAAAGCCGACCTTGAACGAATGAATGGCTAAGATTACTTCTCTATTTCTCACACACTTAGCATTTCTCACATATATAGCATTTCACGTAAAAACGGTTAAAACAAAAAAAAACTATATCGAGATGGATGCCATATCGAAGAACACGAAATTCTCGTTTTTTTGATTTATTTTGTTTGATTAAAATATTAGTAATTATAAGATAATTTATTTTAAACTTTAAGGGGGTAAAAGTTTTAACTAAAAAGGAATATAAAAAGCCAAAGATGGTAGACGTGAGTTTAAGTTATCTTTCACTTTTACCCCGGATTACCTTAATTAATAATTCTAATTAAAAACTATATTTAATATGAGTTGTTAGATCAATTGAGATAGAGTGACCGAGATTCGTCCTCACACGTACAATGAAAAATGAATTTTCGTTTGAACTTTCCTCTATATACACTAGACTTTGCAATTGGTACTGGAAATCAAAATGATACGTCTATGAATAAAAAAGGGGTTACTATCCCTACCATACCCCCTCCTACCCCCCCCCCCCCCTATTTTGACCTACTCACACTCACACACTAATTATTTTTTATTTTTTTTATTTAAAAGTTACATTTTACACCCTTATACTTATTTAATTACTTTACTTTATATCTTTTACTTTTTTAATTTTCATTTTACACATTTATCATATTAACACATATAATCGTATATTAGCTAAAATACATTAAAAAATACTTTTTATTTTAACAAGTTACACCGTTATAATCGTCTCTTCGATACGTTCAAAATGAGCCCAATAATGAATATTTTTTGATTTAATTATTTAATTATATATCATATATACTACATAAAAATATTTTTTTATATTTACAATTTATACCCTAATTATTTAATTTATGGTACATCTCTTACTTTTTTAATTTTCGTTTTACATTTTTATCACATTAACATAATAATCATATATTAACTAAAATATGTTAAAAATACGTTTTAACATATCAAATTAACATACATAATTACGTTAAAATACGTTAAGAAATTCGATATATATATATATATAGGGGAGGTATCCGTTGCAAACCAGTCAGTTTGTGCAAATCGTGCAAACTCATATCCACCAATCATGAATCTGCAATTTTTTTAATTTGGCTTCATGAATATATAATTTGGCTTCATGAATCTATATTTTCCGGTAGAGCCCTAAAATACCCTTATGGATATAAAAAAAAGAATTTATGGATACAAAAAAATAAGTTACGTGATTGGTGGAGATGAAAAAATATGCTAAAAGCCCTAAAATACCCTTATGGATAAAAAAAGAAGTTACGTGATTGGTGGATATGAGTATGCACGGTTTGTACAAACTAACTGGTTTGCAATGGATAATTTGCATATATATATATATATATATATATATATATATATATATATATATATATATATATATATATATATATATATATATATATATCGAACGTCATTCGTTTAATAATTTGATTTAAAATAAAGTAAATTTATTGATTTGAAATAAAGTAAGTTGTTGACTCGAATTTTAAGTTTAGGTTTTCGAATTGCTTTGGGTTCAGATTAGTCGGATTTCGGGTTAGTGTCTGTTAGAAATTAGAAAACATTTTGATGGACTATCATTTACAATTTTCAAAAGATAATTACATAAATAATTATATTTATATAATATTTAAAAAATATATTTATATTATTTCGGGTTTTCGGACGGGTCGGGTAGTCAAAGATCAGACCCAACCCGAACCTAAGTATCCACAAAAAGTCGCGTTTCGATACGGGACCGGTTATGGTGCGACGATTCTTAACTAGTTACGATTTTCATCACAAGGCCCGGCCCGGGACTGACTATATTTTTTATTTACAAAAATTTATTTTTTTAATGCATTTTGAAGTTTATTTTTAAATGTATTTTAAATTTATTTGATTGAAGATCAAAATGTATTTTTAAGTGTATCCTATTAAGAGTGTAATACGAAAATTGAAAAAGTAAGAGATGTACCATAAATTAAATAATTAACTATAAGGGTATGAATTGTAAATATAAAAAATATTTTTATGTAGTATATATGACATATAATTAAATAATTAAATCAAAAAATATTCAATATTGAGCTTATTTACAAACGTAGATTAGATTTGTATGAAGAATATATAGAGCGTACTTGTACTCGTGGATATATTGATTTAAATGAATAATCAGAGTTGGAATTTGTTGGAATAAAAAGTGTTTTTTTAACGTATTTTAGTTAATATTGGGCTCATTTCGAAATAATATAATTAAATTAAAAAATAAGAAGGTATCGACGAATAATAATATAATTAAATCAAAAAATAACGTAAACGTATGACATATAATAATATAATTAAATCAAAAAATATTCAATATTGGACTCATTTCGAAGGTATCGACGAGACGATTATAATGGTGTAACTTATTAAAATTAAAAAGTATTTTTTAACGTATTTTAATTAATATACAATTATATGGGTTAATATAATAAAAGTGTAAAATAATAAATAGAAAATTAGGAGATATAAAGTAAATTAATTAGATAAATATAAGGGTGTGAATGTAAATTTCAAATAAAAAATTAAAAAAATATGCAACTGTTAGGGCAAATGTGTATGGGTAGAGATAGAAAAACCCATAAAAAAATATTGGCGGTTACTAAACTTCTGATTGTCAAACCAACTTTTGGCACATGAACAAACAAAGCCAATACTATCTCTCTTTCCCATAGCCCCTTAAATATAAATGCAATTTTATTTAGGGGTGGCAAAAAGTGACTCAATCCGTTAATTCAACCTGAACCCAATCCAATAGTAGCAAGTTAAGTTGATATTTTCAACCTATTTAAGTTAAATGGGTCAACCCGTCTAACCCAATTAATAAATGAGTTGAGTTGGGTTGAAATTTTCGACATGTTTCCAACCCATTTACAACCTGATTTTAACTAATTTACAACCTGCTTTCAACCCATTTACAATCTTTTGTAACCCATTTATGACTTGTTTTTAATTTATCATCATTATTTAATCATAATTAGTAATTAAATAGTTAATAAAAAAACTAAATATGATTCCACTAAAGTCTAAACAGAACTCCTCAGGTCTTTCAGAGTCTAAACTCTCTAAACTCTAGCCGACACTTCTTTCCAGTTGCAGCCAAGAGATCGACGCCAGCCCTAGAAAACTTATTTGTTTGACTTTATGGTTGTGTTATTGAAAGTTTGAACAATTTATTTCACTTTATGGTTGTTTTATTGAAACTTTGAACAATTTATTTGGTTTTGTGGTTGTGACTTGTGTATTTGTCATGGAATTATGGTTTAGTCCTTTTTTATTTTATTAGTTTTAAAATTAAATGGGTCAACTCAGGTACAACCCATTTATTAAACAAGTTGGATTGAGAAAATCATAAACAGGTCAACCCGTTACCAACCCATTTAAGTATCAGGTTGGGCTGGGTTGAAAATCTCAACTCATTTACTTAAACAGGTTGGGTTGAGGTTTTCGACCCAATTAATAAATGGGTTGAACCCGAACCCAACCCAACCTGACCTATTTACACCCCTAATTTTATTTAATCCATCGGGATTTTTTTACAATGGTTATTACACTAGTTAATAAATTTATTAAAACCCCCATATTTTAAATCATAAATTAATTTAACAGTCAATTTTTTGAAAATTTTAACAGGAAACAACAATTTACTATTGAAGTAATTTTACATTATTATTTAACTTATTAGTTAACTTTATCCAAATGCAATTAGTGTATCTTCAAGAGGTATACCATGTTTGAGAAATGTTTAAACGAGAACGCTAACTATTTAAGAAAACAAGAAAACAACAAATCATGTACAAAATCACATGTAATTTTACATTAACTGCAAAAACTGGACACGCGCTACTTTGGCCGCGACTTAAAGTGGCGGGAAAAGTCGCGTAATCATATATGATTTTGTACGTGAATCATATATGATTTTGTACATAGCGGTTGTTTTCTTGTTTTCTTAAATAGTTAGCGTTCTCGTATGAACCCACCTCTACTATATTTTCTCTCTTTTTTCTTTAAATTTAAAGGTTTCTCCGTTTATCTTATTTATATTTTTCAAGAAAAAAATAATATAGTTCTTAAAACAAATCAGTTTTATTTTTTAAATTTTTTTATAGGGAAATTAATTATTTTATCCTAAGTTTAAAATTGAGTTACAGATATACCCATCTCTTTCCAACTTTACCAAAACACCAAAAAATCTTGTGAAACACTCCTCGATCGCGGACTCAGGGAAAAAAAAGTGAAACACCCCTCGATCGCGGACTCAGAGAAAAAAAATTCATTTTTAATCCTGAAGTCCTCGATCGCGGACTTACAACAAATGTAGTTTATTGCGACATTTTTTTTGTTGCTAAAGATCAATATTGATCTTTACCAACGACTTTTGTCGTCGCTACTGATCAATATTGATCTTTTGCAACGACTTCATTTTCATTTTCATTTTCATAGACCAAAGTTGTAAACTTGACATTTTCAGGGTGCTTTGCGGACTTCGCGGACAAACATCGCAGACTCCAGGGGATAAAAATGAAATTATTTTTTTGAGTCGAGGAATATTTCATGGATTTTTTTGGATATTTTGGTTAAATTGAAGAAAGATGGAGCATATGTGTAAGTCAATTATGAACTTGAGGTGAAATAATTAATTTTCCTTTTTATATTACTATTAAAATATTCTTCACCAACCATAGAAAAAGTAATTAACACTAAAAATAAAAAAATATAATTAAGCTACGGTGTCGTGCTCATCTTACACAAGTGAAAAGAATATAATACTGCGTTTTTCTATCCCTGCCTCCTGCAACTTCTTTGTATACCCCTCCCCCCTCACATCCCTTAATTTTTTTATTTTTTTATTTAAATTTACACTTTATATCCTTAGACTTGTTTATTTAATTTATTTTATACCTTTTAGTTTTCTATTTACCATTTTACACTTTCATTATATTAACACATATAATCGTATATTAATTAAAATACGTTAAAAAATATTTTTTAATTTTAACAAGTTACACCATTATAATCGTCTCGTCGATACCTTCGAAATGAGCTCAATATTGAATATTTTTTGATTTAATTATATTATTATATGTCATACGTTTACGTTATTTTTTTACTTAATTATATTATTATTCGTCGATACCTTCTTATTTTTTGATTTAATTATATTATTTCGAAATGAGCCCAATATTAATTAAAATACGTTAAAAAAATACGTTAAAAAATACTTTTTAACAACTTTCAAATCTGTAAATCGTGGACTCTTATTAGTTTATTCTTACCTCTAACCACTTTCAAATCCTCAAATCATGAACTTCTAAAAAAACGTCATTTTTTAAACAAAACTTTGATCGTTTTCTCAAAACCAATTAAAATAATTTAGAACATTAAAATTGAAATATTTATAATATAATATAGACACATATATAAATTTACACCAAAACAAAATATAAAATTCTATTTTAAACCAAAATTTTAAAACTAATTGTAAATTTTAATTAAAAAAAATCTAAAACTTAGGTTTGAAATATAAGTATTTTGTAAGTTGCTTATTTGAAACTGCTTATAAATTATTTGTTCAAATTACATTTTTGCGCCTAACTCGTTATTAGCACGACATAAATTTATAAGCACTTTTAAAAATAAGCATAAGTTGTTTTAAATAAGCATTCCCAAATACCCCTTAAAATGCAAAATGGTAAATTTTAACATTTTTAGAGAGAAAATAATTTACAAGATAAATATTGTACTTATAAAACAATATAACACTTTTATTTCATGCTAAAAAAATATTAAGATTTCGTTCTAAAACGTTAGCGGACTATGATTAACAAGATCTCTTGATATAATTATGATAATGATCTATTAAATAATACAAAGCCAATTTTTTTAAATACGATTGATGTAATAGCTTTTAATATATATATATATATATATATATATATATATATAGGGGAGGTTGTTGATCCAAACCCTCAGTGATTTGATAATGACCCTATCTTAAATACTTAGTGAAAATTGTAAGTAAACAATATGTATCAGAGTTTCACTATCGCTGATAAGTACTAAGATCTTACAGTACTGCTGATAGGAACTCTCGCACTTTTAGATTAAACATTCAGCGAACACTGTTCACCATATCGCTGAGTCTGTTCAGTCCTTATGGTGATCGCTGATAAGTTAGTTGTTTACTTATGATCCCTGAAGACAAGATTCACGTCAACAAAGGTTCTACGCTGAAGTCGAAGATCAAGCTCAAGAACCAGCGACAAGTCTCCTAATGAACTGATGCGGATCAGCGAAGACTCAGATTTGTCCACTCAACGTGAAGCATCAAGTACAAGACTTCAGCTATCGCTGAACTTTATCATCTGCTGAATAGTAAATGATAATCGCTGAATCAACGAAAGCTGATCATGAAGTCCTCCGTACAAAGTACTTTTGTCTTAACCTCCCTTGCACGCCACCGTACGAAATGTCAGAAAAGAACCTCCGAAAATCTGAAATCGTACAACCACTCTGACACTACACTGTTCATTCATGCGGCTACTAAGGTTGTCATCAAAGGTCAAATGACATGCAACCAATCCGCTAATGACACGTGTAAAGTATATACTGGATTGCATTAAATGCATGCAGTATATAAAGAGATGAACTCACTTCATTTGAAGTAACTTGCTAACTCTGGACAAGTTCAAATCTCTCAAGATAGGATTTTATTAGTAATCTCCTTATCTTTCTTAGTGCAAGAAAACCTTAGTGTTCCAACTTGTTTAGATTTAGGTTTATCCTTAATCTTGTTTCCGCAACAAGCTGTAAATTGTTAATGATTTATCAATAAACAATTTAGAAAAGTAAAATAGTGTGTTTGTATTCAACCCCCCCTTCTACAAACTTGTTTAAGCCTTTCGGGACCAACAAGTGGTATCAGAGCAGATTTGTTTAAATCTCATAAACAAGATCTAATCTAAGATATTTTCTCTTCCTTGCTATTATCTGAAAATGGCCAACTCAAACACAAACACTCACTATATCGACAATGGTTCTCTTGCAAAACCCCCTAGATTTTCCAGAGACAACTTCAACTTATGGAAAAATAGGATGACACTCTTCTTAGAAGGTGTAGACCCTACTATACCTTACTATCTTGAAAACGGTCCACACATCCCTGTAACGATTGATCCTGCCGTTCCAGCCACTGCAACTAGAGCTGCTATTCCAGAAAGGCTGATTCCAAAGGAAATCCATCATTGGACCGATGAAGACAAGAAGAAAGTGGCTATAGATACAAAAGCCAGATCCATACTATCCATGGCCCTTCCTGACGAAGTCTACCATTCCGTCATGAACCTGAAATCCTCGAAGGCCATGTGGGACACAATATGTGTTCAGTATGAAGGAACGTCTGAAGTCCAGGATTCAAGAAAGATCAACCTGGTAAGACAATACGAAAGTTTCATCTCTGGTAAGAATGAAACTCTCTCTGAAGTACATCAACGTTTTAACTGCTTAATTATAGATCTTAAAACGGTTGGTAAGGAATATTCTAACTTTGAAGTTCTGACAAAGTTTTTAGAATGTTTACCTGAAAGCTGGGACAATTATTCCATGTGTCTCAAGCTGTCAAAAGATCTAAGATCAATGACACTCGCTACCTTATATGGCACATTGCTGAATCATGAGCAATCTAGCCATCTTAAGAAGAATCTTGTAAAAGATTCCAAAAGCACCCCTGTTGCTTTAATCTCAGAGGAACCTTCTACTCAGCGACCCGTGGTCACTATCACTGAGTTAGAAAGTAACTCTGAAAGATCATCAGATTCTGATTCTTCAGATGATGAATCCTTGGCTCTCCTAACTAAAAAGTTCAGGAGATTCGCCAAGAAGAAAATGTTTAGAAAGAACAAAACTCTTTCTATAGCTGACAAGCCTAAGTCATCAGCTTTTGTTGATAATGCTACTGCTACTTGTTTTAACTGCGAAAAGACAGGTCATTTCGCTAACGAGTGCAGGTCAAAGAAAATCATGAGACCTTCAGCCTTTACAAAGAAATCCTTTGTTCCAAGGAATAAAGACGACAAATACTTAAAGCTGAAGGAGAAGTATGCAAAGCTGAAAAGCTTTAAGAAGAAGGGAAAAGGCCTAATGGCTGACTATGATTGGGCTGCTTCTGATGAAGAAGCCTCATCATCTGATTCTGAAGATGATGAAGCAAATCAATGTCTCATGGCCAAGATTGAAGAAGAGGAAGAAAGTTCAGACATACCCTCCACTTCAACATCTGCCATTCAGGTATCACCTTCCTTCTTTACCAATATTGTAAATATTGATGAAGCTGATAGTCTCCGTAAAATCGAACTACTGACTAGAAGCTTATACGAAGCCATGAACGGCAAAGCTGTGGTTGAAAACCAAAATCTTGATCTCGCTGAAAAGCTTAAAAATTGCCACCTTCAAATAGAAAAGCTTTCTAAATTTGAAGAAGATTTTAAAGATCAAGTCCATTTAAATCAGCTAGTCAAAATTGAACGAGCGGAAGCTATCGCTGCATTAAAAGCTGAACAAGCTACTGTTGAAGGATGGTGTAATTCTTCAACAAAGATCACTGAGATAATTAAGGCTCAGATTCCTCTGAGTGATAAACGTGGTCTGGGTTATAAATATGATACTCCAATACCAACCACTGAACGTTCAATGCTTAAATTTGGAACGTTCGTATCCTCAGTAGCTGACACTTCTTCATCTCAGTACTCCTCGTCGATTACACCAATCCCTGAGGAAACTCCTACCTCCTCAAAAGGTAAGGAGAAAATGGTTTATTCAAAACCTACCTCTGTCTCTAAAGATAAAGGTAAAGGAATTGTAATTTATCAAAATCCTCAGAAGGGTACTTTAGTACCTAAGCTGAATGCTTCCAAAGCCTTATATAGCAAAATTGTTGTGTCATATCTAGCAAAGGTGAATTGTTGTTTTCTTTCAGCTTTAGTGAAATGGTTGGGAGAACTTTGAGGAGTAGGTCGGCACCTGTTGTGCCAAGGAATCAAGATGAAGAGGTACTAGAGAATGGACCGGTGGAACCGGCGAGGGCAACTGTTACCCGTGGAAGGGAAAGAGGTAGGGGTCGTGGGAGGGGTCGGGGAAGAACACCCCGCCGGGCCGCCACCCAAGTGGCTGGGGATGGGGGAAACCCGAACCTGAGAACGACTCGTGCAACTAGAAGAACGAGGAGTGTGGAAGCCCCCGTTCATCAAGAAGACTCTCTTCAGGAGAGTTCAGCTTCTGCAAGGAGGGTAACTCAGCCAAGGGGACGGGGTCGAGGCCGCGGATCTACTTTTGTCACTCGAGAGAACCTCGCTGCTGAATTGGGTAAGATTCAAGAGACCTTGCAGGCTCTCCTCACTAAGCAGAATGAGTCAGCTTCAGGAAGCAAAGAAGCAAGTGAGAACCGAGAAAGCGTGGAACTGTCTAGTCCACTAGTGACCGGTACTGGGAGTCACTTGAATTCAAACCCTCAAGTGATGAATGAGTTAGCAGCTAAGGGATGCAGTTACAAGGCCTTTGCCTCATGCAAGCCCCCTACTTTTAAGGGAAAATATGACCCTATCTTGGCAATGAAATGGGTGAAGGAAATGGAACTGGTCTTCGATACATGCAAGTGTGCTGATGGGGATAGAGTAATGTTTGCTCTATCCATGTTGAAATCTGATGCAGTTTACTGGTGGGAGGCGAGACTGGGGGAAAGGGTTCGGCAATGGCTAAGGGAATGTTGTGGGAAGCGTTTGTAGACAGGTTCAAAGCTCAGTTCTGCCCGCTCGCAGCAGTAAAAAGATTGGAAGAAGTGTTCTTGGGGTTGGATCAGGGAGGTATGACAGTGCGAGAGTATACTACAAAGTTTATTGAGAAGTCTCGCTTTGCAGATTTGTATGTGCCAACAGAAGAGCGTCGAGTAGAACGATTCATCCATGGGTTGAAGAGCAGTATTCGGGAATTGGTTCTGACTAGAAACCCCACTACTTTTCAGGCGGCCATCAATACGGCCGAGCTTATTGAGAAAGAAAAGAACCGTCAGACGACTGAGAAGGGTGGGGAGAAGCGCAAATGGGATGGTCCGGGTAACGACTCAAGAAGAGGGAAAATGTTCCGACCAGGAAACCGTGTTAGCAAGGATGCCGCTGGGCAAACGTGTTCGAAGTGTTACAAGGTGCATCGGGGAGAATGCATGGCAGGTTCAAACTCATGCTACCGGTGTGGCTTGCCCGGTCATATGGCAAAGGACCGTCCCAAGGGAGGATCATGTCACCAGTGTGGAGCTAAGGGTCACGTGCGGTATGATTGCCCGCAGTTGAAAAAGGGTGGAACGACTCAGTACGGGGAACGCCAGGGAGGAAAGCACGACGGTAAGGGTATAGGACCGGCGCGTTCGAAGGGACGTGCATTCCGCATGACTGCGGAAGAGGCGGAGGAAGTTCCAGATGTTGTGGCAGGTACGTTTCCAGTGAACTCTCTATGTGCCAAGGTGTTATTTGATTCGGGAGCAAATCGCTCCTTTGTATCGTGTACGTTTATGAAATGTTTGGGGGTGAGGCCTAGACGTTTGGAGAGGGCACTAGAGTTGGAAACCGCTAATGATAGTTTGGTGTACGTTAAGGAGGTGGTAGAAGGGTGTGTCATAGAGATAGAAGGGAGGTTAATGCCTATGAAGTTATATCCCATGGCAATGGGAGAGTTTGATGTGGTGTTGGGTATGGACTGGTTAGCCGCGAATGATGTGAATATCGTTTGCAACAAAAAGTTAATCAGGATTCAGTCACCTGATGGGGATCCCATAGTGATTTATGGGGACCGCCGTAATAGAAAGAATAGCCTTATCTCTATGATTAGGGCTACTAAGTGTTTGAGGAAAGGGTGCCAAGGATTCTTGACGTACGTGTTGGACGCCAAGAAAGAGAAACGTGGGGTGGGTGATGTGCGAGTAGTAAACGAGTACCCGGAAGTATTTCCGGATGACTTAACAAGTCTACTTCCGGATCGTCAGATCGAATTCAGAATTGATCTGATGCCTGGAGCTGCACCAATTGCTCGCGCGACGTATAGGGTAGTGATAACGCCACTTTTTGGCGTTATTTTCGGTTCTCAAACCAATGAGATTGGCTTGTGTTCATGTAAAAAGGCGTGTATTTTACGGTTTATCGAGTGGAATGTGCAGGTATTCTAAAATGCGGTAATCATCGAGAAAAGAAGCTAAAAAGAGTCCAAAACGAGTCCCAAACGAAGCCAACGGAAGCCCGAGATCCAAGTCCAAAACCGCGGCGCACACTTTTCCCATGCCGCGGCACACAGTTTTCCAAACCGCGGCACACAGTTTCCAAACCGCGGCCCATGCCGCGGCACACACTATTCCACGCCACCGCGCGGTTTGGCGCGCGGTTTGCAAACCGCGGCACAAACCGCGGCACGGGCTGTTTTGCGATTTTCAGCCTTTTATTCCAACTTTTAGGTCATTATTCGATATCCAACTTACGGCAGACGATTGGGAGCAGTCCGGGGGCGATTTTCAGAGCCAAGTGACACCGTTTGGAGCCAAGATCGAGAACCAATCGAAGTAACGTTCAAGACGCGAAGGAGATTTCAGCACGGGAAAAGGGAGTTCATCAATTCATCTTACACCGTCACCACGATCACGTTACCATGTTTACTTACACTTTCGTTTCTTTTCCTTTTGTGTTTGAATCCCCCAACATCATGAGCTAACTTTAAGATGTTGGGGGTTGGATCGAATTAGGTTTGAACATATAGATGGATGACGAATGAACTTTATTAGTTTTTCCAATTAATGAATGCATGTGATTCTGTTCTTAATGCTTTTGTGAGCGTAGCTAACTTACAATTGTCTTATTGTTTTCAATTATGTTCGGGAGAATTAATTGAGATCTAGAATTAGGAATTACATGTCTAAGGTAAGAAAGGATAGAGATATACCGAGTAAACCTTAGTCTCATAATAACCTGCGCTTAATGTGTTTTGAACTACATAGGGTGAGATCGAGAGATTAATCTTATGTTTTTCGAGATGAACTTCATGGTAGCTTGAGAAAGCACCACGTTGTACAAATATAATTGTTGTTACTTGAGAGAGAGCAATGGTTAGATTAAGGTTGAGTATTCATTAACGGAATTAACTGGTATATGTTTTAGTCTGATGTTTATATGTGACAACCTAAGGATATCCAACCCTCAACTGTTTTCTCCATCTGAATTCCAAAGCTGCTTACTAGTTGTCTCGTGTTTGTTGATTTTAAATTCTGAAATTAATTAGTTATAAAACCAATCTTCCAATTTCGACAGTCCAATTAATAGCACTTATAGTAATTGTGATATTTAGTTCCTAGTTCCCCGTGATTCGATACTCGTACTTCCGTACACTATTACTTGACTTCGACCCGTACACTTGCGGTTAGATTTCGCGGGGTGTCAAAACCCCGTGTCAGGTAGCACCGTCCGAAATGAAGGAAATGATGACTCAGTTGCAAGAGTTGTTAGATAAAGGATTCGTCAGACCGAGTACGTCTCCATGGGGAGCGCCTGTGCTCTTCGTGAAGAAGAAGGACGGTACTATGCGAATGTGCATAGATTACCGAGAACTCAACAAGGTCACGATCAAGAATAAGTATCCGATCCCGAGGATTGACGACCTGTTCGATCAATTACAAGGAGCCAGTTATTTCTCCAAGATAGATCTGAGGCCAGGGTATCATCAACTCAAGGTGAGGGAGGAGGATGTGCCGAAGACGGCATTCAGGACCAGGTATGGACACTACGAATTCTTGGTGATGCCGTTCGGGCTAACCAACGCCCCTGCAACATTCATGGACTTAATGAATAAGGTATGCCAACCCTATTTAGACCAGTTTGTGATAGTGTTCATAGACGATATCCTGATATTTTCAAGATCAGAAGAGGAGCACGAAAGTCACCTTCGGACGATTCTCGAGCTGTTAAAGCAAGAGAAGTTGTATGCGAAGTTTTCCAAATGCGAATTTTGGTTGAGAAAGGTGCAGTTTTTCGGGCACGTGGTGTCTGAGAAGGTAGTCATGGTTGATCCGTCTAAGATCGAAGCCATCCGAGATTGGGAGCAACCAAAGAATCCATCTGAAGTCAGAAGTTTCCTCGGACTGGCGGGTTACTACCGAAAGTTCATCAAGGACTTTTCGAGTATCGCCACGCCACTAACGTATCTAACCAAGAAGAATGTCAAATTCGCCTGGTTGGAGAAGCAAGAGGAGGCCTTTCAAAAACTAAAAGATATGTTGAGCAGTGCTCCAGTGTTGTCGTTACCGGATGGTACTAAGGATTTCGTGGTATTCAGTGACTCATCGAAGCTTGGTTTGGGTTGTGTACTTATGCAACGAGGTAAGGTGATCGCTTATGCCTCCCGGCAGTTAAAGGATCAAGAGGCTCGATATCCCACGCATGATTTAGAATTGGCGGCAGTGGTTTTCGCCTTGAAGATTTGGTGGCATTACCTGTATGGGACGAAGTGACAGATCTTTACGGACCACAAAAGTTTATGTCATCTCTTTTATCAGAAGGAGTTGAATATGCGCCAAAGGAGGTGGATTGAATTGTTGACTGACTACGACTGTAAGATTGAATATCATCCAGGAAAGGCAAACGTAGTGGCGGACGCTTTGAGCCGTAAGGAACGAAGTGAAACCCCCAGTATTGTGGCCATGAGGGCTGAGGTGACATTCAATTTGTTAGAGGAGATAAAGAAATGTCAAGTTGAAGCGCTCGAAGCCGAAAATCTCAAGAAGGAAAGAATGGTAGGGCAAGCGTCCTCGTTAGTGGAAGATAGTCGAGGGGTGAAGTGTCTCTGTGGGAGGATCTGGGTTCCGAAACTCGGAGACCTTCGAAGGCTGATTTTGGAAGAAGCACATAAATCAAAGTACACGATCCACGCCAGAACTAACAAGATGTACGGAGATCTACGACGAGAATATTGGTGGACGGGAATGAAAAAGGACGTAGCACATTTTGTAGAAACCTGTATAACGTGTTCGCGAGTAAAGATTGAGCATCAATGACCATACGGGAAGCTTCAGTCGTTAGAGATACCGATGTGGAAGTGGGACCAGATCACGATGGATTTCGTGACCAATTTGCCTAGAACTCCAAAGGGTTATGACGCCATATGGGTGATTGTGGACCGTCTCACGAAGTCGGCACACTTCTTGCCTATACGAGAGTCTTACTCGCTGGACCGGCTAGCGAAGTTGTATATCGATGAGATTGTAACCCGTCATGGGGTGCCATCGTCGATAGTCTCTGACCGGGATAGCAGATTTACCTCCACGTTTTAGAAGAGTTTCCAAAGAGAAATGGGATCGCAGATCAAGATAAGTACCGATTATCATCCTCAGACCGACGGTCAGAGTGAGAGAACGATCCAGACATTAAAAGACATGTTAAGGGCGTGCGCTTTGGATTTCCAAGGTTCATGGGAAAAGCATCTACCCTTGATCGAGTTTGCTTATAATAATAGCTATCACTCGAGCATCAAGGCAGCGCCGTTTGAGGCACTTTATGGTAGAAAATGTCGGACACCGTTGTGTTGGAACGAAGTCGGAGAGAGACAGTTAACGGGGCCAGAAATTGTACAACTGACTTCGGACAAGATAATCCAAGTGTGTGAAAGACTGAAGCTCGCCCGCGACCGACATAAAAGCTATGCGGATAAGAGGCGGAAATACATTGAATTCCAAGTCGGAGATCATGTTCTTCTAAAGGTGTCTCCTTGGAAGGGAGTGGTATGATTCGGGAAACGTGGGAAGCTAAGCCCATGTTACATCGGACCGTTTGAGATTACGGAACGTATTGGAGAGGTGGCGTATAGGTTGGACCTACCGGAAGAATTGTGTGGCATCCACAATGCGTTTCACGTGTCCAACTTAAGAAAATGCCTTGCCGACGTAACCAAAGCGGTGCCGTTGAATGACATAAAAGTGGACGAGAAATTGAATTTTGTAGAGGAACACGAAGCAATCACGAATGTTAAGGTGAGGAAGTCACGGAACAAGGAGACTAAGCTGGTTAAAGTACAATGGCGACACCACAAGGGTCCAGAGGTGACCTGGGAGTTGGAGTCGGAGATGAAAGCTAGATACCCACACCTTTTCCAATAAGGAATTCCGGGGACGGAATTCTTTTAAGGGGGGGGGGGGTGTTGTAACAACCCGGTTTCTCTTTTATAAATATGAGAGTCTTGTGGCAAATTTGTGAAGAAGGAAAGTTTTAGTAAGGACCTATTTGCAATTTAAGGGGGTATAAAAGGGCACTTTTCCCTAGGGCAGCCTCCATTGTTCCCAAAATCAGTGTTGGGTCTTGTGTGTGTGCGGCGGCGAGAAGAAGAAAGGAAGAAGAAGAGCTCAGCTTGGAACTTCTCATTTGGTGTCAAGGATTCATTCAGGTAATCATTCCATTTATATTATTTAGGCTATGGTAAACTTCTTCTTCTTTTGGAAAACGATTTATGGATGAAAGGAGAATTAAACAGATGGGTAGATTAAATTTCTATGTGTTCTTCATATTCTAATAGCTGGGTTTTGAGAGATGTAAATCTTTGCTAACCATTTCGATGGGAAGAGCACAGATTAAGAAGGTTAAAGGGATAAATGGAATTTAAGTTAAGTTTAATGTTAGTTGTTATGGGTAAATGTTTGATGAAGAGTTAGTTTAGCATTTGAACCAACTGAACCAGAGTATTTTGCCCCTGTTCTAAGACATGCGTATGAACAGTGAGAAAGAAACCAGGTCGGCGCAAAGTCGAGTTTGCGCCATAGGCGCTGGCGCACATCTTTGGGTGGCGCAAACCTTGGTTGTTCCAGTGTTGGGCCGATCTGATAGTTGGGCCGCGTGGTTGATTTGGGCTTAGGTTTGTTTTGGGTTAAAAGATTTAAGGCCCAATATGAAGAGGATAATCTTGATTATTTATTTAAGTCAGGGTTAAGAGGAGAACGTAGAATCAGATATTGAGTTAAGCCTAATAAATTTATAAATTAATTATTAGGTGAACGGTCGGTGCAAGACTACAAGTTAAGGAAAGAATTTGCTATCAGGTGAGTTCCCTAAACCCTTTTACGACGCAAAGTGATAAATGTTTTAACGGATTATGGTTTTACCGAGCATGAAATGTTATGAACTGATTGCATGATTTTCACGAACGTATCTGTTTTATTAAATGAAATGTTTAGCATGAAGAAATGAAAGACATGACGTATGAATATTTTAACTTACATGTTTTCATGAACGTACTTGTATGCTATGTGGTGTCGGTCTGCACTGTGGGGTCAGAGAGAGGTCCTCAGGATCTGAGGATCCCTTGGATATGTATGACATGCCGGTAGGTTGGAATTTGTTTCCCTCCTATCCAGTAGAGGGGAGTCCGAGTGGGCTCCAAGGAGGGCGAGGAGGGAACCTAATTGTTATATTTTGAGGTTTAAATTAACCCTGAATTTTAGGGTGTTACAATATGGTATCAGAGCAATAGTTTAAGTGAACTAAGTATGCTGATGAGATACTTAGACTTAAGCTGATATGAATTAAGTTATGATTCATGAGATATGGGTAGAAGTACTAAGACGGGATAGGCTTAGAGTCGACGGAAATACGTGAAATTAGTACTGTAATGATAAGTAACGAGGATTCTCATGTATAATATGTTCACAATTCCAATTAGCTACTGTTATTATAAATATATTGTTACACAAGCATACTTGTTTCTAAATTGTTACAGTGACTAATGATCGGTAACGTATGTTTCGTATGTCTAGATATGTGTAACCATTTCTTATGGTTATCCTTTTGTGTTATATCAGAACGATGGTAAATACGCCACCAATGTCTCCTAATTCTTCGAAAGAAAGAGCAGTATTGAACTGGGGAGAAAAGCGTCCTGATTTAGGTGAAACTCATGAGAGTCCACCGAGGATGCCTTCTTTGGGAGGAGCGGATAGTCGAATACACAGAACGAGTACCAGTACTGCTGGCCAAGAAACACCGGAATCGACAATAGAATCTCGTATGATGGAAAACATGACAAGAATGATGAATGCAGTGATGGAAAAACAAGCTGAAATGTTTATGAAAGCACTGAACGATCGAAGTACGGAACTACGTCGAACGGAAACTTATACCGGGGTAATAAATCCAATTCGTAACCCTGTGATAAAGACAGAAAGGAGGGTGGAAAGAGTCTGCTCATATAAAACCTTTCTAAGTTGTAAACCGCCAGAGTTTATCGGAGCAGATAATCCAGTAGCCTGTATGAATTGGCTAAGATAAATGGAACAGGCTTTCCGAGCTTGTGAATGTGATGAGAAGTCAAAAGTCAGATTTGCATCTCAAATGTTAAGAGGTAATGCGTTGACTTGGTGGAATGTAGTGACGGCTACAATCTCTGCTCCAGTTTTGACTGCTATGACTTGGGAGTCATTCAAGAAAAAGGTTTTAGAAGAATACTGCAATGAAAACGAGATGGATAGGATAAAAGAAGAGTTTCGGACTCTTAAGAAAGGTACTTCATCTGTTAGAAAGTATACCGAAACCTTCATGGAGAAGCTGAACCTAGTGGGGCATGTGGCTCCAACTGAGAAAGATAAGATTAAAGCTTATTTGAAGGGGTTGCCAGCGGACATGATGTATCGTGTACGAAATGCTAAAGTTTAAACGTTGAGGGAGACAATTGAGGAAGCTAAAGTTATGGAAGAAGTTTATACGAAAGATAAAGAAGAAAAGACCCAAGTTGCAGAAAAACGAAAATAAGAGGGCCGGTCAGAGTCTTCTTCGAAATCAAAGGCAATTGGCAAAAGTACTCATTATGAATCTCGTCGTGAACCGAATTGGTGTCCGAAGTGTAGGAGTAAACACTATGGACCATGTCGGGTGACAGCGGTGGAATGTTTCAAGTGTGGTAAAAGTGGGCATCTTATGAACAACTGTCCTGTACAAGGATCAACATGCTACGAGTGTAAACAACCAGGTCACTTCCGTCGGGATTGCCCAAAGTTGAAAAAAGGGGGAGACCAAAGTAAGAAACCAAATGTTCCAAAGCCGACGGGTCGAGCATTTCAGATGACAGCTGATGAGGCCAAAGAATCGAAAGATGTCGTTTCGGGTACATTCCTCGTTAATTCTATTCCTGCGCGCATTTTATTTGACTGTGGTGCAAATTTGTCGTTTGTGTCCAAATCGTTCTACCACAAGTTAGCTATGCCTGTCACTACCTTGGAAGATGCCTTAGTAGTTGAGGTAGCTAACGGGAGTCAAGTCTTGGTTCGTGAAAGGCTTGACGGTTGTCTTATTTCGGTAGGGGAAACGAAATTTCCGATCGACTTGTTGTTGATGGAAATTGGAGGATTTGATGTGATTGTGGGTATGGACTGGTTGACAGTCAACCAAGCAGAGATACTTTGTGCAAAGAAATTAATCCGGATTCCGATGGCTGATAAGGATGATGTACTCATCTTTGGAGAAAAGCGAAAGGGGAAGTTCTGTTAATTTCTGTTGCAAAAGCGCGTAAATGCTTAATGAAAGGATGTTCATCCTATCTAGCGTATGTTCTAGATGTAAAGTCAGAAAAGAAACAAGTGGAAGATATTAAAGTGGTACGTGATTTCCCGGACGTATTCCCCGATGATCTTCCAGGCCTACCGACTGAACGACAGGTAGAGTTTCGTATTGACCTTATCCCTGGATCGACACCAATAGCGCGTGCACCGTATCGCTTAGCGCCGGCCGAAATGAAAGAGATGATGACTCAACTTCAGGAGTTATTGGATAAAGGTTTTGTTAGACCGAGTTCTTCGCTTTGGGGAGCTCCGGTTTTGTTTGTTAAGAAGAAGGATGGCACTATGAGAATGTGCATCGATTATCGCAAGCTGAATAAGGTGACTATTAAGAACAAGTATCCGCTTCCTAGGATTGATGACCTGTTTGATCAACTCCAAGGTGCGGGATGCTTTTCCAAGATTGATTTGAGGTCGGGGTACCATCAAGTTCGAGTAAGAGATGAAGATATTCCGAAGACATCATTCAGAACGAGGTACGGGCATTACGAATTCCTTGTAATGCCATTTGGGTTGACTAATGCTCCCGCCGTGTTCATGGATCTGATGAATAGAGTATGTCGACCATTCTTAGATAAGTCTGTCATTGTATTTATCGATGACATACTTATTTATTTGAAGAATGAAGACGATCATGAATGCCATCTTCGTGAAGTCTTAGAAGTATTGAGAAAAGAGAAATTGTACGCAAAGTTCTTGGAATGTGAATTCTGGTTAAAAGAGGTACAATTTCTAGGGCATGTGATTACTTCAGAAGGAGTCAAAGTAGACCCAGCAAAAATAGAAGCTATGACAAATTGGGAGACACCAAGAAGTGCGTCTGAAATAAGAAGTTTCTTAGGCTTAGCCGGGTACTACCGAAGGTTTATTAAAGATTTCTCAAAGATTGCTTCGGCTTTGACTTTATTGACTCGAAAGAACGTGAAGTTTGTTTGGTCGGAGAAACAAGAATCGGCTTTCAGAACTTTACGTCAAAAATTATGTGAAGCTCCTATTCTTGCCTTACCAGAAGGAACATAAGATTTGGTTGTATATAGCGACGCGTCAAAGATGGTTCTGGGATGTGTATTGATGCAACGAGGCAAAGTAATTGCTTATGCATCAAGACAACTTAATGAGCATGAGAAGAACTATCTGACGCATGATTTGGAGTTAGCAGCAGTCGTATTTGCATTAAAGTTGTGGCGACATTATTTATATGGAACGAAATGTACTCTTTATACTGATCACAAGAGCTTGAAACATGTCTTTGATCAAAAATAGTTAAACATGAGACAGCGACGCTGGTTAGAGTTACTTAAAGATTATGATTGCGAATTGCATTATCATCCCGGTAAAGCAAATGTCGTAGCTGATGCTTTAAGTAGAAAAGAGTACAGTGGGTGTTTGAAAACGACCAACGCTAGAATTGATGTAACATCCAGTTTGATTGAAAGGATAAAAGAAGCACAAGCGGAGGCTCTATTGGAAGAGAATCTGAAAGATGAAGTCATGAGTAAGCAACAACTCCAACTGACTGAAGATAGCCGTGGAATTAAACTGTTCCAAGGTCGTATTTGGGTGCCTAAGGCTGGAGGAAATCGGGAGTTAATTCTCGAAGATGCTCATAAATCTAAGTATTCTATACATCCTGGGAGTACTAAGATGTATAGAGATCTGAAATTTCATTATTGGTGGCCAGCTATGAAAGTAGATGTGGCCTGAATAGTAGAGAAGTGTAGGACATGTTCATTGGTAAAAGCAGAACATCAAAAGCCTTACGGAAGTTTCCAATCCATGGAGATTCTAGAATGGAAGTGGGAGAAGATTACCATGGATTTTGTGACAAAGTTACCAAAGACGCAAAAAGGTAACGACACTATATGGGTAATCGTGGACCGATTGACTAAGAGTGCTCATTTTCTGGCTATGAAAGAAGCGTCACCAATAGATAAATTGGCAAAGCTGTATATTGATGAAGTGGTGTCAAGGCATGGTATACCAGTGTCTATAGTGTCAGATCGTGATAGTCGGTTTACCTCGAGGCTTTGGCCATCACTACAAGAAGAATTGGGTACGAAAGTTAATCTAAGCACTGCTTATCATCCACAAACTGACGGGCAAAGCGAAAGAACCATTCAAACTTTGGAAGATATGCTCAGGTCGTGTGTATTAGATTTTGGAGGTAACTGGGATACGCATTTACCCTTAGTGGAGTTAGCGTATAACAATAGTTATCATTCCAGTATTGGAAGAGCACCTTTCGAAGCTTTGTATGGACGGAAATGTAGAATTCCGGTGTGTTGGTTAGAAGCCGGAGAGAAACAGTTTGATGGTCCGGAATTGGTGCAACAAACAGCTGACAAAGTAAAAGAAATTTGGCAGCATATGAAAGCAGCTCAAGATTGACAAAAGAGTTATGCTGATCCGAAAAGAAGACCAAAAGAGTTCCAAGTTGGGGAGCGCGTGATGCTTAAAGTGTCCCCGTGGAAAGGTGTGATAAGGTTTGGTAAACGTGGAAAGTTGAGTCCTCCTTTTCTAGGACCTTTCACCATCACTAAGAGAATTGGTTTACAAGCATATCAGTTGGATCTTCCACTTGAATTGGAAGGAATCCACAATACTTTTCACATTTGCAACCTTCGGAAATGTTTAGCCGAGGAAGACGATGTGATTCCACTTACTGATGTAAGAGTGGATGAAAAGAGTCGCTGTGTGGAAGAACCGAGGCATTTTTGGAAAGATCAGTTAGAAAATTACGTAATAATAAGGAAGTAGTTATGTTAAAGGTGCAATAGAAGCATCATCGAGGTGCTAACGTGACGTTAGAGTCGGAAGAGGATATGAAGACTAGATATCCTCATTTGTTTACCTAACTTTGATTTCGGGGACAAAATCATTTTCAAGTTGGGGAGTATTGTAACATCTCGAATTTTCATTATATTATATTTAATATGAATGGGGTGTTTTATAATTTGAGTTAAGATTTGGATTACTTTGCAAGTTTATAACTTATAATGGGTTAAAAACATGAGAAACCAAAGTTGGAGCTAAAATTGATAATATAAAAATAAGAAGGTGTGTTTGGTAATTAGTTGAAAGTGAGTATGGCTAAATAGGTTGAAATTGAGAAATATCTCAATTGTTTTGGTCTGAGTCGGTTTGGGGAATACAGAGAGGAAGAATAGAGAGAAAAAGGAGAAAAGAGGAAAGCAGGATGTGTCTTCAATTTGGTAAGAAATTCACCATGGGTTTTAGACAAAAATTGTTATAAGATGTATGGTTATAAACGAATCTGTGTGTTGAATAGGTTTCCAGAATCATTGATATCAGTTTGGAAGATTGAATGTGCAGAGAAGTGGGTTTTATCTCCTTAAGGTGAGTTCATTCACTTTTTGATTAAATCCATTTTTTCTGTCAAATTAAATGTTAAGAAGTATGTATAAACTGTTTTGGGACTGTATGGTTATGTTTAAAACACGCTGAATGGAACAGACATGGATTTGGGTTGAATTTCTAAGCTGCAGGTCGAAGTTTCCGGATAAATGATAGTATCCGAAAACCTGTGTATGAAGGTCTCCGGACAAGGCAAAGTTATCCGGTAAGTCTTGATTTCTTGTAGTTTCCGGATGAAATTAGTTATCGGATGGTATCCGGATTACCTTGGTTTCCGGATGTCATCCGGATTAAATATGTATCCGGTAAGAATTGTAATCGGAAAGTTGTATGTCCGGAAAGCTTAGGTATCCGGTAAGTTGAGAGTATCCGAAAAGTTGTGTTACCTGGATAGTTTAAGGTATCCGGAAACTATTATTGTCCAGTTACTTTTGAGTACTCAATAACTATAGGTTTGGTTAACTTATGGAAGAGTAAGACTTAAGAATTGAAATACAATCCTAGTATCTTGAACATGCTTACAGTTTAATGGTAGTGTGTTAGGCTTAAAGGTTTTTCTAGTTTGATACTATGCAGGTGTGTAGTAAGTGTAATGGATCCATAGGCACTAGTTGTTATGAACACATGGAATAGGCGTGTGGACTAATCGTTATTCCAATGTGTGTGAGAAATCGTGGAATAGGCGTGTGGATTAATCGTTATTCCCGATTTCTAGGGAAGAGGAGAGATTGGCATGTGTAATTGTAATCTCTATTTCCTTTCCAAGAAGTGGGCATGTGTAATTGCAATATCTTGGGTATGAGCATTAATCTAGAATCCATGGAGATTCGTAGTGCGGCTCTAGAATATGATAAGAGCATTAATCTAGAATCCGTGGAGATTCGTAGTGTGGGCTCTGGGACATGATATAATGACTGACTTGGTGTCAGTCATATTCATGAAATCGGGTTTAATCCCGTCATTGAAAGATGGTTACGCATGTGGTAAGAAAAAGGGTAAACCAGGTTTGTTATGCCTTGTTTACATTGAGTTTACAAATATTATTTTGAAACCGAATGTTCTCACTAGGCGTTAGCCTAATCGTTTCAAATGATGTTTTCTTACCAGGTACTAGCTCGGGAAAATAAAGGAATGTGGGACGAGAGCTTTTGGATTAGCGGAGAAGATAATGAATATTGAAGTTTTCATGGATTGCTTAGATAACCTAGTTAATCTGATTATAGTGACATGATTAGATTAATAGGTTATTTGAAGAATTCGATATTGTAAATATGACTTCATAGATATTTCTCTGCTCTTATATAAGTTGGAAGTTTTATGTTTAAATCTTGTTATATTTTGAGGTTTAAATTAACCCTGAATTTTAGGGTGTTACATTGTAGTACTCTAAATTACGTAATACAGGCTTTCGACACTCCTTTGCAAAATGCCCAAGTCGACTACAATTGTAGCACTTCACAGGCTCATCTTTGTCTTTTTTTCTCAGTCTTGCATTCTGGTTGCCATGCCTCATCAGATCTCTTTCGTCCTTAGTACGTTTCCTTGTAGTCGTGGCGCTTGTTAGGAGTGGTTGAGTAGCAAAGGTTGTTGGAATATGGCTTCTTGTAGCATGCCTTTTTCTGGAAGGCTTTAGAAAGGAATACCATTGCCTTCTTGATGTCATCCAACTCAGGATCTGATTCACTCTCGTCTTCTTCTTAAGGTTCGGATTCACTTACCACCTTTTCTCCTTTAGAACTCCGACTTGACGATCTACTTCGCTTATCGGATACTGTTAGGGTAATATTTGGTTAATTAGAAGTTCAGGGTTTAAATTGTAATTGTTTAATTTGAGCCTTATTAGTGAACGGGTTGTGGGCTTGTTAACCACGGGCCCGCCATATATAAAGCAATCTAGCCTTAGAAAATAGGCTAGTTGTCTCATTTGCTTTCTTTTGCTCTTATTGTAATTCTCTCTAATATTGAAAGCTAATAAGAGATGACCAGTTGAAATCGTTACACTCTATTGTTTTATCAGTTTGATTTCATAATCGTTTCACGGATCTGGAACTAACAATTGGTATCAGAGCAGATGGATAGAATTCATTCAAAGCCTCTCTATTGATTTCTGGTAAGTTTTTGACTTTTCACGTCTGTCATATTCTTGAAATTTCAAAACTTTGATTCTGGTAAAATTGATTGATTTCGTTGATTGGGTTGTGTTAGTATCGTTGTTATTGTTCATTCTGCAAATTTTCACATCCTAATTCGACTATTTGAGTGGGTAATTAAGCAAATCAAATTCAAAAGTTTTGAGTGTGTTCTTTATTAAAAATCAAATTTTTACCATCAAAACTTGTTGTTTTTGCTTTAAAATCGATTGGGTTAGTGTTATTTTTGTGTTTGGTAGTGTTTCTAATCTTTCAGGAACATTTTTGAGCAACCCTAATCGAGTTTCAATCGATTTGGAAAAGTCAGCCGCAGAGTCCGGATAACACAGCCGCGGTTTCCGGACAAGTCAACACTGTCCGGACGTTTGTGTTATTCCATCCGGATTTGTCATCTATCCGGGTACGTCAAATCTTTCCGGGTAAGTCACTTAAACTCAAATCTTTCCGGGTACATTAGTTCCGGAAACCCAAAGTTTCCGGTAACCAAGTTTATCCGGTAAGCATTTTATCCGGAATCTCTTGTCACCCGGTAAGAATCGCATACGGAAACCCACATCACCCGGTAAGTACTGTGTTTATTTTTCATTCGGAAACTAAATTCATCCGGAAACCCACTGTATCCGGTAACCTTGTTTTTCCGCAAGGGCGTTGCCCCTTGACCCCACCCGCTAACCGGGTAGCGGGACCCCCGTGCTAAGTCGTAGGAGGGGGACATTTAAGTATCCTTGATACTGTTCCACTTTGAATCAATCACCTCGTCTGACGATCACTCCGTTGCAACCAAAGATGTCTTCACGCGACACTTCTGCTATCGGCACCACATCTACAGCCGCTGAAGAATCAAGTCAGGTATGTGAATCTAGCCAACAAGATTTCTTGAATCAAATGCAATCACTTGTTGAACAGGCAGATTCCTTTAAGGCCACCACTAAAGAACAAAAGCTTGAGATTAGTTCACTAACCGGAAAGCTAGATGTTCAAACGCGAACAACAGAAAAATATAAGTCTGAAAATGCTATTTTAAAGGAGAAATGAAAAATTCTTTCAATAGCACCTAAAGACTTAAGGGCCAAATTATCTGATGTTCAGTCTCAGTTTGATCAGTGCATGAATGAGAAAGAAGAACTTGTTTATCAATGTTCCTCTCTTCAAATTCAGCACAAGGAGTTTGTTGCTAAAATTCTTGATCTTGAAACCAAACTCCACAAAAGGGGTCAAATTGATCAAACCATATTTATGAATAAACCCAAGGAGTTCACTTATTTTAACAAAGAGTGGGGAATCGGATATGATAACCCACACTATTTGAAAAAGGGAAGATACCAAACTCCTACTTTGTATGATTTTGCATGTTTTGGGTTAGACAAAGAGTATCCGGAATATGCCATTCAATGGACTGGTCCTCTTGAACCCGAAAAGGAAGAGGAAACCGAGGAATATAAGCGCGCACACAAACGAGGGATCCAACTTCCATTTTGTTATGAACCTTTGAACTATTCCTATCAAAAGAACAAAAAGTATCTCTTAAATGACTACTTCGACCCTTACAAGGTTGCTAAGCCCAAGGATTCCTCTAAAAAGGATGAGGACCAAGCACCCGCAACCAAGACTGAGACAGACGAGTTTAAACTCTATGTTCCCCATCTCATCTTGGAAGCAAAGATTGTCGAGTTGGAGGAGTCACTTGAGAAAGAAAGGTCTGTTTTCCAAAACGAAAAGAAAGCGCTAATCTCTGAGATTGAGAAACTCAATTCTGAGAAACTTGAGAATCTACAACCGGTCAAAACCGAGGTTGTGTCTGATGAAGGACATGAAATCCTTCGGGAAGAAATCACAAAACTCACATCAAAGCTGGCTGCCTTGGCAACAGATACGATGCATGAGTATACGAAAAATGGTCAGCTCCAAGAGCAACTTGACCAACTCAAATCTGAGAAGCAGATTTCTCCCTAGTCTTCCTCGAATTCATCTGAGACGTCTCCGTGTAAAGCTTTTATTGGTAAAATATCTATCACACAAGACGATAACGATTCTCAAGATGAGTGTGTTAAAAGGAATTTAAACTCTGATTTTTTCCTAGCTTCCGCACCAATTTCCCCAAAGCACACAACCGAAAGCACAGCGTGTTCCTCGCCTTCCTCACCTGATCCAAGTCCTGAAATTCCGGAGATTGATTTTTCTGAATACATGAACTCCGAAGGTAATTCTGAAGGAGAGTTCGAGTCGTTCCCTTTCGACAAACCTCTCTCGAGTCATACTGATTTTCTGTCACCAGTAGTAAATCGACCAATCAATTTTCTAAAAGGTGATAGTTCTCAATCAAAGACTCCGGCTGTGATTAAGATTTCAAAAAATGCTTCAAATTCTCAAAAACAATCACAGCCGAAGCAAAAGACCGGTCAACCACCTGCTAAGATTCCTGTTTCCTCAAAGGTCACTGACCGCATTGTCCGTGTTGTTTCGGATAACACCGGTCGCGCTAAACTGCCAAGGAATCTGTGGAGGATGTTGCATCAAAGTCGTTCAATACTGTTTTCACCCTAGATTGAACAAAAAAGACTGTGCTTGGAATCATAGGAGTAATTTTGTTAAAAGAGATGTTAACTTTCCGATGAAAATTTACTCCATTCAGCAATTGATTCAATTGTCGCACGATTGTTTGTGTTGTTCTAGTTGTGGTTGGAATGACTTTGATGATATCAATAACAATGATTGGTTTGGGTCATATCACATGTATAATCATACACCCAAACGCAAACCCCGTAATAACAAGAGAAAATATCATAAACAACGGGGTTCTCAAACAGAGGTTAAACCACAGCGGGAGACCAAACCCATTCCAAAACAGGCGTCTCCCACTGAGGTTAGACCGGCACTCAAGAGGCAACCTGCTACAAAACCTGTTCCTCCAAAAGGTGTAAATTCTACACCTAAGAGGCAACATGTGCCAAAAGCAGTTACTCCAAACGGTGTACAATCTGCACCTAAGGGGAAGTCTGAGTCAAAGCAAGTTCCTCCTCGAGGTGCCAAACCTAACCCTCCGGGACCCAGGCAAATCTAGGTACCCAAGGTCCGCTAATTTTGTTTTGCAGGACGGTCATGTGTGGTACTTAGACTCTGGATGCTCCACACACATGACCGAAAGGAGGGAGTTGCTCACGATCTACAAGGAACAATATTACGAAGACGTGAGGTTTGTTTGTACCTGTGCTTTCACGAGCTGCTCATGTGTTTAGGGGGAGCATGATCAGCTATCAGGTAAGTTTACTCTACTGTTGAGGGGGAGCGTCACACACAGTTTTTCTTAAAAATGTTAAAAAGTTTTTTGTGTGTGTGGATACTCCCGTGTGGATTTCAACTACTGTTTATCATTTGAGGGGGAGCGACACAGTGTTTTTCTTTCAATGCCTAAAAGTTTTTATGTGTGTCGGACTCTCTATTACACTATACGAGGGGGAGCAAATTTTTCCCCATGCTCCGTTTGAGGGGGAGCGAGAGAAGGTTCATTTCTGAAATCCATATAGCTTTATTTTTGCAAAATATCAAGAATCAGGGAAATTCTTGAAAATTCCAGAAGTATCCGGACAGGTATCCGGAAACCCTATCTTTCCGGATAGGTTTCCGAACCGGGTCCTTATCCGGATTGGAAGGGAACCCGGGTACCATATCCGGACTCTTGGTCTCTCTTAAATGTCATCCGGATTCTCTTTTGTCCGGATTGCTTATTTTATCCGGAAACTTTCATCATCTCCGGTATGCTCTTTTGTCCGGACACCTTTTGTCCGGATACCTGTGTTGTCCGGAATGTCTTGCAATTTCATTATTATGTCTGGACGCCCCTGCTATTTTTAGTCCTGTACCTGTTTCATCACTGCCAGTGCTCAATTTGTCTCAAATTGAGCCTATTAATGCAAAGGTACGCACCGACACTTGTTCATCCGTCTCAGTTACTAACTGTGCTTTGTTTCTACAGATATTCAATGGCGGATCAAGAGCAACATCATTATGTTTATCACTTGAGGGGGAGCGTCATACGGTTTTCTTAAAAGTCTAAATGTTTTTTTCTTGTGTTGATGTCTCCCAAGTAAATCACACTCTCACTCCGAGGGGGAGCAAGTCAATCCCCATGCATGTTTTGAGGTGGAGCAAGATAATATCTGAGCGAGAGACGAGAGTTAGGGAATCCCATGGTCCAGCCAGTGCCGGAGGGACCTTCCCCGGGACATAGAACATGTGAGACGGAGGGAATTAAGGTCGAAAGCGAACCAGGAAAGATTGAGCCGTAAAGATAACGAGGCTCCTGAGCGACCCCAACCGAGTGATATCCGGGTTGCCACATCTGCTATCCCGTCTCATGAGTTGGGACAGGGTATTGATTAAGCCTCCGTGGACCCAGCGGAGCAATTGCACAACCCCCTTATCCACTCCTCCGTCTCTCAAAAGACGGATGTTTCAACTTCACATGGGGATATAGCACAACTTCCACCGGCCTCTCACTCGGAGAGTGCTGGTGTTGAAACAAGCGACCAGCAGCCCCCGATCGCGACTTCATTTCGTGCACAATCGAGTCTAGAGCCATTTGCTATTAAAAATCCTTTGGCTAGGACACAAGAGGAGCAACACCAAGTCGAGATTCTTCGTGACTCGACCGGAACCGCCGTAGTGTCGTCACCTTTAGGTGGCACACGAGGATCCGAGGGAAATCCTACCACAGCTACCGACATGCTAGCTGTGAATGTAGGTGGCTCTGCCTCTCAGGTAGACGCCTCAACGGGTAATCTAAGTGATCCCGGTGTTACTCACCCTGACTTTGTGTCGCAAGGGTCCCTGGACAACACCCTCAAGGCTGTCCGAGAGGCAATGAAGCAACATGTCGCCGCCGAGCTCGCCAAACTAATCAAAGGCAAAGCAAAGATCGTCGAAGCTGAAACCGCACCTACAGCTCCACCGACATTCGTTCAGCCAATCTATTCGGTGGATACTCTGAAGACGATGCTTTTGGCTCAACTACTCCAGCAATCTGAATCCGACGCCTCAACTGAAGCAAACATGATCTCCGTTCTGAAAACTCAGGTCACTGCTCCTTCATCATCTATTACCACTCGCCTGGATGCAATTGACTCGACTCTCAAGGACTACAATCAAGCGCTCACAACGTTGTCCGAGAGAGTCCGTTCCCTCGAAGATACCTGTAAGAGTCAAGCAGGCGGTCTGAAGCGGAAACACGATGACCAGGATGATCCTGATCACCGTGAGGGAAAGAAAAGATTTCTGCGGTTCAGTCAGGTAGAAAGATTCTGCGACGGCACGCTCTACAAAGTTTGAGATGCTCTTCGAAAGATCATTCAGTACGAGTCTGAAAATCCAAGGGTTTCGTATGTTCCTAATCCAAATGAAATAACTGCTCGGAATGCCTTGGAAATGGTTGAAGAACGCATCGACTATCGCCGTGCTATCAGATGGTTCGAGATCCACTTCGCGCTTCGAAAAAGGTATGTCGCAAACTGGCGCCAAATCGAACTTCAAATCAAAGGGGGAGATTGTTAGGGTAATATTTGGTAGATTAGAAGTTCAGGGTTTAAAATGTAATTGTTTAATTTGAGCCTTATTAGTGAACGAGCCGTGGGCTTGTTAACCACGGGCCCGCCATATATAAAGCAATCTAGCCTTAGAAAATAGGCTAGTTGTCTCATTTGCTTTCTTTTGCTCTTATTGTAATTCTCTCTAATATTGAAAGCTAATCGGAGATGACTAGTTGAAATCGTTACACTCTATTGTTTTATCTGTTTGATTTCATAATCGTTGCAGGGATCTGGAACTAACAGATACCAATGCCAAAGGATTAGTTGGAGTTTTATCAACAGGTTTCTGAGTAATTGTTTAATTTGAGCCTTATTAGTGAACGAGCCGTGGGCTTGTTAACCACGGGCCCACCATATATAAAGCAATCTAGCCTTAGAAAATAGGTTAGTTGTCTCATTTGCTTTCTTTTGCTCTTATTGTAATTCTCTCTAATATTGAAAGCTAATCAGAGATGACTAGTTGAAATCGTTACACTCTATTGTTTTATATGTTTGATTTCATAATCGTTGCATGGATCTGGAACTAACAGATACCAATGCCAAAGGATTAGTTGGAGTTTTATCAACAGGTTTCTGAGTACCCACCAACTCTAGAACTTCATATTCATCTTGCATGAGCATCTCGTAGAGTTCACTGATGGGGATATTCTGTAGGATGTGGTTGTGCTTGATGTGTGAAGCAAAGGTTTGGAGGTTGTTCATGAACTTGATGTTGTTCTTTGTGTTCGTCCTCACAATGTTGTTCTTGTGGAGTTCATTCAGGAGCATACGGAAACGTTCATACGTTTCAGTCAGAGATTCTCCCTTCCTTTGCTTGAAACTATCATACCTCGTGATGCAGTTGTTGATCTTCAATTGATCACCTATCTTGCTTCCTCTCATCATGCGCGTAACTTGATCCCACACACCTTTGGCCGTACATTTGTGACCGTGTAGAAGGTATGACTTGGCAAGCTTGTCACCGTCATATCTGCATTCCTCGGCAGCAGTCATCTGAGCGTACTCTTTTGGAACACGTGTCGCGGGAGTACCATCCTCTTGAGCTTGAACGTCCATCATCGGTGTTGGCTGAGGTCCCTCCTCCAAGGATTTCAGTATCTTCGGATAAAGATCTTTGGACTCGATGAAGTCCATGAAGCTGTCGCGCCATTGCTGGTACTCCCCGCGATAGAGGACAGGTGGTTTGGTTTCCGATCCTATAGCTAACGTGTCTCTGGTATTCATCTCTAATGCACTTATAGTGACCGTTAAACAGTTGTGTGATATTCAAGGTATTGACCTAACGCAGGGATCTACGAGTGATGTCCTAACGCAAGTCTAGGAGCGTGAGCAGATAAATATGCGAAAAACAGAGAAACATACAAAAAATGAACTTTAAGTAAAAGAACCCGGAAAAAGAGACCGGATACAAAGGCTTTCGATAAAGAATCCGGGTTTAGGTAAACCGGATAAGAAACCGGATGCAAAGACCGGATGGGTAATCCGGATGAACTAACCGGATAACAAGGAATCCAGAACAGTCGTCCGGGTTAAGGATTCCGGATACGTAGTCCGGGTAGGTTACCGGGTATAGCGCCCGGGTAGTAAACCGGACAGATGGGAAAACCAGATATAATCGATCCGGTTAGGTTTAAGAACCCGGGAAAAATAGATTCAGATATGATCGAAAACTTACCCGGAAAGTGCGATAAAATCGTCCGTAAACGACGGCTGAGCAAGATTTTGAATCTGATAAACTAGGGTATGCTCTTTTGCGATTCCTGAAAGATTAGAAAGCAAAGGGAACACCAAATAACACACACCCAAATCGATTTTTCAAGCAAAAAACACCTTTTTGATGAAAAAATTGAAACTTTAGAATGACACAGACTTGAAACAGGAACCTTTAATTTTTGACAAATTGACCAATCAAATGGATGTTTTTGACTCTGAAAATCTACCAAACCTTATTACCTTTGCTAAGAAATAGAATGGAACGATTAGAAATAAAAAATTTAAGCACAAACTCGAGAATCAAACACCTTGAAAACTTACCAGTCGACTGAAACTTAGAAATACCTTGAATCACCTGTTTTTCTTTGCTCTGATACCAATTGTGGATCCCAGATAAGTGATATTAACAATACACAATCAATAAAGAAGAATGATTTGCAATATGTCGGCTCTATTGATCGTATTGAATAATCAGAGAGTTACAATACGTGTGATATTATATTATGCAATTAAGATCATTAACCCTAAACTAGGATTAAAGCAAAGTTTATATACCCCTTACCCTTAGGGTATTTACAAGATAACTGTTAGTACCAAAATGTATTCAAGATTTAGAGAGTAATTGTAATAGTCAACAATAGTCAAAGTCTTGTATATGAGGTCAAAGTCAATGTAACTAAGGGTAAAGTCAAAGGTATAAATAGTGTAATGTAAGCGTTTTGTGAGAGAGGTCATTAGAGAGAATTGCATACGTGAGTGTGTGTGTGTGTGTGTAAAAAGAGGGATGGCCCTCTAGAGAGAGAAACTAGATCTCAATCATATCTTGTATCATTTTCTCTCAATCTATTGAAGATCATTGTGCTTAATCATTGTTATCTGAAACTCTCAATTGGTATCAGAGCCTAGTAGATTTGAAATTTTGCATAATTCATAGTATTTTCATCAATTTTTGAAGAAAATTGAAGAGTTTTTGGTTTTTGAGAATTTATTGAAGATTGTCAAGAATTTGGAAATTGTTTGAGTTTTTGGATTGATTTCTGTTATCAGATTGCTTTTGTTGTTGATTTTAAACAAGTTACTGTGTTTAAATTGAATTTTAGTCAACAATATTTGTGATTCTGAAATTAGAAAGTCAACAGTAAGTTTCATGTTCATCGAAGGTTTAACAAAATAATGTTGATCGATTCATAAGTTTGATTGTGTTTTTGATTGTTTAATTTCACATATCTCGTTGATTTCGGATTCTAAGCAAGTTGATAATTCCAGTTTGTAAAAACAGCAACAATCCATCGATATTCACACGAATCTGAGTCGACGATGTTCATATTTTTTCTTTCACGAGTTGAAGATTTAGTGTTGTTTAATCTTCTTTGATTCCACAGATTGGCTTAGCTGTTGATTTTGAACACATTGGATGTTTTAGAATCAAAAAAGAGAAACTCATCGACGTTTTTGAGCTGCTGCAATTCGTCGTCGGAATCTGGGTTACATCGCCGGAAAAACGGGTTTCACCGGAGTTCTTTGTTATCGCATGGTGTTTATGCAATAAAAGTTCAAGTTTATCGTATGATTTAATTTGTCGTGTGTTCATCTTTATCGCAGGTTTCATGTGCGATAACAACAGTTTACGATAAACATTTTTTCGCACGTCGATAATCTTCGTCGGAGAAAGATTTTCTCGCCGGAATATCGCATGAAATGGTCCAAAATCGTTGCATGATTCAATCTTACTTGAGTAAATCTATTGCTTGATGATATAAATACAAAAACAATCCGAAAGAAGCTGTTTTAGACGTAAAAATCAGAAGCAAATCGAAGTTGAAATCATCCAGATCGTGTTTGTGATGTAGAGCGCCTAGCAACCCGACTCGAGGAACAAATGGACCAAGCAAAACGAAACCGAAACAACAGAGACTTACGCGGTTTAGCACGCGGTTTAGCACGCGGCTTGCATCCCGCGGCATAAACCGCGCAACCCTCTGGAAGGTTCGACAAACAGTGAGCCCCGCGGCCTGTTACGCGGCTTGCATCCCGCGGACCAAACCGCGTAAACCCTCCAGATCGAATTATCAGCTAGTTTCCTTTTTATTGATTTCCTAATTAGATTCCAATAATGGTTCCTTCTATTAGAGATTGATACCAATTCCTAGTTCCATTAATTAGTTTCCTAGTTTCCTTAATTAGTTTGCCTAGCTTAGTTATAAATAGGATCATTAGGATTCATTATTTCTCAATTCAATTATTATTCAATACAAGCATTAGTTCTTGATATTCAAGTCCTTCTTATTACTTTATCCGTTTACATTGGTAAACCGATCCCCTTTTGGGTCCGACGCTAGTCGATCCGTTCCACGCACGATCCTACTGCGTCAGTTTGTATCAGAGCACAGACTTACCTGTCTCTTCACCTTCACGATGGCAGACCAACCACCACCGCCACCACCCGTTACGAGAGCCGAGTTCGAGGGGTTAGCGCGGCCGTTACCGCACTGACCACCGCAGTCAACAACCAGCTCAACGTTAACAACAACAACCGCCCAGGACGAGACAGGTACGAGGGCCGTCATCGACCCCGACACGGTGGCCGCCGCCACCCGATCACCAGTTCCAGCTCCGACTCCGAATCCGACGGAGATGTGGAACCACCACGAAGAGACCCCGACTACCGAATGATGGCCGACATTCCCTACTTCTATGGGAATATGGGCGTTGAAGAATTCTTGGATTGGCAAATCGAAGTCGACCGTTTCTTCGATATCATGGAAATCCCCGAACACAAGCAAGTCAAGATGGTAGCTTTCCGCCTGAAGAGCACCGCAGCCGTATGGTGGGATAAGTTGATCTCCCAGCGACAACGACAACGGAAAGGCCCGATACGTTCATGGAGAAGGGCAAAACAACTTATGTCCGAACGATTCTTACCGGAGGACTACGAGCAAATCTTGTACAACATGTACTTGGATTGCTCCCAAGGATCGAGAACCATAACCGAATACACCACTAATTTCATTCGCCTCTCTGAACGGAATGAAATCGGCGAAACCGAAGGCCAATGAGTTGCACGCTACATTAATGGCCTCAAAAGTTCGATACAAGATAAAATCGGACTCCAAACCGTTTGGACAGTCACGGAAGCATCGAGTTTGGCCATGAAGGCCGAGCTAATGGAGAAAACCACTCGAGCCTCATCCTATCGCCGTTACACCACACCGACCCCCACCGAAACCACCAATTCCGCAGCTGATAAAGGAAAAGTATCGCATCAAGCTCATCCGTTCGCGACACCAATCCACCACGAAACTCTACCGGGTCCCAAAGCAAACCCGAAACACCAAAACCATCCAACCCCTACGCCCGACCAACGGGATCTAAATGCTACCGTTGTGGCCAACCGGGCCATAGGTCCAACGAGTGCACCAACCGAAGGACAGTCGGCCTCGTGGATGTAAACGAAAGCGAAGAGGAAGACGAGTATAAAGGAGTTGACTTTGCGGAAGAAGAATCCGAAGAAAGGGTAAACATCGTGCTCCAAAGGGTCCTTCTCTACCCGAAAGAAGAAGGACAAAGAAAGAACCTTTTCGCACCTATTGCTCCATCAACAAGAAAGTGTGCAACCTGATCATGGACAACGGAAGCTGCGAAAATCTGGTATCCAAAAAGTTAGTAGATTACCTTAATCTACCAACCCAGCCGCACGACGCCCCTTATTCCCTTGGATGGGTAAAGAAAGGACCGCAAGCTCGTGTAACCCAAGCCTGTAAGGTTCCCCTCTCTATAGGCAAATACTACAAAGAAGATGTCCTCTGCGACGTCCTCGACATGGACGCTTGCCACATCTTACTCGGTCGGCCATGGCAATACGACAACGACGTGGCCTATAAAGGAAGGGACAACGTGATGATATTCCGCTGGGGCGACCGTAAAATCACCATGTCACCCGTGGCTAACTTCCACAAGGCCCCGGAAAAGAAAGGTGATAACGTCCTATTCATCACCTCCGACGAACAACTCCTTGAGAACGACTTCAAGGAGAACCAACTTTTCTGTCCCATAGTCGTGAAAGGCTTAATGAGCGCCGAAAAGGTCAACGAAGAAGTCCCGGAAGAAGTCAACGAGATACTTAAAGACTTCACGGATTTGGTCTCCGACGACCTACCACCGGAACTACCGCCTATGAGAGATATCCAGCATTAAATAGATCTAATCCCGGGTGCAAACCTTCCAAACCTTCCTCACTACCGCATGAGCCCCAAAGAAAATGAAATCTTGAGGGAACAAGTCGAAGACCTGTTACGAAAAGGGTTTATCCGTGAAAGTCTAAGCCCTTGTGCAGTCCCCGTCCTTCTCGTGCCAAAGAAAGGTAACCAATGGAGGATGTGTATTGACAGTCGCGCCATCAACAAAATCACCATCAAGTACCGGTTCCCCATCCCCCGCTTGGAAGACATGCTAGATGAACTAGCCGGCTCAAAGTTATTTTCAAAAATCGACCTTCGTAGCGGCTATCATCAAATCTGAATCCGACCCGGCGACGAGTGGAAAATCGCATTCAAAACACCATTCGGGCTTTACGAATGGTTAGTTATGTCGTTCGGCACTTCCAACGCCCCTAGCACGTTCATGAGGACAATGAACCAAGTCCTCCGCCCGTTCATCGGCTCGTTCGTAGTAGTATATTTCGACGATATACTTATCTATAGCCGAAACAAAACAGATCACCTCGCCCATCTCCGCCAAATCTTGACCGTGCTCCAAGAAAACAAGTTATATGTCAACCTCAAGAAGTGTACTTTCTGCACCAACAAGCTCTTATTTCTGGGATTCATTGTTGGAGAATCCGGCATAGAGGTAGACGAAGACAAAGTCCGAGCAATAAAGGTATGGCCAACTCCCAAAACCGTATCCGACGTCCGAAGCTTCCATGGCTTAGCCACTTTCTATCGGCGGTTCGTACGGGACTTCAACACGATTACCGCACCTATGACCGAATGCCTAAAGAAAGGGAAATTCCAATGGGGGCCCGATCAAGACAAAAGTTTCGCCAAGATCAAACGCAAGCTAAGCTCCACCCCGGTACTCGCTCTACCCGACTTCGATAAGGTCTTCGAAGTTGAATGTGACGCAAGCAGCATAGGAGTGGGAGCTGTCCTCCCCCAAGAGAAGCGTCCCATCGCCTTCTTCAGCGAGAAACTAAGCGATGCCCGTCAAAAGTGGAGCACCTATGATCAAGAGTTCTACGCCGTCTTTCGAGCTTTAAAACAATGGGAGCACTATCTCGTGTAGAAAGAATTCGTCCTCTTTACCGACCATCAAGCTCTCAAGTTCATTAATAGCCAAAAAACGGTAAGCAAAATGCACGCGCGATGGGTAAGCTACCTCCAGAAATTTCCTTTCGTCATCAAGCACAAATCCGGCGTCCTCAATCGAGTGGCCGACGCCTTGAGTAGATGTGCCACACTCATGATCACGCTAGCCCATGAAATCATCGGGTTTAAAGTCTTAAAGGACCAATACAAAGAGGACGATGATTTCCAGGAAATTTGGGACAAGTGCAAAACGGGCACACCAATGGATGATTACTACATCCACGACGGCTACCTCTTCAAAGGTAACCAATTATGCATCCCCAATTCTTCTCTTCGTGAAAAACTTATCCGAGACTTGCATGGAGGAGGATTAAGCGACCATCTTGGCCGCGACAAAACCGTCACTAGCATCCTCGATCGCTATCATTGGCCTCACCTAAAGTGCGATGTGGGGGCAATTGTTCGCAAGTGCTATGTTTGTCAAGTGGCTAAAGGCCAATCTCAAAACACCGGTCTATACTTACCACTACCGGTCCCCAATGACATTTGGAAAGACTTATCAATGGATTTCGTCTTGGGACTACCCCGCACACAACGAGGAGTCGACTCTATCTTCGTGGTTGTCGACTGTTTTTCCAAGATGACACACTTCATCGCTTGCAAAAAGACAGCCGACGCAAGCAACATCGCCAAGCTATTCTTCAAAGAAGTCGTTTGCCTACATGGAGTTCCAAAGACCATCACTTCTAATCGCGACACCAAGTTCCTAAGCCACTTCTGGATTACCCTTTGGCGCCTATTCGGAACCAAACTCAACAAAAGCAGTACCGCTCACCCCCAATCGGATGGCCAAACCGAGGTAACCAATCGCACCTTAGGCAACATGCTTCGAAGTGTTTGCGGAGACAAGCCTAAACAATGGGACCTTGCTCTGCCACAAATAGAATTCGCCTATAACAGCGCTTCCCACACAGCAACGGGCTGCTCGCCATTTTCCCTAGTCTACACATCAATTCCCAACCATGTCGTCGACTTGGTCAAACTCCCACAACTCCCGGATACTAGCCTCGCCGCCAAAAATATGGCTAAGGATTACCAAGCCATCAAAGAAGAGGTCAAAGCCAGACTTGAACTCACGGGCACAAAGAACAAAACCGCCGCCAACTTGCACCGCCGCCGCAAAACTTTCGAGGTAGGCGATGACGTCATGGTTTTCTTGCGTAAAGAACGTTTTCCCGTTGGAACTTACAAAAAACTTCAACCTCAGAAGTATGGTCCGTTGAAGATTTCCCGAAAGATCAACGACAACGCCTACGTAGTCACACTTCCCGACTCCTTCCATATTTCAAACACTTTCAACGTCGCGGACATTTACGACTACCACCTGGATGATACTTTTTTTCCTGATGAGAACTCGGGGTCGAGTTCTTCGGAGGTGGAGGAGACTGATGTAGAGCGCCTAGCAACCCGACTCGAGGAACAAATGGACCAAGCAAAACGAAACCGAAACAACAGAGACTTACGCGGTTTAGCACGCGGCTTGCATCCCGCGGCATAAACCGCGCAACCCTCTGGAAGGTTCGACAAACAGTGAGCCCCGCAGCCTGTTACGCGGCTTGCATCCCGCGGCCCAAACCGCGTAAACCCTCCAGATCGAATTATCAGCTAGTTTCCTTTTTATTGCTTTCCTAATTAGATTCCAATAATGGTTCCTTCTATTAGAGATTGATACCAATTCCTAGTTCCCTTAATTAGTTTCCTAGTTTCCTTAATTAGTTTGCCTAGCTTAGTTATAAATAGGATCATTAGGATTCATTGTTTCTCAATTCAATTATTATTCAATACAAGCATTAGTTCTTGATATTCAAGTACTTCTTATTACTTTATCTGTTTACGTTGGTAAACCGATCCCCTTTTGGGTCCGACGCTAGTCGATCCGTTCCACGCACGATTCTACTACGTCAGTTTGAAGGAGAAAAATGAACAGTACTAACGGCAGTCGTTAGTGCCGTTACATTTTGTTACAAATTCGGTCCTTTTTCCGTTAGTTTTGTTAGAAGTCGTTAGTTTCTGTTAGTTTTGTTAAAATTTTAGTCCTTTTCTGTTAAGTCGTAGTTAGTTAGGTTAAAGTTGCTTTACTAACTGTCCGTTAGTTTTCTCCGTCAATTTTCTTACAATTTTGGTCCTTTCGTTAGTTTGTTTGTTAAGTCTAGTTAAGAGTTTAGATTGTGTCAGTTTTAGTCCCCGTACTTTAGGTTTTAGTTTTTGTCATTTTTGAGTCCGTGTAGTTTGTGTTTTGACTTCTGTCAAGTTTAGTCCCTTGAGTTTTTAAGTTTAGTTTTATTTCATTTTTAGTCCCTTGAATTTTAAGTTTCAATTTTTGTCAAGGTGAGTACTTTTAGTTTTATTTTTAGTGTTTTACAATATTAGTCCTTGTTTTTCGGTTTAGTTTTGTAAGTTGTCAGTTTTAGTCCCTATTCTTCGTTATGTTTCATTTTCGTCGATTTTATCAGTTTTTGCCTGCATTTAACCATATATTTTTCTCGTGATTTGCAGGTTTGCCGATTTAAAAGTCCAGGTTTGAGCATTAATTTTTCGGAATTAATTTTTGGAAGACAAATTTACAACTTGTTTTTTGAATTTTTTTTTGAATTTTTTTTCTGACTTTAATCGTGTTTCTCTGATCGTTCAAGCGCACAAATTCTACTTCTCACGAAGTATCTGTTAACGATCTTGCATTTTTTCATTTTTCAAATAACAATGTCGAATTATCAAAGTTGGAGGAGTAATGATATGAAAATAATCCATTTAGAAAAAGAAATTCAAACATTACAATCGACAGTTAGCAGACGTCAGTGTGAAACTTTTTATAAAGAGAAAACCCTCAAGGATTTTATACTTTTATATCATGGTCACATAAAAGAAAAAAACAATTGAAAGAGGAGATCAGTACATTACAGAAAAACAATCAAGATCTCCAACAACAACTTTCTGATCTGAAATCACAAGCTGATGAGAAGAAGTGTGATTGTGAATCTAAAGAAAGTCTGATGATTTCTTTAGAAGAAAAGAATGCCGAGCTGACAAAGAGAATATCTGATTTTGAAAAAGAAATGAGAAAGGAAAGAGAAGAATTTCAGAAAGCAAAAGACGAGATTAAAATAGAAACACAAGTTTATGCAAAAGAGAGAAAATATTTTGAAAATGAACGAAATACTTTTGCGAAAGAAAGACAAGATTTTGAAAATGAACGAAATACTTTTGCAAATGAACGAAAGATGTTTAAACAAAAGTTTTCTGATTTTTCAAAGAAATGTTTTGAAGAAAAGAAAGGTATTGAGCTGAAATGCATAAAACTTTCAAAACAAAACTCTGATTTTGAAAAGGTTTTATTTCTTGAAAAAGAAAAGTTTAAGAAGGAAAGAGTGGATTTTAATGCTGAAAGAAAATCCTTTGAGACAAAGAATGCTGGGCTTTCACTGAAAATATCTAATTTGGAGAAAGAATTAGACTTTGAAAGAAAAGAATTTGAAAAGAAGAAAGTTGAAGATTTTCAAGCAAAAAGTGTGAAAGATGTTTATGCGCATGAAAGACATATTTTTCAAAATGAAATAAGCAAACTAACAAGGAAGCTATCAAATTTATCCATAGAGTGTATGAAAGAGAAGAAGGTTAAATCTGAAATTTGATTTGATGTCCAAAGAAAGAAACGTTTTGTCCAACAAAGTTAAAGAACTTGAAGACATTATTTTAAAAGTTGAGGTTTCAAAACAAGCAAGTCCTGGCACGATTGTTCAGACTCCACTTGTTGACTCAACTGGTTCTGAATGTTCATTCAAAACGGCTTCAAGTTCAATTAATAATGTTGTTTCTTCAAAGGGATTTGACAAATCAAAGGGTTTTTCAAAGGATCAGATTCGTCCTTCAAATCTCTTTTATAATCACTCTGTTGATAAGACGAAAGCTTCTATTTCACATCCTACAGAAACTCTTATTTTCAAAAGAGTCAATATGGTATGGAAAGTGAAAGGATCTTCGCCTGAAAGGGATGCACCAAAACCATCTGTTCCTCCACCTATGGTGAACAAGAAGAACAATGGTTCTAAAGGTAAGTCTTTTGTTAAACCTAATCTTGTTTATTTTGAAAATCATTTGATTAGGTTGGCACAAAAGCAAATTTGTTGTTCTTATTGTGGAACTCATGATTTTGTTAAGCAATAAAATGTTCAATTTTGGTACGGTACCTACAATATTTCTTCAAATAGAACTGCATTTAACAAGCCATGACCTAAGTTCCATTGGGTACCAAAATCTACTTAATCTGTTTTGCAGGTTCATCATGTGTAATGCTGAATGTCATAACTATGTCAAACACATGACTGGAAAACAGAAGAGAAATGTGCAGATTTGAAGAAGAGTACCTATGCTGAAATATATGCATAATTTCAAAGGGAGATATTCTACATTTTTGATATATATGTGCTTATTGACATATTTTTTATGCTTCTTTGTAGGGGGAGCATACACACTAGAGGTTTCTAAACACATCAGTTTAGAACCCTCACTTCAAAGCAATATTGACTTCTGAGTAACTCAGCTCAGGACTCGTACTTCAATGTGTTTGACTTCTAAACACATCAGTTTAGAACTCGTATTTCAAAGGCTTAGACTTTGAATGTTACATCTACTGATTTTATTTCGTTAAGATTTTTGTTTGCAGATTTTGAGGGAGAGCTTATATGATTTTTAATCAGTCTATCATAATTTGAGGGGGAGCTTAAACATTTGACTGTAAGTATCTTCTGAACTCAATCTGAGATTGTTTGAAAGAATGACGACTTTCAAGCATGAAAAATGTGTTCTTAAATGTTCAAACCACTTCTCTAATTCAACAGATTTTATAAGTTTAGAAGTGTGACTTTAAATGTTTTCATGTATATCTCGGTTTACATCAATATTTCTGACCGTGTGTTTCCAAAGATTAATACTTGCATATTATCTTGTCTATACTTTCAAGTATTCATACACACTGGTTTGGCTTCTTATTGACTTTGTTATTACCATGTCTCAAAATGAAACATTTTTCGATGGTAATACTCCCATTTGTATTTCAAATTTTGTTGAGCATCATATTCATTTCAGCGTAAGAACTTAAACGTTTCATTCAAAGACTGTTTACATTTGTTCATATAAACAAAAGATCCAATTCTTTGATACCCTAACCGTACATGATTATCTTTCATATTTGATCTGATTGATACATTGTCAGATTCTCAAACAAGTCTTTCATGATATTATTAAGAAATCTTCAAAGTTCAAATGCTCAAATATTTCATGATATTATTGAGGAGCATATATTCTGATGACAATGTTATTCAAATGTTGAGATTCATATTCTTTTAGGACAAAATTTCATGTGAAGCAGTGTGAGAACGTAAAGAACTTCTATGGATCCATGTTAACTAGTGTTTCTTACCCAAGAAGTTATCCTTGAGTGATTGAGGGGTGAGGGGTCTAAATCAAAGAGTGGGGGAGATAACTCATCCGGTTGAGTAATCTCATTGTGCTGGGGTAAAATGAAAAAGAGAGTTTAGTTAGAAGTGAGCGGATTAAAAACAGAAGAGGGTGTGAGACAGAGTTAAAAGAATAAGAGAACTCTGCACCAACCACTTTCTGAGCCGGGCAGCCACATTACTGATTGGTTCACATTCTTTGGTGATCATCATTGAAACAGGCAGTGAGCCCATGCCAACTCTTGCTTTAACCCCACCAGCTACTCATTTTGTAACGCCCCAAATTCCGGGCTAATTTGAACCTTAAATTTCAACAAGTTATGATAAAATAAACTTCAACTTTCATATATATATATATAGCAAGTGAATTAATCACTAGGAGTACATTTACAAGTACACAATTTTTCAAATAACCTATTAATCTAATTATGCCACTATAATCAGATTAACTAAGTTATCTAAGCAATCCTTCAAAATCTCCTTCTGTTAATTGACTTTTTCGCTATTCCAAAACGCTCGTCCCACATCCCTTTTACTTTCCCGAGATGGTACCTGGTAAGAAAACATTATATTGAAACGATTGGGCCAACGCCTAGTGAGAACATTCGTTTCCACAATAATATTTGCAAAATCAATGTAAACCCGTTATAACCAACCTGATTACCCTTTTCTTACCATACATGTAACTCTTTTCCATTAACACAATTTTACCTAAGTCCATGAATATGACTCACACACATTCCATCATCATATCATGTCTCAGAGCCATACTACGAATCTTCACTGATTCTAGATTGTGCTCTTAATCCGGAAATCGCAATATACACATGCCCATTTCCACTTGTAATATAAATATATATTCCAGAAATCGCAATATACACATGCCCATTTCCACTTATATCATTCTCCAGAAATCGCAATATACACATGCCCATTTCTGTTCATATCTAAGAAATAACAATATACACATGCCTATTTCTTAGAAAGGAAGTAGAGATTAAAATACACACATGCCAATCTCTTTCTTTCCTTAGAAATCAGGAATTACGTTTATCCCATGATCTCTTACACACATCAGAATAATGACTAATCTTCATCTATTCCACGTGTACATAACCATTAATGCCTATGGATCCATTACACTTTACTAACGTATATGCATAACAACATATCACACCACACCACATCTCATATCATATTCTTAACTCTGAGAATACTAGATAACCTATCGCATTTTCATCCTCAAATGCCCCCCCCCCCCCTTCGGCGACTTAGCACAGGGGTTCCAGACATCAGAACCTAAAATTCTCAATTTCTCAAAAGTGTCCGGACAACAGAGGTTTCCGGATAACTTTGACTATCCGGGCAACTAAACTTTCCGGATAAGTACAACTCACCGGATACATTCATAATCCGGACAATATACTTTCCGGACCATCATCTAATCCGGACAACACCCGGAAAACTAAAGCAACCCGGATACTATCCGGTAACTATTTTTATCCGGAAACTTACAATAAAACTAAAACTTACCGGATAGTCTTCTGCGTCCGGATACATTCTTCACAGGGGTTTCCGGATACGACTTTTCATCCGGAAACTTCGGTCTGCAGCCTAAAATTCGATCTAATTCGATGTCTGTTCTATTCAGCTCAGTCCATACCATTCCATACAGTCCACAAACAGTTTATACAACTATGACAAGATTTAATTTAACATATAAACACTGATTTATGCAAACAACAAATGAACTCACCTTTTAAAGGAGATAACCCACTTTTGCACAATCTGATGCTCAAATCTGTTGTTAATGATTCTGAAAACCTATTCAACAACCAGATTCGTTTACAATCATCCATCTACAACAAACTATATCTGAATTTATGATAAAATTCTTACCAATTGAAGACAAAACCCTTGTTTTCTTCTTTTTCTCCTTTCTCTCTTTTCTTTCTCCCAGAATTCTTTCTGCCGACTCAAACCACAAGAAATGAGATATCATCTCATTCAGTCAACCCCTTATCCACACACACTTTCAACAATAACCAAATGCACCCTTAATTTTTTTCCAAAGGAACCAAATACACCCTCTAGTTCCAATTCTCAAACTTAACATCAAACTTTGTTTAATTATCTTTTAACCCCATTTATATATATATCTTCAATACACTTCAAGGTTTAAACCAAAATACAATAGATCCCAATCCTCATTAAAATAATATTATTGAAAATTCAGGATGTTACACATTTCTTTCTCAACAAAGAAATGTTTCAATTTTTCTTAGGGACGCAACATATTATCTATCTAATCGTCACTCGGAAGGTTTGTATATTGAAAAAGAAGGAAGTTTGCCCCACATTCGCACTTCAATCATTCACATTGAGTCTGTGGAAAACTTGTTGTTCTCTCAACAGTTTACACAATTTGAGCCTATTATTCAAGCATAAGTTGCTTCAATCATTTCTACACTTGCACGTACACACAAGGAATATGTTTTCTTGTCATAACGTTCTTAGAAATTCCTTGTGTTTTTTCGTTGATTGAATGGAAGCCCTGGAGGAGTGAACATCAAAAAACTCTTTTCCAAAGTGCATTCGTTGTACTAAGTGGCTTTGTGAAACTTACAGGCATTTTAACTGATTCATACGTTGTTTCAGGGTTACCACTTTCATATTATCTGAATTTGAAAAGATTCGGATAAACATTTTTGGAATTGGCGGATAAACAGATCAAAAAGGAGGAGATTGTTTCTGGTATTCAAAGATTGCTGAAATTGAAAAATAGTTTTGATGATCATGGTGCTCACAATCATCAAAAAGGGGGAGAAATATCAAACAGAAGAAAAGGGAGAAATAGTTTGAATATTTCAATTTCCAAAAGTCAAAGATAACCAAAGTCAAAGAAAGGAAAGTCAAGATGTTTCGAGATGTTCAAAGAAAGGTAAAAGTTCAGAGTTCATTATTGTTCAAATGTGTGAAGATACAAAGACAGTTCGTGCTTAAAGATAAATCGAGGATGTTGTTAAAGCTCAAACCCAGTTAAAGCTCAAAGATTGTTCAAAGACTGAAGAATTTGTCAAAGATCAAAGCTGCAAAGATCAGTGATACGAAGATTCGAAGATATAAAGATTTTGTTTCAAGACTTTGATCAACCATATGAAGATTTAAAGTTCATGTTTCGGGACTTGATGACTATTTGATTTTAAAGAGGCAGATAAAGTTTAAAGTTGTCAAAGTGGATTCTTGAAGATAAAGCTTATCTGAAGATTCGTCAAAGAGTTTAAGGTGGTGAAGATCTGAAGATCAAAAGAGCTGAAGATTGTCGGCATAAATTTTTAAATCTTGAATCCATAGGGGGAGAATGTTAGTACCAAAATGCATTCAAGATTTAGAGAGTAATTGTAATAGTCAACAATAGTCAAAGTCTTGTATATGAGGTCAAAGTCAATGTAACTAAGGGTAAAGTCAAAGGTATAAATAGTGTAATGTAAGGGTTTTGTGAGAGAGGTCATTAGAGAGAATTGCATACGTGAGTGAGTGTGTGTGTGAAAAGAGGGATGATCCTCTAGAGAGAGAAACTAGATCTCAATCATATCTTGTATCATTTTCTCTCAATCTCATGAAGATCATTGGCTAAATCATTGTTATCTGAAATTCTCAATAGCCCCCTCAACTTTAATACAATATAGAAATAAACCCTAACTGATACGACTCACCGATTTTGCCAAGTATATCAGCGTCGACAACAACATGGTGATAGTTAATAAATGGAATACTTATCCTTTTATCTTTTTATTAGTGGTCATCTTATATTAAATCGTTAGTGATTATCTTTTATTTACTTTTTAGTTAGGTTAATGGTAATATTTTATTTAGTGTTTGAGTTAGGATTGGTTTGTTTAGTGATTAATTATTTATAGGGCTTTAGGTTTTTTTTTGAGGAATCATAAGAAATACAGTTTTAGTCTCAAGCTCTGTTTCTCAAATTAAATCGCGCAATGAAAATACTATGTATATATCGTCATCTTCAAGACAGTTGCGGACCTACGATTTTCTTGAGCAAATACACCTTTAAGATCGATCAAAGTCTTGCAAAGTCCTGCTTTAACCTACGAAAAGAATAACACGATTTGACCCGGTGAAAAATCGAATCTCTCGATTTGATACGATACATTTTTACAAATAAATCAACCTTGATTTTTAGCAAGACGGAATACTACGTCTTACAACTGACGTGTTTTTTTTTGCCAAATTCCATCTTTACGGGTAACATTTTTTGGTTTTTGGTTGAATTCATAATGGGTAGATCAACAAAAAAATAAATCATATATAGAAGAATGATAACCGATTTTCAAGTATTATCAAGATTTAAAAAATAAAAAACTCATACGAGAAAAATAATAATTTAAGATTAAATAGTGAATTGGAAAGAATTTTTTTTGGAAAAAATAAAATAAAAGTAAGATGAAGACAACATAAATTAAAAGTAGTAATAGCTAACAGATAAGAATTAGAATTTTGCTTCGTACAAGAATAAAAGTCTTGACCTCAAAGATAAAAGCAAAATTCCAATTTTTACAAATCAGCTATTACTACTTTTAATATATGTTGTCCCCATCTTACCTTTATTTTATTTTTTCAAAAACAATTCTTACCAATTACCCATTAATGTTAAAATTATTTTTTGTCACGTTTTAACGACAATACATATTTATCTGAAATAAATTAAAAAATATATATAATTAATCACGTTTAACAATTAACATTTTGTATGAGTTTTTCTTTTTAAATCTTGATAATACTTGAAAATCGGTTATCATTCTTCTATATAAGAATTTGATAAAATTATATTTTTTAGTTGATCTGTCCATTATCAATTCAACCAAAAACCCAAAAAAAGTTACCCGTAAAGATGGAATTTGGCAAAAAAAACACACATCAGTTGTAAGACGTAGTATCTCGTCTTGCTAAAGAAATCAAGGTTGATTTATTTGTAAAAAATGTATGGTATCAAATCGACACATTTGAATTTTCTCTAGGTCAAATCGTGTTAACTTTTTCGTAGGTTAAAGCACGACTTTGCAAGGCTTTGATCGATCTTAAAGGTACACAACCCAATTGCTTGCACCACTTTCCTTTTAGTTATTCGATCTAGCTTTCAAGCTCGATCCATAATCCATCATTTCATTGAACAAATCCTATAAAAAAACAATAGAAACTTTAAAAATACCCAAATGTACCCTGATGACAATTAAACAATAATCATGTAGACCATGTGTAAATGATCAAAGTAGACAGATATCTTAGAACCAATACAACGATATGTAAAAATAACAATCATATATATTAGAAATATAACAGAAAATGAACCAAAAAAGGTAACAGAAATAGAACATTAATATTCGATGAAATCGAATCCTTTTGAAGAAATCGTCAGATAGACCACGCGTGCAATGTCCTCAGATGAAATTTCGCCCTAATCGTGCTTTGGTAATCGGATGTCGTCTTGAGAATACAACTATGTAATTGGATTGATGCACGCCAATCCTAATCCATTGAATCGATAATACGTTTCATGAAGTTCATGGCGATATGGAGAGAATATGGAGGGATATTTTCGTAGTAATGAAATCTAAAAAAGGTATGGTATTTATACCTTTTGATCTCCAACCAAAATTAGCTGCAAAAAACTGTTGAAATATAAGTTAAGCATCTTATGATAAGCAGTTAACATGATAAGTTAGTTATGGGTTAGTTATGACAGTTAATTTCCAACCGGTGCCATGAAAGGATGTGTTGGTTACTGATGTTGGTTTACTTTCTATTTATAGTTGTTGTATAGTTTTATGTTCTGTATGTAAAAGACATCATTTATTATATATGATTCAAGTTATTATCGTGTGAATACTTGTGAGTTTTACAACAAATTGGTATTAGAGCCATCAAGGATATGGCTTCAAGCTCTATTGGTGGTCTTCAATCACAGACCCAACTTCCAAAATTAAATGGAAGAAACTATTTTCACTGGTATCCAGATGAGAGTACTATTTGAATCACAGGACTTATGGGAAGTTGTTGAAGAAGGGATAATTGAACCAGAAACTCCTACGGCCTTGACGATACAACAAACATACAATTTGAAAGAGAATAGGAGGAAAGATAAGAAGGCCTTATACATGATCTATCAAGCCGTAGAGGAAAACATATTTGAGAGGATCTCTTCTTCAGATTCTTCTAAGGAGGCCTGGGATATGTTGTATAAATCCTATAGAGGGGAAGAAAAGGTAAAGATAGTAAGACTTCAAACTCTAAGATATGAGTTTGATAACTTGAAAATGAAGAAAACATAAACTGTAGAGGAATACTATACTAGGGTGATTATCTTACTTAATCAAATACGTCTGAATGGGGAAAGCATTGATGACAGAAGGGTAGTAGAAAAAAATTCAGCGTAGCCCCACCAGGAAATTCGAAGATGTGGTAGTTGCAATTGAGGAATCAAGGGGCTTGTCTGACTTTTCTCTGGAAACCCTCTTGGGTACTCTCCAATCTCATGAATTACGTATGAAACAGTTTGATTCCCCTACTGTGGATCATGCCTTTCAAGCACAATCTTCCTGGAATTCAAACACAGATGAGAGACAAAGGAATTCAGAGTCTAATAAAGAGGATCAAACTCAAAACTACTTCAAAGGGAAAGGAAAAGGTAAATCATTCTTCTCTCAAACTAAATGCTTTTATTTTGACAAAATTAGGCATACCATAAAATTCGGTACGAAAAGACTAGCAGATGAGAATAAAACTTCAAGTTTTATTCATAAAAAAGATGGTAGAGATGAGGATTCCATGTTTATGATGTTAAGTGTCCAAGACATGCCACAATATGATGTGTAGTATCTGGACAGTGTGTGTAACAACCATATGACAGGAAATAGGAACCCGTTTCTTAATCTTAGAGAATCTAAAAAAAAGAGATGTTAGGACCGGTGATGACAAAAACTTACTGTTTTGGGTTATGGTGAGATAAGCATTAAAATTAAAGAAATAGAGAAGAAGATTTCAAATGTCTTTTATGTTCCTGGTCTAAAACACAATCTTTTAAGTGTTGGTCAACTCATTTTAAAAGGTTTTTCTCTTATCTTTAAAAATGAAATCTGTGAAATAAAAGATTCCACAGATAACCTGATTGGAAGAGTAACCATGACACCTAATAAAATGTTCCCTGTAAGGTTTGATGATGTCAGATTCAATTCTCTTAGTATAAGTACTAAGAATGTTTCCTTACTTTGGCATAATAGGTTTGGTCATGTTAACTTAAATTCCCTTAATCATATGTATAAGTATGAAATGGTGAAAGGTCTACCTGCAGTAAATAATTCAAATCAAATCTGTGAGGGTTGTGCCTTAGGTAAACATGCTAGAGACCCTTTCCCTCATGATAATACTTGGAGGGCCTCAAAACCTCTGGAATTAGTTCACTCAGACATATGTGGTCCCATGAGAACCACATCAATTGGTGGAAGTAGGTACTTTCTCACTTTTATAGATGTTTATAGTAGGAAGGTCTGGATATACTTTCTCAAAGAAAAGTATGAAACTTGCAGCCACTTTACTCTATTTAAGGCTATGACTGAAAAGCAAAGTGATCACAAAATAAAATGCTTGAGATCAGATCATGGGGGTGAATACTTGTTGCATGATCTAGAAGAGTTTCTGAAACTTAATGGAATTCATCACCAACTTACTGCCAGTTACTCTCCCCAACAAAATGGGGTGGCAGAAAGGAAAAACAGGTCTCTTGTAGAAATGGCTAGATGTATGTTAAAGAACAAACATCTTCCTGATGTGTTCTGGGCTGAAGCCATTGCTTGTGCTGCCTACATTCTAAATATATCAATGACTAAAAGTGTGCCAAACAAAACCCCTCAGCCCTCAGGAAGCATGGAGTGGTTTTAAACCAAGTGTGAATCATTTAAGAACTTTTGGCTGTATTGCTTATGCACATATTCCTAAGCAAAAGAGAGGAAAGTTGGATGAAAAAAATCAGAAAAGCCATATTTGTAGGCTATATTTACAATACTAAAGCCTACAAGCTCTACAATCCCTACACTAGGAAAGTCATTGTAAGTAGGGATGTCATCTTTGATGAAGACAAAACTTGGAAGGGACTCTTAAGTGATGAGAATAGGTCTTCTGTCATGACAGAAGATGATCATGAGAAGTCTTGTAACACTAAAAATCTATTAATGATGAGCCTTCTTCTCCAATTAATACTTTGAATAATCATCAAGAAGATCCAAGCCCCGAGGAAGCAAATTCAGCAAGCCTATCCTCTTCAAATGGGCAAAATAGAAAAACAAGAAGCCTAAGAGACCTTTATGAAAGTACACAATCTTTGAATATTGATGATTTTACTGGCTTTTCTCTGTTTTCAGATGCAGATCCATTGACTTATGAAGAGGCATGCTTGGATAGTAAGTGGAGAGAGGCAATGGATAGGGAAATGAATTCAATCTTAAAGAACAACACTTGGGAACTTGTGGACCTTCCAAGTGGACAAAAATCCATAGGAGTCAGATGGAATTATAAGACCAAATTCAATGAGAAGGGAGAGGTTGATAAGCACAAAGCAAGGTTAGTGGTGAAAGGTTATAAGCAACAGTATGTAATTAACTACCAAGAGGTGTTTGCACCTGTCATTAGACTAGAGACTATAAGATTAGTTTTAGCTATGGCTGCACAAAATGATTGGAAGGTTCATCCTTCCTCAATGGTTATCTTGAGGAAGATGCGTATGTTGATCAACCATGTGGTTATAAAAGAAAAGGTCAAGAAGATAAGGTACGCCATCTAAGGAAAACACTTTATGGATTGAAACATGCTCCAAGGGCCTGGTATAGCAGAATTGACAGATATCTTATCAAGTGTGGATTCAAGAAGTGTAGTTATGGACATACCCTCTTCATAAAGAAAGAACATGACAAGCTGTTGTTAGTCTGTGTATATGTGGATGATTTAGTCTTCACAGGTAATTCTTTGGAGTTAATTAGTGAATTTAAGGAAAGTATGAAAACTGAATTTGAAATTACAGATCTTGGTCTGTTACACTATTTTCTGGGAATAGAGGCTAAACAAGGTAATCACATGATATCTATTTCTCAGAAGATGTATGCAATGGAACTTCTTGTAAAGTTCAACATGAGTGACTCTATCTCTGCTGCAACTCCTATGGAAGTTGGGTTGAAACTAACAAAGGATTGCCATGAAGAAAGTGTGGATCCTACATTATTTAGAAGCTTAGTGGGATGCCTTATGTACCTCACAGCAACAAGGCTTGACATCATGTTTTCAGTCAGTCTTGTTAGCAGGTTTATGGAAGATCCTAAGAAGTCATTGGGAGGCTGCTAAACGAATTCTAAGGTATGTTAAAGGAACCTTAAATCATGGTATTAAGTTTTCTCAAGTTCAAAATCCTAAGTTAATTGGCTTTTGTGATAGTGATTATGGGGGAAACTTGGATGATAGTAAAAGTACAACACATTACTGTTTCAGTCTGGGTTCAGGGGCTGTCTCATGGCAATCAAAGAAACAAAAGGTTGTTGCTTTATCATCTACAGAGGCTGAATACATGGCCCTCTCATCAACAAGTTTCCATGCTCTATGGCTCAGATGAGTGTTGGAAGAAATTGGAATTTCACAGGTTGATGCTACTCAAATATTCTGTGATAATAAGTCGGCTATTGCACTTACAACGAATCCATATTATTATGGGAAAAACAAACACATAAGGATCAAATTTCACACATCAGGGAGCTTATTCAAAATCAAGAACTAGAGGTTTTGTTCTGTGGTTCAAAGGAGCAGGTTGCAGATGTCTTCACTAAGGCCTTACAACGTGGTAATTTCATAAGATTAAAGAAAGCACTTGGGGTTAAAGATGTTTAGCTTACGGGGGAATGTTGAAATATAAGCTAAGCATCTTATGATAAGCAGTTAACATGATAAGTTAGTTATGGGTTAGTTATGACAGTTAATTTCCAACCGGTGCCATGAAAGGATGTGTTGGTTACTGATGTTGGTTTACTTTCTATTTATAGTTGTTGTATAGTTTTGTGTTCTGTATGTAAAAGACATAATTTATTATATATGATTCAATTTATTATCGTGTGAATACTTGTGAGTTTTACAACAAAAACTGATCCAACGACCAAGAAGAATTTTCCCGTGTAGAACTCGTTTTCCCTTCTATTTCAATTTTAACAAAAATCTGATTTAGGCATTGTTTGGCAAAAAAAAACTAGCTTTTTTTGGTGTACATGTTTGGATGACAATAAGCTAGCTTTTTGAAACGCTACTTGGAGTAGCGTTTCAGTAGTTTTTTGTGAATATTTCAATATTGTCCCTTATTATTATTTACTAAGGCTATGTTTGGCAAACTAGCTGATAAGCTAGCTTATGACTTATAAGCTAGCTGTTGACTGATAAGCTAGCTGGTAGCTGATAAGCTAGCTGATGAAAAAAATCACGTTTGACAAAAAGTAGCTTATAAGCATTTAAATGACCAAAAAGAACATATTAAAAAAATAGTAAATAAATAATAATTAATATTAATGAGGACATAATTGGAATATTTACAAAAAGCTACTCATAAGCTACTCCAAGTAGCTTTTCAAAAAGTTAACTTATAAGTTAGCTTATGGTCATCCAAACATGTACCTCAACAATAAGCTAGCTTTATTTTGCCAAACAATGCCTAACTATTATTAATAATAAATATTAATTTTTAAATTTAATTATAATTAATTAATAAATATTAACTGAAAATTATTAAATTAAAATTTAATTATACATTGATATTAAATTTTAATTATTTAGAATTACTGTTAATCATATAATTTTTTTTAATATTAATGAATATATTTTAATTATCAATTAGTATTATTTGATTATTTTTTTATATTGTATGTAACGGTTATTTAAAATAATAAGTTAATATATATATATATATTTTTTTTCTAAAACTTGTTTTAACAAATTCAAAATTTATAGTATATATGTAATACTAAATTTTAAATTTCTTTTAACTAGTGTGTGGCACCGCGCCCGCGCGGTGGCGAGTGTTCTATCAGCACTTAACTTTTATAATATGAAATACTAAAAACCATGTATTGGAATACCGGAATAATCATCAACCTTCTTCAATCTTATTATAAAAGTGAACAAAATCTTCAACTTGGAATTAGTAACTTTAAAGTCTTATGAATTTGAAACCACCTTGGAATTTTGGAGTATATACATGCCACCTTATTTCAGCAAATTATCAAACCTAACAACCAATTTTTCGTCACTCTTGCTCGCATTAAAGTTTGCTATATGGTGGAAAAAACATATTAATTACCAATATGCAAACATAAATAATTTTAAAGAATATAAGACATGTGAAAAGAATGAACATACATTTTTGCCAAGTAAGCTTATTAGTTTAATAATTGCATTATTGCACTAACTATAACTTATTAATGAAAAAAATCACACACTAATTGACCATTTATTGCATGGTAGGTTAAATATATGAAAGGTGTCTTAAAACCAATTAAAAGGTCATTAATTTTCTCAAATCATTAATGATACAAAAAGTGGTTATGATTAACCAAAAAGCACACACTTTGTATTCATGTCCTGTCAAATATCATAAGCAAAAATTAATATTATTAGTTATCAATGGTCATATTTAATATCCGCAGCTAAAATCAAACATGTATGTTATTCATATTGCTAAATGCATATTACAATTAAGCATTATGAAATAAGAAAAATCTATTATTTGTCTAACAAAATATAATTTACATGACTTATATATCTAGATGTTGATTGGTTCTTTTCAATTGTAAATGAAAATATAAAATAATTAGTCGACCAATTGTTATAAACGTAGACACTAAATATTTAAGCAATATTACATTGAGTCGGATAACACCATAAGAAACGTAAACAATGAATTGGAGATTAACAAAAAAACACATAAATTAATCATTTAATTAATACTTCCAGAAGCATAACAGGAATCAAAATATCAATTTATCAATCTAGGTAAGAGTTGAATTCTGAGCAAAACAAAACCATTCAATGTAAACAAAACAGAAAATCAATTCAATGTGAAAATTGAATACAAAAGGAAAAAAACCAACAAATTTCCATTTTGCCAAGAAATCGTGATACAAAGTTTGGTTCGTTGAAGAAGGTGGGTTGGACTGTCGGTTTTCATTGAAATATTCCGTTAATGAAAAAAGCAATTGTGTGGCCCAAAATCTTGTCATATTCAGGATGTTTCGTGTACTTTCATTTTAAGAAGATCATACCTACAAGTAAACCAAAAAATATCAAACCCTAAAGTTTGTAATAACATAAAAAGAATATATTTGCAAATAAAGCACAAAATGTATAGAAAGGAGTAGAGAACAACAAATAAACCATCAAATTAAACGCATAAAAGTATAACTTACGCAAAAACGGGGAGATGAGAAGACCTATCTACAACCCAAATGCTCTTAATGCAATGCAACGACAAATGTAGATCAAGACATCGAGATGCTCTTCATCGAAGGAATAAGGGAAGGCTTGAAAACGAACAGAAAGGCAGGTTAATTAGGAGGCCTAGTAGAGGGATAGTGGGGGTAGTGGTTGGGGAAGGAAGGGAAGGAAGTGAAGAATATGGAAGATGAAATAGTAGAGGGATAGTGGGGGTAGTGGTTGGGGAAGGAAGGGAAGGAGGTGAAGAATGTGGAAGATGAAAGGGTGGTGGTAAAATTACTAAAATAACCGGCTCACAATAGAAGACACAATCTTAATATAGGGATAGAAATGTCTTTTAGAAATAAAGAATTAAAAAAATGGAAAAATCAAGAAAATTTGTAGAGATATTTCTAGCACACCATTGTGCCACGTCATTGGTGAAGGTTCTTGTTTTTATATATATAAAAGATTAACATATTATATTATTTAAGTTTTCATTATTACATTGATTGTATTAATCAACATACTATTTTGTTATAAATTTGTTTTAATTACACAATTAAATTTGTAATTGATAATTATTTGAAGATGCCATTTTTGGTCATTTTACATGCTTATAAGCTACTTTTGACAAACGTGACTTTTTCATCAGCTACCAGCTAGCTTATGAGCTAGTTTGCCAATCATAGCCTTAATGGTCATTAAGACCCAATAGCTCATCTTTTGACCATTAAATAATTGGTAATCCCCCACTCAAAATATTGAAGACGAAGGGACTAAGATAACCAAACATGAACATGGTTTGTTCTATCACATGTTCGCAATCAATTAACATTCTAGAAAGCATATCAGCTCAATAAGGTTTTTACGATGGTGAATACAGTTGTTGAATCGACGTGAATACAGTTGTTGAATTCCAAATTCAAGGAAGAGATGAGGATATTATGGGTTAGACATGCAAGTTCAAGATGATCGAGCTAAGAAGACGAAAACTAGTTGGTGAAAGAACTAGTGGCTCATAGATAGGATATGTACTTTTATTTCTTTTCATTTTTTTTTGGTAATTGTTGATATCTAAAATAAAAGAATGAACAAGATATGATGTTTGAAAATGAAACCCAAAAGATCACAAACGTGGGTTATGTAATAATCAGTTTATTGAACTATGCATATATACTGAATCACATGTACTGAATCACATGTGATTCACTACTGCCGAATCACATGTGATTCACAACTGATCGGGGGGCTTCCGCCCATGTAGTGGATCACATGTGATTCACAACTATGATTAAAATTCGGACACGCGCGGTTTGTCCCGCGGTTTGCAAAAGCGCGCGGTTTGTCCCGCGGTTTGTGTAGTGAATCACATGTGATTCAGTACATGGGCGGTGCTCCTCGCGTTTTCTTAAATTGGTGCGCTCCTCGTTTGAACCTGCCTATATATATATATATATTCATTAATGTTTTATTTAAGTTCCATATTTGTATGTACTTAAAATTTGTCGTGTGTTTGTATTTGTTAGTATAGGTCTTCTCGTCATCAAATAAAGGGATTGCAGAGCCTCGACCGATTAGATTTGATGATTGACAACCAACTTATATATAAACATGTAGGCAATTATATATGTTAGTTTTAGAGTAGTCGTTGAGAGCTATTGTTGCTGACACAAAATATCAACAACTAAAGAAGCAAGCGAAAGAACCTAATGACCAAACTACTAAAACATCTAGTCAGTAGGTGAATGCATAAGATCTGTAACTGAGAAGTAACGCACCTGAAACAAGGTTAGTGGTTGAGCATTGGATGGTCGATGGAGGGGGACGAGAACACAACCATTTTTTCCATGGAGTTTATCAATCATAGACGGAATAGATCCAAAATTAGAGGGATCATTTTGGAAGGCAGACGGAAAGAGAATCCGATAGATGTAAAGTCGATGATCTTGGATTTTTTTTAAAGTACCTTCGGTCAGAATGTTCAATCCAGGAGTAACTTTGATCTTTCAAACATCCATAAATTGTCTTGTCTGGGGAGGATACTCGGTGGCAAGACCAGGAGTTTTCTGAAGCGGAAATTAAAGAGGCGGTTTGGAGATGTGGAGATAATAAATCACGGTTTTTCCTTTGGTTTTATAATTTTTTTTGGCAGGTCATTAAATCGGACGTGCATGGTTGGGGCTATTTGGGAATTTCAAATCAACTCATGGATTTCGAAAGTATGTATTCCGTCATTCATTTGCTTAATCTCGAGGGTATCAGATCCTCAAGAGTGCAAAGATTATATTCCAATTGGTGGGGTGTATTTACAAAATGATTGCCAAAGTGTTGGCTAAGCGTTTGAGTAGAGTTTTTAGATCGCTTATAAGTGATTCCCAATCGTTTTTTTAAAAGGCAGCTTTATCTTATATGGGGATTTCATTGCCAACGACATAATTAGTTGGGCGAAGATCAACTGTAAAGAAGCTCTGTTTTTCAAAGCATATTTTGAAAAGGCGTACGATTCGATGGATTGGGGATACTTACTTGATATTCTCAAAGATATGGGTTTCTAAAGTAGATGGAGAGGTTGGATTAAAGCGTATTTTCATTCCTTCACTTCATTGGTACTCATAAATGGCTCTCCCACATAAGAATTTTGTATTAGGTGAGGGTTGCAACAAGGTGACCCATCATCACCGTTTTTGTTTAGTGCTTCTATATAATGCTCTTATCCTACATTCCTTGATAAAATATGCGAAAGAGAAGAATCTGATTTAAGGAGTGGAAATTTGGACAGAGAGGTAAAACATATGATGTTCATTTCATTAACAGTGATCGGTAGGGAATGAAGAAATATGATTCGCATCCTAAGATGTTTTTTCTTGGCCGTTCTGAAACTAAATTGGGAGAAAATACACATTTTCAGTGTCGGAGTGGATCGAGGAAGAGTTCATAGGGTTGCCAACGAGCTTCATTGTAAGGACAGGGATTTTCCATGCAAATACCTCAGTGTTCCTTTAGGTGAAAGAATGACTAGCATTAAAGCTTGGGTGAAATTTCAAGCAAGACAAACAAGATGGAAAGCTAAAACGCTATCGGTTGGCGGGAGGAGAGTCTTAACCTAAGCTATTTTGGGAAGTCTAGCCACCTACTTGATGTCCATTTTTAATCTCATACATCCGTGATTAATAAGTTGTAGAAATTGAGAAGATATATCTTTTGGGGTAGACAGTGTTGAAAAGAAGTTGCATGGGTCAAGTGGAGTTACACCTTGAGAAGTTTTGTTAATGGCGGGGTTGGTTTAGGGAGCATAGTTGCGGCTAACATTGCGCTTCTGACTAAGTGGATATGGATATACAAAGGCGGCGAGGGTGGCTAACAGAATTGGAAATGGAGAACTTAAATGGGACTGGTGTAGAGATATTCGAGATGGAAGAGAAGTTGAAGACCCGGTAAATTTTGCCAGGAATCTGAGAAATTTTACTCTTAATTCCACGGTTGATTGATGGAAATGATGTCTTTCGAGTGACGGTGAGTTTCCCATCAAAAGCACTAGAGATAGAATTGAGCAAAATATGTTCCGGAACGACAATTTTTCTACGAGATGGAATAACCTCTTTCGGTCAAGGAGAGGATTGCAAATATGGGTATTGACTTAGAAATACCATGTGTTCTATATGTAAGCACTATATGTAAGTAGGATGATGAAACGGTGGATCATGTCTTATTCTTATGTGAAGTTTTGACGCCCATTCAAGGCTGGTGGCTGTTTGGGTAAAAAATCACACCTCACGACCGACGGTAGATAACTCAAATGACATTTATATAAGACCACACTTGTGTTAAGATAAGGTCTTGCAGGTTATTTACAAACGAACATTTGGTCGTACACTTTCCTGATGGTCGTATGTTCCATACGACCAATGTCTGAGACTCAAGACGGTCGTACGATTACACTAACCGTTAACAGTCAACGTTCGTTTCTTTTGTTCATTAATGCAGGTCCACGAGCAATCATGGAACAACGGCCAGTAACGGATGAGCTCTTAATGGCATTAAAGACCCGACAACGGTTACAAAACAAGTCATCAAGATGCCTTTATTACCGACGAAATATATATAAAGGCCGGCTCTACATTCGAATGGGACATCTATTACAGAGTTACACAACAGCTTATTTGGCACAATTAACGCACGACACACAACTTTATCTTACGATTAAGTTTACTTTTTCTCTTATTGTAATCTGTTGTACACAAAACACTTGTTACCAAAGGACTTTCGCCCCTGTTTGGCGATCATAGTGCACCGTCGACTCTCACAAGGCGACCGCAGTTTTTTTCCTCGTTTGGGTTTTCCGCGTCATCAATTCTCCTGTCTTATTTACTTTTTATCGCGATTGTGTTGGTTGGTCTTGAGATCCCTTTCTTTAGTTGTTAAAAGTTCCACATCAACCTTAAGTTATCCTTTGGGTGATTTTTGGCATTAACAGTTTGGCGCCATCCGTGGGACCCCATCTAGAGAGAATCTCAAACCAAGCATACATCGCTCTAACGATCTTGTGAAGTTTTTGTTGTTTTCAGGTAAATGGCCAATTACCAAGATCCCATGGTTCCACTTCAATCAGAATTGAACGCATCCCGAAGCCAGATTCAAGCTCTAAATGAGCAGAACCAAAAGGCGGCCGCAAAAATTGCTTCCCCGAGGAACCCAACAATTGTCAATTCCTTTGGACCTCAGAACGGTCCCCGACCTACAGGTGCACCTTTCGTAAGGCCACCATTCCAAGCAGGTCCAGGGCCATTTGTCAACAATCCCTCCCTTCGGATAATTTCCTCCGCAGCATCTGAGGCCTCCGCTGCTGTACAATGGAGCCATACCACATCAGATCCCGATGAACTTCCCCTTTACCGGAGAAGCCAACGGATCGTCGTACGAAAATGGTTCCCACCCAACAGTCGGCACGACAGCTCAGAACTCAGGAGTCATTCCTCCGACAGGCACAATCCCTGATCCTAACGACCCCGTCGTTCAGCGACTTAGGTTATTGAAGGATCAGAACGAAAATATGTTGTCGCTACTTTCAAAATTACCCGGCGCCGCCGTCCCTGTCGACGTCGAACCCCTCACAAGATTTCAGGCGTCGCCTTTCATCGACACGGTAGCAAATGTTGACGTTCCGAAGAAGTACAACATTCCCGCTTTTACGCCCAAGTATTCAGGGATAACCGATCCCACGGAGCACATCGCTCAATATAAACAATTGATGTGGACAACATCAATCCCGCATCAATATCAAGAGTTGTGCATGTGAAAAATCTTTGGCGCAACTCTTACAGGCCCTGCTCTCCAGTGGTTGATCAATTTCAAACCCAAGTCCATCAGCAACTTCGCGGAGGTGGTCAACCAGTTTTCACAACAATTCTCCAGTAGTCGCAAGATGGAGAAGCAGACCAGCGACCTATACTACGCCGTCCAAAAATCTGGAGAATCCATCCGCAGTTACTTCAACCGTTTCAACGCAGAAATGATCAACATTCGAAATTGTGACGTCAAGACCGCCATCAAGGCCTACAAGCGTGGTTTGGACGACAACACTACAGGACTATACGTCGATCTTATGAAGTATCCACCAGAGAATTTTGAAGACGTCTGAGCTAGGACTTTGGCTTACATGAGGGTCGAAGACGACCTGACCTTCCGTCGTAAGCATTCTACCGACAAAAAGCCGCTCGGGATCAAGAAACCAAATTTCAAGTCCAAGCCGAACGTCAAGACAGAGCCATCGCGTCTGATATTGAACGTTCGGTTCGATAAGAAAAAGAGCAATCCTACGCCCAGATTCCCTCAATATCCTAAGATCTCATCTTATGGATTCAAGGGGACATCGAAAGAATTAGTCGAAGCTCTTAAAAACTTCAGTCGTCTGTTCGATGGCCTAAGAAAAGCGATAAAGATGACGACAACAAGGACAAGACCAAATGGTGCGATTTCCATAGCGACCATGGTCATACGACAGATAACTGCCTTGCTTTGCAGAAGGAGTTAGCCTAGATCGTCCCCAAGGGTCATCTCCAAGTTTTGATTGATAAAGAATCTACGCCAGTTGACAAGGTAAGACCAGAATCCCCCGTCCATGAAAAAGTCGTTAACTGTGTGATGGGTGGATCAGACGTCTGTGGTTTAACCTATTCGGCAGCCAAGCGGCACGCCAGTCAATATCGGGAGAATACCCCATTCCTCGGTCGTCCCGACCAAAGCAAGAATTAGAACTGGAGCAATGCCCATAACGTTCGATCAGGACGACCTCCAGGACAGTTGGCAGAAACATCACGACGAACTGATTATCCAACTCACTATTGGAAACTGCTCGACCAAAAGAGTACTGGTCGACGAAGGCAGTTCGGCTAACATCATTTTCTTAAGCACGATCAAAGCTATGGGAATTGATAAGTCAGAGATCATCCGTCGATCGATGATTATGATAGGATTTAATGGCGATTCTACCAACACTTTGGGAGAGATAATCCTCCCAGTGTACGCTAAAGGGGTCAAAAAACAGACAAAGTTTAATGTTATCGATTGTTCGTCAGCATACAACGTTATACTTGGTCGACCGTGGATACACGACATGAAGGCGGTCCCCTCGACCTATCACCAGACGATCAAATTCCCGACGCCATGGGGAGTGCAAGAAATCAAAAGTGAATAGAAGACCGCCCGTGATTGCTACAAGGAAACATTGAAGCCTCAGAAAAAGGACATCTAGCAATTACCCAAGCCTCGCACGGCAGTTGCATCGCAGGTCCTAGCTGACTTCGTCGCTGATTTCTGTCCTGAACTGGAAAGAGAAGCACATAATGAAACCTATACTGTGGCAACTACGTACGACACGACCTGGCTAATCCATGTCAACAGTTCTCCATACGCCAGAAAGGCAGGTCTTGGTGTCGTCCTAAAGTCCCCACAGGGGGAGCGAAATGGTGTACTTCATACAAATTCCGGTTTCAAAGCTACTGATCGTGGGCATGAATATATCACGACTTGGGGGCAGTCGAACTTCACGTCAGACGTGATTCTCTATTGGCCGATATTAAGGCAAGACGCCACCAGGTACATCCAGAGTTGTAACACACGTCAACGACACTCAGGTATGATACACCAACCTTTTGAACCTTTATATACGTCCTTAATCTCATGACCCCCCATGAGGTAGGGAGTGGACATCGTTGGTAAATTACCTCCCGCCCCAGGGCAAACAGTTTTTTCTGTTAGTACTTACAGATTATTTTTCTAAGTGGATAGAAGCAGCCTCCTACTCCCAGATTCGGGATGGAAAGGTCATCTCTTTTATCTGGACTAACATTCTATGTAGATTCGGAATCTCTTCTGGAATCGTTTGTGACAATGGTCCACAGGTTATAAGTGATAGTACGTCCAGAGTTGTATGAGGATCGTGATATCAAACCTACGACCTTAACCCCACGTAGCTGGACCACATTACATTTAAAGAAGTATTTCTTTTAACATTTTACTTTCGATTTATTTCGACAAACAATTACTGACTTAAGCATCGGAGTGTCGTTGGTCAAACCAACGACCGCCCCTGAATCTTACATTGCAGGCTCGCAGGATCGCACGAACGCCAGTCTTACGATCTATATCGTGAGAAACAAAGTCTTTAAGACTATAAGGTCGCGACAAATATGTCACGACCATTAAGTCATGACTTGCATGTCATAAGCATGAATTTTATGATTCATCTCATGGATCTTACGATCACAAACATGTGCTTTCTTAATCTGAGTTTCGGAGTCAAAGTCTTATGACTTGAACTCCATACTTAGAATATTACTTCGGCCCAGTCGCCCAGTTACTTCTAAAGTTACATGTACCAATGTCGTACAGATTTACACCCGTCTTACTACTTTATACGCTCATTTTATAATTTTGTCATATCTCGTTTATTCTGTTTTGTTTATTTACGACAAAGCAAAATGACACGATGGTAGAACAAAAATCTTACTTGTATTTATATCCAAAGGTTACAAGTAAAGGGCACGAACGCCAGTCGCCCACATCAAAAATAAACACGAACGCCAGGATCGCACGAACGCCAGTCGCCAGTCGCCCACATAAAAAATAAACAAAAGAACAAAAACAAAATCAAGGCAGCGGGGAGTCCTGCTCCTTAGCGACCTCCTCATCGCCAGTGACCTCAGCGTCCGTCGGGTCCCTTTCTTCGAGTTTGTCTTCTTGGTCGAGTTCTTCCTCGTCCCCGACTTGCTCCAAGAAAGTGGTGACCTCCTCTTCGGCTCCGGCCATAGGGTTTAACCCCCGTAAATGGCGACACATGATCGCCGCTCGGACCCTCAGACGGGTCAGAGCTTCAAACGATTGGAGTCACTCCTCTAAGGATGCGATCTCCCCCTCTTTCGCCTCGACGAACGACTTAAGGTCCTTGACCTGTTTTTTGCTCTCGGCCAATGAGCCCTTAGTCGCTCCTAACTCCGCCTCAGTCGCAGAGGACTTCTCAAGGGTCTCCCTCATATGGCGCCGAAGGTCTTCCTTCGCACTCATCGACGCCGCGTAGAAGTCTTGAGCTTCGTCGAGCCTCGCCGAAAGGCTCTCGACCTTTTCCATCGCCAGCTTCTCATGCTCTCGTTCCAGGTGTGTTTCCTCTTGCGCCTTGTGCATTTTCTCCAAGGCAACGGGATCAACCCTACGGATCTTATCCATATGGGCATACAAGCATAGAGAAGTCTGGAACGCCTGTAGTCGCACAATTAAAACACAAACGTTAGTAAACAAACGACAAAAATACTTTAAACAGATGGATCGTACGTACCTTGAAAGTCATCCCTGCGATGTGCGACCCCATGTTGTCGACCGTGACACCCTCGAGCTGCTCCTGGAAGGAAGGAAAAAGGAATTTCTCCAAGTCGGGGAAGAGCTTGTCGCTGTCCATCTCTTCCCCGACCATGAAGTTTGACGGCAGCGTGAAGTTCACCGTGGCGACCTCTTTCGTCTTCTTTTCCTTCCCTTTGTCGGCCGAGGGGCGACCTCTTCGATCAGAGGAGAGGCCACGCTCACCGGAGTCGCGTCTATAACTCCTGGTGGCGTCTTCGTCTTCTTAGTAGTGGCGACCCTAGACGGATCACCACCCTTCGACGACGGTTCCCCTCGAAGAACCGTCTTGGACTTTTTTACCCCCAACGACGGGGGTGAGGGAGCCTTACGTTTCAACTCCTTGGCCTGACGGGCCGGGAGGAGTTGAGCCTCCTTCTTCGACACGCCGTGAGTAGGAAAATCGCCTGACCTACCTGCAAAATAACAAAAATACAATAAGAAGGGGGACGTATAAGAAAAACATACGATATACCGGATAAAACGTACGATAAATACCTGTTGTCTCCTATTCCTCTTCTTCTCTCTCTGCTTCCTCCACGACAGGGATCTCCGTCCCTCCAAGTACCTGGACCTCGTCGTCCGAGCCCTCATCCCTAAGACTGCGCTGGACGAAGAAAGATCTATCTTCCGGATTGTACATCCGGAATTTCTCGATCTTCGCCTCCATTTCCTTGGAGACGCTAACCTCAGGGAACGTGATGGCTGGAACAAAAACATACGATTAGCTAAAACGCACGACTTAGAAATAATACACGACAAATGAAAAGAAAAACTTACTGTTGGTGTTCCACCCAGCAATAACCCACGTCGTGTCCTCCTCCAGGAGATCCAGCGACTGCGTCTTGCCAAAGACGTACCAGGCCTTCCACCCACGATCGTTCACCTGGGTGTTCAGCACCAGAACCTGAGCTCCCCTTGTAATAACCGGGTACATTATTGGTTTATTTAATTTTTATTATTTTTAGTTTAAGGTAAGTTTAGGATTAGTTTTATGGTAAGTTTAGGTAAGTTTTAATTTTAATTTAAAGGTTGGAGGGTTAAAGTCGCCATTAGATGAAAGTTTGGGGTTGGGTTGGTTGTTATTCTTCTACTCCACCGCCTTTTCTTTGACAAAAGTAGAAATGAGATATTTTCTCATTATCTCATTTGGTATGTGTGTGTAAGTGAAGAAAAGAAAAGAAAGCCTTTTGTGTGTGTGTGGTTACATTCGGCAGAAAGAGAGAGAGATAGAATTGAGAAAAGAAGAAGGAGAGCAGATTCATCCGAAATATAGGATTTCCAAACTGGTTTTAACAAGGATGCTGTTGATTTGAAGTTAATTGTGCAAGAAAAGTGGGTTTTATCTCTATAAGGTGAGTTCCTTCTATTTTCTTATGAAAACTGTTTTAAGCATAAAATTGATGGTTGGAATAAGTTAGAAAACTTATTTACAAAACACTGGTATATTTGGTTTGAAAGAAATGGGTTCCAATCGAAATCTGGGTAGAAGTTTCGATGAGCAGATAGAGGTTTCCGGACGATTTATGGTGGTGTCCGGTAGTCTTGTTGATAGTGTCCGGTAGTCCCTTTCGATGGTGTCCGGACGATTCGTTTGATGGTGTCCGGTAATTGAAGTGTCCGGTAAGTATCTCTTTTATATGGTTTCCGAATGAATTAGATACCGGATGGCATCCGGATTACTTTGGTGTCCGGATGATGTCCGAATTGTTTATGCTGTCCGGGAAGTTGGGTTGCCCGGATTGGTCTCGTTGTCCGGAAAGTTCATGTTGTCCGGATAGTTCTTGGTATCCGGAAACATTGGCTGTTTGGTCACTTTTGAGGATAAGAGTTAGATAGATTTATCTAGAGTTCTTAGCCTGTTAGTGAGTCTTAAGAGTTCTTTTGGTAAAGAGATATTTGTATGCAAATTGTTTCAGATTCTGAGAATTTTGGGTAAAAGATCGGATAGCTCGGAGAAAAGCTTGGAAGGGTTTCTGATAAACAATTAGGTGAGTTTTTACTTCAAACTGTTTTCAAACTGGAATACATATATATATATAAGATGAATATGTGGTAGGAATGTGACGACGTGTTTATAAATAAAGTATGATATATTGAGATGTATATTATATTTATTTATATGAGCATTACACTACACGAGAGCACGTTGGTCGGGCTTAGGACCGGCGGAGTTTTGGCTGTATGGAGGGACAGCGGTGTTGGCTGTAATTTTAGTACAGCAGAGTAAATTGATTAGTTGGCTCGCAACCAACTAATTTGGCCATGGGAATGAGGAGTTGTATACAGCGGACGAGTCTTATTTGGTATTTAAATACTTGTTGTATATTTGGGTTTTACAAAAGGATTACTAAACTGACAGGGATTATCTCACTAGACCGTTTGGTCTAACCCTCATTTTGTTTTCAAAAATCTGTATTCCAGGTCGAGGAACTTTTATTAGCAAAGGAAAGGATAAAGTATAGTAAGCGGTTGATAGCTGATGAAGACTTGGGATGCTTATGTTTTATATTGTATAGTTTTGAGACTAAGGGACCGTACGTGATTTATTATGTATCTTTTGTTATGAATGTAACGATGTTATGCAATATATGTTATTTGACGCATGTTTGGTAAACCGAGTCGTTACAGATGGTATCAGAGCCCTAGTTTAAGGGATTTAGGTATTCGGATCCATACCTAGACTTAAACCGCATGTGAAGTAGGATGTCCTCGATATAGTAGAACCTTGGGATGTTAAATATAAAAAGGTAGAAGGAACATCATGTAAGGTAATTTGAAATTACATTTGGCCAGTGTAATCATGAAGTTACAGGTACATGTTTGAACTGGAAAACCTTATTATATGGGGTATGTGCTTACGTGTATATTAACCTTGTTGAAATCAACATAATGGCAAGTCGGACTCGACGTATGGATAGAGATGAAGACAGGTATATTTCTATAAACTCTACACGTGCTAAAGTGCTATTTGACTTCGGTGCAAACCGATCAACTATGTCTTCATTCTTTTGTTGCTTATCTGCATTAGAAAAGTATTTGATAATTGTGTTAGAGATATAGATGGGTGTGGGGTGCCTATTCAGTTAGTCCCTATAGCTTGATTGAGTTCGATGTAGTAGTGAGAACTAAGTACCCATACCTTTTTGCCTAACCGAATTCCGGGACGGAATTCTTTTAAGGGGGAGATGTTGTAATAACCGGGTACGTTATTGGTTTATTTAATTTTTATTATTTTTAGTTTAAGGTAAGTTTGGGATTAGTTTTATGGAGTTATAAGTTAAGGGGTAAGTTTTAATTTTAATTTAAAGGTTGGAGGGTTAAAGTCGCCATTGGATGAAAGTTTGGGGTTGGGTTGGTTGTTATTCTTCTACTCCACCGCCTTTTCTTTGACAAAAGTAGAAATTAGATATTTTTCTCATTATCTCATTTGGTATGTGTGTGTGAGTGAAGAAAAGAAAAGAAAGCCTTTTGTGTGTGTGTGTGGTTACATTCGGCAGAAAGAGAGAGAGATAGAATTGAGAAAAGGAGAAGGAGAGCAGATTCATCAGAAAGATAGGATTTCCAAACTGGTTTTAACAAGGATGCTGTTGATTTGAAGTTAATTGTGCAAGAAAAGTGGGTTTTATCTCTATAAGGTGAGTTCCTTCTATTTTCTTATGAAAACTGTTTTAAGCATAAAATTGATGGTTGGAATAGGTTAGAAAACTTATTTACAAAACACTGGTATATTTGGTTTGAAAGAAATGGGTTCCAATCGAAATCTGGGTAGAAGTTTCGATGAGCAGATAGAGGTTTCCGGACGGTTTATGGTGGTGTCCGGTAGTCTTGTTGATAGTGTCCGGTAGTCCCTTTCGATGGTGTTCGGACGATTCGTTTGATGGTGTCCGGTAATTGAAGTGTCCGGTAAGTATCTCTTTTCTATGGTTTCCGAATGAATTAGATACCGGATGGCATCCGGATTACTTTGGTGTCCGGATGATGTCCGGATTGTTTATGCTGTCCGGGAAGTTGGGTTGTCCGGATTGGTCTTGTTGTCCGGAAAGTTCATGTTGTCCGGATAGTTCTTGGTATCCGGAAACATTGGCTGTTTGGTCACTTTTGAGGATAAGAGTTAGATAGATTTATCTAGAGTTCTTAGCCTGTTAGTGAGTCTTATGAGTTCTTTTGGTAAAGAGATATTTGTATGCAAATTGTTTCAGATTCTGAGAATTTTGGGTAAAAGATCGGATAGCTCGGAGAAAAGCTTGGAAGGGTTTTTGATAAGCAATCAGGTGAGTTTTTACTTCAAACTGTTTTCAAACTGGAATACACATATATATATATATATATATATATATATATATATATATATAAGATGAATATGTGGTAGGAATGTGATGACGTGTTTATAAATAAAGTATGATATATTGAGATGTATATTATATTTATTTATATGAGTATTACACTACACGAGAGCACGTTGGCTGAGCTTAGGATCGGCGGAGTTTTGGCTGTACGGAGGGACAACGGTGTTGGCTGTAATTTTAGTACAGCGGAGTAAATTGATTAGTTGGCTCGCAACCAACTAATTTGGCCATGGGAATGAGGAGTTGTACACAGCGCACGAGTCTTATTTGGTATTTAAATACTTGTTGTATATTTGGGTTTTACAAAAGGATTACTAAACTGACAGGGATTATCTCACTAGACCGTTTGGTCTAACCCTCATTTTGTTTTCAAAAATATGTATTCCAAGTCGAGGAACTTTTATTAGCAAAGGAAATGATAAAGTATAGTAAGTGGTTGATAGGTGATGAAGAGTAGGGAATGCTTATGTTTTGTATTGTATAGTTTTGAGACTAAGGGACCGTACGTGATTTATTATGTATCTTTTGTTATGAATGTAACGATGTTATGCAATATATGTTATTTGACGCATGTTTGGGAAACCTGGTCGTTACACCCCTATACTTGGAGAACAGGCTGTACCGGTGGTAGTTGTCCACCTTAACCATGTGGGAGGCCAGAAGGTCCTCCACCGTGAACGGAGTCTTCCACTCGCCGGTGATCCTATTGATCACACGGACGATTCGCCAAAATTTTGGCATCATTTGAGCAAGAGAAAGATGGAACTTCTCCAGAAACTCCCTGACCAGTGGGGAGAATGGCCACTTGAAACCCACTTTGAATGGGTATTCGTATAAAACGAAATGCCCATTCGGGCACTCAGACGGCCGGAACTGATCCGGCGAGTATATCTGCAGATCCTCCGGGATGCCCGATAATGTCCGGAAAGTCGACAGGCCTTCTTGGCCACTGATGGTGCTCGCAGGTTCTATCGACATTGTGAAAAACGATGAAAAGATTGAACAAACCTTTTCGATTTATAACAAACGCACAAAAAGGCAACCAAATCTTTCGAAATTCTCTCTCTAAAAATATCATAAACGTAAAAAAAGGAAGCGATCTCCAGAATTGCGATATTTATCGCAACATCACGTCAGGTCGCCCCGGTGGATGGTAGACAGCTGTCCACCACCTTTTCGCATGCATCATGCCGATGAACGACATCTGTCCTCTAACGGCTCCACGCCTCTGACACGTCGCCATGACGTCACGACCTATTCGTCTCCTCTGGTCCGAATTGAACCAAGACGATTGGGATTCGACCAGACTCTCTCCCCATGCGACACGTGTCAAATCACCTCGTCGGATTTAAAATTCGAATTTCGCACCTATATTCAAATTTTGGGGGCAAATTGTTTGGGTAAAAAATCACACCTCACGACCGACGGTAGATAACTCAAATGACATTTATATAAGACCACTTTTGTGTTAAGATAAGGTCTTGCAGGTAATTTACAAACGAACATTTGGTCGTACACTTTCCTGATGGTCGTATGTTCCATACGACCGACGTCCGAGACTCAAGACAATCGTATGATTACAGTAACCGTTAACAGTCAGCGTCCGTTTCTTTTGTTCATTAATGCAGGTCCACGAGCAATCATGGAACAACGGCCAGTAACGGATGAGCTCTTAATGGCATTAAATACCCGACAGCGGTTACAAAACAAGTCATCAAGACGCATTTATTACCGACGAAAGCTATATAAAGGCCTGCTCTACATTCGAATGGGACATCTATTACAGAGCTACACAACAGCTTATTTCGCATGATTTACGCACGGCACACAACTTTATCTTACGATCAAGTTTACTTTTTCTCTTATTGTAATCTGTTGTACACAAAACACTTGTTACCAAAGGACTTTCGCCCCTGTTTGGCGATCATAGTGCACCGTTGACTCTCACAAGTCGACCGCGGTTTTTTCCCTCGTTTGGGTTTTCCACATCATCAATTCTCCTGTCTTATTTACTTTTTATCGCGATTGTGTTGGTTGGTCTTGAGATCCCTTTCTTTAGTTGTTAAAAGTTCCACATCAACCTTAAGTTATCCTATGGGTGATTTTTGGCATTAACAGTGGCAACATCTTTTTTCTTCATACTCTGTTAGATGCGGCTCAAGAAGGTTTAGGTATGTTCCAGGTGTGTTCGTTGCAGCGAAATTGTCTCCAAGCAATTTTGTTTGCGGTATGCTATTTGATTTCATGTTTCCATAACAGGATCGTGTTTTGTAACATCTCATTTTTTCTATAAAAGGATTACGTTTGGTTTATTAAATAATTTGAGTATAATTATTTGATAAATTATGATCAGTTATTTGATAGATTAATTTTATAGTTTATCCTCGAGTAAGTTATATTATGTGTTTTATTGGAATAATAAGTAAGGGGTAAGCTTTAATTTTAATTTATAAGTTTAGGGATTAAAGTTGTCATGTGATGAAAGATTGGGGTGTGGTTGGTTAAATTGATGAAAGTGGTTTCATCCACCGCCTCTTTTTGGACAAAAAGAGAGAGATGAGATATTTCTCATTATCTCTTAGTGTGTGTGTGTGTGTGTGTGTGTGTTATTCGGCAGAGAGAAAGAGGAGAAAAAGAAGAAAGAAAGAAGAAGAAAGGAAGAGAGAAAGAAGAAGAAATAGGCTGAAATTATGGGTAAGATCATAAAGATTTTTGGTAAGATTGATGTCAGTTACAAGATGGCAAACATATCTTAATCTGATCTCTTCTAGGTGCGGTTTGATTTGGGATTGGATTGTGCAATAGAAGTGGGTTTTATCTCCATAAGGTGAGTTCATTCACTTTTGCTTAAAACCTTGTTATTGTCAAATTAAATGTTAAGACTCTTTTATAAACTGTTTTGGGACTGTATAGTTATGTTTAAAATAAGCTGAATGGAATAGACATGGTTTTGGATTGAATTTCTAAGTTGCAGGTCGGAGTTTCTGGGTAAAAAGATAGTATCCGGAAACCTCTGTATGAAGGTTTCCGGACATGGCAAAATTATCCGGTAAGTCTTGATTTTTGGTAGTTTCCGGGTGAAATTAGATACTGGATGGTATCCGGATTACCTTGGTTTCCGGATGTCATCCGGATTGAGTATGTTTCCGGTAAGTATCCGGACAGTGTTAGTATACGGTATGTCCGGAAAGATTTATACATCCGGTAAGCTGGGTGTATCCAGAAAGTTATGTTGTCCGGATAGTTTCATGGTGTCCGAAAACTTTGGTTGTCCGGTCACCTTTGAGGTTCCGGGTATTTCTGAGTATCCGGTAACTTTGTGTTTTGTCGACTTTTGGATAGAGTATGAATGAAGAATGGAAATACAATCCTAGTAGCTTGAACATACATACGGTTGGATGGTATTTCTGAGTATCCGGTAACTTTGTGTTTTGTCGACTTTTTGATGGATTGCTTAGATAACTTAGTTAATCTAATTATAGTAGACATGATTAGATTAATAAGTTATTGGGAGAATTACATGTTTGTAATTACGAAACCTCATAGTTAACTCTCTTCTTATATAAAAGTTTGGATGTTATTTTGTCATAATTTGTTACAATTGAGGTTCGAATTAGCCCTGATTTTTAGGGTGTTACAATATGGTATCAGAGCTTTAGTTTAAGTGAACTAGGATGAGGCCTTTTGCCTGTCACAGGGTGCGATCTGGGTGCGTCCCGCGTATGCCTGTGCGGGCAGGAACAAAAACCGTGAGCGGTACCGGTATGCTGTTATGCAGAGGATATGCGCAAAGCGTACAATATCGTGTACGGTGGGTTGGGGATGTTACAGAATGGGCTGGTAGAATTTTAGGTCATTTTCAAGTTGGGGAGCGAGTAATGTTGAAGGATTTGAAATCCAGAAAATGTGGAAAGTCGAGTCCTTGTTCTTCCTAGACTTTTAACTGTGATTAAGTATGTAAGACTAGAAATTGAAGGGGATATATGATATATTTCATGTTGGTATGTTTTTATTCCATTTACTGAAATCAGAGTAGGTGAGAAGAGTCGTTGTGTGGAGAAACCGGAGGCAATTTAGAAAGATCGGTTAAGAAATTACGACCGAAGAACATGTTTATGTTGAGAATACAATGGAAACATCACCGAGGTGTTATTGTGATATTAGAAGTTGAAAAGGATATGAAGATTAGATATCTTCATTGATTTATCTAGTTTTGATTTCGAGGACGAAATCATTTTCAAGTTGGGGAGTATTGTAACATCTCGTTTTTTCTATAAAAGGATTACGTTTGGTTTATTAAATAATTTGAGTATAATTATTTGATAAGTTATGATCAGTTATTCGATAGATTAATTTTATAGTGTATCCCCGAGTAAGTTATATTATGTGTTTTATTGGAATAATAAGTAAGGGGTAATCTTTAATTTTAATTTATATGTTTAGGGATTAAAGTTGTCATGTGATGAAAGATCGGGGTGTGTTTGGTTAAATTGATGAAAGTGGTTTCATCCACCGCCTCTTTTTGGACAAAAAGAGAGAGATGAGATATTTCTCATTATCTCTTAGTGTGTGTGTGTGTGTTATTCGGCAGAGAGAAAGAGGAGAAAAAGAAGAAAGAAAGAAGAAGAAAGGAAGAGAGAAAGAAGAAGAAATAGGCTGAAATTATGGGTAAGATCATAAAGATTTTTGGTAAGATTGATGTCAGTTACAAGATGGCAAACATATCTTAATCTGATCTCTTCTAGGTGTTGTTTGATTTGGGATTGGATTGTGCAATAGAAGTAGGTTTTATCTAGGTGAGTTCATTCACTTTTGCTTAAAACCTTGTTATTGTCAAATTAAATGTTAAGACTCTTTTATAAACTGTTTTGGGACTGTATAGTTATGTTTAAAATAAGCTGAATGGAACAGACATGGTTTTGGATTGAATTTCTAAGCTGCAGGTCGGAGTTTCCGGGTAAAAAGATAGTATCCGGAAACCTCTGTATGAAGGTTTCCGGACATGGCAAAGTTATCCGGTAAGTCTTGATTTTTGGTAGTTTTTGGGTGAAATTAGATACCGGATGGTATCCGGATTACCTTGGTTTCTGGATGTCATCCGGATTGAGTATGTTTCCGGTAAGTATCCGGACAGTGTTAGTATAAGGTATGTCCGGAAAGATTTATACATCCGGTAAGCTTGTGTATCCAGAAAGTTATGTTGTCCGGATAGTTTCATGGTGTCCGGAAACTTTGGTTGTCCGGTCACCTTTGAGGTTCCGGGTATTTCTGAGTATCCGGTAACTTTGTGTTTTGTCGACTTTTGGATAGAGTATGAATGAAGAATGGAAATACAATCCTAGTAGCTTGAACATACATACGGTTGGATGGTAGTGCGTTAGGTTTAAAGGCTGCTTTAGTTTGATACTAAGCAGGTGTGTAGTATATGTTATATAAATGTGATTTGCTCATACTGAATGCTATGAGGAATCTATAATAAATAATAAGCTGCACGAATATGGTTAAGGGTATTGAATCCATATACACTAGATTTATTGGATGGTGTAGGATCGGTAAAGTATCATTACCGTTACTATTTATAGCGAAACATAAGGAATAGACAAATGTCATTCCCGTGTATCCTTGAAAAAGGAGGAATAGACAAATGTTATTCCCGTGTGCCCTTGAGATGATGGAATAGATGTAGATTTATTCGGAATTCCTGATACGGTTGAGTGTAATGGATCCATAGGCACTGTTATGTATTATAACGAGGAATAGGCATAAAGCAATTTGTAATTCCCGTTGACCTGAAATGAGGAATAGGCATAAAGTAAATTGTAATTACCATTTCGTAAAGGTGTTATGAAATGAGAAATAGGCATAAAAGAAATTGTAATTTCTATTTCATAGTATAGAAATCGAGGAATAGGCATAACGTAAATTGTAATTCCTGATTTCTAGGGGAAGACCAGAGGTAGACATAAAGTAACTTGTAATCTATACTTCCAGGCCAAGAAATAGGCATAAAGCAACTTGTAATTTCTTGGATAAGAGCAATAGTCTAGAATCTATAAGGATTCGTAGTAGACTCTTGATTGGGATAATATGACTTACTGAATGTTAGTCATACTCATGGGATAGGGTATGATCCTGTCATAGAGGTGAGCACGTGTATGGTAAGAACGGTGGAAAGCAGGTTTGTTTATATGTATTGGATATTTTCAAACTGTTAATGTTTTTAATTTGAAATTGGATGTTCTCACTAGGCGTAAGCCTAATCGTTTCAAATTAAATTTTCTTACCAGGTACAGGCTCAGGGAAGTAAATGGAATGTGAGCCGAGAGCTTTTGAAGTATCCAACTTAAGAGATAAGCGGAGGAGTTAGCTATTGCGTTGAGGCTTTTTGATGGATTGCTTAGATAACTTAGTTAATCTAATTATAGTAGACATGATTAGATTAATAAGTTATTGGGAGAATTACATGTTTGTAATTACGAAACCTCATAGTTAACTCTCTTCTTATATAAAAGTTTGGATGTTATTTTGTCATAATTTGTTACAATTGAGGTTCGAATTAGCCCTGATTTTTAGGGTGTTACATGTTTGAGAGAACGACTCAGAATATTTGATGGTATTATTGATAATACGTTTAGGTGGTTGGTGATGAGACATAAGAAGAGTGTTAAAAATGTTACTGTTTGGAAAGTCTCTCCCTTTACTTGTTTCTGGGACCTTGTAATTGCCTCGCTATTCACTGTCTAGTGTTTTAATTAATGCATTGTCGTTACCAAAAAAAGAACCTAATGATCACCTAATGCAGGTAAAAAAAAACAACTTCGTGCACACAAGACTAAAGGGACGACAAACACAACATCCAACATGATCTTTTGATCGTGTAGGAGAGCCAGTGGACTTCAACCAGTGGCACTGAACCTGTAAATACCAGGCTTGAGCAAAGAGAACACAATTGTGTAAATACGGTAATATTTAAGCATTGAAACCAGTTCATCGTGCATCCAAATGTTAAAAGCATCAACTGATTCGAGCATTCATGAGTTCACAAGCTCTTCATGTGTTGATTTTGATTTTATTCTGAAACAGATTATTGATTTGTAAAGTTTAAAGTTAATAACAAAACCCCCCTTTTTTCCTTTTGTATTTTGATATTGTTAATCCATTGGGGACCAACAAGCAACCATATCTCTATGACTATGTGACATATCTTCAATTATTGAATTCCTGGTCCATTAACAATTGAAAACATTAGACTCTGTAGAATTAAGTGTTTTAAGATCATAGTTTCATTTAAGATTTTTTACCCTCTCCCTCAACAAGAACTTTTGTACCTTACCAGTTGAATTTCGTGGCAAATCTTCGAAAATAACAGTCCGAGGTGCCATATAATGTGGCATATGATCTCGACAATACTGAATAATTTCTTGAGCATCAACATGAACACCATCCTTCAACTTCACAAAGGCACACGGAGTTTGACCCCAATAATCATGTGGCCGTGCAACAACAGCAACCTCAAGAACAGCTGGATGGCTATAAATCACACTTTCAACGTCAATCGTGATTATATTTTCTCCACCCGATATTACAATATCTTTAGACCTATCAATTACTTCTATATACCCGTCTTCATGTTTGACACCAAGATCCCCACTTCGAAACCATCCTCCTTCAAATGCCTTTTTGGTTGCGCTCAAATCCTTAAAATATCCATTCATGACCGTATTACCCCTAAACATAACTTCCCCTATCGATTTCCCATCACATTTTACACTCTCCATTGTGATGGGATCTTTAACCGCGACTTCCTCCATCCCAAAATGAATAACTCCTTGTCGTGCTTTAAGCTTGGCTTGTTCTTTAATAGGGAATAAATCCCACTCGGGCTTCCACAAGCACCAAGTTCCCGGACCATAAGTTTCAGTGAGACCATAAATATGAGTCACATGAAACCCTATCTCCTCTATCTTTGAAATAATTGTTGAAGGTGGAGGTGCACCACCGGTCATAATCTCAACCCTATGTGGAAGTGGTTTTTGATTAGTACTCTCTATATAATTCACAATCATATTCAAGATCGTTGGAGCTCCACACATATGTGTGACCTTATGAATCATTATCGTGTCAAACATATCTTTAGGGTTGAGTTGGCGGAGGAAAACGTTAGTGCCACCAACCATAGCCATGCCCCACGAGAAGCACCATCCGTTGCAGTGAAACATAGGCAACGACCAAAGGTATGTAGGCATCTCTCGCATACCATGTATGAAAACCGTTGCAAGCGAGTTAAGATAAGCTCCTCGGTGGCTAACAACAACCCCTTTTGGACTCGATGTGGTTCCAGATGTATAGTTTAAACTAATGGGATCGCATTCATCATGAGGCCGGACTATAGAGAATTCAGTAACTCCACTCTCCACAAGTCTCTCATAATCAAATTCATGGGTAACAATCAAGGAGGACTTGTAGTTGGGTTCAGATATTATGAAAAGAATAGGGGGTTTTGAGTGTGTGTTGTTGAGAAGATTGAGAGCATCTTTAGCAATTTGCAATAGTTGGTAGTCCACAAAGAGAATCTTGGCTTCTGAATGTTTCAGAAGGGTTGAGATCGTATTTGGATCCAAACGTGTGTTAAGAGGGCAAATGATGGCTCCAGCCATGGGAATTGCAAAATGAAGTTCTTGCATTGCTGGGATATTTGGTGCTAGTGTAGGTACCTGCATTCATAACTTTAAGTTTAGCAACCAATGTAAAGGTAAATAAGAGATGCATGAATATAAATTAGTGTAAATTGTATGAACTACTAAATGAAAAACTTTAGCGTATAGAATTTTCTGGAAAATCTGTCGCTAAAAGGTGATTGGTCACAAAACCGTCAGAAAAGTTGGTGGGTAAGTTGTTGGTGGGTACTTCAAATCAGTCACATATTATCCATGGATTATCAATGTGATTCATTGGTTTTTCTCGAAAAACATCGGATTCCACCAAATCATTAGAATTTCTGGTATTTTAACGACTTTTGAACTAACTATTATGCTTTGACATCATTGGAACAACGATTAATTAATTTTCATAGCCGACCCTTTTTGAATGGTTAAAAAGCATTAAAGTTGATTGGATTAAATAGAACCCTAACTTAGAAACAGTCACATTGAGATTAAATAAAGTGGTTTGTATAAATGCTATTTATTGAGAACAAGTGGGTGTTTAAGGGTTTGAATAGGTTGATTATTAGATCGTTATTCGTATGCCTTATTTTTTTTTGTAACCCTCTTCTAGTTTTTATTAATTAAAAATTTCAGGGTTTTCGTCTCCTTAATCATAAAAATAAAAATAAAGTTGTCCGAACTATTGGGTATCAACGAAATATACAAAAATACTTACAACATCGCCACGAGAAACCCCTAACCGGTTAAGAGCAGATGCAAGCTTAAGACACCTAAGGTGTGTTTCTTCCCATGTATACTTGATGGCTCCATAAATCATGGATGTCCGGTTTCTATAAACTTCAGCCGCACGTTCCAAGAAGCTAATGGGTGATAAAGGAACATAATTCACTGAGCTTCGGACCACACCCTCTAGCGGTTTCCATGAATCCGGGTTCAGTCCCTCCCTAGATTCAACCGAGTGAGTCTCTTGGGGAGAGTTGTTATGGCATTGAACCTTGCAATAACGGTTTGCGGCAGTGAAGGAACCCTGGTTAAACCTGATATATGACTTCTTGAAGATCTTGTTCACGTTTATGGCGGTAGCCTAGATGTAAGAAAATTGTTTTGGGTTGTGATATTGGCGAATTTTAGTAGAATTAAACACTAATAAACGTAACACTTTTGCCAACGAACTTTTCCTGAGAAATCTGTCGCTAAAGGGTGATTCATCACAAAACCGTCACAAAAGTTGGTGGGTAATGCAAATCTATGACAGGTTACTCAGGGATTCTCTGAGTGATTCATGAGTATTTTCTCTAAAAACATCGGGTTCTACTTAGCCATTGGTATTTTATGGGTGGTCCGTGCGTGGGTAATCATCGACCGAAATTTCCCTAGGTAAATTGTGTGTGTAAAAATCATTTGTTTTATAGTGTAATGCAAATCGGTGACAGATTACCCAGGGATTTTCTGGGTGATCCATGAGTATTTTCTCGAAATACATCGAATTCTACCGAGCCATTGGTATTTTTTGGATGATTCATGGATAATCACCGACGACAATATTCCTAGGTGAATTTTGTGGGTAAAAGTCATTTATTTTGTAGCAAAAATAGACACGTAAGTGTCATACGTACTAGTTCTTATCAAATTAGTTTTGAAAATAAACGGGAGTATGCAACCAATGACAAGATTTATAATTAGGGAAAGAAAGAAAAAGAAAAGAAGACTTTGGGGATGTTTGTGATTGCTTATTTCAAGGGCTTATTAACTTATTACGTTTTGTGACGGCGCAGTTTTTAGTGTTTGAATGGGAGAAAAAAAAACTACTTATACCATTTTGTCACCGCTGATGATGATTTTTTTGATAATTCATTTCATTCTAACTTATTAACTTATTTAAAACAACTTTTGAGATTTTTGGTTATTTTACATGTATAAGCAATCCCATACATCCCATAAATAACAACTTATTAGCTTATTACGTTTTAATACCACCATAAACTAATCCATACATTTTTTATAAAACTCCGGTTTAACACCACATAAATTGTTTTAAATAAGCAATCCCAAACACCCCGTTATATTAGCAACACTGAAACGAAATTATCTTCATACCTGATTCTCATATACATTCAGGCCATTGTAGTTTAAGGTTGTAATGAAGATCATGTTATTGAAAAACAAAATACTATATAGCTAGGAAATGCGAATCTTGCATACAAAATCTTATTATTGGACAATAAAATTGAAGATAGACTATGATAGTTTATGGCAACTATATAAATATATACATATTTATGCAACACACATATATACTTGCCTAACACTAAAATGTGGTACCTTTGTGTGACATATTTAACATGGTTTCTCCAATTTTACAATTGGAAATGTAATATCCGTAGGTTCTATTTATATGCAAAGTATAAGTTTTCCAAAGACTATATCGTCGACGTGCTTCGTATGATAAGTTTGAACTTCAAGTAGGCACTAATGCAATTAATCCGCCGCCATATTTATAACTTTGATTTTTAGAGTTATTCACTAGAGATTATTTTGGGAAGGGTATCCCAGGCACAACCCGGACTAATCCCTGACAATTTTGAAACTTAAAGATGTCTTATCAATGTTGAGGACGTCTGGGATCGAACCCTGGGTAGATGGGATATTCCATCACATCACCCAGGACGACGATCAACCACTGCGCTACAACCTGACTGACCACTAGAGATTATTGATATGAACTTGTTGGTTTTATTGCACTTGAACATTTTTTATGTGAGTATCTTGAATGAAATTTTCAATTAAAGTGTAAGGTTTTCTATATATGTATATATAGACAACATGATGGTGTTTGTTATAGGAAAATGAGTGGAAGGATACATTTTTGAGTTTTGTTTTGTTTTTATGTGAAAATATGTGAAATGGGGGATATTAAGTACGAAATACATGATGTTAGTCAATAGCCCACAACATTCCCACGATAAGTCGAATTTGAGTCATGATGATGGTATTGCTTACTATATCGAGGCTCAGGTTGGCCCTGGGGGTGTGTCGGTGGTGTCGCCGCACAGGGTCTCTGATCGCTGGGGTCTCTGGATAATTTTTAAACTTTTTATTTGTAATAAATTTTGTATTGAATTAACTGTTACAACAAGAAAGAAAGGATTGCTTCTAGCGTACTAGTAAGATGCTCGAATTCTAGCATCTTAAATTTAAATTAAATAAACACATACTAAATTCTTGTTTATTAGTTATTTAGAGAATACTTAAGTATATAACTATTTTAAATACTTTGTTGTTTTTCAATTCTATACTAATACAATAATAAATTATATAACTGTTTTGATAACTTTCTTTTTTTAATTTATTTTCAAACTCAAACCTTAACATTCCTAACTTGATTCTATATAAAAGTCAGCATCAGACTACAAAATCTAAATCACATATCTTAAACGTCAAAAACGTATAAAAAACGTATAAAAGATGGGTCGTTTACAAAACGCTTACCTGAGTAAATGCTTACCAAGTCATATTAGCTTACCGGGTGAATATGAAAAGGACCATCAGTACCGTCCCTGAGGGAGGGCGGGCTGGGCGTACGCTCAGGGCCCAAAGGAAATAGGAGCCCAATTTTTTAGGCTCTTGAAGTCTGCTTCTGAGAAGATGTATTCGGAGCCATCAGATCTTCTAACAGTGAACTGCGGGTACCAGACATTGAGAAGCTTGTATGACTCTATCTTTAACACCTTCACAATGGCTTTATCAGATATAACCACGTCTGTATCTAGATCATTGTTGCCCATAACGTGTAGAAATTCAATCTTGCGAAGTGATGGCCAATTCTCAACGCCGTATACCTTTTCTAAGTCGATCTTCTGGATTAACGAACATATCTTTCCTTATGCTCTATTGATAAGGAATCAAGATCCTTACTCTTTCACCTGTGGCCACATACCTTCGCTCATCATCTATCACCTCCTGATAAAGTCTCAATTCAGCTTCGAGGATCGGATATCTGATCTTGCCATCGATATTTACTAGAGCCTGAGGAGCGGAAGTACCTGCACCCTGATCATTCGGTAGTTGCGGTTGAGTTGTATCATCTGGAGTATCATTATCAGAATCCGAAGCAGTCGCTAGAGCCCCGGTGATATCAAATATGTCTTCTATTTCTTCTTTGATCTGGACCGTTGTTGTCTCTGGCTCTTCCTCAGAGTCAATATAGATGTAATCATTAACAAAATCACCCGCCATCCTTTCTTCTGCTGTTCTATTGTCAACAACCGGAGGCTTTTCAACCCCAGTTATGACATCAGCTAGAACTTCTTCCTCATCAACCTGGACCATGTCATTTTCCGGTCCACTTGCCCCTGTTGCCCCCTCATTTCCTGCCTGATCTGATCCCCCGACGTTTTCAGTTGCAGCAGCACTCGTTTTTCCAACCTTAGCTCTCTTCTCCCCCTCATGCTGTTCATGATCATCCTGATCATCATGTCTTCTTTTTCGTGAGGCCTGAGCTTGTATCCCACACTTTTCTTCTACAGCCTTAAGCCTATCAGATAAGGCAGTGAATCCTGACATTATAGCATTCGTCATGTCTTTCATAGATTCGGTGAGACGCTGGAAGTCGGTGCTGGATGGTGGTCGGGTTTGAGCTTCAGTTTGTTGACAGAGCAATCCTATTAGATCAACTTCTTCGGCAGTGTTAGAGTCTCCTTGGGCTAATAATCGGGCTAACAACTCGGATTGGAGTTGATGGGTAGGAACTTGGTGTAAGGGAACTGATGGTGGTGGTTGTGGTTCAGTTTGAGCACTGGATGGTGGAGGCTGAGGAGTCAAGGAAGATTTTGCAATACCCTTTCCCTTAATGGCTCTGCTCACTTCGTTTGCTAATCGGTCAACGGTTTCTTGCATAGCCCGACGGTGATTCTTGTACGTAGTGTTGAATGAGCCCAATGTTGCACCTAGAACCGGTAGAGTGATATAATGTGGGGGCGGGCCTAGCAAAGCCATAAGCTATTCAATTGGCATATTGGGGAAAATGGAACTAACTCCCGAACCACTTAGGTTTTCAGTTAGCATTGTAGTTGTAGCAATTGAATGGCATGTGCTCATAGCTGGCATGGTGTAATCTATGACAGGACTTCCACCCAGTCCTCGTGGGGTACCAACAAATGGTGGCTGCACTTGGGGTGTTCCGGTTGGGGAACAAAAGCCCGCAACTTGGTGAGATACAGACGCTCGTGGCCTAGGAAATGATGTATGTTCGAAAGGCTATAGACTCAACGTGCTCGAAATAAAAGTCGGTGGCCGGGGCAGGAGCCGACCTTGTTCAATATCACCAAACACCGAGCGTGCTGCCGATAGATTGTGTGCTGAATCCCTTGTGTAGAATGAAACATCGTCATAACGAGTATCCGATGAGTGGCTGAGAGGGGCTGTGCTATGCATGGTTGGGTCGACCATGGCTTGTTCCATACGCAACGGAGACGAACGCTCGTTGGTAGTAGATGTGGCTACCCAGCTTGTAACGGTTTCGGGAGGATTGGTATTAAAAACTTTGTCCCACCCTGTCACATTATCTCCCGTTTCTTTTCTCACCTCCTCTCGGCTTACAATATTTTCATTTTCAACTTCATCTCCCTCTTCCCTCCTTATGTCACCGATATCGCCGGAGAGTCCTACGTTTCAAGTGGAATCAACATCGGAACTCTCTACAATATGTCAACTCCGACCAATGTGTCTTGGAATAAGATCCGCATCAGGATCATGATCTGGATCGGAGTCGAAGTTTCCATCGTCATCGTTTCTAGGTTGGGTTGATGCTTCATCTTCGGATGAAGAAGCATCAGGGTCAAAATCAGGATCCTCCTATGAGTCCATAGACACGTCATCGGCAAAGATTTGAATTCTTGCAGCTCCGGAGGTTGATGCCTGACCAACAGTCCTCGCTACCCCACCCACTCTCTGTCTTAATGTTCTCCTCACCTCTCCCCATTCAGGAACCCCGTGTTCCTGAACCTGCTCAACATTCTGACCCTCACCGCCTAATGGGTTTGCACCTTGGGGAGGTCCTGCCGGTTCTGGCTGGACCACTAGTGTGTTGTCTATCCTATGCTGCCTAACTACCTCAGACCGCTGGTCAGCATAGGCTAGTACTGCTTCTGGTATCACAGCAATGTGGGCGAAGTCGTCGTGCTCGGACATCTTCAAAAAATGCATCCATTGGCTCGGGCCTTGGACTGCGTTTGGGCGTCTCGGGATCTCTTGATTACGCTCCATTATCTAATGGATGATGATCTGGAAGAAGCGTTGATAAGGCACAAAGTTCCGGTTCTTGACAGGTCGTGCTTTGTCTTCGACTAACTCTTGCAGCTCGTTCCAGAGGAGAATTGCATAATCTATGCGCCGGTTAAAGGCAAAGGCATGGAACATACGAAGAATGGCAAGGTTACATTTGTCAAGACCGGTGTGTTTAGAGGTCATGCAACGGTTAAGGATAGAGCAGAGAGTGTACCAGACTGGTGGTTGGTGTCTTCTTTGGAATTTCGAGGAGCTGGTAAACACAGGTTCTGTGGGTCTTGGTATCCCAAACTACGGATATCGGCAAATAATTCTACTTCCGGAACCATGTCTTCGAAGTTAGGATTGTAAGGTAGGTCTAAGGCTCGACGAAGTAGTCGTAGGGTCAGGCGAACGTCGAAGTGATCGACTTTAGCAGAAAAATGTGGATCTCTTTGGTGTACCGGATGAAAACATAGTGTGTGCCAGAATTGTTGCAAGTAAATAAGGGGCACAGTGACTACCTTAGTAAGTGTTGTACGGAGAGGATGGCGGCGGATTATCTCCAGGATGATGCGGTGGTCGAACGCCACGCTGAGATCCAAATGATGGTTGTTGTCTGAGAGGGCAAGATGGAGCCTTCTCAGTAGAAGCTCCTCGTCTAGATCGCGTGCGTTCACCGATGGATGTGACGATCGGTGTGACGGGATGACGTTATTCTCGTCAGAAGAATGTCCGTCATTATGTGTCATCTGAATAGTGACAAAATTAGTACAAGGCTTAGAGTTGGATTTTTTTTAAAACAAAATAACCTAAGTGTTAAGGTTATCGCAAGACACACCATAGGTTTATCGCAAGACAAGTTTTATCGCAAGGTACATGTTGCGATGAAGAGTTATCACAACACACATGTTGCGATAAATGTTATCGCAACAAGAAGGTTGCGATAACAATGAATGTATGTGGGTTGCGATGACAATGAACATGAAGAACACAGATGGTTGCGATAACTTTGAATATTATCTAAAACCTAAGTGTCTAAGGCTCAGATTCGACTTTTTCGCTCATAACAAGTTTTAACCTATACTACTAATGTCGCAAGGCACACAGAAACATATCCTACCATTTCTATCAACAAGTAAACACAGGAAAAAACCCATTTGGGTTGCGATTGAAAAACCCTTAAACAGATTATATCATGCGATTCAATAGAGAAAAACGAGTAATGATGATGGAATACGTACCTCAATGATGATGAGAGCGTGCTGGAAAGCATATCAGCTCAATAAGGTTTTTACGATGGGGCATAGGGATTAAATCGACGTGAATACAGTTGTTGAATTCCAAATTCAAGGAAGAGATGAGGATATTATGGGTTAGACATGCAAGTTCAAGATGATCGAGCTAAGAAGACGAAAACTAGTTGGTGAAAGAACTAGTGGCTCATAGATAGGATATGTACTTTTATTTCTTTTCATTTTTTTGGTAATTGTTGATATCTAAAATAAAAGAATGAGCAAGATATGATGTTTGAAAATGAAACCCAAAAGATCACAAACGTGGGTTATGTAATAATCAGTTTATTGAACTAAGCATATATATATATATATAGAGAGAGAGAGGCGGGTTCAAACGAGGAGCGTACCAATTTAAGAGAACGTGAGGAGCAATTGATAGTTATGAATCACATGTCATTGGCAGTACCAATTTAAGTTCCATATTTGTATGTACTTAAAATTTGTCGTGTGTTTGTATTTGTTAGTATAGGTCTTCTCGTCATCAAATAAAGGGATTGCAGAGCCTCGACCGATTAGATTTGATGATTGACAACCAACTTATATATAAACATGTAGGCAATTATATATGTTAGTTTTAGAGTAGTCGTTGAGAGCTATTGTTGCTGACACAAAATATCAACAACTAAAGAAGCAAGTGAAAGAACCTAATGACCAAACTACTAAAACATCTAGTCAGTAGGTGAATGCATAAGATCTGTAACTGAGAAGTAATGCACCTGAAACAAGGTTAGTGGTTGAGCAATGGATGGTCGATGGAGGGGGACGAGAACACAACCATTTTTTCCATGGAGTTTATCAATCATAGACGGAATAGATCCAAAATTAGAGGGATCATTTTGGAAGGCAGACAGAAAGAGAATCCGATAGATGTAAAGTCTACGATCTTGGATTTTTTTTTAAAAGTACCCTGGGTCAGAATGTTCAATCCAGGAGTAACTTTGATCTTTCAAACATCCATAAATTGTCTTGTCTGGGGAGGATACTCGGTGGTAAGACCAGGAGTTTTCTGAAGCGGAAATTAAAGAAGCGGTTTGGAGATGTGGAGATAATAAATCACGGTTTTTCCTTTGGTTTTATAACTTTTTTTGGCAGGTCATTAAATCGGACGTGCATGGTTGGGGCTATTTGGGAATTTCAAATCAACTCATGGATTTCGAAAGTATGTATTCCGTCATTCATTTGCTTAATCTCGAGGGTATCAGATCCTCAAGAGTGCAAAGATTATATTCCAATTGGTGGGGTGTATTTACAAAATGATTGCCAAAGTGTTGGCTAAGCGTTTGAGTAGAGTTTTTAGATCGCTTATAAGTGATTCCCAATCGTTTTTTTAAAAGGCAGCTTTATCTTATATGGGGATTTCATTGCCAACGACATAATTAGTTGGGCGAAGATCAACTGTAAAGAAGCTCTGTTTTTCAAAGCATATTTTGAAAAGGCGTACGATTCGATGGATTGGGGATACTTACTTGATATTCTCAAAGGTATGGGTTTCTAAAGTTGATGGAGAGGTTGGATTAAAGCGTATTTTCATTCCTTCACTTCATTGGTACTCATAAATGGCTCTCCCACAAAAGAATTTTGTATTAGGTGAGGGTTGCAACAAGGAGACCCATCATCACCGTTTTTGTTTAGTGCTTCTATATAATGCTCTTATGCTCCATTCCTTGATAAAATCTGCGAAAGAGAAGAATCTGATTTAAGGTGTGGAAATTTGGACAGAGAGGTAAAACATATGATGTTCATTTCATTAACAAGTGGTCGGTAGGGAATGAAGAAATATGATTCGCATCCTAAGATGTTTTTTCTTGGCCGTTCTGAAACTAAATTGGGAGAAAATACACATTTTCAGTGTCGGAGTGGATCGAGGAAGAGCTCATAGGGTTGCCAACGAGCTTCATTGTAAGGACATGGATTTTCCATGCAAGTACCTCAGTGTTCCTTTAGGTGAAAGAATGACTAGCATTAAAGCTTGGGAGAAATTTCAAGCAAGACAAACAAGATGGAAAGCTAAAACGCTATCGGTTGGCGGGAGGAGAGTCTTAACCTAAGCTATTTTGGGAAGTCTAGCCACCTACTTGATGTCCATTTTTAAGCTCATACATCCGTGATTAATAAGTTGTAGAAATTGAGAAGATATATTTTTTGGGGTAGATAGTGTTGAAAAGAAGTTGCATGGGTCAAGTGGAGTTACACCTTGAGAAGTTTTGTTAATGGCGGGGTTGGTTTAGGGAGCATAGTTGCGGCTAACATTGCGCTTCTCACTAAGTGGATATGGATATACAAAGGCGGCGAGGGTGGCTGACAGAATTGGAAATGGAGAACTTGAATGGGACTGGTGTAGAGATATTCGAGATTGAAGAGAAGTTGAAGACCCGGTAATTTTTGCCAGGAATCTGAGAAATTTTACTCTTAATTCCACGGTTGATTGATGGAAATGGTGTCTTTCGAGTGACGGTGAGTTTCCCATCAAAAGCACTAGAGATAGAATTGAGCAAAATATGTTCCGGAACGACAATTTTTCTACGAGATGGAATAACCTCTTTCGGTTAAGGAGAGGATTGCAAATATGGGTATTGACTTAGAAATACCATGTGTTCTATATGTAAGCACTATATGTAAGTAGGATAATGAAACGGTGGATCATGTCTTATTCTTATGTGAAGTTTCGATGCCCTTTCAAGGCTGGTGGCTGTTTGGGTAAAAAATCACACCTCACAACCGACGGTAGATAACTCAAATGACATTTATATAAGACCACTCTTGTGTTAAGATAAGGTCTTGCAGGTTATTTACAAACGAACATTTGGTCGTACACTTTCCTGATGGTCGTGTGTTGTCTACATTCTATGTAGATTCGGAATCTCTTCCGGAATCGTATGTGACAATGGTCCACAGGTTATAAGTGATCGTACGTCAAGAGTTGTACGAGGATCGTGATATCAAACCTACGACCTTAACCCCACGTACCTGGACCACATTACATTTAAAGAAGTATTTCTTTTAACATTTTACTTTCGATTTATTTCGACAAACAATTATTGACTTAAGCATCGGAGTGTCGTTGGTCAAACCAACGACCGCCCCTGAATCTTACATTGCAGGCTCGCAAGATCGCACGAACGCCAGTCTTATGATCTATATCGTGAGAAACAAAGTCTTTAAGACTATAAGGTCGCGACAAATATGTCACGACCAATAAGTCATGACTTGCATGTCATAAGCATGAATTTTATGATTCATCTCATGGATCTTACGATCACAAACAGATGCTTTCTTAATCTGAGTTTCAGAGTCAAAGTCTTATGACTTGAACTCCATACTTAGAATATTACTTCGGCCCAGTCGCCCAGTTACTTCTAAAGTTACGTGTACCAATGTCGTACAGATTTACACCCGTCTTACTACTTTATACGCTCATTTTATAATTTTGTCATATCTCGTTTATTCTGTTTTGTTTATTTACGACAAAGCAAAATGACACGATGGTAGAACAAAAATCTTACTTGTATTTATATCCAAAGGTTACAAGTAAAGGGCACGACCGATTATAGTCGCCCCACATCAAAAATAAACAAAAGAACAAAAAACAAATCAAGGCAGAGGGGAGTCCTGCTCCTTAGCGACCTCCTCATCGCCAGTGACCTCAGCGTCTGTTCGGTCCCCTTCTTCGAGTTTGTCTTCTTGGTCGAGTTCTTCCTCGTCCCCGACTTGATCCAAGAAAGTGGTGACCTCCTCTTCGGCTCCGGCCATAGGGTTTAACCCCCGTAAATGGCGACACATGATCGCCGCTCGGACCCTCAGACGGGTCAGAGCTTCAAACGATTGGAGTCGCTCCTCTAAGGATGCGATCTCCCCCTCTTTCGCCTCGACGAGCGACTTAAGGTCCTTGACCTGTTTTTTGCTCTCGGCCAATGAGCCCTTAGTCGCTCCTAACTCCGCCTCAGTCGCAGAGGACTTCTCAAGGGTCTCCCTCATATGGCGCTGAAGGTCGTCCTTCGCATTCATCGACGCCGCGTAGAAGTCTTGAGCTTCGTCGAGCCTCGCCGAAAGGCTCTCGACCTTTTCCATCGCCAGCTTCTCATGCTCTCGTGCCAGGCGAGTTTCCTCTTGCGCCTTGTGCATTTTCTCCAAGGCAACGGGAGCAACCCTACGGATCTTATCCATATGGACATACAAGCATAGAGAAGTCTGGAACGCCTGTAGTCGCATAATTAAAACACAAACGTTAGTAAACAAACGACAAAAATACTTTAAACAGATGGATCGTACCTACCTTGAAAGTCAACCCTGCGATGTGCGACCCCATGTTGTCGATCGTGACACCCTCGAGCTTCTCCTGGAAGGAAGGCAAAAGGAATTTCTCCAAGTCGGGGAAGAGCTTGTCGCTGTCCATCTCTTCCCCGACCATGAAGTTTGACGGCAGCGTGAAGTTCACCGTGGCGACCTCTTCCGTCTTCTTTTCCTTCCCTTTGTCGGCCGAGGGGCGACCTCTTCGATCAGAGGAGAGGCCACGCTCACCGGAGTCGCGTCTATAACTCCCGGTGGCGTCTTTGTCTTCTTAGTAGTGGCGACCCTAGACGGATCACCACCCTTCGACGACGGTTCCCTCCGAAGAACCGTCATGGACTTTTTACCCCCAACGACGGGGGTGAGGGAGCCTTATGTTTCAACTCCTTGGCTTGACGGGCCAGGAGGAGTTGAGCCTTCTTCTTCGACACGTCGTGAGTAGGAAAATCGCCTGACCTACCTGCAAAATAACAGAAATACAATAAGAAGGGGGACGTATAAGAAAAACGTACGATATACCGGATAAAACGTACGATAAATACATGTTGTCTCATATTCCTCTTCTTCTCTCTCTGCTTCCTCCACGACAGGGATCTCCGTCCCTCCAAGTACCTGGACCTCGTCGTCCGAGCCCTCATCCCTAAGACTGCGCTGGACGAAGAAAGATCTATCTTCCGGATTGTACATCCAGAATTTCTCGATCTTCCCCTCCATTTCCTTGGAACGCTAACCTCAGGGAACGTGATGGCTGGAACAAAAACATACGACTAGCTAAAACGCACGACTTAGAAATAATACACGACAAATGAAAAGAAAAACTTACTATTGGTGTTCCACCCAGCAATAACCCACGTCGAGTCCTCCTCCAGGAGATCCAGCGACTGCGTCTTGCCAAAGACGTACCAGGCCTTCCACCCACGATCGTTCACCTGGGTGTTCAACACCAGAACCTGAGCTCCCCTTGTAATAACCGGGTACGTTATTGGTTTATTTATTTTTTATTGTTTTTAGTTTAAGGTAAGTTTGGGATTAGTTTTATGGAGTTATAAGTTAAGGGGTAAGTTTTAATTTTAATTTAAAGGTTGGAGGGTTAAAGTCGCCATTAGATGAAAGTTTGGGGTTGGGTTGGTAGTTATTCTTCTACTCCACCGCCTTTTCTTTGACAAAAGTAGAAATGAGATATTTTTCTCATTATCTCATTTGGTATGTGTGTGTGAGTGAAGAAAAGAAAAGAAAGCCTTTTGTGTGTGTGTGGTTACATTCGGTAGAAAGAGAGAGAGATAGAATTGAGAAAAGAAGAAGGAGAGAGATTCATCAGAAATATAGGATTTCCAAACTGGTTTTAACAAGGATGCTGTTGATTTGAAGTTAATTGTGCAAGAAAAGTGGGTTTTATCTCTATAAGGTGAGTTCCTTCTATTTTCTTATGAAAACTGTTTTAAGCATAAAATTGATGGTTGGAATAGGTTAGAAAACTTATTTACAAAACACTGGTATATTTGGTTTGAAAGAAATGGGTTCCAATCGAAATCTGGGTAGAAGTTTCGATGAGCAGACAGAGGTTTCCGGACGATTTATGGTGGTGTCCGGTAGTCTTGTTGATAGTGTCCGGTAGTCCCTTGCGATGGTGTCCGGACGATTCGTTTGATGGTGTCCGGTAATTGAAGTGTCCGGTAAGTATCTATTTTCTATGGTTTCCGAATGAATTAGATACCGGATGGCATCCGGATTTCTTTGGTGTCCGGATGATGTCCGGATTGTTTATGCTGTCCGGGAAGTTGGGTTGTCCGGATTGGTCTTGTTGTCCGGAAAGTTCATGTTGTCCGGATAGTTCTTGGTATCCGGAAACATTGGCTGTTTGGTCACTTTTGAGGATAAGAGTTAGATAGATTTATCTGGAGTTCTTAGCCTGTTAGTAAGTCTTAAGAGTTCTTTTGGTAAAGAGATATTTGTATGCAAATTGTTTCAGATTCTGAGAATTTTGGGTAAAAGATCGGATAGCTCGGAGAAAAGCTTGGAAGGGTTTTTGATAAGCAATCAGGTGAGTTTTTACTTCAAACTGTTTTCAAACTAGAATACATATATATATAAGATGAATATATGGTAGGAATGTGACGACGTGTTTATAAATAAAGTATGATATATTGAGATGTCTATTATATTTATTTATATGAGTATTACACTACACGAGAGCACGTTGGCCGGGCTTAGGACCGATGGAGTTTTGGCTGTACGGAGGGACAGCGGTGTTGGCTGTAATTTTAGTACTGCGGAGTAAATTGATTAGTTGGCTCGCAACCAACTAATTTGGCCATGGGAATGAGGAGTTGTACACAACGCACGAGTCTTATTTGGTATTTAAATACTTGTTGTATATTTGGGTTTTACAAAAGGATTACTAAACTGACAGGGATTATCTCACTAGACCGTTTGGTCTAACCCTCATTTTGTTTTCAAAAATATGTATTCCAAGTCGAGGAACTTTTATTAGCAAAGGAAAAGGATAAAGTATAGTAAGCGGTTGATAGCTGATGAAGACTAGGGAATGCTTATATTTTGTATTGTATAGTTTTGAGACTAAGGGACCGTACGTGATTTATTATGTATCTTTTGTTATGAATGTAACGATGTTATGCAATATATGTTATTTGACGCATGTTTGGGAAACCGGGTCGTTACACCCCTATACTTGGAGAACAGGCTGTACCGGTGGTAGTTGTCCACCTTAACCATGTGGGAGGCCAGAAGGTCCTCCACCGTGAATGGATTCGTCCACTCGCCGGTGATCCTATCGATCACACGGACGATTCGCCAAAATTTTGGCATCATTTGAGCAGGAGAAAGATGGAACTTCTCCAGAAACTCCCTGACCAGTGGGGAGAATGGCCACTTGAAACCCACTTTGAATGGGTATTCGTATAAAACGAAATGCCCATTCGGGCACTCAGACGGCCGGAACTGATCCGGCGAGTATATCTGCAGAGCCTCCGGGATGCCCGATAATGTCCGGAAAGTCGACAGGCCTTCTTGGCCACTGATGGTGCTCGCAGGTTCTATCGACATTGTGAAAAACGATGAAAAGATTGAACAAACTTTTTCGATTTATAACAAACGCACAAAAAGGCAACTAAATCTTTCGAAATTATCTCTCTAAAAATATCACAAACGTAAAAAAAAGGAAGTGATCTCCAGAATCGCGATATTTATAGCAACATCACATCAGGTCGCCCCGGTGGATGGTAGACAGCTGTCCACCACCTTTTCGCATGCATCATGCCGATGAACGACATCTGTCCTCTAACGGCTCCACGCCTCTGACACGTCGCCATGACGTCACGACCTATTCGTCCCCTCTAGTCCGAATCGAACCAAGACGATTGGGATTCGACCAGACTCTCTCCCCATGCGACACGTGTCAAATCACCTCGTCGGATTTAAAATTCGAATTTCGCACCTAAATTCAAATTTTGGGGGTAAATTGTTTGGGTAAAAAATCACACCTCACGACCTACGGTAGATAACTCAAATGACATTTATATAAGACCACTTTTGTGTTAAGATAAGGTCTTGCAGGTAATTTACAAACGAACATTTGGTCGTACACTTTCCTGATGGTCGTATGTTCCATACGACCGACATCCGAGACTCAAGACAGTCGTACAATTACACTAACCGTTAACAGTCAACGTCCGTTTCTTTTGTTCATTAATGCAGGTCCACAAGCAATCATGGAACAACGGCCAGTAACGGATGAGCTCTTAATGGCATTAAATACCCGACAGCGGTTACAAAACAAGTCATCAAGACGCATTTATTACCGACGAAAGCTATATAAAGGCATGCTCTACATTCGAATGGGACGTCTATTACATAGCTACACAACAGCTTATTTCGCATGATTTACGCACGACACACAACTTTATCTTACGATCAAGTTTACTTTTTCTCTTATTGTAATCTGTTGTACACAAAACACTTGTTACCAAAGGACTTTCGCCCCTGTTTGGCGATCATAGTGCACCGTTGACTCTCACAAGTCGACCGCGGTTTTTTCCCTCGTTTGGGTTTTCCGCGTCATCAATTCTCCTGTCTTATTTACTTTTTATCGCGATTGTGTTGGTTGGTCTCGAGATCCCTTTCTTTAGTTGTTAAAAGTTCCACATCAACCTTAAGTTATCCTTTAGGTGATTTTTGGCATTAACAGTGGCAACATCGTTTTTCTTCATACTCTGTTAAATGCGGCTCAAGAAGGTTTAGGTATGTTCCAGGTGTCTTCGTTGCAGCGAAATTGTCTCCAAGCAATTTTGTTTATGGTATGCTATTTGATTTCATGTTTCCATAACAGGATCATGTTTTGTAACATCTCGTTTTTTCTATAAAAGGATTACGTTTGGTTTATTAAATAATTTGAGTATAATTATTTGATAAATTATGATCAGTTATTTGATAGATTAATTTTATAGTTTATCCTCGAGTAAGTTATATTATGTGTTTTATTGGAATAATAAGTAAGGGGTAAGCTTTAATTTTAATTTATAAGTTTAGGGATTAAAGTTGTCATGTGATGAAAGATTGGGGTGTGGTTGGTTAAATTGATGAAAGTGGTTTCATCCACCGCCTCTTTTTGGACAAAAAGAGAGAGATGAGATATTTCTCATTATCTCTTAGTGTGTGTGTGTGTGTGTGTTATTCGGCAGAGAGAAAGAGGAGAAAAAGAAGAAAGAAAGAAGAAGAAAGGAGGAGAGAAAGAAGAAAAAATAGGATGAAATTATGGGTAAGATCATAAAGATTTTTGGTAAGATTGATGTCAGTTACAAGATGGCAAACATATCTTAATCTGATCTCTTCTAGGTGCTGTTTGATTTGGGATTGGATTGTGCAATAGAAGTGGGTTTTATCTCCATAAGGTGAGTTCATTCACTTTTGCTTAAAACCTTGTTATTGTCAAATTAAATGTTAAGACTCTTTTATAAACTGTTTTGGGACTGTATAGTTATGTTTAAAATAAGCTGAATGGAATAGATATGGTTTTGGATTGAATTTCTAAACTGCAGGTCGGAGTTTCTGGGTAAAAAGATAGTATCCGGAAACCTCTATATGAAGGTTTCCGGACATGGCAAAGTTATCCGGTAAGTCTTGATTTTTGGTAGTTTCCAGGTGAAATTAGATACCGGATGGAATCCGGATTACCTTGGTTTCTGGATGTCATCCGGATTGAGTATGTTTCCGGTAAGTATCCGGACAGTGTTAGTATACGGTATGTCCGGAAAGATTTATACATCCGGTAAGCTTGGTGTATCCAGAAAGTTATGTTGTCCGGATAGTTTCATGGTGTCCGGAAACTTTGGTTGTCCGGTCACCTTTGAGGTTCCGGGTATTTCTGAGTATCCGGTAACTTTGTGTTTTGTCGACTTTTGGATAGAGTATGAATGAAGAATGGAAATACAATCCTAGTAGCTTGAACATACATACGGTTGGATGGTATTTCTGAGTATCCGGTAACTTTGTTTTTTGTCGACTTTTTGATGGATTGCTTAGATAACTTAGTTAATCTAATTATAGTAGACATGATTAGATTAATAAGTTATTGGGAGAATTACATGTTTGTAATTACGAAATCTCATAGTTAACTCTCTTCTTATATAAAAGTTTGGATGTTATTTTGTCATAATTTGTTACAATTGAGGTTCGAATTAGCCCTGATTTTTAGGGTGTTACAATATGGTATCAGAGCTTTAGTTTAAGTGAACTAGGTATGCTAAGCGAGATACCTAGTCGTGAGATATGGGTAGAAGTACTAAGACGGGATAGTCTTAGAGTCGACGGAAATATGTGAAATTAGTACTGTAACGATGGAAACGAGGATTCTCATGTGTAGTATATTCACAATCTCAATTAGCTACTGTTATTATGAATATATTTCTACACGAGTATACTTGTTTATAAATTGTTACAGTGACTAATGATTGGTAAAGTATGTTTCGTATGTCTAAGATGTGTGTAACTATTTTTATGGTTATCTCTTTGTGTTATATCAGAACAATGGTGAATACACCAACAAGGTCTTCTAATTCTTCGGAGGACAGAACAGTAAATGATCGGGGGTTGGAAGGACAATCTGGAACTGGCGGGACCCATGAAAGTCCGCTGAGGCAACCTTTAAATAGGTGGATTGGAAAGTCAAACTCATAGAACGAGTACTGGTACTTCTAATTCGGTAATGACGGAATCTACTATGGAGTCCCGTATGATAGAATAATAGTTAATGGTTTCAAAGTCCTTATCTCCTTAGATGATTTGAGCATGTCTAAAGTTGATATTGAAGCTTACACCATGATTAAAGGATTTGAAGCTTTCATGGATGGTTTTGATTATTCTTTCTAAGGACTGTTTGTTAGTTAAATGTTTCATTTGATGGAAAAAGAGATTTGTAGTAGTCTATATGTGTTTATGTCAAGTTTTCATGCATTTTCTTCATCAAAACAACCTGGGTTTGAGTTGGGGTGTCAAAGAGTTGATCAGGGGATGTTGCAGGTGCAAAATGGCTGTCCAGAGACTTGCGCGGCCTTCGGCGCGACTTCAAGTCGCGTGAGAAACCGCGCAACTCACTGTTTCAGCATTTCTCAGTTTTTGTTTCTTGCGTACCGGTGTCGTTTCAAGGCGTAATATAGGGGTATGGGTACTCGTTTTGAGTGTAGAATAGTATTTGAACTCATTGAACATGTTAGTTAGTGCCAATTCCAAATTCCAAGTCTCGGATTTGAAGTTGGTTGTCGGTTTCGATCCGTTGTCCGGTTTTGCTGATTTTGGTGACCATAATCAAGGTGAGTTTTCTTTTAACCATTTTCGAACTGAAATTCATAGATTTTGAAATGGTTAATATGTATTATGTGTAGTAATTTTTATGTTGTTCGATAAGAGAAAAAGGTGACGGAAAAGGGAAGATTGAGTTCCATAGCAATTGAAGAAGGAAAATCACCAGTGATCGTTATTTGGAAAATGAAGTGGGATTATAATCTAATTCTATATTAAATCCATCAGGTAATTTCCTAATTTCAATTCTAATCTATGGATTTGTTACAAAAAGTAATTTTTGGATATTTGTACCCAATAAGAGAGGTGGGTAATGGAAGAATCAGAAGTGGACTTTAGTGCCGGTTGTACGAGGGTCGGTACCTTTGTTCGATGATGGAAAATACGATTGTCAAAGGATGGTTGTATCCGGAGGAAAGACTAGAAGTCATCAATGTGTTGGTATTAGCAACTCATTATGAGTAGTGTGGGGAAGTAGGAATGAAATATCGTCGACGTCAAATAAGAATTTTAAGGTGATCTTGTGATAATAATGTTGCACGAGTAAGTTTGAGATGAAAAAGATGGGAGGTGAATTGGATTATGATATGTTGGAAGGATTAGGTTCAGTTAGAGACCCTTGTTGAAGAATAGGTTAAGGAAGTATCGATAGGTCGACTATGGACGTTGAAGTCGGCAGCTGTGTAAGGTGTATGAGACCGAAGTCTTGAATCAGAAGGTTGAAAGTTAAAGGACCACCTTGTAAGGGTATTAGGATAATGAAAGACTGTTGTTTTAGATAAGCGTTTTACTTATGAGGTGGATGGTTTGTAAGGGATGAAGTATTAGGCACGAACGAAGTGAATGTATAAACTATGTCGATCTGTGAGGGAATGTGCCCTGTCTATGTAATAGTTTGGAATCACAAAGAGCTAGCAAGAAACGAGTAAGTTTGAGTTAATTAGAAACTCGTAAGTTGTGGTTCAACTAAAGTTGGGGTGGGATAAAGTAGCGAAATAGACTCGGTTAATTATACGGAAGAACATGAAGCTAAGTTTGAAGTGTGTACGAATAACCATGAGAGACCTGGTATGCTGTGAGATGTTATGGATAGAGAATATACGGACGAGTAGTGGCATCAATTGCCAAGATAAATGTGTCAACCGGTATGTAATGTGATGTTAGAAAGAGGAAGCATCAGATGGAAGTCTTTTCGGAGATTTCGGATGAAGGGTACCATTTGTCAATAAAGTTGTTGGGGCATGTGGTTGTAAGATGGCGTGGTGATATGGCTAATGTCGGAGCAGTAGTGGGTGTTTCTAAAGTGTTTTTGGTTGTGTGAGTTGCTAAGTAAGTATATTTTTGGAATCATTGGAAATTTAAAGAAAATGATGGGTGTGTTAGTCAAAATGAGGTGTAGTAGATACAAAATTCTTAAGGGATGTGAGTTGCTTCTTATGTGTGGAAGAATTGTCCAAGAAGGTATTAGTTAAAGATCAAATAATGGGTAGTAACTGCAAATGGTGGTGTCGTTTCAAGATGACTTGGTTGAAAGCCTTAAGCTAGAATTTTGATGCAACTGTTTGGTTATGTATAGTAATGAGAAAATGTTATCAGCATGTGGAAAGGTTGTGAGGAAGAGGCAAGTAATGTTTGAAGGGTGGTGCTCCACGTTAACGTGGGGAAGCAATGATAGAAAGATCGGACCTAATTGAGTTTGAGTTATTGAATTAAATTTGAATAGGTTCAATACTTGGGGCACGGGAGTGGTGATATTCAAATGGCCAAACCGGTAGATGACGAGGTTATGCACATAAAAGAATTTTAGTAATGCCCGACGAATTCGTGGGATTTGGTTAGTAAGTTGAAATCCTCAGACAGAATTTACTAGTATTATGATGTGTTCATGGAAATAAATCGATATCTAATGGAAGTGTGAGATCCCACATCGGCTAGGAGGGGGAAACGAAGTCCTCCTTATAAGAGTGGATGGATACCTTCCTTGCATGAGGCCTTTTGCCTGTCACAGGGTGCGATCTGGGTGCGTCCCGCGTATGCCTGTGCGGGCAGGAACAAAAACCGTGAGCGGTACCGGTATGCTGTTATGCAGAGGGTATGCGCAAAGCGGACAATATCGTGTACGGTGGGTTGGGGATGTTAAAGAATGGGCTGGTAGAATTTTAGGTCATTTTCAAGTTGGGGAGCGAGTAATGTTGAAGGATTTGAAATCCAGAAAATGTGGAAAGTCGAGTCCTTGTTCTTCCTAGACTTTTAACTGTGATTAAGTATGTAAGACTAGAAATTGAAGGGGATATATGATATATTTCATGTTGGTATGTTGTTATTCCATTTACTGAAATCAGAGTAGGTGAGAAGAGTCGTTGTGTGGAGAAACCGGAGGCAATTTAGAAAGATCGGTTAAGAAATTACGACCGAAGAACATGTTTATGTTGAGAATACAATGGAAACATCACCGAGGTGTTATTGTGATATTAGAAGTTTAAAAGGATATGAAGATTAGATATCTTCATTGATTTATCTAGTTTTGATTTCGAGGACGAAATCATTTTCAAGTTGGGGAGTATTGTAACATCTCGTTTTTTCTATAAAAGGATTACGTTTGGTTTATTAAATAATTTGAGTATAATTATTTGATAAGTTATGATCAGTTATTTGATAGATTAATTTTATAGTGTATCCCCGAGTAAGTTATATTATGTGTTTTATTGGAATAATAAGTAAGGGGTAAGCTTTAATTTTAATTTATATGTTTAGGGATTAAAGTTGTCATGTGATGAAAGATTGGGGTGTGTTTGGTTAAATTGATGAAAGTGGTTTCATCCACCGCCTCTTTTTGGACAAAAAGAGAGAGATGAGATATTTCTCATTATCTCTTAGTGTGTGTGTGTGTGTTATTCGGCAGAGAGAAAGAGGAGAAAAAGAAGAAAGAAAGAAGAAGAAAGGAAGAGAGAAAGAAGAAAAAATAGGCTGAAATTATGGGTAAGATCATAAAGATTTTTGGTAAGATTGATGTCAGTTACAAGATGGCAAACATATCTTAATCTGATCTCTTTTAGGTGCTGTTTGATTTGGGATTGGATTGTGCAATAGAAGTAGGTTTTATCTCCATAAGGTGAGTTCATTCACTTTTGCTTAAAACCTTGTTATTGTCAAATTAAATGTTAAGACTCTTTTATAAACTGTTTTGGGACTGTATAGTTATGTTTAAAATAAGCTGAATGGAACATACATGGTTTTGGATTGAATTTCTAAGCTGCAGGTCGGAGTTTCCGGGTAAAAAGATAGTATCCGGAAACCTCTGTATGAAGGTTTCCGGACATGGCAAAGTTATCCGGTAAGTCTTGATTTTTGGTAGTTTCCGGGTGAAATTAGATACCGGATGGTATCCGGATTACCTTGGTTTCTGGATGTCATCCGGATTGAGTATGTTTCCGGTAAGTATCCGGACAGTGTTAGTATACGGTATGTCCAGAAAGATTTATACATCCGGTAAGCTTGGTGTATCCAGAAAGTTATGTTGTCCGGATAGTTTCATGGTGTCCGGAAACTTTGGTTGTCCGGTCACCTTTGAGGTTCCGGGTATTTCTGAGTATCCGGTAACTTTGTGTTTTGTCGACTTTTGGATAGAGTATGAATGAAGAATGGAAATACAATCCTAGTAGCTTGAACATACATACGGTTGGATGGTAGTGCGTTAGGTTTAAAGGCTGCTTTAGTTTGATACTAAGCAGGTGTGTAGTATATGTTATATAAATGTGATTTGCTCATACTGAATGCTATGAGGAATCTATAATAAATAATAAGCTGCACGAATATGGTTAAGGGTATTGAATCCATATACACTAGATTTATTGGATGGTGTAGGATCGGTAAAGTATCATTACCATTACTATTTATAGCGAAACATAAGGAATAGACAAATGTCATTCCCGTGTATCCTTGAAAAAGGAGGAATAGACAAATGTTATTCCCGTGTGCCCTTGAGATGACGGAATAGATGTAGATTTATTCGGAATTCCTGATACGGTTGAGTGTAATGGATCCATAGGCACTGTTATGTATTATAACGAGGAATAGGCATAAAGCAATTTGTAATTTCCGTTGACCTGAAATGAGGAATAGGCATAAAGTAAATTGTAATTCCCATTTCGTAAAGGTGTTATGAAATGAGAAATAGGCATAAAAGAAATTGTAATTTCTATTTCATAGTATAGAAATCGAGGAATAGGCATAACGTAAATTGTAATTCCTGATTTCTAGGGGAAGACAGAGGTAGACATAAAGTAACTTGTAATCTATACTTCCAGGCCAAGAAATAGGCATAAAGCAACTTGTAATTTCTTGGATAAGAGCAATAGTCTAGAATCTATAAGGATTCGTAGTAGACTCTTGATTGGGATAATATGACTTACTGAATGTTAGTCATACTCATGGGATAGGGTATGATCCTGTCATAGAGGTGAGCACGTGTATGGTAAGAACGGTGGAAAGCAGGTTTGTTTATATGTATTGGATATTTTCAAACTGTTAATGTTTTTAATTTGAAATTGGATGTTCTCACTAGGCGTAAGCCTAATCGTTTCAAATTAAATTTTCTTACCAGGTACAGGCTCAGGGAAGTAAATGGAATGTGAGCCGAGAGCTTTTGAAGTATCCAACTTAAGAGATAAGCGGAGGAGTTAGCTATTGCGTTGAGGCTTTTTGATGGATTGCTTAGATAACTTAGTTAATCTAATTATAGTAGACATGATTAGATTAATAAGTTATTGGGAGAATTACATGTTTGTAATTACGAAACCTCATAGTTAACTCTCTTCTTATATAAAAGTTTGGATGTTATTTTGTCATAATTTGTTACAATTGAGGTTCGAATTAGCCCTGATTTTTAGGGTGTTACATGTTTGAGAGAACGACTCAGAATATTTGATGGTATTATTGATAATACGTTTAGGTGGTTGGTGATGAGACATAAGAAGAGTGTTAAAAATGTTACTGTTTGGAAAGTCTCTCCCTTTACTTGTTTCTGGGACCTTGTAATTGCCTCGCTATTCACTGTCTAGTGTTTTAATTAATGCATTGTCGTTACCAAAAAAAGAACCTAATGATCACCTAATGCAGGTCAAAAAAAACAACTTCGTGCACACAAGACTAAAGGGACGACAAACACAACATCCAACATGATCTTTTGATCGTGTAGGAGAGCCAGTGGACTTCAACCAGTGGCACTGAACCTGTAAATACCAGGCTTGAGCAAAGAGAACACAATTGTGTAAATACGGTAATATTTAAGCATTGAAACCAGTTCATCGTGCATCCAAATGTTAAAAGCATCAACTGATTCGAGCATTCATAAGTTCACAAGCTCTTCATGTGTTGATTTCGATTTTATTCTGAAACAGATTATTGATTTGTAAAGTTTAAAGTTAATAACAAAAACCCCCTTTTTTCCTTTTGTATTTTGATATTGTTAATCCATTGGGGACCAACAAGCAACCATATCTCTATGACTATGTGACATATCTTCAATTATTGAATTCCTGGTCCATTAACAATTGAAAACATTAGACTCTGTAGAATTAAGTGTTTTAAGATCATAGTTTCATTTAAGATTTTTTACCCTCTCCCTCAACAAGAACTTTTGTACCTTACCAGTTGAATTTCGTGGCAAATCTTCGAAAATAACAGTCCGAGGTGCCATATAATGTGGCATATGATCTCGACAATACTGAATAATTTCTTGAGCATCAACATGAACACCATCCTTCAACTTCACAAAGGCACACGGAGTTTGACCCCAATAATCATGTGGCCGTGCAACAACAGCAACCTCAAGAACAGCCGGATGGCTATAAATCACACTTTCAACGTCAATCGTGCTTATATTTTCTCCACCCGATATTACAATATCTTTAGACCTATCAATTACTTCTATATACCCGTCTTCATGTTTGACACCAAGATCCCCACTTCGAAACCATCCTCCTTCAAATGCCTTTTTGGTTGCGCTCAAATCCTTAAAATATCCATTCATGACCGTATTACCCCTAAACATAACTTCCCCTATCGATTTCCCATCACATTTTACACTCTCCATTGTGATGGGATCTTTAACCGCGACTTCCTCCATCCCAAAATGAATAACTCCTTGTCGTGCTTTAAGCTTGGCTTGTTCTTTAATAGGCAATAAATCCCACTCGGGCTTCCACAAGCACCAAGTTCCCGGACCATAAGTTTCAGTGAGACCATAAATATGAGTCACATGAAACCCTATCTCCTCTATCTTTGAAATAATTGTTGAAGGTGGAGGTGCACCACCGGTCATAATCTCAACCCTATGTGGAAGTGGTTTTTGATTAGTACTCTCTATATAATTCACAATCATATTCAAGATCGTTGGAGCTCCACACATATGTGTGACCTTATGAATCATTATCGTGTCAAACATATCTTTAGGGTTGAGTTGGCGTAGGAAAACGTTAGTGCCACCAACCATAGCCATGCCCCACGAGAAGCACCATCCGTTGCAGTGAAACATAGGCAACGACCAAAGGTATGTAGGCATCTCTCGCATACCATGTATGAAAACCGTTGCAAGCGAGTTAAGATAAGCTCCTCGGTGGCTAACAACAACCCCTTTTGGACTCGATGTGGTTCCAGATGTATAGTTTAAACTAATGGGATCGCATTCATCATGAGGCCGGACTATAGAGAATTCAGTAACTCCACTCTCCACAAGTCTCTCATAATCAAATTCATGGGTAACAATCAAGGAGGACTTGTAGTTGGGTTCAGATATTATGAAAAGAATAGGGGGTTTTGAGTGTGTGTTGTTGAGAAGATTGAGAGCATCTTTAGCAATTTGCAATAGTTGGTAGTCCACAAAGAGAATCTTGGCTTCTGAATGTTTCAGAAGGGTTGAGATCGTATTTGGATCCAAACGTGTGTTAAGAGGACAAATGATGGCTCCAGCCATGGGAATTGCAAAATGAAGTTCTTGCATTGCTGGGATATTTGGTGCTAGTGTAGCTACCTGCATTCATAACTTTAAGTTTAGCAACCAATGTAAAGGTAAATAAGAGATGCATGAATATAAATTAGTGTAAATTGTATGAACTACTAAATGAAAAACTTTAGCGTACAGAATTTTCTGGAAAATCTGTCGCTAAAAGGTGATTGGTCACAAAACCGTCAGAAAAGTTGGTGGGTAAGTTGTTGGTGGGTACTTCAAATCAGTCACATATTATCCATGGATTATCATTGTGATCCATTGGTTTTTCTCGAAAAACATCGGATTCCACCAAATCATTAGAATTTTCTGGTATTTTAACGACTTTTGAACTAACTATTATGCTTTGACATCATTGGAACAACGATTAATTAATTTTCATAGCCGACCCTTTTTGAATGGTTAAAAAGCATTAAAGTTGATTGGATTAAATAGAACCCTAACTTAGAAACAGTCACACTGAGATTAAATAAAGTGGTTTGTATAAATGCTATTTATTGAGAACAAGTGGGTGTTTAAGGGTTTGAATAGGTTGATTATTAGATCGTTATTCGTATGCCTTATTTTTTTTTTGTAACCCTCTTCTAGTTTTTATTAATTAAAAATTTCAGGGTTTTTATTAATTAAAAATAAAGTTGTCCGAACTATTGGGTATCAACGAAATATACAAAAATACTTACAACATCGCCACGAGAAACCCCTAACCGGTTAAGAGCAGATGCAAGCTTAAGACACCTAAGGTGTGTTTCTTCCCATGTATACTTGATGGCTCCATAAATCATGGATGTCCGGTTTCTATAAACTTCAGCCGCACGTTCCAAGAAGCTAATGGGTGATAAAGGAACATAATTCACTGAGCTTCGGACCACACCCTCTAGCGGTTTCCATGAATCCGGGTTCAGTCTCTCCCTAGATTCAACCGAGTGAGTCTCTTGGGGAGAGTTGTTATGGCATTGAACCTTGCAATAACGGTTTGCGGCAGTGAAGGAACCCTGGTTAAACCTGATATATGACTTCTTGAAGATCTTGTTCACGTTTATGGCGGTAGCCTAGATGTAAGAAAATTGTTTTGGGTTGTGATATTGGCGAATTTTAGTAGAATTAAACACTACTAAACGTAACACTTTTGCCAACGAACTTTTCCTGAGAAATCTGTCGCTAAAGGGTGATTCATCACAAAACCGTCACAAAAGTTGGTGGGTAATGCAAATCTATGACAGGTTACTCAGGGATTCTCTGAGTGATCCATGAGTATTTTCTCTAAAAACATCGGGTTCTACTTAGCCATTGGTATTTTATGGGTGGTCCGTGCGTGGGTAATCATCGACGGAAATTTCCCTAGGTAAATTGTGTGTGTAAAAATCATTTGTTTTATAGTGTAATGCAAATCGGTGACAGATTACCCAGGGATTCTCTGGGTGATCCATGAGTATTTTCTCGAAATACATCAGATTCTACCGAGCCATTGGTATTTTTTGGATGATTCATGGATAATCACCGACGAAAATATTCCTAGGTGAATTTTGTGGGTAAAAGTCATTTATTTTGTAGCAAAAATAGACACGTAAGTGTCATACGTACTAGTTCTTATCAAATTAGTTTTGAAAATAAACGGGAGTATGCAACCAATGACAAGATTTATAATTAGGGAAAGAAAGAAAAAGAAAAGAAGACTTTGGGGATGTTTGTGATTGCTTATTTCAAGGGCTTATTAACTTATTACGTTTTGTGACGGCGCAGTTTTTAGTGTTTGAATGGGAGAAAAAAAAACTACTTATACCATTTTGTCACCGCTGATGATGATTTTTTTTGATAATTCATTTCATTCTAACTTATTAACTTATTTAAAACAACTTTTGAGCTTTTTGGTTATTTTACATGTATAAGCAATCCCATACACCCCATAAATAACAACTTATTAGCTTATTACGTTTTAATACCACCATAAACTAATCCAAACACTTTTTATAAAACTCCGGTTTAACACCACATAAATTGTTTTAAATAAGCAATCCCAAACACCCCGTTATATTAGCAACACTGAAACGAAATTATCTTCATACCTGATTCTCATATACATTCCGGCCATTGTAGTTTAAGGTTGTAACCTTCATCATACCTGCATGATTTGATTAATCATCATACCATGAAGATCATGTTATTGAAAAACAAAATACTATATAGCCAGGAAATGCGAATCTTGCATACAAAATCTTATTATTGGACAATAAAATTGAAGATAGACTATGATAGTTTATGGCAACTATATAAATATATACATATTTATGCAACACACATATATACTTGCCTAACACTAAAATGTGGTACCTTTGTGTGACATATTTAACATGGTTTCTCCAATTTTACAATTGGAAATGTAATATCCGTAGGTTCTATTTATATGCAAAGTATAAGTTTTCCAAAGACTATATCGTCGACGTGCTTCGTATGATAAGTTTGAACTTCAAGTAGGCACTAATGCAATTAATCCGCCGCCATATTTATAACTTTGATTTTTAGAGTTATTCACTAGAGATTATTTTGGGAAGGGTATCCCAGGCACAACCCGGACTAATCCCTGACAATTTTGAAACTTAAAGATGTCTTATCAATGTTGAGGACGTCTGGGATCGAACCCTGGGTAGATGGGATATTCCATCACATCACCCAGGACGACGATCAACCACTGCGCTACAACCTGACTGACCACTAGAGATTATTGATATGAACTTGTTGGTTTTATTGCACTTGAACATTTTTTATGTGAGTATCTTGAATGAAATTTTCAATTAAAGTGTAAGGTTTTCTATATATGTATATATAGACAACATGATGGTGTTTGTTATAGGAAAATGAGTGGAAGGATACATTTTTGAGTTTTGTTTTGTTTTTATGTGAAAATATGTGAAATGGGGGATATTAAGTACGAAATACATGATGTTAGTCAATAGCCCACAACATTCCCACGATAAGTCGAATTTGAGTCATGATGATGGTATTGCTTACTATATCGAGGCTCAGGTTGGCCCTGGGGGTGTGTCGGTGGTGTCGCCGCACAGGGTCTCTGATCGCTGGGGTCTCTGGATAATTTTTAAACTTTTTATTTGTAATAAATTTTGTATTGAATTAACTGTTACAACAAGAAAGAAAGGATTGCTTCTAGCGTACTAGTAAGATGCTCGAATTCTAGCATCTTAAATTTAAATTAAATAAACACATACTAAATTCTTGTTTATTAGTTATTTAGAGAATACTTAAGTATATAACTATTTTAAATACTTTGTTGTTTTTCAATTCTATACTAATACAATAATAAATTATATAACTGTTTTGATAACTTTCTTTTTTTAATTTATTTTCAAACTCAAACCTTAACATTCCTAACTTGATTCTATATAAAAGTCAGCATCAGACTACAAAATCTAAATCACATATCTTAAACGTCAAAAACGTATAAAAAACGTATAAAAGATGGGTCGTTTACAAAACGCTTACCTGAGTAAATGCTTACCAAGTCATATTAGCTTACCGGGTGAATATGAAAAGGACCATCAGTACCGTCCCTGAGGGAGGGCGGGCTGGGCGTACGCTCAGGGCCCAAAGGAAATAGGAGCCCAATTTTTTAGGCTCTTGAAGTCTGCTTCTGAGAAGATGTATTCGGAGCCATCAGATCTTCTAACAGTGAACTGCGGGTACCAGACATTGAGAAGCTTGTATGACTCTATCTTTAACACCTTCACAATGGCTTTATCAGATATAACCACGTCTGTATCTAGATCATTGTTGCCCATAACGTGTAGAAATTCAATCTTGCGAAGTGATGGCCAATTCTCAACGCCGTATACCTTTTCTAAGTCGATCTTCTGGATTAACGAACATATCTTTCCTTATGCTCTATTGATAAGGAATCAAGATCCTTACTCTTTCACCTGTGGCCACATACCTTCGCTCATCATCTATCACCTCCTGATAAAGTCTCAATTCAGCTTCGAGGATCGGATATCTGATCTTGCCATCGATATTTACTAGAGCCTGAGGAGCGGAAGTACCTGCACCCTGATCATTCGGTAGTTGCGGTTGAGTTGTATCATCTGGAGTATCATTATCAGAATCCGAAGCAGTCGCTAGAGCCCCGGTGATATCAAATATGTCTTCTATTTCTTCTTTGATCTGGACCGTTGTTGTCTCTGGCTCTTCCTCAGAGTCAATATAGATGTAATCATTAACAAAATCACCCGCCATCCTTTCTTCTGCTGTTCTATTGTCAACAACCGGAGGCTTTTCAACCCCAGTTATGACATCAGCTAGAACTTCTTCCTCATCAACCTGGACCATGTCATTTTCCGGTCCACTTGCCCCTGTTGCCCCCTCATTTCCTGCCTGATCTGATCCCCCGACGTTTTCAGTTGCAGCAGCACTCGTTTTTCCAACCTTAGCTCTCTTCTCCCCCTCATGCTGTTCATGATCATCCTGATCATCATGTCTTCTTTTTCGTGAGGCCTGAGCTTGTATCCCACACTTTTCTTCTACAGCCTTAAGCCTATCAGATAAGGCAGTGAATCCTGACATTATAGCATTCGTCATGTCTTTCATAGATTCGGTGAGACGCTGGAAGTCGGTGCTGGATGGTGGTCGGGTTTGAGCTTCAGTTTGTTGACAGAGCAATCCTATTAGATCAACTTCTTCGGCAGTGTTAGAGTCTCCTTGGGCTAATAATCGGGCTAACAACTCGGATTGGAGTTGATGGGTAGGAACTTGGTGTAAGGGAACTGATGGTGGTGGTTGTGGTTCAGTTTGAGCACTGGATGGTGGAGGCTGAGGAGTCAAGGAAGATTTTGCAATACCCTTTCCCTTAATGGCTCTGCTCACTTCGTTTGCTAATCGGTCAACGGTTTCTTGCATAGCCCGACGGTGATTCTTGTACGTAGTGTTGAATGAGCCCAATGTTGCACCTAGAACCGGTAGAGTGATATAATGTGGGGGCGGGCCTAGCAAAGCCATAAGCTATTCAATTGGCATATTGGGGAAAATGGAACTAACTCCCGAACCACTTAGGTTTTCAGTTAGCATTGTAGTTGTAGCAATTGAATGGCATGTGCTCATAGCTGGCATGGTGTAATCTATGACAGGACTTCCACCCAGTCCTCGTGGGGTACCAACAAATGGTGGCTGCACTTGGGGTGTTCCGGTTGGGGAACAAAAGCCCGCAACTTGGTGAGATACAGACGCTCGTGGCCTAGGAAATGATGTATGTTCGAAAGGCTATAGACTCAACGTGCTCGAAATAAAAGTCGGTGGCCGGGGCAGGAGCCGACCTTGTTCAATATCACCAAACACCGAGCGTGCTGCCGATAGATTGTGTGCTGAATCCCTTGTGTAGAATGAAACATCGTCATAACGAGTATCCGATGAGTGGCTGAGAGGGGCTGTGCTATGCATGGTTGGGTCGACCATGGCTTGTTCCATACGCAACGGAGACGAACGCTCGTTGGTAGTAGATGTGGCTACCCAGCTTGTAACGGTTTCGGGAGGATTGGTATTAAAAACTTTGTCCCACCCTGTCACATTATCTCCCGTTTCTTTTCTCACCTCCTCTCGGCTTACAATATTTTCATTTTCAACTTCATCTCCCTCTTCCCTCCTTATGTCACCGATATCGCCGGAGAGTCCTACGTTTCAAGTGGAATCAACATCGGAACTCTCTACAATATGTCAACTCCGACCAATGTGTCTTGGAATAAGATCCGCATCAGGATCATGATCTGGATCGGAGTCGAAGTTTCCATCGTCATCGTTTCTAGGTTGGGTTGATGCTTCATCTTCGGATGAAGAAGCATCAGGGTCAAAATCAGGATCCTCCTATGAGTCCATAGACACGTCATCGGCAAAGATTTGAATTCTTGCAGCTCCGGAGGTTGATGCCTGACCAACAGTCCTCGCTACCCCACCCACTCTCTGTCTTAATGTTCTCCTCACCTCTCCCCATTCAGGAACCCCGTGTTCCTGAACCTGCTCAACATTCTGACCCTCACCGCCTAATGGGTTTGCACCTTGGGGAGGTCCTGCCGGTTCTGGCTGGACCACTAGTGTGTTGTCTATCCTATGCTGCCTAACTACCTCAGACCGCTGGTCAGCATAGGCTAGTACTGCTTCTGGTATCACAGCAATGTGGGCGAAGTCGTCGTGCTCGGACATCTTCAAAAAATGCATCCATTGGCTCGGGCCTTGGACTGCGTTTGGGCGTCTCGGGATCTCTTGATTACGCTCCATTATCTAATGGATGATGATCTGGAAGAAGCGTTGATAAGGCACAAAGTTCCGGTTCTTGACAGGTCGTGCTTTGTCTTCGACTAACTCTTGCAGCTCGTTCCAGAGGAGAATTGCATAATCTATGCGCCGGTTAAAGGCAAAGGCATGGAACATACGAAGAATGGCAAGGTTACATTTGTCAAGACCGGTGTGTTTAGAGGTCATGCAACGGTTAAGGATAGAGCAGAGAGTGTACCAGACTGGTGGTTGGTGTCTTCTTTGGAATTTCGAGGAGCTGGTAAACACAGGTTCTGTGGGTCTTGGTATCCCAAACTACGGATATCGGCAAATAATTCTACTTCCGGAACCATGTCTTCGAAGTTAGGATTGTAAGGTAGGTCTAAGGCTCGACGAAGTAGTCGTAGGGTCAGGCGAACGTCGAAGTGATCGACTTTAGCAGAAAAATGTGGATCTCTTTGGTGTACCGGATGAAAACATAGTGTGTGCCAGAATTGTTGCAAGTAAATAAGGGGCACAGTGACTACCTTAGTAAGTGTTGTACGGAGAGGATGGCGGCGGATTATCTCCAGGATGATGCGGTGGTCGAACGCCACGCTGAGATCCAAATGATGGTTGTTGTCTGAGAGGGCAAGATGGAGCCTTCTCAGTAGAAGCTCCTCGTCTAGATCGCGTGCGTTCACCGATGGATGTGACGATCGGTGTGACGGGATGACGTTATTCTCGTCAGAAGAATGTCCGTCATTATGTGTCATCTGAATAGTGACAAAATTAGTACAAGGCTTAGAGTTGGATTTTTTTTAAAACAAAATAACCTAAGTGTTAAGGTTATCGCAAGACACACCATAGGTTTATCGCAAGACAAGTTTTATCGCAAGGTACATGTTGCGATGAAGAGTTATCACAACACACATGTTGCGATAAATGTTATCGCAACAAGAAGGTTGCGATAACAATGAATGTATGTGGGTTGCGATGACAATGAACATGAAGAACACAGATGGTTGCGATAACTTTGAATATTATCTAAAACCTAAGTGTCTAAGGCTCAGATTCGACTTTTTCGCTCATAACAAGTTTTAACCTATACTACTAATGTCGCAAGGCACACAGAAACATATCCTACCATTTCTATCAACAAGTAAACACAGGAAAAAACCCATTTGGGTTGCGATTGAAAAACCCTTAAACAGATTATATCATGCGATTCAATAGAGAAAAACGAGTAATGATGATGGAATACGTACCTCAATGATGATGAGAGCGTGCTGGAAAGCATATCAGCTCAATAAGGTTTTTACGATGGGGCATAGGGATTAAATCGACGTGAATACAGTTGTTGAATTCCAAATTCAAGGAAGAGATGAGGATATTATGGGTTAGACATGCAAGTTCAAGATGATCGAGCTAAGAAGACGAAAACTAGTTGGTGAAAGAACTAGTGGCTCATAGATAGGATATGTACTTTTATTTCTTTTCATTTTTTTGGTAATTGTTGATATCTAAAATAAAAGAATGAGCAAGATATGATGTTTGAAAATGAAACCCAAAAGATCACAAACGTGGGTTATGTAATAATCAGTTTATTGAACTAAGCATATATATATATATATAGAGAGAGAGAGGCGGGTTCAAACGAGGAGCGTACCAATTTAAGAGAACGTGAGGAGCAATTGATAGTTATGAATCACATGTCATTGGCAGTACCAATTTAAGTTCCATATTTGTATGTACTTAAAATTTGTCGTGTGTTTGTATTTGTTAGTATAGGTCTTCTCGTCATCAAATAAAGGGATTGCAGAGCCTCGACCGATTAGATTTGATGATTGACAACCAACTTATATATAAACATGTAGGCAATTATATATGTTAGTTTTAGAGTAGTCGTTGAGAGCTATTGTTGCTGACACAAAATATCAACAACTAAAGAAGCAAGTGAAAGAACCTAATGACCAAACTACTAAAACATCTAGTCAGTAGGTGAATGCATAAGATCTGTAACTGAGAAGTAATGCACCTGAAACAAGGTTAGTGGTTGAGCAATGGATGGTCGATGGAGGGGGACGAGAACACAACCATTTTTTCCATGGAGTTTATCAATCATAGACGGAATAGATCCAAAATTAGAGGGATCATTTTGGAAGGCAGACAGAAAGAGAATCCGATAGATGTAAAGTCTACGATCTTGGATTTTTTTTTAAAAGTACCCTGGGTCAGAATGTTCAATCCAGGAGTAACTTTGATCTTTCAAACATCCATAAATTGTCTTGTCTGGGGAGGATACTCGGTGGTAAGACCAGGAGTTTTCTGAAGCGGAAATTAAAGAAGCGGTTTGGAGATGTGGAGATAATAAATCACGGTTTTTCCTTTGGTTTTATAACTTTTTTTGGCAGGTCATTAAATCGGACGTGCATGGTTGGGGCTATTTGGGAATTTCAAATCAACTCATGGATTTCGAAAGTATGTATTCCGTCATTCATTTGCTTAATCTCGAGGGTATCAGATCCTCAAGAGTGCAAAGATTATATTCCAATTGGTGGGGTGTATTTACAAAATGATTGCCAAAGTGTTGGCTAAGCGTTTGAGTAGAGTTTTTAGATCGCTTATAAGTGATTCCCAATCGTTTTTTTAAAAGGCAGCTTTATCTTATATGGGGATTTCATTGCCAACGACATAATTAGTTGGGCGAAGATCAACTGTAAAGAAGCTCTGTTTTTCAAAGCATATTTTGAAAAGGCGTACGATTCGATGGATTGGGGATACTTACTTGATATTCTCAAAGGTATGGGTTTCTAAAGTTGATGGAGAGGTTGGATTAAAGCGTATTTTCATTCCTTCACTTCATTGGTACTCATAAATGGCTCTCCCACAAAAGAATTTTGTATTAGGTGAGGGTTGCAACAAGGAGACCCATCATCACCGTTTTTGTTTAGTGCTTCTATATAATGCTCTTATGCTCCATTCCTTGATAAAATCTGCGAAAGAGAAGAATCTGATTTAAGGTGTGGAAATTTGGACAGAGAGGTAAAACATATGATGTTCATTTCATTAACAAGTGGTCGGTAGGGAATGAAGAAATATGATTCGCATCCTAAGATGTTTTTTCTTGGCCGTTCTGAAACTAAATTGGGAGAAAATACACATTTTCAGTGTCGGAGTGGATCGAGGAAGAGCTCATAGGGTTGCCAACGAGCTTCATTGTAAGGACATGGATTTTCCATGCAAGTACCTCAGTGTTCCTTTAGGTGAAAGAATGACTAGCATTAAAGCTTGGGAGAAATTTCAAGCAAGACAAACAAGATGGAAAGCTAAAACGCTATCGGTTGGCGGGAGGAGAGTCTTAACCTAAGCTATTTTGGGAAGTCTAGCCACCTACTTGATGTCCATTTTTAAGCTCATACATCCGTGATTAATAAGTTGTAGAAATTGAGAAGATATATTTTTTGGGGTAGATAGTGTTGAAAAGAAGTTGCATGGGTCAAGTGGAGTTACACCTTGAGAAGTTTTGTTAATGGCGGGGTTGGTTTAGGGAGCATAGTTGCGGCTAACATTGCGCTTCTCACTAAGTGGATATGGATATACAAAGGCGGCGAGGGTGGCTGACAGAATTGGAAATGGAGAACTTGAATGGGACTGGTGTAGAGATATTCGAGATTGAAGAGAAGTTGAAGACCCGGTAATTTTTGCCAGGAATCTGAGAAATTTTACTCTTAATTCCACGGTTGATTGATGGAAATGGTGTCTTTCGAGTGACGGTGAGTTTCCCATCAAAAGCACTAGAGATAGAATTGAGCAAAATATGTTCCGGAACGACAATTTTTCTACGAGATGGAATAACCTCTTTCGGTTAAGGAGAGGATTGCAAATATGGGTATTGACTTAGAAATACCATGTGTTCTATATGTAAGCACTATATGTAAGTAGGATAATGAAACGGTGGATCATGTCTTATTCTTATGTGAAGTTTCGATGCCCTTTCAAGGCTGGTGGCTGTTTGGGTAAAAAATCACACCTCACAACCGACGGTAGATAACTCAAATGACATTTATATAAGACCACTCTTGTGTTAAGATAAGGTCTTGCAGGTTATTTACAAACGAACATTTGGTCGTACACTTTCCTGATGGTCGTGTGTTGTCTACATTCTATGTAGATTCGGAATCTCTTCCGGAATCGTATGTGACAATGGTCCACAGGTTATAAGTGATCGTACGTCAAGAGTTGTACGAGGATCGTGATATCAAACCTACGACCTTAACCCCACGTACCTGGACCACATTACATTTAAAGAAGTATTTCTTTTAACATTTTACTTTCGATTTATTTCGACAAACAATTATTGACTTAAGCATCGGAGTGTCGTTGGTCAAACCAACGACCGCCCCTGAATCTTACATTGCAGGCTCGCAAGATCGCACGAACGCCAGTCTTATGATCTATATCGTGAGAAACAAAGTCTTTAAGACTATAAGGTCGCGACAAATATGTCACGACCAATAAGTCATGACTTGCATGTCATAAGCATGAATTTTATGATTCATCTCATGGATCTTACGATCACAAACAGATGCTTTCTTAATCTGAGTTTCAGAGTCAAAGTCTTATGACTTGAACTCCATACTTAGAATATTACTTCGGCCCAGTCGCCCAGTTACTTCTAAAGTTACGTGTACCAATGTCGTACAGATTTACACCCGTCTTACTACTTTATACGCTCATTTTATAATTTTGTCATATCTCGTTTATTCTGTTTTGTTTATTTACGACAAAGCAAAATGACACGATGGTAGAACAAAAATCTTACTTGTATTTATATCCAAAGGTTACAAGTAAAGGGCACGACCGATTATAGTCGCCCCACATCAAAAATAAACAAAAGAACAAAAAACAAATCAAGGCAGAGGGGAGTCCTGCTCCTTAGCGACCTCCTCATCGCCAGTGACCTCAGCGTCTGTTCGGTCCCCTTCTTCGAGTTTGTCTTCTTGGTCGAGTTCTTCCTCGTCCCCGACTTGATCCAAGAAAGTGGTGACCTCCTCTTCGGCTCCGGCCATAGGGTTTAACCCCCGTAAATGGCGACACATGATCGCCGCTCGGACCCTCAGACGGGTCAGAGCTTCAAACGATTGGAGTCGCTCCTCTAAGGATGCGATCTCCCCCTCTTTCGCCTCGACGAGCGACTTAAGGTCCTTGACCTGTTTTTTGCTCTCGGCCAATGAGCCCTTAGTCGCTCCTAACTCCGCCTCAGTCGCAGAGGACTTCTCAAGGGTCTCCCTCATATGGCGCTGAAGGTCGTCCTTCGCATTCATCGACGCCGCGTAGAAGTCTTGAGCTTCGTCGAGCCTCGCCGAAAGGCTCTCGACCTTTTCCATCGCCAGCTTCTCATGCTCTCGTGCCAGGCGAGTTTCCTCTTGCGCCTTGTGCATTTTCTCCAAGGCAACGGGAGCAACCCTACGGATCTTATCCATATGGACATACAAGCATAGAGAAGTCTGGAACGCCTGTAGTCGCATAATTAAAACACAAACGTTAGTAAACAAACGACAAAAATACTTTAAACAGATGGATCGTACCTACCTTGAAAGTCAACCCTGCGATGTGCGACCCCATGTTGTCGATCGTGACACCCTCGAGCTTCTCCTGGAAGGAAGGCAAAAGGAATTTCTCCAAGTCGGGGAAGAGCTTGTCGCTGTCCATCTCTTCCCCGACCATGAAGTTTGACGGCAGCGTGAAGTTCACCGTGGCGACCTCTTCCGTCTTCTTTTCCTTCCCTTTGTCGGCCGAGGGGCGACCTCTTCGATCAGAGGAGAGGCCACGCTCACCGGAGTCGCGTCTATAACTCCCGGTGGCGTCTTTGTCTTCTTAGTAGTGGCGACCCTAGACGGATCACCACCCTTCGACGACGGTTCCCTCCGAAGAACCGTCATGGACTTTTTACCCCCAACGACGGGGGTGAGGGAGCCTTATGTTTCAACTCCTTGGCTTGACGGGCCAGGAGGAGTTGAGCCTTCTTCTTCGACACGTCGTGAGTAGGAAAATCGCCTGACCTACCTGCAAAATAACAGAAATACAATAAGAAGGGGGACGTATAAGAAAAACGTACGATATACCGGATAAAACGTACGATAAATACATGTTGTCTCATATTCCTCTTCTTCTCTCTCTGCTTCCTCCACGACAGGGATCTCCGTCCCTCCAAGTACCTGGACCTCGTCGTCCGAGCCCTCATCCCTAAGACTGCGCTGGACGAAGAAAGATCTATCTTCCGGATTGTACATCCAGAATTTCTCGATCTTCCCCTCCATTTCCTTGGAACGCTAACCTCAGGGAACGTGATGGCTGGAACAAAAACATACGACTAGCTAAAACGCACGACTTAGAAATAATACACGACAAATGAAAAGAAAAACTTACTATTGGTGTTCCACCCAGCAATAACCCACGTCGAGTCCTCCTCCAGGAGATCCAGCGACTGCGTCTTGCCAAAGACGTACCAGGCCTTCCACCCACGATCGTTCACCTGGGTGTTCAACACCAGAACCTGAGCTCCCCTTGTAATAACCGGGTACGTTATTGGTTTATTTATTTTTTATTGTTTTTAGTTTAAGGTAAGTTTGGGATTAGTTTTATGGAGTTATAAGTTAAGGGGTAAGTTTTAATTTTAATTTAAAGGTTGGAGGGTTAAAGTCGCCATTAGATGAAAGTTTGGGGTTGGGTTGGTAGTTATTCTTCTACTCCACCGCCTTTTCTTTGACAAAAGTAGAAATGAGATATTTTTCTCATTATCTCATTTGGTATGTGTGTGTGAGTGAAGAAAAGAAAAGAAAGCCTTTTGTGTGTGTGTGGTTACATTCGGTAGAAAGAGAGAGAGATAGAATTGAGAAAAGAAGAAGGAGAGAGATTCATCAGAAATATAGGATTTCCAAACTGGTTTTAACAAGGATGCTGTTGATTTGAAGTTAATTGTGCAAGAAAAGTGGGTTTTATCTCTATAAGGTGAGTTCCTTCTATTTTCTTATGAAAACTGTTTTAAGCATAAAATTGATGGTTGGAATAGGTTAGAAAACTTATTTACAAAACACTGGTATATTTGGTTTGAAAGAAATGGGTTCCAATCGAAATCTGGGTAGAAGTTTCGATGAGCAGACAGAGGTTTCCGGACGATTTATGGTGGTGTCCGGTAGTCTTGTTGATAGTGTCCGGTAGTCCCTTGCGATGGTGTCCGGACGATTCGTTTGATGGTGTCCGGTAATTGAAGTGTCCGGTAAGTATCTATTTTCTATGGTTTCCGAATGAATTAGATACCGGATGGCATCCGGATTTCTTTGGTGTCCGGATGATGTCCGGATTGTTTATGCTGTCCGGGAAGTTGGGTTGTCCGGATTGGTCTTGTTGTCCGGAAAGTTCATGTTGTCCGGATAGTTCTTGGTATCCGGAAACATTGGCTGTTTGGTCACTTTTGAGGATAAGAGTTAGATAGATTTATCTGGAGTTCTTAGCCTGTTAGTAAGTCTTAAGAGTTCTTTTGGTAAAGAGATATTTGTATGCAAATTGTTTCAGATTCTGAGAATTTTGGGTAAAAGATCGGATAGCTCGGAGAAAAGCTTGGAAGGGTTTTTGATAAGCAATCAGGTGAGTTTTTACTTCAAACTGTTTTCAAACTAGAATACATATATATATAAGATGAATATATGGTAGGAATGTGACGACGTGTTTATAAATAAAGTATGATATATTGAGATGTCTATTATATTTATTTATATGAGTATTACACTACACGAGAGCACGTTGGCCGGGCTTAGGACCGATGGAGTTTTGGCTGTACGGAGGGACAGCGGTGTTGGCTGTAATTTTAGTACTGCGGAGTAAATTGATTAGTTGGCTCGCAACCAACTAATTTGGCCATGGGAATGAGGAGTTGTACACAACGCACGAGTCTTATTTGGTATTTAAATACTTGTTGTATATTTGGGTTTTACAAAAGGATTACTAAACTGACAGGGATTATCTCACTAGACCGTTTGGTCTAACCCTCATTTTGTTTTCAAAAATATGTATTCCAAGTCGAGGAACTTTTATTAGCAAAGGAAAAGGATAAAGTATAGTAAGCGGTTGATAGCTGATGAAGACTAGGGAATGCTTATATTTTGTATTGTATAGTTTTGAGACTAAGGGACCGTACGTGATTTATTATGTATCTTTTGTTATGAATGTAACGATGTTATGCAATATATGTTATTTGACGCATGTTTGGGAAACCGGGTCGTTACACCCCTATACTTGGAGAACAGGCTGTACCGGTGGTAGTTGTCCACCTTAACCATGTGGGAGGCCAGAAGGTCCTCCACCGTGAATGGATTCGTCCACTCGCCGGTGATCCTATCGATCACACGGACGATTCGCCAAAATTTTGGCATCATTTGAGCAGGAGAAAGATGGAACTTCTCCAGAAACTCCCTGACCAGTGGGGAGAATGGCCACTTGAAACCCACTTTGAATGGGTATTCGTATAAAACGAAATGCCCATTCGGGCACTCAGACGGCCGGAACTGATCCGGCGAGTATATCTGCAGAGCCTCCGGGATGCCCGATAATGTCCGGAAAGTCGACAGGCCTTCTTGGCCACTGATGGTGCTCGCAGGTTCTATCGACATTGTGAAAAACGATGAAAAGATTGAACAAACTTTTTCGATTTATAACAAACGCACAAAAAGGCAACTAAATCTTTCGAAATTATCTCTCTAAAAATATCACAAACGTAAAAAAAAGGAAGTGATCTCCAGAATCGCGATATTTATAGCAACATCACATCAGGTCGCCCCGGTGGATGGTAGACAGCTGTCCACCACCTTTTCGCATGCATCATGCCGATGAACGACATCTGTCCTCTAACGGCTCCACGCCTCTGACACGTCGCCATGACGTCACGACCTATTCGTCCCCTCTAGTCCGAATCGAACCAAGACGATTGGGATTCGACCAGACTCTCTCCCCATGCGACACGTGTCAAATCACCTCGTCGGATTTAAAATTCGAATTTCGCACCTAAATTCAAATTTTGGGGGTAAATTGTTTGGGTAAAAAATCACACCTCACGACCTACGGTAGATAACTCAAATGACATTTATATAAGACCACTTTTGTGTTAAGATAAGGTCTTGCAGGTAATTTACAAACGAACATTTGGTCGTACACTTTCCTGATGGTCGTATGTTCCATACGACCGACATCCGAGACTCAAGACAGTCGTACAATTACACTAACCGTTAACAGTCAACGTCCGTTTCTTTTGTTCATTAATGCAGGTCCACAAGCAATCATGGAACAACGGCCAGTAACGGATGAGCTCTTAATGGCATTAAATACCCGACAGCGGTTACAAAACAAGTCATCAAGACGCATTTATTACCGACGAAAGCTATATAAAGGCATGCTCTACATTCGAATGGGACGTCTATTACATAGCTACACAACAGCTTATTTCGCATGATTTACGCACGACACACAACTTTATCTTACGATCAAGTTTACTTTTTCTCTTATTGTAATCTGTTGTACACAAAACACTTGTTACCAAAGGACTTTCGCCCCTGTTTGGCGATCATAGTGCACCGTTGACTCTCACAAGTCGACCGCGGTTTTTTCCCTCGTTTGGGTTTTCCGCGTCATCAATTCTCCTGTCTTATTTACTTTTTATCGCGATTGTGTTGGTTGGTCTCGAGATCCCTTTCTTTAGTTGTTAAAAGTTCCACATCAACCTTAAGTTATCCTTTAGGTGATTTTTGGCATTAACAGTGGCAACATCGTTTTTCTTCATACTCTGTTAAATGCGGCTCAAGAAGGTTTAGGTATGTTCCAGGTGTCTTCGTTGCAGCGAAATTGTCTCCAAGCAATTTTGTTTATGGTATGCTATTTGATTTCATGTTTCCATAACAGGATCATGTTTTGTAACATCTCGTTTTTTCTATAAAAGGATTACGTTTGGTTTATTAAATAATTTGAGTATAATTATTTGATAAATTATGATCAGTTATTTGATAGATTAATTTTATAGTTTATCCTCGAGTAAGTTATATTATGTGTTTTATTGGAATAATAAGTAAGGGGTAAGCTTTAATTTTAATTTATAAGTTTAGGGATTAAAGTTGTCATGTGATGAAAGATTGGGGTGTGGTTGGTTAAATTGATGAAAGTGGTTTCATCCACCGCCTCTTTTTGGACAAAAAGAGAGAGATGAGATATTTCTCATTATCTCTTAGTGTGTGTGTGTGTGTGTGTTATTCGGCAGAGAGAAAGAGGAGAAAAAGAAGAAAGAAAGAAGAAGAAAGGAGGAGAGAAAGAAGAAAAAATAGGATGAAATTATGGGTAAGATCATAAAGATTTTTGGTAAGATTGATGTCAGTTACAAGATGGCAAACATATCTTAATCTGATCTCTTCTAGGTGCTGTTTGATTTGGGATTGGATTGTGCAATAGAAGTGGGTTTTATCTCCATAAGGTGAGTTCATTCACTTTTGCTTAAAACCTTGTTATTGTCAAATTAAATGTTAAGACTCTTTTATAAACTGTTTTGGGACTGTATAGTTATGTTTAAAATAAGCTGAATGGAATAGATATGGTTTTGGATTGAATTTCTAAACTGCAGGTCGGAGTTTCTGGGTAAAAAGATAGTATCCGGAAACCTCTATATGAAGGTTTCCGGACATGGCAAAGTTATCCGGTAAGTCTTGATTTTTGGTAGTTTCCAGGTGAAATTAGATACCGGATGGAATCCGGATTACCTTGGTTTCTGGATGTCATCCGGATTGAGTATGTTTCCGGTAAGTATCCGGACAGTGTTAGTATACGGTATGTCCGGAAAGATTTATACATCCGGTAAGCTTGGTGTATCCAGAAAGTTATGTTGTCCGGATAGTTTCATGGTGTCCGGAAACTTTGGTTGTCCGGTCACCTTTGAGGTTCCGGGTATTTCTGAGTATCCGGTAACTTTGTGTTTTGTCGACTTTTGGATAGAGTATGAATGAAGAATGGAAATACAATCCTAGTAGCTTGAACATACATACGGTTGGATGGTATTTCTGAGTATCCGGTAACTTTGTTTTTTGTCGACTTTTTGATGGATTGCTTAGATAACTTAGTTAATCTAATTATAGTAGACATGATTAGATTAATAAGTTATTGGGAGAATTACATGTTTGTAATTACGAAATCTCATAGTTAACTCTCTTCTTATATAAAAGTTTGGATGTTATTTTGTCATAATTTGTTACAATTGAGGTTCGAATTAGCCCTGATTTTTAGGGTGTTACAATATGGTATCAGAGCTTTAGTTTAAGTGAACTAGGTATGCTAAGCGAGATACCTAGTCGTGAGATATGGGTAGAAGTACTAAGACGGGATAGTCTTAGAGTCGACGGAAATATGTGAAATTAGTACTGTAACGATGGAAACGAGGATTCTCATGTGTAGTATATTCACAATCTCAATTAGCTACTGTTATTATGAATATATTTCTACACGAGTATACTTGTTTATAAATTGTTACAGTGACTAATGATTGGTAAAGTATGTTTCGTATGTCTAAGATGTGTGTAACTATTTTTATGGTTATCTCTTTGTGTTATATCAGAACAATGGTGAATACACCAACAAGGTCTTCTAATTCTTCGGAGGACAGAACAGTAAATGATCGGGGGTTGGAAGGACAATCTGGAACTGGCGGGACCCATGAAAGTCCGCTGAGGCAACCTTTAAATAGGTGGATTGGAAAGTCAAACTCATAGAACGAGTACTGGTACTTCTAATTCGGTAATGACGGAATCTACTATGGAGTCCCGTATGATAGAATAATAGTTAATGGTTTCAAAGTCCTTATCTCCTTAGATGATTTGAGCATGTCTAAAGTTGATATTGAAGCTTACACCATGATTAAAGGATTTGAAGCTTTCATGGATGGTTTTGATTATTCTTTCTAAGGACTGTTTGTTAGTTAAATGTTTCATTTGATGGAAAAAGAGATTTGTAGTAGTCTATATGTGTTTATGTCAAGTTTTCATGCATTTTCTTCATCAAAACAACCTGGGTTTGAGTTGGGGTGTCAAAGAGTTGATCAGGGGATGTTGCAGGTGCAAAATGGCTGTCCAGAGACTTGCGCGGCCTTCGGCGCGACTTCAAGTCGCGTGAGAAACCGCGCAACTCACTGTTTCAGCATTTCTCAGTTTTTGTTTCTTGCGTACCGGTGTCGTTTCAAGGCGTAATATAGGGGTATGGGTACTCGTTTTGAGTGTAGAATAGTATTTGAACTCATTGAACATGTTAGTTAGTGCCAATTCCAAATTCCAAGTCTCGGATTTGAAGTTGGTTGTCGGTTTCGATCCGTTGTCCGGTTTTGCTGATTTTGGTGACCATAATCAAGGTGAGTTTTCTTTTAACCATTTTCGAACTGAAATTCATAGATTTTGAAATGGTTAATATGTATTATGTGTAGTAATTTTTATGTTGTTCGATAAGAGAAAAAGGTGACGGAAAAGGGAAGATTGAGTTCCATAGCAATTGAAGAAGGAAAATCACCAGTGATCGTTATTTGGAAAATGAAGTGGGATTATAATCTAATTCTATATTAAATCCATCAGGTAATTTCCTAATTTCAATTCTAATCTATGGATTTGTTACAAAAAGTAATTTTTGGATATTTGTACCCAATAAGAGAGGTGGGTAATGGAAGAATCAGAAGTGGACTTTAGTGCCGGTTGTACGAGGGTCGGTACCTTTGTTCGATGATGGAAAATACGATTGTCAAAGGATGGTTGTATCCGGAGGAAAGACTAGAAGTCATCAATGTGTTGGTATTAGCAACTCATTATGAGTAGTGTGGGGAAGTAGGAATGAAATATCGTCGACGTCAAATAAGAATTTTAAGGTGATCTTGTGATAATAATGTTGCACGAGTAAGTTTGAGATGAAAAAGATGGGAGGTGAATTGGATTATGATATGTTGGAAGGATTAGGTTCAGTTAGAGACCCTTGTTGAAGAATAGGTTAAGGAAGTATCGATAGGTCGACTATGGACGTTGAAGTCGGCAGCTGTGTAAGGTGTATGAGACCGAAGTCTTGAATCAGAAGGTTGAAAGTTAAAGGACCACCTTGTAAGGGTATTAGGATAATGAAAGACTGTTGTTTTAGATAAGCGTTTTACTTATGAGGTGGATGGTTTGTAAGGGATGAAGTATTAGGCACGAACGAAGTGAATGTATAAACTATGTCGATCTGTGAGGGAATGTGCCCTGTCTATGTAATAGTTTGGAATCACAAAGAGCTAGCAAGAAACGAGTAAGTTTGAGTTAATTAGAAACTCGTAAGTTGTGGTTCAACTAAAGTTGGGGTGGGATAAAGTAGCGAAATAGACTCGGTTAATTATACGGAAGAACATGAAGCTAAGTTTGAAGTGTGTACGAATAACCATGAGAGACCTGGTATGCTGTGAGATGTTATGGATAGAGAATATACGGACGAGTAGTGGCATCAATTGCCAAGATAAATGTGTCAACCGGTATGTAATGTGATGTTAGAAAGAGGAAGCATCAGATGGAAGTCTTTTCGGAGATTTCGGATGAAGGGTACCATTTGTCAATAAAGTTGTTGGGGCATGTGGTTGTAAGATGGCGTGGTGATATGGCTAATGTCGGAGCAGTAGTGGGTGTTTCTAAAGTGTTTTTGGTTGTGTGAGTTGCTAAGTAAGTATATTTTTGGAATCATTGGAAATTTAAAGAAAATGATGGGTGTGTTAGTCAAAATGAGGTGTAGTAGATACAAAATTCTTAAGGGATGTGAGTTGCTTCTTATGTGTGGAAGAATTGTCCAAGAAGGTATTAGTTAAAGATCAAATAATGGGTAGTAACTGCAAATGGTGGTGTCGTTTCAAGATGACTTGGTTGAAAGCCTTAAGCTAGAATTTTGATGCAACTGTTTGGTTATGTATAGTAATGAGAAAATGTTATCAGCATGTGGAAAGGTTGTGAGGAAGAGGCAAGTAATGTTTGAAGGGTGGTGCTCCACGTTAACGTGGGGAAGCAATGATAGAAAGATCGGACCTAATTGAGTTTGAGTTATTGAATTAAATTTGAATAGGTTCAATACTTGGGGCACGGGAGTGGTGATATTCAAATGGCCAAACCGGTAGATGACGAGGTTATGCACATAAAAGAATTTTAGTAATGCCCGACGAATTCGTGGGATTTGGTTAGTAAGTTGAAATCCTCAGACAGAATTTACTAGTATTATGATGTGTTCATGGAAATAAATCGATATCTAATGGAAGTGTGAGATCCCACATCGGCTAGGAGGGGGAAACGAAGTCCTCCTTATAAGAGTGGATGGATACCTTCCTTGCATGAGGCCTTTTGCCTGTCACAGGGTGCGATCTGGGTGCGTCCCGCGTATGCCTGTGCGGGCAGGAACAAAAACCGTGAGCGGTACCGGTATGCTGTTATGCAGAGGGTATGCGCAAAGCGGACAATATCGTGTACGGTGGGTTGGGGATGTTAAAGAATGGGCTGGTAGAATTTTAGGTCATTTTCAAGTTGGGGAGCGAGTAATGTTGAAGGATTTGAAATCCAGAAAATGTGGAAAGTCGAGTCCTTGTTCTTCCTAGACTTTTAACTGTGATTAAGTATGTAAGACTAGAAATTGAAGGGGATATATGATATATTTCATGTTGGTATGTTGTTATTCCATTTACTGAAATCAGAGTAGGTGAGAAGAGTCGTTGTGTGGAGAAACCGGAGGCAATTTAGAAAGATCGGTTAAGAAATTACGACCGAAGAACATGTTTATGTTGAGAATACAATGGAAACATCACCGAGGTGTTATTGTGATATTAGAAGTTTAAAAGGATATGAAGATTAGATATCTTCATTGATTTATCTAGTTTTGATTTCGAGGACGAAATCATTTTCAAGTTGGGGAGTATTGTAACATCTCGTTTTTTCTATAAAAGGATTACGTTTGGTTTATTAAATAATTTGAGTATAATTATTTGATAAGTTATGATCAGTTATTTGATAGATTAATTTTATAGTGTATCCCCGAGTAAGTTATATTATGTGTTTTATTGGAATAATAAGTAAGGGGTAAGCTTTAATTTTAATTTATATGTTTAGGGATTAAAGTTGTCATGTGATGAAAGATTGGGGTGTGTTTGGTTAAATTGATGAAAGTGGTTTCATCCACCGCCTCTTTTTGGACAAAAAGAGAGAGATGAGATATTTCTCATTATCTCTTAGTGTGTGTGTGTGTGTTATTCGGCAGAGAGAAAGAGGAGAAAAAGAAGAAAGAAAGAAGAAGAAAGGAAGAGAGAAAGAAGAAAAAATAGGCTGAAATTATGGGTAAGATCATAAAGATTTTTGGTAAGATTGATGTCAGTTACAAGATGGCAAACATATCTTAATCTGATCTCTTTTAGGTGCTGTTTGATTTGGGATTGGATTGTGCAATAGAAGTAGGTTTTATCTCCATAAGGTGAGTTCATTCACTTTTGCTTAAAACCTTGTTATTGTCAAATTAAATGTTAAGACTCTTTTATAAACTGTTTTGGGACTGTATAGTTATGTTTAAAATAAGCTGAATGGAACATACATGGTTTTGGATTGAATTTCTAAGCTGCAGGTCGGAGTTTCCGGGTAAAAAGATAGTATCCGGAAACCTCTGTATGAAGGTTTCCGGACATGGCAAAGTTATCCGGTAAGTCTTGATTTTTGGTAGTTTCCGGGTGAAATTAGATACCGGATGGTATCCGGATTACCTTGGTTTCTGGATGTCATCCGGATTGAGTATGTTTCCGGTAAGTATCCGGACAGTGTTAGTATACGGTATGTCCAGAAAGATTTATACATCCGGTAAGCTTGGTGTATCCAGAAAGTTATGTTGTCCGGATAGTTTCATGGTGTCCGGAAACTTTGGTTGTCCGGTCACCTTTGAGGTTCCGGGTATTTCTGAGTATCCGGTAACTTTGTGTTTTGTCGACTTTTGGATAGAGTATGAATGAAGAATGGAAATACAATCCTAGTAGCTTGAACATACATACGGTTGGATGGTAGTGCGTTAGGTTTAAAGGCTGCTTTAGTTTGATACTAAGCAGGTGTGTAGTATATGTTATATAAATGTGATTTGCTCATACTGAATGCTATGAGGAATCTATAATAAATAATAAGCTGCACGAATATGGTTAAGGGTATTGAATCCATATACACTAGATTTATTGGATGGTGTAGGATCGGTAAAGTATCATTACCATTACTATTTATAGCGAAACATAAGGAATAGACAAATGTCATTCCCGTGTATCCTTGAAAAAGGAGGAATAGACAAATGTTATTCCCGTGTGCCCTTGAGATGACGGAATAGATGTAGATTTATTCGGAATTCCTGATACGGTTGAGTGTAATGGATCCATAGGCACTGTTATGTATTATAACGAGGAATAGGCATAAAGCAATTTGTAATTTCCGTTGACCTGAAATGAGGAATAGGCATAAAGTAAATTGTAATTCCCATTTCGTAAAGGTGTTATGAAATGAGAAATAGGCATAAAAGAAATTGTAATTTCTATTTCATAGTATAGAAATCGAGGAATAGGCATAACGTAAATTGTAATTCCTGATTTCTAGGGGAAGACAGAGGTAGACATAAAGTAACTTGTAATCTATACTTCCAGGCCAAGAAATAGGCATAAAGCAACTTGTAATTTCTTGGATAAGAGCAATAGTCTAGAATCTATAAGGATTCGTAGTAGACTCTTGATTGGGATAATATGACTTACTGAATGTTAGTCATACTCATGGGATAGGGTATGATCCTGTCATAGAGGTGAGCACGTGTATGGTAAGAACGGTGGAAAGCAGGTTTGTTTATATGTATTGGATATTTTCAAACTGTTAATGTTTTTAATTTGAAATTGGATGTTCTCACTAGGCGTAAGCCTAATCGTTTCAAATTAAATTTTCTTACCAGGTACAGGCTCAGGGAAGTAAATGGAATGTGAGCCGAGAGCTTTTGAAGTATCCAACTTAAGAGATAAGCGGAGGAGTTAGCTATTGCGTTGAGGCTTTTTGATGGATTGCTTAGATAACTTAGTTAATCTAATTATAGTAGACATGATTAGATTAATAAGTTATTGGGAGAATTACATGTTTGTAATTACGAAACCTCATAGTTAACTCTCTTCTTATATAAAAGTTTGGATGTTATTTTGTCATAATTTGTTACAATTGAGGTTCGAATTAGCCCTGATTTTTAGGGTGTTACATGTTTGAGAGAACGACTCAGAATATTTGATGGTATTATTGATAATACGTTTAGGTGGTTGGTGATGAGACATAAGAAGAGTGTTAAAAATGTTACTGTTTGGAAAGTCTCTCCCTTTACTTGTTTCTGGGACCTTGTAATTGCCTCGCTATTCACTGTCTAGTGTTTTAATTAATGCATTGTCGTTACCAAAAAAAGAACCTAATGATCACCTAATGCAGGTCAAAAAAAACAACTTCGTGCACACAAGACTAAAGGGACGACAAACACAACATCCAACATGATCTTTTGATCGTGTAGGAGAGCCAGTGGACTTCAACCAGTGGCACTGAACCTGTAAATACCAGGCTTGAGCAAAGAGAACACAATTGTGTAAATACGGTAATATTTAAGCATTGAAACCAGTTCATCGTGCATCCAAATGTTAAAAGCATCAACTGATTCGAGCATTCATAAGTTCACAAGCTCTTCATGTGTTGATTTCGATTTTATTCTGAAACAGATTATTGATTTGTAAAGTTTAAAGTTAATAACAAAAACCCCCTTTTTTCCTTTTGTATTTTGATATTGTTAATCCATTGGGGACCAACAAGCAACCATATCTCTATGACTATGTGACATATCTTCAATTATTGAATTCCTGGTCCATTAACAATTGAAAACATTAGACTCTGTAGAATTAAGTGTTTTAAGATCATAGTTTCATTTAAGATTTTTTACCCTCTCCCTCAACAAGAACTTTTGTACCTTACCAGTTGAATTTCGTGGCAAATCTTCGAAAATAACAGTCCGAGGTGCCATATAATGTGGCATATGATCTCGACAATACTGAATAATTTCTTGAGCATCAACATGAACACCATCCTTCAACTTCACAAAGGCACACGGAGTTTGACCCCAATAATCATGTGGCCGTGCAACAACAGCAACCTCAAGAACAGCCGGATGGCTATAAATCACACTTTCAACGTCAATCGTGCTTATATTTTCTCCACCCGATATTACAATATCTTTAGACCTATCAATTACTTCTATATACCCGTCTTCATGTTTGACACCAAGATCCCCACTTCGAAACCATCCTCCTTCAAATGCCTTTTTGGTTGCGCTCAAATCCTTAAAATATCCATTCATGACCGTATTACCCCTAAACATAACTTCCCCTATCGATTTCCCATCACATTTTACACTCTCCATTGTGATGGGATCTTTAACCGCGACTTCCTCCATCCCAAAATGAATAACTCCTTGTCGTGCTTTAAGCTTGGCTTGTTCTTTAATAGGCAATAAATCCCACTCGGGCTTCCACAAGCACCAAGTTCCCGGACCATAAGTTTCAGTGAGACCATAAATATGAGTCACATGAAACCCTATCTCCTCTATCTTTGAAATAATTGTTGAAGGTGGAGGTGCACCACCGGTCATAATCTCAACCCTATGTGGAAGTGGTTTTTGATTAGTACTCTCTATATAATTCACAATCATATTCAAGATCGTTGGAGCTCCACACATATGTGTGACCTTATGAATCATTATCGTGTCAAACATATCTTTAGGGTTGAGTTGGCGTAGGAAAACGTTAGTGCCACCAACCATAGCCATGCCCCACGAGAAGCACCATCCGTTGCAGTGAAACATAGGCAACGACCAAAGGTATGTAGGCATCTCTCGCATACCATGTATGAAAACCGTTGCAAGCGAGTTAAGATAAGCTCCTCGGTGGCTAACAACAACCCCTTTTGGACTCGATGTGGTTCCAGATGTATAGTTTAAACTAATGGGATCGCATTCATCATGAGGCCGGACTATAGAGAATTCAGTAACTCCACTCTCCACAAGTCTCTCATAATCAAATTCATGGGTAACAATCAAGGAGGACTTGTAGTTGGGTTCAGATATTATGAAAAGAATAGGGGGTTTTGAGTGTGTGTTGTTGAGAAGATTGAGAGCATCTTTAGCAATTTGCAATAGTTGGTAGTCCACAAAGAGAATCTTGGCTTCTGAATGTTTCAGAAGGGTTGAGATCGTATTTGGATCCAAACGTGTGTTAAGAGGACAAATGATGGCTCCAGCCATGGGAATTGCAAAATGAAGTTCTTGCATTGCTGGGATATTTGGTGCTAGTGTAGCTACCTGCATTCATAACTTTAAGTTTAGCAACCAATGTAAAGGTAAATAAGAGATGCATGAATATAAATTAGTGTAAATTGTATGAACTACTAAATGAAAAACTTTAGCGTACAGAATTTTCTGGAAAATCTGTCGCTAAAAGGTGATTGGTCACAAAACCGTCAGAAAAGTTGGTGGGTAAGTTGTTGGTGGGTACTTCAAATCAGTCACATATTATCCATGGATTATCATTGTGATCCATTGGTTTTTCTCGAAAAACATCGGATTCCACCAAATCATTAGAATTTTCTGGTATTTTAACGACTTTTGAACTAACTATTATGCTTTGACATCATTGGAACAACGATTAATTAATTTTCATAGCCGACCCTTTTTGAATGGTTAAAAAGCATTAAAGTTGATTGGATTAAATAGAACCCTAACTTAGAAACAGTCACACTGAGATTAAATAAAGTGGTTTGTATAAATGCTATTTATTGAGAACAAGTGGGTGTTTAAGGGTTTGAATAGGTTGATTATTAGATCGTTATTCGTATGCCTTATTTTTTTTTTGTAACCCTCTTCTAGTTTTTATTAATTAAAAATTTCAGGGTTTTTATTAATTAAAAATAAAGTTGTCCGAACTATTGGGTATCAACGAAATATACAAAAATACTTACAACATCGCCACGAGAAACCCCTAACCGGTTAAGAGCAGATGCAAGCTTAAGACACCTAAGGTGTGTTTCTTCCCATGTATACTTGATGGCTCCATAAATCATGGATGTCCGGTTTCTATAAACTTCAGCCGCACGTTCCAAGAAGCTAATGGGTGATAAAGGAACATAATTCACTGAGCTTCGGACCACACCCTCTAGCGGTTTCCATGAATCCGGGTTCAGTCTCTCCCTAGATTCAACCGAGTGAGTCTCTTGGGGAGAGTTGTTATGGCATTGAACCTTGCAATAACGGTTTGCGGCAGTGAAGGAACCCTGGTTAAACCTGATATATGACTTCTTGAAGATCTTGTTCACGTTTATGGCGGTAGCCTAGATGTAAGAAAATTGTTTTGGGTTGTGATATTGGCGAATTTTAGTAGAATTAAACACTACTAAACGTAACACTTTTGCCAACGAACTTTTCCTGAGAAATCTGTCGCTAAAGGGTGATTCATCACAAAACCGTCACAAAAGTTGGTGGGTAATGCAAATCTATGACAGGTTACTCAGGGATTCTCTGAGTGATCCATGAGTATTTTCTCTAAAAACATCGGGTTCTACTTAGCCATTGGTATTTTATGGGTGGTCCGTGCGTGGGTAATCATCGACGGAAATTTCCCTAGGTAAATTGTGTGTGTAAAAATCATTTGTTTTATAGTGTAATGCAAATCGGTGACAGATTACCCAGGGATTCTCTGGGTGATCCATGAGTATTTTCTCGAAATACATCAGATTCTACCGAGCCATTGGTATTTTTTGGATGATTCATGGATAATCACCGACGAAAATATTCCTAGGTGAATTTTGTGGGTAAAAGTCATTTATTTTGTAGCAAAAATAGACACGTAAGTGTCATACGTACTAGTTCTTATCAAATTAGTTTTGAAAATAAACGGGAGTATGCAACCAATGACAAGATTTATAATTAGGGAAAGAAAGAAAAAGAAAAGAAGACTTTGGGGATGTTTGTGATTGCTTATTTCAAGGGCTTATTAACTTATTACGTTTTGTGACGGCGCAGTTTTTAGTGTTTGAATGGGAGAAAAAAAAACTACTTATACCATTTTGTCACCGCTGATGATGATTTTTTTTGATAATTCATTTCATTCTAACTTATTAACTTATTTAAAACAACTTTTGAGCTTTTTGGTTATTTTACATGTATAAGCAATCCCATACACCCCATAAATAACAACTTATTAGCTTATTACGTTTTAATACCACCATAAACTAATCCAAACACTTTTTATAAAACTCCGGTTTAACACCACATAAATTGTTTTAAATAAGCAATCCCAAACACCCCGTTATATTAGCAACACTGAAACGAAATTATCTTCATACCTGACTCTCATATACATTCCGGCCATTGTAGTTTAAGGTTGTAACCTTCATCATACCTGCATGATTTGATTAATCATCATACCATGAAGATCATGTTATTGAAAAACAAAATACTATATAGCCAGGAAATGCGAATCTTGCATACAAAATCTTATTATTGGACAATAAAATTGAAGATAGACTATGATAGTTTATGGCAACTATATAAATATATACATATTTATGCAACACACATATATACTTGCCTAACACTAAAATGTGGTACCTTTGTGTGACATATTTAACATGGTTTCTCCAATTTTGCAATTGGAAATGTAATATCCGTAGGTTCTATTTATATGCAAAGTATAAGTTTTCCAAAGACTATATCGTCGACGTGCTTCGTATGATAAGTTTGAACTTCAAGTAGGCACTAATGCAATTAATCTGCCGCCTCATTTATAACTTTGATTTTTAGAGTTATTCACTAGAGATTATTTTGGGAAGGGTATTCCAGGCACAACCCGGACTAATCCCTGACAATTTTGAAACTTAAAGATGTCTTATCAATGTTGAGGACGTCTGGGATCGAACTCTGGGTAGATGGGATATTCCACCACATCACCCAGGACGACGATCAACCACTGCGCTACAACCTGACTGACCACTAGAGATTATTGATATGAACTTGTTGGTTATTATTGCACTTGAACATTTTTTATGTGAGTATCTTGAATGAAATTTTCAATTAAAGTGTAAGGTTTTCTATATATGTATATATAGACAACATGATGGTGTTTGTTATAGGAAAATGAGTGGAAGGATACCTTTTTGAGTTTTGTTTTGTTTTTATGTGAAAATATGTGAAATGGGGGATATTAAGTACGAAATACATGATGTTAGTCAATAGCCCACAACATTCCCACGATAAGTCGAATTTGAGTCATGATGATGGTATTGCTTACTATATCGAGGCTCAGGTTGGCCCTGGGGGTGTGTCGGTGATGTCGCCGCACAGGATCTCTGATCGCTGGGGTCTCTGGATAATTTTTAAACTTTTTATTTGTAATAAATTTTGTATTGAATTAACTGTTACAACAAGAAAGAAAGGATTGCTTCTAGCGTACTGGTAAGATGCTCTAATTCTAGCATCTTAAATTTAAATTAAATAAACACATACTAAATTCTTGTTTATTAGTTATTTAGAGAATACTTAAGTATATAACTATTTTAAATACTTTGTTGTTTTTCAATTCTATACTAATACAATAATAAATTATATAACTGTTTTGATAACTTTCTTTTTTTAATTTATTTTCAAACTCAAACCTTAACATTCCTAACTTAAATCATTCTTTTACTTTGTTCATTAATTTACATTCCTTGTCATTATCAACAAGCATCATCTTTTTTGCCTATTTTAATTCCAGAGTTTTTGAGACAAAATTGTGTTTAATAACTTTGATTATTTAATTAGTGTAGAAATGTTCAAACGAGAACGCTAACTATTTACGAGAACACGAGAACGGACGCCCATGTACAAAATCACATGTGATTTTACACTACCTGGATTTTGTACAAAATCACATGTGATTCACGTCCAGATTTCCAGGTAGTGTAAAATCACATGTGATTTTGTACGTAAATCACATGTGATTTTGTACACGGGCGGTCGTTCTCGTGTTCTCGTAAATAATTAGCGTTTTCGTTTGAACCCACCCTCTTAATTAGTGTTCTATAATTATGTTTTCTAATGATTTCTTCTATAATTTTTTATCATTATTTAATAGAATTTAAGTTTTTTTTTAATTATTGTTGATTTTTTCTATATATTATAAGAAAGCTTTTAGATTTTAATTTCTAATTTAACATTTTTAATGATGCTAAATTCAATAAACATTATTGGATTACCTATTATGATTTTTTGATTCTATATAAAAGTCAGCATCAGACTACAAAATCTAAATCACATATCTTAAACGTCAAAAACGTATAAAAGATGTATACAAGACGAATCGTCTGTTTAAAATCAAATAAGAGTCATTAATTGATTTATTATGAAATAAACTTTGCAATATAGTAAAAACAATCTAATAATTAGTATAAAAATTTAAGGGCCACTTTTAACTTTTTTTGCACAGGGTCTTCAAAATATCAGGACCGACTTATCGATAGTAGAAGAGGAGAGGAAGACAATATCAAGAATAGCATAAAGAAGATGAGAATTTAATTTTTAAAGTTTAATTTTGTTTGAGTCGGACATTTTTAAAGTTTGCTTATTTTAGGATCTTGAATTCCTATCTTGTATGGAGGTGAAGTGGTACAATTTGACCCCAAAAAGGATCCTTTCCAACATAAAAAGTATACAACAAAGACCAGCAAATATAGAGAACATATATACCGGTGATGATAGAAAGTTGAAACAATGCTATTCCAGTTTTTAAAATAATTAACTAATAATAATTACACTAAGGGGTCGTTTACAAAACGCTTACCTGGATAAATGCTTACCAAGTCATATTAGCTTACCGGATTAATATGAAAAGGACCATCAGTGCCGTCCCTGAGGGAGGGCGGGTTGGGTGTACGCCGAGGGCACAAAGGAAATAGGAGCCCAATTTTTTAAGTATATATATTATATAGGAGTGGTTAAAAAAATTGTAAACGAAAAAACAAAATAGATTAGTGTATAATACTATCCAAAAAGAATTTAGCATTATATTATAAGCCCAAATATGTATTAATTAATTACATTAGACAATAAAATTTATAAAAAGTTAATTGGTCTTTAATTTTATAGTATTACTTATTATTTCTCTAAGTTTTTTATCTAGTGAAATATGTATTAATATATTACATTCCACATACTCTTTTGATTATTCTATCAACATGAATTTTATTTTAGTATTAGAATGTAATAAATTTCTTGTTATTAACTAATAAAACTCCTGCCTTTTAAAAAACAATAACCAACTATATGAGATGACTTAACTTATATCTATATTTATGATTTCAAAACTATCTTCTTCTTCTTTTCTTACATTATTGACTTCTTATTACCTAATATTGAGTGCATAAATCTTAAGTACTCTCTTATCTCTAAAACAAGAGTAAGATGTCAAACTATAACCAACATGGACTTTTGATTATAGCATTGATAGTTCTTAAAAATTTTGTTTCAACTCTAAAAGTTTAAAATGGTGATGAAAACCATTTAATTCACTTAATGTCGAAACACAACTGATTTATGTTAATTCACTTAAAGTGTTACCCGGAATAGTCTACATAGTGACCTCACATGATTTCAATCAATATATTAAAGGCTTATCATAAGATGTGTTTGATGGTGGAATGGATTGACGATGTTATGTAAAAATGATATGGTAAATAATATTAATTTAGAAATAATTGTTGATTGATCTTGCGCTAGGAATAGCAGGAAAAACGATTTTATATAAATTAGTATTTCATGAATTCAATGTTATTTTTTATAATATAAGCAACATATTGAAAAAAAATCATACTTATCGAGGGCTATTTTTACATCTCGCCCAGGGTCTAAAACGGACCTGAGGACCATGAATCTTACCCCGATAAGAGCGGAAGCAAGGACCGAGAGTCGAAAGTAAGGACAGAGAGTTTTACTCGATATGTGAGTGCGACGACTTTTACCACGGTTAGCGCTTACCGGCTAAATTGTAGCTGTTGCACGCGTCGTGAAACGCACAACAAGGTTTAAATTTATAAACCTAACTTAAACCGTAAAGTGGTAAGTCGGGTATCGTTCTTATCAGGGAGTCAGTGGTTAAGCGAATTATTTGTATTAAACTGAATGCACGTGTGTCACAAAGATATGTCACTCAATTTCGATCTTTTAAGCTCAAAGACACCGACTAAAACCAAAATCTACTTAGTACAAATAACACTACTTTAAAAATCATGAGAGTTGAGAATAGTACTAAACTACTAAACGAAAAAACCAAGACTTTATAACTACGATTAACTAATGAAAATTAAAAGACTTTAGCTATCAAACTAATATCCAAAAGTTCACCTTGGACTTTCATCAAACACTTGGTGTGTGATTTCAAATAAACATAAACCAAAAATTCATTGACCAAAGAAATTGAATCCCAATGATCAATAGATTCTACGAACACTAACAATTTATCAAAAACTCAATTCAATGCTTTCAAATCAAACAATCAAATAATGTCAAGAATAAACAAATGAGGACCTAAACCAAATCTATAATCAAACTTAAGAGATCGAGAGATTTAGAAGTCGAATTGACAAAAACAAAATAACCTGTTGGACACACAACAGTCCAAGTTCAGAGTTCGCTTTGCTTGATGAACACAGAAAACGCAGCAGCCAAAGACCTCCGATAAAGCCTCCAAATCGTTGTTGTTTGCTACTGTCCAACAATCCCTATTGTTGCTGTCTTCTCCTCTGATTTCCAGCTGTGTGTCTCCCTAAAAACCTCTCTAAACTACTCTTGATTCTGCCGTCAACCAGCTCCCTCAATGGTGCGTATGAAACCTTACTTATCTCGGTGTTGTGCTGTATGTGTAGATTGAGGCCTCCCCTCAGAATCCAGCCGTGCTCCTATTTATCTCTGTTTCAGCCCCCAATAAAAACGTAAGAGATAACCCTTTGATTTTGTTTCCTTCTTGAACTCTATAACTGTAACTCTCCTTGTGATATACGTATCAATGAAAAAATACCCACAACATCCTTTCCTTTTCTTTTTCTTGCAAACCTCACGTGGGCTATGTATGACCCATTTTATTTCAGCCCATGGTCTCTTTCTTTTGGATAATTAAAGTCTTCTAAAAGCCCAAGATCCAGCCTCACATTATTTTCTTTTGTTTTACTGCTACGGCAGGTGGTACCTGTTGTTGTACAACTTGTAACCTGCTGTCCAGCAACACTTTTCTGCCTTCGGGGTCAGATTCGACCCAGATTCACTCCGAATTTGCAGAAACGCAAAACACGAAGATTGTTCGTCTATGTCTTGGCTTTCTGGAACATCTTGAATCGCCTTGAACGGAGCTCGGACGAGTGAGATATGGCCAAACCTCCACAGCCACGCAAGTCTGCCAAAAATCATCGTTTTGGTCTTTTTCGCTCCAAATTGTTCCGAACCTATAAAAATATAAAAACACATCAATATCGTTCGGTTTTACCATTTTAATGCACTAGAGAGGGGCAATTAACGAGAAAATAAAGTAGAATCAAATGACCGATCAAAAACACCCCACACTTAAACATTGACCGTCCTCAGGCAATAAAACAGTTTATTTCCGATAATTCAAGAATGGTCAAGTCAAACTCTTTAGAACTCATAGTATGTCATGAACATGGGACCGGTCAACCATCAATTCCTCGGTATGCACATACTGTTTCGAGAACTAACATAAAATGATCCAGTAAGCTCTCACTAAGGATAAGATTCCCTCCATCACTCATGTGTTTGGGTTATAGTGTTTGCTCAAGACATCCTCATATGATTGGTACTCTACCATAAGCTTGCAAAAATTCTCATTCTCCACCGCTGGAATTGCATGCAAGATACAAATCAAAAGGTCTTTTTTAAGGGTTGTAATGGTGGTTATGGGTAGGGTAGGATGATTATGGTAAAGTGACTTTAAAAACCGTTAAGACTAAGGGGCGTTGTGAGCAATAAACCACGAGCATGGAAACTTTCGAGCACTTCTCATTTCAATGACTGCAAGCCTTTATTCTTTCTCTCCCTTTTTTTCACAATGGTCGTATACCGACTTTTAAACCCTTTTTATGCCCCTTTTTTGTTTTGTTTTTTGTTTTTTTGTTTTCCATTTTTTTTAGGCTTTGCACACTCTTTTTTTTCTTTTTCGAGGCTTTGCTTTCTATTCTTTTCTTCTTTTGAGACCACAATTTCAAGATATCAACAATATAGCTCTTTGGTCTAAAGTCACACCCCAAAGTCTTAAGGTTTGGGTAGGAAGTGTTTGGCTTGTGTGGCTTGTAACTTAGGTGTGTCAAAAGAACGGGTTTGTAGGCTCAAAATGGTTAAGCAAGTGGATTTATTCTTTTCAAGGTCGGCTTTTTGGCTAAAGTGGTTAACATTCACATCAAAGATGGCCTTTATCACTTTTGTATGCAAGCATGAATACAATGCAATCTCGAAGAGAATAGATGCAAGTTCTAGAGAGACCGATGCACATGAGGTGTAATACACACATGAAATGAATGAGACTAATTTTTGATGTTTTAGTCATAAGGCTCAAATGTCTCACGGGGTAGATGTGCTCACCAGATCAATCAATATTAGTTTCAAATAGCATGACACACCAAGTAGTATTATGTGACTAATCGACCAATTCATTAGTGCTATATGCTCCTTAGAGTTTAACAAGAACTTCTTCATTATGCTCATATATGTAACTGAATTACTGCCCTAGAACAAGTCAATTATTTAAGTTTTTAACACCCCACACTTTTGGATTATGCATTGTCCCCGATGTATGCAAATATGCTAAAGAAACACATATAAAGATGAGAGAAACAAAAAAAACTCCCCTGAATTTCGTTCAAGTGCGTGATTGGGTGTAGTGTCGATCAATCCATGTAAGCTCCGACCTGTATGGGACCGTTAGCCTTCGGCGATTTGTCAGCACTTTCCTGCTAAAACACAACAACTTGGACAAACTTCGTTAAAGCACAATAGCAATCAATCAGAAAATTTCCAAATTTTCCCCCTCCCCAGCTTAAAGATGTGCATTGTCCTCAATGCGGGGAAGTGGACTCAACCAAGGAGGATTTCAGGCCCCAAGACAGATAAACAGATAGCACGAAGAGATACAAAAAAAGAAAAGAAAAACTACCTAATCCTCATTTTCGCTGGGAAGCGCGATTGCACTTAGCATATGCAACAAGCCTTTTAAACCCCTAGGTTCCCCCTAGTGGACGAGTGAAGTCTCGTGAGGGTTTGCAGTGAACATACCCACAAAGTTCATTTAACTACGACTCAATTAACTGACTCGATCTTAAAGCAGGCAAAGAAATAAATAGCAAATATACAAAGTATACAGATAAATGGAACCAGTCCTATGACTAGGGGTCATAAACCGGCTCGGCAAGAGCCGTGGTCTCTAAAACATAACCATCATGGTCTCGAGCGGTGATGTATGGCTTCAGTCTTTGCCCATTTACCTTGAAGGATGCCCCACCTTTCTCGTCCTGAATTGTGACCGCACCATGTGGGAACACCTCTTGCACAATATATGGGCCATACCATCTAGACCTTAGCTTGCCTGGAAATAACTTCAAGCGAGAGTTATATAGCCAAACTTTCATCCCTACATGGAACGACTTTCGCGATATGTGTCTATCATGAAAAGCCTTAGTTCGTTCCTTGTATATGCGGGAACTCTCGTATGCATCTCGTCTCAATTCCTCTAACTCATCTAACTCCAGTTTCCGATGGTCACCGGCTTCTTTTAGATCAAGATTCAGCTTCTTAACTGCCCAAGCAGCTCGGTGCTCCAACTCGACCGGAAGATGACAAGCCTTCCCATACACGAGTCGATATGGAGACATGCCTATGGGTGTCTTATATGCGGTGCGATATGCCCATAGTGCATCCTCTAATCGACTCGACCAATCCTTCCTATCAGGTCTCACGGTCTTCTCTAAAATATGCTTAATTTCACGATTAGAGACCTCGACCTGTCCGCTAGTCTGTGGGTGATATGGTGTGGCTATCCTATGTGTGATCCCATAGTGTTTTGCCAGAGCACTAAACTTCATATTACGGAAGTGGGTTCCGCCATCACTGATGATGACTCTCGGATACCCATGTCGAGTGAAAATGTGGCTCTTGACAAACTTGCATACTACCCTGTGATCATTCGTTGTGGTCGCGATAGCCTCCACCCACTTAGAGACATAGTCAACAGCTAGCAGAATGTATAGATTACCCTGGGATGATGGAAAAGGACCCATAAAGTCTATACCCCACACATCGAAGATCTCGACAGTCAGGATGGGGTTGAGAGGCATCATGTCCTTGCGTGAAATATTACCCAAGCTCTGACATCGAAGACATGATTTTGCAAAGTTCTGAGCGTCCCTAAATATGGTAGGCCAAAAGAATCCACACTCAAGTACTTTGATCCCTGTCTTCTTTCCACTAAAGTGTCCCCCACATGCATAACTGTGACAATGCTTTAAAATATCTTCGTGATCACTATCGGGGACACATTTCCGGACAATCTGATCCGGACAATATTTAAAGAGCTCAGGATCCTCCCAGTAATAGTACTTAAGTTGCGAAAAGAAGTACCGTTTCTGTTGAGTTGTCCAATCATGTGGTAACTTCTTTGCAGCTAAGTAATTAACAATGTGAGCAAACCAAGGAAGTCTAGATATGGCAAATAACTGCTCATCCGGGAAAGACCCCTGGACTTCTTCCTTGGTCGGGATCTGATCTGTGGGGATTCGGGACAAATGGTCTGCTACTACATTCTCACATCCTTTCTTATCTCGAATTTCCAAGTCAAACTCCTGTAATAGCAAAATCCATCTGATACGCCTGGGTTTGGCTTCCTTCTTATCGAGTAGATGGCGAAGGGCTGAATGATCAGAGTAGACGATCACCTTCGCTCCCCACAGATACGAGCGAAACTTTTCCAGTGCAAACACGACAGAAAGTAACTCTTTTTCAGTGGTCGTGTAATGCATCTGGGCCTCGGAGAATGTCCGACTAGCATAGTAAATGGCAACGGGCTTTTTATTCACCCGTTGACCAAGTACAGCTCCCATCGCTTCATTACTAGCGTCGCACATTAACTCAAATGGCAACGACCAGTCTGGTTTTTGCATGATGGGTGCCTCGACAAGCTTTTGCTTGATTGTCTCAAACGCCTCTAGACAGGTTTCATCAAAGACAAATGAATTATCCTTGGCAAGTAGATTGCACAAGGGTCGTGAAATGGCACTGAAGTCTTTGATAAATCGCCTATAGAAGCCTGCGTGTCCAAGGAATGAGCGAATACCCTTCACCGTCGTCGGTGGAGATAAAGTGGAGATCACCTGGACCTTTGCTCGATCTACTTCAATGCCACGTTCAGAAATCACGTGACCGAGCACAATTCCTTCTCGAACCATGAAATGGCTCTTCTCCCAGCTTAGCACTAAGTTAGTCTCCTCACAACGTTTCAGCACCCTCTCAAGACTATGGAGACAACTTTCAAATGTCTCGCCAAATACTGAGAAGTCATCCATGAAGACCTCCAATGACTCGCCCAGCATGTCACTGAAGACTGACATCATACACCTTTGGAATGTCGCAGGCGCATTACATAGTCCAAATGGCATTCGTCGGAAAGCGAAAGTGCCATACGGACATGTAAATGTCGTCTTCTCTTGGTCATCAGGGTGTATGGCCACTTGATTGTATCCTGAATAACCATCCAAGAAACAGTAGTATTTCTGGACTGCCAGCTTCTCTAGTATTTGGTCGATGAAAGGTAAGGGGAAATGATCTTTCAACGTGACTGCATTCAACTTTCGTTAGTCGATGCACACTCGCCATCCGGTGACGGGGCGAGTAGGAATGTTTTCCCCTCCTCTCTCCACAATGGTGATGCCAGATTTCTTGGGCACCGTTTGTGTCGGGCTTACCCAAGGGCTATCAGAAATGGGATATATGATCCCGGCATCCAACCACCTGATAACTTCTTTCTTCACCACATCCCTCATGTTCGGGTTCGGCCGTCTTTGAAATTCTCGTGAGGGCTTGGCATTAGGCTCGGTGTGGATTCTATGCATGCATACCGAAGGACTAATCCCTCTCAAATCGGCTATCGACCATCCAATTGCCTTCTTATGGTCTTTTAGAACAGAAATAAGCATGTCTTCCTGATCAGGTGTGAGTGATGATGAGATAATAGCTGGTAGGGTGCCATCATCTCCTAAGAAGACATACTTAAGGTGATCTGGTAGTGGCTTAAGTTCTAGCTCTGGTGGTTTTTCAAGTGAACTCTTTGGAGGTTCGTGAGCTAGATTTGGCAATGGTTCAACCTTATGAGACCAGGGTGGTTGATTAGGCACAAGTGGCTCAGCAAGCAATGCCTGGACCTCATGTAAATCTACCAAATCAAGATCATCCTCCGATGAGATAGAAAAGTATCGAGTGAACAAATCCTCTTGCAGTATGCTTGAAGTGTATTCTTGGGTGCATTCTTCTGCAAAGTCTATGGAGTAACACTCGGTCTCGGTCGGAGGGAAGGAGGATGGCGTAAATATATTCATACGCAATTTTCGATTACCAAAGGTAATGTCCATCACTCCTGTTCGGCAATTAATTGTGGCGTTTGCAGTCGCCAAGAATGGTCGGCCGAGAATCATCGTAGGGCTTTTATCTCTACAAATGCCCTCGGTATCTAGCACAAGGAAATCCACAGGGTAGTAGAAGTCCTCAATTTTCACAATCACATCCTCAAGCACTCCCCTCGGTGTCTTAACAGATCGATCAGCGAGTTGTATTAACACACTTGTCGCCTTGAGTTCACCAAACTCAAACTCATCATACACCGATCCTGGCAAGATATTCACACTAGCCCCTAAATCTAGCAAGGCACTCTTTATAGCGAAATTTCCCATAACGACAGGGATCAATGGGGCTCCAGGGTCCTTGCATTTTTGTGGTAGGGAACTAGATAGAATAGTGCTTACTTCCTCAGTAGCTTCAATCTTTTTAGGGATCGAAGTCTTTTGTTTGCGCTTTTGAGTGCACAACTCTCTCAAGAATTTGGAATAAGCCGGGATTTGTTTGATGGCATCTAGTAATGGTAGATTTATCTTTACTTGGCGAAAGACATCCATCATATCATCATTTTTCGGCCCTCTTTTTCCAAATGGAAATGCCGCAGATTCATTTAAAGCGGTGGGGAATGGAACAGTGGGTTCTTGATTAGGAAATCTCGAACCCTCCCCATCTTGAGATTTATCGGCATCCGATGTGATTGTGATTGGAACTGGATTCTCTTCTTCAGACTCTACTCTCTCCTCGATCTCTTTCCCTTCGCCCTTTTCCGAAGAACTTCCAACGCCTTTTTGAGGGAAGGGGTCCAGTTGACGGCCACTTCGCAAAGTGATTTCATTTACGTGCTCATGACTAGGATTCGGCTTAGTCATACTTGGCAGCGTACCCCCATCCCTTCTACTCAGCTGTTCGGCCAGTTGGCCGACTTGTTTTTCTAGAGCAGCAATAGACTGAGTAGTAGCAGCAACAGACTGAGTATTGTTGTTTGTTATTTGCATGTAATCTTTCATCATTGCCATCATATCTTGTATTTGCTTTTCAAGTGGCGATGAACCATGTCTGTTGTTGCTATTATTATTACCACCAAAGTTTTGATTGTGGCTTTGATTACCATGGTGGTAATTTCCAGAGTGAGGATGATTGTGATTTTGTCCCTGGAATTTGAGCTGACTCGACTGTCCCTCATGATGATGAAATCGGGGTTGATTTGAAGGACCCTCTTGATTGTTTTTCCAAGAAAAATTGGGATGCTTTCGCCATCCCGGATTATAAGTGCTTGAAAATGGGTCTTGATTATGATTACCAAACCCCTGGGATTGATTTACGCTCTCAGAATGGAAAACTAAGCACTCATTTGCAGAATGTAAGGAATCCCCACAGCGAGTGCATGCATTTTGAACCTGAAAAACATCGTTTTTCTTCCCAGTCATCCCACCTAAAACAAGATCTATCTTTTTAGACAACTCACCAATCTCACCCTTGAACTCTTTCCTCAAGTCATTCAACCCTTCAGTATTAGATACAGATGACACTGACCTATGAGTTGCCCACGAAAAATTATGTGATGCAAGGCTTCGACTGTATGTTTCCAAGAATTGCCAAGCCTCCTCGTCAGTCTTTGTCATCATCGTTCCCCCACTTGCGGCATTAACTAGACCTCGATGAGTCGGGTCTAAGCCATCCAAGAATGTTTTCACCAAGATCCATTTCGGGGTATCGTGGTGAGGGCAGGAACGAAGAAGCTCTTTGAGTCGCTCAAATGCCTCGTGAAACTCTTCCCCAGGTTGCTGTTGAAAGTTAGAGATCGCTCGGCGTATCTCTGCAGTTTTCCTTATAGGGAAATACTCGGCTAAAAACTTCTTCTGCATGTCATCCCAAGTAGAGATGCTCCTCGGCTCAAGTGATATAAACCACTGTTTGGCTCGCCCTTTTAGAGAAAAAGGGAACAATATGAGCCTAAGGTGGTCTCGGGTAAGACCTCGAATATTGTTAGTGTTGCAGATGGCAAGGAATTCGTATAAGTGATTATACGGTTCTTCTTTTGATAGGCCATGGAAGTTTGGAAGCGACTGAATGAGATGAGGGTGAATCTCATAGGGAGTCTCATCATCACCCGGTAAGGATATCGGGGAAGGGTTCTCGTAAGCACCAGGTTGGAAATAAGTTTCCAAAGGAGGGTGTGGTGGTGGGTTTTCCATCTCTTCTTCGCTATCACTCATGAAATGCGTAGGCTCTTGAATCACAGATTTCTTCTTTCTAGCTCGCCTTTCGGTTTCTTCTAATTCATGCACTCCAGATATTGGCAAATTTTTCTTAGATCTAGTGTGGTGCATGCAACTTAAGAGAACTAGTTATCAACCTCAATCAGATCAAAACTTAAAACTACGTGACATGCAACTTAAAATAAAACTCAACTAAATAAACTAGACGAATAAAACTTTTTTTTTTGTTTTTATTTTCTATTTTTTTTGTTTTTTTTAACGAAAAGACTAATAATACTAAAAAATATTAAAAATAAAGAAAAGAAGACTTATCTGATCACGAGAAATCAAGTAAGCAATCTGCAAAACACTATCAGGATGTATCGAGTAACAATCTATTAAAAAGATAATGCAAACAAATAGAATTAACACAAATCAATTAACCTAAGCGCACAACTCCCCGGCAACGGCGCCAAAAACTTGTTGCACGCGTCGTGAAACGCACAACAAGGTTTAAATTTATAAACCTAACTTAAACCGTAAAGTGGTAAGTCGGGTATCGTTCTTATCAGGGAGTCAGTGGTTAAGCGAATTATTTGTATTAAACTGAATGCACGTGTGTCACAAAGATATGTCACTCAATTTCGATCTTTTAAGCTCAAAGACACCGACTAAAACCAAAATCTACTTAGTACAAATAACACTACTTTAAAAATCATGAGAGTTGAGAATAGTACTAAACTACTAAACGAAAAAACCAAGACTTTATAACTACGATTAACTAATGAAAATTAAAAGACTTTAGCTATCAAACTAATATCCAAAAGTTCACCTTGGACTTTCATCAAACACTTGGTGTGTGATTTCAAATAAACATAAACCAAAAATTCATTGACCAAAGAAATTGAATCCCAATGATCAATAGATTCTACGAACACTAACAATTTATCAAAAACTCAATTCAATGCTTTCAAATCAAACAATCAAATAATGTCAAGAATAAACAAATGAGGACCTAAACCAAATCTATAATCAAACTTAAGAGATCGAGAGATTTAGAAGTCGAATTGACAAAAACAAAATAACCTGTTGGACACACAACAGTCCAAGTTCAGAGTTCGCTTTGCTTGATGAACACAGAAAACGCAGCAGCCAAAGACCTCCGATAAAGCCTCCAAATCGTTGTTGTTTGCTACTGTCCAACAGTCCCTCTTGTTGCTGTCTTCTCCTCTGATTTCCAGCCGTGTGTCTCCCTAAAAACCTCTCTAAACTACTCTTGATTCTGCCGTCAACCAGCTCCCTCAATGGTGCGTATGAAACCTTACTTATCTCGGTGTTGTGCTGTATGTGTAGATTGAGGCCTCCCCTCAGAATCCAGTCGTGCTCCTATTTATCTCTGTTTCAGCCCCCAATAAAAACGTAAGAGATAACCCTTTGATTTTGTTTCCTTCTTGAACTCTATAACTGTAACTCTCCTTGTGATATACGTATCAATGAAAAAATACCCACAACATCCTTTCCTTTTCTTTTTCTTGCAAACCTCACGTGGGCTATGTATGACCCATTTTATTTCAGCCCATGGTCTCTTTCTTTTGGATAATTAAAGTCTTCTAAAAGCCCAAGATCCAGCCTCACATTATTTTCTTTTGTTTTACTGCTACGGCAGGTGGTACCTGTTGTTGTACAACTTGTAACCTGCTGTCCAGCAACACTTTTCTGCCTTCGGGGTCAGATTCGACCCAGATTCACTCCGAATTTGCAGAAACGCAAAACACGAAGATTGTTCGTCTATGTCTTGGCTTTCTGGAACATCTTGAATCGCCTTGAACGGAGCTCGGACGAGTGAGATATGGCCAAACCTCCACAGCCACGCAAGTCTGCCAAAAATCATCGTTTTGGTCTTTTTCGCTCCAAATTGTTCCGAACCTATAAAAATATAAAAACACATCAATATCGTTCGGTTTTACCATTTTAATGCACTAGAGAGGGGCAATTAACGAGAAAATAAAGTAGAATCAAATGACCGATCAGTAGCATACGATGCCATTTTGGTAGACTAAAATCTTACCCATGAAGTAGGTGATAGTGTTGAATTTTAGCGGTAAAACTTACCCGGGCAAGTGATTATGTAAACGGCTCCTAAATGTTGAAATAAATTATTTACTAACAGAAACCAACAAATACACAAAATGTTGAAAAGGATTAGTTACTATAAGTTACTAGCTAATATTGCTATCTCCAACATGTTTGCTATAATTTTTCTAAAATAGAGAATTAAAAGTTAAAATTTCTAAAATGAGTTACATTCATCTCCAAGAGCTTTGCTATTTTAGAGATTTTAACACAAATTATATTAATATAATATTCTCTAATTTATATTTCTAATACACTTTAAAAGAAAAACTTAATATAAAATGATAAATGAATTTTATGTTATTGATGGGTTGAATAAAATAACTATTTCTCTCTCCTATTTAGAGAATTATAGAGAATTCTCTATATTTAGAGATTTCTCTATGAATCTCTCTTTTAGCAAACAAGATACAAATGTTGTTGGAGAAGAATAACAAACAAAAACCCATTTTTTCTATTTTAGCAAAGTTGTTAGAGATGTTGGGACTCTTGTACCAAATCATGTTGTGTTTAAAGTAATTTTAGTTCACCATCAAATGAAATTTCCAAAACTAATTTCACTTGAATGCTTCTCTAACCAAACACAACATATTCATGTGATTTTAGCTCGAATTTAACAATAAATACCTCTGCGGCATATATATAAATATATTCCAATGTTATTTTAACGTTGTAATCATTTAGAACTCAGGGGACCTACCTTCACTCCGGGGTCATGTGCACCCGCTCACTTGATTACCGTGAAAAAGAAAAAATTGTAGACCCCTTGAAGGTGCACCCGCTTAATAACACATTAAACACTATTAATTTTATGTAATGTTATTTGATCATTAACTTTCTCCAATATTTATTTTAAATTTTTCATCTTTGTATTTCTAATTTATTTTTAGTTATTGATTTGATTATTATTACTCGAAATTTTATATGCATAGTTAATTTTGCTTTGCAAAACATCCAAAATTTATTCTCGAAATCCACCAAAAAAATAAAAAATTTCTTTTGAAAATCAATAAAAACCCCCAAAAAATTATCTTGAATCTTCACAAAAAAAACCAAAAATTAATCGAAATCAATAAAAAAAAAACTTAAAATTTTGGGTCCGCCACTGTTTTAAACCATCCGATGACACAATTACCAAATTACAATTGGAGACTTTATGGTCTAAAAATAAATCATTGTCAATTAAGGAAATTGCAACATATATGCCAACAATTACCACCTTTCTATTATTGAGGGCGCGGTGGGTCGATTTGTGTCATTTAGTTCAAAGTTCAAACTCGTACCACAGTTGTCTACTTCATGGTTTTTAAAGTCGTAATCATTTAAAATAGCTTAATAAACAAGAATTGCTAATTAAGGAAAGTAGGATGCGTTTGATACGCAGACACGATAGGACAGGACAAAGTGGGACATGATAGAACAGAACATGACAGAACAGCTATTCTACGTTTGGTAAGACAGAACTGAACAAAACAGAACATATAACATTGACCAATTTACCCTTACTAAGTTTTATATATATTTTGAAGAAAATAAAGTAAAAGTTTAAAGAGCATAAAATACAATAAATAAAACTTAAAGATTGAATAAAATATGAAATAGAAGGTTTATTTGATGTTTTAGAAGAGAACTAAATTTTATTTTAAGGTTATATTAGTAAAATATTAGTTTGTTCCACCTTGTTCCATGGGATGAGGGTGGAACAGGCATGTTCCAGTTTGTTCCACCTTATTCCAGTCTGTTCCACATAAAGTCCTGACAAATGTGGGACAATGGACCCTGTTCTGTTCTGTTCTGACCTATCGTGTCCAGTGTACCAAACGCACCCGTAATAAACTAACTATATGACAAACTATCGTGTTTTGACTATGGGTCGGATATTGAATGGGAATGGAAAGGGTAAAGGTGTGATTTGTTTCATTATGTACCCAAAGTTCAAACTTATCATACGACACACGTTTACTTTGTGGTTTACATACGTGAAATAATTAATACTAGTAATAATTACAAGACTATTAACTAATTACCATTGGACGCCTTATAATGACCATTGTTCTAAAAGGCTATCGTGGTGCACCATGGTCCAATATTGTGTGATTTTGCAACAAAACATTTTATTTTTCTTACCTTTTTATTGTCTTAATTTTTAGTTATAAGTGTATAACCTAATTAAATTGTTAAGTATTATTAACTTATTGATTAATAGTAGAAAACATGTATATATATATGATATATACATATTTGCTGCCATAAGTCATGATATAGAAAACGACGTGAGCTTGTCGTGGCTCCTAATGTAACACCCCTAAATTTAGAAAATAGCAGACAAATTAAAACCTCTGAAAACCCTTTAAATACATAGCGTTAATAATAAATTACTTACAGTTTACAAAGGAAAGAAGACACGAAGGTATATCAGAATTCTGAATGGGACTATGTAATTCCTCAAAAACAGAATTAGCGCGAGTTGGGTGTTACTACACCATCAAATTTGCTATTATCTCAAAACCAGATGATGTCTCTAAAGCCATCCTACCGGAACCTCTACAAAGCTCCAAACGCCGTTCAGATCCGTCTAAGACCTGATATATACATGTTAAGTAAAAAATGTTAGGCTTAACGCCTAGTGAGTTAAAACATTTTTCATCATGTAAAACATAAAACGATTAAAACGAACAATTTAGTCTAAGCACGACCATCTTTTAAAACATAAGTTATAAAAAGGATTGTATTTATAACGCTTGTTATTTCCAATCCAAAATACTCATTTTAGATAAATGACTAATATCAAAACTCACCCAATACACGCACAAGACACTACTCCAAAATATCAAAGATATAGATATAACTACACAACCACAAGATTTCGCAAATGACCCTAGTGTCTACTCGACTTCTAAATTAGTCTCACGACAAAAGTCACCAGTCTTCTTATACGGCTCCAATGAGCACCACCGCAAGACGTAGCCCCGTATATAACTCAAAATCGATTATCGCTGCAAGCTCACTACCCATGACTTGGGACTACTCACTAGACCTAAGTGTGGACATCAAGACTCCACGATTAAAATAAACAAACTCTTATACCTATGGATCCAATGCATTACAGCCTAAAATTACATGACATCAATTGAATGACTAACGCACTAAAAAAACATGTAATACTAGAGAAATCAGTGAAATAATGATCCTTTTTGAGTTTCTTTTAAGATTGAGAATTCAAAGTGAATGAATGATGTCCAGGATAAGAAGAATGAATATGCTTTTTAGCTAAAGTCAACAAATCTGAATGAACACAAATTTAACTTTTGTTCAAATCATCATTCAGATTATATGACTTTGCTACAGAAGAACTATTGATTACGGCATTCTTCACTACAGAATCTTTTCTTTTGATAAAAATTACTTTCCTTCTTCAAATAACTCTTTCTTCTCCAAACAAAATATTTATTTATTTTAATTTCAAAATAAGACAAGATATTTGAATCAATAGAAGATTTAAAAGTTGAACATTCAGTTTAGATAAGTTTTCAAAACACAAATCAGATTTGGTTTCAGAAGACTCTCCTATTTAAAAATGTTTGGCTTTATATCAACATTATAATCAACCAAAGTTTTTGTGATCCTAGAACAAGTAATCAATCAGTGAAAGAATTCAACTAGCCATCCATATATTCATCAAAGATATCACCAAGTATACAAGATAGAATTCTAGAGAGAAAGTGCAATGTGTGTACTAGTGTGTGTGTAATGGATGACCTAATGTCAATCTAGAAGAAAATTACATTATATAGTTTGTAACTTGACAATTACACATTAGGTCCCTCTACTTGGTACAATTAGATAAACAGTGCACTAACATTCTCCCCCTTGGTACCAATGTAGAGGCAAAGAGTTTAAGCATCCACCGGGAACACATGCTTCTTTCGAATCCCAAAAATGATCTCGAACCTCCGCAACGCATTCCGGTACTCCTTCCGATAGGTAATGGCATCCAGGGCTTGCTTGATCAGATCCTTCTCCTTCTCCTTAAGCTTTACCTCGCCGCTTGCATCCAATCGAAGTTTGCTCTCAAGGTTGATCTGAATTATCTTGAAAGTCCCATCACTGAACTTGTTGGCTTCACATACTATCATAAATCTTTTCTTTGAGTCTTGATTACAGTAAACAACCCCAAGCTCAGGTTTCTTCAACAGAGTATATAAGGGAATACCTTAGATGTCTGAAAGACGCCTGTTTGGTGCTATGAGGTTTACTCTGGTTTGGAGTGATTCCAAGGCCATTTGAAAATCCGTAAGGTAAGAAAATTTTAGAATATTCCGCATAAACCTCTTGACACTTTGATAAGCGGCAGACCATTCTATTTTCTTTTCAGGAGCCCGTGCCAGAATGTCATACAGACTTATGAGGTCATCAAGTTTTAGGCTCTTGAAGTCTGCTTCTGAGAAGACGTATTCGGAGCCATCAGATCTTCTAACAGTGAACTGCGGGTACCAGACATTGAGAAGCTTGTATGACTCTATCTTTAACACCTTCACAATGGCTTTATCAGATCTAACCACGTCTGTATCTAGATCATTGTTTCCCATAACGTGTAGAAATTCAATCTTGCGAAGTGATGGCCAGTTCTCAACGTCGTATACCTTTTCTAAGTCGATCTTATGGATTAACAAACATATCTTTCCTTATGCTCTCTTGATAAGGAATCACGATCCTTACTCTTTCACCTGTGGCCACATACCTTCGCTCAGCATCTATCACCTCCTGATAAAGTCTCAATTCAGCTTCGAGGATCGAATATCTGATCTTGCCATCGGTATTTACTGGAGCCTGAGGAGCGGAAGTACCTACACCCTGATCATTCGGTGGTTGCGATTGAGTTGTATCATCTGGAGTATCATTATCAGAATCCGAAGCAGTCGCTAGAGCCCCGATGATATCAAATATGTCTTCTATTTCTTCTTTGATCTGGACCGTTGTTGTCTCTGGCTCTACCTCAGAGTCAATATAGATGTAATCATTAACAAAATCACTTGCCATCCTTTCTTCTGCTGTTCTATTGTCAACAACTGGAGGCTTTTCAACCCCAGTTATGACATCAGCTAGAACTTCTTCCTCATCAACCTGGACCACGTCATTTCCCGGTCCACTTGCCCATGTTGCCCCCTCATTTCCTTCCTGATCTGATCCCCCAACGTTTTCAGTTGCAGCAGCACTCGTTTTTCCAACCCTAGCTCTCTTCTCCCCCTCATGCTGATCAGGATCATCATGTCTTCTTTTTCGTGAGGCCTGAGCTTGTATCCCACACTTTTCTTCTACAGCCTTAAGCCTATCAGATAAGGCAGTGAATCCTGACATTATAGCATTCGTCATGTGTTTCATAGATTCGGTGAGATGCTGGAAGTCGGTGCTGGATGGTGGTCGGGTTTGAGCTTCAGTTTGTTGATGGAGCAATCCTATTAGATCAACTTCTTCGGTAGTGTTAGAGTCTCATTGGGCTAATAACCGGGCTAACAACTCGGATTGGAGTTGATGGGTAGGAATTTGGTGTAAGGGAACTGATGGTGGTGGTTGTGGTTCAGTTTGAGCACTGGATGGTGGAGGCTGAGGAGTCAAGGAAGATTCTGCAATACCCTTTCCCTTAATGGCTCTGCTCACTTCGTTTGCTAATCGGTCAACGGTTTCTTGCATAGCCCGACGGTGATTCTTGTACGTAGTGTTGAACGAGCCCAATGCTGCACCTAGAACCGGTAGAGTGATATAATGTGGGGGCGGGCCTAGCAAAGCCATAAGTTGTTCAATTGGCATATTGGGGAAAATGGAACTAACTCCCGAACCACTTAGGTTTTCAGTTAGCATTACAGTTGTAGCAACTGAATGGCCTGTGCTCTTAGCTGGCATGGTGTAATCTATGACAGGACTTCCACCCAGTCCTCGTGGGGTACCAACAAATGGTGGCCGCACTCGGGGTGTTTCGGTTGGGGCACGAAAGCCCGCAACTTGGTGAGATACCGACGCTCGTGGCCTAGGAAAGGATGTATATCCGAAAGGCTCTAGACTCAATGTGCTCGGAATAAAAGTCGGTGGCCGGGGCAGGAGCCGACCTTGTTCAATATCAGCAAACACCGAGCGTGCTGCCGATAGATTGTGTGATGAATCCCTTGTGTAGAATGAAACATCGGCATAACGAGTATCCGATGAGTGGCTGAGAGGGGCTGTGCTATGCATGGTTGGGTCCACCATGGCTTGTTCCATACGCAACGGCGACGAACGCTCGTTGGTAGTAGATGTGGCTATCCAGCTTGTAACAGTTTCGGGAGGATCGGTAGTTAAAACTTTGCCCCACCCTGTTACATTCTCTCCCGTTTCTTTTCTCACCTCCTCTCGGCTCACAGTATTTTAATTTTCAACTTCATCTCCCCCTTCCCTCCTTATGTCACCGATATCGCCGGAGATTCCGACGTTCCAAGTGGAATCACCATCGGAACTCTCTACAATATGTCAACTCCGACCAATGTGTCTTGGAATAAGATCTGCATCAGGATCATGATCTGGATCGGAGTTGGAGTCGGAGTTTCCATCGTCATCATTTCTAGGTTGGGTTGATGCTTCATCTTCGGATGAAGAAGCATCAGGGTCAAAATCAAGATCCTCCTCTGAGTCCATAGACACGTCATCGGCAAAGATTTGAATTCTTGCAGCTCCGGAGGTTGATGTCTGACCAACAGTCCTCGCTACCCACCCACTCTCTGTCTTAATGTTCTCCTCACCTCTCCCCATTCAGGAACCCCGTGTTCCTGAACCTGCTCAACATTCTGACCCTCACCGCCTAATGGGTTTGCACCTGGGGGAGGTCCCGCCGGTTCTGGCTGGACCACTAGTGCGTTGTCTATCCTATGCTGCCTAACTACCTCAGACCGCTGGTCAGCATAGGCTAGTACTGCTTCTGGTATCACAGCAATGTGGGCAAAGTCGTCGTGCTCGGGCATCTTCAGAAAATGCATCCATTGGCTCGGGCCTTGGACTACGTTTGGGCGTCTCGGATCTCTTGATTACGCTCCATTATCTGATGGATGATGATCTGGAAGAAGCGTTGATAAGGCACAAAGTTCCGGTTCTTGACAGGTCGTGCTTTGTCTTCGACTAACTCTTGCAGCTCGTTCCAAAGGAGAATTGCATAATCTATGCGGCAGTTAAAGGCAAAGGCATGGAACATACGGAGAATGGCAAGGTTGCATTTGTCAAGACCGGTGTGTTTAGTGGTCATGCAACGGTTAAGGATAGAGCAGAGAGTGTACCAGACTGGTGGTAGGTGTCTTCTTTGAAATTTCGAGGAGCTGGTAAGCACAAGGTTCTGTGGGTCTTGGTATCCCAAACTACGGTTATCAGCGAATAATTCTACTTCCGGAACCATGTCTTCGAAGTTAGGATTGTAAGGTAGGTCTAAGGCTCGACGAAGTAGTCGTAGGGTCAGGCGAACGTCGAAGTGATCGACTTTAGCAAAAAAATGTGGACCTCTTTGGTGTACTGGATGAAAACATAGTGTGTGCCAGAATTGTTGCAAGTAAATAAGGGGCACAGTGACTACCTTAGTAAGTGTTGTACGGAGAAGATAGCGGCGGATTATCTCCAGGATGATGCGGTGGTCGAACGCCACGCTGAGATCCAAATGATGGTTGTTGTCTGAGAGGGCAAGATGAAGCCTTCTCGTTAGAAGCTCCTCGTCTAGATCGCGTGCGTTCACCGATGGATGTGACGATCGGTGTGACGGGATGACGTTATTCTCGTCAGAAGAATGTCCGTCATTGTGTGTCATCTGAATAGTGACAAAATTAGTACAGGGCTTAGAGTTGGATTTTTTTAAAACAAAATAACCTAAGTGTTAAGGTTATCGCAAGACACACCATAGGTTTATCGCAAGACAAGTTTTATCACAAGGTACATGTTGCGATGAAGAGTTATCACAACACACATGTTGCGATAAATGTTAAGGCAACAAGAAGGTTGCGATAACAATGAATGTCTGTGGGTTGCGATGACAATGAACATGAAGAACATAGATGGTTGCGATAACTTTGAATATTAACTAAAACCTAAGTGTCTAAGGCTCAGATTCGACTTTTTCGCTCATAACAAGTTTTAACCTATACTACTAGTGTCGCAAGGCACACAGAAACATATCCTACCATTTCTGTCAACAAGTAAACATAGAAAAAACCCATTTGGGTTGCGACTGAAAAACCCTTAAACAGATTATATATTCAATAGAGAAAAAAGTGTAATGATGATGGAATACGTACCTCGATGCTGATGAGAGCGTGCTGGAATCGATTTGGACTTGAAAAACTTCGAGAAATTTTCAGTTTTGAACTTGAAGGTTGAGAGAAAAATGAGAGGGTTTTGGAATGAGACAAGAAATTCAAACCTCGTTTATTTATAGAGACTTGAGACAAGGACACGTGGCATCATGTGATTGGTCCAAGGTTTGACCGCCACAGTGTCAGGTTTATCGCAAGAAGAAGGTTGCGATGAACCTTGGTTTTATCGCAAGAGACAAGTTGCGACAACATCCTCAGTGTTTAATCACAACAGGGAGTTGTGATAAACACTGTTCATATCATTTTATCGCAAGCAAGGGTTGCGATGAAAAAGTGTTATCGTAAGTAACGGGTTGCGATAAGGCATCTTTCATGTTTAATCGCAACAGAGGGTTGCTATGAAACACTGTTCACATTGTTATCGCAAGCAGTGGGTTGCGATAACATGAACACTTAGACATTTTTCCAAAAATATTTTTCAGAAAATTTCAAAAATGATTTTATCACATTGGAAGATGTCCAACTTCCAATTGATTAAGCATTCAAAGTTTTAAAACACGGTTTTCACTCCCCCTTAAATGATGCATGGAATTGAAAATTTGTTTTTCATCATTTAAGAGTTAGTGTCCAAAACAAATCAGAATACTTATCTTGTGATCTCCAAAGCAACAGGCACAAGTGTTCTACACTTACAAGATTTGGCAGTTATGCACACTCCCTCTATTCTTGTGCATAAATCCTGTACTATACTCCCCCTGAGACCATGAACACACCTTGTGCAGATACAAATATCATAACAAATCACAGATAAGATATTTAAAAGAACAGAAAAATAACAAGTTGAATAAACAATTGCAATACAACTAAGATATGAAAATTTAAATAACATATATTGAGAATAGAATATGATGAAAATTTGAGTGTATCAATCTAGATACAATATCCAGATTGAGATACAAATATTTCCATCTATTATATGATCAATATAGGGAAGTTAAACTTTCATGTTCAACATGTCGAGCTTGGATACTAAAAAATTGAAGCGTTTTTCATCCAAGGCTTTTGTGAAAAGGTCGGCAAGTTGATACTCAATTGTAACAAAGTATAGTTCAACTATTCCTTTTTCGATGTGATCTTTAATGAAATGATACCTGATGTCAATATGCTTGGTTTTGGTGTGTTGGACAGGATTAGCAGATATGGCTATTGCGCTTTTACTGTCACAGTAGATGGGGATCTTCTCATATTTAAACCCGTAGTCCATGAGTTGGGTCTTCATCCACAGTACTTGTGAACAACAGCTGGCCGCGGCAACATATTCTGCCTCTGCCGTTGATGTTGAAACACAATTCTGCTTCTTAGAAGACCAGCTCACGAGCTTGTCCCCCAAAAACTGTACATGCCCCGATGTGCTCTTTCTGTCCAGCATGCTTCCCCCATTATCCGCGCCTGAGTATGCGGTGAGTTCGTATCCGGTTCCCTTAGGATACCACAGTCCAAGATACGGTGTGCCCTTCAAGTAGCGAAAGATCCTCTTGACGGTGCCGAGGTGTGATTCCTTAGGTTTGGCCTGAAATCTTGCACATAGACAAGTTGAAAACATTATATCTGGACGACTAGCGGTAAGATACATTAGTGACCCTATCATTCCTCTATAATTCTTGACATCAACATCAATACCGTCAGGATCTGGACCTATCTTATATCCTGGAGCCATAGGCATACCAATTGATATACAGTTTTCCATCTTGAATTTCTTCAAGATATCAAACACATACTTCGATTGATTGATGAAGATACCTGTAGATAATTGTTTGACTTGTAATCCGAGAAAGAAATTAATCTCTCCCATCATACTCATTTGAAACCGGGTCATCATAATTCCAGAAAACCATGTACAAAGTCTAGGGTTAGTCAAACCAAAAATAATATCATCAACGAAAATCTGTACTAAAAGAATTTCACCTTCCTCGCGCAGAGTAAATAGAGTTGTGTCAATTTTACCCTTTTCAAAGCCATCTCCTAGTACAAAGGTAGATAAGACTTCGTACCAGGCACAGGCGGCTTGTTTGAGACCATAGAGGGCTTTGTTAAGAATATACACGTAATCTGGTTTATCTTTGTCCACAAAGCCTTCCAGTTGAGACACGTACACTTCCTCCTTCAGGACACCGTTCAAGAATGCGGTCTTCACGTCCATTTGATAGACGGTGAAGTTCTTGTAGGCGGCAAAAGATAGGAACATCTGAATTTCCTTTAAGCGAGCAACCGGTGCGTACGTCTCGTCGTAGTCTATACCCTCCTGTTGCCTATACCCTTTTGCTACTAGTCTTGCTTTGTTTCGCACAACTAAGTCGTCTTTGTCTTTCTTGTTTTTCAGGGCCCACTTAGTACCAATGACAGTTTTACCCTTGGGTCTCGGGACTAATCTCCACACCTTCAGAGCTTCAAACTGATTCAGCTCTTCTTGCATCGCAATTAACCAATTCGGGTCTTCTTTGGCTTGTTGAACTATTGAGGGCTCAACTTGACTTAGAAAGAGCGCATATAAAACTTCATTTGTGGATGCAGATCTGGTCTTTACTGGTTTAGACACCTCACCAATCACCTGATCTATTGGGTGACTGCGTGTCCACTTCTTGGAGTGTGGATGGAGAGAAATAGCATCTTCATTGGGGTCTACTAGGGTAGGATCTTTATCAAAGTTCAACTCGATCGTCAATGTTGGTTCCGGACGTGAGGCTGTTTGATTATCAGGAGAGACAACTGGAACTGCCTCGGGAACTGCTTCAGTTGATTTTTCAGGAATGTTCTCAGTACTCTGACCATTGACATTTGAAGTTGTACCAGACGAAGAAGCATCATTCGTAGATGTTTGTTGTCTTGCTTGCGTAGATGTCATGGTTGTGTTCCTTGGAGAAGTTGCAGGAGTAGTTGCACCAGTATTGGATGAAGTCAACACCGGTGAAGGCCCTGATATTGTAGCTTGTACTGGTAGTGTAGCAACTTGATTCCTATTGTTTACAGATGAAGAAGATTTATCACTTCTAAAGAAATCATCATAAAAATGTTCAAACAATATATCAAGTTCGTTAGGAGTAGAGATAGAAGTGGAAGCTTGATCCTTGTTTGACGTCCTAGTCATCATTGGACTGATTTGTCCAGATGCTAGTATTCCAGATATTGCGGGTTCTGTACTGTTTTGCACATAAGCCATTTCTTCAGTTTCATCGAATCTGACGTTTATGCTTTCCATCACAGTTCTAGAAGACTTGAGATAAACTCTGTACGCTTTTGATGTGAGCGAGTATCCGATAAAAACACCCTCTTTTCCCTTAGGGCTGAACTTGTTCAAATTGTCCTTATCATTCAGCACGATACACCTGCATCCAAAGAAACGAAATTACTGTATTACAGGTTTTCTATTGTTAATCAATTCATATGGAGTTTTGCCAAACCGTCGATGGATAATTGAACAGTTTTGTGTATAGCATGCCGTCGATACAGCTTCAGCCCATAGAAACAGAGGTAGATCAGCATATGACAACATCGTTCTGATATCTTCAACTAGTGTATGGTTTCGTCTTTCAACTACTCCGTTCTGCTGAGGTGTTCTGGCCGCAGAATATTGAAGAGTTATTCCTAATGACTTAAAAAAGTCATCAAGAGTCTTGTTTTTAAACTCTGTCCCGTTATATGATCTAATGGTTTGAACTGATTGTTGGCGATTCACTTGAAGCTATTTGATTAATGAGATGATCAAGTCAGGTGTTTCATATTTTGATCGTAGAAACTTCACCCATGTATATCTCGAATAATCATCGACGACGACTAACACGTATCGTTTAGCACTTATGCTCTGAGTCTTCATCGGACCACAGAGATCCATATGAAGGATTTCCAAAACTTTCTGTGTGCTAGGCTCAGGTTTTGGTGGGTGAGGAGCTCGTTTCATCTTCTCCTTCTCACAAGCGGTACCGAAGTTGTCTTTCTCAAATTTCAGCTCTGGTAGACCTAAGACTAAGTCTCCCAACATCAGTTTTTGAATGTAACGGAAGTTGGGATGAGATAGTCGTCTATGCCACAACCAACTTTTCACCAATGATGCATTAGACATCAGACATACGTCATTCTTAGGCTTGAGCTTTGATAGGTCAATGGTGTAAAGATTGGACTTCCTCGAACCAACTAGAAGCTCATCTCCTCCGTCGGTTAGAACTGCACACCGGGTCTTCTTGAAATGGACTTCTAGATCTTTATCACAAAATTGACCTATGCTAAACAAATTGTGTCCTAAGCCTTCGACGTAATTGACTTTAGTAATTCTGACATTGTCTTTCAATATCTCCATAACCCAGAATTGGAGAATACTGATCATTCCCAAACTTAACTCTGCCACCATACTTTTCCACAAAATTAACGAGCAACTTCTTTCTTCCAGTCATGTGCTTTGAGCAGCCTGAATCTAAGTAGCATACATGACTGAGCTGCAAAATGGAAATTAGATGGCTTTAGGTACCCATTTCCAAATGGGTCCTTTATGATTAGTAGGCTTGGACTTGACATTATGATTTCTATAACCGGTGTTAAAGTAGTCGTTCGAATAAAACCAACGGTTATAATCACATTTGCAGATAAAATCAATCTACACCACAAGAATAACAACAAATTTGATCATGTGCTAAATTAATCAGTTGTCGCATTGAATAAAGCTTGTATGGGATTACAAGTTTTTGTCTATTGCCAACATCATGATCACTAACATTTGAAACAAAACTGTTTTTTTTGGAATGTAAAGCAACGTGGGATGATTTTCTCTGGGCCACATCCTGTGTGGACTCCTTTATTCTCCACTCTAGACGCGTATTGTTTCTCAAATAACGATCTGAAATGCTAGAAAGATAGGAGTTGTAAGCATTGGAATTCTGAGCTTGAAATGAATTATTTTGCTTCTTTCTTTTTGTTTTTCTTTTCTTTTTCTGTAATGACCGTTTGGATTTGGATTTTGAATAATAATCATTAGCAGAAGGTTTTTCAACAGATTTTGAAGATTCACCCTTAAAGAAATTCTTCTTAGGTGCTTCTTATTTGATTATAAAGTCAGAGTGATCTGGAAGCTTTGAGTTAAAGTCAAATTGTACAGCAGTTTCTTGTGCTTGCTTATTCTTCCCATCACAAACAATCTCGATATCACAATCAGACTGACTATCCAATGATGTATGAAAGATACCATAAGACTTCGGATAGAGAAATTCATTTTGTTCTTTTTCAAAAACTTTTTCCTCTTCTGTATAAAATGCATCTCAGGAGAAGCTTTAACAAATTGACTTTCCAAATCCCAAGATTCAGAATCATCTTGGTCATCAATTGTCAAACTCCTAAAAACAGTATTTCCCATGAAAGCTTTGCATGAGGAAACATCTGAATCTGAAGATTGCTTTTTCTATTGGAACTTTTTCTTCAGAAATTTCCTCAAGTTTTGTTTTCATTTCCTTTAAACTTTCTGAAAACGCTGTGATCATAACTTCCTTTTCGATCTCAAAAGCAAGTTTTTCGTCATTTCTGACTTCTTGAATAGTATTTTTAATCTTGCTTTCGAGGTCCATGAGTTTCTGTTCAAGAACCATTGGTGGAAAATACCTTTACCCTCAAAAACTGGGTTTTCATTCTTTTCTTTTTGAGTATTTTCCATTTCCTCTGGTTATTCAACAACATAACTCTCAAAATAGTCATTCGGCAAGGTTTTCTCGTTTTCTAATGCCTTCGCATTATCAGGACCATACCAAAAAAGAAGCTGCATCTTGACAGTGGTTTTTCTTTTTACTTCTTCCTCATCCTCATAGTCATCATCATCCATTTTAAGCTATTTGATTTGATAGCTAGGATGTAGTGATGGAAGAATAAACCAATCAAATTCATAAAGAGTGGGGGATTTTAATAAAGCATTCTTCAGGTAATGTGGTTTGTCATACCCTATGCCCCACTTAGAATTAAAATACCGAAATTTGCTAGGCTTATTCATGTGAATTGTTTGTTCAGTTTGGCATGCTTTATACAATTTTTCTTCCAAATCTTTGAGATTCTCGCTCAACTCAGTGTTCCTATCTTTATAGGCATGAAGAAGATTTTCAAACTCATTATTCTTTGCTTCTGAACTCTCCAATTTTTCTGACAATTCAGTTATTCTACTTTGAAAATATGCTTTACCCACATCAAACTCAGTCTTAATCTTTTCCAGTTGTTCAATGTGACTCTCTTGTTCTATCAATCTTTCTCTTTGAGAAGAAATTAGTTCGTCTTCTTTTCTCATGTTATTTGTTAGATCATTTAATTTCTTTTGTAGATAAGCTTGTTGAGTAAAAAATTGATTATAACGATCGGAATGTACCTCATTTGTCTCTGAAGTAGATTCTGACTCTTCTTCATCGGTGTTTCTGGTCATGAAGCACATCTTTGTTTGAGCAGCTGTCTCATCATCCGCTTCATCATCGGTTTGATCAAGCCAGTATTCATCTTCAACCAGCAATGCTATCCCCGATTCCTTCTGCTTTGCAAGCAACATCTTGTTCTTATAATAATCAGAATCTCTGACTTTTGGCTTCCAGCATTCCTTGGCGAAGTGTTCAGTCTTCCCACAGTTATAGCACTTTGGTTCTTCACCCCTTTTCTCAAATACCTTCTTTTCATCAGTCCTCTTGTCATCCCTCTTGTACTCATCCTTTTTCTCATCAAACTTCTTTCTTGACTCGACATGCTCTTTGTGCTCATAATTCTTGGAGCCTGATGCATATCTCTGGTTATTAGAACCAGGCCTTTTCACAAACTATTTTTGAAAAGCTTTAGTAAGAAGTATCATTGCTTGTTTCAGGGTTTCAGCATCTTCCACTCCATCTCCGTCACACTGTTCTTCATCAGACTCATTACCAACATTCGTTGAATATTTCTTGGTGGATTTGTTAGATATCAAAGCAAGTGGATCAATCTCTTCTTCCTTAACTTTTTTCTTCTCTTCCTTCTTCTCTTTCTTCTCTTTCTTCCTTTTCTTATCCCTTTTCTCTTCAACATCATCCTCATCTTGTTTCAAAGTTTCATACATTTCCTGTAAAGGCAATTCAGCTAACCTAGCATTTTGTTTCATCCTGTGAGCATACTTCTTCCATTGAGGTTGCAGAACGCTCAAGAATTTCACATTGTGCTCGATTATCGTCTTGTTTATGTTGTACCTATTCAGCTCATTCAGTATTGTAATGAAACGGTCGTACGTATGATCAAGTGCCTCGCCATCTTTTTGTTTAAAATTTTCGTACTTGTTTATGGCATTGGAGACTCTCATCTGATTTTCAACCTCAGATCCTTAATACAGTTTGACTAACTCATCAAACATAGATTTCCTAGAAATGTTTTTGCTATCCACCTTCTGATAAATGTCATTAGTTAAGGCTTGCATAACTAGTGATTTTGCCGCTTTATCTGCATTGTAACGTTTCTTTTGTTCAACATCATAATGTATTGGTTGAACTTCAACCCATTCTGGAGGGGGAGTACCATCAGCAGCTAGTCCTCTTCTTCTCACTACTCCCATAGGACCATTCTGAAGTGAATGAACAATGTAGTCCCCGTTTTCTTGACGTTCAACGTAATCCATAAATTTGTCTTTCCATATTTTTAACTCCTTAGGAAAAAGGACAGGTGGTTTGTCATTTGACCCAATAGTCAGTATGTCTCTAGCTGTCATTTTTAGATTACTTGTTAATGATCGATAAGTACCCTTTTGATCTGATTAGAGAATAGTTGTTCACATTGTTTTGTCGCAAGTCACTGTTGTCTCAACTCAATTCTTGTCGCAACACAAAGTTTATCTCAACCCAAGTCTTATCGCAACACAAATCTTGTCTCAACCAACACTTTGTCTCAACCCAAGATTATCGCAAGAACAGAGTTTGTCGCAAGCAACTTTGTCAAAAATGGATGTTTTGTCGCAACAAAGAGGTTGTGATGAACTCAAAAATGAATTTTATCGCAATAGAAGGTTGCGATAGAGTACTGTTCACACGTAATGAGTTGCGATGAAAACGGATTATCGCAAAGGGCAGTTGAGATATAATACTGTTCATAATTGAAAAGTTGAGATAAAATAGACTTGTCGCAAAGGCGGGTTGCGATTTAATACTGTTCACTATCGAATGTTGCGATAATGAAGAACACTCAAGGTTGCGATACTTATGAAGATTCAAACGATTGTAAGTCTAATCCTCAACAATGATCCAATTGTGCTGCGATTTGGTACGCATGTTCGCACTTAGATTCTGGACAACTTTAACACATCAAGTTTCATCCAAAAACCAACAGAAACGTGATTTTTAATCCAAAACAGTGTGTCTAAGCTAAAAATCCGAAAATGGTAATTTTGCACAATCTGAGTCTAATCCTAGTGATTTTGCGAAATGAAATCACTCAGGGATTACCAACAAACACCCCTTGATCAATTCTGATCCATTTGAAATACTCAAATGGCCAAAATCAATCAATTAGATGAAAAAATGAAGAACACTCAAACTTTTTGCAAAAACCTCAAAATCTAATCTGATCAAAATGATGTACTGTGCTCTGATACCAATTGTGATCCCAGAACAAGTAATCAATCAGTGAAAGAATTCAGCTAGCCATCCATATATTCATCAAAGATATCACCAAGTACACAAGATAGAATTCTAGAGAGAAAGTGCAATGTGTGTACTAGTGTGTGTGTAATGGATGACCTAATGTCAATCAAGAAGAAAATTACATTATATAGTTTGTAACTTGACAATTACACATTATGTCCCTCTACTTGGTACAATTAGATAAATTGTGCACTAACAGTTTTGGATTTGATTTGAGTCACAAACTCTGGATTTGTATGAACAACCCACTTCTTTTTATCAAAACATTTTTTTCTCAGAGTTTAGTTCAATCTGATATCTTTTTTAATTCAAATCATATAACCGTTCAATCTTCTTGTAAAGCTCTTTATTTTTATTTATGCTCAATTCAATTTGAAATTGAATGTTAACTTTTTCATCTTCTATTTCCTTCAAAATCAGTTGCAAGGCAGAAAGTTCTTCATTTAAAAACAAAAAGTTTTTCATGTAAAACAGATTTCTCTTATTTAAACTCCGCTTTTTCTTTTTGACAAACTTCAAATATACCTTAATAAACAACTAATTCATCTCTAAATTTGTTGAGTAAGATTTGTTCATCTTCTTAATTTCTTCTCTAAGTCATGAATTTTAGAAACCCTATTTCTCAATTTAAATAATAGAACATCATTAAAAGAATGTGCCTCAAGTACCTTAACTACTATTGACATTTTGATCAATGTAGATTTTCTGAACTTGAAATGATCGTTAACCAGTGATGATCTCGAACAACTTGAAGTTTTGACAAAAAAATCAATCTTTGACAAAAAAAAGTCAAACTTTGAAAAGTCAACTTTCAGAAGCCAACTCTTGATAGTCAAATATGAAAGTCAACTCTAAAAAGTCAACTTTGAAAAGTCAGTCCTGAAATAAAATCAATCAACGAAAATAGTCACAAAAATGTCATATGAAATATAAACTGTTGTAAAAAATCAGAAACTATCATGGAAACTTTAACTTGACGCTGAAAATGCATGCGATAAACCCTAATGTAACATTCCATGCATTATAAAACAAACCCTAATGTAACATTCCATGCATTATAAAACAAACCCTAATGTAACCCTTGTGGCATGCATCATGTGATAACCAAATATGTTGCTCTTGTTCTATAACCATCACACTAAACTGAACAATAATCTTTCGCATAAGCTTGTGCGATGTACTATCACTTAATCAGTAAGCATCTATGTGTCGTGCGAGGAACTAGGATGCCGAAGGTGTATTGAGTGAGATGCACAACTTTTTGAATAACAACAAGTGATATACTTATCTTATCACAGCCTACGTGTGCGAGATACACTAGTATCACACACTACTAAAAATTTAAACTCCAATTATCGCAAGATTACTATGCGATAGTTTACTGTTCCTTGGCTCTTTTGTGCGATATGTAACACCCTCAAAATTGGGAAGAACAACTAATCAAAACTTCGATAAAATAATCAAATAAGGATAAGATTCGTTCTATAAACCATCCATGGAAATACCTCAATAATAAACACATAATAACTTCGACAATACAATATCCCTAGTCATACGCCGAGACTACAAAAGGTCGGGTGTTACTCAACCCATTACAAAGATGCTAATCCCAAAATGCGGAAGAGTTTACTAAGTCACGTACTTCTTGAGCACACAACTAGCTCTCCACTCTTCACAGTGTCACTAGAACTATTCCCAACCGGAACATGTTGCACATGCCAAAAAATAAAAAGGGTTAGGCTAACGCCTATTGAGTTCAAGAGTTTTCATCATGATTAAAATAGTTCATCAAACAATAGAAGTACAATTAAAATCATGATTTTCTAAAAAGGATTATGTTTAAGTATGTGAACAACCCATTTTCTAACACACACCAAAAACCATGCCGAAAGCTCCAAAATGAAACATTTCTCAAAAATGGATTTAAATCCAAAAACTCATTTAAACATGAATAAATATTAAATTTCCAAATAAAGTATACTTGAATAAAACTCTATTATTCGAAACGCCCCAACCTGGAGGAGGAATAAAACACCGCCCATAAAATTGTGGAAGACAATCCATATACATATATTACGTTCTCGAAAACATGTGACCGACTCAACAACCCACACAAAGCGTAAATATAAATAAAATCCAAGTACCCCACGCATGGGAGTAATCATTCAAGCACACCTTAATATATGTGGAGGGGTTCCAATATTAAAGTCAACATTTGTAATTACTCGCACAAGGCTTACGGTAATTAAAACATGCATATCACAAGATTCAATATATTATTGACAGCAACGGGGGAGACTCGTATCCATTGAGGGTGGAGGAAACGCGTAAGTATACCACCCGTACAACGTTAATCGTATAACACTTCGCGACTAGATGTCCAAAGGTTTCTACGACTTCTTAACAAGTTTCACCTCAAGAGAAGGTTGACCTTAGTATCTATTCCTACGAATTCCACCACAAGGCCCGACACACTTAGTACTACCTCCAAGGCATTACCTTCAAAGCGGCGGAGATCCAAGTGCCTACCTCCAAGGTAGCACCTCCGGACTCAACCCTCCTAGTGCCTACTTGAAAAGTTTAAGGTCATAAACATGGGTCCCGGAGTCTAACCCCGCAATACTCTTGCAACCTCAGAAACAAGACCGACTCATATGTTATGCATCCAATGTAAAATATAGTCAAACAATTACATGTCCCACACAAGAATGTCCAACATCTTTAACACATGTAATCAGTTAATAATTATGACTCAAACGCATATAATCTCAAACTCGGCATATAGTAATCATAACTGGACCAAAGTCCTCAAGACTCACTCGAGTAAAAAATGAGCCAAAGGCTCTATAACACAATTGACCAACAATAAGGCCACCAATACAATGAAATGCATTTAAATATCATATAACGAACACATTCCTCCAAGATACAAAAAATCCACAATCCCATCATATATATAGTCAAGTTGTTTTCCACATAAGTCACGACAATATATATACATATACCCAAATGACTCATCACAATAATCATGCATTTTCCATCAACACTAAAGTGCATATTTCCAAAGACCCCAGTTCACACAATAAACCTTCAAAACATTTTTCTTTGAGATATAATTATCAAATTACCAAAAAATCCCTATGTGAGGGTTTTATAAGACTTTCAAAGTTAAATGCTTCAAATAGTCAAACCTCACCAAATGACCCTACCATAGATAATTTTCATATAAAACACATAAACACTTGAAAATGGACATTTTTGGCATGTACAACGTTTTCACAAAGCAACTTGAACTCACCTTGCTAGATTTAGGCTAAATCTGGATTTTCCCCAACTTGAGCACTCTTGAAGAAACTTGAATCCTAAAGCAAACCTTCCAAAACCTATATCCACGAGATTCCAACCATAAATATTCATATCCAAATGCTTATAATCATTCACCCAAACGTATTACATCAAAATCTCCATTTTGACCCAAAACCCCAATTTGACCTAACTTTTCTCAAAATCATCCAAACCGAAATTGGAGAATAAAACACTAGGAAGTCAACAACGGAGCATTTACAACTCATAATAAAGTTTAGAAACTAGGAGGATGAACTTACCACTTGGGTTTTAATGAAAACCTTGATCTTTGCTTCTACTCCACCACTAAATACCCTTGAGTCTTCCCAAAACTAATATTCTATCCTCAAAAAGCTCTCAAAAACGAAACCATAGCAACTTGAATCAACAAAATTAGAGTTGAAATGAGAGAGATATGAAGAAATGAAGTTTGGGGCTGAAAATCGCGTTTTTATGCACTCTTGCAACCGCATGCGATTGTGACATGCGATTGTGACAGTGTCATAATTCCGCGCACTATTGCACAAATTGTATCGAAATGTTTTTTGGCCATAACTTCTTCGTTTTAGCTCCAATTTCGCTCCGAAAAGAACTGTTGGACTCGTATTTGAGTTCTCCATCCAATAAGACCATAAAATATAGGATTCAATCAAAAATACTAGTTTTCATATTTATCTTAAAAGATCGATACCTTCCAAAGATCGGGGTGTTACAATCCTCCCAACCTTAAAAGAGATTTTCCTTTAAATCTAGTTCCCTTATAACCAATGTCTACCCAAATACGTTACACTTACCTTCGGATGAATGTTTAACTTGCTAGAGTAGTTTCTAACTGCATGGCTTCGGTTGCCTCCCAACGTTAGGTGTTCCATACTTCCCCAACGACAGATCCCAATCGCATGCTCTTGAACTTTTTCTCTAATTAGCCTATGGTTTGATCATTACCGAAACAACAAAATCTTCAAATCTAATTGCTCACGTTGTTGAACTGTCACTTAATTCCAACGAGCTCCATTAGTCTCCAAACAGACGGTCGTCATTGGCCCATCGATTATACCACTCCAAGAATACGTCCAATTACCAATCATTCAATCGACAGATTCTTTTACCATTCAAGGAAATTCATCCCACTAAATCTACTAATCACAATTGAACTTCTTAAGATCACGACAACCGATACCACTATTCTTTAAATTGGACTATAACTCTCCAATTACACTAATAGTTCTTGGCCTCGAAATCCAAAAGTTGACACCTAGTCAAAACACCAAGCTTTGAATCACAGCAGAACTCCACACACACGAGTTTCATTCGTCGAGCATCCCGACAAAACCGAGGTTATCCACATGGTGTCTAAAGGGTCCTACACGTCCCTTATGCGAAACTGACAAACCCACCACAAGGTTGCCGAAGAGAACGATTACCACCATCATTAACATAAGATACGATGAGCCTCACCCGTCCGTTACAACGAAAATACACCGACCTTGCAAACGATACCACACGGCTTACGATACTAATACGCGTTGGAACACCCATCCTTCCATCGATAGGATTCTATATGCCATCACCTTTAATCGGGGTTGCTTAACCTTCCCAAGCCTAATGAGTTCAAGGTTTTTAAGTGACAGACTCAATAATTATGTCAATCGTAAATTTTATAGAAATTTTCAACACGAAGGTTTTCATAACAATCAATAGTACAGGTAAAAATTTACCACCATTTACCCGGTAGTCATGCAAAATGGGCACACTCGACCCACAAGTGAAAACTCACTTTGGAAATTATTTGACCGTTCACTAACAAGTGCAAAAGTAGGCTTAAAAAAGTTTTAAAATGAACCGCTACGGTCCTAGCATTAATTTAATTATGTCATAAGTGTAAAGTAATTTTCTACATTAAAATAGTGTGCAACAAAATGTTTGTAGGAACTTCAAGAGAAGTTTAAATGACATTCAACTCCAAAAATTATCTTTAGCCCAAAAATGGCATGCAATAAAATTCACCGACAAAAGTCGCATGTGTTAGTTTATTTCGTAAAACGGCTCAATGATATATGTGTATATACGCCTTGGTTAAAATGTGAAATGACTTGTGCCGGTTTCATGATTAAAGCAAAATAACAACATGATTTCATCCCCTGAAAATATCGGCTAAAATATCGTGAAGAAGTCTTAAATCAGAATATGCATGCAACATGTAACACTCTCCTAGTAGTTTTTCCAAAATAATATGACACTTAACAGATAGTCCATACGAAATTTCAAAAGAGGAAATTCATTAAATCAAATACCGAAATTTTCTCGTTTAGTCATATAATGACATGAAAGTAAAATCTCCTGACAAACCTCACACACATTAAAGTAATTCCTCAGAATTTAGGAAAACAATAAGTGTATGTAATTTGGTTGGCACTTAAAAGAACTTAAATCAAATTCACATTTTGAACCGTACAAACGATGCGCATTAATGCTCCAAAATAGTGGCTACAATGTTATGCATATCAATAAATCAACATAATGCATTTGTGTGAAATGATAACAAAAGAGTCAATTAATCAAAAATGCATAAGGCAAAACATTAAGATAAACTATCATGATGTCCTTATATGCATTAGTCACGCCCCGTATAAGTCAATGCGTACACCTAAAAAGTTGCAGCAAAATATGCCACCACAACTCTCAAAAGAGAAACCATGTGACATTAAAGCTCCGAAAACCACTCTTTTGGTGTAAATGTGTAATACGACATAAAGTAATATTTCTCAACAAAACTCGCATGAGACACAATACTCAATAAAAACCCATAGGTTAACACACATAATAATTCAAGTATGCACATTACAAAGTTGTACTCACGCGACACCAATGTCGTAAAACAAAACTCCAAAATACTTCAACAAAACTTCCATAAAACTCAATGGTATCCAGTAAACCAATTGATGCCAAAACTTTCGTTTTCAAATATCATATTGCATAAAACTGTAAAGCCCGTATCCCGGTATGTAATTTCTTTGTTTTAATTCTTTTTTTTAAAGTTTTATTTAACGTGGTTTCCGTTAGCGGGGTTAGACGAATTGGACCTAATCGTTAAATATGTCGGGACTTTGGTTAGATTGCGAGGAGAAATTAAGTGAGGGACCAAAATTGTTCAAAGGCCAATACTTTGCATGGATCGGCCCATGCAAAGTCCAAAAAACTGAAACCCATATTTCTTTTTGATGTTGGTGTCGTGTGTTAGCAAGCAAGCAAAGAAAAGAGAGAAAACCCTACGGCTTTCCCCCCCCCCCTTCCCTTTTGTTGTCGTCGGCCGGAGAAAGAAAGAAACCGAGAGAGAAAGAGAGCGAGAGTGGAGAGGAGGAGAAAGGTGGTTGCCGGCGTGAGAGAACCACCGTCGGGTTCGGTAGGAAAAGTAGAGGAAGAAGGTCGCGTCAAGGTAAGTGTTCCATTCGTTTTAATTAACGTTTTCTTCGTCGGAAAATGGTAAACCGCCACCACCACCGCAGCCACGGCTGCCGGCAGTGTGGCCGCCGCTGCACGCCGTCGGGTGACGGCAGGGGGGGTGCGTGTATGTGCGGGTGTGTGGTTGTGTGCGGGTGTGAGGTTGCGGGTGAGTCGGGATGGGCGGTGTTGAGAGGTTTCGCCGAGGGTGTTACCATAACCACCGTCGCCGCCGTCAGCCACCACCACCACCGGAGGCGGCAGTGGGTGGTGCACGGCTGTTGTCCCGCCTAGGTTAACCTTTATTCAGTAGCTAGTATGCCTTCCGGGTCTGTTTGGGTTAAGCTTTGACTTAATGGGTTTATAATCAATGTTGTCATTTTATGTGAAATTCACAGTTTCTGCCACTGTTTTGGGGAAGCCATAACTTTTTCTAGGGACATCGTATTGGGGTGAAATCGGTGCCAAAATCTCCCATTCTGAGTCTAGTAATTTTAATATGTTTTACGGAAAAACCAGTTCGGACCATAGCTAGTGTCAAATTGCTGGTTTGTACTGAAAGGTCCTGTTTTTCACTGTGCTGCAAGTCGGTTTTGTAAAATCCATAGTAAATTGTAGAAAATCGTTAGAGCGCGTGCGATATGTCCCTGGAACCCTAAGACATGGGACTTTGTGATTATGGAAAAATATTTCTGGATTTATCAGTTTATAAGGGGTTAAACAGGTCCCGAACAGACCTGTGTGTTGAGAGTAAAAACTGGAAAATGTATTTTATAATTTAGTAGTCGTGGCTTTGGGTTGGGGCGTCACTTTAACATTTGTTAACACTTACTTAGGTGGAAAAAGGTGAGCTGGTGTTGGCCGGTTCGTGTTGCTGTTGAGGACATAATTTTGAGGTGAGTTCTCTCACTAAATAGGATGTGAATTATATTTATGTTACTATAGCTCGAGTGTGATAGTTATGATTGTTTACTGATATTATTGTGTTATGGGGTATATATAATTGTGTATATATATTGAACTGTGATTGATGTACTTCTTGATGGTTGTTCCAATATGTATATGTGTTTGTATAATAAGTTGCGATTATATCTTATTGATGGTCGTTCCAAGGAGTATAAGGCTTATTGTTAATGGTGATATATTTTCTTGATGGTTGTTCCAAGAAGTATATGTGTTTGTATAATAAGTTGCGATTATATCTTCTTGATGGTCGTTCCAAGGAGTATAAGGCTTATTGTTAATGGTGATATGTTTTCTTGATGGTTGTTCCAAGAAGTATATGTGTTTGTATAATGAGTTGCGATTATATCTCTTGATGGTCGTTCCAAGAAGTATAGGGCTTATTATTAATCGTGATATATTTTCTTGATGGATGTTCCAAGAAAAATATGTGCTGGTATATTTGGTGTATTTGGTATATATAAATTTGGGCGCAAGACGTGATTGCATGGTATGAGTTGGTTGCGATAACTAGTTGTTTAAGGGTGATGCTGATATAATTGCGACCCTATTTATGGTTTGAATTCACTAAGCTTCGTGCTTACCCCTTCCCAATATCTTATGATTTCAGGTGCGAGTAGCAGTCGGGCATGACGGTACACATGGGCGCAAGGCGAAGACTGTTTAAGCTAAGTTTTTATTAAATGGGGATTTAATTATATAACTTTTCCGCTGCTTAACTTTGTCTGACAGTTTAAATCAACGACGTTTATTTTTATTGTAATGGGATTTGTTAACTTGTGGTTGATTATAGTGAAATGCATTATTTTTGAAAATTTAAATTCCTTGTAATTTTTGGGACGTTACAACTTGGTATCAGAGCACAACTTGAGTGAATCAAACACATCTCGGTGTGTTTGGTCTCAAGTCGCGGCTAGGGAATTACAAATTCTTTTACTAAAATCGTTTTTGAATAAAAGAAAAAAGGAAAACCCGTTTGGGAAACGGTGATTGAGGGCGCAGTGTGTACAGTCAGCCGACGCTAAGTGGGAAGGTACAATACTTAGTGTATTTATCACTTTCTAGATCATAGGGTATGCATGCTAGACTGCTTATGTGGTTTACACTGTACTGTATGTTGATTGCTTGCTAGTAGGAATCAATGTTAGTTATAGTAGGTTGTTAAGTGAAGGCCCTATAGGTTGTATGCAGTAAGAATCATATAGCCTTAGAATATTCGATTTAGTTCTATTACGCAGCTCTTGTATGAGTCCAACCGTTCTAGGATAGAATCTTGTATTCGAATGTCTATTTGATTCACGCTGCATGCGACTGGGTATTCGCGAGGCAACTCGTTATGGCTAATAGGGATTCCGTTGTAGCAAGGGTAGTGGGATGAGATGACATTCCTAGTGAGCTGGGAAGAGTGTTTACGTATGAGTATGTATGCTAGATTACTTCCTAGAACATAAGAGTATGTGTGCTAGATTGCTTGGTGCTTATTACACTGTACTGCATGTTTGTTGCTTGCTAATAGGAGTTTATGCTAGCCTTGATAGGTTGTTAAGTGAATGCACTATAGGTTGTATGCGGTAGGAACCGAATAGCCCTAGAATTTCGGATTTAGTTCTATTGCACAGCTCTTGTTTGAGTCCAACCGTTGTAGGATAGAATCTTATATTCGAATGTCTATCTGGTTTTACACTGTGTGCGACTGTGCATTCGCGAGGCGACTCGTCATGACTAGTGAGGATTTCGTCAATGCAAGGGTAGTGGAGTTGGGTGGAATTCCTAGGGAGCTAGGAAGAGTGTGTACATATGCCGGTGCGGGCATATGTGTATAGTTTTTCAGCAAGGAACTACTTGGGCACTTCGGGACGGGACTCGAAACGAGTGAGGATATGTGTGGAAGATAGTAGTAGAGCTCCTACTATCTGAAGCACGGGATCCGTGCTCTAGTCGGAGAAAGTCACGAGGAATCCAAGGAGTTGAGCGTGAGCGTTGTTAGTGCGAGTTATTATGTGCTAATAACTCGTTGTAATATCTACCCAGAATAGCCATCACAAGGAGGAACGACTATAGTAAACCTACTAGTACAGGTGTGTACTTGATTTGCTTTGATGGGATGATCGTTGGGGTAGTGACGAAGGTTATAAATTAGTAGTCGTTGGAATAAAAAGGACGATTCTAGTATTAATCACTTGGAGTGATGATAAGGATGATGTTTGTTTCGGGTCAAGATGGATGATTGTGCTAGAATCATAGGCTTATAGAGCCGACTTTGATTTGAGGAAAAATCGTAGGGATTATTTGACGTAATTTCCCAACTTGCCTAAGAGGTTTAAATGTACGGATGACGTTTGTGGATCGGAGAGTTTTGGAGGGGTATGAGTCGAGACGTCGGATGCTGATTGAGTCATGCACAAAGTTTATTTTGAAAATAAATTGCATTAACTAATTCTTGTGTTTCCAATCCTTTTGTGGATTGTGTTTTAGAATTTTGAGAAATGTTTAGCACACACACAAGATTTCGAAGTATGGTTTTGAAAGTGCATGAAACCGTTTTATCACGGGAGTTGCAAACTTTGTTAGAATTTGTCTCATTTCGTTATTTTCCAACGGTTCTTTCGGGTAAGATGATATCCGTGTTTTGTTGGTGTTTAAAATGTTGGGCAAGTGACTACGACTTGTAACTTTAACATTGGAACTCCTCCACATATGTTAGAGTTGAGACGGAAAGTTACATTCCACGATGTCTGTATAAAACTATTTGAGTGATTTGGGTAAAATGAGTTTTGTTTTACGGCATGTTGAGTCGTGTGGGTTTAATTTCACGAGGTGCATATCTTATTTGTTTATGTGACCATTTGGGGAAATCTTGGAAATCAATTTAAAGAACCCCACCTTTTGAGATTTTATGAGGTTTTAGTCGATATTTGCAAATGATGGAAACGGATTGATTTCTATCTTTATGTTTGAAACTTGCACGAGACCGTTGTGTTTTATCAAAAATATATTTGTAAACCGTTTCACCGTTTAGTATGACTAGCCGACGCGCGTAAAAATTTGTTGGTGAACCCTGTTCCACGACATCTTATGTTTAAAAAGAGAAATTTTGGGGTCAAGTGTCGTGGAACTGATTTTGAAATTATGTGCACACTTTTGTCGCACCCGGTGTAAGGTCGAGCGGTTACTTTGAGTACGTGTCATGAGTTAATCCATACTAGAACCGTGACGGTCCATTTTTTTTAAGAAATTATTCATTACGCTTTGTGTTTTGTAAGTAAACTGAACGGAAATGGAATGATTTTCAGCATGATTTTACTGTGTGAGATGAGCGTGTCCATTTTTGCGTAACTACCGACCTGGTAATAGTAGTTTTATTGCATACGGTCTTTTTGAAATGAAAAATTTTGACGTTGAAAATATTTTGTAAATGATTTTGTAAACCATTTGGGAAATGCGCTTTTAAATGTTATGTGTCATTTTGAGAATTTTAAGGGTGTGAGTCCTTTTGGAAAACTCTTTTGTTTAACCCGTGTTGAGTATTTTCATGTTTGGGTTAGTGAGTCATTCCGGGATAGGAATGTTGTTGGTAGACTGTTTTGCATTGGATCCTTGGGCACGTTAGTCAGTCGTTGATAATGGTCGGTTGGGTATCTCGGGGTGGGACCCCGGTATTCATGTGTTATTACCTTGGCTTTCCAGTAGGCACTCGAAGGATATAGTCTTGGGCACTTACCTGGGAGGTAGTTCCGATGTGCCGGGCCTTGAGGCGTTACCTGGGAGGTAGACGTTAAGGTGTATCTTGATACGGTGTAACTAGGCTTCGTAGAGCGAGTGTGGAGGATAAGTAGACGGTGGAAGGTTGGGTATTCCACGCGTATTGGTACTGTAGGCCGAATAGTATCGGTTAAGGGAAGGATTCCCTTTGTAATTAAGAGAATAAATGCGCAGTAACCTTTTTGAAGTAAGTAGTATATTTAGGTGTCAACTTTTGGGCTTGAGGCCAAACACCTTTAGTGTAATCGGAGATTTGTAGCTGATTTTAAATAATTATGGTGATGGTAGTAGTAACCCTGAGATGCTTAATTGTGATGAATGGTTATGGTGGAATGACCTTCGTGGATGATTATAAGTTTACTGGTTTGATGACCCGTGTGAAATAAATTTTGGGAGTCTATTAGAACTCGTGGAAGTTAATCGGCAGTAATGGTAGGAATGATCGGATTCGAGTATCCTATAAGGTATATTGGTGAGCACCTTTAGAATGGTTAGAGCTTGAAAGTTGAATCGGGATGTATGGAACATCTAAGGTTGGGAGGCAATCGAAGTCGTTTGACTAGGAATGAATCCAGTTGTTGGAGTGTTCTTCCGATCGTATTTTCAGTGTCCTTGAAGGAGTTTTGTTAGTAAGAAAAGTATTCGAGAATTTCTAGACGGGGTGAGAAATTTAGATTCTAGTTGAGGAAGTCCAGTGGCCGCACCGAAGGGGTTCGAGTGGACGTGGGAACCCGAAGCGGAGAGGCGCGAGAACTATTCCGAGTTATTCGCCGGTCTAGACTTCGAGGACGAAGTCTAATCCAAGTGGGGGAGAGTTGTAAAGCCCGTATCCCGGTATGTAATTTCTTTGTTTTAATTCTTTTTTTTAAAGTTTTATTTAACGTGGTTTCCGTTAGCGGGGTTAGACGAATTGGACCTAATCGTTAAATATGTCGGGACTTTGGTTAGATTGCGAGGAGAAATTAAGTGAGGGACCAAAATTGTTCAAAGGCCAATACTTTGCATGGATCGGCCCATGCAAAGTCCAAAAAACTGAAACCCATATTTGTTTTTGATGTTGGTGTCGTGTCTTAGCAAGCAAGCAAAGAAAGGAGAGAAAACCCTACGGCTTCCCCCCCCCCCCCTTCCCTTTTGTTGTCGTCGGCCGGAGAAAAAAAGTGTTGGTTCCCGTTTTGTTTAAATAAGATTATCAGATCTATTAGTTCAAGTTTGAGTTTGATGCGGAAGCGTATTTGAAGAACTAACTGATATGATTGATAGATTTAGAACACAATATAAATAAACAGTGAACAAGAAATAATATCCCAAAGTTTACTGAATATATATATTAAGAACAGATTCAAGAACAGTGAGTAAGCAAAGCTTTTAAAACAGATATGACTCTCAAAGTGTTTAAAGCTATGTGTTCTTGTGATGTTTTTCTCTCTTGATCTCTGGTTTCGATTGTTCGATTTATATATTGATCGATCGATAGGAAGAACTCAACATGAGTCTTCCTTATATACTACTCTAAGGGGACCATAAAGCATAAGCTACTATTCACAAAGGACGGTATGAATAGTTGGACGGATGGCATGAACAGTTTGGACATGCTGTATTGTATTTAATGCAGCAGACGTCTATTATGTACTAAGCCCTATTGAATCCAATCAGAGTTTGACACGTTGTAGTTGGACAGGGCATGCTACCATGCAAGTTGATGAACAGGTCCTGTAATAGTAGCAAGATATTATAAATATCTTCAAGTCTTATAGAGAGGACCACAGAGGCTCTGTAAAGAGTTACAGAGGTTCTGCGGTCTGGTCCTTTGTAGAGCAGTCTTCTCCGGATTCCGAGTCATTGGTCTTCTTTGCGCGTATGACAGAGCTTCTGTAGGGCGCCTCTTTAGCTTCTGTAGCTTCTTGACCTTGATCTCTCTGTAAGTCCGGCAGAGCCTCTGTAAGAGGCTTTCTTCACTTGGCCTATTTTTCACTACTTCTAAATACTTCTATGATTAGGAAGATTGAAGCTAACAATCTCCCCCTTAGTAGTGAAAAATAAAAAATTGAACTTGAGTTTAGTTAGGCTAAGTTAGATAAGACAGAGGTTAAACAATACCTCGAAGGTTCTTTCATTTAGAAATATGCAGAGGCATTTTACATTTGAGTACAATGAAAGATAGACTTTGACTTGGTTTGCAGAGATTTGAGGTTTGAGAATCAGATTTTGGCATCTTTGAATTCGTTGTAGCTTCTGTTGTCTCTTCCGATTCTTCTGATCTCTTTGTAGAAACTGATGCAGAGTTCTCTTAGGCGGATTGTGGCATCAATCTCTCTGATGAAAGTATCTGCAGCATCTTTATCCATTTTCTCTGTACCTCTGTATTTTACAAGGCTTGCTCTGAACTTGTTCAGAGTACCAGTTGCGTACTTCTGACAGTCCATGCACACAAACAGTTTGACTTCGCCTTGTGGGTTTTGAAATACTAACCCGAATTTTGGTTCTGTAATGATAGAGTTGGGCACGGCGTCAGGTGGGCAGCGATCTTCTGGTGGTCGTAAATTCAGATGTTTGAGACCAAGATCCTTTCCTAGTTGAAAATCTATCATACTGTAGATCAGAAGTTTTTCCCTCATTTCTTTTCTCAGCACTTGATAGGCTCTGGTGTTTGGCTCTGTGTTATAGTTGTCCTTTGTCCATTGCAGAAGTTCAGGTAGATCATAGGGATTCAGATTCCTTATGTCAGCATCAGCGAAGGTGGTTTCTGAATTATTTACCCTTTTGACTCTGTAAAGATTGTACCTGACTCTTGGATTGGTTCTTGTGAAGGAGAAACTGCAGAAGATTACCTTTTTGATCTTGTGGATAGAGAAGATTTCTGCTTTGGTTCTTGGCTTTGTTCTGCTGAAGATGTTCTCAAATTCTTCTCTGATCCTTGGATCTGTCACATGATCTGTTGGGTGATTGGTCTGAAAGGTTTGTTTGTAGAGGTATTTGTATACCACTTCTTCCATCTCTTTATGTGTTGGACCAGGTTGTGGTAGTTGTCTTCTGAGACTATCCATCTGTTGAACAACTTCTGCAGCTCTACCTGTTAGTGGAATGTCTGACAGAGGCTTCAATCCATATGCCCAGTACTCTTCTTCAGGTTTTGGAGTTTGGAAGGCATCAAAAGCGCTCTTCATCAATTTCTCTATAGGTTTGGGCAATGATTTTTTCTTTGGTTCTTCTGTCAGTATTCCTTTGCCCTTGTCTTTGACTTTTGGTGGGTTAGAACTTGTTTCTTCTGTAGGTTTGGAGGTTGGTGCTTCTGTTGGCTTGATGGGGTTGCCTCTGTTGGTTTTGACACTTGTGTTTGAGAGGACTTTTGTGGCGTTGGTTCTGTTGGCTTTCTTTGCTCTGTAACCTCTGTTGGAGGTTCTTTGGTGACTTCTTCTGTAAGCTCGGTTTCTGTGGATTGAGATATGTCGAATCTTCTTGCCATTCTGAAAGCTAATGTGAACTTGTGCCATTCGATCAGTCATTGTATTGTGCATCTTTCTCAGAATAGAAGAATCAGAGGTCGTTGCTCTTTTTGGTTTGGTGGCAATCGACTTTCTTCTTGGTATGGTTGGGGGTTTTTCTGTTGATTTTTTTGAAGGACTTTCTTCCAAAATGTTTACCACAGGGGTGGTTGTTGCCTCTGTGGTTTGCTGATCAGCTTCTGGAATATTTGTTTCTTCAGGACTTAATTCCACAGAAATGGGTGTTGTCTCCGTGGTCTGTTGATTTTGTTGTTGATCTTGGGTTTGTTCTGGAGGAGCTTGACTGATTGGTTCTGCTGCGATTGGTGGAGCTTGTATTCCTCTGCTCGTAGCTTTCTCCCTTTTATTCTCCCCCTCAGGATTATCTGATGGACCAGGATGGTCATCATCAGAATCATCCTGACTTTTATCAGAAGTACCCTCTGCTCTGCAGGAAGCTTTGGGTTTCTTTGGTAGTTCTGCTCCTGCTGCCATCAACTTCACACATACATCATCACAGAGGCCGAATAGAGTTGCAAGCTCTGCTTCTGTGTTGAAGCGCATTTTGTCGACACTTTTTCTGAACTCTTTAACGTAGTTGGCATTTGCAGTAGTGAAGGAAACAATGACTTCTGTGACCTGGTTTATGACATTCTGGCCGAGCTCTGTTAGCTGTGCTCTGGTCATGTAGTCTTTAGGCTGCATCAGTATTGTGTTACGCATTGCTTCTGCTTGAACGTTTTGCAGAGCCTTCTGTAGATCTGCGGGTGTGATGCTCTGTGATTTGTTGGATTGCTTGTTCATTTGTTCAAGGAAATGTTTGACTGATTCCTTGAATGCAGAAGTTGCGGCTATTCCAAAATCTTTAGCAGCAGAAGTGGCTGTATATGTTGCAGTTGTTTGCGCAGAAGATTTCATCTCTTTGATGGCTGTTTTCACCTCTGGGGACAGATTGTCCATTTTGGTGTTCAGATTCAGTAAGGTCGTTGATGTTTTCTCTGCAAAAGATGTGAAAGAGGTTTGCAACTCTTTCATGGTTTGGTTCACAGAGGTGACAAGGGTTTGGAACTCATCCCTTGATACTTGTGTCCCTGGTGTAACCTCTGGAGGAACACATTCGTCTCCAGAGTAAGTCCCTGTTCCTGGGACACCTTCGTTCACCCTTGTTTGTATGTTGGGGGTGGAAGGATTTCCATCTGATCTTTGAGAAGAAACCTGAGTTTCAATCTCTACAGAAGTTCTGTGAAGAACAGTGTCCAATCCCACTCCAGAGGTGGGTGTCGGAATGTTCTTCTGTTGACTCAGAGACTTGTCTAGAGTCTCTTTGTCTTTGTGCTCACTACTTCTCTCTGAAAGAAGTGTTGGCCCTAGTTGTGTGTGTGTGGCAGAGGAAACGAATTCCTCTGTAGGGTGTTCTGTTGTGATCTGGGGCGATGGATCACGAACTATAGGTGAGTCTCTCTGAGGAGACTCCCTAGGAATGGATTCCCCGGTTTCTGTGGGCGCAGAAGTCGAAAGAGTGACTTCTGGCTGGTTGGGTTGGGTTTGGATCGAGCTGTGCTGCTCTATTTCAATAACTCCTTCTGCAGCTAGACCTGCAGAGTTAGATGTGTGGGTTGCACTAGGAAGGGGTGAGGGATGTGTGCCTTCTTCATCTTCGGCATCTTTTTCTTTTTTATTTTCTTTTCCTCCAGATGTTTCTATTGAAGTTCCTTGCTCTGTGCGTAAGAAGTCATACATTTGATGAGATCCGTATAATCTCATGACATGTGGATGATAGAGACCTTTTCGTATCCAGACAGCTTCTTCTTCATCTGAATCTGTCTTTGAGATCTCCTCTCTTGTCTCCCATGTTCTGAATCCCTCTTCTTGTGCAACTTTTGTCTCTTTTCCTTTCTCTAAAGCCTCTGTTACTTCATCTTTATTCCACTCAGCTTCTGTTTGTTCTCTTTCTTCTGAAGCTGGGCTTGGACTCCTTCTGTGGACGTCCAATCCTTGTTGAATGAAAGGGTTCTATAAAATAACAGGTGTCTCAGCTGATTGATCTCTGGGTGTTTGATCATCTTCTTGCAGATGTGTGTCAATGCCAGAAATAGAGAAGTATTGTTCTTCTGGGGAGTGGTGGTCGAGAGGTTGTGTCGTCCACCCTGCTGTATTTAAAGTGTTGGCAATGTCGGGGTTCTGTAGGAAATTGTTAATGTTTCCTTGGTGAGCAAATCGATCTGGGGATTGATGGGGCGATTGATATCCCTCTTCTGTCATTTCTACTTCTGCATCTTCTTCTTCTGCGATTGCTTCCTCTTCTATGGTAACCAATTTTTCAAGTGATTTGCCATGCTTCTTTTTGGTTTTCCTCCTCTTAGGTTTTGGTGCCCCTTCCTCTGGGGTTTTTGATTTTCTTTTCTTCTGTTTTGGAGAAGAGGGAGGAGCAGAGGACCCAATTTCTGTGGCATGAGGAGGTGAAGGTTGATCTTCTGCAGCACTTATAGAGGTGCCTTCTGCAGTTTTCCTCTTCTTTGATTTTGGAGTAGAGGCAGAAGATTTCGAAGAGGACTTGTTTCCCATGAGCTCTGCACGTTTGGCTATGAAGCTAAGTTGAATACCCATGTGTTTTACTAATTTGTTATCTTTTTCTTTTTGAGTGGAAAAAGGTTCTGCAATCATTGTTCCTAGGGGGACACCTAAACGCGGGGGTGTCATAGGACTCGGTTTAGGAGTTCTATGATCGCGTATATACTCTTTCTTAAGGGTTTTATTCGAGGCATACTTCAGAAGTTTCTTTGACAGAGGTCTGCAGTGTGTGTAACCATCTACATGATCAGTGGGGATATTTTTGCTCATTGGGAACTGTTTGGGAATTGGCCCTTCCATTGGCCATTTCTGTATCAGCAACAGAGGTTCGAACAAGACTCCCAGTATTCGTTGGAATTGCAGATATGGTAGAAACATAGGATCATTCTCTTTGACCCTTCTGGTGTTGTTCTTTCTGTCGATGGTGTTGATGATCTCTTGCATCATTATGGTCGCGTAATCCAGTGGGAGATCATAGTAAACCCCATACATGATGGTTAATATCTAATGTGAGCTCTGGTCAATACTGCCTATCTTCCCTGTCAGGCATCTGTTAAGAATTGAGAACAAGGTGTTCCACAGAGGTGGTAATCTGCCTCTGCGGAAGTCATTTCTCTTCCTTAGTAGGGTGTTGTACCCAAGCATTTCTAGGAAACGACAGATCTCCTCGTCTGTTGGTTGCTCTGCATACTTCTTCAATCCAAGAAGACCCCTTGTTGGTAGGTTGAATTCAAGTGAGAACATTGTTCTATTGAACTTGATTTCCAGATGCTCAGATTTGTCAGGTTTTGAAATGTACCCTTTGATAAGAGAATCATCTTTATCAAATCGGCAACTTTGCCAAAACTGGTTCAAATATCTAACTGGAATTTTCTTTGGGGTTATTGAGAGTAAAGGGAAGAGGATGTGATTTTCCATTATGTTTAGAAGAATGGCATGGGCTTCGCCGAAAGCAGTGGGTGAGGGAACCAAATAGCAATTGTTGGATTTGATTGGTAGTACCTTTTCGAAATGATCCTTTGCTATGAAGTTTTGAAGATGTGTTGTTGGAGCAAAGTCTGCTGAATCGCCGGAATCTTCTAGTTCAATGTTTTGGGCAGGGTTGGGGTTTTCTGAATGTTCAGATTGAGCCGGTGAATGTTCTGGTGAGGTCGTCAGAGATTGTGCAGGGGAGATAGCTTGAGAAGATGAAGCCATTTGGTACTGAGAATAAGAAACTTGCAGGTTTTTGCAGGGTTTCGCCGGAGAAGAATGAGAGTTTGTAAAAAGTTTATGAGAGGGTAAGCTTGGTTTTTATAGGAGGGTAAAACGGTAGAATTCGAAGGAGTAAAATATATGGCAATGGATTAAGATTTGGAATCCGTACTCAAGTTAGAACGACGGGTTCAACTTTCCACAGAAAACGTTCCATGTACGCCCAATGAAAATGGGACACGTAGGCCATGTCAGAGGATGACAGGACGTCGTGCGCGGCCCATTAATGCTAGGCGCGTGGGGTTATTCGTAGCCACATATAATTAACTCTCAGTAAATGTAACCGTTATTACTACAGAAATGCCCAAGTAACAGATTGACAGAACTTCTGTAGTTTACAGAAGCTCTGTGATCTTGAAAATCTTTGTTGTTATCATGACTTCTGTGGGGTTCTTCTTTAACCAAAACATTTGTAAAGGCATTGGAGAGGATCAAATAGGATTTTTAGTTAAGAGTTTTTACTCGCAGAGGTTTTGTGGCACTGTTGGAACTTGCAGAAGCTCTGTGAAGGCCAGTAGAAGCTCTGTGAAGGCCAGTAGAAGCTCTATGAGGGAAAAAATCTCATAACAAAAATTCTATTAACTTTTCTGATCTTCCAATTTTTGATCTGTTTTAAGAGATGTTTTTCGAACATATTTGAAAGTTGGTGTCCGAAATAATTGTTATGGAAAAAGTTTTGTTCGAGAAGGTCATGTTGAGTCTGTTTGGTTTCCGAGATAACATTGCAAAAGATCGATAGAGGTTAAATTTGCGATCTCAGAGCATATTTCTTGCAGAGCTTCTGTTGAGCTCAGCAGAAGCTCTATGATCTTAAATTTCTCATAACTTAAATTTTATGAATCTTTTTGATCTTTTGAGTTTTGAAATGTTATTCACAGTATATTTAGGACATATTTGACAATTTGTGTCCTAGAAAACTGTTTTCAAAAACCTAAAAGTACGAGATACCAACCTTTTGTTCTTCTAGTTCGGCGAGTGTTATTTCTTATGTCGCATTCTTAGCTCCCCCTTGACTTATAAATCTTTGTAGATTCAGCAAGGTCTCCTTTTTCGCTCCCCCTTGATCTATCAACATCTGTAGATCAAGTAATTTCCTTTTGCTCCCCCTTGACCTATGCTTGGATAAAAAATGATAAGTTTTGCATAGAACATAGGTCATGATTTCCAGAGGTTCTGTAGGAGTCGTCAGAGGTTCTGAGTAGACTTACAGAAGCTCTGTGATTTTAAGATTGAGAACTTACATACAGAAATAAATTAATTTAAAGCAAAAATAATGGAAATTTATACATATTTACAGAAGTTAAAGCTATACTTACAGAGGATTTTTACGTCATATTGATCATTCCTAACTTACCCACCAAGAAATTGAATCTTTTCTCGTCTAAAGCTTTGGTGAATAAGTCCGCGAGTTTGTATTCTGTGGGCACGAAATGCATCTCTATTGTACCGTATTCAACATGATGTTTCAAGAAATGGTACCTTATATCGATATGCTTGGTTTTTGAGTGTTGCACAGGATTGGCAGAGATAGCAATGGCACTCTTGGAATCACAGAAGATGGGTATTTTGAATAGGATGTGGCCGTAGTCTTTTAGCTGAGTTTTCATCCATAGAACCTGAGAACAACAGCTAGCAGCAGCAACGTATTCAGCTTCTGCAGTGGATGTTGAGACACAATTTTGCTTCTTAGAGGTCCAACTGACTAGTTTACCACATAGGAATTGACAACTTCCAGAGGTACTCTTTCTGTCGAGCATGCATCCTCCATAGTCTGAATCTGTATAAGCCTTAAGACTAAAACCAGAGTTTTGTGGATACCAGAGACCAAGATTTTTGGTCCCCTTTAGATATCTAAAGATTCTCTTAACGGCATCATAATGTGATTTCTTTGGATTAGCTTGATAACGTGCACAAAGACATGTGGCATGCATAATGTCAGGTCTGCTTGCAGTTAAGTATAACAGAGATCCAATCATGCCTCTGTAGAGAGTGCATTCTACAGAGATGCCATCTGGATCTAAGGATAACTTATTTCCAGTGGCCATTGGAGTTTTCATTGCAGAGGTATCAGAGAGGCTATATTTGAAGAGAATGTCAGAGACATATTTGGCCTGATTTATAAAAATTCCCTCTGATGATTGTTTGACTTGGAGTCCGAGGAAGAATGTTAATTCTCCCATCATACTCATTTCAAGCTCACTCTGCATGAGTTTTTTCAAAACTTTTGCACTCTTCTGTATTAGAAGACCCATAAATTATGTCGTCCACATAGATTTGTACAAGCATTATTTCACTGTTTTTACGTTTATAGAATAAGGTAGTATTTGTTGTACCTCTGTCGTATCCATTGACTAGAAGAAAGGTAGAAAGTCATTCGTACCATGCTCTTGGAGTCTGTTTCAGTCCATACAGAGCCTTTTCAAGGTAGTATACATGCCTTGGGAACTTTGAGCTTTCAAATCCTGGTGGCTGATTTACGTAAACCTCTTCTTGGATTTCACCGTTGAGAAAAGCTGATTTTACGTCCATCTGATAGACTTTAAAACCTCTGTGAGCTGCGAAGGCTAAGAATATTCTTATTGCTTCGAGCCGTGCAACAGGAGCAAAAGTCTCATCGTAATCTATGCCTTCTTCTTATCTATAACCCTTGGCTACCAATCGTGCTTTGTTTCTGATGACCACTCCATCTTCATCCTTCTTATTTCTGTAGACCCACTTAGTCCCAATGGCATGTTTCCCTCGTGGCAGAGGTACTAAAGTCCATACTCTGTTACGCTCAAACTGCAGAAGTTTTTCTTGCATGGCGTCTACCCAGTTTGGGTCGTCTAGGGCTTCAGAAATCTTCTTTGGTTTTATCACACTAATAAAGTTAGTAAAGAAACAAAAATTAGCAGTGGCAGACCTGGTTTTTACTGAGTCAGAATGTTCTCCGATTATTTGGCTTGGAGGATGGCTTTTTGTCCACTGAGTGGTGCGTGGAAGATGGTCATCAATGTCATCGAACCTTTCTTCATAAGCTTTTTGTTCTTCTTCTTCTTGTATAGCCTCTGTAGTAGTGTGTGCCTTTGTAGTTGATCCTACAGTTTCTGGAATGATTGGTATGAGTGGTGATGGAGTTTGTTCCTCTGAGGACGTATAGTCTTGGTCCTCAATTTCCTCTGTAATTGATTCTTCTGTGGATTGTGGAGTTTGTTTTTCAGCAGCTTCTGTGGTCGTTTTTCTTGATGTTTCATCTTCTGCATTTTCTTCTTCAGCATTTGCATCTGTAGTATTTATAGAAGAAGATGAAGCATTATTTGGACCAGTTAGAGTCATACATGTAGGATTTTGTCCAATAGAGGATGGTTCTTCAGAAACTCTGATGGTTCCAACAGAAGGATCAATGTTATCGTGGAACATCACTAAAAATAGAAGATTCAAGTTTTCTTTCGTTTGCGAGATGCCAGAGGTTTCCCTTTTAAGTTCGAGTTCTGAACTGATTTGCTCAGAAGTCATTTGGAATGAATCATCAAAAGAAACATTGATACTTTCTACGATTTTGAGAGATCTTGTAAGGAATACTCTGTAGGCTTTGGAAGTGGCAGAGTATCCAATGAATTTTCCTTCGTCAGCTTTTACCTCAAACTTTCCTCTGGAATCTCTGTCGTTTAAAACAAAGCATTTACATCCAAATACATGGAGAAACTTAATGTTTGGCCTTCTTTTATTGATCAGTTCGTAAGGAGTCTTGATGTGTCTTTTCACAATGGTTGACCGATTCTGTGTGTAACAAGCGGTAGAAATCGCTTCTGCCCAAAAGTTCACTGATAATCCGCATGCTGATAGCATAGTTCTTGCGGCCTCCACGAGCGTTCGATTCTTCCATTCGACTACGCCGTTCTGCTGTGGAGTTCGTGCTGCAGAGAAGTTCTGTGATATTCCTTCTGTAGAAAGATAGGCTTCAATGGCAGAGTTTTTAAATTCTGTGCCATTGTCACTTCTTAACTTCTGTATTCTGCATTCATTAAGAACTTGGATTCTTTTCATTAGATTAATCAAGATGATTGGAACATCCGATTTCTTTCGAATAAATTCAACCCATGTGAAGCGCGAATACTCATCAATTAAGACAAGTATATATTTCTTGCCACCTAGGCTCTGTATGGCAATGGGACCGCAGAGGTCGACATGAAGCATGTACAGAGGCCTAGTGCAAGACACATCTGTTTTGCCTCTGTGGGAAGCTCTTCTGAGTTTTCCCATTTCACAGGCAGAACACAAGTGATCCTTGTTAAATTTAACATTAGGCAAACCTTTAACTAGATCAAGTTTGACCAATTTATCCAAGGTGTGAAAGTTAAAGTGACAGAACCTGTTATGCCATAACCAGACTTCTTTACTTTCGCAAGCTACAAGACAAACTTTGTCCTTGGTTTTTGAACAGAAGTTCATCAGATACAGATCACCTTTTCTTTCGGCTCACAGAAGTTCCATTCCTGTGTCTTCACTTTGCATAGAGCAGAAAGTCCTTTTGAACAAGACATCAAATCCCGTTTCACAGAGTTGACTTACACTGAGTAGGTTGTGTTTAAGGCCATTCACATATGCAACTTTGTATACAGAGACGTTTTCCTTCTGTATGACTCCATAGCCTTTGATGTGTCCCTTCTTGTTGTCTCCAAAAGTTACAGATCCACCATCGTGTGTTTCTTTGTACGTGGATAGTAAACTTCTGTCGCCAGTCATGTGCCTTGAGCATCCGGAGTCAAGATACCAAATTGGCACATATCGCTTCTGTAAGACAATCACAGAGACTTAGGTACCCATATCCATATGGGTCCAATATTGTTAGAATTTCTCAAGTTTGCCTTAGCATTCTTGAAATACATTTTATCTTTTGTAGAAGGATCAGATTGTTTCTCTCTAGGTTTTGACTTTGGAGTTTGAATTTTAGTGGAGAGTAAGCAATCTGGACTTGAGAAGTGATTTTTCAATTTGAACATAAGATCAAAACAATGACAGTATTTAATATGAGACGTGATTTGTTTGAACTTTTCATTGAATTTTTTGAACTGAGTCACAGAGGCATTACATTCGTTCTTAACATTAGATTTCCTATTACAAGAAGATCTATGAATACTAGAATGTTGTTTGCAAAAGTCTTGTTTAGGTCCTGCCTTCTGTGAGTCTCTTCTGTGGTGAACGTCTGTCTTCACTGTCACAAAGGAAATATATTTGTTAGCTTCAGGCATTAAAGGTTTTGAAAATTTTGAGCTTTTAGGTTTTTATAGGCCTTTTTAAGATTATTAAGCTCTGTAGAGGTTTTGACTTGTATACACATTTTGAGAAAATCTGGACAAATAGGTATCTCTGTGATTTTCTCCTTTGGAGAAATTGTTCTGTTAAGAACCTCAGAGGAGAATTTAACATCCGCTGTGTCATAGTGAACTATCCCTGATTTAGAATCAGTCTCTGAGTCGTCAGAGGTTGAATCGTCCTCATATACAGAGGTTGAGTCATCTCTTTCGATAGAGGCTGGATTTTCTGAGCATGTATCGTACGAGCTTTCTTCCTCTGTAGAATAATTTTGATAGATGACAGAGGTTTTTGATGAGATCTCTTCAGCGAGAATTTGATCTATAAAAGATGTACAAAGATTTTTTAAAACATTTGATTTCAAAACTTCCAAAATTTCTTTTTCAATTGATCTTTTAAATTTTTCTTCTGAAAAGATGGGTTTAAACTCAGGAGCTTTTGCAGATAATTTCTTTTCGATATTTATCATACAGACAAAAGCGACATGTGTTTGAGTTTCTGGTTTACCAAACTTAAAGATACCAATCTGATCTTGTGTTTTCAGATATTTCTTTGGTTTGATTCCTCTATTGACAGAGGTTGAAGATGATGAATCTGTGTTTTCAAACCACACATTGATCATCTTCGTATGTTTCCTTAAGTGAGGTTCTTCAGAGATTTTAACCCTTTTACTTACAGAGAGTAAGTTTGGAAAAATTGGTTTATTTGTTTTTCCTATCACAAATAGAGAAGACAGAGGTTTAAGTCTTTTACCTTCAACACCTAGAGTAATATCATCGTACCCTATACCTCGTCTTCCTATTTGTGAGTTTACTTTCTCATACACCTTTTGTGCATCTTTATAGTTTCTAAGTAAAACCTCTCTTCTGAGTAGATCTTGCCAAAGTACCTCTCTCTCTTTTTGAAAGTATTCTTTGAGAGCTCTTATGTCAGTTGTTTCACTCCTAGAAACTGAAAGCTCTTTAGTTTTGACTTTTAAAGCAGAGGTTAATTCAGAAATTTTCCTTTTTAAAGGATCTACATTTTTGCTCCAATATTTCTCTACTCTTTCCTTTTCTTCAAAAATTTTGGCTTTTTCTTGAGTGAGAAGCCTTACTTCTCTCTCATTAAAGGTGAGTCTTTTCTGAATGCTTTCATTTATCTCTTTTAGTTCAATCAGTTCAATGTTAAGTCTAATTGAATCATTATCTACATATTTAATACAAGAGGTAGAGTTTGAAATGGATACCTCATTGTCAGTGCCCGAGTCGACTTCTGCCATGCCACAGAACAGGGCATTGGTGGTGAATTCATCATCAGAGGTAGAGTCTGACTCGAAGTCCTCCTTATTTGCTTCAGAATGCCCTTTGTTCGCCATTAAGGATTTTTGTGCATAATATTCAGCCTTCTTTCTGTAAAAAACTGAGTCCTTCTGTGGGCGATTTTGTCTACTTCTGCATTCTTTTGCGAAATGGCCTGGCTTGCCGCAATTGAAGCATCCTTGGGAGGTGTTTTCAGTTCGATCGTCGGACTTCTAATGGTCTCCACCTTTCCCAGTTCGGCATTCGTTTGCGTAATGACCAGGCTTACCACATTTGTAGCATTCTTGTGTGTGGCCTATCTTGTCATCTGACCTCTGTCGGTCATTTCCTCTGTAGTTTCTGTCGCTCGACCTCTGTCGGTCACTTCTGTAGTCTGACCTCTGTCGGTCACTTGATTCTTCTCTTCTTTCATTATCTCTTCTATCTCTCTGGTTGTCTCTGCTGTATCTGTCATTTCCAAAATTTCTTTGGTTACCTCTGAACTCTCTTGTCAATAGAGCCAATGATTTAGCTAATGATGCAAGAGTTATTTCTTCCTCTATCAGCTCGTCTTCTTCGCTATCAACCATTACTATCTTCTTCTTCTCCTTCTTCTTCTCCTCTGTTGCTCTTTCATTTCTTGGTCTCTCTGTAGCCTCTGTTGATTTACTAACCAATGCGTATGGTGCAATGGCTATTGTTTTAGCCTGTGCTATATGAGGCTCTTGTGCAGCTAGTGTTCCATAGAGATCAGAGAGTGTCCATGAGTCTAGATCTTGGTTTGTTTGTAAATACATAGACAGTTGAAGCCACTCATCATTCAGGCTCTTTAGAAACATGACGTTATTTTCTTCCGAGGTTCTGTGAATGCCAGACTTTCTGCATTTGTTTATGAGAGAGTTGAACCTGTCGTACGTTGTTTGCAGAGATTCTGTTGCAGAGGCTCTGAATGCATGATATTCATTTATGTACTGTGCCCTTCGGTTCTTATGTGTTTTAGCACCCCCTTCCAACTGTCATTCTAATTCTTTCCAAAGATCGTGCGCAGTTTTGCATGCATCTAAGGATTGAAAAAGCTCGTTGGGAATAGCCATTATCAGGATTCTTTTTGTTTTCTGTGCAACTTCATCTTCTGCCTTATCTTCATTTGACCATTCTTCTTTTGACTTTGGTTTTTGATGTTCAGGGATTTCAGGAGATTCAGCAGTAGCTGGTACTCGTGGTACTGCTATCATGGGAACGGGAGGAAGGTTGTAAAGATATTGTACTAGATTTTTTTCAGTACCCTCAAAGAAATGAACCATTCTTATTTTCCATTGAGGATATTCATCTCGTAGGAGAGTAGGAGGCTTGGTGAGTGAACCAGCAGTAAAGAAGTTATTTGTATTTGTCATTGTTAAGGTTCTGAAGAGATAGTATGAGTCTGATGATCTGGAAAGTTTTCTGGGTTTGAACAGTTCTCAGAGTACACTTTAATGGAGTTTTAACCTAAAGATGAGGAATAGGTAAAAAAAATGATGTCTATCACTAATCTTGTAAAAACGAGGATCACTTGATATTGAAAATCAAGCTTTGCTCTGATACCAATTGTTTGTTCCCGTTTTGTTTAAATAAGATTATCAGATCTATTAGTTCAAGTTTGAGTTTGATGCGGAAGCGTATTTGAAGAACTAACTGATATGATTGATAGATTTAGAACACAATATAAATAAACAGTGAACAGGAAATAATATCTCAAAGTTTACTGAATATATATATTAAGAACAGATTCAAGAACAGTGAGTAAGCAAAGCTTTTAAAACAGATATGACTCTCAAAGTGTTTAAAGCTATGTGTTCTTGTGATGTTTTTCTCTCTTGATCTCTGGTTTCGATTGTTCGATTTATATATTGATCGATCGATAGGAAGAACTCAACATGAGTCTTCCTTATATACTACTCTAAGGGGGCCATAAAGCATAAGCCACTATTCACAAAGGACGGTATGAATAGTTGGACGGATGGCATGAACAGTTTGGACATGATGTATTGTATTTAATGCAGCAGACGTCTATTATGTACTAAGCCCTATTGAATCCAATCAGAGTTTGACACGTTGTAGTTGGACAGGGCATGCTACCATGCAAGTTGATGAACAGGTCCTGTAACAGTAGCAAGATATTATAAATATCTTCAAGTCTTATAGAGAGGACCACAGAGGCTCTGTAAAGAGTTACAGAGGTTCTGCGGTCTGGTCCTTTGTAGAGCAGTCTTCTCCGGATTCCGAGTCATTGGTCTTCTTTGCGCGTATGACAGAGCTTCTGTAGGGAGCCTCTTTAGCTTCTGTAGCTTCTTGACCTTGATCTCTCGGAAAAGTAGAGGAAGAAGGTCGCGTCAAGGTAAGTGTTCCATTCGTTTTAATTAACGTTTTCTTCGTCGGAAAATGGTAAACCGCCACCACCACCGCCGCAGCCACGGCTGCCGGAGGTGGGACCGCCGCTGCACGCCGCCGGGTGACGGCAAGGGGGGTGCGTGTATGTGCGGGTGTGTGGTTGTGTGCGGGTGTGCGGGTGTGAGGTTGCGGGTGAGTCGGGATGGGCGGTGTTGAGAGGTTTCGCCGAGGGTGTTACCATAACCACCGTCGCCGCCGTCAGCCACCACCACCACCGGAGGCGGCAGTGGGTGGTGCATGGCTGTTGTCCAGCCTAGGTTAACCTTTATTCAGTAGCTAGTATGCCTTTCGGGTCTGTTTGGGTTAAGCTTTGACTTATTGGGTTTATAATCAATGTTGTCATTTTATGTGAAATTCACAGTTTCTGCCACTGTTTTGGGGAAGCCATAACTTTTTCTAGGGACATCGTATTGGGGTGAAATCGGTGCCAAAATCTCCCATTCTGAGTCTAGTAAGTTTTATATGTTTTACGGAAAAACCAGTTCGGACCATAGCTAGTGTCAAATTGCTGTTTTGTACTGAAAGTTCCTGTTTTTCACTGTGCTGCAAGTCGGTTTTGTAAAATCCATAGTAAATTGTAGAAAATCGTTAGAGCGCGTGCGATATGTCCCTGGAACCCTAAGACATGGGACTTTGTGATTATGGAAAAATGTTTCTGGATTTATCAGTTTATAAGGGGTTAAACAGGCCCCGAACAGACCTGTGTGTTGAGAGTAAAAACTGGAAAATGTATTTTATAATTTAGTAGTCGTGGCTTTGGGTTGGGGCGTCACTTTAACATTTGTTAACACTTACTTAGGTGGAAAAAGGTGAGCTGGTGTTGGCCGGTTCGTGTTGTTGTTGAGGACATAAGCTTTGCTTTTGAGGTGAGTTCTCTCACTAAATAGGATGGGAATTATATTTGTGTTACTATAGCTCGAGTGTGATAGTTATGATTCTTTACTGATATTATTGTGTTATGGGGTATATATAATTGTGTATATATATTGAACTGTGATTGATGTACTTCTTGATGGTTGTTCCAAGAAGTATATGTGTTTGTATAATAAGTTGCGATTATATCTTCTTGATGGTCGTTCCAAGGAGTATAAGGCTTATTGTTAATGGTGATATATTTTCTTGATGGTTGTTCCAAGAAGTATATGTGTTTGTATAATAAGTTGCGATTATATCTTCTTGATGGTCGTGCCAATGAGTATAAGGCTTATTGTTAATGGTGATATATTTTCTTGATGGTTGTTCCAAGAAGTATATGTGTTTGTATAATGAGTTGCGATTATATCTCTTGATGGTCGTTCCAAGAAGTATAGGGCTTATTATTAATCGTGATATATTTTCTTGATGGATGTTCCAAGAAAAATATGTGCTGGTATATTTGGTGTATTTGGTATATATAAATTTGGGTGCAAGACGTGATTGCATGGTATGAGTTGGTTGCGATAACTAGCTGTTTAAGGGTGATGCTGATATAATTGCGACCCTATTTATGGTTTGAATTCACTAAGCTTCGTGCTTACCCCTTCCCAATATCTTATGATTTCAGGTGCGAGTAGCAGTCGGGCATGACGGTACACACGGGCGCAAGGCGAAGACTGTTTAAGCTAAATTTTTATTAAATGGGGATTTAATTATATAACTTTTCCGCTGCTTAACTTTGTCTGACGGTTTAAATCAACGACGTTTATTTTTATTGTAATGGGATTTGTTAACTTGTAGTTGATTATAGTGAAATGCATTATTTTTGAAAAATTAAATTCCTTGTAATTTTTGGGACGTTACAAAAACAGAGTTATGACTAAAAGGTCATAATTCCAAAAATTTCCCACCTGTTGCATTACAATATAAAGTAACACCTTTCAGCCAAAACTCACATTTAATAAATTTCCCAATAAAGCTCAAACACCAAAATAATGGAAGGTAACTCTCCATCCAAACCTTAACATATGTGGAGGAGATCCAATGTTAAAGTCATAAATCGCGGTTACTTGTCCAAGACTCTAAACAACATTAAGATGTGGATATCACATTATCCGAAAGTAACGTTAGGCAATAACAAAGATAAAGGAAGTCTCGGAAGAGTTTGCCATCACTCGCGATAAAATAATTTCATGCATGTTTAAAATCATGGTTTAAAATCTTGTGTGTGCTAAACGTTTTCCCAAGATTTCTTAATACAATCCACATAACGATTTGAATCACAAGAAACACTTGATGCAATTTATTTAAAATAAACAAATAAATAAATTTTTGTGCATGAATTTAGTCGGCACTCAACGTCTCAAAGTCACACTCCTCCAATCCCTCTAGTCACACTATCGTCATCCGGAGGTTCAAACATCTTAAGGCAAAATTGAAAGTTACATCGGTTAACCTTACAATACTCCTTGAATTAAAGTCCATTCAATAAGCCGATGGTTCTAATCCGACCATCAATTTCGACCCAAAATGGTCCACTTAATGCGATCATCATGCTTACTGCCACTCCAAATGGCAAACGCTACAATCATCAACTTCTTCTAACGGTCACTCGCTTAGAAACGTATTCACTACCCCCAACGGTCATCACATCAGAGTCGTCCAAGTACTCACATGCAACTTGTAGGTTCACCATAACACTGACAAGGTGCAATTATGAACGTATCGTACATGATCATCCTTGCTACTCTAGACGTGATTCTCGTTTCTAAAGACTCCATCAATCTAAAAATATCCTATCTAAAAGTGCCTAATGATGAAATTTCACTCTCATTCACCTAAAAGAACGCTAGCTTGAGTCTAGGTATCCATAAATCAACACCTAAATCTCTCAAACTTAAGCTCTGATACCAACTTGTAACACCCTCAAAATTGGGAAGAGCAACTAATCAAAACTTTGATAAAATAATCAAATAAGGATAAGATTCCTTCTATAAACCATCCATGGAAATATCTCAATAATAAAAACATAATAACTTCCACAAGACAATATCCCTAGTCATACACCGAGACTACAAAAGGTCGGGTGTTACTCAACCTATTACAAAGTTTCTAATCCCAAAATGCGGAAGAGTTTAATAAGTCACTTACTTCTTGAGCACACAACTAGCTCTCCACTCTTCACAGTTTCACCAGAACTATTTCCAACCGGAACCTGTTGCACATGCCAACAAATAAAAAAGGTTAGGCTAACGCCTAGTGAGTTCAAGAGTTTTCATCATGATTAAAATAGTTCGTCAAACAAAAGAAGTACAATTAAAATCAAGTTTTTTCATAAAGGATTATGTTTAAGTATGTGAACAACCCATTTTCTAACACACACCAAAACCCACGTCGAAAGCTCTAAAATGAAACATTTCTCAAAAATGGATTTAAATCCAAAAACTCATTTAAGCATGAATAAATATTAAATTTCCAAATAAAGTATACTTGAATAAAACTCTATTATTCGAAACGCCCCAACAAGGAGGAGGAATAAAACACCACCAATAAAATCATGGAAGACATTCCATATACATATATTACGTTCCCTAAAACATGTGACCGACTCAACAACCCACGCAAAGCGTAAATATAAATAAAGTCCAATCCCATCATATATTTAGTCAAGTTATTTTCCACATAAGTCACGAACATATATATACATATACATATACCCAAATGACTCATCACAATAATCATGCATTTTCCATCAACACTAAAGTGCATATTTCCAAAGACCCCAATTTACACAATAAACCTTCAAAACATTTTTCTTTGATATATAATTATCAAATTACCCCAAAATCCTAATGTGAGGGTTTTATAAGATTTTCAAGGTTAAATGCTTCAAATAGTCAAAACTCACCAAATGACTCAACCATAGATAATTTTCATATAAAACACATAATTACTTGAAAATGGACATTTTTGGCATGTACAACGTTTTCACAAAGCAACTTGAACTCACCTTGCGATAGGCTAAATCTAGATTTCCCCAACTTGAGCACTCTTGAAGAAACTTGAATCCTCAAGAAAAACTTCCAAAACCTATATCCACGAGCTTCCAACCATAATTTTCATATCCAAACGCTTTTAATCATTCACCCAAACGTATTACTTCAAAATCTCTATTTTGACCCAAAACCCCAATTTGACCTAACTTTTCTCAAAATCATCCAAACCGAAATTGGAGAAATAAAACACTAGGAAGTCAACAATGGAGCATTTACAACTCATAATAAAGTTTAGAAACTAGGAGGATGAGCTTACCACTTGGGTTTTGATGAAAACCTAGAGAAACCTAATTTTCTTGAAGATGAAGGTGATGATGATGAAATCTTGATCTTTTCTTCCACTCCACCACCAAATACCCTTGGATCCTCCCAAAAGTAACAATATATCCTTAAATATCTCTCAAAAACGTAACCATAGCGACTTGAATCAACAAAATCGGAGTTGAAATGAGAGAGATATGAAGAAATAAAGTTTGGGGCTGAAAATCGCGTTTTATGCACTCTGTCACCCGCGTGCGATTGTGACAGTGTCACAATCGCGGGCACTATAGCACAGATTGTACCGAAAATTGTTTTGGCCATAAATGTTTCGTTTTAGCTCCGATTTCGCTCCGGAAAGAACCGTTGGACTCGTATTTGAGTTCTCCATACAAAATGACCATAAAATCTAGGATTCAATCAAAAATCCTATTTTTCATATTTATCTTAAAAGATCGATACCTTCCAAAGATCGGGGTGTTACACGATAAACGTATCAAGAAGCTGTAGAGTTGTGCGATAAAGATTAACTCTCTTACAATCATAGTCAACTCCTATCTACAACTGCATATCTTAAACTTATATGGATTCTGTGGATCCTACCCAAGGCGTAATTCCAAAGTGATTGAGGGGTGAGGGTGTTACATTATAGAGTGGGGGAGGTAGCTCAAAGGGTTGAGCAATCTGTAACAACCCATCCCAAACATATATCATATAATACAATTTACATCTCTTGTATAAGATAACAAAAATGTATATTATATCACATAAGGTCTAAAAGTCCCAAAAACTGTACATTACATATAGTACAAACTTTTCGCTAATATATTACAATACAATCCACAAAAACTATCCATACAGAACGATTCAGGAAAACTTCCTAATTACAAACAGCCTTCGAAAGCACTTTACATCTTATCCTTGTCTTTTCCTTTAAATGTTCCTTGACCTGGAATACATATTTTTGAAAACAAAATGAGGGTTAGACCAACTGGTCTAAGTGAGAAAATCCCTGTCAGCTTAGTAATCATTTTGTAAAAACAATGATATATAACAAGTATCACAATACCACTCATGACTTTTATGCATTGTGTACAAATCTTTCACATGGCCATATTAGTTGGTTGCGCTAAACCAACTAATCAATTTACTCTGTTGTACTAAAATACAACCAACTCCGTTGTCCCTCCGTACAACCAAACTCCACATGCCCTAAGTCCGGCCAACGTGCAATCGTGTAGTGTAATCCTTATATAAATACAACATACATCTCAATATATCATATTTCAATCATATGCACACCATCACACTACCTACCACATATTTGTCCAGTATATATGTATTCCAGTTTGAAAATGATTAAAGTAAAACTCACCTGAAAGAAATAACGCAATTATCACATTCTTTTGAAAATCACGGGGATTTTACTTTTCAACAAACTCCACTGAATCTGATTACACAAAATACATATATCTATTTACCACATGAATTCAATGACATGCTAAGAATCCTAAATAAGCCTATCATACCCTTACCTAGAAAACACTCACAAACATCCATCTTCGGCGACTTAGCACGCGGGTCCCACTAACTCACCCGGAAACCCGTCCGAGAATTACAACTATCCGGATACAATTGTACCCGAAAAACTAATCTAATCCGGGAAAACTATCTGGACAACACCCAGAAAATCCCATGAATCCGGATAATCTTGGTCCGGACAACGAGAATCCCGTAGTCAAATTCGGACATCATCCGGAAAATATCCTACCCGGAAAACACTGGAATCCGGGTAATTCGAATCCGGAAACCAAAGAATCCGTAGAATTTGAAATCAAACCCATAATCGACACCGACTAACTGAGAAACAAATTCTACGATTCTAAACCTATAGAAATCTACTTCTATCTACTATGAATACAACTTGAAAATGAATTATACCTCAAATCTTGTCAATAGAACACTTCCCTTGCCCTAATCGATCGACACTTCTTTCTATCTTTCTCCTAGCTTCAAAACACACATACACAAGCGAAACCAAGAAACCGACTTATGAAAAATAGGAGGTGTTATTTCTATTTAAAGAAAATGTGATCTCAGAACAAGTAATCAATACAATGAATGAATTGAGGATGTCATCCCTCTCATTAAACTCAAAGTACAAAATGGTAATCTAGAGAGTATTTGCTAATAGTACTTGGAATGACATAATGGACAAATTATAAGATAATTCCTATTTATAGTAAGTAAAATATAAAGTACGAAATAGACCCTCAACTTGATACAATTGGATAAAAGTGGCACTAACACTCTCCCCCTTTGTATCAAAAGTTGATGCAACAAAAATTAGGCTTGTTCCGGAGCGATGTATCTCTTCCTGATCCCAAAAATAATTTCAAAACGCCTCAGCGCGTTCCGGTACTCTATTCTGTTCGTGATAGCTTCTAGGGCTTGGTTGATTAGCTTCCTATCTTTGGGCTTCAGCTTGACTTCCTCCTTTTCATCAAATCTTCAGTTCCTCTCCTCCTTGATTTCTTTAGAAAACCATAGCGATGCAATTCTTCAAATGTAGTCTAGGCTCCCCCTTGAAATAAGCTCTTACTCTTTATATTTCAACCTTGAAAAACCGGATTCGATGTGCACCATAACCTCGACTAAGTGCGCGAAAAACATCTTTAAAAATGTTGAAACTCTAGCTCGTACCGATAAGCCCACAAGAAAGATAACGAGTGAGTTGTTGCGTGACAAACCAAAGTGCAATCTTAATTTATAACACCAAATCCGTCGATAAACCACGAGTTGAATAGGAATTCGGCTTAAGAGCTTGATTCGGATTTGCTCGAAGGAGGAAACATAATGAAGCACACACTACAAGGTAGGGATTAGAAGAACCAAACAAGTAACATTGTTCAACAAATGTAGAAAAATGCTCATCTCCAAAATACTTCAGAACACTGAATGATGAAAATCCAGAACTTTAATCTTCAAGAAAAAGTTGAATGATTATAAGCACTCAAAAGTCTGAATCACAACCAAAGCACCAGAACAATGATTGCAAACACTCACAATTCTGATTGATCAGGTCAAAAGAATGATTAAGAGCACTCAAAGGTCTAGCATTGTCAACAAAACTCCAGAATAATGATTGCAAATGCTCAAACGTCTATTCATCCAATCAAAGACTGAATTCCAACACCCACCTTCGGAAAATCTTGACAAACTTGAGCTATTTTAAACATTGAATTGCTAGAAGTATGTGACAAACTAAATATAAGAATGATGTCACACACGCTTTATGTTAACATTCCATGAACAATGTCCAAAATTATCAAAATATGATGGATTGATGATCATATGATGTTCATAAACATTTTTCTATCAATCCTTAGCATTCAGCACTGATCCAAACACAGTTATACGCACAAAATCATCAAAATAAGATGAACACAATGTCGAGAATGAAAAAAGCAATCTGATCGAATTCCCTCAGATCTGTTGAAAATAGAGATTGAAATTGATTCTAAAAGATTAAGAGTGATGAATTGAACCAATTAACATCAACAGAATACCAATTAGCTTCAGAATCCACGATCAGGTCTCGAATTGGACACTGCTTATCGAAAACTTCACTGTTTCATCGAGAATGGGCTGTAGATCTTGAATTGTTAGTCTCATTAATAACAAGCAAGAATTCAAGATCTACGACCCATCCTTGATGAAATTTTATAGATTTTCCGGGCCTGTCGGCCAAGGCTATATACTCGTTGAATACATTAATGTAGCGTGTGTGCGACCCAGAACATCTATACTCACAAACTTTACTAGTATGGCATACTCCCCCTAGACTTATGCATATAAAGTTGAATAACTCCCCCTGAGACATTGAACACACACCTCATGCAGAAACATATATCTTATTAAATCACAAGTAAAACATTGAAAAAAGAAAAAATAACAAGTTAAATAAACATTTAAAAAACAACAAAATCATAGAAATTTAAATAACATATATTGAAAATATAATATGATGAAAATATAAGTGTATCAATCTGGATAAAATATCTAGATTGAGATACCAATATTTCCACCTATTTTATGATCAATATAGGAAAGTTAAACTTTAATGTTCAACATGCTAAGCTTGGATACTAAGTGAAAACGTTTTTCATCCAAAGCTTTTGTGAATAAATCAGCAAGTTGATATTCAGTTGTAACAAAGTAAAGTTCAATTGTACCTTTCTCAACGTGATCTTTAATAAAATGATACCTGATATCGATGTGTTTTGTCTTGGTGTGTTGGACATGATTAGCTGAAATGGCAATAGCACTTTTGCTGTCACAGTAGATTGGGATCTTCTCATATTTGAAGCCATAGTCCACAAGTTGGGTTTTCATCAACAGGACCTATGAGCAACAGCTGGCCGCGGCTATATATTCAGCCTCCGCCATTGATGTTGACACACGGTTATGCTTTTTAGACGCACAACTCACGAGCTTGTCTCCCAAAAACTGTATGTGACCGGAAGTGCTCTTTCTGTCCCGCATGCTTCCTCCATGATCAGCGTCTGAATAAGCAGTGAGTTCGTATCATGTCCCCTTCGGATACCATAGACCAAGATACGGTGTGCCTTTCAAATATCGAAAGATGCGCTTGACGGCTCCAATGTGTGATTCCTTCGGTTTAGCCTGAAATCTCGCACAAAGACACATTGCAAACATAATATCCGGACGACTAGCAGTTAAGTACATTAATGACCCGATCATACCTCTATATGTCTTAAGATTAACGTCCTTACCGTCAAGATCCGGACCGATCTTAGATCCTGGTGCCATTGGAGTACCAATCATCGTATAGTTTTCCATCTTGAATTTCTTCAAGATGTCAAACATATACTTTGACTGATTTATGAAGATTCCAGTTGAAAACTATTTGACTTGTAGACCAAGAAAGAAGTTAATCTCTCCCATCATACTCATCTGGAATCTGGTCACCATAATGTTAGAGAACCAAGTACATAGTGAAGGGTTAGTCAAACAAAAAGTTATATCGTCAACATAAATTTGAACGAGAAGAATATCACCTTCTTCATGTTTGGTAAAGAGAGTCGTGTCGATTTTACTTTTTTCAAAGCCGTATTTTAGTAGAAAAGTGGATAGAACCTCATACCATGTGCGAGGGGCTTACTTCAGTCCATAAAGAGCTTTGTCAAGAATATAAACGGAGTCTGGTTTGTCTTTGTCTACAAAGCCTTCTAGTTGAGACACGTACACTTCTTTATTAAGTACGTCGTTCAAGAATGCAGTCTTCACGCCCATTTGGTAGACGGTGAAGTTCTTGTAGGCCGTGAATGCTAAGAACATCTGAATTGCTTCTAAACGAGTAACCAGAGCGTACGTCTCATCGTAGTCTATACCCTCTTGTTGTTGGTAACCTTCTGCTACAAACTGTGCTTTGTTCCTTACGACTATTTCGTCTTCATCTATCTTATTTTTAAGAACCCACTTGGTACCAATGATAGTTTTTCCTTTGGGTCGAGGAACTAATCGCCACACTTTCAAGGCTTTAAACTGATTAAGCTCGTCCTGCATTGCAATTATCCAGTCATGATCCTCCAAGGCTTGTTGAACTGTGGCTGGCTCAACCAGACTTAGGAAAAGCGCGAACAGAACTTCATTAGCAATTGCTGATCTGGTCTTCACAAGGTCAGGTACTTCTCCAATTGTTGATCCAAACCCTCAGTGATTTGATAATGACCCTCTCTTATATACTTAGTGAAAATTGTAAGTAAACAATATGTATCAGAGTTTCACTATCGTTGATAAGTACTAAGATCTTACAGTACCGCTGATAGGAACTCTCGCTCTTTAGATTAAACATTCAGCGAACACTGTTCACCATAATACTCTGAGTCTGTTCAGTACTTATGGTGATCGCTGATAAGTCAGTTGTTTACTTATGATCTCTGAAGACAAGTTTCACGTCAACATAGGTTCTACGCTGAAGTCGAAGATCAAGCCCAAGAACCAGCGACAAGTCTCCTAATGAACTGATGCGGATCAACGAAGACTCAGATTTGTCCACTCAACGTGAAGTATCAAGTACAGGACTTCAGCTATCGCTGAACTTTATCATTCGCTGATAAACAATGGTAAAGCGCTGAATCAACGAAAAGCTGATCATGAAGTCCTCCGTACAAAGTACTTTTGTCTTAACCACCCTTGCACGACTCCGTACGATATGTCAGAAAAGAACCTCCTTATTGTCTGAAAACGTACAACCACTCTGATATTATACTGTTCAAACATGCGGCTACTAAGGTTGTTAACAAAGGTCAATGACATACAACCAATGAGCTGCTGCCACGTGTAAAGTGTAAACTGCCATGCATTAAATGCATGCAGTATATAAGAAGATGAACTCACTTCATTTTGAAGTAACTTGCTAACTCTGGACAAGTTCATCCTTCTTATCTTGAGATAGGTTATTATTAGTAATTTATTTCTCTTTCTTAGTGCAAGCTTGTTTAGATTTAGGTTTATCCTTAACCTTGTTCCGCAATAAGCTGTAAATTGTTAATGATTTATCAATAAACAATTTAGAAAAGTAAAATTTGTGTGTTTGTATTCAACCCCCCCCCCCCCCTTCTACAAACTTGTATAGCCCTTCGGGACCAACAAGTGGTATCAGAGCAGAATTTTGTTTAATCTCATAAACAAGATCTAATCTATACTAAGATTTCTCTTCCTTGCTATTTCTAAAAATGGCTACCAACACAAACACAAACTATATTGACAATAGTTCTCTTGCAAAACCCCTAGATTCTCCAGAGATAATTTTAATCTATGGAAAAATAGGATGATTCTCTTCTTAGAAGGTGTAGACCCTACTATGCCTTATTATCTTGAAAACGGCCCATAAATTCCTGTAAGAATTGATGCTACAGTTCCAGCCGCTGAGAATAGACCTGCTATTCCAGAAAGGCTGATTCCTAAGGAAGTTCATATGTGGACTGACGAAGATAAGAAGAAAGTGGCTATCGACACAAAAGCCAGATCCATACTATCCATGGCTCTTCCTGACGAAGTCTACCATTCCGTCATGAACCTGAAAACCTCAAAAGCCATGTGGGACACAATCTGTGTTCAGTATGAAGGTACTTCTGAAGTCCAGGACTCTCGAAAGATCAACCTGGTAAGATAGTACGAAAGCTTCATTTGTGGTAAGAATGAAACTCTCTCTGAAGTTCACCAACGTTTTAATTGTTTAATAATAGATCTGAAAACTGTTTGTAAGGAATATTCTAACTTTGAAGTGCTGACAAAGTTTTTAGAATGTTTACCTGAAAGCTGGGACAATTATTCTATGTGTCTCAAGCTGTCAAAGGATCTAAGATCAATGACCCTTGCTACCTTATATGGCACGATGCTGAATCATGAGCAATCGAGTCATCTTAAGAAGAATCTTGTAAAAGATTCCAAAAGCACCCCTGTTGCTTTAATCTCAGAGGAACCTTCCACTCAGCGACCCTCGGTCACTATCACTGAGTTGGAGAGTAACTCTGAAAGGTCATCAAATTCTGACTCTTCAGATGATGATGAATCTTTGGCTCTCCTCACTAAAAAGTTTAGGAGATTCGCCAAAAAGAAAATGTTCAGAAAGAATAAACCTCTTTCCATTACTGACAAGCCAAAATCAGCAGCTCCTGTTGATAAGGCTACTGCTACTTGTTTTAACTGTGAAAAGATAGGACATTTCTCTAACGAGTGCAGGTCTAAGAAAGTTTCGAGAAACTCAGCGTTTCCCAAGAAATCCTTTATTCCCAGGAATAAAGATGACAAATACGCCAAGCTGAAAGAAAAGTATACGAAGCTGAAAAGCTTTAAGAAGAAAGGCAAAGGCCTGATGGCTAACTATGATTGGGCTGCTTCTGATGAAGAAGAATCATCATCTGACTCTGAAGATGATGAAGCCAATCTCTGTCTTATGGCAAAGATTGAAGATGAGGAAGAAAGCTCAGACATTCCCTCCACTTCAACCTCTGCTATTCAGGTATCACCTTTCTTCTTTACAAATATTTCAAATATTAATGAAGCTGATAGTCTTCGTAAAATCGATCTCTTGACTAGAAGTTTATATGAAGCCATGAATGGCAAAACAATAGTTGAAAATCAAAACCTTGATCTCGCTGAACAACTTAAAAACTGTCACCTTCAAATAGAAAAGCTTTCTAAAATTGAAGAAGATTTTAAAGATCGAGTGCATTTAAATCAGCTAGTCAAAATCGAACGAGCAGAAGCTATCGCTGCATTAAGAGCTGAAAAAGCTACTGTCGAAGGATGATGTAATTCTTCAACAAAGATCACTGAGATAATCAAGTCTCAGATTCCCCTGAGTGATAAACGTGGTATTGGTTACAAAGCTGATATACTAGAACCAACCACTGATCGTTCCATGCTCTTATTTGGAACTTCCGTATCCTCAGTCGCTGACACTTCATCCTCTCAGTGTTCCTCTTCTAGACCGCCTATCCCTGAGGAAATTTCTACCTCTTCAAAAGGTAAAGAGAAATTGGTTTATCCAAAACCTACCTCTGTCTTTAAAGATAAAGGTAAAGGAATTGCTTTTAACCAAAATCCTCAGAAGGGTACTTTAGTACCTAAGCTGAATGCTTCTAAAGCTTTAGTGGTTCATTCCTCTGGATCAAGGAATCAGATCTCTGGATCTATTCAGCGATCTACTCCTAGAATCAGAGTGGATGTCTCTGGTAAGAAATCCAAAGAACTGAATGTTCTTCCCATTTCAAAAGCCAATAGCTTACTTGGTGCTGGTACTTCTAATTCAAAATCTAAAGCTCAACATTCAAATGGTCCTAGAACTACTTTTAGTTATAGGAAATGTTATCACTGTGGACTCACTGATCATATTGCTGGTAAGTGCCCCACAGCCACCAAAGCTGAAAAGATAGCTAAGGTAAAGATCATTGCCCCCAAGGCAAAGAAGACCACTGAGGTTAAGAAACTAACCAAAGTGAAGACTGACAAATGCTGAATCTTCAAATGCTGCGAAGATTGCCGAACCTTCCATTCCAACTACTTCCACTGACAAACGTGTACACATGGTTAAGTGGGTACCCAAGAAAAACTAATCTTCCTTTGTAATGCATGTTTAGAAGGGTATCTAGTATCTCGATAGCAGATGCTCTAGACATATGACTGGAAAGAAAAGCATGATCGCTGAATACAAGGAAGAGAAGGGTCCCTCTGTGACTTTTGGTGGAAATGGAAAAGGACATACCCGAGGGTTTGGTGTACTCTCTAATGGTACAACAACCTTCAGAAGATTCGCATATGTTGAAGGGCTGAAGCATAATCTTTTAAGCATCAGTCAGCTTTGCGACAAGGATAACAAAGTAATCTTTACCAAGGAATCCTGCTTTGTCACTGACAAAAAGGAGAAGATAGCTCTCAGCGGTTATCGTTTGGAAAATGTTTATGTAATAAACATGGACTCAACAACCACTGAGAACTCCTGTTTCTTCTCAAAATCCTCATCTGATGTCAACTGGCTATGGCATAAGAGGCTCTCTCATCTGAATTTCAAGACACTGAACACTCTTTCTTCAAAAGAGTTAGTCACTGTCTACCTCAACACTCATACGCCAAAGAGTCTTTATGTTCAGCGTGTGAGAAATGGAAGCAGACCAAAGCAAGCTTTAAGTCAAAGCAAGTCTCCTCAGTGTCATCTCCTCTACAACTTCTCCATATGGATTTGTTTGGCCCTGTTAACAAACAATCCATCGCTGGAAAGAAATATACATTGGTCATAGTTGATGAATTCTCTCGCTATACACGGGTAATGTTTCTGCGTTCTAAGAGTGACACCCCTGAAGAACTCATCACTTTTGTTCGGAAGATGGAAACCCTGAACAACTTGACCGTTCGCTCAATAAGGAGTGATCATGGGACTGAATTCAAAAACAGTTCTCTTGATTCCTTCTTTGAGAGTAAGAGTATTTCTCACAACTTTTCATCAGTGAGAACACCGCAACAAAATGGAGTCGCTGAAAGAAGAAATAGAACAATTATTGAAGCTGCACGTTCAATGCTCAGCGATTCTCACCTGCCTACTCAGTTTTGGGCAGAAGCTGTCAACACTGCTTGTTTTACGCAAAACATGTCGCTGATAGTCAAAAGATTCAATAAAACAGCCTATGAACTTTTTCATGGGAGAAAGCCTTCAATCAGCTTTCTTCACATCTTTGGATGTCAGTGTTTCATACTGAACAACAGAGATGCCCTTGGAAAATTTGTTCCTAAGGCTGATGATGGAATCTTTCTTGGATATTCTTCAATCTCCAAAGCCTTCAGAGTCTTCAATCGAAGAAGACAAACTATAGAAGAAACTATTCACGTCACGTTTGACGAATCCCGTTCAGTGAACTCTAAACCGTCCGCTGATACTGAAGAACTGAATCAATGGATGTTTTCTCATCTTGGTGATTCAGAAGATATTCCCACTCCTCAAACTCATACAGTTGAAGATGATAGTTTTACTATCATTCCAAATATGCAGAATAGTGAAGCTGAAACATCATGGGTCTCAGCAGTTCCTTTAAACACTATACCTGCTTCTGAACCAAATGTCTCAGACATTCCATCTACTTCTCACCAATCAGTGAATACAATGACAACTGCACCCATTCCTCTCTTGGCTGATACTCCAGAAGTTGCTGAAGCCTCATCTTCAGCTCCTCCAGTTCAGGTTGATTCAGCGTCTCACACTCCGGCTCAACGATGGACTGTAAATCATCCAATTGATCAAATACTTGGTGATCCAAATGCTGGTGTTCAGACTCGATGAAGTGCAGGTAATATCTGTTTATTTGTTAACTTTATTTTTCTGACTGAACCAAAGAAAGTAGACGATGCCCTTAAAGATCCAAAATGGGTCAGCGCTATGCAAGAAGAGCTGACTGAATTCGAAAGAAACAAAGTTTGGAAACTTGTTCGAAGACCAACTGCCAAGACAGTGATAGGCACTAAATGGGTCTATCGAAACAAGTTGGACGAACATGGAACTGTAACCCGCAACAAGGCTCGTCTTGTTGCTCAGGGATATAGACAAGAGGAAGGCATAGATTACGACGAAACATTTGCTCCAGTAGCAAGACTAAAATCTATTCGTCTATTCTTAGCATACGTTGTACACAAAGACTTCAAAGTATATCAGATGGATGTTAAGTCAGCGTTTCTAAATGGAAAGCTGAATGAAGAAGTCTATGTGGAACAACCTCCAGGATTCTCAGATCCTAAGCGTCCAGGTTATGTTTATAAACTGGATAAGGCACTTTATGGCTTAAAGCAAGCTCCACGTGCATGGTATGACACTCTATCTACTTATCTCCATATTGAACAATTTGAGCGTGGTAAAATCGACAAAACTCTATTTTTCAGGAAAGTAAAAGGTCATATTATTCTTGTTCAGATATATGTTGATGACATTATATTTGGTTCTACTAACCCTGATCTTTGTACTCGTTTCGCTGATAGAATGAAAGATGAGTATAAAATGAGCATGATGGGTGAACTAACATATTTCCTTGGTCTTCAGATAAAGCAAAATGAAAAAGGAACTTTCATTAATCAGGGAAAGTATGTTAAAGATATGCTGAAGAAATTCCATTTAACTCAGAGTTCAGCTATGAAAACCCCTATGGCACCACCGCTGACACTAGATAAGGATACTAATGGTATTCCTGTTAATGTCACGTTGTACCGTGGGATGATCGGCTCTCTTTTGTATCTTACAACTAGTCGACCCGATATTATGTACGCAACTTGTTTGTGTGCACGATATCAAGCTGAACCTAAGATATCTCATATGACCGCTGTAAAGAGAATTTTTCGATACCTTAAGGGTACTGCGAATCTAGGTATTTGGTATCCCAAAGACTCAAGATTCGATCTAATCGCCTATTTAGATAGTGATTTTGCAGGTTGCAAATTGGATAGGAAAAGCACCACAGGAGGCTGTCAGCTCCTGGGTGGAAAGATGGTGAGTTGGACAAGTAAAAAGAAAAACTCAGTGTCCACCTTCACAGCTGAAGCTGAGTATGTAGCCGATGGAAGTTGTTGTTCTCAGGTCTTGTGGATGAGAAATCAACTACGGGACTATGATCTTCAGCTCTCAAAAATTCCAATCTATTGCGACAGCACAAGTGCCATCGCTATAGCCAACAATCCAGTGCTACACTCAAAGACAAAACACATCGAAATCAGGTATCATTTTATCAGAGATCATGTGATGAATGGTGATATAGAACTTCACTTTATCCCAACTGACTATCAGTTAGCTGATCTTTTCACCAAACCTCTTGATGAGACAAGATTCAACTTTCTCATCAGCGAGCTTGGAATGCTGAACTTTGAAGGGTAAAATCTTCAGCGGTTAACATTTGATCAGCGATAGGATAAAATCAACTTGTATAACCTATTCTATCATCCTCTCTCTGAATAAACTTGATTCGCTGATATCAAGGTATGTTTTTCTCTCACTGACAATCGCATGTGAATGCAAGATTTCAAAACAAATTGCATCGCTGAATATCTCTTCCTTAATCTGATAAATCCCAGATCTCTAGCAATAAGATATGAATGTAGTGAGAGAGAATCTAGAGAGCAAATATGTCATCCATGTATTGAGCTCAAAGGATTACAAAAGGTTTCTAAAAGATTACAAAAGCTTACTAACAAATGAACTAGACAAGCCTATTTATACCCATGACATACAAGGTATAAAGGCATTCACAATACTGTATAGACTCATACAGTACATTGACTTTACAGTAAATCTTGAATACAACAATGCTCTAACAATCTCCCCCTTTGGATTCAAGATTTAAAAAAAAATAACAGCAGTCTTCAGCTCTTTGTAAAGTCAATCTTCTCAAACAGACACTCTATCAAACCATCTTCAAATAGCTTTATCTCCACTAGTTCACGGCGAACTATATGCTTTGACACTCTTTAAGAACTCAGCTTTGAAGAATCTTCAGACAAACATGAAAAGTCATTGTCTTTTTCTTTGAAAAATCAACCTTCTTCAATACAATCTTCAACAGATTGTCTTCAAGTCTTGAACATGGATTTCATATCTTTATATAGAACCATCAATTCGGAACAAGATAAATCAGAAACGATTAGAGTTTGGATCAGAAAGATGTGAAACCATCCACATTGTTGAACTTTTAGGTGTAAGCGCATTCTGATAACCACTCAGAACTAAGATAACCAAATTCAGCAACATTTGGACTTCACATGATCCTTCTCCCCAATCTTCAGTCTTTGTTCACGAATCTTTGACTTGAAAATTCTTTGACATGAAATTGAAATTAAACTTTTCTCCCCCTTTTTCGATGATGGTGAGCATCGAAAACCATTTTCAATTTCAGTCGTGTCTTTGAGTATTGCTAACAATCTCCTCCTTACAGAATAACCTTGCTCCCCCTCAAAATAAGAATTCTGGAGCAATTTATTTTCTCCCCCTGAAAGTATGCATATATTTCAATAACGCACAATATACAAATTTTAAAAAATTTACACAAGGAAAATAAAATTCATTGAACTTCATTTTATAACTACTAACATTTGATCATTTGAATGCTTTACAAAAAAAATTCAACTTAATGAAATTTAACAATATTTCAATCAAATGAAATCAAATGCATGTGTTTGGATTCAAGAACAAGTCATCATTGTATATCAAGTTAAAAAATGTTCAGTTTCAACCCCTTTATTAAATCTATTTGGTGTGCTAACATGCAAAATATGATTAGCATCAAGCATATGCAATTCTAAAACATATAAGAATACTTTGCTCTACTCACACTATTTGTCCAAAATCAGAATTTTCACAAATTTACGGGTTTATCGCGACTTTGTATTTTCCCAAGTTTCAAGAGATGTGTGCTCATTGGCATCTTATCTTTTGTGCTCATTGGCATCTTTTGATTTGTGCACATTGGCATCTTTTGATTTTGTGCACATTGGCATCTTTTGATTTTGTGCTCATTGGCATCTTTTGATCAAAAAGTTTAGTAAGAATAAGATACACCGTTAAACATGACTTTCTATCTGGTTCTATAGCAGGATTTGGGTCAGCAGATCCCAGACCAGTTGGCCTTAGGTGCTAGGTGACGAGCACCCCTTAGAACTTAATTTCCCAAACCAGAAAGGCCACATCGATATATCTTAAACCCATTTGTACCAGTAAAACATGGCTTTCTATCTGGTTCTATTGCAGGATTTGGGTCAGCCGATCCCAGACCAGTTGATCTTAGGGACTAGGTGTCGAGCACCCCTTAGGACTTACTCTCCCAAACCAGAAAGGCCACAGGCACAAACTTTCAAACTAAATGATATTCTATATAAGTTCGAATTTCCATCACAAAATATGAATGATATCTCAATCACTTGGTTCTTAATCATAGTGCTTCCCACATATTTTCGTTTCCATTCATCATTCTGATAACTAGGCTTTTTGAGCATTATATTCTATATAAGTCCAGATTCACATATCTTTGAGCATTCAGCATAATTTCATTCATGTTTTGCTTACCTTTCGATTTATTTCAGAGGTGAAAGTTGAAGCAAATCTAACTCAGATAATACAAAGATTCTTGAAAAAAAATCTTTTAGCACGCATTTAATTCATTGAATGAAAATTGAAAATTGCATCTCATTGAATTAAATTTGTAAAGATTCAAGTTTTCAAATCAGTAGAAACAAATATAATCCAATGTTACCTTTTGCCACGTTCCTTGAAACAGAAAGATGTAACAGTTAAGGATATCACCTGAGAAGTGTGAGTTCTAAACTAATTTGTTTAGAAGTCTTAGTCGTTGAAGTACGGGTCCTGAACTGAATTGTTCAGAAGCCATTAATATTTATCTCCCCCTTAATAGTACAAATATTCTTCAAAAAATTACGCCGCTTCTCTTCTGTTTTCAGTCATGTGTGTGGTATATATGTAACATTCAGCACAACACATGATATACCTACAAAACAGTTTAAGCAGATTTTGGTACCCAATGGCACTTGGGTCCTAGTGGGTTAGGTGTAGATTTCTTACAAGGAATACTGTAAGAACCATACCAATAAGAAGTATAATCTTTATGCACAAAGTCATTTGATCCACAGTAAGAACAACAAATTTTCTTATGTGCCAAATTAATCAGATGATTTACATAATGAATAGGATTAGGTTTAGCATAAGATTTACCTTTTGGCGTATTGTTCTTCTTTGCATTTGATGTGGATACAGATGATTTTGGCACATTTTTCTTTGGAACTGTTGTGCCTTTGATTCTCCATTCCATCTTCACCCTCTTGAAGACTGGAACTTCTTCAGATTTGGAAGTATTAATTTTAGGCACCTTAAGAATATCATCCGATTTATCAAACAGAGGATTATAGAAAAGATTAGAAGAACGAATCTGACCTTTTGAGAAATCTGTTGATCTATTAAATTGTTTAGAAGGAATGTTTTTAAAACTTGAACTTGAAGCAGTTTTAAAAGAACATTCAGAATCATTTGAATCAACAAATGGAGTCTGAAAGATAGAATTATGACTAGCCTGCTTTGAGACATCAAATTTAAAAATGACGTCTTCAAGTTCTTTGACTTTGTTTATTAAAACATTTTTCTCTTTAGAAATTAGATCAAATTTCTTTTGGAGATCAGATTTGATCAACTGATCCTTCATAATTTCAGCTGATAAACCAGATAATCTTTTGGTAAGATTAAGAATCACATCTTCAAAATATACACGTTCCGATTCAAAATCTTTTTCCAAAAACCTTCTTTTATCAGTAATCTCTTTGAAAATTTCCATATTTTTATTTTTAAGGGTTTTACTTTCCTTTTCAAAGAGATTTTTCTTTTCCGTGAAATCTTTTCTTTCCTTTTCCAAAAGATTTTCTAATTCAGAGATTTTTATGGAAAGTTCAGAACTTTTAATCTCAAAAAAATTTCGTTCAGTTTCAAATTTAGCTCTTTCTTTTTCGAGCTTGTCTTTTTCTAAAAATAAAACTTTCTCAAAGTCTGAAATTTGTTTTGAAAGTTTTATACATTTCAGCTCAGTCTCTTTCTTTTCTTCAAAAACTTTCTTTTCTTCAAAAGAAAAATTAGACAGTTTTCTCTTTAGATCGGCATTTTCACTGTCCAAAATTTTCCCTATATCTTTAACTTCTTTTAATTGAGCATGTAACTTTAAGTTCCACTTCACTCTCTTTTCTTCTCTACTCTTCAAATCGGCATTTTCTTTTTGAAGAGTTGTTACTTTCTCTTGAAGATTCTCGATTTGATCGTGCAGACTTGAGTTGTCTTTCTTTGCTTCAAGATCTGCAATATAAACTTCAAGATCAGTTATTCTTTTAGTAAGTTTAGCATTTGAAGAAGAAATGTCTAAAATTTGTCTTTTCAGATCAACATTTTCTTCTTCCAATGCTTTATTTAAAATAGGAGTTGAAGAATTTGAAGCATTATCTTTAACAGGAGTTTCTGATATAGGAGATGTTTCTGATAAAATAACTTGTTGCAAAATTCCATTATTTGCCTTAGCTTTTTCAAGTGGCTTTGGAGGTGTTTTTGTTATTATGACTTGTTGCAACACTTCATTATTTGGTTTAACAGATACATGTGAATTAACAGATGTTTCTGTTATAATGACTTGTTGCAACTTTACATTTGGTTTAACAAAAACTTTTGCAATTGGAGGAATCTCCTTTTTCAGAGTTTGCTTCAAATCTTCACCACTGCTTTTAACAATAACTTGTTGTAAAACCATTTTGAATATTGCTAGAAATTGATCGTTCAGAAGATCAAGCAGACAGTGTATGAAAATACACAAAAAAATTATATAAAAATTTTTCTTGAAAAGCTCTTACAGTGTATGAAATACACTATAGGAAAAATTTCGGGATAAAATTTTTTCTCAAATTTTTTTTTTTTTTTAAATCAATGAATTCGAATGTATAAGGGTTCAAATTCAATGAATTCGGATGAAGAAGGGTTCAAATTCAATGAATTCGGATGAATAAGGGTTCGAATTCAATGAATTCGGATGAAGAAGGGTTCGAATTCAATGAATTCGGATGAAGAAGGGTTCGAATTCAATGAATTCGGATGAAGAAGGGTTCGAATTCAATGAATTCGGATGAAGAAGGGTTCGAATTCAATGAATTCAGATGAAGAAGGATTCGAATTCACTCAATTCGGATGAACAAAGGGTTCGAATTCAATGAATTCGGATGAAGAAGGATTCGAATTCACTCAATTCGGATGTAACTGGGTTCGAATTCACCTAATTCGGACTTAACTTGGTTCGAATTCACTCAATTCGAATCTAACAGGGTTCGAATTCACCTCAATTCGAACTTAACAGAGTTCGAATTCACCTCAATTCTAATGTAGCAGGGTTCGAATTCTATGAATTCGAATGCTTCTTGAGTCGAATTCTATACTTGTGATTCCAAGAACAATCCGAATTCTTTATGAATGATCCGAATTGAGTATGAATGATCCGAATTCACCAAGAATGATCCGAATTCTGCACTTCGAACTTCAAAAACACTTAATCTGCCATAACTTTTTCAATTCTTGATCAAATGGTATGAAACTTGTATCGATTTGTTCGAAATTGAAATCCGCACACTTTTCTTGTTGATTGCAATTCACAATTCGATCAATTTGAACAGATTAAGATCAAAACAGTGAATTTTTGGTTTTCGAACAAAATCTTAAAAATTGATCAAATCAGATGATTCTGTGCAGTTTTTGATGTTGATCCAAGAATTAAAGATGATCAGTAATCAATTCCGAGTTCAGTGATGCAAGAAATTGATTCAAAAGATCAAAATTTAAAAAAAATCAGATGAATAGTGATGAACACCCAATCCGAATTCTTCAGCTTTAGTGTAAAAATTCTTCAATTTGGTCTTCGATCTGCTTGTATCTTCTGTTTAGCTCTGATACCAATTGTGAATACCCAGATCTCTAGCAATAAGATATGAATGTAGTGAGAGAGAATCTAGAGAGCAAATATGTCATCCATGTATTGAGCTCAAAGGATTACAAAAGGTTTCTAAAAGATTACAAAAGCTTACTAACAAATGAACTAGACAAGCCTATTTATACCCATGACATACAAGGTATAAAGGCATTCACAATACTGTATAGACTCATACAGTACATTGACTTTACAGTAAATCTTGAATACAACAATGCTCTAACATAATCAGCGATACTTTGAAATTTCTAAAACCAACACTGATATTTCTATTCAGTGCTTCATGTTTTCAAATGTGTCCCTGAGTTTTTCAAAACCTCAGAGACATCCTAAAATATGAAAGGACAGTTGTGACGTCATTGCAACGGATAAACCCCAGCACGTTCTTTTTTTGACACACGTTTGCACGTTTCGTTTACCTTCCAATCAAATGCAAACACGTGTCCGTGTCATGATGAAAATCTTTTCCCGCTCAAGATTTTCTCCCTCTAATCTCATTATATAAACACTTCATGGGTTTATATTTTTCCTTTACGCGAAAAACTTCTCCTCCAAGCAAGAAAGAATTACTGTTGCATTTGTGCTCTCAAGTTTTCAAGAACTTCTTCTTCTTCAACGAACCCGGTTGATAATTCTATTATTTACCTATTTCTTAAACTTGTTAATGATCTTCTCATTGTTTTTACAAGATCAAACAAAAGAACTTTTTCAAATAAAATCATTTATTTCATGGTTTTATGAACACAACCTTTCATGGTTGTTCTTCAAGTTTAAACGCAAAATCTTAAACTTGTTCTTCATACGTTTTTCCAGAATCCCAATCCTCAAAGCAAACTGGAAAACAAGATTTTTATTGGGTTTACATTTCGTTTTTCAGAAACAAGAAAAACCCTAATCTTCATTAAGACATTTTTGTCTGAATGAAATGGACAAAATTCAAACCATCTTATTGGAAAATCTTTCCACATTAAGATTATTCTTATTTGTTAATCTTTGGTTGAATTGATAATACAGAAATGGCATCTACTGACATTTCCACTTCCAAGAACACCACCGCTGAGAACACTGCTACTGATGCTACTGAGGAATTGGAAATCATCAAGGCTCCTCGGGTTAAGTTATCTCTTGAAGAACTGGATTGGACAAAGTCAAATAAACTCTATGCGCTTCTCGAGTTTCCTCCTCGAAAGAAAGTCACACATCTGAATGATGCTGTGAACTTCCTGAAAAATTATTGTCTATCCACAGCCCTGACCATAACACCTCCTGCACATCAGCTACTGCTATCTCAGTTCTGGTATTCTTCCAGACACTCTCAGCTACCATCAACCAAAGACTCTTCAAAGACGATTGACTGCATCCTCTGTGATACTGATTATGGCACAATAAAAATCACCCCTGCCATTATCCGCAAAGCCCTGAGCCTTCCCATCGCAACCAAAGAAAAACCTTTTGTTCCCCTTTCTGACCACAAGAAACACTAAGATAGGGAAGCCATCACTGCATTCTTCGATGCAGTGGGCTATGTATGGGAAACTGGGAGGGACAAGAAGCCTGAGAAGAAGCTGACCCTCATCAAGAAGTCAAAAATGCCCAGCGAGATGAACTTCATCTTCGCTCACTTAATCAGCTGCATGACTGCAAAGACCGGCTCCTCTGATCAAGCCGCTCAACCTCAGCAAGCAATGGGATATGCTTTTCTAAAAGGTCTACATATAGACTGGGCATCGATAATCTACGATGATCTGGTACTCAGAATAGACTCCGCCGCTGACCGATCTCCATGGGTTCCTTATCCAAGATTCATCAGCGCCGTCTTCCAAACAGGCCTGAAGGACAGCTACCCAAAAGAGGGTGACCTGAAACTCTCTCAGGTCGGCCCTAAAGTTCTCGACTTCAAACCAGTGGAAAACGAGGTACGTCTCTCTACACTTTTAACTCTTCTCAACCCTACTTCTTCGACTTCTGCAGCTCCTTCAGCGGACAAACCCATCGCTGATACCCAAGCTGCAACCTCCATTCCTTCTCATAAAAGGAAACACTCCTCCACCTAACTTAGTTCCAAAAGAACTAAGAAAACCAAGGAGCAACCCCAGCAATCTCTTGCTGAAGACTCCTCTGCTAATCTTGAAGAGCTGAAGGAACGTTTAGTGGTACGCTCTGCCACAGCTGAACAAGCCACCAATTCCATACCAACTTCAGCGTCTCTAAACGCTGAGGTTTTAAACTTGGAACCTACCCAACCTCCTTCAGTCTCTCCACAGACTGATGAAGTGATTCTCAGCGGATCCAACGCTGAACCCCGCACCCAACCAACATTCTCAACCTTCGCTCCTCCCTCCACTCAATTGGACTCTAATCCAGTTGTCACTAAAGCACCTGTCATTCCTCCAGAAGCTAAAGCTGACACTCTTCAAGGAGTGATGGATGTAGGACCTGCAGAGATGACCATGCGTACACGCACTCTAGCTGACGACATGGAACTCTTCTCTGGACACCGAGATTTTGATGCATTCACCAATCCTTCTGCAGGTATACACCAACCCATATACACTGTAACTGAACCCCAAACTTCTGAGCTTTCCTCTGTTCACAAGTACTTATATGTTACAGGTCCTAATTTGGGAGACATCAACGCCTCTATGAAGACAATAGAGACGAAGCTAACAGGTCTCACCACTACTCTTTCAGACAACTCTTCAGCTGTAACAAACGCTGGAGAGAATCTCACAAAGCTGACAACAGTGGTCGAGAAGAATGCCTCCAAAGCTGACTTGGAGAAGGTTGATAAAACTCTTGGCCACTTTGCCAAAGTTCTCGCTGACATCTACACAGACAACCTCTCCATCAAAACATCAGTTCACACCATGTCCAGTGAGGTCACAACGCTGAAGACATCGGTTGTAAAACTCGAAGAAGATATGTCTGCTGTAAAGACTGAAGTCAGTTCAGTAAAGATTGACATGCGTTCTGTGAAGACTGACGTCAATTCAATAAAGACTGACGTCACTTCAATGAAGACAATGATGCAGCAGATCCTGAACAACATGACCGCCCCTGCCCCTGCTCCTGCACCTGAGCATTTTACTACGGCAGATCGTGTTGAACTCTTGAAGATCACTCCTGCTATTACTGGCATAGAAGACAGAGTAGCAGAGACTGAAACTTATATGGGGGTCCCTGGCCAAGAAGACAGGGAACCAAAGCCAATTGCTGAGTCATCACATTCCTCCCCCACTCATCATGAGGAAGGGGGGGAGAAGAGCGCTGAAGACCTTCCCCATGATGAATCTACCAGGGGGGAGAAGACTGAAGACCTTACCCTTACTGATGAGGGTGAGAAGACAGCTGAAGAAACAACCGCTAGACCTCAGAGAGATGAAAACCCTGAGGGAACCGATAAGCTTACCTATGTATCTGATGGAGAGCAACTCGAAGAAGAGGCTGAAGAATCTGAATCAGAAGCTGAAGACGATGAAGCCGTCGACATATCTGAAGATGAACCATCATACAGTGATAAGGGTGATGATGAAGATGATGATGATGATGACTCCTTTATCGTCAAGCCTGCTCAGAGGACTACAGTTCTTAAAGGGATCGTGATAAACGAACCTTCAGGGGAGCGGACCAAATCAAAGCCTTCAGCGTCTGAAGCTGACAAGGGCAAAGAAAAAGGTGTCGCTGAAGACAATGACAATCTGATGATCTCGCTTCCAAAGCCAGTTTGTCAGGTACACTAAATCTTCCTTACACTCATCCCTCCTCTATCTATCTATACACATTATCAGTTCTACTCTCCTCAGCCTATACACTTAAACCAATTTTCTCTATCTCTGTTCTACCCAAGTTCTTACTCGTACGATTGTTGTGTTTCAGCTAGTCCTCTCCCCTGTTTGAGGATATCGCTGAAGTTCCTACAGCTGCGACTTCACTAACAATAATCCCAGCTCCCAACGCTGAAGAAATAATCCCGGTCTTGGATTTGATATCTGAGACTGATGAACCTGAAGAACATATGCTCTCTCATACAAATAGACCTTCCTTGGTTCCTCAAAACCAAGTGAAGAGGATCAGAGAAGAAGAGATGAGATGATAAAAAAGTTCGAGGATTAGCGAATCATTCTGAAGAGTGATCAACTTCCTTCCGTTCCTCCAAAGTTCAGAATTTCTCAAAAGGAATACAAGGAACACCTCAGAGCTGAACGTCTAATCGCTGAAAGAAGAGAAGTTGAAGAAAAAAACAGAGAACTTGCCATCCAGCTTACTCAAAAATCTGTGAAAGACCCCAAGCTGAAAAGAACTCCAATCGAAGTTCAACGTCAGCTATGGGAAGACGCCAAGAAGTTCGTTGAAGAAAAGAGAACTGTGTCTCAATCTACTTTAGCCTGGTGCAAAGACAAGGTACACTTCAGACATCGACCTTCCAGAATCATCAAGGTACTCATCGCTAGAAGATCAACCCTCAAAGTTTCAATCGCTGAAATCGAGATATTCAGAGAGTATGGACAGTACGAAAAATTCTATGCTGAAGTTGTCACGCAGTACGGTCTCTCTAAATGGTTGGAGATCATGTTAGCCATCCAAAAGTCTCAGTCTAAGTACAAGGATCATGTTGAAAAGCTGATAAACAAACAGATCGACTTAGTCTCTTCTTGTGTGGATATTCCTCCTCCCCCTCCTCTCAAAAGTCAGAAAAGAAGGGCCTCTGCAAAGAAAAAGTCTAAACCTTCAGACTCAGGTCCTCAAATTCGAAACGAAACAGGTATTGGTTTTTCTCTAGATGAAGTCTTTGGTCCAGAACCTGACCTTTCTGCACTTGACACATCTCTTCCTCCTGGTGAGACTTTCATCCCTGGGAAAGTCATAAGAAAACCCTACGGGATATTCTTTATTGACTGGGATGGATGAAAGCGTTTTCAACATATCTCTGAACTACCCATCACTCCCATCGAACAGCTGAAAGATCTCATCTACTGGTGTGATTTCAAAAACGACATTCAGGCACGGCATCTTAAACCCTTGATTTTTGAAGAAGCGCTGAACAAAAGGAATCAAGGAGTAAATGTCCCTGATTGGATGATCCCCACATCAAAGACCCTTGATGAACTTCTCATTAAGGAAGAACCTTTATAAACTGATAGGATCGCCTTATTCTTCTATTGTATCAGTTATTCTTTTGTACTTGTAATTTATTTCGCTTGTACTTGTAATCTTTCCACTTCCTTATGTAATCTGATTCGATGTTTAAAGAAATATTTCAGCGAAAGTACTTTACTCCATCAGTACAGAAAAGATCCCAGAAAACAGTAAAAGGGACAAATATTTTATGAGTTCTTTTTATCCTTATGTTTTCATTATATAGCAATTTTCTCTGTTGCTATGTCATAATCAAATAGGGGGAGATTATTGATCCAAACCCTCAGTGATTTGATAATGACCCTCTCTTATATAGTTCGTGAAAGTTGTAAGTAAACAATATGTATCAGAGTTTCACTATCGCTGATAAGTACTAAGATCTTACAGTACCGCTGATAGGAACTCTCGCTCTTTAGATTAAACATTCAGCGAACACTGTTCACCATAATACACTGAGTCTGTTCAGTACTTATGGTGATCGCTGATAAGTCATTTGTTTACTTATGATCTCTGAAGACAAGTTTCACGTCAACATAGGTTCTACGCTGAAGTCGAAGATCAAGCCCAAGAACCAGCGACAAGTCTCCTAATGAACTGATGCGGATCAGCGAAAACTCAGATTTGTCCACTCAACGTGAAGTATCAAGTACAGGACTTCATCTATCGCTGAACTTTATCATTCGCTGATAAACAATGGTAAAGCGCTGAATCAACGAAAAGCTGATCATGAAGTCCTCCGTACAAAGTACTTTTGTCTTAACCACCCTTGCACGACTCCGCACGATATGTCAGAAAAGAACCTCCTTATTGTCTGAAATCGTACAACCACTCTGATACTACACTGTTCAAACATGCGGCTACTAAGGTTGTCAACAAAGGTCAATGACATACAACCAATGAGCTGCTGCCACGTGTAAAGTGTAAACTGCCATGCATTAAATGCATGCAGTATATAAGAAGATGAACTCACTTCATTTTGAAGTAACTTGCTAACTCTGGACAAGTTCATCCTTTTTATCTTGAGATAGGTTATTATTAGTAATTTCCTTCTCTTTCTTAGTGCAAGAAACTTAGTGTTCCAACTTGTTTAGATTTAGGTTTATCCTTAATCTTGTTCCGCAACAAGCTGTAAATTGTTAATGATTTATCAATAAAAATTTAGAAAAGTAAAATTTGTGTGTTTGTATTCAACCCCCCCCCCCCCTTCTACAAACTTGTATAGCCCTTTGGGACCAACACCAATTACCTGATGTAAAGGATGACTCTGTGTCAACTTCTTCGAATGTGGATGTGGGGAAATTGTGTTCTGATTCGGGTCAAATAAGGAGTTTTTTTTTCAAAGTTTAGCTCAATTGTCAATGTTGGTTCCGATTGAGACGCGGATGGTTTGTCAGTCGTGACAATTGGCACTGTCTCGGGAACTGCTTCAGTAGGTACGTCAAGTATGTTAGCAGTACTCTGGTCATTGACATTTGAAGTAGCATTTAATGAAGAAACACCATTAGTTGGGTCTGGTTGTGTTGCTTGTGTAGACGTCATGATTTGATTACTTGGAGAAGACATAGGAGTCGTTGCACCAGCATTAGATGATGTCGGTTCCATTGAAGGACCTGACATTGTAGCTTGTTCTGGATTTTGAGCAACTTGATTCCTGGCAGAAATATTTGAAGATGAGTTATAACTACCAAAGAACTCATCATAAAAAATTTCAAATAATTGATCAAGTTCATTAAGATTAGAATTATAAGTTGAAGCTTGATCTTTGTTTGACTTTGTGGAAGATGGACTGATCTGTCCAGATGCTAGAACTCCAGTTATTTTGGGTTTTGTACTGTTTTGCACAGAAGCCATATCCGCAGTCTCATCAAATTTGACATTTATCCTCTCCATCACAGTTCTTGAAAACGTGAAATAAATTATGTACGCCTTCGATGTGGATGAGTATGAACACGCCCTCGTTCGCCTTAGGACTGAATTTGTTCAAGTTGTCCTTGTCATTTAACACAATACACCTGAAACCAAAAGCACGCAAGTAACTAATGTTTGGTTTCCTTTTGTTAATAATCTCATATGGTGTTTTTCCAAACCTCCGGTGTATAATGGAACGATTTTATGTGTAGCACGCCGTTGACACTGCTTCAGCCCATGGAAACAAAGGAAGATTAGCATACGAAAGCATAGTTCTTGCGGCTTCAACTAGAGTGCGGTTTCGTCTTTCAACAACCCCGTTCTGTTGTGGTGTTCTTGCTGCAGAGTATTGATGAGATACTCCCAATGATTTCAGGAAATCATCTAGAGTCTTATTCTTGAACTCTGTTCTGTTATCTAACCTGATTTTCTGAATTGACTGTTGAAGATTGACTTGAAGCATCTTGATTAAAGAAATGATCAACTCGGGTGTTTCGTCTTTAGAGCGTAGAAACTTTACCCATGTATACCTCGGGTAATCATCAACGACCACTTTCTTTTTGGCGCTTATACTTTGGGTCTTCATTGGCCCACAAAGATCCATATGCAGAATATCTAATACCTTATGTGTGCTTGGTTCAGGTTTCGGCGGGTGAGGAACTCTCTTCATCTTACCCTTCTTACAAGCCGTGCAGAAATTGTCTCTTTCAAACTTCAGAACTGGTAGACCTTTGACTAAATCACCTACCATCGGCTTTTGAATGTATCGGAAATTAAGGTGAGATAATCATCTATGCCACAACCAACTCTTTTCTATGGACGCTTTAGATAACAGACACACGTCATTCTTGGGTTTGATTTTTGACAGATCCATTGTGTACAAATTTGACTTTCTTGTACCCACCAGAAGTTCATCTCCTTCTTCAGTTCGAACCGAACATCGTGTCTTCTAGAAGTTGACTTCTAGGTCTTTGACCTAGAATTGACCTATACTAAATAGATTATGCCCCAAACCCTCAACATATTTAACTTTAGTTATGCTGACGTTGTCTTTCACAATATCTCCATAACCCAGAATCGGTGATATTGATCATTACCGAAATTGACTCAACCATCGTTTTTCTCGACATAGTTTGTGAACAACTCTTTTCTTCTAGTCATATGTTTTGGGCAACCCGAATCTAAGTACCACACATGACTGGTCTGCAAAAAACAAATCAAGTGGTTTTAGGTACCCAATTGTAAATCGGTCCTTCTGGGTTAAGAGATGGTATGTTAGGGCAATTAATGTGTTGAATAGAAGTTCAAGGGCTGTATTGCAATTCCTTATTCTTAGCCTTTTAGTGAACGGGCCATGGGCTTGTTAACCACGGGCCTGCCATATTTAAAGTTGTTTCTAGCTTAGAATTAAGCTTGTTGTCTATTTTGCTTTCCTACTCGTATTGTAAAACTCTCTCAATATTGAAAGCTAATTGGATGACCAGTAGAAATCATAACCATTATTCTTATCTATTGATTTCTTCATTGTTCGTTGCACAATTCTGGAACTCACAAATGGTATCAGAGCAGACGGACAAATCGATTCAAAGTACTCTATTCGAATTCTGGTAAGTTTTATTTCATTAGGCTGTGTTCTTCATTGAAAATCCATCTTTTGATTCGGTTGAAATTCATCGTTTTCGTTTATTGGATATTGTTAGTATCATTCTTATTAGTGTTTCTGCAAGTTTTCGTATTCTAGTTCGATCATTTGAATGACTTTTAACCAAATCAAAGTTCAAAAGTTTTGGTTGTGTTCTTAAGAAAAATCGAAATTTTAACCATCAAAACTTGTTGTTTTTGCTTCAAAATCGATCTGGGTAGTGTTATTTTTGTGTTTGGTCGAGTTTCTAATATCTCAGGAACGTTTTTGAGCAACCCTAGTCGATTCCCAATCGATTTGAAAAGTCCAACCGCACTTTCCGGATACTAGCAGCACTTTCCGGACAATCGTTTCATCTTTCCGGACACATCACAGCTTTCCGGGTAAGTTCCATAATTTCAATCTTTCCGGATATCATTGTTCCGGAAACCCAAAGTTTCAGGTAAAATACTTTATCCGGACAACTCAACGTTTCCAGTAACCTATTTTATCCGGACAACTTGAAGTTTCCGGTTAAATTGATTCCTCCCGGACACTCCATCATCCGGAAAGCGTATCTTCCGGAAACCCATTCCATCCGATAAGTTCCTGTTTTTACTAATTTTATTCGGAAACTATTGCCTTCCGGATACCCTTTGTTATCCGGAAACTTTAGTCTGTCCGGACACTCTCTATTATCTGGACACTTCTGTGTTTTTTCTGTTTTTCACTCAATCTGATCCGGACAATTCCAGATCAGACTTCACATCCGGATTCTTATCCGGTAAGTTCATTTCTGTTGAACTCTTACCTGTTTCTAGTACACTTCACTCTTAGAACCTGCATTAGGACTTCACTCTTAGTGCCTTGCGTTAGGTTAACACTTTGAATCGAACATATTGTCTGATGATCACTCTAGTGCAACTAAAGATGACTTCACGCGACGCTCTTGCTATCGGCACCGATTCCAAACCACCTTGCCTCTACCAAGGTGAGTACAGCCAGTGGCGAGACAGATTCATGATCTTCATAGAGTCCAAGGACAACTACGTGTATATCTGGCGAGCTCTTCAAAACGGGCCAATCCCTACGCCAATGAAGACTATAGCAACAACTGAAGATGCTGACGCTCATACCGTGGAAAAGACTCTCACCGATATGTCTGACGACGAAAGAGGCATGCTTGAGGGAGAAAAGTGTGCTAAAAGATACCTTGTTCAAGCTCTACGAAACACGATCTACACTGCCATCGACAGCTACAAAGGGACAGCAAAAGGTATGTGGGATCAAGTGGCAAAAATGATGCATGGGAGCGATGTCGGGAATCAACTAAAGATCAACAGCGCCATAACCAAGTTCGATAGGTTTAAGCAGCGCACCGACGAATCTCTCACCCAGACCTATGAACGCTTTTGTCTACTTCTGAATGAGCTTAACAAGAATCAAATCACTCGCTCCAACATGGAAAACGCGCTCAAGTTTCTCAACAACCTGTTGCCAGAATGGAAGGTATTTGCTTCTCATGTCAAGCATAACAACTTGATAGAGAAATATGGCATCAATGAACTCTATGAGACGCTTCTTCAAGACGAAGATGAAGTGAATGAACTACTGAAAGAGAAGAAGACTGCATCATAGCTAGCTGCTGATCCATTAGCACTCATGTCTTCCAAACTAGGCAAATCTTCTGTCCGTCGTTCCAAATGAGCTCAAGAGCCAAGTGATTCTGAGCCCGAACCTGAGGAAGACGAAGGCAATGATTCTGATCCTGAACTTACAGCTTTGAAGAATGCTATGGCTTTGATCTCCCGATCCTTTCAACAACAGAAGATCTATAAGAAGCCGACGTCCAATAATCAGCGCTACTCCACCTCATCCAACAAGCGTCATGATTATCAGGACAGATATGAAGTAAAGAAGAAAGCTGATGAGTCCGACCAGTCTGACAAGAAAGGGAAGACAGAGAAAGATGACCGCAAGAAGAAAGACGAACCCATGACCTGTTATAACTGCGGGAAGCTTGGTCATTTTGCGAAAGATTGTCGGAGGCCTGTTGTAAAGAATTCCCACTATTACAAGGCGAAACTTGCATTGATAGAACAGAAGGAAGCTGGAGAAGCGTTACTTGTTGAAAACAACTACTGGTTGGGTCGTTCCGATGATGAAGAAGAGTCGGATGGTGCTGATGCTTTCATGGGCTATCACTCCCCTGCTGAAGAAGAAAAGACAAAGTTGTGTCAGGTATGTGAACCTATCTATTTAGAACTTTCTGACCGAATGAAACCTCTTGCTGAACGGATAGGTTCCTACAAGTCCACCATTAATGAACAACTACTTGAGATTAGATCACTATCTGAAAAGTTGGATGGTCAAATGCAAATAACTGAGAAATACAAGTCCGAAAATGCTATTTTAAAAGAAAAATGCAAAAATCTTTCAATAGCACCTAAAGACTTAAGGGCCAAAATATCTGAACTTCAGTCACAGTTTGATTAGTGTATGAATGAGAAAGCAGAAACCGTTTATCAATGTTCTGCTCTTCAAATTCAGCACAAGGAGTTTGTTGCAAAAATACTTGATCTTGAAACAAAACTCCACAAAAGAGGTCAAACTGATCAGACCATCCATATGAATAAACCCAAAGAGTTCATGTATTTTAACAAAGACTGAGGAATCGGATATGATAACCCACATTATTTGAAAAAGGGTATATACAAAAGACCTACACTGTATGATTTTGGTTGTCTTGGAATAGCCAAAACATATCCGGAATATGCAATTAAGTGGACTGGTCCTCTTGAACCTGAAAAGGAAGAGGAAACTGAGGAATACAAGCGCACAAACACGTCTAAAATGCAACTTCTGTTTTGTTATGAACCTTTGAATTATTCTTATCAAAAGAACAAAAAGTACCTCTCGAATGACTACTTCGATTGGTATAAGGTTGTAACGCCCAAGGATTCCTCTAAGAAGGATGAGGTCCAAACAACCGAAGCCAACACTGAGACGAATGAGTTCAAGATCTAATTTCCCCCTCTCATCTTGGAAGCATAGATAGTTGAATTGGAGGAGTCACTCGAGCAAGAAAGGTCAAATTTTCAAAAGGAAAAGCAAGCGCTAATCAAGGAACTTGAGAATCTAAGATCCGTCAAAACCGAAGTTGTGTCGGAAGAAGGACAGGAAATCCTTCGGTGTGAAATCAACAAGCTCACATTGAAACTGTCTGCCTTGGCAACAGAAGCAATGTACGAGCATACGAGAAATGGTCAACTCCAATAGCAGATTGACCTACTCCGAACGGAAAAGCAGATTTCACCCGAACTTTCCTCCAATTCTTCGGACACATCCTCATGTAAAGCTTTCGTTAGTCAAATCTTTTCCAAAGACGGTATTGATTCTCAAGATAAGCGTGTGTTAAGGAATTTAGACTCTGATTTTTTCCTAGCTTCCGCACCAAATTCCCCGAAACACACGAGCACAAAGTGTTCCTCGCCTTCCTCGACCGATCCAAGTCTTGTAATTCTGGATGTTGATTTTTCTTAATACATGAACTCCGAAGGCCATTTTGATGAAGAGTTTGAGTCGTTCCCCTTCGACAAACCTCTTCCGAGTCATACTGATTTTTTGTCACCAGTGGTCAATCGACCGGTCAATTTTCTAAAGGGCGACTGTTCTCAATCCAAGACTCCGGATGTGATTAAGATTTCCAAAAATGCTTCAAATTCTCAAAAACAATCACAGCTGAAGCAAAAGACCGATCGACCGACCAATAAGATTCATGTTTCTTCAAAAGTCACTGACCATGTTGTCCCTGTTGTTTCCGATAAAATTGGTCGCGCTAAACAAGCCAAACCAAAGTGGCTAGCCAAGGAATCTATCGCAGATGCTGCATCAAAGTCATTCAATACTGTTTTCTATCCTATAATGTACAAAAACGATTGTGCTTGGAATCATAGGAATGATTTTGTTAAACATGAGATAAAATTTCCGATTAAGCTTTATTCCATTCCACAATTGATTCGATTATCGCATGATTGTTTGTGTTGTTCTAGTTGTGGTTGGAATGACTTCAATGATATTAATAATAATGATTGGTTTGGGTCATATCATATATATAATCATACACCCAAACGCAAACCCCGTAAAAACAAAAAGAAACACCATACGCCATGGGGTTCCCAATCAGAGGCTAAACCAAAAGAGGAGAGGAAACCCGCTTCAAAACAGGTTCCTCCTACTGAGGCTATGTTGGTCCCGAAGGCCTATACAAGTTTGTAGAAGGGGGGGGTTGAATACAAACACACAGATTTTACTTTTCTAAATTGTTTATTGATAAATCATTAACAATTTACAGCTTGTTGCGGAAACAAGATTAAGGATAAACCTAAATCTAAACAAGTTGGAACACTAAGGTTTCTTGCACTAAGAGAGATAAGGAAATTACTAATAATAACCTATCTTGAGATAAGAGATTGAACTTGTCCAGAGTTAGCAAGTTACTTCAAATGAAGTGGGTTCATCTCTTTATATACTGCATGCATTTAATGCAAGTCAGTATATACTTTACACGTGTCATCAGCTGGTTTAGACAATAAGGAGGTTCTATTCTGACATATCGTACGGAGGCGTGGAAGGGAGGTTGAGACAAAAAGTACTTTGTACGGAAGACTTTATGATCAGCTTTTCGATGATTCAGCGATCTATCATTTCTTTTCAGCAAATGATAGAATTCAGCGATAGCTAAAGTCTTGTACTTGATACTTCACGTTGATTGGACAAATCTGAGTCTTCGCTGATCCGCATCAGTTCATTAGGAGACTTGTCGCTGGTTCTTGAGCTTGATCTTCGACTTCAGCGTAGAACCTATGTTGACGTGAAACTTGTCTTCAGGGATCATAAATAAACAACTAACTTATCAGCGATCATCATAATGACTGAACAGACTCAGAGCATTTATGGTGAACAGTTTCGCTGAATGTTTAACTTAAAGAGCGAGAGTTCCTATCAGCGGTACTGGAAGATCTTAGTACTTATCAGCGATAGTGAAACTCTGATACATATTGTTTACTTATAATTTTCACTAAGTATTTTAGAGAGGGTTACTATCAAATCACTGAGGGTTTGGATCAACAATCTCCCCCTATTTGATTATGACATAGCAATAGAGAAAATTGCTATTTAATGAAAACATAAGGATAAAAAGAACTCATAAAATATTTGTCCCTTTTACTGTTTTCTGGGATCTTTTCTGTACTGATGGAGTAAAGTACGTTCGCTGAAATTTTTCTTTAAAACATTGTAAAGATTACAGATGGAAGTGGAAAAATTACAAGTACAAGCGAAATAAGTTACAAGTACAGAAGGATAACTGATAAAATAGATGAAAGAGGCGATCCTATCAGCTTACAGAGGTTCTTCCTTAATGAGAAGTTCATCAAGGGTCTTTTCAGTGGGGATCATCCAGTCAGGAACCGTTACACCTCGCTTTCTTTTGTTCAGCGCTTCTTCAAAGATCAAGGGTTTTAGGTGTCGTGACTGAATGTCATTTCTGAAGTCACACCACCAGATGAGATCTCTGAGCTGTTCGATTGGAGTGATTGGAAGCTCAGCGATCCGTTGAAAACATTTACGTCCGTCGTAGTCGAGAAAGAATATTCCATAAGGATCACTGACGACTTTACCAGGGACGAAAAGTTCACATGGTGGCAAAGATATGTCAAGGGCAGATAGATCAGGGTCAGGACCAAGCACTTCAGCGCGAGAGAAACCAATTCCAGTTTCATTTCGTATGACAGGACCTGAGTCTGAATCTTGATGTTTCTTCTTTGGAGAGGTCCTTTTTCTTTTCAGCTTAAGATCAGGAAGAGGAGGAATGTCCACACAAGAAGATATCAAATCGATCTGTCTGTTTATCAGCTTTTCAAAATGATCCTTGTACTTAGATTGTGATATTTGGATAGCTAACCTCATCTCCAGCCATTCAGAGAGACCATACCTTTTTACAGTGTCAGTGCGAAAGGCTTCAGATTGGCCATCTTCTCTGAAAAGTTTGATGTCAACAATAGGTACTCCGATAGAGGTTCTTCTAGAGATGAATACCTTGTTGATCTTCGCTGGACGATATCTGAAGTGTATTTTCTCTTTACACCAGATCAGGGTGGTCTGAGAAACTTCAGTTTTCTTTTCCACGATCTTTTGGGCTTCTTCCCAAAGTTTACGTTGGACATGAATGGGAACACGTTTCAGCTTGGGGTCTTTGACAGATTCTTGAGTAAGCTTGATTGCGTATTCTCTGTCTTTTTCTTAGCTTCCTTTCTTTCAGCGATGAGGCATTCAGCTCTGAGGTGTTCCTTGTATTCAGCTTTGGAAATTCTGAACTTTGGAGGAACTGAAGGCAGTTGATCACGCCTTAGAATGATTCGTTGATCCTCGAATTGCTTTATTATTTCCTCTCTTCTTTTCTGATCCTCTTCACTTAGCTTTTGAGGAGCTAAGGAAGGTCTGCATTTGTGAGAGAGAGTCTGTTCTTCAGGTTCATCAGTCTTAGAGATCAAATCCAAGACTGGGATTATTTCTTCAGCGGCAGCTGGTATTATTGGTGAAGTCGCAGTTGTGGAGCCTTCAGCGATATCCTCAAACAGGGGAGAGGACTAGCTGAAACACAGCGATCTTACAAGTAAGAACTTGGGTAGAATCAGATAGAGAGAATTTGTTCAAGTGTATAGGCTTGGGTAGAAGAACTGATAGTGTATGATAGAGGAGGGATGGAGTGAAAGATGTTTAGTGTACCTGATAAACCGGCTTTTCAAGCAAGATCGTCAGATTGTCATCTTCAGCGACGCTTTTGCCTTTGCCTTTCTCAGCTCCAGAGGCTGAGGGCTTTGTCTTTGTCCGCTCCCCTGAAGGTTCATTTATCGAGATTCCCTTAAGAGCTTTGATCTTGGAGCAGGTTTGACGATAAAGAAGTCATCGTCGTCTTCATCATCATCATCATCATTCTTTGGAGAAGAAGATGGTTCATTATCAGGGATGTCGACGGCTTCATCATCTTCTGCTTCGGATTCTTCAGCGTCTTCTTCGAGTTGCTCCCCCTCAGATACAAAGGCGAGCTTCTCGGTTCCCTCAGGGTGTTCATCTCCCTGAGGTCCAGCGGCTGCTTCAGCTTCAATAGTCTTCTCACCCTCTTCAGCGAAGGTGAGGTCTTCGTTCTTCTCTCCCCTGATAGATTCATCATGGGAAAGGTCTTCAGCGCTCTTTGAAGGATTTTCAACGCTCTTCTCCCCCTCTTTTTCATGATGACTGGGGGAGGAATGGGTAGATTCAGCAGCGTTGGTAGGTTCTCTGTCTTCTTGGCCAGAGAGACCTATACAATCTTCAATCTTTGCTAATCTGTCTTCAAGGCCAGAAATAGCAGGATTGATCTTTTTCAGCTCTGTGCGATCCGCCGCTGTGAAGTTTTCAGTTTCAGGGACAGGGGCAGGGGCAGGAGCAGGAGTATTCGCATTGTGTAGCAGCTGCTCGATCATCGTCTTTATCGAACCAACATCGGTCTTTACAGAGCCTAAGTCAGTCTTTACAGTAGACATATCACCCTCGAGTTGTCCAACAGATGTCTTCAGCATTGTGACCTCGCTGGACATGGATGTAACTGAACTTTTGAGAGAGGTGTAGTCTGTGTAGATGTCAGCGAGCACCTTTGCGAAATCGCTGAGAGTCTTATCAACTTGCTTTAAGTCATCTGTGGAAGCCTTCTTCTCTACCACCGTTGTCAGCTTTTGAAGATTCTCTCCAGCGTTTGTTACAGCTGAAGAGTTGTTGTAGAGAGTGGTGGTAAGACCTGTCAGCTTTGTTTCCATGGAATTCAGAGAGGCGTTGATGTCTCCCAAGTTAGGACCTACAGGAGGATTGGTGAACTCATCAAAGTCACGGATGCCTGAGAAAAGTTCCATGTCGTCTTCAAACGTGCCCATGGATTGTCCTGCAGGTCCTGTCTTCATCATCTCTGGATTATCAGCTTTAGCCTCCGTAGAAATGATGGCATCTCCAGCGATGACTGGAGGAGAGACCAAATGAGTAGAGGGAGAAGAGAAGGATGAGATTGGAGGTTGGGTTCTGAGTTCAGCGTTGGAATCGCTGAGAATCACTTCATCAGTCTTTTGAGAGACTGAGGTAGGTTGGGAAATTTCCAAGTCTGTAATCTCAACGTTTGGAGACGCTGAGATTGGGATGGAAGGGATGGCTTGTTCAGGTGTGGCAGAGCGTACCACTGAACGTTCCTTCAGCTCTGCAGAAAGAGCTGAGGAGTCTTCAGCATGAGATTGCTGGGGTTGCTCCTTTGTTTTTCTTGATCCTTTTAGAATCAAGTGGGGTGTGAGAGTGTTTCCTTTTAAGAGGAATAGAGGTAGCAGCTGGGGTATCAGCGGTGGGTTTGTCCGTTGAAGGAGCTGCAGAAGTAGAAGAAGTACGAGGGTTAAGAAGAGTTAAGAGTGTAGAAAGACGTACCTCATTCACGGTTGGTTTGAAGTCGAGTATCTTTGGACCGACCTGAGAAAGTTTCAGGTCACCATCAGTTGGGTAGGTTTCCTTCAGGCCACATTGGAAGATGGCGCTGATGAAACGTGGGTAAGGAACCCATGGAGGTCTGTCAGCGACGGTGTCCACTCTTAGAACCAGGTCATCATAGATAATCGATGCCCAGTCTATGTTGAGACCTTTCAGCAGTGCATAACCCATTGCTTGCTGAGGTTTAGCGGCTTGATCAGAAGAGCCGGTCTTTGCAGTCATGCAGCTGATTAGATGAGCGAAGATGAAATTCATCTCGCTTGGCATTTTTGATTTCTTGATAATCGTCAGCTTCTTCTCGGGCTTCATGTCTCTGCCGATTTCCCATACATAGCCCATTGCATCAAAGAATGCAATGATGGCTTCCCTGTCTGAGTTTTTCTTGGAGTCAGGGAGGGGAACAAAAGGTTTTTCCTTGGTGGCGATGGGAAGGCTGAGAGCTTTGCGAATTATGGCTGGGGTGATCTTTATGGTGCCATATTCGATATCGCAGAGGATGCAATCTATTATTTTGGAGGGGTCTTTGGCTGAAGGTAATTGAGTGTGTCTCGCTGAGTACCAGAATTGTGAGAGCAAAAGCTGATGTGCAGGAGGTGTTATGGTCAGGGCTGTGGAGATGCAGCAATTCTTCAGAAATTTCACAGCATCATCTAGATGTGTGACTTGCTTTCGAGGAGGAAACTCGAGAAGCGCAGAGAGATTGTTCACCTTAGTCCAATCCAGTTTTTCAAGGGCAAACTTGACTTGTGGAGCCTTGATGATGTCCATTTCCTCAGATTCAGCGGATATGTTCTCAGCGGTAGCATGAATGTCAGATGAGGCCATTTCTCTGTATTACCAGTTCAACCAAAGATGTTAACAAATAAGAATAATCTTATTGTGGAAAGAATTTCCAATAAGATATTTCGAATTTTATCCATTTCATTCAGACACAAATGTCTTAATGAAGATTAGGGTTTTTCATGTTTTTGAAAACGAAAATTTCAAACCCAAAAAAAATCTTGTTTTCCAGTTTTCTTTGAAGATTGGGATTCTGGAAAAACGAATGTGTGAGGAACAAGTTTAAGATTTTTGCGTTTAAACTTGAAGAACAACCATGAAATGGTTGTGTTCATAAAACCATGAAAGAAAATGATTTTATTTTTAAGAAGTTCTTTTGTTTTGATCTTGTTAAAAACAAAGAGTAGATCAGAAACAAGTTATTTGCATTCGGTAAATAGTAAGAACATATTAACCTTGATGTTTGATGAAGAAGATGAACAGTTGTTCTTGAGAAAAAGTCGAGAGCCAAGTGCAACAGTTAATTCTTTCTTGCTTGGAGGATAAGTTCGCGTAAAAGACAAATATAAACAAAGAGTTTGTTTATATAGAGATTTTAGAAAGAGAAAATCTTGAGCGGGAAAAGATTTTCCATCATGACACGGACACGTGTTTGCATTTGATTGGCGAATGAACGAAACGTGCAAACGTGTGTCAGAAAGAAGAACGTGCCAGGGCATATCTGTTGTAATGACGTCACAACTTTCCTTTCATATTCTTGGTTGTCTCTGAGGCTTTGAAAAACTCAGAGATACTTTGAAAACATGAAGCACTGAATAGAAATATCAGTGAAGGTTTTAAGAAATTTCAAAATGTCGCTGTTAAGGAAGAAATATTCAGCGATGCAATCTATTTTGAAATCTTGCATTTACATGCGATTTGTCAGAGAGAAAAACATACCTTGATATCAGCGAATCAAGTTTATTCAGAGAGAGAATGATAGAATGGGTTATACAAGTTGATTTTATCCAAAGTAGTAGTGTCGCTGATCTTAATGTGAATCCCTGAAGATTTTATCGTTCAAAGTTCAGCATTCCAAGCTCGCTGATGAGAAAGTTGAATCTTGTCTCATCAAGAGGTTTGGTGAATAGATCAGCTAACTGATAATCAGTTGGAATAAAATGAAGTTCTATATTACCATTCATCACATGATCTCTGATAAAATGATACCTGATTTCGATGTGTTTTGTCTTTGAGTGTAGTACTGGATTATTAGCTATAGCGATGGCACTTGTGCTGTCGCAATAGATTGGAATTTTAGAGAGCTGAAGATCATAGTCTAGTAGCTGATTTCTCATCCACAAGACCTGAGAACAACAGCTTCCAGCGGCTACATATTCAGCTTCAGCTGTGGAAGGGGACACTGAGTTTTGCTTCTTACTTGTCCAACTTACTAGCTTTCCACCCAGGAGCTGACATCCTCCTGTGGTGCTTTTCCTATCCATTTTGCAACCTGCAAAATCACTATCTGAATAGGCAGTTAGATCGAATCCTGAGTCTTTGGGATACCAAAGACCTAGATTCGCTGTACCATTAAGATATCGAAAGATTCGCTTTACAGCTTTCATATGAGATATCTTAGGTTCAGCTTGATATCGTGCACATAAGCATGTTGCAAACATAATATCGGGTCGGCTAGCTGTAAGATACAATAGTGAGCCGATCATCCCACGGTACAACGTGACATTGACAGGAACACCCTTTGTGTCCTTATCAGGTGTCAGCGGTGGTGCCATAGGGGTTTTCATAGCTGAACTTTCAGTTAAGTCGAATTTCTTCAGCATATCTTTAACATATTTTCCCTGATTAATAAAAGTTCCCTTTTCAGTTTGCTTAATCTGAAGACCAAGGAAATATGTTAGCTCACCCATCATGCTAATTTTATATTCATCTTTCATTCTATCAGCGAAACGAGTACAAAGCTCAGGGTTAGTAGAACCAAATATAATGTCATCAACATATATTTGAACTAGAATGATATGACCTTTCACTTTTCTAAAAAATAGAGTTTTGTCGATTTTACCTCGCTCAAATTTTTCGATATGGAGATAAGTAGAAAGAGTGTCATACCATGCACGTGGAGCTTGCTTTAAGCCATAAAGTGCCTTATCCAGTTTATAAACATAACTTGGATGCTTAGGATCTGAGAATCCTGGAGGTTGTTCCACATAGACTTCTTCATTCAGCTTTCCATTTAGAAATGCTGACTTAACATCCATCTGATGTACTTTGAAGTTTTTGTGTACAGCATATGCTAAGAATAGACGAATAGATTCAAGTCTTGCTACAGGAGCAAATGTTTCGTCATAATCTATGCCTTCCTCTTGTCTGTATCCCTGAGCAACAAGACGAGCTTTGTTGCGGGTTACAGTACCATGTTCGTCCAACTTGTTTCGATAGACCCATTTAGTGCCTATCACAGTTTTGTCAGTTGGTCTTCGAACAAGTTTCCAAACTTTGTTTCTTTCAAATTCAGTCAGCTCTTCTTACATGGCGCTGACCCAGTTTGGATCTTTGAGGGCATCATCTACTTTCTTTGGTTCAGTTAGTGAAATAAAATTTACAAATAAACAAATATTACCTGCACTTCGTCGAGTCTGAATGCCAGCGTTTGGATCACCAAGAACTTGATCAATTGGGTGATTTATAGTCCATCGCTGAGCCGGAGCGTGAGACGCTGACTCAACTTGAACTAGAGGAGCTGGAGATGAAGCTTCAGCGACGTCGGGAGTGTCAGCCAAGAGAGGAATTGATGCAGTTGTCATTATATTCGCTGATTGCTGAGAAGTAGATGGAATGTCTGAGACATTTGAATCAACTGCAGGTATAGTGTTTATAGGAACAGCTGAGACCCATGATGTTTCAGCTTCACTATTCTGCATGTTTGGAATGATAGTGGGACTATCATCTTCTACTGGATGAGCCTGAGGAGTGGGAATATCTTCTGAATCTCCAAGATGAGAAAACATCCATTGATTCAGTTCTTCAGTATCAGCGTTCGGTTTAGAGTTCGCTGAACGGGATTCGTCAAACGTGACGTGAATAGTTTCTTCTACAGTTTGTCTTCTACGATTGAAGACTCTGAAGGCTTTGGAAACTGAGGAGTATCCAAGAAAGATTCCATCATCAGCCTTAAGGTCAAACTTTCCAAGGGCATCTCTATTGTTCAGTATGAAACACTGACATCCAAAGATGTGAAGAAAGCTGATTGAGGGCTTTCTCCCATGAAAAAGTTCATAGGCTGTTTTATTGAATCTTTTGACTATCAGCGACCTGTTTTGCGTAAAACAAGCAGTGTTGACAGCTTCTGCCCAAAACTGAGTAGGCAGGTGAGAATCGTTGAGCATTGAACGTGTAGCTTCAATAATTGTTCTATTTCTTCATTCAGCGACTCCATTTTTTTGTGGTGTTCTCACTGAAGAAAAGTTGTGAGAAATACCCTTACTCTCAAAGAAGGAATCAAGAGAACTGCTTTTGAATTCAGTTCCATGATCACTCCTTATTGAGCGAACGGTCAGATTGTTCAGGGTTTCCATCTTCCGAACAAAAGTGATGAGTTCTTCAGGGGTGTCACTCTTGGAACGAAGAAACATAACCCATGTATAACGAGAGAATTCATCAACTATGACCAGCGTATATTTCTTTCCAGCGATGGATTGTTTGTTAACAGGGCCAAACAAATCCATATGGAGTAGTTGTAGAGGAGATGACACTGAAGAGACTTGCTTTGATTTAAAGCTCGCTTTGGTCTGCTTCCCTTTTTCACACGCTGAACATAAGGACTCTTTGGCGTATGAATGCTGAGGTAGACCAGTGACTAACTCTTTTGAAGAGAGAGTGTTCAGTGTCTTGAAATTTAGATGAGATAGCCTCTTATGCCATAGCCAGTTGACATCAGATGAGGCCTTTGAGAAGAAACAGGAGTTCTCAGTGGTTGTTGAGTCCATGTTTATTACATAAACATTTTCCAAACGATAACCGCTGAGAGCTATCTTCTCCTTTTTGTCAGTGACAAAGCAGGATTCCTTAGTAAAGATTACTTTGTTATCCATGTCGCAAAGCTGACTGATGCTTAGAAGATTATGCTTCAGCCCTTCAACATATGCGACTCTTCTGAAGGAGGTTGTACCATTTGAAAGTACACCATACCCTCGGGTATGTCCTTTTCCATTTCCACCGAAAGTCACAGAGGGACCTTTCTCTTCCTTGTATTCAGCGAGCAGGTTTTTCTTTCCAGTCATGTGTCTAGAGCATCCGCTATCGAGATACCAGATACCCTTCTTAACCTGCAATACAAAGGAAGATTAGTTTTTCTTAGGTACCCACTTAACCATGTATACACGTTTGTCAGTGGAAGTAGTTGGAATGGAAGGTTCGGCAGTCTTCGCAGCATTTGAAGATTCAGCTTTGTCTTTCTTCACTTTGGTTAATTTCTTAACCTCAGTGGTAGAATTCACCTTGACCTGATTTGCACCAGGGTTGGTCTTCTTTGCCTTGGGGGCAATCTTCACCTTAGCTATCTTTTCAGCTTTGGTGGCTGTGAGGCACTTACTAGCAATATGATCAGTGAGTCCACATTGATAACATTTCCTATAGCTAAAAGTAGTTCTAGGACCATTTGTATGCTGAGCTTTTAATTTAGAATTAGAAGTACCAGCACCAAGTAAGCTATTTGCTTTAGAAATGGGACGAACATTTAGTTCTTCAGATTTCTTAACAAGAATATCAACCCTGAGTCTAGGAGTAGATCGCTGAATAGATCCAAAGATCAGCTTCCTTGATCCAGAGGGATGGGTCGCTGAAGTTTTAGAAGCATTCAGCTTTGGTACTAAAGTACCCTTCTGAGGATTTTGGTAAATAACAATTCCTTTACCTTTGTCTTTAGAGACAGAGGTAGATTTTGAATAAACCATTTTCTCCTTGCCTTTTGAGGAGGTAGGAGTTTCCTCAGGGATTGGTGTAATGGACGAGGAGCACTGAGAAGATGAAGTATCAGCGACTGAGGATACGAACGTTCCAAATTTAAGCATTGAATGCTCAGTTGTTGGTTTTGAAGTTTCATATTTGTAACCCAAACCACGTTTATCACTCAGTGGAATTTGAGACTTTATTATCTCAGTGATCTTTGTTGAAGAATTACACCATCCTTCAACGGTAGCTTTTTCAGCTTTTAATGCAGCGATAGCTTCTGCTCGTTCGATTTTGACTAGCTGATTTAAATATACTTGATCTTTAAAATCTTCTTCAATTTTAGAAAGCTTTTCTATTTGAAGGTGGCAGTTTTTAAGCTTTTCAGTGAGATCAAGGTTTTGGTTTTCAACCACAGTTTTGCCGTTCATGGCTTCGTATAAACTTCTAGTCAAGAGATCGATCTTACGGAGACTATCAGCTTCATCAATATTTGCAATATTGGTAAAGAAGGAAGGTGATACCTGAATTGCAGAGGTTGAAGTGGAGGGAATGTCTGAACTTTCTTCCTCTCCTTCAATCTTGGCCATGAGACATAGATTTGCTTCATCATCTTCAGAGTCAGATGATGATGCTTCTTCATCAGAAGCAGCCCAATCATAGTTAGCCATCAGGCCTTTGCCTTTCTTCTTAAAGCTTTTCAGCTTCGCGTATTTTTCTTTCAGCTTTGAGTATTTGTCATCTTTATATCTTGGAACAAAGGATTTCTTTGTAAAAGCTGAGGGTCTAGAAACTTTCTTAGACCTGCACTCGTTAGCAAAATGTCCTATCTTTTCGCAGTTAAAACAAGTAGCAGTAGCCTTATCAACAAAAACTGATGATTTAGGCTTGTCAGTTATGGAAAGAGGTTTGTTCTTTCTAAACATTTTCTTTTTGGCAAATCTCCTGAACTTTTTAGTTAGGAGAGCCAAAGATTCATCATCATCTGAGGAGTCAGAATCCGATGACCTTTCAGAGTTACTTTCTAACTCAGTGATAGTAACCGAGGGTCTCTGAGTAGAAGGTTCCTCTGAGATTAAAGCAACAAGGGTGCTTTTGGAATCTTTTACAAGATTCTTCTTAAGATGGCTTGATTGCTCATGATTCAGCATCGTGCCATATAAGGTAGCAAGGGTCATTGATTTTAGATCCTTTGACAGCTTGAGACACATAGAATAATTGTCCCAGCTTTCAGGTAAACATTCTAGAAACTTTGTAAGCAATTCAAAGTTAGAATATTCCTTACCAACAGTTTTCAGATCTATAATTAAACAATTAAAACGTTGGTGAACTTCAGAGAGAGTTTCATTCTTACCAGAAATGAAGCTTTCGTATTGTCTTACCAGGTTGATCTTTCTTGAGTCCTGGACTTCAGATGTTCCTTCATACTGAACACATATTGTGTCCCACATGGCTTTTGAGGATTTCAGGTTCATGACGGAATGATAGACTTCGTCAGGAAGGGCCATGGATAGTATGGATCTGGCTTTTGTATCTATAGCCACTTTCTTCTTATCTTCATCGGTCCACATGTGTATTTCCTTAGGAATCAGCCTTTCTGGAATAGCAGGTCTATTTGCAGTGGCTGGAACTGAAGGATCAATTGTTACAGGGATGTATGGGCCGTTTTCAAGATAGTAAGGCATAGTAGAGTCTACACCTTCTAAGAAGAGTGTCATCCTATTTTTCCATAAGTTGAAGTTATCTCTGGAAAATCTAGGGGGTTTTGCAAGAGAACCATTGTCTATATAATTTGTGTTTGTGTTGGTGGACAATTTCAGATAATAGCAAGGAAGAGAAATATCTTAGATTATATCTTGTTTATGAGATTAAACAAATCTGCTCTGATACCACTTGTTGGTCCCGAAGGCCTATACAAGTTTGTAGCAGGGGGGGGGGGGGGGGGGGTTGAATACAAACACACAGATTTTACTTTTCTAAATTGTTTATTGATAAATCATTAACAATTTACAGCTTGTTGCGGAAACAAGATTAAGGATAAACCTAAATCTAAACAAGTTGGAACACTAAGGTTTCTTGCACTAAGAGAGATAAGGAAATTACTAATAATAACCTATCTTGAGATAAGAGATTGAACTTGTCCAGAGTTAGCAAGTTACTTCAAATGAAGTGGGTTCATCTCTTTATATACTGCATGCATTTAATGCAAGTCAGTATATACTTTACACGTGTCATCAGCTGGTTGGTTGCATGTCATTGACCTTTGTTGACAGCCTTAGTAGCCGCATGAATGAACAGTGTAGTATCAGATTTGTTGTACGGATTCAGACAATAAGGAGGTTCTATTCTGACATATCGTACGGAGGCGTGCAAGGGAGGTTGAGACAAAAAGTACTTTGTACGGAAGACTTTATGATCAGCTTTTCGATGATTCAGCGATCTATCATTTCTTTTCAGCGAATGATAGAATTCAGAGATAGCTAAAGTCTTGTACTTGATACTTCACGTTGATTGGACAAATCTGAGTCTTCGCTGATCCGCATCAGTTCATTAGGAGACTTGTCGCTGGTTCTTGAGCTTGATCTTCGACTTCAGCGTAGAACCTATGTTGACGTGAAACTTGTCTTCAGGGATCATAAATAAACAACTAACTTATCAGCGATCATCATAATGACTGAACAGACTCAGAGCATTTATGGTGAACAGTTTCGCTGAATGTTTAACTTAAAGAGCGAGAGTTCCTATCAGCGGTACTGGAAGATCTTAGTACTTATCAGCGATAGTGAAACTCTGATACATATTGTTTACTTATAATTTTCACTAAGTATTTTAGAGAGGGTCATTATCAAATCACTGAGGGTTTGGATCAACAAAACCTACACCCAAAAGGAAACCTGCCTCAAAACAGTTTTCCTCGAAAGGTGTAAAATCTAACCCTCCAGGACCCATGCAAATATGGGTACCTAAAGACCGCTAATCTAGTTTTGCAAGACGGTCGTGTGTGGTAATTAGACTCTGGATGCTCCAAACACATGACCGGAAAGAGGGAGCTGCTCATGAACTACAAGGAACAATATTGCAAAGACGTGAGGTTTGTTTATAACTGTACTTTCATGAGCTGTTCATGTGTTTAGGGGGAGCATGAACAAGGTTCAGGTAAGTTACTTTTAATGTTGAGGGGGAGTGTCGCACACAATTTTTTAACTATCAGAAAAGTTTTTTTTTTTGTGTGGACATTCCCGAGTGCACTTCATATCACCCACTGTGCACATTCTGAGGGGGAGCAAAATCATTATGTTCATCCTTTGAGGGGGAGCGTCACATAAATTGTTTTTTCTTAAAAAGTATACAAGCATCTCTTTCTTTACTCACATTCCTGTTCCGAGGGTGAGCAGGGACATACTCATGCAGAGGTCAAGGGGGAGCGGGGAAATTTACTGATCCAATCGATAGCACCTGGATGCGAATCCCCCGATTCCGAGACGTATCAACCATCCGGTATGTTCTCATCACAACTTGCAATACTTGGTGATCCGTAACCCACTGGATACCCCAACCATGCCTATACCGAGTGCGATAGAATATAGGCGAGAGTTAGGGAATCCCATGGTCCAGCCAGTGCCGGAGGGACCTCCCCAGGGACATTGAACCAAGGGACGTGAGGTTCCTAGGACAAGAGGAGGAAGGAATTGAGGTCGAAAGCGAACCAAGAAAGATTAAGCCATAAAGATAAAGAGGCTTCTGAGCGAATCCAGCCACGTGTCATCCGGGTAGCCACATCTTCTATCCCGTCTCATCCGTTGGGACGGGGTATTGAAAAGCCGCCGTGGACCCAGCGGCGTAATTGCACAACCTCCTCAGCCACTCACTCGTCTCTCAAAAGACGGGTGTTTCAACTTCTCACGGGGATACAACACAAGTTCTACTGGTCTCTCACTCGGAGGGTACCGGTATTGAAACAAGAGACCAGCCTCCCTCGGTCTCGATTTGTAAATGTTACTTCTTCGGCTAGGACACAGGATGAGACTCACCAAATCGATGCTCTTCGTGACTCGATCGGAACTTCCGTAGTGTCTCCGCCTTTAAGCAGAACGCAAGGATCGAAAGGAAATCCTACCACGGCTACCCCTATGCCAACCATGAACGTAGGTGGCTCTACCTCTAAGGTAGATGCCTCAACGGGTGCTCTAAGTGACCCCGGAGTTACATTACCCGACTCTGTGTCAAAGGGATATCTGGACGGCGCCCTAAAGGCCGTCCGCGAGGCCATGGAGCAGCGTTTCACCAATGAGCTCGACAAACTGAAGGCTCTGATCAAAGGTAAAGAGAAGATGGTCGAACATGAAACTGCACTGACACCACCACCGGCTCCCGTTCAGCCAAATCTTTCGGTGGACACCCTGAAAACCATGCTTCTAGCTCAGCTGCTCCAGCAATCCGAAACCGACGCCTCTACCGAAACAGACTTGATCTCCGTTCTGAAATCACAGGTCAATGATCCTTCGTCATCCATTACTACTAGATTGGACCAGCTTGACACGACTCTCAAGGACGTTCAACAAGCGCTCAAAACGCTTTCCGAGAGAGTCGCCTCCGTCGAAGAAACCTGCAAGAGTCAAGCTGGCGGCCTCAAGCGACGACACGATGATCAAGATGATCCTGATCACCGTGAGGGGGAGAACAAGAGACTACACTTGTCCGAGTCCGATCCAATCATCCCTGAAACAACCGTGGTTCAATCGGAACCGTCAACTGCGGCAACTACATCTGTAGACCAACCCGAAGCCGAGTTGAGCTTAGCCGAGATGGAAATTGATATGGACATCTCCGATGATGAAGACCCGACGGTTAAAAAACCTGAGGGAATAACACAGGAATTGGTCACCTTTGATACATCAGATAGGACTGCTCTCAACCTGATTGATCCATATTCCGAGATCGACCCGGAGATCGAAGACGCATGGTATGAAAAAGCCACCAGTGCTGCAAATCTCCAGGTAAACCTGATCTTCCCTACTGATGAAGATGATAATGTTGACTACGACCAATTTCTGCTGCAAAATCTGTATGGTACTCCCGTTCACTCTGCTCAAGCCGCCAAAACTTCTACAAGACCCGAGACTACATCTGCTGAAATTCCGGCATCTCCTCAGCTACCGACAGCTTCTGATCTTCCTCCTCCTCAACAGCAACAAATCCCATGGGAGAAGATCACAATATTCATTCCTCACCTGGAGGAATCTCTGAAAAGGCTATTCGTTCACAGGTTACTCCCTATCGAGCCTACTTTTTGCATTGGTATTTATAGTTCCAACCCAGAATACCAAAGCCAGTACATAAACGCAATGAAGCGGTGTCTGCCAGTTAGCCAAGTCCGAACAAAGCACAGGATCATCGAAGTGCTCAACATCCAAACAGGTAGAATTCTTAAAGTTTTGTTTCCCGTTTTCACCGTCCGACGAGAAGACGGAAATGAATGGTGTTTTTCCAAAGCCGACTTCAAGAATCTCCGACCGTTCGACTTTTATGCTATACTGAAAGACCTCAGAACCAGAACTATTTGACCGCTTCAAATAATCAAAGCGCTTGAAGCTGTTCGTCGATTCCTAGTCCGTTCAATCATAATGTCCTATCTCACGGATTTCCAAATGGCAATCGAGAACATAGCTAAGAAGGTAAACCTGATAAATCCGAATCTGAAAGCACCTGAACTGAAGATGTATCCCGAGAACGCACTGCTTCTAGAACCAGAATTTGGGATAGTCGACATCAACGATCAGAACGAAAAGAAATTTCTTCGCTTCAGTCAGGTAGATAGATTTTGCGACGGCACGCTCTTCAAAATTCGAGATGCTCTTCTCAAGATCATTACTCACGAGTCCGAAAACAAAAGGTATTCGTATGTTCCCAATCCGAATGAAACAACTGCTCGGGAAGCATTAGAAGTGATTGAAGAACGCATCGACAATCGCTGTGCTATCCGAATGTTTGAGGTACACTTTGCGCTCCGTAAAAGATACGTTGATAACTGGCGCGAACTCGAACTTCGATTCAAAGGGGGAGATTATTAGGGCAATTAATGTATTGAATAGAAGTTCAAGGGTTGTATTGCAATTTCTTATTCTTCGCATTTTAGTGAACGGGGCGTGGGCTTGTTAACCACGGGCCCGCCATATTTAAAGTTGTTTCTAGCTTAGAATTAAGCTAGTTGTCTATTTTGCTTTCCTACTTGTCTTGTAAAACTCTCTCAATATTGAAAGCTAATTGGATGACCAGTTGAAATTACAACCATTGTTCTTATCTATTATTTCTTCATTGTTCATTGTACGATTCTGGAACTCACATGGTACACGTTTGGAATTTGTACCATTGTTTTTAAGACCTCTTTTATGATATCCTTTTGAATAAAACCTTTTAGAACCAGGATTATCATAACCAAACCAATCAAAATAATCACTTTTACAGATAAAATCATCCACACCACAAGATGAACAACAAATTTGGTCATGTGATAAATTGATCAATTGTTGCATTGAATAAATCTTGTATGGAATAACAAGTTTTTGTTTAGTGCAAACAACTTGATTTATTACAGCAGAATCAAAATTATTTTTCATTGAATTAATAGCAACATTGGATGATTTTGTCTGGGCCACATCCTGTGTGGACTCCATTATTCTCCACTCAAGTCTCGTATTGTTTCTCAGATAACGATCTGAAATGCCAGAAAGATAAGAGTTATAAGCTTTAGATATTTGAGCTTGGAAAGATTTAGATCTTTGATTCTTTATTTTCTTTTTCTGTAACGATCTTTTGTTTTTGGATTTTGAATAATAATCATTAGCAGAAGTTTTCTCAATAGACTTTGTAGACTCACCTTTGAAGACATTCCTCTTAGGTTCATCTTCCTTGATTATGAAATCAGAATGATCTGGAAGTTTTGTATCGAAATCAAATTGAACAGGCGCTTCATTTACACCTTTACCTTTATCTTCTTATGTAGGAAAGTTGTAACACCTCAAAATTTCCATTATTATTGTATATTTTGGGAGAACGTTTATTTAATGAGAAAGCGTTATTTTAGACAGAATGTACGATTTAAATGTTGAAAGGTCAAAGTGTAATTGACCAAAATGTTAATCGATTCGTGAAATTATGAATGTTGAGGGTTGATTTAGGTTATTTAATTAAAGTTTTGGGTTTATTGGTAAGTTATTGAAATTGGGGCATAAATTGGGAGGTCGGCTGAAAATTGAGGAGTATCTCAATTCGGTTTCCGGAAGTCGGTTTCAACAAGCAGAGAAAGAGAAATATTCTTGAATCCTAAATTGATCCGGTAAGTGTTTGATTTTGGTATCCAAATCAATCTTTTAGGAATGGATAATCAGGTTAAGCTGATTTTGGTGTGAGAAGTTGAAGATGAATTGAATTGAATTAAATTGCAGTCTGTGTTCAAGTTCTAAATCTCAAGTGAGTTCATATACTTGCTTTTTTTAATAAAACCTATCTGTAAGTTGAAAATGATTTATTAAGCTTATTCGATGTCTCTGTGAAAGGTTTAATTGAATACATGGTAGAATTGGATGAACTACTGGACAAATCTGGAAGGTGAGTAAGTTCCGGTTTGGTACCAGATTGGTATTGGATTCGGGGTAAGTTCCGGATTGGTACCGGACTGGTACCGGATTCCGGGTAAGTTCCGGATTGGTACCGGATTGGGTTTCCCGGAATCGGGGTTTCCCAGATTGGGTTTCCCGGAATCGGTGTTTCTCGGACTGGGTTTCCCGGAATCGGGTTTTCCCGGATTGGGTTTCCCGGAATCGGGGTTTCCCGGATTGCTTTCCCGGGTTGAGTTTACGGGATGAAGTTATATCCCCTGAGGGGTATATTCCAGAAGTTGTATTCCCGGAGGGGTATATTCCGGAAGTTGTATTAATTCTCGGAGGGGGATATTCAGATGTTATATCTTCGGAGGGGGATACCAGAAGTTGTATCTCCGGAGGGGATATCCGGATAGTGTATTTCGGGTAAAATTTTAATTAAATGAGATATTCCTTGATCATTCTGATTATAACTGTAGCAGTTGAATTTTACAAACATAATGATAACTCAAATTCGGGTATGATACGATTTGATATATATATATATATATATATATATATGTGTGTGTGTGTGTGTGTGTGTTTGATTGTGTATGTACGTATGCTACTAAGTGTAATGGTCCATACGCACTGACATTAACTGAAAACGTGGAATAGGCATAAAGTAAATTGTAATTTTTTTGACGTGAAATGATTGAATAGGCAAAGTAGAATTGCTATTCATGTTGAAATAATTGAATAGGCAAAGTAGAATTTCTATTCATGTTGAAATGATTTAATAGGCAAAGTAGAATTGCTATTCGTGTTGAAAAGATTGAATAAGCAAAGTAGAATTGCTATTCATGTTGAAATGATTGAATAGGAAAGGTAGAATTCCTATTCATGTTGAAATGATTGAATAGGCAAAGTAGAATTGTTATTCATGTTGAAATGATTGAATAGGCAAAGTAGAATTGGTATTCATGTTGAAACAATGGAATAGGCAAGGTATAGTTGCTATTCATGTTGTGACATGGAGACGTGAAATAGTAAATGTATAATTGCTATTTCTGCTTATATTCCAAGAACAAGGGCATGGCGCTTAATTGTAAGTTCTTGGACATGAGCTATAAACTATAATCCGTGGTGATTCGTAGTGGCGCTCTCGAATATGATACTATGACATACTTAGTGTTGTCATACTCATGGAATCGGGTATGATTCCCGTTATTTAAAAATGTTATGGGTTTGGTAAGAAAGTTGGGATCAGGTTACTTTATACGCTTTGTTTACAGTTTTGGTTTACAAAGCTTATAAGGTTTTAATTTGAAAATTGGATGTTCTCACTAGGCGTAAGCCTAATCTTTTCAAATTAAATTTTCTTACCAGGTGCTAGCTCGGGAAGGGATACAAAGGGATGAGTATCGAGGAGTGCCAGAGTTATGTTTTTGGAATTGTGTGTTGATCAATTGTCATTCTTCTGAATATAGTATTCCCCATAAAAGTCTTACACGAGGAAACATCTGAATTTGAAGACTGTTTTCTTTTGAAAATTTCTCTTCAGATATTTTCTCATGTTTTGTTTTCATTTCATTTAACCCGCTTGAAAAACTGTAAACATAACTTCCTTCTCGATCTCGAAAGCAATTTTGTCGTCATTTCTGACGTCTTCAATCATGCTCTCAATCTTACTTTCCAGATCGACAAGCTTTTGTTTAAGAACCAAAGGTGGAAAATATTTGTTCGTTCTAAAACAGACTTAACTTCAGTTTCTTTTTGAATATTTTCCTTATCCTTTGGTGGTTCAACAACATAGCTTCGAAAAAAATCATTAGGCAAAGTCTTCTTATTTTCCAATGGCTTCCTATTTTCTAAACCGTAGCTAAAAGGAAGCTGCAACTTAACAGTTGTTTTTCTTTTAATTTCTTCATCTGCCTCATAGTCTTCACCATCCATCTTAAGCTATTGAATCTTGTAATAAGAATTTATAGATGGAAATCTAATCCATTCAAATTTATACAAGGTAGGTGCATGAATTAAGGCATTCCTCAAATAATGAGGGTTGTCATATCCTAAGCCCCATTTTGAGTTGTAATATCTAAATTCTCTTGGCTTATTCATGTGAATTGTTTGTTTAGTTTGACCAATTTTATAAACATTTTCTTCCAAACCTTTAACCTTTTCGACAAGCTCTGCGTTTCTGTCTTTGTAAGCAAATTAGAGTTTTTCAAACTCATCCTTCTTAGCTTCTGAACTTTCAAATTTATCTTACAGTTCAGTCATCCTCTTTATAAAATACGCTTGGTGGGCATCAAATTTAGCAAATTTCTTTTAAAAGTTTCAATTAAAGTCAATTGTTCTTTCAGGTTATCACTTTGAAAAGTTATTGATTCTCTTGATCTTTTCAGTTTCTTAGTTAAATCATCTAACTTATTTTGCTGAATACTTTTAATTTGAAGAAATTTAGCAAGAGTGTAAGAAGATACCTCATTTGTCTCTGCTTTGGATTCTGGCTCAGCTTCCTCGGATTCCCTGCTCATGAAGCACAACTTTGCAAGGGCAGTTGTTTCCTCTTCCTCCTCATCATCATCAGTTTCATCCAACCAGTACTCCTCTTCTACCATTAAAGCTTTGCCGGACTCTTTTTGTTTAGCGAGAAGCATTTTGTTCTTGTAATAATCTGAGTCTCCAACCTTCGGCTTCCAGCATTCTTTGGCAAAGTGACCAGTTTTCCCGCAGTTATAGCACTTTGTCTCTTCTGCCCGTTTCTCAAACACCTTTTTCTCCTCAAACCTCTTTTCATCTTTCTTACTCTCATCCTTTTTCTCATCAACACTTCTCTTTGACTCTATGCGGTCCTTATGCTCAAAGTTCTTGGAGACCGATGAATACCTCTGATTGTTGGAGCCTGTCTTCTTAAGAAACTGCTTCCGAAAAGGTTTTGTCAAGAGAATCATAGCTTGTTTCAGACTCTCAGCTTCGTCTAAACCATCACATTCAAATACATCATTCTCTTCATCAAAATCCATTCTTTCTTTCCTTGAAGAACACTTCCTAGACCTGTTAGATATCAAAGTTATTGGATCAACCTCTTCCTCTTCTTCCTTCTTGTTTTTCTTATCTTCTTTCTTTACTAGCATATCTTTCTTCTTCTTCTTCTTCTCTCTCTCTCTCTCGCTCTCTTCTCATCCGCATCATCCTCATCTTGTTTGAGAATCTCAAACATCTCTTGTAAGGGCAACACATCCAACTTAGAATGTTGTTTCATCCGATGAGCATATTTCTTCCATTCTGGTTGGAGGACACTTATATTTTTCACATTATTCTCTATTATTTTCTTATCAATACTGTATCAGTTCAACTCATTCAGTATAGTAGTGAATCTGTCATAGGTGTGATCAAGTGTCTCCCCTTCTTTTTGTTTGAAATTCTCATACTTATTGATAGCATTAGATACCCTCTTTTATTTTTCAACAGCAGATCCTTGATATAGTTTAATTAACTCCTCAAGCATATCCCTTCCGGACTTATTCTTACTGTCAACCTTCTGATAGATGTCATTAGTTAATGCTTGCATAACCAAAGATCTAGTTGCTTTATCTCCATTGTATTTCTTTGTTTGCTCTACATCATAAGCATCAAGTGGAACTTCAACTGCTGGTCCTTCCCTTCCATCAGCACCAACTGGACCTGGTGCTGTTACAACACCCATAGGACCATCTCTTAAGGATCTCATTATGTAAAATCCATTGTTTTGTCTCTCGACATAGTCCATGAATAGGTCCTTCCCTATCTTAACATCTTTGGGAAACAGGACTGGTGGTTATCCTTAGAGCCTATAACTAGCATGTCCCTAGTAGTCATTGTGTAAACACTTGTTGATGATCGTTAAGCAACCCTCTGATCAGAAAATAAAATACTACCCAAATACTGTTTTGTCGCATACTACTACTTATCACACATAAAGTATACGGTGAAAATTTTCACATGAATATTGTAGGTCACACTTGCGATAAGTGATTGTCAACTTCACGCGATAAATGGTTCTCTCAAAGTTGTCGCACAAGATATACGCGATAACTACTGTTCACCGAGTTTTATCGCACGAAACGTGTGCGCTAAACACTATTCACTCTCCTTTATCGTACGAAACAAGCTCGATAAAAATCCCTTGAAGATTTAGTCGCACACCAATGATGAGATAAAAATCTTGCGATTACTACGATCAAGTCCTCGTGCGATTACTAAAGATTTAACTCTTTATTTAACCCCACCAGCTACTCATCTCTTTCATAATAAAGAAGTGTTTCATATTTTAACGGGGACACAACATATAATCTATTTAATCTTTATTCGGAAGATTTGGATATTAAAAAAAAAGAACGTCTTCCCCACCTTCGCACTTCAATCATGCACATTGAGTTTGTGGAAATTTTTTGTGTCGCAACAGTTAATTAAACAATTTGAGCCTAATAAAGCACAAAATGCTTCAATTCTTTCAAACACATGCACAAACATACAGGGAAACGGACGAACAAAACAGTCGAGAGACAGTCATGAATCACAATGGAGAGGCAGGCGACGATCGTCAGAGCGTCACTGACTCACTACTCACTGTCCGGTGGCCGTTGAGCGATGTGAGGAATGAGGATGAGAGTCGGTCGGGATGAGGGTACAGCCGTACATGGTACTTTCAAACTGAGGGAAGCGTGAAGCGTCAATCGAATAGTCGTTCGGTAAAAGGGTAATCCGTCAATCGTTTGACTAATTGAGGAATCGATCGATTAGTTTGATAGTCAATAATAGAGGGATTTTGGAGTATGCCAATTCGTTTGACTAATCGAGGAACCTACTAATAGCTAAAGAAGACTTGGGCTATGATGCCCTAATGGGTTGTGATGCCCTGGGCAAAGGCCCATCTCGCCCAGCACTTGGGCCGGCACTATTACGTAGCAAACGAGATAAACATATTTGAATGGGGAAATGTCATGGTTTCATCCACAAGAAATCGGTCCTAGATCGGGGAAGGGTCAAATCGGTATCTGTCCCAAATAATGTTGTTGTAAATCGTTCTTGGTCCCGACCGAAGTCCTTCGGCCCGGTTAAGCTTTACAAGACCCGATTAATAGAACCGGTCCCGAGTCGGGCCCAAATCGGTCCCACTTATTTATTTTAGTCTTTTTTAAGTTGATTTTTAAGATATAATTTTTTTTTGAAGAATTTGGTCAAACAAACACACTAACAAATATGTTTTGTTACAACTTGGTCTATCAAATATATTAAATAAATACGTGTTTGTTATATATAAATTTGTCAAACAAATATACTTTAGAGTCTTTAATTGTGTCAATTGAATATACTAAAAAATACTTTAAAATTTTTAATTGGTCTTCAATCTAATACATTTAAAAATAAATGTAAGGCTAAGTTATAGGTTTGGTCCTAAGGTATGTCCAAATTTATGCATTTGGTCCTTTAACTTCATTTATTACATAATAACCCTCTATGTACTTTATCAGTTAAACTCATGGGTATTTTGGTCATTTACCATTTTCTCCATGTTAACATCTTTAGTTAAATTTCTTCATTTAATCAAGAACAATCTTCATCTCCTTCTATTTCAATTGACTATTTCAGATTTCGATTCCATATTCCAGATTGACGAAGCACAAATCTAGAAGATAAATAATATAGGTTTCATCTAAGATTTATGGGTTTCATCTATGAACGATATGAGATTTGGTCCTTGTGCATTTCAAAATATACGTTTCAAAAGTATTTGGAACAAGAACCACAAAATATTATATTAGGTTTTTGGAGAAGAAAGAGAAATCGAACTCCATGCTGATTTAAACAAGAAATGATTTTTAAATAGGCTTTGGACAGAACAGCAAAAGAACGATCTCCAATTTGATTTCTAACCTAGAAAATCTTCAATCGAACCCATAAACTGTCACAATCGTCTGCATCAACTCGTATTCAATCGAACACAGAAATCTTTGAGGCCAAGCCAGATCGGTGATGAAATCGAACCCAGACCGGAGATGAAATCGAACATAGATCGGAGATGAAATCGAACTCAGGTCGTACCCAGAAAATCTTCAGCTGACCCATCTTCTCTCTCCCTGTCGGCTACAAAATCGAACCCAGATCGGAGATCGAACCAGGGCTGCAGATCTGTGGTTCTTCCAGCCTTTTCCCCCGATGTCGTTACCAATATTTGTGGTTCGTCCCTTATGATCGAAGGAACAGAGGAGAGAGAGAGGGGGGAGAATTAGATCGATGGAACAAAACTAGATCTGAGGGGAGCACGCCGAAGGGGGAGGGGGCATGCCGGAGGGGGAGGGGAAACTTGCCGGAGGTGGATGGGAACACGATCATGCATTTGGGGAATACAATCATGCATCTGGGTTTCAATCATGTTTTTAAGTTTACATATTTGGTCATTGTTGTTTAAGAAAATGGTAAAATAAATAAAATATGTAAAAAGGACTAAATTAATTTTCCCTCTTACTCTCAGTGAAGAATCTGGACGGCCGTTTGTCCGAGGGATCAAGTCTGTAACAAAATGCATACTTGGAGGTTTTATATGTAATAAATGAAGTTAAGGGACCAAATCTGTTATTTTTAATACAGCATAGGGACCAAATCAGTAATTTACTTTAAGTTTAAAAATATACTTAAAAATACGTTTAAAAATAAATTAATAAATATATTTTAAATAAAAACTCGGGTCGGTCCCGACTGGTCCCATAACCGGTCCATAACAGGTCATGGGTCCGGTCGGGCACGACTTGTTTTCTATAGAATATCGTAATCGAACCATACCTTTTTAGCCATATTTAAATGTAAAGGGGGGGGGGGGGGGGGGGGGTTGTTATGAACCTATATAAGATGTTAAGTTCTGCATGCAACAACTTATAATAATAAACTTCAAATTTAAGTAACTGTGAATTAATAAGCAGTAAATAATGCTTAATACATGTTTTTAGATTGATAGAAACTTGTACAAGGATTGTACTTATTTATCAGAAAAAACTACCCAGCGTTTTAGCTTTCTCCCTCAAGACTAACTTCTGTACCTTACCAGTTGAATTTCGCGGCAAATCTTCGAAAATAACTGTCCGAGGTACCATATAATGTGGCATGTGATCTCGACAATACTGAATAATATCTTGTCCATCTATATGGACACCATCCTTCAACTTCACAAATGCACAAGGAGTTTCACCCCAGTGATCATCAGGCCGAGCAACAACAGCAACCTCAAGAACAGCCGGATGGCTATAAATCACATTTTCAACCTCAATTGTGGATATATTTTCACCTCCGGATATTACAATGTCCTTTAAACGATCCTTCACTTCTATATACCCATCTGGATGTTTGATCCCAAGATCGCCACTTCGAAACCATCCTCCATCAAAAGCCTCTTTGGTTGCTCTCAAATTCTTCAAATATCCACTCATGACCGTATTACCTCTAAACATAATCTCCCCTATTGATTTCCCATCATAATCTACACTTTCCATGGTTATGGGATCCTTTACATCGACATCCTCCATCCCAAAATGTTTCACTCCTTGTCGTGCTTTAATTTTCGCTTGTTCTTCAAACGACAATAAATCCCACTCGGGCTTCCACAAGCACCAAGTTCCTATACAAGTTTCAGTGAGACCATAAATGTGAGTCACATGAAACCCTATCTCCTCTATCTTTGAAATAATTGTTGATGGTGGAGGTGCACCACCAGTCATGATCTCAACCCTATGTGGAAGTGGTTTTCGATTGGTACTCCGTATATAATTCACAATCATGTTTAAGACAGTTGGAGCTCCACACATATGTGTGACATTGTGAAGCATAATATTATCAAGTATATCTTTAGGATCCGAACGTCGGAGACAAACATTAGTGCCACCCACTATAGCCATCCCCCAAGCGAAGCACCATCCGTTGGAGTGAAACATAGGCACCGACCAAAGGTATGTAGGCATCTCTCGCATACCGTGCATGAACACTGTGGCAAGCGAGTTAAGATAAGCTCCTCGATGGCTAAAAACAACCCCTTTTGGACTCGATGTGGTTCCAGATGTATAGTTTAAGCTGATGGGATCACATTCATCATACGGACGGATTATAGAGAATTCAGCAACTCCACTCTTTACAAGGCTCTCATATTCATATTCATGGGATATCATCAAGGGCGACCAAATGTTAGTTTCATATATTATAACAAGTAATGGGGGTTTTGAGTTTGTATTCTTGAAGAGATTGATAGCTATCTCAACTATTTCCGCGAATTGGTAGTCAACGAATAAGATCTTGGCTTCTGAGTGTTGTAGAAGGGTTGAAAGCATGCTAGGATCGAGACGTGTGTTAAGATTACAAAGGATGCCTCCAGCCATCGGAACTGCAAAATGAAGTTCTAGCATTGCGGGGACATTTGGCGCTAGGGTCGCCACCTGCACGCCATAAGTTAAATTAACTTCAATAAATTTCGTCCAAATGTTAACCAAGACCATTAAGTTTAATGTAAGTGATCATAACAAATTCCTTGGTTCTATTTTCACTTGTTATGACACATTGGATTATACCATATTGATTTTTTGAAACAAAAGGATCTTGTTATTCTTCATAAGGGTTTCTCTAGCATATAAGATTATAGGGTTGAGATATGTGAGGATGTAAGTTACGGTGAGAAGGTAAGAAAGTATCTCCACCATTGGATGCACTTCACCCTTGAGATGCATGGAGATGTGTTAGTCCCATTATTAACAAGCAACAATTCAAGAGATGATAGTAATAGAGTAATAATAGGTAACACGATGAGATATAAGGAAATTATGGTGTATTATTCAAATGTAAGAGAACAGCCTAGAGAGAGAACGGTTCTCTCTCTAGAACACACACGCTATAACCATTAAGCTACATTGTAATATGATTTCTTACCCTAATTACACACACAAATCCTATATATACTCCATTCTTAAGCCCAAGCCCATATTTCCTAAACCCAAGCCCATATTACACTTATAAACCTTTACAAAACTATCATATAATTAGGACAATTTGTGTTCTAACAAGATGAGATGCACAGAGATTCGTAAGAAGCGCAATTCATTGGTGAGGATGAGATTAAAAAGTGATCAAGGGTCCAAATCTCTTCTTACGTACCTTCTCACCTTACTTCTATTTCTCACATAATTCTTTGTCTAAGATCATATATATATATATATATATATATATATATATATATATATATATATATATATATATATATATCCTCCACTCTATTTGTATGGGCTCTTTTAAGGAAATTGAAAAGGAATCCACCTATTCTCACAATTACTAACAAGTGATCCCCAAAATGAGATTGAAATAGGTCTTTAGATATACCATTTACAGAAAAGTTAATATTAAACATCTTTATGTATTACTATACGTGAATATATATATGTTTGTCGTTGCTTATCCCATATATAAAAATAGAAAAGGATACTTACAATGTCACCACGAGAAACCCCTAAGCGGTTAAGAGTAGATGCAAGCTTGATGCACCTATGGTATGTTTCTTCCCATGTGTACTTGATGGAGCCATAAACTATCGAGGTCTGGTCTCTATAAACTTCAGCTGCTCGCTCCAGATAGCTTATTGGTGATAATGGAACATAATTTGCTGAGCACCGGACCACACCCTCCAATGGTGGCCTTGATTCTTGATGAACTTCTTCCCTAGTTTCAGCCAAGTTGTACCCTTGGAATGAGGTCTCACATTGAACCTTGCCACAAGGGTTAGTTGTGGTGGAACTCTTGTGAAGACATGTTTTTGAATTGTTGAAGTTCTTCACGGTGATCGGGTTTGAACTCTTTTAGTAGCGTAAGTCAAGTTCCGATATAACGCAATTAGATATATAGAAATTCTATAATTTTCATCAAGTTCAGTCAGACTGTTTATGATGATAAATATTAAGCATGATAACAGGTTATTATCAGTTCAAAACAAACAAAACAAGTTATACTACATTTTAACAAAATGACCTAGGTGAGGCTTAATATGACTTTATGATCAACTTCTACGTGTTATATATAACGTCTTTAAGATAAGTTATTAGGTTTAGTTTGGTCAAAAAAGGTTATTAGGTTTACTATACATGACATAATTATAACTCCTATTAAAGAATTTGAGCATCTATTAGCACACATAAAAATAAACAAAACTTATTGATAAAAACACTTTGAAAAGTGCCATATAAAAAGGCATAGATGACCATTTTTTGTGTCATATTAGATTTCTCAACTTCGCGGTTAAGATTCGTTAGATCATCTAGCTTGGTTCTGACAACTATTTGTAACATTATTTTAGAGCACTAAAAGTTTGTCGATCGATTACATAAACTGGATTTTAATTTAGTAAGTACTCACTAAAGTTATAAAACACTGCTAGACAAAGTGATAAAACCGACCACATATTACCGACGGAACAGCGACAGAACACCGAGGGAATTTTGGTTTTAGCGACGAACAACATTTCCGTCGGTGAATATAAAGATTCCGACAGATTACCAACGGACCTATTCATTTTAATTTTCAATTATTTTTTAATATCTATCCGACGGTAACCCGTCGGAAAAATATTAAAAATGTTTTTGTTTCTTTTAAATCGTACCAACCGTCGGTGATCTGTCACAAATCACCGATAGACGTGGGTTAGTTGTCGGTAATCCGTCTATGATTTGTGACGGATCACCGACGAGTATGTTTTTTTTGTTTTTAGTACGCGTATGAGGTTTTACGGATAATATTTGGTTCATATTTGTGTATGTATATATGGATATATATATATATATATATATGTGTGTGTGTGTGTGTGTACGCGTATTTATAAGTAACATGTGTATCGTATGCGTATAACTATGTGTACATGTCTATTATATATGCATGCATGTTTGTGTGTCTATATATGTATGAATGTTTGTATGTTTATAATTTGTATGTATGTAAGTATGTCTGTATGTATACATATACATGTATTGCTTATGGGTTGGGTTCCGGTGAGAAGTGCCAAATTTGGTGAGAAGCGTAAGAAGTGGTTATCAACCGTTGGATGATAAATGTACGAATATTAGGATGAGATGCAACGAGATAAGATGTACCGGATCAAATCTCTTTTAAACCGCAATTCATGGGAGGGTATTTGATTAAAAGTGATCCAACGGTTTAAAAGTACTTCTCACACTTCTAATCAAAGATTTCACTTCTCACATGATCACATGCCTATTGCTTATATGTATACAATACATACTATATATACATATGTTTGTATATGTATGTATACAGTACATACTATATCCATTGGTAATAGTGACCATCAGTAATCCGTTAGTAATTAAGCCGTCGGTAATAGTTCCCCGTCACTTATCCGTAGGTAGACGTGGTCATCGGTTGTTCGTCGGTAAGCCATCGTTATTGGCCTCCGTTGGTGAACCATCGCTAAAGCTCGTCGGATCTTTCGTTTCCCTACCATTTTTTTGTGACAGCTAATCACCGACGGATTTCCAACGGATCCGTCTACCACGGAGGGATTTCCGATGGATCCGTCTATCACCGACGGATTTCCGAAGGATATATCCATCGGTAATTGGCGTTTGTTTTGTAGTGAAAGGTCGACAGTCAGACATTGGCAAATTAATAAAAAATATTGTATTTTTAGGTTTTATTCAAATATTGTCAAATGTTAATTTAGAGATAAGAAAACAACTTCACAAACAAAATAACATATATCACAACTTTTGTTCATGTTTTATTATGTTAGACAATTTAATTAAATTGGATGAAATTGAAATATTTGATATAATCATGAGAATTCAAGGACATGGTTGATAAGTTTTTTTGTTTGTATACATTAATAAAAAAGTATAAAAACGTTTTATCTACTTCCAAATATTGTTACATACTGAAAATATTGTAACCATGCTTCTGCTCTGTAATCCATTATTTTGCGTCTAGCATCTTGCTAGTCTCGTGTTAATAAAATTTGCCGTTCAAAAACAAATACGGAAAATATGTCTACGAGTATGCCCTCAAAATATATCAAAGTCCCTTTCATACAAAATGCATGATACCTTATTCTCATATGAAGAGAAAACTTTGTAGTCCAAGATTGTAAGATTCATGCCTGCAATATGATGATGATGATGTTATTCACCAGATTATGTAAACATAAACATAATATAAATCATACCTTATAAAGCAATCTTTAAATGGATGACAAACTGAATTAAAATGTAATATCTTTGATTTCTCCAAGTTTGCAATGGGAAACTCAATCCCCAAATCTTGTATTTATGTTGAAAGATGTGTTTGTTTGGAGAACATCTCCTTTTCGTTGTTTCGAATTCCTACCGCTAGCTTCTAGCTAGCCTTCAAAAAAGAGTGAAGTGTAGATTTGGTCCTCGTGTTTTGATGTTTTCTTTGATTATGGTCCCTATGGTATGTTTATTATAGATTTGCTCCTTATAGTATTCAATTTATCTTGGCCATGGTCCCTCTAATTAACGCCTTCGTTAACTCCGTTAAATCAACGGTCTTGTTAACCTTTTTCCTATTCTTTTGTGTTTTTCTTATGAAAAAGTAAAAATAATATTTTTAAGTACATAAATATAATGGAATCAAATAAAATAAAATAAGATATTATTTTACGATGTGATTTATTTAAATTAAAAAACAATTATATAAAATACTATTTAACTTTATTGTTTTAGTATTTTTGCCTATGTGGGTATGAAAACCTCGTTGATGTTTATATAAAGATTTATTCAATTTTATGTTATAAAAATGATAGTATGTATGAATCTTTCATTCGATAATAAGTTTGGTTATTGTAATAATAGTAAAAAAACGGTAAAACTAAATCGTCTTTAACATAATTAATTTTTTTAGTTAAACAAATCAAATTATAAAACTATATCTTATTTTATTCCCTCTAAATAAAATAAGATATGGTTAAATGATTTGATTTATTTAAATTAAAATTTTAAAACAATAACACTATTTCTTTTTCCACCATTGGAGTAAAATAATAAAATTAAATCATACTTCGTATTTAATATAATTAAGTTTTTAAACAATTTAAGCAAATTAAATCATACAATAATATATATATATATATATAGCCTTAGGTTCAATAGAGAAGTGCAAATATTTAGAGAAGTAGAGAAGTAAAAAAACACGGGTCCGTTCATATATGAACGTTCATATATAAACAGTCATATATGAACGTTCAGATATGACTGTTATATGAACGTTCATTTATGAACGTTCATATATGACTGTTTATATATGAACGTTCATATATGACTGTTCATATATGAACGTTCATATATGAACGTTCATATATGACTGTTTATATATGAACGTTCATATATGAACGGACCCGTGTTTTTTTACTTCTCTACTTCTCTAAATATTTGCACTTCTCTATTGAACCTTTCCATATATATATATATATATATATATATATATATATATATATATATATATATATATATATTTGATATTGTTATATATATATGGTCCCCTTAATTTGTTAATCTTTTTTTTTTTGGATAAGGTTCATCTAGGCTTTGCCTAGACTACATCTTTGGCAATTTGGAAACAAACAAACAAAGCGGCCGTCTGAGACTAAGCCTGACCACAGAATGCTGACGTCTGGACTCGAACACGAGGTGGATGGGATATTCCACCACATCCCCCCAAGCCCTTGCCAACACGCCACCACCCTTGTGGTTTTAATTTGTTAACCTTATTTTTAGTGTTAACCATGTTAACAAATCAGGACCATTGATCTTGAAAATAAAAGGCTAAGATTAAAACATATTTTACTCCATAATTAACTAAATTACACGGTTGAACAAAAGAAAATCATATATGAAAAGGGTAAATATGTCTATCGTCAAATAAGACTAGTTTATGGATAAGAAAACCTTCCTTATCTCACGACACTCCCAAAAAAACAAGATTCCGATTTCCTCTCTCGAGTAAACCGTTTTTATTTCCAGTTTGTGCATACATGCACAGTGTTCCATACTATTGATAAGTGCACATCATCTCTCAAGGAAACTGTCCTTATTTCCAGTTTGTGCGTACGTGCACATAATGTGCATAGTGTTCCATTCTGTGCATAAGTACACATTGTTTCTATTGAGTGCATGATGTTTGTTTCCATTTTGTGTATAAGGCCATCCGTACCCCATAACAACATCTTTCAAATATTCCATCTCCACATCAGCGCCACATCGGCTTTTCTTCCATCCCTCACTCGATCCCTAACGATCCCTAAACACCCGTACCCCATTCCCTCAAACCCTTTTGCCACCTCATTTATTTTAATTCTTTTATTTATACATTTAATTATTTAACAAAATAAAAATCTCCCCCGTCTACTAAGAAAGAGAAGTTAGTGAGAAGATTCGCTTAATTTTAATTGAATTGATCGTAGATGTATTGGGAATAAACCTTGAATTGAGAGGAAGGGAAGTCAAGTAGTAGCATCGTGTTAAGACAAGGGCGGTGGGTAGGTCAAGACAGACAATAAGAAAAGGGAAACAGAAAAGGTTAAATAGAACCAAACTTATGGTTTTTAAATAATTAATGTAGTTGGCATAATGCTTTTAAAGCTCTAGTAATAAATAAAAATAAGATAAATAATAAAAATTAAAATTTATATCATTCATTAAAAATAAAAATTACAAAATACAAAACACTACAAATTATGAAATTTTTGGATTTGCTCTTTTCTCGCTAAAGTAACCCTCAAAGCGTTTCCCGTAAGGTGATCATGCGGGGTTATGAAATACTCGAAGTCTTTCTCAAATCGTTTATCTCGTTCGATTTCTCGTTCGTGTTCTAACCTTTGAGAGGAGTGAGAAATAAGAGGTTGAGAGAATTTGAGAGGTGTGAAAAATATAAGGTTGAGAGAATTTGAGAGGTGTGAGAAATAAGAGGTTGAGAGATGTGAGAAATAAGAGGTTGAGGGTTAAATATATAGTGGGATTAAATTGAGAAAATTTTTTTTTTTTACAAAGAGCCGTTGAACGGCATTATTTTTAAAAATTTAATTAAATTTTTTTTAAAAAAAAAAACCTTCGGGATGGATCGGGATCCCATCCCCGAATTCCATCCCTTCCCGCAACCATCCCCGAGCCCGTAGCCCATCCCTGCAACCCCGCTGGCCATCCCGAGCCCCATCCCGCTTGGGGTACGGATGGCCTAAGTGCACAATGTTTCCACTAAGTGTATAGTGCACATTATTTTCATACTGTGCAAAAGTGCATATGGGTGTTAAATAATTATAAAAATAACAATAACTACCATAAATATAGAAAATAAATATATATTAAATAATTAAAATAACAATAACTACCATAAATATCTTAACGTGATAATAGGAAAGTAAATTTATATTAAATAATTAAAATACTAAAAACCCTAAACTACCCATAATAAAATCATATTCCTATTACTAAAACAAAGAAAATTCCTGAAATCTTATTACTTATGCACAATGTGGAACACTGTGCCTGTATGCACACATTAGAAATAAATAAGGTTTCCTTGAAAGACAAAATCGGAATCTTGTTTTTTGGGAGTGTCGTGAGATAAGGAAGGTTTCATTATCTATGAACTAGTCTTATTTGACAATTGACATATTTAACCCTCTTCATATATGTTTTTTCTATTATTCAACCGTGTAATTAATTAATTAAGGAATAAAATATGTTTTAATCATAACCCTTGATTTTCAAGATCAACGGTCTTGATTGATTAATATGGTTAACACTAAAAGTAATGTTAACAAAAGAAGGGGGCTATATATATAGGGAGGTTTAGGGAAAACCTCAAAAATATGAAAAACTGAAGAACACCCTAATAGCCCATTTATCTACAAGGTATGCACAAGTAAGTTAAATTGTTTTTTTGGTTTTATGCACAAGTGCATCATGCATTTGTGCATATATACACGTATGTATGTTACAAATTACCTGTATGCACAAGTGCATACCGTCTAGATGGAGGGCTACCAAATTAAGTGTTCCTTAGTTTTCCGTTTTTTTGAGGTTTTCCCTAGAACCTGACCCTATATATATTTGCGTGTATATAAAACGTGTTGTTTTTACTTTCTTTTAATAGAAAAAGAACAAAAAAGGGCAAAAAGACAAAAGTGATCCTTGATTTAACGGAGTTAACGGAACTGTTAGTCAGAGAGACCATGACCAAGACAAATTGGATACCACAAGGATCAAATTCACAATAAACCTACCATAAGGACCATAGTCAAAGAAAATACCATAACACAAGGACCAAATCCACAATTCACTCTACATAAAATTTAACTTTTCCACTTATCCTCACAATTTGTTCTCTAAATAGTCCAAATTTTATTGAACTAAAAAGAATACATACAATGTTAAAATGTATCAACCAAATGAATTGAAGTATTAACTAGAAACCAACTTCATAGATGTTATTTCGTTTAAATGGGTGACACATAGGTGTAAAGTGACTCAGAATAACTTTGTCGAGTGGAGTCTATCTCTTTATTCTTTTCTCGGGTTGATGTAAATATGTAATCTCTTTTGGTTGCTTGCCTCTGGCTAGCTTTCTCGTTTTCTGAATTGCTATTAAAATATAAAGAAACTGACTAATATTGCATGCCAATAGACCAAATCCAATCACTACTATAACTATATTCATAATTTGATAAGAGTTGCAAATATGAAACTACAATCAAACTTCCACAATTGGAACTGAAGTACTCCATTCGTCCCAAATTAAGTGTCCACATTTCTATTTTAGTTTGTGCCAAAATAAGTGTCCACTTTTAAAAGTAAATTTTCACTTTCCTATTTTACCCTTAATTATGAGATGAAGAAATTTTCTCTCACTATTATTACGGGTAAAAATGTAACTTGGTTATTTAAAAAGTGTAATAATTACACAATCCTAAAGGCTAAAAATGTGTGCCAAAATGTTTATAAGAAAAAAATAAACAAATTTTGGTATGTAATTATGTGGCGCATTGAAAGCCAAAATGTAGATCCTAAGTCCTAACAAGCCGACTTGCAATTGATGCTAATGAATAGGTTCCAATAGTGGAAAGTTTAGATGGTAGATGTTTAAATGCTCTTATTAATTTAACTTTCAAAGAAACCACTAACTAAAACCAAAAATCAAGTAAGCTGGATCAAATTGAAATGGAAAAGGGTTAATTCTATTTGGTTTGGTTTGGAAAACTTGACTTTCTATATTATCTGCATGGTTTGGAATTTTAACCGTTTAAAGATTATCACAAAATTTTATTTTCTTAAAAAGTCTCCCTATAGTTTTTTTCCAACTTATTTTTATTTAAATAAAAAACTTCCCTTAATTTAACTACCCTTCCTTATTTATCCTAATGAAACTGACAGATTAGAGTTTACCTGTTCGTTATTGAATCTTAAGGATGAAGATATAGATCAGCGAGGAGAAACAAATGATCTTGATATATATGATGATGAAACTGGAGAGATTGAGTCAACGAGGGGAGAGAGACCAGTTTTTCTTCGATGAAACTCTCTTGAGCACCTAGGGTTCTTTGGGTTGGAGTTTCGATATCGAATCAGTTTTTCAACAACACTGGAACAAAGAATTTGGTGAATTAGGGCTACGATCCTCATTTTAGAAACGGGTCGGGTTACGGGTCGGGGTCGTCAGGTTTTCTTAAACCCTTTGATATTTTGGGTTCAATTGGAGCACAACCAACTTTGTTTCAAAAACGAGTGCAGGATTAATTCAAGCGATACAAACAGTAGTGGGGTAATTTGGAGATTTTAGATGAAGGAATTATCAACGAAAACAAGAGGAAGAGAAGTAATGGTAATTCGAGGGTTTCAAATTAGTAACCACTATTTTGTCACTAACACATTCAATTTAGTGACCACCATTTTTTGTTCACTAACTCTTACAACTATATGATTAACGAATTTCATTTAGTGACTACCTTTTGTTGGTCATTAACATTTTCAACAAAAACTACTAAATATTATTTACTGACAACTATCTTTAGTCACTAACTCTTTGATTTTAATTTAATTAATCAAAGAATCTCAAATTTTTAATTAAACTGGGTAAATTTACGAACCATAAAAAAAAGAATCTCAAAATTTTAATTTAATTAATCAATTTACATATTGACATCAAAATATATAAATATATCTAATATATAAACAAACTTAAACGCACATAAATGAACCAACGTAAATGAAAAACTAAGATCATTGTTCATGTTCGTTCATTTAACTAAAAAAACACAATTTTAGAAAACTAAATAGACTATTATTTTTTATTCTTATATATATATATATTAGTGGTGGGTTGGGCGGGTTAAGCTAGACGTAACCCAATTTCAATTATCTTAAATGACGGTTTGGCAAGTTAGCATTTTAGCAGTTTGACGAATTGAGTTTAATTGAGTTGTTAGCGGATTGGATCGGACAGGTTTCAACAAGTTAACGGTTTTCTGTACACCACAACATCTAAAGTGAAACCTGCCTTATGGGTGCGCAATGAGTAGAAAAAACATGATATCAATCTGTTAGCTCCAATATTCTGAAATATTAGAAGTATTGATAAATGGCCAAGTACAGAAGAACTTCCACAGAAGCTCTGCTGAGCGCAACAGAAGCTCTGCCGGGCATCTCAGAAGAATCAAAGGAAGTTTGATCAAAAGTGATCAAAGACCGAGGAAACTACAGAAGGACGCTTTCAGAAGACCAAGACCGCAGAACCTCTGTTACCAATAACAGAGCCTCTGCGGACAACATCAGAAGACAAGGAACCATGAAGACTTCTCACAGAGGACCGAGCCACAGAACCTCTGCCACCCTTGACAGAAGCTCTGCAGAAGTAAACAACCAAAGACTCGGAATCCGGAGAAGACTACTTTACAGAGGAACCAGACCACAGAACCTCTGTAACACATTTACAGAGCCTCTATGGTCCTCTAAAGACTAGGAAGATATTTATAAATATCTTGCTACTGTTCCAAGACCTGTTCATCAACTTGCATGAAAAAGTACTGTCAAAACACGTGTCAAGCTCTGAGTGGACTCAATAGGGCATGGTACAAAATAGACGTCTGTGTCATTTAATGCATTTACCAAAAGTACATCTGCTCCATTAAATGCGCATGGCTCAAACAACTGCTCACACCATCCAGTTCACTATTTATGCCGTAAAAGGAACAGTGACCTACTTCATAGTCTTCTAAGAGTAGTATAAAAGGAAGACTCATGTTGAGTTCTTCCTAACACAATATAAGACAACAACACACAAAAACATAAAAACAAGAACACTTCAATCGAACATCAAGAACACATAGCTTATGCACATTTAGAGTCATATCTGTTTAAAGCTTTGTATAATCACCGTTCTTAAATTTGTTCTTGATATATATATATATATATATATATATATATATATATATATATATATTCAGTAAACTTTGAGATATTATTTCCTGTTCACTGTTTATTTATATTGTGTTCTAAATCTATCAAACATATCTGTTAGTTCTTCAAATACGCTTCCGCATCAAACATAAACTCAAACTAATAGATCTGATAATCTTGTGTAAAGCAAAACGGGAACCAACAATTGGTATCAGAGCAAAGCTTGGTTTTCAATATCAAGTGATCCTCGTTTAGACAAGATTCTTGATAGAAACTGTCTGTTCTTAACCTATTCTTCATTCCTTCAAACAGATTCTGTTTTACCGCCATTTTCGATTTATTCGATCTGGTAACATCCTAGAAACTGTTTCTTTCGTTAAAAACTTCATTCAATATGTCAAGACTAAAATTTAGTGCTGATGCTGATTTTCATTATTATTTCAAACTCAGCACAAATTTTAAGAAAATAATTCCTTCTCTTGAGAAAGAATTAGAGGAAAGAAACAAGATCATTCTTATTAACTCAGACAACATTGCCAAGCTTGAAGAATCAGGTAAACTCCTAAACTGTGAAAATCTTGAACTAAAAAGGAAACTATCTGAGTCAGAAGAGCTTGGTAAAAAGGAGAAAGAGAAGTTTGAGGAAGTTAAGACTGTTTTTAAAGAAGAGAAGAAAAGCCTTGAGCTTAAGTGTCTAAACTTCTCTAAACTGATTTCCAACTTTGAAAAACTTATAATCAGTGAAAATGAAAAGAATATGGAACTTTCTTTCAAAATCTCAAAATTACAGAAATCTCTTGAAAAAGAGAGGAAAGAGCAGGATTTTGAAAGAAAAGAGTCTGAAAAGGTGAAGAGAGAAGGATTTCAAACAAAGTGTTTGAAAGACAAATTTGAGAAGGAAAGAAAGGTCTTTAAAACTGAAATGTCAAATTTAACAAAGAGACTATCCGATTTGTCAAACAAGATTATGTTGGAGAAGAGGTATAAATCAGATCTTCTAAGAAAATTTGATTTAAACCTTAAAGAAAAAGATGTTTTAGCTAAAAGGCTTAAGAACCTTGTCTTAGCAAACTCTTGTGCTAAAAATTCAAATAATCCTGTTTACAAAGAGATGAAAATGGTTTGGAAAGTCAAAAACTCTATTCCTGACAAAAATGCTCCAAAACCATTTGTTTCTACAAAGCCTTCATCTTTTCATTCATATAAATGCTTTGATCTTCTGCTTCAATTAAGAAACCTTTTCTCTAAATCTTTCTGTGTACAAAATGGGTCATTTCAAAAGAAAAATCCAAAGACCCAAAATGAGAAAGGTCATAGAAAGAAAGTTGGCAAACCAACAGAGATTGGCAAACCAGATGACCTAAAGACAGCTCCAAATCCTAACAAAAAAGGACCCATTTGGATATGGGTACCAAAAGTTATTTGATCTGTCTTGCAGGAGAAAAGGACTTCTGATCATTACAGATCAGGACTCGCTCTTCAGAGGAGAAAAGGACTTCTGATCATTACAGATCAGGACTCGCTCTTCAGAGGAGAAAAGGACTTCTAAACACATCAGTTTAGGACTCGCACTTTAGTGAAAAAGACTCTTAAACAAATCAGTTTAAGACTCGAGCTTCATCAGAAAATGACTTCTGACCATTACAGATCAGGGCTCACTCTTCAAGCAAACAATGGACTCCTTAATACTTCTATTAAGGACTCAGGCTTCAAAATACACTATGACTCTTAAACACTTTGTTTAAGACTCATCCTTCAAAGATTCTATACTTCACAGAGCCTCTGTGGAATTGCTCAGAATCTATGAAAATCTCCACAGAACCTCTGATGAGGTTGACCTATGTACTGTGCATTATTTATCTCTATTGATTCAAGCATAGGTCAAGGGGGAGCAGAAGGAGACCTCAAATTAATCTACAGAGGTTGATCATTCAAGGGGGAGCCAAAGGAGGATTATGATCAACAAAAGTCTCTGTCGTCCAAACTAGACACTCTAAAAGGTATGTGTCGCACAAAATCTTTTTCTAAAACAGTTTTCCAGGACAAAAATTTCTAAATATGTCCTAAAAACAATGTTTAAAACCATAAAAACTTTGGATGATCAAAAAGTTTAATAAATTATTAGTTATTAGAAATTTCCTATCACAGAGCCTCTGCTGGCTCTGGCAGAGGTCCAAAAACCTCTGTAGGATAATTTATCTCTACTAAAGATTTATCGATCCTCTCCAATGTTTTTCAAACGTTTTTGGTAAAAGTACAAGCTTCACGAGATAAAAAAGCAGGTTTCAAACCACAGAGATCAATCTCAGAAGTTGTTAGATCAAGGGGGAGCGAAAAAGGAGACCTTGCTGAATCTACAGAGATTCATAAGTCAAGGGGGAGCTAAGAATGCGACAGAAGAGATCACATTCGCCGATCAAAAAGAAATAGGTTGGTATCTCGCACAGAAGTCATAAGCCACAGAGTTCTTTCAACCAAAGAACCTCTGTAGATCACTCAAATCATTCAAATGACTTCTGCTGCACAAAATCTTTGAGATTTACTATTTTCTAGGACACCAACTTTCAAATAAGTCCTAAATACATTGTTAAAACTGATCAAAAACTTGGATGATTAAAAATGTTTATAAATTATTAGTTATTAAAAATTTCCTGTCACAGAGCCTCTGCTGGCTCTGGCAGAGGTCCAAAAACCTCTGTAGGATAATTTCTCACTACTAAAAATTTATTGATCCTCTCCGTGTTTTTCAAACGATTTTCATTAAAGATACAATCTACAGAGATAAACGTTTTTCAAAATCACAGAGCTTCTGTAAAGATTTCCACTTGGGAATTTCTGTATCTGTAACGGTAACTTTTCTGTGGTGAAAATTTAAAACCCACGCGTTTTTCATTTAATGTGGCCGCCCACGACGTCTCGTCGTCACTGACATTGATGACGTGTCAAGTTTTCATTGACGTACATCTCACGTCGTCCTAGAAACTTGCACCACGCCAAATGAACTCGAGTGTGGACCTCAAATTTTATTAACTTTCTCACATTTTCACCGTTCCGAATTCTATCCGTTACCACAGTATAAAACCAAGTTAAAATCACTTTCAAAACTTTACTATTCTCTCATCTTCTCCGGCGAACTTGCTTATTTCTTTCTGAAAACCTAGAACTTTCAAACCTACAAATGGCTTCCAGTTCCAAAGCTGCTCACGTTTCACCAACGAACTCTCCGACATCCTCTCCAGTGCATTCTGAGCACTCCCACAACCCACACATCGCCACCGATGCCGACAGACACGACTCCGGCGACGAGGCATCCTTCGAACCCACTACCCACCTGCAACAATTTTTCTCAAATGACCATTTCGAGCAAACCCTTCCCATTAAATCGAACAACTGTTATCTTGTTCCTTCTCCTACGGCATTTGGCAAAGAACATGCCATCCTGCTAAACATCCTAGAGAACCACTTTCTTTACCCTCTTTTGAGCAAAACCGTTGAACAAATACCAGTACGTTACCTACATCAGTTTTGGCAATCTTGCCGTTATGACGCTGACACCGATTTGATCAGAGGCTACATTTCTAAACCTGACCAAAGTAAGAGCCTTGAACTGATGTTCAATCGCACCATGTTCTCATTAGAATTTGGCCTTCCAACAAGAGGACTCATGGGAATCAAAAAGTATGCACCCCAACCAACAAATGAAGAACTTGTCGACTTTCTGCACATGTTAGGGTACAACCAACAGTTGAAAAAGAGGAACGATTTCCGCAGAGCAAGACTACCTCCTCTGTGGAATACCTTATTCTCCATCCTAAATCGTTGCCTCACGGGCAAAATCGGAAGCATCGATCAAAGCTCACCTCAAATTCTCTCAATCATGTATGGTGTGTACTATGATCTACCCCTAGATTATGCCACCATAATGATGCAAGAGATCATCAACACCATCGATCGCAAAATCGCCTCCCAGAAAGCCAAAATGTCTGATCACAACTGGTTACCCCCTCTGCAGTTCCAGCGAATCCTCAGTGTACTTTTCGAACCCCTACTCCTTATCCAAAAATGGCCAATGGACGGTCCCAAACCTAAGCAATTTCCTATGTCCAAGAACACCCCTACAGAACATGAGGATGGCTACCCACACATCAGGCCACTATCAAAGGTAATGTTAGGTTATGCTAGTGATGAAGAACTAGTTAGTGAGTACACACGCGTTTACAGAACTCCTGAACCCAGTTCTGTAACACCCCCGCGTATAGGAATGCCCATAGGAGGTAATGTAGTAGAGAGACTTACAGAAGAAGAATGGAAGATAAAGTTGGCTAAACACAAGGCCAACCAGAAGAACTTCAGAGATATAAGGAAAGACCTCTATTCTTCAAAGAGGAAGTCTTCTGAGGGATCTAAAGAGAAGAAGAAGAAAAAGAGAAAGAAAACCAAAACCCCTACAGAGGAACAACTTGCCTCTGTTTCTGCTATCCAACAAAATCCTGCAGAACCATCTTCTCCACCCACTGAACATCCCACAGAACCCTCATCTCCACCACAAATCCAAGGTCCCTCTGCCCCTCCCTCTTCCAAAAGAAAAAGAAAGTCAAAATCTACAGAGGAGGGAGCACCAAAACCAAAGAAGAGGAAATCAAAGAAGAAGAAACCATCTTCTCCTCTGCAAACAATAACAGAAGGAAACGAACCACCTCTGCAAACTCTAATCTTCACAGAGGTTCTTGATTCACTTCTGCCAAGACAAGAGACTGCAGAAGAAGAGGTGCAAATAGGTTTAGAGGATAGGGTAGAAACGTCTGGAGGAAAAGAAAATGAGAAAGGAAAAGATGCCGAAGTTGCAGAAGGCACACATCCCTCAACCCCTCCCAGTGCAACCCACACATCTGACACCGCAGGTCTAGCTGCAGAAGGTGTCATTGAAAAAGAGCAGCACAGCTCGAACCTCACCCAACCCATCCAGCCAGAGGTTACTCTTTCAACCTCTGTGCCCACAGAAGCCGGGGAATCCATTCCTAGGGAGTCTCCTCAGAGGGACTCACTTATAGTTCGTGATCAATCGCCCCAGATCACACTAGAACACCCTACAGAGGAATTCGTTTCCTCTGACACGCACAATATAGGGCCAAAACTTCTTTCAGAGAGAAGTAGAGAGCACCATGACGAAGAGACTCTAGACAAGTCTCCGAGTCAACAGAAGAATATTCCGATACCCACCTCTGGAGTGGATTTGGACAATGTTCTTCACAGAACTTCTGTAGAGAATGAAACTCAGGTTTCTTCTCGAGGATCAGATGGAAATCCTTCCACCCCCAACGTACAAACAAGGGTGAACGAAGGTGTCCCAGGAACAGGGATTCACTCTGGAGAAGGAGTTGTTCCTCCAGAGGTTACCCAAGAGGAACATGTTACGAAGGATGAGTTCCAAGCCTTTGTAATCTCTGTAACTCAAACATTGAATGAGTTGCAAAGCTCATTCACGTCTTTTACAGAGTCAACTTCAGGCGCGCTTACAGGATTAAATACCAAAGTGGATACCTTATCCACAGAGGTTAAAGCAGCCCTTGCAGAAATGAAGTCAACTACAGAAACTTCTGCTGCTGCTGCCATCGCCTCTGCCACTAACATTGCCAAAACAACCGCTGCAGAATTCGAGAAAAGTGCGACCAAAGCCTTCAAAACTTCGATCGCAATCTACTTTGAAACTATGAAGAAAAATGCAGCAAGGCAAGCAGCTCAAGACACCTGCAGAACAGAAGTTACTGCTAAAAGAAGGCAGGATGATCCTGATGATGGAACATCTGGTCATCCTGAGGGGGAGAAAACAATGGAAACTACAGAGGCTGCTTCTGCAAAAACTACAGAGAAATCAGCAGAACCCTCTACAACAGAAACCCAGAAGGGAAAACAACAGAGGCAAAACACCTCTATCTCACCAGAGGATGCACCAACCACAGAACCTAAGGTAATCAATCTTGCATCCTCATCCTCAGAACAAACTCCACCCTCACCCAAAGAACCAACACCAACCTCAAAACCAATCCCGAGCAGAACTAGAGTCAAAACCATAGCTCGAAAACCCCAAAGACCAAAACGCTCTGCAGAGTTCATTCTTCGCAGAATGGAATTTGTATCTGCTTTTCAATCAGCAAAGCGTTTTGACATTCCACCTCCAAGACCCGAAGACTCCTCACCAACAGAGACCTCACAACCCGAAGTATCAAAACCTTCAGAGGCAACAACCAAAACATCAGAGCATACAACCCCAAAACCCATAGGACCTCCAACTGTCAAAACAACAGAGGTTCCACCCACACAAATCCAAAACCCAATATCTGAAACCTCAAAGACAAAAGATAAAGGCAAGGGAATAATGACAGAAGAAGAGCCAAAGAAGAAGATGCCAGTTGCTACAGAGAAATTGATGAAAGGTGCTTTTAATGCCTTCGTCACTCCTAAACCCGAAGAGGAAGACTGGGCATTCAACTTGAATCCTCTGTCAGAAAACCCAACCCTAGATCCCACAGCTAAGGTAACAGAAGGTAAAGTAGCAGACATCACTCGAAAGATGGATGAGCTAAGGAGACCAATTCCAAGATCTACTTCAACCATTGAACAAATGGAAGAACAAGTCTATAGTTATCTCTACAGACAGCAATTCCAGAGCGATCTGCCAGCCCATGTCCGAGATCAGAAGCTAAGAGAGGAATTCGATGCAATCTTCACCTCTACAAAGTCAAAACCAGTCAATCAAGTTTACTCCATTCACAAAATAAAGAAGGTAATCTATTGCAAATACTCTAAAATGAGAACCTATCCTCATACGGTGTATACAATCTGGAAAGTCAAAAGGTCTGACAGATCAGAGAATCAATTCTCTGATGCTGATATCCGAAACCTCAATCCCTATGACTTACCTGACCTTCTGCAATGGACGAAAGACAACTTCAATGACGACTGCCACAAAAGGTCTTATCGAGTTCTCAGAAAGGCGATGCGTGAAAAGCTCCTAATCTACAGCATGCGCGACATTCAACTAGCCATCGATCTGGGCATAACTACTCTAAGTATCAGACCACCAGAGGATTTCTGCCCACCCAATGCCATACCCAATTCAATCATCAAAACTCCAAGGTACGGGTTAGTATTCAAGAATCCTGCTGATCAACTGAAACTGTTTGTGACAATGGACTGTCAGAAGTACACAACCCATACTCTGAACATGTTCAGAAAGATACTAGAGGAGAATAAAGCAACAGAGCTTATGAACGAAGAATCTGCTCTGATGATGATCAAAGAGATTGATGCTACACTCGACTTACGAAATCTCTGTCACAAATTCTATGAAGAACTCAAGGAAGTAGGAAAAGACAACAGAAAGTTCGACGACTTCCCAAATGCAAAAATCTGAGTCTCTTCAAAGAATCTCTGTCAACGTTTATTTCTGTGTACTCAAATGTAAATGCCTCTGGCATAAATTCCAAAATGAATGAAATAATCTTCTGAGGTATTGTTTAACCTCTTCTTTACTTAGGTTAAAATGCATAAATTCAACCTTTTATTTTTCAATACTTAGGGGGAGATTGTTAGCTCCAATATTCTGAAATATTAGAAGTATTGAAAAATGGCCAAGTACAGAAGAACTTCCACAGAAGCTCTGCTGAGCGCAACAGAAGCTCTGCCGGGCATCTCAGAAGAATCAAAGGAAGTTTGATCAAAAGTGATCAAAGACCGAGGAAACTACAGAAGGACGCTTTCAGAAGACCAAGACCGCAGAACCTCTGTTACCAATAACAGAGCCTCTGCGGACAACATCAGAAGACAAGGAACCATGAAGACTTCTCACAGAGGACCGAGCCACAGAACCTCTGCCACCCTTGACAGAAGCTCTGCAGAAGTAAACAACCAAAGACTCGGAATCCGGAGAAGACTACTTTACAGAGGAACCAGACCACAGAACCTCTGTAACACATTTACAGAGCCTCTATGGTCCTCTAAAGACTAGGAAGATATTTATAAATATCTTGCTACTGTTCCAAGACCTGTTCATCAACTTGCATGGAAAAGTACTGTCAAAACACGTGTCAAGCTCTGAGTGGACTCAATAGGGCATGGTACAAAATAGACGTCTGCGTCATTTAATGCATTTACCAAAAGTACATCTGCTCCATTAAATGCGCATGGCTCAAACAACTGCTCACACCATCCAGTTCACTATTTATGCCGTAAAAGGAACAGTGACCTACTTCATAGTCTTCTAAGAGTAGTATAAAAGGAAGACTCATGTTGAGTTCTTCCTAACACAATATAAGACAACAACACACAAAAACAGAAAAACAAGAACACTTCAATCGAACATCAAGAACACATAGCTTATGCACATTTAGAGTCATATCTGTTTAAAGCTTTGTATAATCACCGTTCTTAAATCTGTTCTTGATATATATATATTCAGTAAACTTTGAGATATTATTTCATGTTCACTGTTTATTTATATTGTGTTCTAAATCTATCAAACATATCTGTTAGTTCTTCAAATACGCTTCCGCATCAAACATAAACTCAAACTAATAGATCTGATAATCTTGTGTAAAGCAAAACGGGAACCAACACAATCAACATTTCGTCTTCTAGTTGGTAAAAAAGAGGGAAAGACAAAAGAGGAAACCAACCTTGTTCGAAATTGTTGTTGGTTTTTGACACAAGAAGACCCCCACCATGCCCAAGCACTAAAAAAACATGTTATTTACTTTCCTCTAGTATTGAATTTGTTATATAGACTCCACTTGAAGTAGTAGAATCAAGCTCCAAATAGTTGTGGCATGGCCCTACTAAGTAGATGTTGACCCCAAACTACGTACATTCTGTAATACCCTCAAATTTGGAAAGAGCAACTAAATAAAATTTTCGATAAAACATCCAAAATAATAGGATTTCTCCCTGTAATCCAATACGGGAAATACCTCAAATTAAAATTTATGATTAACCTCAATCAATATACAACTCAAGTCTCATTACAAAGGCTAAGTTCACAACGGTGTTACTTAACTCGAATACAGGCTGCTATTCCCAAAATAAACGCGGAAGACTTAACTAAGCACTTCACTCCTCGAGCACACTACTAGCACTCATCTCTTCACAATGTCACTAGAATTAACCCCAACCTGAACCTGTTGCACATGCCGACAAATAAAAAGGTTAGGCTAACGCCTAGTGAGTTCAAGAGTTTATAACATGATTTATATAATTCGTTGAATGAAAGTTTGTGACATAAATCACGATTTCCAAAAGAGTTTATGGAAGGATGTAAATGACTCATTTTCCAACGCACACAAAGTCTATGAGAAAAGTTCTCAAAACGTATAAAGCGTTTTCCAAAATGAATTCCAATCCCAACTCACTCAAAACGTGCTTTGACGTTAAATATCCCCAGTAATTATACACGTGAATAAAACTCTAATATTTAAAACATCCAATAAGGATGAGGCATAAAACTCCGCCAATAAACCCTGAAAGACATCTCATATAAATAAAACGTGTCGCCGAATATATGGATAAAATGAAATACCCAAAAACAACACCTTTCGGTGATGGGGGAGACCTGATTCCATCAAAAATGACGGGCACACAAAGTTAGGTCACTTATGATGTTACTGGATTACACCTCAAGTTCCTGTTTTAGTTCCCATGCCATAAAGACATCACAACCTCAAACCTTTCCCATGCCTTTATTGCCTACTCCGTCGAGTTACACCTCAAGGACTTATGAGACCACATTGCCTATCCAGTCTAGACGAGTTACACCTCAAGGACTTCAATGTCCCCCATTGCCTAGTCGCTAGTGGCCCCGACCGGCCTACCGCATATAACCATGCGTTCCAATAGTCCACTCCTCGTGCACAAAGAGATAGACTATCAAATTAAGACTGACTTACGTGTCTATGGATCCAATGCAACACAGTCTACAATAACATGCCCATCCCGAAATGACTAAAGCACCCGAGCATGTAAATATCAATAATATGCAATAAAATGTATCAAGTTGCAATAAATGCAAACCATAAATAAGACTCCATATTGAGCCATCAAACTCGGACAAATGTTTCCAAGACTCCCTCAAAGTCAAAACCGAGCAAAATGCTCAAAACCCATTAAACCCATAAATAACAGACCTTATAACATAAAATGCATTTAAACATCGCTTAGGTATACATATACCACAAAATCATCATTAACCCAAAACTCGTCACGGGTTAGAATAAAGGTTTTCCCCAAATGGACCCATACCCTTAAAATTCTCAAAATGACTCATGACACTAAAATGTGCATTTTCCCACATGGTTTATAAAATCAATTACACCAACATGATTAAACCATTGAATAAACTTCATTTGAGCAATAAACCAATTAAGGACATATTTATGATTTCTACACATCAAAATATCAAAAAATCCCAAATATGGGTGTTTTACAAACTTTATAAAGTTAAACATGTGATCCCAGAACAAGTAATCAAGCAATTAAAGCAATCAGATGGCCATCCATATATTCAATAAGATCAATCACCAAGTACACAATAGATGAGAATGTAGAGAGAAAGTGCACTATGTGTGTACTAGTGTGTGTAAGTAATAGATGACCTAATGAATATCTAAGAGAAAAATACATTATATAGGTTGTAACTTAGCATTTAGACATTAGGTCCATCTACTTGGTACAATTAGATAGTTAAGGCACTAATAATCTCCCCCTTTGTACCAAAGTAGAGGCAAAGAGTTTAAGCATTCACCGGGTTCACGTACTTCTTCCGAATCCCAAAAATGATCTCGAACATCCGCAGTGCATTCCGGTACTCCCTTCTGTAATAGATAGTGTCCAAGACTTGCTTGATCAGATCCTTCATCTTATCTTTAAGCTTTACCTCCCCATTTGCATCCAATCGAAGTTTGCTCTCAAGGTTGACATGTATCATCTTGAATGTTCCATAACTGAACTTGTTGGCTTCACATACTCTCATAAATCTTTTCTTCGAGTCTTGAATACAGTAAACAACCCCAAGTTCAGGTTTCTTGAGAACAGTATATGCAGGAATAGCTTAAATATCTGACAGATGCCGGTTTGGTGCTCTGAGGTTTACCCTGGCTTGGTGTGATTCCAAGGCCATTTGGAAATCCGTAAGATAAGAAAATTTTAGGATATTCCGCATGAACCTCTTGACACTCTGATATGCGGCAGACCATTCTATCTTCTTTTCAGGAGCCCATGCCAGAATATCATATAGACTTATGAGGTCGTCAAGCTTTAAACTCTTGAAATCTGCTTCTAAGAAGACGTGTTCGGAGCCATCAGACCTTCTAACGGTGAACTGCGGGTACCAGACGTTGACAAGCTTGTATGACTCTATCTTTATCACCTTCACAATGGCTTTATCAGATCTAACCACGTCTGTCTCTAGATCTTTGTTGCCCATTACGTGTAGAAATTCGATCTTACGAAGTGATGGCCAATTCTCAACGCTGTATACCTTCTCCAAGTCGATCTTTTGTACGTCTTTCACAAAAAAATCTTTCCTGATGCTCTCTTGATAAGGAATCAAGAGCCTAACTCGTTCACCTGTAGCCACATACCTTGGCTCAGCATCTATCACCTCTTGATAAAGTGCCAGTTTATCTTCGAGTATCGGATCTCTGATTCTGCCATCGGCATTTACCTGAAATGGAGCATTAGCTTGAACAACTGGAGCCTGAGGAGTGGAAGTACCTACACCCTGATTATTCGGTGGTTGCTGTTGAGTAGTGTCATCTGGAGCATCATTATCGGAATCCGAAGCAATCGCTAGAGCCCTGGTGATATCAAAAACGTCTTCTATTTCCTCTTTGATCTGTACATTCATCGTCTCTGGCTCTTCCTTAGAGTCAATATAAATGTAATCCACGAGCATAACATCCGCCATCCTTTCGTCTACTGTTCTATTATAAACAACCGGAGGCTTTTCAACCCCAGTTATGACATCAGCTAGAACTTCAGTGTCATCAACCTGGACCACATCAGTACCTGATCCGCTCGCCCCCGCTGCCCCCTCATTTTCTGGCTGATCTGATCCCCCAACATTTTTAGTAGCCGCAACACTCGATTCTCCAACCCTAGCTCTCTTCTCCCCCTCATGTTGATCAGGATCATCCTGATCATCATGTCTTCTTTTCTGTGAGGCCTGAGCTTGAATCCCACACGCTTGTTCGACTACAGTGATTCTTGAGGATAAGGATTGGTAGCCAGCAATTACGGCTTGGGTCATATCTTTGATTGAGTCGTTTATGTTTTGAAATTATGTGCTTGGGGATGGTTGAGTTTGAGGTTGGGTTTGTTGTCGGAGTAATCCAACAAGGTCAACTTCTTCAGCCGTATTTGAATCTCCTTGAGCTAATAACCGGACTAACAACTCAGATTTGAGTTGATCGGTGGGTATTTGGTATAAGGGAACTGATGGTGGGGGTTGTGTTTCAGTTTGAGCGCTGGATGGTGGATCCTGAGGAGTTGACGATGATTTAGCAATAGCTTTTCCCTTTATCGCTCTAGTGACCTTATTTGCGAGTCGGTCAACTGTTTGTTTCATGGCCCTACGATGTTGCTTGTAGGCATTGTCAATTGAGCCTAATGCAGACGCCAGTAGTGGAAGTGTGATGTAATGCAGATACAGGCCTAGCATTCGTACAACCTGCTCATGAGGAAAAGTGGGAAACATAAATCTAACATCCGGACCACTTAGGTTACCGGTTAAAGTAGCGGTTGTAGCAACCGTACTGCCTGTGTTCATAGCTGGCATGGTGTTGACTATGACAGGACTTCCACCCGATCCTCGTGGGGCACCAACAAATGCCGGCCGCACTCGAGGTGTTCCGGTTGGGGCATGAAAGCCCACAACTTGATGTGATACCGACGCATGTGGCCTTGGAAAGGATGTATGTCTGAAAGGCTCTAGACTCAACGTGCTCGGAATGAAGGGCGGTGGCCGGGGCAGGAGCCTACCTTGTTCAATACCGGTAGACACCAAGTATGTCGCCGATAGCGTTTGAGCTTTATCCCCTGTGGAAAATGAAACACCGGCAAATTGAGATGCCAATGAGTGGCTGAGAGGGGATGTGCTATGCATGGTTGGGTCCACCATGGCTTGTTCAATATGCAACGGCGACGAACGCTCGTTGGTAGTAGATGTGGCAACCCGGCTTGTAACAGTTTGGGAAGGATCGGTAGTTAAAACTTTATCCGATCCTGTCACAGTCTCTCCCATTTCTTTTCTCACATTCTCTCGGCTCACAATAGTATTTTCTACTTCACCTCCCTCTTCCCGCCTTATGTCACCGATATCACCGGAGAGTCCGAAGTTCCAGGTGGAATCAGATTCGGAACTCTCTACAATGTGTCGACTCCGACCAATGTGTCTTGGAATAAGATCCGCATCAAGGTCAAGATCAGGAACGGAGTCGGAGTCGGAGTTACCATCATCAGCTCGTCGTGGTTGGTCAGATGCTTCATCTTTGGATGAAGAAGCACCAGGGTCAAAGTCGGGATCATCCTCTGAATCCATCGACACGTCATCGAGGATTGGAATTCTTACAGCTCTGGATGTGTATGCCTGACCAGTAGTCCTCGCCACCCCACCCACTCTCTTTCTTAAAGTACGCCTCACCTCTCTCCGTTCAGGAACCCCGAGTTCTTGAACCTGCTCAACAATCATACCCTCACTGCCTAGTGGGATTGCACCTTGGGGAGGTCTCGCCGGTTCTGGCTGGACCACTAGTGCGTTAGCTATCCTATACTGCCTAACTACCTCAGAATGCTGATCGGCATAGGCGAGTACGGGTTCTGGTATCACGGCAATGTGGGCGAAGGCATCATGATCTGGCATCTTCAGAAAATGCATCCACTGTGTCGGGCCTTGTACAGCATTGGGACGTCTAGGGATTTCCTGGTTGCCTTCCATTATTTGGTGGATGATGATCTGGAAGAACCGTTGATACGGAACGAAGTTCCGGTTCTTAATCGGGCGTGCTTTCTTCGACCATCTCTTGTAGCTCGTTCCAGAGTAGAATTGCATATCGATGCGGCGGTTAAAGGCAAATACGTGGAACATACGGAGAATGGAAAAGTTGCATTTGTCAAGACCAGTGTGTTTGGAGCATAGGGTGTACCAGACTGGTTGTAGGTGTTTTCTTTGGAATTTTGAAGAGCTGGTAAGCACAGGGTTCCGTGGGTCTTGGTATCCTAGACTACGAATATCAGCAAATAATTGTGCTTCCGGAACCATGTCTTCGAAGTTCGGGTTAAAAGGAAGGTCTAAGGCTAGACGAAGTCGCTTAAGTGTAAGTCGAACATCGAAGTTGTTTGGGTAAAAATTCACCAGTCTCGACCACGACCAAGGTATGGAAAACATTTATTACACTTTTCATAGCAAAGGTAAAATCGAAAGTTATTCACCTCACGACGCTCGACCATAACGTCGCCTACTTCACACGACTGTCGCATGGAACCTTGCGACCTCGACCGACTAACGTGCAATATTACTGTTACGTTTTTCCATTGTTTAATGCAGGAATCAATGTCATTTATGATTAACGGCTATAACCGACAAAAGCCATTAACAGCATTCAACTCGACGTCCGTTACAGCAGTAACCAGAAGCATTCAAGAAAGCAATCAATACACCCGAAGACTATAAAAGCAAAGGCTCAATAAACATTTTGGGGCATCGCATTGTATCATACAATCATCCGAACTCTGAAGAACACACAAAGCAAGGAATTTTCTCTTAGAGAATCGCTCTCGACACACAGTTTTTACACACGACACACACTGTTTTTACATTCCAAACACTTGTTATTTTACATTTAAAGTATTTCCTTTCATCTATGTTGTAATCTCTGTATGATCGACACCCGAAACATAAGGATATCGCCTCTGTTTGGCGACCATAGTGCAGCGACGACTTCCACAGTCGTCCGCGGGTTTTTTCCTCGTTGAGGTTTTTCCCGCATCACCAAATCTCTGTCTTTTTTACATTTTTCGCCTTTGCCGTACGCTTTGTCGAGAGATTCCTTTCTTTAGTTGTTAAATTTCACAATCAACCTTAAGTTATCCTTTTGGACGATTTTTTGCATTAACAGTTTGGCGCAATCCGTGGGACCTCATCTAGAGAAAATCTTCGACAAACGTGCGTTTTATTAACAGTTTCTTGGAGTTTCCTTTGTTTTATGTTTCAGGAAAATGGCAGCCCCTGAAAATCAAGAGCATGTCATTGCCCAGATGTACCAGGAGCTGGAAGTTGCGCGAAATCAAATCAATGCCATGGCTGAGCAGAGTCGAAGAGCAGCTGAGGAAATCGCACGGCTGAGGAATCCCTTCGGACCGCAGAACGGTCCATGACCATTCGTCCAAAATCCAGGTCAAGGATCTTTCGGTCAGAACCCCGGAACCGCTCCATTCGTCCATAACCCTGGTTCGGCTCCATTCGTCCGAAATCCAGGACTAGGTCCATTCATGCATAACCAGCACCCGGGGATGTTCAATCCAAATCCCCAGCCCGAGATGCTTCCTCCTCAGTATATAAGGCCGCCACCTATGCAAAATGGATCGCAACCATTTCAGAATGGGTCGCAGCCGTTTCAGAATGGATCTCAGCCATTTCAGAATGGGTCGCAGCCGTATGTTGTCCCTTTCAGCGGGGATGCCAACGGTTCGTCGTATGGCAATAGAACCAGTTCAGGATTTAATTCGTTGGCAGGTGTGAATCCCGATCCTAATGACCCCATCGCCCAGTGGTTGAAGATGCTAGAAGATCAGAACGAGCGTGTCATGTCCCTGCTCACTAAGCTACTAGGGGCAGCCGTACCCGTCGACGTCGAGCCTCGATCGGGATATCAGGCATCTCTTTTCGTCGACACGATAGCGACCATCGATGTCCCAAAGAAGTATAATATCCCCGCCTTCACACCCAAATATTCTGGGATAACCGATCCAACGGAGCACATCGCGCAGTATAAGCAGCTAATGTGGACGATCTCGATCCCTCAAATGTACGAAGAAGTCTGCATGTGCAAAAGTTTCGGGGCGACCTCACAGGTCCTGCCCTCCAGTGGTTGATCAACCTCAAATCGAAATCCATCAGGTCGTTCGCTGAGTTGGTCAACCAATTCTCCCAGCAATTCGCCAGCAGTCGCAAGATGGAGAAGCAAACCAGCGACCTGTATTATGTCCTGCAAAAGGCCAATGAATCCATTCGAAGCTACTTCAATAGGTTCAATGCAGAAATGATCAGTGTCCGTAACTGTGACGTTAAAACCGCGATCGAGGCCTACAAGCGTGGTCTAGACGACAGTTCAGGTCTATACACCGACCTGACCAAGTATCCCCCGGAAAACTTCGAAGACGTTCGAGCCAGAACCCTTGCCTATATGAGGGTAGAAGATGATGCTGTCTTTCGTCGTAAGCACACCGACAACAAGAGGCTGCTTGGTGTTAAGAGGCCAGAATTCAAAATAAAAGCAGCATCCAAGTCAGAGCCTGTGCGACAAATCTCGAACGTCCGGTTCAAAACAAGAGCGAAATCCAAGACCGCGACCAAATTCCCTCAGTACCCTAAGATATCCTCCTACGGATTCAAAGGGACTACTAAGGACTTGGTCGAGGCCCTAAAGACCATCCAGGCGACCATCCGGTGGCCAAAGAAGTCCGAGCAAGACGACGATAAGAAAGACAAATCGAAGTGGTGCGACTTCCACGTCGACCACGGTCATATGACGCACGATTGCATAGCCCTCAAAAAGGAGTTGGCATATCATGTCCCGAAAGGCAATCTCAAGAATATCATCGACGACGTCGTTACTCCAGCTAACGACGCTCGACCACCGACTCCCGATCACACGAAGGTCGTCAATTGCATAACTGGTGGGTCTGACGTATGTGGTCTAACGTATTCCACAACCAAATGTCATGCCAGTCAAGCACCCGACGATCGACCTATCCCGCGTTCGTCAAGACCCAAAGAAGATCTGGAGTTAGAAGCCATGAAGATTTCGTTCGACCAAGACGACCTCGGAGATTCGTATCGCAAGCATCATGATGGGTTGATCATTCAGCTCACGATTGGCAATTGTTTAACCCGGTGAGTCTTGGTCGATGGAGGCAGTTCAGCAAACGTCATCTTCCTTGATACCATCAAGGCCATGGGAATCGATTGATCGGAAATCATCCGACGCTCGACAACCTTGGTCGGTTTCAATGGAGACGCGACGAGCACCTTTGCAGAGATCATCTTGCCCATCTATGCAGGAGGAATCAACAAGCAGACAAAGTTCAGCATCATCGATTGTGCGTCGGCCTATAAAATTATTTTAGGTCGACCATGGATCCATGAAATGAAAGCCGTTCCCTCGACGTGTCATCAGACCATGAAGTTCCCTACGCCGTGGGGAGTCCAAGAAATCAAAAGTGAGCCGAAAGTCGCCCGTGATTGCTATAAAACCACTCTGAAGCCTCGAAAATAGGCCGTCTACCAGTCATGGGTCGAGGAAGTCATCCTGGACCATAGCAAGCCTGATCATAAGGTCTTGACAGGTTCGTCTTTCTATCCCTACCTTAAAGACAAACTAATGTCATTCTTAAAGAAACATATCCGCTTGTTTTGCCTGTTCACAAGAAAACATAGTTGACATAGACCTTGGCGTCAAAAACTCAATGTCGACCCGTCATTTAAACCTATTTCCCTGCAAGGAATAGGATGATAAATGACGAGGGGCAAACCCCTTAAAATAAAATCTGAAAAGGTATTTTTTCTAAGTCCTTTTCCTTCTTTCATACGATTTATTAACAACGACGATTACTGACTTAAGCATCGGAGGGTCGTTGGCTAGCCAACGACCAGCCTCTGACATCGTTTTATCGCAGGATAGCACGACATAAGTTGCTAAGTTCATCACATAGCATCAATATACTTTTGCAGCACCACACAACATAAGCGATCGGGTCTATGACTCGATTATTCTATCATAAGAATGCGTGATTCAAATTCATCCTATGATCTAGTCGTACGACCACAAGGTCTAACGACCCCACAACTTTAGTTTTCTACCTTAGAAAGAATTCTGAATGAATGTTATGATCGCATGTACCTATTGTTGATCCAAATCCTCAGTGATTTGATAATGACCCTCTCTTAATTACTTAGTGAAAATTGCAAGTAAACAATATGTATCAGAGTTTCACTATCGCTGATAAGTACTAAGATCTTACAGTACCGCTGATAGGAACTCTCACTCTTTAGTTTAAACATTCAGCGAAACTGTTCACCATAATACTCTGAGTCTGTTCAGTACTTATGGTGATCGCTGATAAGTTAGTTGTTTACTTATGATCCCTGAAGACAAGTTTCACGTTAACATAGGTTCTACGCTGAAGTCGAAGATCAAGCTCAAGAACCAGCGACAAGTCTCCTAATGAACTGATGCGGATCAGCGAAGACTCAGATTTGTCCACTCAACGTGAAGTATCAAGTACAAGACTTTAGCTATCGCAGAACTCTATCATTCGCTGACAAAGAACGATAGATCGCTGAATCAACGAAAAGCTGATCATGAAGTCCTCCGTACAAAGTACTTTTGTCTTAACCACCCTTGCATGACTCCGTACGATATGTCAGAAAAAGAACCTCCTTATTGTCTGAAATCGTACAACCACTCTGATACTACACTGTTCAACACGCGGCTACTAAGGTTGTCAACAAAGGTCAATGACATGCAACCAATCAGCTGCTGCCACGTGTAAAGTGTAATCTGCAATGCATTAAATGCATGCAGTATATAAGAAGAAGAACTCACTTCATTTTGAAGTAACTTGCTAACTCTGGATAAGTTCATCCTTCTTATCTTGAGATAGGTTATTATTAGTAATTTCCTTCTCTTTCTTAGTGCAAGAAACTTAGTGTTCCAACTTGTTTAGATTTAGGTTTATCCTTAATCTTGTTTCCGCAACAAGCTGTAAATTGTTAATGATTTATCAATAAACAATTTAGAAAAGTAAAATATGTGTGTTTGTATTCAACCCCCCCCCCCCTTCTACAAACTTGTATAGCCCTTCGGGACCAACAAGTGGTATCAGAGCGGTTTGTTTAATCTCATAAACAAGATCTAATCTATACTAAGATTTCTCTTCCTTGCTATTTTTGAAAATGGCTACCAACACAAACACAAATTATATCGACAATGGTTCTCTTGCAAAACCCCCTAGATTCTCCAGAGATAATTTTAATCTATGGAAAAATAGGATGACTCTCTTCCTAGAAGGTGTAGACCCTACTATGCCTTATTATCTTGAAAACGGCCCATTCATTCCTGTAAGAATTGATGCCGCAGTACCAGCCGCTGAGAATAGACCTGCTATTCCAGAAAGGCTGGTACCCAAAGAAGTTCATACGTGGACTGACGAAGATAAGAAGAAAGTGGCTATCGACACAAAAGCCAGATCCGTACTGTCCATGGCTCTTCCTGACGAAGTCTACCATTCCGTCATGAACTTGAAATCCTCAAAAGCCATGTGGGACACAATATGTGTTCAGTATGAAGGTACTACTGAAGTCCAGGACTCTCGAAAGATCAACCTGGTAAGACAGTATGAAAGTTTCATTTGTGGTAAGAATGAGACTCTCTCTGAAGTTCACCAATGTTTTAATTGCTTAATAATAGATCTGAAAACTGTTGGTAAAGATTATTCTAACTTTGAAGTGCTGACAAAGTTTCTAGAATGTTTACCTGAAAGCTGGGACAGTTATTCTATGTGTCTCAAGCAGTTAAAAGATCTAAGATCAATGACCCTTGCTACCTTATATGGCACGATGCTGAATCATGAGCAATCAAGCCATCTTAAGAAGAATCTTGTAAAAGATTCCAAAAGCACCCCTGTTGCTTTAATCTCAAAGGAACCCTCTACTCAGCGACCCTCGGTCACTATCACTGAGTTATAGAGTAACTCTGAAAGATCATCAGATTCTGACTCTTCAGATAATGATGAATCTTTGGCTCTCCTAACTAAAAAGTTCAGGAGATTCGCCAAAAAGAAAATGTTCAGAAAGAACAAACCCCTTTCTATAACTGATAAGCCAAGATCATCAACTCCTGTTGATAAGGCTACTGCTACTTGTTTTAACTGCGAAAAGACTGGACATTTCGCTAACGAGTGTAGGTCTAAGAAAGTATCGAGAAACTCAGCGTTTCCCAAGAAATCCTTTATTCCCAGGAATAAAGATGACAAATATGCTAAGCTGAAAGTAAAATATGCGAAGCTGAAAAGCTTCAAGAAGAAAGGAAAAGGCCTGATGGTTTACGATTGGGCTGCTTCTGAAGAAGAAGAATCATCATCTGACTCTGAAGATGATGAAGCCAATCTCTGTCTTATGGCAAAGATTGAAGATGAGGAAGAAATTCAGACATGCCCTCTACCTCAACCTCTGCAATTCAGGTTCAGAAGGGTATCTGGTATCTCGATAGCGGATGCTCTAGACACATGACTGGAAAGAAAAGCCTGCTCGCTGAAATGGAAAAGGACATACCCGAGGGTTTGGTGTACTCTCTAATGGTACAACAACCTTCAGAAGAGTCGCATATGTTGAAGGGCTGAAGCATAATCTGTTAAGCATCAGTCAGCTTTGCGACAAGGATAACAAGGTAATATTTACCAAGGAATCCTGCTTTGTCACTGACAAAAAGGAGAAGATAGCTCTCAGCGGTTATCGTTTGGAAAATGTTTATGTAATAAACATGGACTCAACCACCACTGAGAACTCCTGTTTCTTCTCAAAAGCCTCATCTGATGTCAACTGGCTATGGCATAAGAGGCTCTCTCATCTGAATTTCAAGACACTGAACACTCTTTCTTCAAAAGAGTTAGTCACTGGTCTACCTCAACACTCATACGCAAAAGAGTCTTTATCTTAAGCGTGTGAGAAAGGAAAGCAGACCAAAGCAAGCTTTAAGTCAAAGCGAGTCTCCTTAGTGTCATCTCCTCTACAACTACTCCATATGGATTTGTTTGGCCATGTTAACAAACAATCCATCGCTGGAAAGAAATATACACTAGTCATAGTTGATGAATTCTCTCGTTATACATGGGTTATGTTTCTCCGTTCCAAGAGTGACACCCCTGAAGAACTCATCACCTTTGTTCGGAAGATGGAAACCCTGAACAATTTGACCGTTCGCTCAATAAGGAGTGATCATGGGACTGAATTCAAAAACAGTTCTCTTGATTCCTTCTTTGAGAGTAAGGGTATTTCTCACAACTTTTCTTCAGTGAGAACACCGCAACAAAATGGAGTCGCTGAAAGAAGAAATAGAACAATTAATGAAGCTGCACGTTAAATGCTCAGCGATTCTCACCTGCCTACTCTGTTTTGGGCAGAAGCTGTCAACACCGCTTGTTTTACACAAAACAGGTAACTGATAGTCAAAAGACTCAATAAAACAGCCTATGAACTTTTTCATGGGAGAAAGCCTTCAATCAGCTTTCTTCACATCTTTGGATCTCAGTGTTTCATACTGAACAACAGAGATGCCCTTGGAAAGTTTGATCCTAAGGCTGATGATGGAATCTTTCTTGGATACTCCTCAGTCTCCAAAGCCTTCAGAGTCTTTAATCGAAGAAGACAAACTGTTGAAGAAACAATTCACGTCACGTTTGACGAATCCCGTTCAGCGAACTCTAAACCGTCCGCTGATACTGAAGAACTGAATCAATGGATGTTTTCTCATCTTGGTGATTCAGAAGATATTCCAACTCCTCGTGCTCATACAGTTGAAGATGATGGTCCTACTATGATTCCAAATATGCAGAATAGTGAAGCTAAAACATCATGGGTCTCAGCTGTTCCTATAAACACTATACCTGCTTCTGAACCCAATGTCTCAGACATTCCATCTACTTCTCAGTAATCAGTGAATATAATTACAAATGCATCCATTCCTCTCTTGGCTGATATTCCAGACGTCGCTGAAACTTCATCTTCAGCTCCTCCAGTTCAAGTTGAGTCAGCGTCTCACGCCCCGGCTCAGTGATGGACTATAAATCACCCAATTGATCAAATTCTTGGTGATCCAAACGCTGGTATTCAGACTCGACGAAGTGCAGGTAATATATGTTTATTTGTTAACTTTATTTCTCTGACTGAACCAAAGAAAGTAGATGATGCCCTCAAAGATCCAAACTGGGTCAGCGCCATGCAAGAAGAGCTGACTGAATTCGAAAGAAACAAAGTTTGGAAACTTGTTCGAAGACCAACTGACAAAACAGTGATAGGCACTAAATGGGTCTATCGAAACAAGTTGGACGAACATGGAACTGTTACCCGCAACAAGGCTCGTCTTGTTGCTCAGGGATACAAACAAGAGGAAGGCATAGATTATGACGAAACATTTGCTCCAGTAGCAAGACTAGAATCTATTCGTCTATTCTTAGCATACGCTGTACAAAAAGACTTCAAAGTATATCAGATGGATGTTAAATCAGCGTTTCTAAATGGAAAGCTGAATGAAGAAGTCTATGTGGAACAACCTCCAGGATTCTCAGATCCTAAGCGTCCAAGTTATGTTTATAAACTGGATAAGGCACTTTATGGCTTAAAGCAAGCTCCACGTGCATGGTATGACACTCTTTCTACTTATCTCCATATTGAACAATTTGAGCGAGGTAAAATCGACAAAACTCTATTTTTTAGGAAAGTAAAAGGTCATATCATTCTTGTTCAAATATATGTTGATGACATTATATTTGGCTCTACTAACCATGATCTTTGTACTCGTTTCGCTGATAGAATGAAAGATGAGTATAAGATGAGCATGATGGGTGAACTAACATATTTCCTTGGTCTTCAGATAAAGCAAAATGAAAAAGGAACTTTCATCAATCAGGGAAAGTATATTAAAGATATGCTGAAAAAATTCGACTTAACTGAAAGTTCAGCTATGAAAACCCCTATGGCACCACCGTTGACACTTGATAAGGATACTAAGGGTATTCCTGTTAATGTCACGCTGTACCGTGGGATGATCGGCTCTCTTTTGTATCTTACAGCTAGCCGACCCGATATTATGTATGCAACATGTTTGTGTGAACGATATCAAGCTGAACCTAAGATATCTCATATGAAAGCTGTAAAGCGAATTTTTCGATATCTAAAGGGCACAGCGAATCTAGGTCTTTGGTATCCCAAAGACTCAGGATTCGATCTAATCGCCTATTCAGATAGTGATTTTGCAGGTTGAAGAATGGATAGGAAAAGCACCACAGGAGGATGTCAACTCCTGGGTGGAAAGCTGGTAAGTTGGACAAGTAAAAAGCAAAACTCAGTGTCCACCTCCACAGCTGAAGCTGAGCATGTAGCCGCTGGAAGTTGTTGTTCTCAGGTCTTGTGGATGAGAAATCAACTACTGGACTATGACCTTCATCTCTCAAATATTCCAATCTATTGCAACAGCACAAGTGCCATCGCTATAGCAAATAATCCAGTGCTACATTCAAAGACAAAACACATCGAAATCAGGTATCACTTTATCAGAGATCATGTGATGAATGGTGATATAGAACTTCACTTTATCCCAATTGATTATCAGTTAGCTGATCTGTTCACCAAACCTCTTGATGAGACAAGGTTCAACTTTCTCATCAGCGAGCTTGGAATGCTGAACTTTGAAGAGTAAAATCTTCAGCGGTTAACATTTGATCAGCAATAGGATAAATCAACTTGTATAACCCATTCTATCATCTTCTCTCTGAATAAACGTGATTCGCTGATATCAAGGTATGTTTTCTCTCTCTGACAAAACGCATGAAAATGCATGATTTCAAAATAAATTACATCGCTGAATATCTCTTCCTTATCAGCGATACTTTGAAATTTCTAAAACCAACACTGATATTTCTATTCAGTGCTTCATGTTTTCAAAAGTGTCCCTGAGTTTTCAAAACCTCAGAGACATCCAAGAATATGAAAGGACAGTTGTGACGTCATTACAACGGATAAGCCCTGGCACGTTCTTCTTTCTGACACACGTTTGCACGTTTCGTTTACTCGCCAATCAAATGCAAACACGTGTCCGTGTCATGATGAAAATCTTTTCCCGCTCAAGATTTTCTCTTTCTAATCTCTCTATATAAACAATTTCTTGGTTTATATTTTCCTTTTACACTAACAACTTCTCCTCCAAGCAAAGAAAGAATTCACTGTTGCATTTTGCTCTCGAATTTTTCAAGAACAACTATTCATCTTCTTCAATCATCAAAGGTTAATATGTTCTTATTATTTACCAAATGCAAATAACTTGTTTCTTATCTTCTCATTGTTTTAACAAGATCAAACAAAAGAACTTCTTAAAAATGAAATCATTTTCTTTCATGGTTTTATGAACACAACCATTTCATGGTTGTTCTTCAAGTTTAAATGAAAAAATCTTAAACTTGTTCTTCATTTGTTTTTCTAGAATCCCAATCATCAAAGGAAACTGGAAAACAAGATTTTTTTTGGGTGTGAATTTCGTTTTTCAAAAAAAACAAGAAAACCCCTAATCTTCATTATGTCTGAATGAAATGGACAAAATTCGAACCATCTTATTGGAAAATCTTTCCACATTAAGATTATTCTTATTTGTTAATCTTTGGTTGAACTGATGATACAGAAAATGGCATCTTCTGACATTCCCAAGAACACCATCACTGAAAACACTGCTGCTGATGATACTGCTGAGGAAGTGGACATCCTCAAGGCTCCTCAGGTCAAGCTCTCTCCTGACAAACTGGATTGGACAAAGATAAATAACCTCTATGCGCTTCTCGAGTTTCCACCTCGAAAGCAAGTTACACATCTAAATGATGCTGTAAATTTCCTAAAGAACTGCTCCATCTTCACAGCCCTGACCATAACACCTCCTGCACATCAGCTTTTGCTATCACAATTCTGGTACTCTGCCAGACATTCTCAGCTACCTCCAGCCAAAGACCCCTAAAAAACAATTGATTGCATACTCTACGATATCGAATATGGCACTATGAAGATTACACCTGCCATCATTCGCAAAGCCCTGAACCTTCCCTTGGCCACCAAAGAAAAACCTTTTGTTCCTCTCCCTGACCCCAAGAAAAACTCAGACAGGGAAGCCATCATTGCATTCTTCGATGCAATGGGCTATGTAAGGGAAACTGGAAGGGACATGAAGCCCGAGAAGAAGCTGACCATTATCAAGAAATCGAAAATGCCCAGCGAGATGAATTTCATCTTCGCCCATGTGATCAGCTGCATGACTGCCAAGACCGGCTCCTCTGGCCAAGCCGCTAAGCCTCATCAAGCAATGGGATATGCACAGCTGAAAGGTCTACATATAGACTGGGCATCGATTATCTATGATGACCTGGTACTCATAGTGGACTCCGTCGCTGACAGATCTCCATGGGTTCCCTATCCTCGATTCATCAGCGCCGTATTCCAAAAAGGCCTGAAGGACAGCTACCCATCAGAGGGTGACCTGAAACTCTCTCAGGTCGGCCCTAAGATTCTCGATTTCAAGCCGATGGAAAATGAGGTCCGTCTTTCTACTCTACTAACTCTTCTAAACCCTACTTCTTTTACTTCTGCAGCTCCTTCAGCGGACAAACCCACCGCTGATACCCCAGCTGCAACCTCCATTCCTTCTCTAAAAAGGAAACATTCTGACACCTAACTTGGTTCCAAAAGAACTAAGAAAACCAAAGAGCAACCCCAGCAATCTATTGCTAAAGACTCCTCAACTCCTCTTGATGGGCTGAAGGAAAGTTCAGTGGTACGCTCTGCCACAGCTGAACAAGCCACCCACTCTATCCCAACTTCAGTGTCTCCAAACGCTGAAGTTACAAACTTGGAATCTACCCAACCTCCTTCAGTCTCTCAAAAGACTGATGAAGTGATTCTCAGCGAATCCAACGCTGAACTCAGTAACCAACCTCCATTCTTACCCTTCGCTTCTCCCTCTACTCATTTGGACTCCACTCCAGTTATCACTGAAGCACCTGTCATTCCTCCAGAAGCTAAAGAAAAAACTCTTCAAGGAGTGATGGGCATAGGACCTGCAGAGCTGACCATACGTCCACGTACTCTCGCTGACGATATGGAACTTTACTCAGGAACCCGAGATTTTGATGAATTCACCAATCCTCCTGCAGGTACACACCAAACCATATACACTGTAACTGAACCCCAAACTTCTGAGCTTTCCTCTGTTCACAAGTTCTTATATGTTACAGGTCCTAATTTGAGAGACATCAACGCCTCTCTGAAGACAATAGACACGACGCTGACAGGTCTGACTACTACTCTTTCCGACAACTCTTCAGGTGTAACAAACGCTGGAGAGAATCTTACAAAGCTGACAACTATCGTCGAAAAGAATGCCTCCAAAGCTGACGTGGAGAAGGTTGATAAATCACTTACCGATTTTGCCAAGGTTCTCTCTGACATCTACACCGACTACCTCGCCATCAAAAAGTCAGTTGACACCATGTCCAGCGAAGTCACAACGCTGAAGACATCGGTTGGCATACTCGAAGGTGACATGTCTGCTGTAAAGACTGATGTCAGCTCCGTCAAGACTGACATGAGTTTTGTGAAGGCTGATGTAAATACGATGAAGAATGACATCACTTCTATGAACACTTTGTTGCAGCAGATCCTGACCAACATGACCGCCCCTGCACCTGCCCCTGCACCTCCATCTTTTACTACGGCAGATCGTGCTGAACTCGTGAAGATCAATCCTGGTATTTCTAGCATAGAAAACAGATTATCAGCAATTGAAATCTGTGTGGGGATCCCTGGCCAAGAAGACAGGGAAACCACACGAGCTGCTGAATCATCACATTCCTCCCCCAGTCATCATGAAAAAGTGGGGGAGAAGAGCGCTGAAGACCCGGAGAAGAGTGTTGAAGACCCTTCCAAGAGCGCTGAAGACCTTTCCCATGATGAATCTATCAGGGGAGAGAAGATTGAAGACCTCACCTTTACTGAAGAGGTTGAGAAGACAACTGAAGCAGCCGCTGGACCTCAGGAAGATGAACACCCTGAGGGAACCGAGAAGCTTACCTCTGTATCTAAGGGGGAGCAACTCGAAGAAGAAGCTGAAGAAACTGAGTCTGAAGCTGAAGATGAAGAAGCCATCGACTTATCTGATGATGAACCATCCTCTTCTCCAAAGAATGATGATGATGAAGATGATGATGATGATGACTCTTTTATCGTCAAGCCTGCTCAGAGAACTATAGCCCTGAAAGGAATTCGGATAAATGAACCTACAGGGGAGCGGACAAAGACAAAGCCATCAGCATCTGAAGCTGACAAGGGCAAAGGAAAAAGTGTCGCTAAAAATGAAAATCTGATGATCTTGCTTAAAAAGCCGGTTTGTCAGGTACATTAACCTCTTCCTTTCTCCACATCCCTCCTCTATACACTTTATCAGTTCTACTCTCTCCAAACCTCTATATACTTTATCCCACTCTTTTTCTATCTCTGTTCTACCCATGTTCTTACCTGTAAGATCGTTGTGTTTCATCTAGTCCTCTCCGCTGTTTGAGGATATCGCTGAAGTTCCTACAGCTGCGACTTCACCAACAATAATCCCAGCTCCCAATGCTGAAGAAATAATCCCGGTCTTAGATTTGATCTCTGAGACTGATGAACCTGAAGAACAGATGCTCTCTCACAAAATCAGACCTTCCTTTGCTCCTCAAAAGCTAAGTGAAGAGGATCAAGAAAAGAGAGATGAAATGATCAAGAGACTCGAAGATCAGCGAATCATTCTGAAGCGTGATCAACTTCCTTCAGTTCCTCCAAAATTCAGATTTTCCCAAAAGGAATACAAGGAACACCTCAGAGTTGAACGCCTAATCGCTGAAAGAAGGGAAGCTAAAGAAAAAGACAGAGAATACGCCATCCAGCTTACTCAACGATCAATAAAAGACCCCAAGATGAAAAGAGTTCCCATTGATGTTCAACGTCAGCTATGGGATGATGCTCAAAAGATCGTTAGAGAGAAGACTAAGGTTTCTGATACGATTTTGGAATGGGCTAAACAAATGCTGACTTATCGATCTAGACCATCCAAAATCATCAAAGTAAACATCAGAGGAAGACTGTACACAGACGTTCCTGTTGTTGAAGTGGATGTCTACAAAGAAGACAAAACCAAGCAAACCTTCTATGCTGCTACCTTAGAAAAGTTTGGTCTCTCCGAATGGTTAGAAACGAAATTAGCCATTCAGGGATCGCGCTCAAAGTTCAAAAGCCATGTCGAGAAGATCTTAAACAAACAGATCGACCTGGTTTCCTCTGCTGTGGATATTCCTCCTTCTACTCTTCTTCCTCAACAAAGAAAAGTCTCTGCTAAGGAAAAGAAAGTCTCAGATTCAGGTCCTCTTATACGAAATGAAACAGGTATTGGTTTCTCTCGTGCTGAAGTTCTTGGCCCTGATGCTGATCTCTCAGCGCTTGACACCTCCCTACCACCTGGAGAAACTTTCATTCCTGGCACAGTTGTAAGTGATCCTTATGGTATATTCTTTCTAGACTACGAAGGGAACCATCACTTTCAACGTATCTCTGAGCTCCACCTCGCTCCCATCGAATAACTCAGAGATCTCATACACTGGTGTGAAGTCAGACGTGACATTAAAGCTAGACACCTGAAGCCCTTGATCTTTGAAGAAGCTCTGAAGAAAAAGAATCAAGGAGTAAATGTCCCTGACTGGATGATTCCCACATCAAAGACCCTCGATGAACTTCTCATCAACGAAGAACCTTTTGACGGATAGGATCGCCTTGTAATTCTTTCTATCCTTATCTGTCTACATCTTTTGTACTTGTAATTTTATTCGCTGTACTAGTAATTTTTCCACTTTCCTCTGTAATCTTTACAAAGTTTAAAGAAAAATTTCAGCGAATGTACTTTACTCAAAAGATCCCAGAAAACAGTAAAAGGGACAAATATTTTTATGAGTTCTTTTTATCCTTATGTTTTCATTAAATAGCAATTTTCTCTGTTGCTATGTCATAATCAAATAGGGGGAGATTGTTGATCCAAACCCTCAGTGATTTGATAATGACCCTCTCTTAATTACTTAGTGAAAATTGCATGTAAACAATATGTATCAGAGTTTCACTATCGCTGATAAGTACTAAGATCTTACAGTACCGCTGATAGGAACTCTCACTCTTTAGTTTAAACATTCAGCGAAACTGTTCACCATAATACTCTGAGTCTGTTCAGTACTTATGGTGATCGCTGATAAGTTAGTTGTTTACTTATGATCCCTGAAGACAAGTTTCACGTTAACATAGGTTCTACGCTGAAGTCGAAGATCAAGCTCAAGAACCAGCGACAAGTCTCCTAATGAACTGATGCGGATCAATGAAGACTCAGATTTGTCCACTCAACGTGAAGTATCAAGTACAAGACTTTAGCTATCACTGAACTCTATCATTCGCTGACAAAGAATGATAGATCGCTGAATCAACGAAAAGCTGATCATGAAGTCCTCCGTCCAAAGTACTTTTGTCTTAACCACCCTTGCACGACTCCGTACGATATCTCAGAAAAAAAACCTCCTTATTGTCTGAAATCGTACAACCACTCTGATACTACACTGTTCAACATGCGGCTACTAAAGTTGTCAACAAAGGTCAATGACATGCAACCAATCAGCTGCTGCCACGTGTAAAGTGTAAACTGCAATGCATTAAATGCATGCAGTATATAAGAAGAAGAACTCACTTCATTTTGAAGTAACTTGCTAACTCTGGACAAGTTCATCCTTCTTATCTTGAGATAGGTTATTATTAGTAATTTCCTTCTCTTTCTTAGTGCAAGAAACTTAGTGTTCCAACTTGTTTAGATTTAGGTTTATCCTTAATCTTGTTTCCGCAACAAGCTGTAAATTGTTAATGATTTATCAATAAACAATTTAGAAAAGTAAAATCTGTGTGTTTGTATTCAACCCCCCCCCCCCTTCTACAAACTTGTATAGCCCTTCGGGACCAACACCTATGTTTGCCAACGTGATTTAAAAGTCTTATGACTTACGTATTACGATGGATGCCTAAGTCGCACGATTTCCTGTTCATTCTACACTTGGTAAATTTCATAATTTATGCTGTATGTATTCACAAAGCATATAAGACACAAGTTCAAGAGAAATTTAAATTTTCATTCATTGAACAAACTACGATTTACATCCTAAATAAACTCGACCAACAACGGTCGAGCAGCAGGAAACAAAAATAAACAAAGATATTGTTTAAAGCTGGGGAGGAGCGTCAGTCGCATCGGTCACATCCTTGCCTGACACCTCGCCCTGAAGACCTTCCTCCTTTGTAATACCCCGGGTAAGTTCGTTAGTAAGATTCTCTTTCCGTTAAAATTTGGTTAATTTTAGAATTTGATGTTTAGGGTAAGTTTGGGTTAATTTATAAGTTAAAGGTGTTGTGGTCATTAGTGAATAGTTCAAGGTCTAAAATGGTAAATATGGTTTAATATTACCCTTAGGCATCCAGATATTTTCAAACAGCAGAAAATAAAATCAGTGTGTGTGTGTTTTGAGACCAAAAGAAGAAGAAGAAAAACATTAAGGTTAAGGCTTCAATTGGTGTACTTGGAAGTGATTTGAGGTATGTTTCCTTTATGTTTTATGTTTGTAATTGTTAGTAGAAGGTTTCTATCGGATTAGAATCATCAATTTCATGACTGGTATTAATTTCTGTCGATTCTGGGTAGAAATTGGGTAAACCGACAGAGGTTTCCGGACACAATATGATGGTGTCCGGTAGTTTCTTTTGATAGTGTCCGGAAGATGTTCTAAGGGTGTCTGGACGAGTCCATTATCCGGTAAGTTCTCTTTTCTCTGGTTTCCGGATGAAATTAGATACCGGATGGTGTCCGGATTGCTTTGGTTTCCGGATGTCGTCCGGATTGTTTATGCTATCCGGAAAGTTGTGTTGTCCGGATTTTATAGGTTGTCCGGAAAGTAGTGTTGTCCGGATTGGTCATGTTGTCCGGATAGTTTTGTAGTATCCAGAAACTCTAGCTGTTTGGTCCCTTTTGAGATTCCAGATACTTTTGAGTATCCAGTAACTTTGTGTTTTGTCGACTATTGGATAGGATATGAATGAGGACTGGAAATATTGTGGACTCGACTTAAGTTCGGGTTTGGGGGAAACATTTGAGGATAAGAGTTATCTAGAGTTCTTAGTCTTCTAGTAAGTCTTATATGTTTAGTTGGTAAGGAGATAATTGTATGTAAATTATTTCAGATTCTGTGAATTCTGGGTGAAAGACTGAATCTTTTGGAAAAGGCTTGGAAGCATTTTGATAAGCAATCAGGTGAGTTTTACTTTAAAATATTTTCAAACTGGAATACATATATGTGGATTGAGAATGTGATAAGTAGTGTAATTATGTGCATATGTATGAAGTATCATATATTGAGATGTGTAATATATTTATATGACTATTACACTACACGAGTACACGTTGGCCGGGCTTAGGACCGGTGAAGTTTGGTTGTACGGAGGGACATCGGAGTTGGCTGTATATTAGTGCGGCAGAGTAAACTGATTAGTTGGGGCGCAACCAACTAATATGGTCATGGGAATGAGACAGGAAAGTACACAACGCATGAGTCATAATTGGTATTCATAATTGTGTTATGTATATGGTAATTGTGCAAATGGTTTTTAACTGACCGGGATTTTCTCACTTAGACCACTAGGTCTAACCCTCATTTTGTTTTAAAAATATTTATTCCAGGTCATGGATCAAGTAAGAGCAAGTGAAAAGGTTAATCTATGACTAGCTTTTGGGAAGAATGATGTTTTGAAGACCGTGATGTGTTTTGTACTTATAACTTCGTTATTAGTTATAATGTAAATTAATTAGCGAAAAGTTTGTAATGAATTACTTATTATGATTGTAAAGTTTAAGGGACCGTACATGTTATATGATGTATCTTGTTATGAAACAATGTTATGGAAAATATGCTATTTGTTGTATGTTTGGGAATTCGGGTCTTTACAGATGGTATCAGAGCCCTAGTTTAAGGGATTTAGGTATTCGGATCTATACCTAGACTTAAACTGCATGTGAAGTAGGATGTCCCTAATATTTTTAGAACCTTGGGATGTTGAATATAAAAAGGTAGAAGGAACATCATGTAAGGTAATTTCAAATTACATTTGGCCAGTGTAATCATGAACTTACAGGTACATATTGAACTGGAAAAACCTTATTATATGGGGTATGTGCTTACGTGTATATTAACCTTGTTGAAATCTTCAGAATGGCAAGTGGTACTCGACGTACGAATAGGGAGGAAGAAGGAAATCCTAGTAGAACAAATCCAACAATCGGGACAAGGGGTAGGGGTGGAGAACGAGGCAGGGGCAGAACGGGAGGTAGAGTTCAATCTCAAGGCACGGAATTTGTTACAAGGGACGATCTGACCGCTGAAATGGGAAGATTGCAAGAAAATATACAAGCTAGGTTTAACCGAACTCGTCACACTGAAACTGAAATACCAGATCGTAGTCTGGAAGACGATATGCCCATTACACCTACTGCCATACCGGTGCCAAGGAAGTGTGATTACAAGATGTTCTTAAGCTGCAAACCTCCAACCTACTCAGGGGAAAGAGATCCAGTGAAGGCTATGAGATGGCTAAAAGAAATAGAAGCTATCTTCAAGACCAATAAATGTGTCGATGAAGATAGAGTGTTATACGGAACAGCGATGCTGAAGGCAGATGCTCTATATTGATGGGAAGCTCTTATTACATCTAGAGGGCCGGACGTGTATTCTACTTTTACTTGTGAAGAATTCGCCATATCTTTCAAAAGACAGTTCTGTCCTCAAGCAGCAGTTAGACAACTGGAAGAGGAGTTTATGAATCTGCAACAGGGTAGTTTATCGGTTCGGGATTATACTGCTCGTTTTCTGGAAAAGTCCCGTTTTGCCGAGTACTACGTCGCTACAAAGGAGCTTAAGATGGAAAGGTTTATCTTTGGGTTAAACTCAGAAATCCGAGGTCTAGTGATTGCCAAGGGACCAGATACCTTCTCAGCCGCAATGGATGCCACGGAAAATGTAGAACGGGATAAAGGGAGGGATGCTAGTGATAAAGGTAATTGGAAGAGAAAATGGGAAGGAACGCACTATGACCCAAAGAAGTCCAGATCCCAGAGATTTGATACTCGTCCACCTTTCAGACCAGCTGAAAGACCTTGTCCAAAATGCAACCGTTTTCATCAAGTAAATTGTCAAGTTGATCCTCGAGTTTGTTACATGTGGAAAGACCGGTCATATTGCTAAAGATTGTCGGGTAACTCGATTCTGTTACTCATGCAATTCTCCAGATCACATTCAGTCTGATTGTCCACGGTGGAGAGTACAACAGAGTGGTACGTCAGTGAGAACATCTGGGGGTTAGGCCGGTAGTACAAAGACCAGAGCTACCAAGAGCAAGGGGTCGTGCCTTCCAAATGACAGCGCAAGAAGCGGAGGAAACTCCTGATGTGGTTACAGGTACATTTTTAATAAACTCTACACGTGCTAAAGTGTTATTTGACTCCGGTGCAAACCGATCATTCGTGTCTCCTTCATTTGCTGCTTATATGCATTTAAAGCCTAAAGTGTTAGATCATGCTTTAATGGTAGATACTGCAAATGATAATCAAGTACCGGTTAAAGAGGTATTTGACAGTTGTGTTATAAATATAGATGGGTGTGGAGTACCTATTCAGTTATTTCCTATAGCTCTAATTGAGTTTGATGTGGTAGTGGGAATGGATTGGTTAGCCGAGAATCAGGCTAGTATAGTTTGTGATAAGAAGTTGATCAATGTTGTCTTACCTGAGAAGGGACCGGTAGTGATTTATGGTGACCGTAGAAATCATCAGTCTTGCCTTATCTCTATGATGAAAGCTCGTAAGTGTGTTAGCAAAGGTTGCCCGGGTTATTTAGCTTATGTGATAGATGCTAAGCTAGAAAAGAACAAGATGGAAGATATTCCGGTTGTTTGTGAATTTCCGGAGGTTCACCCAGAAGACTTGAATAGTCTTCCACCTGTTAGACAAGTAGAGTTTGGTATAGATCTGATTCCTGGAGCCGCTCCTGTTGCCCGTACACCGTATCGTTTGGCACCTCCAGAGATGAAAGAAATGATGACACAACTGCAAGATCTATCCGATAAGGGCTTCATCAGACCCAGTACTTCGTCGTGGGGAGCACCAGTGATGTTTGTGAAAAAGAAAGATGGGTCGATGAGGATGTATATTGATTATCGGGAACTGAATAAGTGAACGATCAAGAATAAGTATCCGCTTCCGAGAATTGATGACCTCTTTGATCAATTAGTTGCAACTTGCTATTTCTCCAAGATTGATCTAAGATCTGGTTATCACCAACTGAAGGTTAAAGAAGAAGACGTTCTGAAAACTATTTTCCACACAAGGTATGGTCATTACGAATTCTTAGTGATGCCCTTCGGTCTGACGAATGCCCCAGCTGCCTTTATGGATTTAATGAATCGGGTATGTAAGTCATATCTCGATAAATTTGTTATTGTGTTTATTGATGATATCCTTATCTAGTCCCGATCCAAAGAAGAGCACGCATGACATCTTCGTTTGATTCTGGAGTTGTTGAAGAAGGAACAGTTGTATGCTAAATTCTCTAAATGTGAATTCTGGCTACGGGAAGTTCAATTTCTTGGGCATGTAGTTTCCGAGAAAGGCATTCATGTTGATCCGATGAAAGTAGAGGCAATTGAAAAGTGGGAACCCAGGTCACGAGCCTAAGCATTCGACAAGCCGATTGGTCTAGTTCCACGACAGCCAGGTAAGTCCCTCAACCCAGGTCTTGAGCCAAAGCATTCGACAAGCAAAATTTAAAACTTAAATTTGACATTCAATTTTCAAATTTTGGGGGCAAACTGTTTGGGCAAAAAATCACGTCGTACGACCACGACCAAAACAGGTAAGACGCGTTTCCTAAGCTATATCTTGTATTAAGATAAGGTCTCGACAAGAACCCAGAAAGCATCCGTCGTCTCCCGTAAAAGGTAAGTCGTATGTCTCCCATGACGCTCGACCATAGCATCGCCCGTCCCGTACGACCATCGCGTAAGATCATTGCATCTGCGACCAAAGCTAACGTTAACCTTGACTGTTACGTTTGTTAGGTATTTAATGCAGGAGTCAAAGCTATTAACAGCAAGCAGCCGTAACGGACGAAGAGCATTATGGATAATCACTCCGGCGACCGTTTCCAGCCGTTGATCAAATCATTAATGGAGCTAATTAATGGCACGAAGGCTATAAAAGTCAAGCTAAAGCTTCATTTCAAGGGACATCAGTTAACATCTAATATACATCAGCGAACATCACTAAACAGCAGAGAAAATCATCCAAACTCATAGCAAAGAACATTCAAACTCTGGAGATCAAGTACTGAAAGCCAGAACCTTACAGCGAACTCAAGAACACTCGAAGGAAACCTCAAGTATCGCTCTCGACGCATGACAACAGCCCTCGACCAGAAGTTCACACTTTGTATTCACACACGACAAACACCTGTTTTTACATTTAAACACTTGTACTTTACATTTCGAAGCATTTTCTTTATTTGTATTGTAATCATCGTACGACCGACGCCAGTACCAAGGACATCGCCCCTGATTGGCGACCATAGTGCAGCAACGACACCTCTTGTCGTCCGCAGGTTTTTTCCTCGATTGAGGTTTTTCCTGCGTCATCAAATCCCTTGTCTCATTTATTTTTTCCCTCGTCGCACGTTTCGTCGAAAGATCCTTTCTTTAGTTGATTAAGTCCACATCGACCTTAAGTTGTCCCTTTGGTGCGATTTTTGGCATTAACAGTTTGGCGCCATCCGTGGGACTACATCTAGAGAAAATCTTCGACGAACGTGCATTCTACTAATAGTTTCTTGGAGTTTCTTCTATTTTCTTTTACAGAAAAATGGCAGCCCTGGGAAATCCGCAGCAAGCCGTCGCTCAGATGTATCAGGAGCTCGAGGTTGCCAGGAATCAACTCAATGCAATGGCAAAGCAGAATCGCATAGCAGCTGAGGAGATCGCGCGGTTAAGAAATCCTCTTGGGCCTCAAAATGGTCCTAGGCCGTTCGTGCAGAACCCAATTCCAATATCGTTCAACCAGAATGGCCCTAGACCATTTGTCCCGAATCCAGGTTCATCCGCGCAGAATCAGCATCCAGGCCCATTCATGCAGAATCAGCAGTCGGGTCCATTCATTCCAAATCCCCAGTTTGGGCAGATTCCCCCTCAGCACATCCGACCACCACCCTTGAACAATGGATCCCAACCATTGCAAGGTGGCGCCCAGTCGTTTCAGAATGGACCGCAGCAATTCCAACTTGGGTCACAGTCATATTTTGTTCCGTTCAACAGGGACACCAATGGTTCGTCGCATGGTAATGGCACTAGCCCAGGGACCAATCCCTCGACAGGGGAAAATCCTGATCTTAACGATCCCGTCGCCCAGCGTTTGAAGATGTTAGAAGACCAAAATGAGCGCGTCCTATCCTTGCTCGCCAAGTTGCCTGGGGCAGCCATGCCGGTCGACGTCGAGCCTTACTCGGGGTATCAGGCGTCGCCCTTCATCGACGAGATCGCCACCGTCGAGGTCCCAAAGAAGTATAACATTCCTTCCTTCACTCTCAAGTATTCGGGTGTGACCGATCCAACCGAGCATGTCGCGCATTATAAACAACTCATGTGGACGATCTCAATTCCACACATGTATGAGGAAGTATGCATGTGCAAGAGTTTTGGGGCAACTCTCACTGGTCCAGCTCTCTAGTGGTTGATCAATCTCAAACCCAAATCTATCGGGTCGTTCGCCGAATTGGTCAACCAATTCTTTCGGCAATTCGCCAGCAGTCGTAAGATGGAAAAGCAGACTAGTGATCTGTACTATGTCGTGCAGAAGACCAATGAGTCTATTCGGAATTATTTCAATAGATTCAATGCCGAAATGATCAGTATCCGCAATTGTGACATCAAAACTGCGATCGAAGCTTATAAGCATGGTCTAGACGATACTTCAGGTCTATATATCGATCTGACCAAGTATCCCCCAGAGACTTTCGAAGACGTCCGAGCTTGAACCTTGGCATATATGAGGGTCGAGGATGATGCCGCCTTTCGTCGCAAGCACACTGACGACAAGAAGTTGTTAGGCGTCAGAAAGCCAGAGTTCAAGACAAAGGCTGTTTCCAGAATAGAGCCAGCGCGCCAAATTTCAAATGTTCGTTTCAAGATGAAAGCAGAGGCCAAGACCGCGACTAAGTTCACTCAGTACCCCAAGATATCCTCTTACGGATTCAAAGGATCTACAAAGGACCTAGTCGAAGCTCTGAAAAGTTCCCAAGCGACCATTCGATGGCCAAAGAAGTCCGACCTGGACGATGCTAAAAAAAACAAATCAAAGTGCTGCGACTTCCATGTCGATCATGGTCACGCGACAGACGATTGTATCGCATTGAAGAAGAAATTAGCGTACATTTCCCGAAAGGAAATCTCAAGGACATCATCAACGATGTCGCTGTTCCAGCTAATAGCCATCGACCGTCGACCCCCGAGCACGCGAAAGTCGTCAATTACATCACCGGTGGTTCAGACGTATGTGGTCTGACGTATTCCGCGGCCAAGCGTCATGCCAGTCAGGCACCCGACGATCGGCCTATTCCTCGCTCGTCTAGACCCAAAGGAGATTTGGATCTAGAAGCCATGAAGATTGTGTTCGTGTTGGTCCCGAAGGCCTATACAAGTTTGTAGAAGGGGGGGGGGGGTGAATACAAACACACAAATTTTACTTTTCTAAATTGTTTATTGATAAATCATTAACAATTACAGCTTGTTGCGGAGAAAAGATTAAGGATAAACCTAAATCTAAACAAGTTGGAACACAAAGGTTTCTTGCACTAAGAGAGATAAGGAAATTACTAATAATAACCTATCTTGAGATAAGAGATATGAACTTGTCCAGAGTTAGCAAGTTACTTCAAATGAAGTGAGTTCATCTCTTTATATACTGCATGCATTTAATGCAAGTCAGTATATACTTTACACGTGTCATCAGCTGGTTGGGTGCATGTCATTGACCTTGGTTGACAACCTTAGTAGCCGTATGGATGAATAGTGTAGTATCAGAGTGGTTGTACGATTTCAGATATTCGGAGGTTCTTTTCTGACAATTCGTACGGAGTCGTGCAAGGGTGGTTAAGACAAAAGTACTTTGTACGGAGGACTTCATGATCAGCTTTCGTTGATTCAGCGATTATCATTTTCTATTCAGCGAATGATAAAGTTCAGCGATAGCTGAAGTCTTGTACTTGATACTTCACGTTGAGTGGACAAATCTGAGTCTTCGCTGATCCGCATCAGTTCATTAGGAGACTTGTCGCTGGTTCTTGAGCTTGATCTTCGACTTCAGCGTAGAACCTTTGTTGACGTGAAACTTATCTTCAGGGATCATAAGTAAACAACTAACTTATCAGCGATCATCATAATGACTGAACAGACTCAGCACATTAATGGTGAACAGTGTTCGCTGAATGTTTAATTTAAAAGAGCGAGAGTTCCTATCAGCGGTACTGTAAGATCTTAGTACTTATCAGCGATAGTGAAACTCTGATACATATTGTTTACTTACGATTTTCACTAAGTATATAAGAGAGGGTCATTATCAAATCACTGAGGGTTTGGATCAACAATCTCCCCCTATTTGATTATGACATAGCAACGAAGAAAATTGCTATTTAATGAAAACATAAGGATAAAAAGAACTCGTAAAATATTTGTCCCTTTTACTGTTTTCTAGGATCTTTTCAGTACTGATGGAGTAAAGTACGTTCGCTGAAATCTTTCTTTAAGATATTGAATCAGGTTACAATGAAGAACAGAAAGATTATAAGTATAAGCGAAATAATTTACAAGTACAGAAGGATAACTGATACAATAGAGAAAAAGGAGATTATATCAGTCTTCAAAAGGTTCTTCCTTAATGAGAAGTTCATCAAGGGTCGTCTTTTCAGTGGGGATCATCCAGTCAGGAACCGTTACGCCTTGTTTTCTTTTGTTCAACGCTTCTTCAAAGATCAAGGGTTTTAGGTGTCGTGCCTGAATGTCTTTTCTGAAGTCACACCAGTAGATGATATCTCTGAGTTGTTCGATTGGAGTGATTGGAAGCTCAGCGATCCGTTGAAAACATTTACGTCCGTCGTAGTCGAGAAAGAATATTCCATGAGGATTACTGATGACTTTACCAGGGACGAAAAGTTCACATGGTGGCAAAGAAATGTCAAGGGCAGATAGATCAGGGTCAGGACCAAGCACTTCAGCGCTAGAGAAACCAAATCCAGTTTCATTTCGTATGACAGGACCTGAGTTTGAATCTTGACGTTTCTTCTTTGGAGAGGCCCTTTTTCTTTTCAGCTTAAGATCAGGAAGAGGAGGAATGTCTACACAAGAAGATATCAAGTCTATCTGTCTGTTTATCAGCTTTTCGAAATGATCCTTGTACTTAGATTGTGACGAATGGATAGCTAACCTCATCTCCAGCCATTCAGAGAGACCATACCTTTTTACACTATCAGCGCGAAAGGCTTTGGATTGGCCATCTTCTCTGAAAAGTTTGATGTCAACAATAGGTACTCCGATAGATGTTCTTCCAGAGATGAATACCTTGTTGATCTTCGCTGGACGATATCTGAAGTGGATTTTTTCTTTACACCAGATCAGGGTGGTCAGAGAAACTTCAGTTTTCTTTTCCACGATCTTCTGGGCTTCTTCCCAAAGCTTTCGTTGGATTTGAATGGGAACACGTTTCAGCTTGGGGTCTTTGACAGATTCTTGAGTAAGCTTGATGGCGTATTCTCTGTCTTTCTCTTCAGCTTCCTTTCTTTCATCGATGAGGCGTTCAGCTCTGAGGTGTTCCTTGTATTCAGCTTTTGAAATTCTGAACTTAGGAGGAACTGAAGGCAGTTGATCACGCCTTAGAATGATTCGCTGATCCTCGAATCGCTTTATTATTTCCTCTTTTCTCTTTTGATCCTCTTCACTCAGCTTTTGAGGAGCTGAGGAAGGCCTGTTTCTGTGCGAGAGAGGTTGTTCTTCTGGTTCATCAGTCTCAGAGATCAAATCTAAGACTGGGATTATTTCATCAGCAGCAGCTGGCTTTATTTGTGAAGTCGCAATAGTAGAGCCTTCAGCGACATCCTCAAACAGGGGAGAGGACTAGCTGAAACACAGCTATCTTACAAATAAGAACATGGGTAGAAGAACTTGGGTAGAAAGAGAAAGATAAATATGTTCAGGTGTAGGCTAGGGTAGTAGAACTTATAGAGGAGGGATGGAGTGAGAGATGTTTAGTGTACCTGACAAACCGGCTTTTCAAGCAAGATCGTCAGATTGTCATCTTCAGCGACGCTTTTGCCTTTGCCTTTCTCAGCGCCAGAGGCTGAGGGCTTTGTCTTTGTCCGCTCCCCTGTTGGTTCATTTATTGAAATTCCCTTAAGAGCTTTAATCCTTGGGGCAGGTTTGACGATAAAGAAATCATCGTCATCTTCGTCATCATCATCATCATCATTCTTTGGAGAAGAAGATGGTTCATCATCAGGGATGTCGACGGCTTCATCATCTTCTGCTTCAGATTCTTCAGCGTTTTCTTCGAGTTGCCCCCCCTCAGATACAAAGGCGAGCTTCTCGGTTCCCTCAGGGTTTTCATCTCCCTGAGGTCCAGCGATAAGATCTTCATTCTTCTCTCCCCTAATAGATTCATCATGGGAAAGGTCTTCAGCGCTCTTTTCAAGATCCTCAGCGCTCATCTCATCGGTATGTTCAGCGCTCTTCTCCCCCTCTTTCTCATGATGACTGGGGGAGGAATGGGTAGACTTTATAGCTGTGGGAGGCTCTCTGTCTTCTTGGCCAGAGATACCCACACAGCTTTCAATCTTTGCTAATCTGACTTCTAGGCCAGTTATAGCAGGATTGATCTTTTCCAGCTCTTTGCGATCCGTCGCTGTGAAAGTTTCCAAAGCAGGGGCAGGGGTAGGTTTAGGAGCAGGAGGTCTCGCCTTGTTGAGCAGCTCTTCAATCATTGTTTTCATCGAACCAACGTCGGTCTTTACAGAGCCTAAGTCAGTCGTCAGAGTTTGAACATTTGTCTTTACATCAGACATATCACCCTCTAGTGCTCCAACCGATGTCTTCAGCGTTGTTACTTCGCCGGACATGGAGGAAACTGATTGTTTGAGTGAGGTGTAGTCTGTGTAGATATCAGCGAGCACCTTAGCAAAGTCGCTGAGAGTCTTATCAACTTGCTTCAAGTCATCTGTGGAAGCTTTCTTCTCCACCACCGTAGTCAGCTTTGTCAAATTCTCTCCAGCGTTTGTTACAGCTGTAGAGTTGTTGGAGAGTGTGGTGGTGAGACCGGTCAGCTTTGTTTCCACGGACTTCAGAGACTCGTTGATGTCTCCCAAATTAGGACCTGTAACACATAAGTACTTGTGAACAAAGGAAAGCTCAGAAGTTTCAGGTTTAGTTACAGTGTATATGTGTTGATTTGTACCTGCAGGAGGATTGACGAAGTCGTCAAAGTTGCGGATTCCTGAAAAATGTTCCATATCTTCCTCAAAAGTGCGGTGAGGTATGGTGATCTCTGCAGGTCCTGTCTTCATCATTCGTTGAGAAGCGTCGGCTTCTGGAATGATGGCATCTCCAGTGTTCTTTGGAGGAGTGTCCAAGTGAGTGGAGGGAGAAGCGAAGGATAAGAATGGGGTTCGGGTTCTGAGTTCAGCGTTGGAATCGCTGAGGTTGGGTAGGTTCCAAGTTTCTAACCTCAGCGTTTGGAGACGCTGAAGTCTGGATTGGAGGGATGGCTTGCACGGGTGTGGCAGAGCGTACCACGGAACTTTCCTTCAGCTCTTCAGAATGAGCTGAGGAGTCTTCAGCATGGAATTTCTGGGGTTTCTCCTTGGTTTTCTTGATCCTTTTGGAATCAAGTTGGGTTTGAGAGTGTTTCCTTTTCTTAGAAGGAGAGGATTGTGTGGCCAGGGCATCAGCGATGGGTATTGTCGCTGAAGGAGCCACAGAAGTCGAAGAATTGGGGTTAAGAAGAGAGAGAAGGGTAGAGAGACGTACCTCATTGTCGACAGGTTTGAAATCGAGCACCTTAGGGCCAACCTGAGAAAGTTTCAGGTCACCCTCTTGAGGATAGCTGTCCTTCAGGCCTTATTGGAAGATGGCGCTGATGAATCGGGGGTAGGGAACCCATGCAGGTCTGTCAGCAGCAGAATCTACTCTTTGTACTAGGTCATCATAAATGATAGATGCCCAGTCAATATGTAGACCTTTCAGCAGTGCGTATCCCATAGCCTGCTGAGGTTGAGCGGCTTGATCAGAGGAGCCGATCTTCGCTGTCATGCAGCTGATCAGGTGTGCGAAGATGAAATTCATCTCGCTGGGCAATTTGGACTTCTTTATCAGCGTCAGCTTCTTCTCGGGCTTCTTGTCCCTTCCAGTTTCCCAGACATAGCCCATTGCATCAAAAAATCCAATAAGAGCTTCTTTGTCAGCGTGCCTTTTATGGTCAGGGAATGGAACAAACGGTTTTTCTTTGGTAGCATTGGGAAAGTTTAGAGCTTTTCGAATGATTGCGGGGGTTATCTTAATTGTGCCATACTCAGTATCACTGAGTATGCAATCGATGGTTTTAGAGGGATCTTTGGCGGGTGGTAGCTGAGAGTGTCTGGCAGAGTACCAGAACTGGGATAGTAGCAGCTGACTTGGGGGAGGTGTGATGGTCAAGGCTGTTGAAATGCAGCCGTTTTTCAGGAAATTCACAGCATCATCCAGATGTGTGACTTGCTTTCGAAGAGGAAACTCGAGAAGCGCAGAGAGGTTGTTGACCTTGGTCCAATCTAGCTGATCCAGCTTGAACTTAACCTGAGGGGCTTTGATGATATCCACTTCCTCAGAGTCAGCGGAGATGGACTCAGCGGTAACATTGATCTTTGAAGATGCCATTTCTCTGTATTATCAGTTCAACCAAAGATGTTAACAAATAAGAATTGTCTTGATATGGAAAGAATTTCCATTAAGATGGTTCGAATTTTGTCCATTTCATTCAGACAAAAAATGTCTTAATGAAGATTAGGGTTTTTCATGATTTTGAAACGAAATGTAAAACCCATAAAGTCTTGTATTCCAGTTTTTAAAAAAATGGATACGAATGAAGAACAAGTTTAAGATTTAGATTTAAAACTTGAAGAACAACCATGAAATGGTTGTGTTCATAAAACCATGAAAGAAATGATTTTATTTTTAAGTTCTTTTGTTTGATCTTGTTTAAAACAAAGATAAGATCAGAAACAAGTTAAGCATTTGGTAAAAAATAAGAACATATTAACCTTGAAGTTTTGATGAAGAAGATGATGACCAGTTCTTTGAAGATTTGAGAGCACAAATGCAACAGTAATTCTTTTCTTGCGAAGGAAGATTGATCGCGTAAAATACAAATATAAACCAAGAGATTGTTTATATAGGGAGTTTTAGAGAGAGAAAACCTTGAGCGGGAAAAGGTTTTCATCATGACACGGACACATGTTTGCATTTGATTGGAAGTTTGAACGAAACGTGCAAACGTGTGTCAGAAAGAAATCGTGACTGGTGTTATCCGTTGCAATGACGTCACAACTGTCCTTTCATATTCTTGGTTGTCTCTGAGGTTTTGAAAAAAAACTCAGGGACTCTTTGAAAACATGAAGCACTGAATAGAAATATCAGTGAAGGTTTTAAGAAATTTCAAAAAGTCGCTGTTAAGAAAGAGATATTCAGCGATGCAATTTATTTTGAAATCTTGCATTTACATGCGATATGTCAGAGAGAGAAAACATACCTTGATATCAGCGAATCAAGTTTATTCAGAGAGAATATGATGAAATGGATTATATAAGTTGATTTTATTCTATCGCTGATCAATGTGAACCGCTGAAGGTTTTATCCTTCAAAGTTCAGCATTCCAAGCTCGCTGATGAGAAAGTTGAATCTTGTCTCATCAAGAGGTTTGGTAAATAGATCAGCTAACTGATAATCAGTTGGAATAAAATGAAGTTCTATATCACTGTTGATCCAAACCCTCAGTGATTTGATAATGACCCTCTCTTATATATACTTAGTGAAAATTGTAAGTAAACAATATGTATCAGAGTTTCACTATCGCTGATAAGTACTAAGATCTTACAGTACCGCTGATAGGAACTCTCGCTCTTCTAGATTAAACATTCAGCGAACACTGTTCATCATTAATGCGCTGAGTCTGTTCAGTCATTGTGATGATCGCTGATAAGTTAGTTGTTTACTTATGATCCCTGAAGACAAGTTTCACGTCAACAAAGGTTCTACGCTGAAGTCGAAGATCAAGCTCAAGAACCAGCGACAAGTCTACTAATGAACTGATGCGGATCAGCGAAGACTCAGATTTGTCCACTCAACGTGAAGTATCAAGTACAAGACTTCAGCTATCGCTGAACTTTATCATCTGCTGAATAGTAAATGATAATCGCTGAATCAACGAAAGCTGATCATGAAGTCCTCCGTACAAAATACTTTTGTCTTAACCACCCTTGCACGCCTCCGTACGAAATGTCAGAAAAGAACCTCCGAATATCTGAAATCGTACAACCACTCTGATACTACACTGTTCATCCTTACGGCTACTAAGGTTGTCAACCAAGGTCAATGACATGCAACCAACCAGCTGATGACACGTGTAAAGTATATACTGATTTGCATTTAATGCATGCAGTATATAAAGAGATGAACTCACTTCTTTTAAAAAAACTTGCTAACTCTGGACAAGTTCAAATCTCTCTCAAGATAGGATTTTATTAGTAATCTCCTTATCTTTCTTAGTGCAAGAAACCTTAGTGTTCCAACTTGTTTAGATTTAGGTTTATCCTTAATCTTGTTTCCGCAACAAGCTGTAAATTGTTAATGATTTATCAATAAACAATTTAGAAAAGTAAAATAGTGTGTTTGTATTCAACCCCCCCCCCCCCCCTTCTACAAACTTGTATAGGCCTTTCGGGACCAACAAGTGGTATCAGAGCGGATTTGTTTAATCTCATAAACAAGATCTAATCTAATAAATTTCTCTTCCTTGCTATTATCTGAAAATGGCCAACACAAACACACACTATATAGACAATGGTTCTCTTGCAAAACCCCCTAGATTTTCCAGAGATAACTTCAACTTATGGAAAAATAGGATGATGCTCTTCTTAGAAGGTGTAGACCCTACTATGACCTACTATCTTGAAAACGGCCCACACATCCCTGTAACTATTGATCCTTTAGTTCCAGCCACTGCAACTAGAGCTGCTATTCCTGAAAGGCTGATTCCAAAGGAAATACACATGTGGACCGATGAAGATAAGAAGAAAGTGGCTATAGATACAAAAGCCAGATCCATACTATCCATGGCCCTTCCTGACGAAGTCTACCATTCCTTCATGAACCTGAAGTCATCAAAAGCCATGTGGGACACAATATGTGTTCAGTATGAAGGAACGTCTGAAGTCCAGGACTCAAGAAAGATCAACCTGGTAAGACAATACGAAAGCTTCATTTCTGGTAAGAATGAAACTCTCTCTGAAGTTCACCAACGTTTTAATTGCTTAATTATAGATCTAAAAACGGTTGGTAAGGAATATTCTAACTTTGAAGTGCTGACAAAGTTTCTAGAATGTTTACCTGCAAGCTGGGACAATTATTCCATGTGTCTCAAGCTGTCAAAGGATCTTAAATCAATGACCCTTTCAACCTTATATGGTACATTGCTGAATCATGAGCAATCTAGCCATCTTAAGAAGAATCTTGTAAAAGATTCCAAAAGCACTCCAGTTGCTTTACTCTCAGAGGAACCTTCTACTCAGCGACCCTTGGTCACTATCACTGAGTTAGAAAGTAACTCTGAAAGGTCATCAGATTCTGATTCTTCAGATGATGATGAATCCTTGGCTCTCCTAACTAGAAAGTTCAGGAGATTCGCCAAGAAGAAAATGTTTAGAAAGAACAAACCTCTTTCAATAACTGACAAGCCTAAAACATCAGCTTTTGTTGATAAGGCTACTGCTACTTGTTTCAACTGCGAAAAGACAGGTCATTTCGCTAATGAGTGCAGGTCAAAGAAAATCATGAGACCTTCAGCTTTCTCAAAGAAAAACTTTGTTCCAAGGAATAAAGATGACAAATACTCAAAGCTGAAGGAGAAGTATGCAAAGCTGAAAAGCTTTAAGAAGAAAGGAAAAGGCCTGATGGCTGACTATGATTGGGCTGCTTCTGATGAAGAAGCCTCATCATCTGATTCTGAAGACGATGAAGCAAATCAATGTCTCATGGCTAAGATTGAAGAAGAGGAAGAAAGTTCAGACATTGCCTCCACTTCAACATCTGCCATTCAGGTATCACCTTCTTTCTTTACCAATATTGCAAATATTGATGAAGCTGATAGTCTCCGTAAAATCGATCTATTGACTAGAAGTTTATACGAAGCCATGAATGGCAAAGCTGTGGTTGAAAACCAAAATCTTGATCTCGCTGAAAAGCTTAAAAACTGCCACCTTCAAATAGAAAAGCTTTCTAAAATTGAAGATGATTTTAAAGATCAAGTCTATTTAAATCAGCTAGTCAAAATCGAACGAGCAGAAGCTATTGCTGCATTAAAAGCTGAACAAGCTACTGTTGAAGGATGGTGTAATTCTTCAACAAAGATCACTGAGATAATTAAGGCTCAGATTCCTCTGAGTGATAAACGTGGTCTGGGTTATAAATATGATACTCCAAAACCAACCACTGAACGTTCAATGCTTAAATTTGGAACGTTCGTATCCTCAGTCGCTGATACTTCATCATCTCAGTACTCCTCGTCGGTTACACCAATCCCTGAGGAAACTCCTACCTCCTCAAAAGGTAAGGAGAAAATGGTTTATTCAAAACCTACCTCTGTCTCTAAAGACAAAGGTAAAGGAATTGTTATTTATCAAAATCCTCAGAAGGGTACCTTAGTACCAAAGCTGAATGCTTCCAAAGCCTTAGTGATTCATTCATCTGGTTCTAGAAATCAGACCTCTGGATCAGTTCAGCGACCTACTCCTAGACTCAGAGTAGATGTACTTGGTAAGAAACCTGAAGAACTGAATGTTCGTCCTATTTCAAAAACCAATAGTGTACTTGGTGCTGGCACTTCTAATTCCAAATTAAAAGCTCAGCACTCAAGTGGTCCTAGAACTAATTTTAGTTATAGGAAATGTTATCACTGTGGACTTACCGATCATATTGCAAGTAAGTGCCCCACAGCCACCAAAGCTGATAAAATAGCTAAGGTAAAGATAGCACCCAAGTCCAAGAAGACCAAACCAGTTGCAATTCAGGTCAAGGTGACTCCTACCGCTGAGGTCAAGAAATTGACCAAAGTGAAGAAAGACAAAGCTGAATCTTCAAATGCTGCGAAGACTGCTGAACCCATTCCAACCTCTTCCACTGACAAACGCGTATACATGGTGAAGTGGGTACCCAAGCAAAACTAATCTTCCTTTGTATTGCAGGTTAAGAAGGGTATCTGGTATCTCGATAGCGGATGCTCTAGACACATGACTGGAAAGAAAAACCTGCTCGCTGAATACAAGGAAGAGAAGGGTCCCTCTGTAACTTTCGGTGGAAATGGAAAAGGACACACCCGAGGGTATGGTGTACTTTCAAATGGTACAACATCCTTCAGAAGAGTCGCATATGTTGAAGGGCTGAACCATAATCTTCTGAGCATCAGTCAGCTTTGCGACATGGATAACAAAGTGATTTTCACTAAGGAATCCTGCTTTGTCTCTGACAAAAAGGAGAAGATAGCTCTCAGCGGTTATCGTTTGGAAAATGTTTATGTAATAAACATGGACTCAACAACCACTGAGAACTCCTGTTTCTTCTCAAAGGCATCTTCTAATGTTAACTGGCTATGGCACAAAAGGCTCTCACATCTCAACTTCAAGACGCTGAATACTCTTTCCTCCAAAGAGTTAGTCACTATTCTACCTCAACATTCATACGCCAAAGAGTCTTTATGTTCAGCATGTGAAAAAGGGAAGCAGACCAAGGCAAGCTTTAAGTCAAAGCAAGTTTCCTCAGTGTCATCTCCTCTACAACTACTCCATATGGATTTGTTTGGCCCTGTTAACAAACAATCCATCGCTGGAAAGAAATATACGCTGGTCATAGTTGATGAATTCTCTCGTTACACATGGGTAATGTTTCTCCGTTCTAAGAGTGACACCCCTGAAGAACTCATCACCTTTGTTCGGAAGATGGAAACTCTGAACAATATGACTGTTCGCTCAATAAGGAGTGATCATGGAACTGAATTCAAAAACAGTTCTCTTGATTCCTTCCTTGAGAGTAAGGGTATTTCAAACAACTTTTCGTCAGTGAGAACACCGCAACAAAATGGAGTCGCTGAAAGAAGAAATAGAACAATTATTGAAGCTGCACGTTCAATGCTCAGCGATTCTCACCTGCCTACTCAGTTTTGGGCAGAAGCTGTCAACACTGCTTGTTTTACGCAAAACAGGTCGCTGATAGTTAAAAGATTCAAAAAGACAGCCTATGAACTTTTTCATGGGAGAAAGCCTTCAATCAGCTTTCTTCACATCTTTGGATGTCAGTGTTTCATACTGAACAACAGAGATGCCCTTGGAAAGTTTGATCCTAAGGCTGATGATGGAATCTTTCTTGGATACTCCTCAGTCTCCAAAGCCTTCAGAGTCTTCAACCGTAGAAGACAAACTGTAGAAGAAACCATTCACGTCACGTTTGACGAATCCCGTTCAGCGAACTCTAAACCGTCCGCTGATACAGAAGAACTGAATCAATGGATGTTTTCTCATCTTGGTGATTCAGAAGATATTCCCACTCCTCATGCTCACACCGTAGAAAATGATGGTCCTACTATCATTCCAGATATGCAGAATAGTGAAGCTGAAACATCTTGGGTCTCAGCTGTTCCTATAAACACTATACCTGCAGTTGATCCAAATGTCTCAGAAATTCCATCTATTTCTCAGCAATCAGTGAATGAAGTGACAAATGCAAACATTCCTCTCTTAGCTGATAATCCAGAAGTAGCTGAAGCCTCATCTTCAGTTTCTCCAGTTCAGACTGAGTCAGCGACGTATGCTCCTGCTCAGCGATGGACTGTAAATCACCCAATCGATCAAATTCTTGGTGATCCCAACGCTGGTATTCAGACTCGTAGAAGTGCAGGTAATATTTGTTTATTTGTTAACTTTATTTCTCTAACTGAACCAAAGAAAATAGATGATGCCCTCAGAGATCCAAACTGGGTCAGCGCTATGCAAGAAGAGCTGACTGAATTCGAAAGAAACAAAGTTTGGAAACTTGTTCGTAGACCAACTAACAAAACGGTGATAGGCACTAAATGGGTCTATCGAAACAAGTTGGACGAACATGGTACTGTAACTCGCAACAAAGCTCGTCTTGTTGCTCAGGGATACAGACAAGAGGAAGGCATAGATTATGACGAAACTTTTGCTCTTGTAGCAAGACTTGAATCTATTCGTCTTTTCTTAGCATATGCTGTACACAAAAACTTCACTGTACATCAGATGGATGTTAAGTCAGCGTTTCTAAATGGAAAGCTGAATGAAGAAGTGTATGTGGAACAACCTCCAGGATTCTCAGATCCTAAGCGTCCAGGTTATGTTTATAAACTGGACAAGGCACTCTATGGCTTAAAGCAAGCTCCTCGTGCATGGTATGATACTCTCTCTACTTATCTCCATATTGAAAAATTTGAGAGAGGAAAGATTGACAAAACTTTATTTTTTAGAAAAGTGAAAGGTCATATCATTTTAGTTCAAATATATGTTGACGACATTATATTTGGTTCTACTAACCCTGAGCTTTGTACTCGATTCGTTGATAGAATGAAAGATGAGTATAAAATGAGCATGATGGGTGAACTAACATATTTCCTTGGTCTTCAGATTAAGCAAACTGAAAAAGGAACTTTTATAAATCAGGGACAGTATGTTAAAGATATGCTGAAGAAATTCGACTTAACTGAAAGTTCAGCTATGAAAACCCCTATGGCACCACCGCTGATACTTGATAAGGACACAAAGGGTGTTCCTGTCAATGTCACGCTGTACCGTGGGATGATCGGCTCACTATTGTATCTTACAGCTAGCCGACCCGATATTATGTTTGCAACATGTCTGTACGCACGATATCAAGCTGAACCTAAGATATCCCATATGAAAGCTGTAAAGCGAATCTTTCGATATCTTAAGGGTACAGCGAATCTAGGTCTTTGGTATCCCAAAGACTCAGGATTCGATCTAACCGCCTATTCAGACAGTGATTTTGCAGGTTGCAAAATGGATAGGAAAAGCACCACAGGAGGATGTCAGCTCCTAGGTGGAAAGCTGGTAAGTTGGACAATTAAGAAGCAAAACTCAGTGTCCACTTCCACAGCTGAAGCTGAATATGTAGCCGCTGGAAGCTGTTGTTCTCAAGTCTTGTGGATGAGAAATCAGCTACTAGACTATGATCTTCAGCTCTCCAAAATTCCAATCTATTGCGACAGCACTAGTGCCATCGCTATAGCAAACAATCCAGTGCTACACTCAAAGACAAAACACATAGAAATCAGAGATCATGTGATGAATGGTGATATAGAAATTCATTTTATCCCAACTGATTATCAGTTAGCTGATTTATTTACCAAACCTCTTGATGAGACAAGATTCAACTTTCTCATCAGCGAGCTTGGAATGCTGAACTTTGAAGGGTAAAATCTTCAGCGGTTCACATTTGATCAGCGATACGTTTATACAAACTTGTATAGCCTTCGGGATAAAATCAACTTATATAATCCATTTCATCATCTTCTCTCTGAATAAACTTGGTTAAACTGATATCCAGGTATGTTTTCTCTCTCTCTGACAATCGCATGTAAATGCAAGATTTCAAAATAAATTACATCGCTGAATATCTCTTCCTTAACAGCGATATTTTGAAAGTTCTTAAACCTTCACTGATATTCTCTATTCAGTGCTTCATGTTTTTCAAAAGAGTCCCTGAGTTTTCAAAACCTCAGAGACATCCTAAAAGAATGTGAAAGGACAGTTGTGACGTCATTGCAACGGATTACACTAGGCACGATTTCTTTCTGACACACGTTTGCACGTTTCGTTCAAACTTCCAATCAAATGCAAACACGTGTCCGTGTCATGATGAAAACATTTTCCCGCTCAAGGTTTTCTCTCTCTAAAACTCCATATATAAACAACTCTTGGTTTATATTTGTCTTTTACGCGATCAAATCTTCCTCCGCCAGAAAGAATCCTCTGTCGCATTTGTACTCTCAAAAACCTCAAGAACTGTTCATCATCTTCTTCAACATCAAGGTTAATATGTTCTTATCTATTATCAAATGCCTATAACTTGTTTTCGATCTTCTCATTGTTTTAACAAGATCAAACAAAAGAACTTTGTAAAATAAAATCATTTCTTTCATGGTTTTATGAACACAACCATTTCATGGTTGTTCTTCAAGTTTTAAATCTAAATCTTAAACTTGTTCTTCATTCGTATCCAGTTTTCTTTTAGAAACTGGAACACAAGACTTTATGGGTTTTACATTTTCTTTTAAAAATCAAGAAAAACCCTAATCTTCATTATGACATTTTTGTCTGAATGAAATGGACAAAATTCGAAAAATCTTAATGGAAATTTCTTTCCACATTAAGATAATTCTTATTTGTTAACATCTTTGGTTGAACTGATAATACAGTGAAATGGCAACTTCAAAGCTGAATGTTACCGCTGAGTCCATCTCCACTGACTCTGAGGAAATGGACATCTTCAAAGCCCCTCAGGTTAAGTTCGAGCTGGATCAACTCGATTGGACTAAGGCCAACAACCTCTCATCTCTTCTCGAGTTTCCTCCTCGAAAGCAAGTATCACATCTGGACGATGCTGTAAGTTTTCTGAAGGACAGCCCCATCTACACAGCCCTGACCATAACACCTCCTGCCAGTCAGCGGCTCTTATCCCAATTCTGGTATTCTGCCAGACACACTGAGCTACCCTCTGCCAAAGATCCATCCAAAACCATAGACTGCATACTCAGCGATACTGAGTATGGCACCATCAAGATCACACCCGCCATAATCCGAAAAGCCCTGAACTTCCCAAACGCTACAAAAGAAAAACCCTTCGTCCCATTCCCTGACCACAAGAAGCACGCTGACAAAGAAGAAATCATTGCTTTCCTTGATGCAATGGGTTATATCTGGGATATTGGAAGGGACAAGAAGCCTGAGAAGAAACTGACGCTGATAAAGAAATCCAAGATGCCCAGCGAGAAGAATTTCATCTTCGCTCACCTGATCAGCTGCATGACAGCGAAATCCGGATCTTCTGATCAAGCCGCCCAACCTCAGCAGTCCATGGGATACGCACTGCTGAAAGGTCTAAACATTGACTGGGCCTCCATTATTTATGATGACCTGATTCAACGTGTCGATTCTGCTGCTGACAGACCAGCATGGGTTCCTTACCCACGATTCATCAGCGTCATCTTTCAATATGGCCTAAAGGACAGCTATCCTGAAGAGGGTGATCTGAAACTTTCTCAGATTGGCCCTAAGGTTCTCGACTTCAAGCCTGTCGCCAATGAGGTACGTCTCTCTACTCTTCTCACTCTTCTAAATTCTCCGCTTTCTGTGGCTCCTTCAGCGACAATACCCATCGCTGATACCCCGGCCACAAAATCCTCTCCTTCTAAGAAAAGGAAACCCTCTCACACCCAACTTGATTCCAAAAGGATCAAGAAAACCAAGGAGCAACCCCAGCAATTCCATGTTGAAGACTCCTCAGCTCATTCTGACGAGCTGAAGGAAAGTTCCGTGGTACGCTCTGCCACACCCGTGCAAGCCATCCCTCCAATCCAGACATCAGCGTCTCTAAACGCTGAGGTTAGAAACTTGGAAACTACCCAACCTCCATCAGTCTCTCAAAAGACTGATGAAGTGATTGTCAGCGATTCCAACGCTGAACTCAGAACCCAAATCCCAATCTTATCCTTCGCTCCTCCCTCCATTTCTTTGGACACTCCTCCAGCTAACACTGGAGATGCCATCATTCCAGAGGCCACCGCTGATGCTTCTCAACAAATGATGAAGAAAGGACCTGCAGAGATCACCATACCTCACCGTACTTTCGAAGAGGATATGGAACATTATTCAGGAACTTGCAACTTTGACGAGTTCATCAATCCTCCTGCAGGTACAACTCCCACCTTAAACACTGTAACTAAACCTGAAACTTCTGAGCTTTCCTTTGTTCACAAGTACTTATATGTTACAGGTACTAATTTGGGAGACATCAACGCTTCTCTGAAGTCCGTGGAAACAAAGCTGACCAGTCTCACCACCACACTCTCCAACAACTCAACAGCTGTAACAAACGCTGGAGAGAATTTGACAAAGCTGACAACGGTGGTGGAGAAGAAAGCTTCCACTGAAGACATCAACGGACTTGATAAGACTCTCGCCGATTTTGCCAAGGTGCTCTCTGACATCTACACTGACTACACAAGCCTCAAAACATCAGTTTTGACCATGTCCAGCGAAGTAACAACGCTGAAGACATCGGTTGGAAAACTCGAGGGTGATATGTCAGAGGTCAAGACTGACTTAGGCTCTGTAAAGACCGACGTTGGTTCTATGAAGACGATGATCGAGACGCTGGTAAACAAGGCAAATAGTCCAGCTCCTGCTCCTGCCCCTGTCCCTATTTTGGAATCTTTCACAGAGGAGGATCGCACAGAGCTGAAGAAAAGCACACCTGCTATTTCTGGCCTAGAAGACAGAATAGCAAAGCTTGAAGGTTGTGTGAAAATCTCTGGCCCAGAAGACAGAGATAACACCAATGTTGAGTCTACCCATTCCTCCCCCAGTCATCATTAAAAAGAGGGGGAGAAGAGCGCTGAACATTCCTGTAAGAAGAGCGCTGAAGATCTAAACAAAAGCGCTGAAGATCTGAACAAGAGCGCTGAAGACCTTTCCTATGATGAATCTATCAGGGGAGAGAGGAATGAAGATCTTATCGCTGGACCTCAGGGAGATGAAAACCCTGAGGGAACCGAGAAGCTCGCCTCTGTATCTGAGGGGGAGCAACTCGAAGAAGATGCTGAGGAATCCGAAGCAGAAGAAGATGAAGACATCGACATCCCTGAAGATAAACCATCCTCCTCTCCAAGGAAGGATGATGATGATGATGATGAAGATGACGATGATTTCTTTATCGTCAAACCTGCCCCAAGGATCAAAGCTCTTAAGGGAATCTCAATAAAAGAACCATCAGGGGAGAAGACAAAGACAAAGCCCTCAGCCTCTGGCGCTGAGAAAAGCAAAGACAAAGGCCTCGCTGAAGATGAAAATCTGGCGATCTTTTTTGAAAAGTCGGTTTGTCAGGTACACTAAACTTTACTTATTCCTTCCCTGAACTTCTCAATACACAATCAGTTCTCTACTCAACAACCTCTCTACACATCCACATTCTTTTTCTATCTTTTCTACCCAAGTTCTTCTACCCAGTTCTTATCTGTAAGATCGTTGCGTTTCAGCTAGTCCTCTCCCCTGTTTGAGGATGTCGCTGAAGGCTCTACTATTGCGACTTCACAAATAAAGCCAGCTGCCGCTGAAGACATAATCCCAGTCTTGGATTTGATCTCTGAGACTGATGAACCAGAACAACAACCTCTTTTGCACAGAAACAGACCTTCCTCAGCTCCTCAAAAGCTGAGTGAAGAGGATCAAAAGAGAAGAGAAGAAACGATAAAGCGATTCGAGGATCAGCGAATCATTCTAAGGCGTGATCAACTGCCTTCAGTTCCTCCTAAGTTCAGAATTTCAAAAGCTGAATACCAGGAACACCTCAGAGTTGAACGCCTCATCGCTGAAAGGAAGGAAGCTGAAGAGAAAGACAGAGAATACGCCATCAAGCTCACTCAAGAATCTGTCAAAGACCCCAAGCTGAAGCGTGTTCCCATTCAAATCCAACGAAAGCTGTGGGAAGAAGCCCAGAAGATCGTGGAAAAGAAAACTGAAGTCTCTCAGACCACCCTGATCTGCTGTAAAGAGAAAATTCACTTCAGATATCGTCCAGCGAAGATCAACAAGGTATTCATCCCTGGAAGAACCTCTATCGGAGTACCTATTGTTGACATCAAACTGTTCAGAGAAGATGGCAAATCTGAAACCTTTCGCGCTGACACTGTAAAAGGTATGGTCTCTCTGAATGGCTGAAGATGAGGTTATCTATCCAACCGTCATAATCTAAGTACAAGGATCATTTCGAAAAGCTGATAAACAGACAGATCGACTTGATATCTTCTTGTGTGGATATTCCTCCTGTTCCTGATCTAAAGCTGAAAAGAAAAGGGGGCTCTCCAAAGAAGAAACGTCAAGATTCAAACTCAGGTCCTGTCATACGAAATGAAACTGGAATTGGTTTCTCTCGCGCTGAAGTGCTTGGTCCTGATATCTATCTGCCCTTGACATCTCTTTGCCACCATGTGAACTTTTCGTCCCTGGTAAAGTCATCAGTAATCCTTATGGAATATTATTTCTTGACTACGACGGACGTAAATGCTTTCAACGGATCGCTGAGCTTCCAATCACTCCAATCGAACAGCTCAGAGATCTCATCTACTGGTGTGACTTCAGAAAGGACATTCAGGCACGACACCTAAAACCCTTGATCTTTCAAGAAGCGCTGAACAAAAGAAAACGAGGTGTAACGGTTCCTGACTGGATGATCCCCACTGAAAAGACGACCCTTGATGAACTTCTCATTAAGGAAGGAGCTTTTGAAAACTGATATAATCTCCTTTTTCTCTATTGTATCAGTTATCCTTCTGTACTTGTAATTTATTTCTCTTGTACTTGTAATCTTTCTGTTCTTCATTGTAACCTGATTCAAAGATTTAAAGAAAGATTTCAGCGAATGTACTTTACTCCATCAGTACTGAAAAGATCCCAGAAAACAGTAAAAGGGACAAATATTTTATGAGTTCTTTTTATCCTTATGTTTTCATTAAATAGCAATTTTCTTTGTTGCTATGTCATAATCAAATAGGGGGAGATTGTTGATCCAAACCCTCAGTGATTTGATAATGACCCTCTCTTATATATACTTAGTGAAAATTGTAAGTAAACAATATGTATCAGAGTTTCACTATCGCTGATAAGTACTAAGATCTTACAGTACCGCTGATAGGAACTCTCGCTCTTCTAGATTAAACATTCAGCGAACACTGTTCATCATTAATGCGCTGAGTCTGTTCAGTCATTGTGATGATCGCTGATAAGTTAGTTGTTTACTTATGATCCCTGAAGACAAGTTTCACGTCAACAAAGGTTCTACGCTGAAGTCGAAGATCAAGCTCAAGAACCAGCGACAAGTCTACTAATGAACTGATGCGGATCAGCGAAGACTCAGATTTGTCCACTCAACGTGAAGTATCAAGTACAAGACTTCAGCTATCGCTGAACTTTATCATCTGCTGAATAGTAAATGATAATCGCTGAATCAACGAAAGCTGATCATGAAGTCCTCCGTACAAAATACTTTTGTCTTAACCACCCTTGCACGCCTCCGTACGAAATGTCAGAAAAGAACGTCCGAATATCTGAAATCGTACAACCACTCTGATACTACACTGTTCATCCTTACGGCTACTAAGGTTGTCAACCAAGGTCAATGACATGCAACCAACCAGCTGATGACACGTGTAAAGTATATACTGATTTGCATTTAATGCATGCAGTATATAAAGAGATGAACTCACTTCTTTTAAAAAAACCTGCTAACTCTGGACAAGTTCAAATCTCTCTGAAGATAGGAATTTATTAGTAATCTCCTTATCTTTCTTAGTGCAAGAAACCTTAGTGTTCCAACCTGTTTAGATTTAGGTTTATCCTTAATCTTGTTTCCGCAACAAGCTGTAAATTGTTAATGATTTATCAATAAACAATTTAGAAAAGTAAAATAGTGTGTTTGTATTCAACCCCCCCCCCCCCCTTCTACAAACTTGTATAGGCCTTTCGGGACCAACAATCACCATTCATCACATGATCTCTGATAAAATGATATCTGATTTCGATGTGTTTTGTCTTTGAGTGTAGCACTGGGTTGTTGGCTATAGCGATGGCACTAGTGCTGTCGCAATAGATTGGAATTTTGGAGAGCTGAAGATCATAGTCTAGTAGCTGATTTCTCATCCACAAGACTTGAGAACAACAGCTTCCAGCGGCTACATATTCAGCTTCAGCTGTGGAAGTGGACACTGAGTTTTGCTTCTTACTTGTCCAACTTACCAGCTTTCCACCCAGGAGCTGACATCCTCCTGTGGTGCTTTTCCTATCCATTTTGCAACCTACAAAATCACTGTCTGAATAGGCGGTTAGATCGAATCCTGAGTCTTTGGGATACCAAAGGCCTAGATTCGCTATACCCTTAAGATATCGAAAGATTCGCTTTACAGCTTTCATATGAGATATCTTAGTTTCAGCTTGATATCGTGCACACAAGCATGTTGCAAATATAATATCGGGTCGGCTAGCTGTAAGATACAATAGTGAGCCGATCATCCCACGGTACAGCGTGACATTAACAGGAACACCCTTTGTGTCCTTATCAAGTGTCAGCGGTGGTGCCATAGGGGTTTTCATAGCTGAACTTTCAGTTAAGTCGAATTTCTTCAACATATCTTTAACATATTTTCCTTGATTAATGAAAGTTCCTATTTCAGTTTGCTTAATCTGAAGACCAAGGAAATATGTTAGTTCACCCATCATGCTCATTTTATACTCATCTTTCATTCTATCAGCGAAACGAGTACAAAGCTCAGGGTTAGTAGAACCAAATATAATGTCATCAACATATATTTGAACTAAAATGATATGACCTTTCACTTTTCTAAAAAATAGAGTTTTGTCAATCTTACCTCTCTCAAAATGTTCAATATGGAGATAAGTAGAGAGAGTATCATACCATGCACGAGGAGCTTGCTTTAAGCCATAAAGTGCCTTATCCAGTTTATAAACATAACCTGGACGCTTAGGATCTGAGAATCCTGGAGGTTGTTCCACATAAACTTCTTCATTCAGCTTTCCATTCAGAAATGATGACTTAACATCCATCTGATGTACTTTGAAGTTTTTGTGTACAGCATATGCTAAGAATAGACGAATAGATTCAAGTCTTGCTACTGGAGCAAATGTTTCGTCATAATCTATGCCTTCCTCTTGTCTGTATCCCTGAGCAACAAGACGAGCTTTGTTGCGAGTTATAGTACCATGTTCGTCCAACTTGTTTCGATAGACCCATTTAGTGCCTATCACCGTTTTGTCAGTTGGTCTACGAACGAGTTTCCAAACTTTGTTTCTTTCGAATTCAGTCAGCTCTTCTTGCATAGCGCTGACCCAGTTTGGATATCTGAGGGCATCATCTATTTTCTTTGGTTCAGTTAGAGAAATAAAGTTAACAAATAAACAAATATTACCTGCACTTCTACGAGTCTGAATACCAGCGTTTGGATCACCAAGAATTTGATCGATTGGGTGATATACAGTCCATCGCTGAGCCGGAGCATACGTTGCTGACTCAGTCTGAACTGGAGAAACTGAAGATGAGGCTTCAGCTACTTCTGGATTATCAGCTAAGAGAGGAATGTTTGCACTTGTCACTTCATTCACTGATTGCTGAGAAATAGATGGAATTTCTGAGATATTTGCATCAACTGCAGGTATAGTGTTTATAGGAACAGCTGAGACCCAAGATGTTTCAGTTTCACTATTCTGCATATCTGGAATGATAGTAGGACCATCATTTTCTACGGTGTGAGCATGAGGAGTGGGAACTTCTTCTGAATCACCAAGATGAGAAAACATCCATTGATTCAGTTCTTCAGTATCAGCGGACGGTTTAGAGTTCGCTGAACGGGATTCGTCAATCGTGGCGTGAATAGTTTCTTCCACAGTTTGTCTTCTACGGTTGAAGACTCTGAAGGCTTTGGGGACTGAGGAGTATCCAAGAAAGATTCCATCATCAGCCTTAGGATCAAACTTTCCAAGGGCATCTCTGTTGTTCAGTATAAAACACTGACATCCAAAGATGTGAAGAAAGCTGATTGAAGGCTTTCTCCCATGAAAGAGGTCATAGGCTGTCTTTTTGAATCTTTTAACTATCAGCGACCTGTTTTGCGTAAAACAAGCAGTGTTGACAGCTTCTGCCCAAAACTGAATAGGAAGGTGAGAATCGCTGAGCATTGAACGTGCAGCTTCAATAATTGTTCTATTTCTTCTTTCAGCGACTCCATTTTGTTGCGGTGTTCTCACTGACGAAAAGTTGTGAGAGATACCCTTACTCTCAAGGAAGGAATCAAGAGAACTGTTTTTGAATTCAGTTCCATGATCACTCCTTATTGAGCGAACAGTCATATTGTTCAGAGTTTCCATCTTCCGAACAAAGGTGATGAGTTCTTCAGGGGTGTCACTCTTAGAACGGAGAAACATTACCCATGTGTAACGAGAGAATTCATCAACTATGACCAGCGTATATTTCTTTCCAGCGATAGATTGTTTGTTAACAGGGCCAAACAGATCCATATGGAATAGTTGTAGAGGAGATGACACTGAGGAGACTTGCTTTGACTTGAAGCTTGCCTTGGTCTGCTTCCCTTTTTCACACGCTGAACATAAAGACTCTTTGGCGTATGAATGCTGAGGTAGACCAGTGACTAACTCTTTGGAGGAAAGAGTATTCAGTGTCTTGAAATTTAGATGCGAGAGCCTCTTGTGCCATAGCCAGTTAACATCAGATTAGGCCTTTGAGAAGAAACAACAGTTCTCAGTGGTTGTTGAGTCCATGTTTATTACATAAACATTTTCCAAACGATAACCGCTGAGAGCTATCTTCTCTTTTTTGTCAGTGACAAAGCAGGATTCCTTAGTGAAAATCACTTTGTTATCCATGTCGCAAAGCTGACTGATGCTCAGAAGATTATGCTTCAGCCCTTCAACATATGCGACTCTTCTGAAGGAGGTTGTACCATTTGAAAGTACACCATACCCTCGGGTGTGTCCTTTTCCATTTCCACCGAAAGTCACAGAGGGACCCTTCTCTTCCTTGTATTCAGCGAGCAGGTTTTTCTTTCCAGTCATGTGTCTAGAGCATCCGCTATCGAGATACCAGATACCCTTCTTAACCTGCATTTACAAAGGAAGATTAGTTTTGCTTGGGTACCCACTTAACCATGTATACACGTTTGTCAGTGGAGCTAGTTGGAATAGAAGGTTCAGCGGTCTTCTCAGCATTTGAAGATTCAACTTTGTCTTTCTTCACTTTGGTTAATTTCTTAACTTCAGTGGTAGGAGTCACCTTGACCTGATATGCATCGGGGTTGGTCTTCTTTGCCTTGGGGGCAATCTTCACCTTAGCTATCTTTTCAGCTTTGGTGGTTGTGGGGCACTTACTAGCAATATGATCGGTAAGTCCACAGTGATAACATTTCCTATAACTAAAAGTAGTTCTAGGACCACTTGTATGCTGAGCTTTTAATTTCGAATTAGAAGTGCCAGCACCAAGTAAACTATTGGCTTTAGAAATGGGACGAACATTCAGTTCTTCAGATTTCTTACCAAGGACATCCACTCTGAGTCTAGGAGTAGATCGCTGAATAGATCCAGAGATCAGCTTTCTAGATCCAGAGGGGTAGGTCACTGAGGCTTTAGAAGCATTCATCTTTGGTACTAAGGTACCCTACTGAGGATTTTGATAAATAACAATTCCTTTACCTTTGTCTTTAGAGACAGAGGTAGGTTTTGAATAAACCATTTTCTCCTTACCTTTTGAGGAGGTAGGAGTTTCCTCAGGGATTGGTGTAATGGACGAGGAGCACTGAGATGATGAAGTGTCAGCGACTGAGGATACGAACGTTCCAAATTTAAGCATTGAACGTTCAGTGGTTGGTTTTGGAGTATCATATTTATAACCCAGACCACGTTTATCACTCAGAGGAATCTGAGCCTTAATTATCTCAGTGATCTTTGTTGAAGAATTACACCATCCTTCAACAGTAGCTTTTTCAGCCTCTAATGCAGCGATAGCTTCTGCTCGTTCGATTTTGACTAGCTGATTTAAATAGACTTGATCTTTAAAATCTTCTTCAATTTTAGAAAGCTTTTCTATTTGAAGGTGGCAGTTTTTAAGCTTTTCAGCGAGATCAAGATTTTGGTTTTCAACCACAGTTTTGCCGTTCATGGCTTCGTATAAACTTCTAGTCAAGAGAACGATCTTACGAAGACTATCAGCTTCATCAATATTTGCAATATTGGTAAAGAAAGAAGGTGATACCTGAATGACAGATGTTGAAGTGGAGGGAATGTCTGAACTTTCTTCCTCTTCTTCAATCTTGGCCATGAGACATTGATTTGCTTCATCATCTTCAGAGTCAGATGATGATACTTCTTCATCAGAAGCAGCCCAATCATAGTCAGCCATCAGGCCTTTTCCTTTCTTCTTAAAGCTTTTCAGCTTTGCGTACTTCTCCTTCAGCTTTGAGTATTTGTCATCTTTATTCCTTGGAACAAAGTTTTTCTTTGAGAAAGCTGAAGGTCTCATGATTTTCTTTGACCTGCACTCATTAGCGAAATGACCTGTCTTTTCGCAGTTGAAACAAGTAGCAGTAGCCTTATCAACAAAAGCTGATGATTTAGGCTTGTCAGTTATGGAAAGAGGTTTGTTCTTTCTAAACATTTTCTTCTTGGCGAATCTCCTGAACTTTTTAGTTAGGAGAGCCAAGGATTCATCATCATCTGAAGAATCAGAGTCTGATGACCTTTCAGAGTTACTTTCTAACTCAGTGATAGTGACCGAGGGTCGCTGAGTAGAAGGTTCCTCTGAGATTAAAGCAACAGGGGTGCTTTTGGAATCTTTTACAAGATTCTTCTTAAGATGGCTAGATTGCTCATGATTCAGCAATGTACCATATAAGGTAGCAAGGGTCATTGATCTAAGATCCTTTGACAGCTTGAGACACATGGAATAATTGTCCCAGCTTTCAGGTAAACATTCTAGAAACTTTGTCAGCACTTCAAAGTTAGAATATTCCTTACCAACAGTTTTTAGATCTATAATTAAGCAATTAAAACGTTGGTGAACTTCAGAGAGAGTTTCATTCTTACCATAAATGAAGCTTTCGTATTGTCTTACCAGGTTGATCTTTCTTGAGTCCTGGACTTCAGACGTTCCTTCATACTGAACACATATTGTGTCCCACATGGCTTTTGATGATTTCAGGTTCATGACGGAATGGTAGACTTCGTCAGGAAGGACCATGGATAGTATGGATCTGGCTTTTGTATCTATAGCCACTTTCTTCTTATCTTCGTCGGTCCACTGATGGATTTCTTTAGGAATCAGTCTTTCTGGAATAGCAGGTCTATTTGCAGTGGCTGGAACTAAAGGATCAATTGTTACAGGGATGTGTGGGCCGTTCTCAAGATAGTAAGGTATAGTAGGGTCTACACCTTCTAAGAAGAGTGTCATCCTATTTTTCCACAAGTTGAAGTTGTCTCTGGAAAATCTAGGGGGTTTTGCAAGAGAACCATTGTCTATATAATGTGTGTTTGAGTTGGTGGCCATTTTCAGATAATAGCAAGGAAGAGAAATGTCTTAGATTAGATCTTGTTTATGAGATTAAACAAATCCGCTCTGATACCACTTGTTGGTCCCGAAGGCCTATACAAGTTTGTAGAAGAAGGGGGGGGGGGGGGTTGAATACAAACACACAGATTTTACTTTTCTAAATTGTTTATTGATAAATCATTAACAATTTACAGCTTGTTGCGGAGACAAGATTAAGAATAAACCTAAATGTAAACAAGTTGGAACACAAAGGTTTCTTGCACTAAGAGAGATAAGGAAATTACTAATAATAACCTATCTTGAGATAAGAGATATGAACTTGTCCATAGTTAGCAAGTTACTTCAAATGAAGTGAGTTCATCTCTTTACATACTGCATGCATTTAATGCAAGTCAGTATATACTTTACACATGTCATCAGCTGGTTGGGTGTATGTCATTGACCTTGGTTGACAACCTTAGTAGCTGTATGGATGAATAGTGTAGTATCAGAGTGGTTGTACGATTTCAGATATTCGGAGGTTCTTTTCTGACAATTCGTACGGAGTCGTGCAAGGGTGGTTAAGACAAAAGTACTTTGTACGGAGGACTTCATGATCAGCTTTCGTTGATTCAGCGATTATTATTTTCTATTCAGCGAATGATAAAGTTCAGCGATAGCTGAAGTCTTGTACTTGATACTTCACGTTGAGTGGACAAATCTGAGTCTTCGCTGATCCGCATCAGTTCATTAGGAGACTTGTCGCTGGTTCTTGAGCTTGATCTTCGACTTCAGCGTAGACCCTTTGTTGACGTTAAACTTGTCTTCAGGGATCATAAGTAAACAACTAACTTATCAGCGATCATCATAATGACTGAACAGACTCAGCACAATAATGGTGAACAGTGTTCGCTGAATGTTTAATTTAAAAGAGCGAGAGTTCCTATCAGCGGTATTGTAAGATCTTAGTACTTATCAGCGATAGTGAAACTCTGATACATATTGTTTACTTACGATTTTCACTAAGTATATAAGAGAGGGTCATTATCAAATCACTGAGGGTTTGGATCAACAGTTCGACCACGTCGACCTTGGCGACTCGTATCAGAAGCATCACGACGGGTTGATCATTCAAATCACGGTCGGTAACTGTCTAACGCGTCGAGTCTTAATCGACGAGGGCAACTCAACAAATGTTATTTTTCTCAACACCATCAAAGCCATGGGAATCGTTCGCTCGAAAATCACCCGACGTTCGACGACTTTGGTCGGTTTCTATGGAGAAGCGACGAGCACCTTCGGAGAGATAATCTTGCCCGTCTACGCCGGAGGAGTCAACAAGCAGACCAAGTTCTGTGTCATCGATTATGCGTCAGCCTATAACATCATCTTAGGACGACCATGGATCCATGATATGAAAGCCGTTTCCTCGACGTATCATCAAATGTTGAAATTCCCTACGCCATGGGGAATCCAAGAGATTAAGAGTGAGCCAAAAGTCGCTCGTGAGTGCTACAAGTCTACCTTGAAGCCGCGAAAATAAACCAAAGTCACAAGTTCAGGCTCTCGACAGGTTCGTTCCTCTATCCCTAAATTAATATCTTTTTCACAGAGATAAGTCTACTATGGTGCCCGGTCGCACGACAACATAGTCTACCGCAGGACAATATTTCTCCGTTCCATTCTGTCATTTAAAACCTATATTTTCCTCCCAAAAAGGATACGGTAATAAATGACAGGGGGCAAATAGAGAGAGTCTGAAATGGTACGTTCTCTAACTCTTTCTCATACGATTTTTTCTCTCAAAACGTTTACTGATTTAAGCATCGGAGGGTCGTTGGCTAGCCAATGACCAACCCCCGACATCGTTTTATCGCAGAATCGCACGACAGATTATCGCAGATTCGCACGGCAGTAATCATTAAGTCTACTAGATGACTTTAAATTCGCAGAATCGCACGACATAAATTCGCAGAATCGCACGACATAAGTCTATATATATATAATCTAAGTATATTTTCCTCGTTTAATTATTTTTGACCCAATATATGATCGCTGATTCAAGCATCGAAAGATCATTGGTCAAAACCAACGACCACCCCCGATTTTACATTGCAGGTTCGCAAGATCATATGAATATAGGTCTTACGATTTACATCGTGAGAAACCAAAGTCTCTTCGACCTAAAAAAGCACAAGTCGTATGATTTATAGTCGTCAATAAGAGACGACTTGCATTTTCTTTATGATCGCCAGTGATGGCAAACGCAGGTTGCAATTTATAGTCGTCAATAAAAGACGACCCACATTTTTTGTGATCGCCGGTCACGAAAAACACAGTTAAAAATTCTTGGTCACCCATAGAAGCGACTCGCATAATCACTAGTCATGGTAAGATGCATGTCAAAACACAAAAGTCGCCAATAAGAAATCCGAAATAATTAGTCGTGCGACATCCGAAATTGTCTGCGACAATGGATCCTAGTTCGTAAGCAACAGGACTCGACCGTTCTGTGAAGACCGCGACATCCAACTGAGAACCTCACCACCCAGGGGTAAGCGGTCAAGCGACACTTCAGCAAGAACATCAAATCTAAAGTCTTTCAAGAAGGCGACTACGTTCCCCGTCGAGTGTTCCAAAGCACTCAAAAGCTCAATGCAGGTAAGCTTTCCACCAAATGGGAAGGTCCTTGTCATATCTCAGAAGTCATAGATAAAAAGGCCTATCGGCTTTCAACCCTCGGCAATCAAGATATCCCACGTAGTGGGAGTGCAACGCACCGGAAAAGCCAACGACCAACCTCTGACATTGTTTTACCGCAGGATCGCACGACATTAGTTACTAAAGTCTATTATATGACTTTAAGTCTCGCATGATCGAATGATATATAAGACTATCGTACGATCTTAACCTCGCAATGTCGCACGACATAAGTAATCAGGTCTATGACTTGATCATTCCATCACAGGAACACATGATTCAAAGTTCATCGTATGATCAAATCACACGATCATAAGGTCTAGCGACCATCTAAGTTCTTCAACTTAGAAAAACTTCATGTTCTGAATGAATGTTGTAATCGCATGCGCTTATGTTTGCTTATACGATTCAGGAATATAAAAGTCTTATGACTTAGTCGTTGTATTACAATGGATGCCCAAGTCGCACGACTTCTTGTTCATTTTTGTACTTAATGAATTTTTTCAGTCGACATTACATCTGTCCATGACATGTACGAATCAGGTTCAATAGAAAGGTAAACTTTTTACCGACTATCGCTAAAGCAAAACATACAACTAGCTAAAAATGCTAGACACAACGTATCATAGGTCTCTAGCGATCGTATCGGCTGTAAACGCCAGATCAAAGGTCTTTAACGACCAAATCGGCTCGAGCGCCAAAACATATGTCTCTAAACGACCGTATCGGCTGTGAACGCCAGACCATAGGACCACGTCGACCGAGAACGCCAACCCGGCGATATGGACCCCTGTCTCCTCGATAGGAAAGTGTTCCCTGAAAGATGGGAGCAAATATTTCCTCAGATGAGGAAACAACGTCGTCCCGTCTAGGACAGCAACAACGTCGTCCCGTCTAGGACACCATCGGCCGATGACCCATCCCTGGGGACAACACCTTAGACACTAGCTTCGTCACTGTCGCCGGAAGCGCTGAACTTGCTGGTGTCGCGTCCATCGCGACAGAACGACTGGATGACGCCCTCGCCTCTTTAGGCGTGACAACTCTCGACGAAACGTCAGCCCGTGAAGACGGTTCCTTCAGAACTACCGTCCTTATCTTCTTCAAGATTCCCGACCCAGCTGTCGGGGCATTCTCCTTTCCCGGCCTCGAAGGACAAGCACAACTTGCCTCGCCTTCTTTGGCTGACCAAGTCAGTTTTCCTCTGATGATCTTAGCAAAAGTAACACGTCTCCGTAGCAACGCATTTTACTTTAGTGCGAGATCTGAAATTCCACTGGCTTTGAAATTCAGATCTCGGGGGGCTAACTGTTTGGGTAAAAAATCACACCCTCGACCGACTTGGGAAATCCCCTCGACATGACCCATGGACATTGATTACCCCCGACCGACAAGGATAATACCCGTTATTATCATATCCCCGACATACGTTAATAACCACGATAATTGCTTATTGAAAGACATCTTGTGTCAATAGTTACTCAAGACAGTGTCTTTACATCTCATGATCGCACGTCACGTGTCGCACGTCGCACATCGCTAGTCACACGTCACTAGTCTTATGTCGCCAGTAACGGCTCGTCGGTCTTACGTCGACATTCTCCTATCATCGGTGTTATATCACTCTGGTCCTACGACAACATCGTCCTGACATCCTGGTCCTACGACCAAATGGTCTTATATTTTGGCAATAGTCGTATGTTCCATAAGACCGACATCCGAGACTTAAGACGGTCGTACGATTATACTAACCGTTAACAGTCAAACATCCGTTTCTTTTGTTTATTAATGCAGGTCTTGACCACAAACAGAAAAGGTAAGACACTCGTTATGAACCATATCTGGTATTAAGATAAGGTCCCGACAAAGACCCAGAAAACATCCGTCGTCCCTCCCGAAAGGTAAGTCGAGAGTTCATCGCGACACTCGACCTCGACGTCGCCCGTTTCGCACGACCATCGCATATGGACCATGCGACCTCAACCAAGCTAACACATATTATAATTGTTATGTTTGTTAGATGTTTAATGTAGGAGTCAACGACATTAATGGACAACGGACGAGTCATCAGTAACATTAATGACCCGACAGTGGTTACGAAAACCACTCATCAATGACATTAAAGCCTCCCCGGCGGATACAAGACCAAACATTAAAGCTTTTAATGAGCTAATTAAAGCTCCCAAAGACTATAAAGATAGAGTTCAATCCTCGCTTCAAGGACATCGGAGACTAATTCACTACATTTCGCAAGAGATTTCTAAGCTCAGAGAAGTAAACACTCAAGCTCAAGAATCACATTACGAACTCAAGAACACTCGAAGAACAACTCAAGTTATCGCTCTCGACGCACGACATCAGCCTTCGACCAACAGTTTACACTTTGTATTCACACACGACAAACACTTGTTTTACACTTCAAACACTTGTACTTTACATTTCGAAGCATTTCCTTCATTTGTATTGTAACCAATGTACGACCGACGCCCGTAACCAAGGACATCGCCCCTGTTTGGCGACCATAGTGCAGCGACGACACCCACTGTCGTCCAAAGGTTTTTTCCTCGTTGAGGTTTTTCCTGCATCATCAAATCCCTTGTCTCATTTATTTTTATCTTCGTCGCACGCTTTGTCGAGAGGTTCCTTTCTTTAGTTGTTAAGTCCACATCGACCTTAAGTTGTCCCTTTGGTGCGATTTTTGGCATTAACAGGGTACACTTACCAGTTATCTCTACCTCCTCCTCTTCCTCCTCGTCCTCTTCTTCCTCCTCTGTCTCCTCTTCCTTCTCCTCGCCCTCTCGACCCCCTTGAAGTCTCTCGCTCAGAAAGACTAAATTGTCGTCCTCATCTACCAGATGGCGTGTGACGAACGACCGGTTGTTTGGGCAAAACATCACGTCGTACGACCACGACCAAAGCAGGTAAGACGCACGTTATAATCCAAATCTTGCATTAAGATAAGGTCTCGACAAGAACCCAGAAAACATCCATCGTCTCCTATAAAAGGTAAGTCGTACGTCTCCCATGACGCTCGACCATAGCATCGCCCGTCCCGTACGACCATCGCGTAAGATCATTGCACCTTCGCCCAAAGCTAACGTTAACCTTAACTGTTACGTTTGTTAAGTATTTAATGCAGGAGTCAAAGCCATTAACAGCAAGTAGTCGTAACGGATGAAGAGCATTATGGATAATCACTCCGGCGACCGTTTCCAGCCGTTGTAGTCGTCGATCAGTGAACATCCAATATACATCAGCAAACATCAACAAACAGCAGAGAAAACCATCCAAACTCATAGCACAGAACATTCAAACTCTGGAGATCAAGTATCGAAAGCCAGAACCTTACAGCGAACTCAAGAACCCTCGAAGGAAAGCTCAAGTATCGCTCTCAACGCACGAAAACAGCCCTCGACCAGAAGTTCACACTTTGTATTCACACACGACAAACACCTGTTTTTTCATTCAAACACTTGTACTTTACATTTCGAAGTATTTCCTTCATTTGTATTGTAATCATCGTACGACCGACGCCAGTACCAAGGACGTCGCCCCTGATTGGCGACCATAGTGCAGCGACGACACCCACTGTCGTCCGCGGGTTTTTTCCTCGATTGAGGTTTTTCCTGCGTCATCAAATCCCTTGTCTCGTTTATTTTTTCCCTCGTCGCACGTCTCGTCGAAAGATCATTTCTTTAGTTGATTAAGTCCACATCGACCTTAAGTTGTCCCTTTGGTGCGATTTTTGGCATTAACAGTTTGGCGCCATCCGTGGGACCTCATCTAGAGAAAATCCTCGATGAACGTGCACCTTACTAACGGTTTCTTAGAGTTTTTTCTACTCTCTATCACAGGAACAATGGCAGTCTCTGGAAATCCGCAGCAAGCTGTTGCTCAGATGTATCAGGAGCTTGAAGTCGCCAGGAATCAGCTCAATGCAATGGCAGAGCAGAATCGCAGAGCAGCTGAGGAGATCGCGCGGTTAAGAAATCCTCTTGGGCCTCAAAATGGTCCTAGGCCGTTCGTGCAGAACCCAATTCCAAGATCGTTCGACCAGAATGGCCCTAGACCATTTGTCCCGAATCCAGGTTTATCCGCGCAGAATCAGCATCCAGGCCCATTTATGCAGAATCAACAGCCAGGGCCGTTCAACTCAAATCCTCAGTTTGGGACAGTTCCTCCTCAGCACATAAGTCCACCACCCGTGAATAATGGGTCTCAGCCATTACAAGGGTCGCAGCCTTTCCAGCAGGGGTCGCAACCATTTCAGCAACCATTTCAGAATGGACATCAAGGTGGATCTCAGCCACTCCGCGGTGGATCGCAGCCTTTCCAGCAGGGACCACAATCGTTTCAGAACGGACCGCAGCAATTCCAATATGGGTCGCAGCCATATTCTGTTCCGTTCAACGGGGACGCCAATGGTTCGTCGCATGGTAATGGCACTAGCCCAGGGACCAATCCCTCGACAGGGGCAAATCTTGATCTTAACGATCCCGTCGCCTAGCGTTTGAAGATGTTAGAAGACCAAAATGAGCGAGTCCTGTCCTTGCTTGCCAAGTTGCCTGGGGCAGCCGTGCCTGTCGACGTCGAGCCTCCCTCGGGGTATCAGGCGTCGCCCTTCATCGACGAGATTGCCACCGTCGAGGTCCCAAAGAAGTATAACATTCCTGCCTTCACTCCCAAATATTCTGGTGTGACTGATCCGACTGAGCTCGTCGCGCAGTACAAGCAGCTCATGTGGACGATCTTGATCCCATTTATGTACCAGGAAGTATGCATGTGTAAGAGTTTCGGAGCAACTCTCACTGGTCCAGCTCTCCAATGGTTAATCAATCTCAAACCCAAGTCCATCGGGTCGTTTGCTGAGTTGGTTAGTCAATTCTCCCAGCAATTCGCCAGCAGTCGTAAGATGGAGAAGCAGACCAGCGACCTATATTACATCGTGCAGAAAGCTAATGAGTTTATTCGAAGTTATTTCAATAGATTCAATGCCGAAATGATCAGCATCCGCAATTGCGACGTCAAAACCGCGATCGAAGCCTATAAGCGTGGTCTAGACGATAGTTCAGGTCTATATATCGATCTGGCCAAGTATCCCCCAGAGACTTTCGAAGACGTCTGAGCTCGAACCTTAGCATATATGAGGGTCGAAGACGATGCCGCCTTTCGTCGCAAGCACACTGACGACAAGAAGTCGTTAGTCAGAAAGCCAGAGTTCAAGACAAAGGCTGTTTCCAGAGTAGAGCCAGCGCGCCAAATTTCAAATGTTCGTTTCAAGACGAAAGCAGACGCCAAGACCGCGACTAAGTTCACTCAGTACCCCAAGATATCCTCTAACGGATTCAAAGGATCTACAAAGGACCTAGTCGAAGCTTTGAAAAGTTCCCAAGCTACCATTCGATGGCCAAAGAAGTCCGACATGGACGATGCTAAGAAAGACAAATCAAAGTGGTGCGACTTCCATGCCGATCATGGTCATGCGACAGACGACTGTATCGCAGTGAAGAAGGAACTAGCATATCATTTCCCGAAAGGAAATCTCAAGGACATCATCGACGATGTCGCTGTTCCAGCTAATGACCATCGACCGTCGACTCCCGAGCATACAAAAGTTGTCAAATAAAATTCCCTACGCCATGGGGAATCCAGGAGTCGCTCGTGAGTGCTACAGGTATACCTTGAAGCCGCGAAAATAAACTAAAGATCAGGCTCTCGACAGGTTCGTTTCTTCTATCCCTAGATTAATATCTTTTGCACAAAGATAAGTCTACTATGGTGCCCGGTCGCACGACAACATAGCCGACCGCAGGACAATATTTCTTCGTGTCATTCTGTCATTTAAAACCTATCTTTTCCTCCCAAAAAGGATACGGTAATAAATGACAGGGGACAAATAGAGAGAGTCTAAAAATGTACGTTCTCTAACTCTTTTTCATACGAGATTTTTTCTCACAAAACGTTTACTGACTTAAGCATCGGAGGGTCGTTGGTGAGCCAACGACCAACCCCCGACATCGTTTTATCACAGAATCGCACGACAGATTATCGCAGAATCGCAAGACAGTAGTCATTAAGTCTACTATATGACTTTAGTACCGCAAGGTCGAATGACATAAACGATCAGGTCTCTAACTTGATCATTTCTCCACAGGGGCATACGATACAAACTCATTGTACGATCTAATCGTACGATCGCAAAGTCTAAACGACTTTACCTCTAAGTTTCTTAGCTTTTATACCCTGAATGGATGCTTTAATCGCGTGTTCTTATATGTGTTCTACGTCATTCTCATCGAATTAGAATAAAGGCCTTAGTCGCATGATTTCCTATCTATCTTACATTCCGTCGATGTGATATTTGCTTACCAAGTATATGAAAACACAAGTTCAAACAAAAAGTACATTTACTGAAAAGATCGTCAGGTACACGCTCGACCATCAACAGTCGAGCAGCAAAGCAAAACAAAATAAAATTCCTAAATTAAAGGAGGGACATCCGTCGCATTCATGCCCAAAGTCCCGTCCCGAAGGCTTTCGCTTGCCATCTCCTCTTCAGCGTCCTTCTCATCATCCAAGTCGAGATCCCTCTCGGTCCCGACTCTCTCATAAAATAGACGCAGCTCATCTGACGCTGAAGCCAAAGGATCCTTGCCCTGCAGGTGACGTCGCATAACTGCCGCACGCGCAGTAAGTCGAGCATAAGAAAAGAAAGACTTATTTTCATCCTTCAACTCATCGGACTCCTTTTTCAAATTTATCACTTTATCCTTGATTCCCTCGACTTCCTTCCTCTTCGCGGCTACGGATTCCTTCATCCCCTCCAGCTCCTCTCTCTGGTCGCGCATCAAAATCAGGGACTCCTTCAAACGCGAGTTTATCTCGTCTCTTGTATGACTGAGGGCATCCAATTCGTCCAGAGCATGGTCAAGGCGCTCCGACATCGCTTCTTCATGCTCCAAATCATCTTTCTCTTTAGCTAACGCTGCATCTTCATCTTTGGTAACAGAAGCCGTTGAAGCCTCTATACTTATCGTTTCGGCATGCAATGCCAGGGAAGCTTGGAACGCCTGAAGAATCATAATATGAGCGGCATTAGTAAACAACGACAACGACAAACGACAAGTCTTGAAAGAAAGGCTTACCAAGAATAAGAGTCCAGTTGTATGGAACTCTTTCTTCTCGAAAGAAAACCCGTCAAAACGCTCCCTGAAAGACGGAAGAAAATATTTTTCCAAATGGGGGAACAACTTCGTCTCGTCCAAGACATTGTCGTCCAGAAAATCCGACGGCAACGTAAAGTTGACCGTCGTTTCCCCCAAAGGTCCCTTATGCGCGCCTTTGCCCCTGTCGGCCGATGAAGGGCCGGATAGGACGACGGGAGACATCGTCGCCAGTTGCGCAGTATCCACAGATTTCGCGCTGGTCGCAACCGACGCCTTCGCCTTCCTGGATAAGGCAACCCTTGAATGGGTTACTCGTCTTCAAAGACGGTTCCCTCAGAACGGACACCTTTGTCCTCTTTAAGAGCCCCGACCCGGCTGTCGGGACCTCTTTTCTCTTCAGGACTCCCGACCTAGTTGTCGAAACGTCCTTCTCCCTCGCCTCGCGAGCTACTTCGACTTGGGCCATCTTCCTAGCAACAGAAGATGTCGCCTGTGCTTGAGATTCACCTGTACGGTACAAGAAAGAAATTAGACGATTCAGAACAGAGAAAGACCAGGTCAAGCGAAAAGAAGACAAAAGGATACTTACCAATTATCTCTACCTCTGGTTCTTCGCTCTTCTCTTCCTCCTCAGTCTTCTCAAAGTCCTCCTCTTCTTCTTTCTCCTCTTGACCCATCCTCATTCTGTCGCTCAAGAAAACGGTGTCATCATCCTCGTCTATCAAATGATGCGTGACGTACGACCGGTCTTCAGTACTAAATTCCAAGAACTTTTCGATCTTAGACCGAGAAGCATCATCCGGCTCTACCTTATCGAAATCAATATCTACGCATAAAAAAGAAGATCAGTCGAAGAAACAATCGAGCAACAGGATAACATGAAAACTTATAATCAAAGTCTCACCCGTCATATTCCAACCCTCCCTAATCCAGTCACTATCAGTGTCCAGCGTCGACGTCCGTACGAATACATACCTCTTCTTCCATCCACGGTCGTTGACCGCAGTATTTAAACCCAGGGTACGATCACCCTTGAACCTTGAAAACAAACTATAGCGACGGTACCGGTCGTTCTTGACCTTATACGCCGTCAGAAGGTCCCTCATATTCATTGGTGGATTCCAGTTGGAGGTAAGTCGTTCGATGATCAAGATAACTCGCTAGAACTGGGGCATCAGTTGCCCCGACGAAAGATCAAATTCACACATGAATTGTTTGACTAAAGGCGAATATGGCCAGTGAAAGCCTATTTTGAATGGGTATTCGTATATAACAATGTACCCCTCGGGGCACATTTCCGGTCGAACCTTGCCAACCTTGCTTACGGTAATCCCCACGGGAATCCTCGCTAGACTTCTAAAGTCGTCGAGATCTTCTTCGTTTTTAATGGTGCTTCTAGGCTCCGTCGACATTGCCAGCCCCGTTAAATTGATTTGCACTTCTGAGAGACCCTAGATATCCCAGTTTTTTCTAGGCTTTCTAGCAATAGACTTGCGACGCATACGCAAACTGGAGGGTCGTATCTTATACGATCTCAGAAAAACTTAAATTAGGTCAAAGATCCTCGCAAGTTCTAATCGAACGGAAATCTCTAAGAGAAGATCCATCGTAATCTTTATTTATGCAGTCGATCATGTCAGGTCGAGCCCTTTGATGATCGCCGCGCACCCCCGTCCTTTCGTATGACCACAGGGATCTTCGACACCTGTCCTCGACATCGGGTAAGCACCATCGTGTGTCAGTATGACGTCACGACCTCGTTCCCTTTTCAACTTCTCGTTCAGTTAGAAACGAACCAGTCTAGTTCCAAGACGATTGAGGTAATTTCTAACTCTTGTCTTATTTCCTATGCGTCTGATTGACAAAAATTAAAACTTAAATTTGACATTCAAATTTCAAATTTTGGGGGCAAACTGTTTGGGCAAAAAATCACGTCGTACGACCACGACCAAAGCAGGTAAGACGCACGTTATAATCCAAATCTTGCATTAAGATAAGGTCTCGACAAGAACCCAAGAAACATCCGTCGTCTCCCATAAAAGGTAAGTCGTACGTCTCCCATGACGCTCGACCATAGCATCGCCCGTCCCGTACGACCATCGCGTAAGATCATTGCACCTTCGACCAAAGCTAACGTTAACCTTGACTGTTACATTTGTTAAGTATTTAATGCAGGAGTCAAAGCCATTAACAGCAAGTAGTCCTAACGGATGAAGAGCATTATGGATAATCACTCCGGCGACCGTTTCCAGTCGTTGTAGCCGTTGATCAAATCATTAATGGAGCTAATTAATGACGCGATGACTATAAAAGACAAGCTAAAGCCTCATTTCAAGGGACATCAGTGAACATCCAATATACATCAGCAAACATCACCAAACAGCAGAGAAAACCATCCAAACTCATAGCACAGAACATTCAAACTCTGGAGATCAAGTATCGAAAGCCAGAACCTTACAGCGAACTCAAGAACACTCGAAGGAAAGCTCAAGTATCGCTCTCGACGCATGACAACAGCCCCGATCAGAAGTTCACACTTTGTATTCACACACGATAAACACCTGGTTTTTCATTCAAACACTTGTACTTTACATTTCGAAGTATTTCCTTCATTTGTATTGTAATCATCGTACGACCGAAGCTAGTACCAAGGACGTCGCCCCTGATTGGCGACCATAGTGCAGCGACGACACCTACTGTCGTCCGCAGGTTTTTTCCTCGATTGAGGTTTTTCCTGCGTCATCAAATCCCTTGTCTCGTTCATTTTTTCCCTCGTTGCACGTCTCGTCGAAAGATCCTTTCTTTAGTTGATTAAGTCCACATCGACCTTAAGTTGTCCCTTTGGTGCGATTTTTGGCATTAACACCGGTCGTTAGCACTAAACTCCAAGAACTTCTTAACCTTAGCCTTGGAGTCTTCGTCGGGCTTCACCTTGTCGAAATTAATATCTGAAAACATAAGAGAGAAAGAGAGGAAGTTAGTTGAGAAACAGAAAAATAAATACAATGACGACGCTCAACTAAAGCTAGAAACCCACCCGCCATGTTCCAACCAGACCTGATCCAGTCACTTTCAGGATCCAACGTCGCCACCCGCACGAGTACGTACCTAGTCTTCCATTTACGATCGTTGACCGAAGTTTTTAAAACCAAGGTGCGCTCGCCTTTGTATCTCGAAAATAGACTGTAGCGACGGTATGTGTCCTTCTTGACCTGATAAGCCGTCAGCAGGTCCGTCACATTCATCGGTGACTCCCAGCTCGCGGTAAGTCGCTCGATGACCTGGATAACTCGCCAGAACTGGGGCATCAGTTGCCCCGGCGAAAGTCGAATTCGCACATAAATGCCTTGGCCAGAGGCGAATATATCCAGTGGAAGCCTATCTTGAACGGGTACTCATATATCACGACATACCCTTCGGGGCACATCTCCGGTCGAATCTTAACGGCCTTGCTCACAGTAATCCCCGCAGGGATTTTCGCTAAACTTCTGAAGTCGTTGAGATCTTCTTCATTTCGAATGGTACTCCTAGGCTCTGTCGACATCGATAGTCCCGTTAACCAAGTATGTCGATCTGAAAGACCCCAAATGTCCCAGTTTTTCCTAGGTTTTCTCGCGATGGATTTACGACGCACACAAAGAAGAAGATGTCGTACCTTTTTATAAGCGCTCTAAACCTTCGAAAACTCTAAATCTAACCAAAATCTTGCAGGTTTGGAAGTGAATCGCTAAGGAAATCCCTCTCTTAAAGCTCTCCGAAATCGTAAAAAGGAAAGGATCCATCAAGGGTCGCTATTTATGTAAAGGATCGTGTCAGGTCGAGTCCTCTGATGATCAACACGTGCCCTTACCTTTTCGTATAACCACACGAATCCTCGACACCTGGCGCCTACAGCTGTTCAGCATGATCGTGCGTCAGCGTGACGTCATGACCTAATCCCCTTTTCGACTTCCTCTCTAGTTGAAATTGGACCGATCTAGTTCTAAGGTAACTTTCGACACGTGTCACACCCCTAGGCATCCGACTGACAAAATTCAAAACTTAAATATTGCTTCTTCATTTTAAATTTTGGGGGCAAACTGTTTGGGTAAAAATTCACCAGTCTCGACCACGACCAAGGTATGGAAAACATTTATTACACTTTTTCATAGCAAAGGTAAAATCGAAAGTTATTCACCTCACGACGCTCGACCATAACGTCGCCTAGTTCACACGACTGTCGTATGGAACCTTGCGACCTCGACCGACTAACGTGCAATATTACTGTTACGTTTTTCCATTGTTTAATGCAGGAATCAATGTCATTTATGATTAACGGCTATAACCAACAAAAGCCATTAACAGCATTCAACTCGACGTCCGTTACAGCAGTTACCAGAAGCATTCAACAAAGCAATCAATACACTCGAAGACTATAAAAGCAAAGGCTCAATCAACATTTCGGGGCATCGCATTGTATCACACAATCATCCGAACTCTGAAGAACACACAAAGCAAGGAATTTTCTCTTAGATAATAGCTCTCGACACACAGTTTCTACACACGACACACACTGTTTTTACATTCCAAACACTTGTTATTTTACATTTAAAGTATTTCCTTTCATCTATATTGTAATCTCTGTACAATCGACACCCGAAACATAAGGATATCGCCTCTGTTTGGCGACCATAGTGCAGCGACGACTTCCACAGTCGTCCGCGGGTTTTTTCCTCGTTGAGGTTTTTCCCGCGTCACCAAGTCTCTGTCTTATTTACGTTTTTCGCCTTTGTCGTACGCTTTGTCGAGAGATTCCTTTCTTTAGTTGTTAAATTCCACAATCAACCTTAAGTTATCCTTTTGGACGATTTTTGGCATTAACAGAAGTGATCGACTCTTGCAGAAAAATGCGGACCCCGTCGGTGAGTTGGATGATATTTTAGTGTGTGCCAAAATTGTTGCAGTATATAAGGGGCACAGTGACTACCTTAGTCAGCACGGTTCGGAGAGGATGGCCGCGGATGATCTCGAGTATAATGCGGTCGTCGAACGCCACGCTGAGGTCTAGATGATGGTTGTTGTCGAGGAGGGAAAGGTGGAGACTACTCGATAGTAGCTCCTCATCTAGATCACGGGCGTTCACTGACGGATGTGACGACCGGTGCGACGGGATGACGGTGTTTTCGTCTGAGGAGTGGCCGTCATTGTGTGCCATCTGGATAGTTGCAAATCAATACAGGCTTAGAATGACGATTCAATATTTTTTTTAAGTGGAAATAACCTAAGTATAGAAACTATCGCAACTAACACAAAATATTATCGTAATGCAAGTTTTATCGCAAGTAAAGAGTTGCGATGAAGAGTTATCGCAACGAAGTGGTTGCGAGGAAAATGTTATCGCAACTCAAGGGTGGCGATAAGTATGAAGATATGCAGGTTGCGACAACTATGAATGTGAAGAACATAATGGCTTGCGATAAACATGAACTCAAGAACACATACAGTTGCGATAAGTTTGAATATTAACTAAAAACCTAAGTCTTTTGGCCCAGATTTGACTTTTTCGCACAACATCAAGGTAAGACCTATTCTACGGTACTCGCAATACTGTCAGAAGATAAATCCTAGCATTTTATCATCTATTATGCACAAACAGACACATATACACAGAGATTTAAGCACGAATATGAAAGGGCAATTTTTAACTTCGAACCTAAAACACCTAAAATCAAGTGTAAAACATGGATTTGATGGATAAAATCAAAAGAAGACTTGGATTAAGTACCTCGATTGTAATCTGAATGAAATGCAGGGATCTGAACTCGAAAAACTTGAGAAGTACTCAGAATCGTATACTGATACTTGAGAGAGAGTTGAGAGAACTTTGAGTGGATTTGAAATGAGACAAAATTTCAAACACCTTGTATTTATAGAAGGATGAGAGTTTTGACACGTGGCATAAGATGATAGGTCTAATGGTTTAACCGCCACTGTATCAGGTTATCGCAAGTACAAGGTTGCGATGAACCTTAGTTTTATCGCAAGAGTCAAGTTGCGATAACAACCTCAGTGTTTAATCGCAACAGGGAGTTCCGATAAACACTGTTCATGTCAGTTTATCGCAATCAAGGGTTGCGATGAAGTGAGTTTTATCGCAAGCAAAGTGTTGCGATGAAACCCCTTTCATGTTTAATCGCAACAAAGGGTTGCGATGAAACACTGTTCATTTTTATATCGCAAGCAGTAGGTTGCGATAAAGTGAACACTTTGACATTTTTAAGTAATTTCAAAAATGATTTTATCACATTGGAAGATGTCCAACTTCCAATTGATTTAAGCACACAAAGTTTTAAACATGGTTTTCACTCCCCCTTAAATGATGCATAGATTTTAAAAAAAATTGTTTTCATCATTTAAGAGTTAGTGTTCAAAACAAATCAGAATACTTACCTTGTCTTCTCCAAAGCAACAGTCGCATTCCATCTATACTTACAAGATCTGGCAGTTATGCACACTCCCCCTATTCTTGTGCATAAGATCTGTACTAAACTCCCCCTGAGACCATGAACACACCTTGTGCAGATACAGGTCTCATAACAAATCACAGATAAAGCATTTAAAGGAAGAGAAAGAAATAACAAGTTGAGTAAACATTTGAAATACAACTAAGATATGAAAATTAAAATAACATATATTGAGAATAGAATATGATGAAAATTTGAGTGTATCAATCTAGATATAATATCCAGATTGAGATACAAATATTTCCATCTATTGTATGATCAATATAGGGAACTTAAACTTTCATATTCAGCATGCCAAGCTTGGATACTAAGAAATTAAAGCGTTTTTCATCCAAGGCTTTTGTAAAGAGATCGGCAAGATGATACTCAGTTGTAACAAAATACAATTCAACTGTTCCGTTCTCAACGTGATCTTTTATGAAATGATACCTGATGTCAATATGCTTGGTTTTGGTGTGTTGGACAGGATTAGCAGATATTGCAATCGCTCCCTTACTGTCACAGTAGATGGGGATCTTCTCATATTTAAACCCATAGTCCATGAGTTGGGTCTTCATCCACAGCACTTGTGAACAACAGCTAGCCACGGCAACGTATCCTGCCTCCGCCATTGATGTTGAGACACAATTCTGCTTCTTGGATGACCAGCTCACGAGCTTATCCCCCAAAAAGTGTACATGCTCGGAGGTGCTCTTTCTATCCAGCATGCTTCCTCTATGATCCGCGTCTGAATATGCGGTGAGTTCGTATCCGGTCCCCTTGGGATACCACAGTCCTAGATACGGTGTTCCCTTCATGTAGCAAAAGATTCGCTTGACGACGCCGAGGTGTGATTCCTTAGGTTTGGCCTGAAATCTTGCACATAGACAAGTTGAAAACATTATATCTGGACGACTAGCGGTAATACATTAGAGACCCAATCATTCCTCTATAATTTTTAACATCAACATCAATACCGTCTGGATCTGGACCTATCTTAGATCCTGGAGCCATAGGCGTACCAATCGACGTACAGTTTTCCATTTTGAATTTCTTCAAGATGTCAAACACGTACTTCGATTGATTGATGTAGATACCAGTAGAGAATTGTTTGAATTGTAATCCGAGAAAAAATTAATCTCTCCCATCATACTCATTTGGAACTGAGTCATCATAATGACAGAAAACCATGTGCAAAGTCCAGGGTTAGTCGAACCAAAAATAATATCATCAACATAAATTTGTACTAAAAGAATTTCACCTTCCTCGTGCAGAGTGAACAGAGTTGTGTCGATTTTACCTTTTTGAAATTCATCTTTTAGTAGAAAGGTAGATAAGACTTCATACTAGGCGCGGGGGCTTGTTTGAGACCGTAAAGAGCTTTGTCAAAGATGTATACATAATCTGGTTTGTCTTTGTCCACGAAGCCTTCCGGTTGAGACACGTACACCTCCTCCTTCAGAACACCATTCAAGAATGCAGTCATCACGTCCATTTGATAGGCGGTGAACTTCTTGTAGGCGATGAAAGACAGGAACATCCGAATTCCCTCTAAGCGAGCAACCGGTGCATACGTCTCGTCGTAGTCTATCCCCTCCTGTAGCCTATACCCTTTAGCTACTAGTCTTGCTTTGTTTCGCACAACTATGCCGTCTTTGTCTTTCTTGTTTTTCTGGACCCACTTCGTACCAATAACTGTTTTACCTTTGGGTCTCGGGACTAGTCTCCACACCTTCAGAGCATCAAATTGATTCAGCTCTTCTTGCATCGCAATTAACCAATATGGGTCTTCTAATGCTTGTTGAACTGTTGAGGGCTCAACTTGACTTAGAAAAAGCGCATATAAAACTTCGTTTGCGGATGCAGATCTTGTCTTAACTGGTTCAGATACTTCACCAATCACCTGATCTATCGGGTGACTGCGTGTCCACTTCTTGGAATGTGGATGGAGAGAAATAACATCTTCATTGGGGTCTACTAGGGTAGGATCTTTATCAAAGTTCAACTCGATCGTCAATGTTGGTTCCGGGCGTGAGGCAGTTTGATTGTCAGAAGAGACAATTGGAACTGCCTCGGGAACTGATTTAGTTGATTTTTCAGGAACGTTCTCAGTACTCTGATCATTGACATTCGAAGTTGTTCCAGATGAAGAAACACCATGCGTAGATATTTGTTGTCGTGCTTGTGTAGATGCCATGGTTGTGTTCTTTGGAGAAGTTGCAGGAGTAGTTGAACCAGTATTGGATGAAGTCAGCACCGGTGAAGGTCCTGACATTGTAGCTTGAACTGGTGGTGTATCAACTTATTTCCTGTTGTTTTACAGATGAAGAAAATTTATCACTACTAAAGTAATCATCATAAAAATTTTCAAACAAAAAATCAAGATCGTTAGGATTAGAGTTAGAAGAGGAAGCTTGATCCTTGTTTGACGTCCTAGTCATCGTTGGACGGATTTGACCAGATGCTAGTACTCCGGATATTGCGGGTTATGTACTGTTTTGCACAGAAGACATTTCTTCAGATTCGTCGAACATGACATTTATGCTTTCCATCACAGCTCTGGAAGACTTGAGATAGACACTGTACGCTTTTGATGTGAGCGAGTATCCGATAAAAACGCCCTCAATTCCCTTAGGACTGAATTTGATCAAGTTGTGCTTATCGTTCAGCACAATACACCTGCACCCAAAGACACGAAAGTAGTGTATTACAGGTTTTCTATTGTTAATCAATTCATATGGAGTTTTACCAAACCATCGATGGATAATTGAATGGTTTTGTGTATAGCATGCCGTCGATACAGCTTCAGCCCACAGAAACAGAGGTAGATCAGCATAAGACATCATCGTTCTGGCGGCTTCAACTAGTGTGCGGTTTCGTCTTTCAACGACTCCGTTCTGCTGAGGTGTTCTGGCCGCAGAATATTGATGAGATATTCCTAATGACTTAAAGAAGTCATCAAGGGTCTTGTTTTTGAACTCTGTCCCGTTATCTGATCTGACGGTCTGAACTGCTTGTTGACGATTCAATTGAAGCTGTTTGATTAATGAGATGATCAAGTCAGGTGTTTCATCTTTTGATCGTAGAAACTTGACCCATGTGTATCTCGAGTAATCATCGATAACGACTAACACATATAGTTTGGCACTTATGCTCTGAGTCTTCATCGGACCACAGAGATCCATATGAAGGATCTCCAATGCTTTCTGTGTGCTAGGCTCAGGTTTTGGCGAATGAGGAGCTCGTTTCATCTTCCCCTTCTCACAAGCAGTGCATAAATTGTCTTTCTCAAACTTCAGAACCGGTAGACCGATAACTAAATCACCCAACGTCAGCTTTTGAATGTAACGAAAGTTGAGGTGAGATAGTCGTCTATGCCATAACCAACTTTTCTCGATGCTTTAGACATCAGACATACGTCATTCTTTGGCTTAAGCTTTGATAAGTCAATGGTGTAAAGATTGGACTTCCGTGTACCAACTAGAAGCTTATCTCCTCCTTCAGTTTTAACTGAACATCTGGTCTTCTTGAAATTCACCTCTAGATCTTTATCACAAAATTGACTTATGCTAAACAAGTTATGCCCTAAGCCCTCAACATATATAACTTTGGTGATTCTGACGTTGTCTTTCACTGTATCTCCATAACCCATAATTGGAGAGTACTGATCATTCCCAAATTTAACTCTCCCTCCATACTTTTCCACAATGTTGCTCAGCATCTCCTTTCTACCAGTCATGTGTTTTGAGCAACCAGAATCTAAATACCACACATGATTGGGCTATAAAATGGAATTTAAACAGTTTTAGGTACTCATTTCCAAATGGGTCCTTTCGGGTTAAGAGTATTAACTGGTTTTGGGTTAGCTTGTTTCTTTGAAGAGTTGTTGTTATAATATCTATTTGTGTAAAAACGATTAGAACCATAGAAATTATAACCAAACTATGAAGAATAATCAGACTCAGATAAAATCATCTACACCACATGAAGAACAACAGATTTGATCATGTGCTAATTTAATCAGTTGTTGCATAGAATAAATCTTGTAAGGAATAACAAGTTTTTGTTTGTTGCAAACAGCATGATTACTAACAGTAGAAACAAAAGTGTTTTTCTTGGAATGAAAAGTGACATGAGATGATTTTTCTGGGCCACATCCTGTGTGGATTCCTTTATTCTCCACTCTAGGCGCGAGTTGTTACTTATATAACGATTTGAAATGCCATCAAAATAAGAATTGTAAGCGTAGGAATTTTGAGCTCGGTAAGATTTAGACTTGCGTTTATTCTTTTTCTTTTTCTTTTTCTCAACAGATTTAGAAGATTCCTCTTTGAAGAAATTCTTCTTGGGTTCCTCTTCTTTGATCAAAAAGTCAGAATGATCCGAAAGTTTAGCATCAAAGTCAAATTGAACATCTTTTTGTTGTGCTTTCTTACCCTTCCCATCACAAGAGATCCCAAAATTCTCAAGATTACAGTCAGACTGACCATCACATGATAGAGATGTATGGAAGATACCATAGGACTTTGGATAGAGGAATTTATTTTGTTCTTTTCGAAAACTTTTTCTTCTTCTGTATAAAAATGTATTTTAGGAGAATCTTTAACATATTGACTTTCCAAATCCCAAGATTCAGAGTCATCTTGGTCATCAACTGTCAAACTCCTAAAAACAGTATTTCCCATAAATGCTTTACATGAAGAAACGTCTGACTCTGAAGAATGTTTTTCTTTTAAAAGTTTTTCTTCAGACATTTATTTATGTTTAGCTTTCATCTCTTTTAAACCATTTGAAATGACCGTGAACATAACTTCCTTTTCTATATCAAAAGCAAGTTGATCGTCATTTCTGACTTCTTCAATTTTGCTCTTGATATTTAACTCAAGATCGACAAGCTTCTGTTCTAGTACCAAAGAAGGATACTATATTTTTCCTTCAAAATTGGGTTTTGCTTCAGTATCCTTTGGTTTCTCAACAGCATGGCTTTGGAAATAGTCATTACACAAGGTTTGTTTCCAATTCCAAACCAGGGCCTTCCTATTATCAGAATCATAACAAAAAGGAAGTTGCATTGTCATAGTCGTCTTTCTCTTAATCTCTTCCTCGACCCCATGTTCTTCCTGATTAAGCCAGTTGATTTTGTATTTAGGTTCCAAGGACAGAAGGTGAAGCCATTGAAACTTGTAAAGACATTTCCTTTTTCAAAGCATTTTCCAAGTAATGAGGATTGTCGTATCCCAATCCCCATTTTGAATTGTAATATCTGAAATTCTTTGGTGTGTTTAGGAAAATGGTTTGTTCAGATTGACCAAGTTTGTATAGCTTTGCTTCCAGATTACTTGCCTTTTCAGTCAATTCGTTGTTAATATATTTATAAGATTGCAGCAGTTGTTCAAGCTCATTCTTCCTATTTTCATAAATTCTTACCTTTTCATCCATTTCATCCATTCTGTTCCGAAAGTAAGTTCGAGATTGCTCGATCTCAACTCATTCCTTTTTCAATGCATCACTTAACTTGTTATGTTCAGTGATTAGCTGTCTTTGAGATTCTATTATCTTATGCGCATTTTTGAGTTTCTCATTTAAGTCATCTTGTTTTAGTTGGAAGACTTTAAACTGATTAGCAAAGTGATTAATAGTGCAGAAATCTACCTCGTCTGTCTCAGGCGCTGCATCAGCCTCTGAATCCTCACCTTCCTTGCTCATCAAGCACATCTTTGCAAAAGCAGCAGTCTCCTCTTCTCCTTCATCATTAGTTTGGTCCAACCAATACTCTTCTTCCAACATCAGTGTAATTCCTGACTCCTTTTGCTTTGCCAACAGCATCTTCTGCTTGTAGTAGTCGGAATCCCTCACCTTCGGTTTCCAGCACTCTTTGGCAAAATGGCCGGACTTCCCACAATTATAGCACTTTTGCTCTTCATCCTTTCTCTCAACAAACTTCTTGGCCTCCAACCTCTTACCATCTTCCTTATGATCATCAAACAGTTTCTTTGACTCAATCCGATTCTTGTGCTCAAAGTTTCTAGGACCGGATGGGTAACGTTGATTGTTTGATCCAGGAGTTTTCACAAATCTCTTCTGGAAGGCCTTAGTTAGAAGTATCATTGCCTGCTTCAAGCTTTCTGCATCATCTAAATCATCACTGTCTATCCCATAATCCTCTGTCTCAATACTCTTACCTTTGTCAGCATACTTTCTTGACTTACAGGACATCAATGCTATCGGTTCACTCTCAATCTCATCCTCTTCTTTCTTCTCGGACACTTCTGTCTGCTTCTCCTTTTTTCCCTTCTTCTCCTTTTTCATCAACTTTTCCCGCTTAATCTCAGCATCATCCTCATCCTGTTTTAGAGTTTCAAACATCTCCTGCAGTTGTAGAGAATCCAACTTTGAATGTTGTCTCATTCTATGAGCATACTTTTTCCATTCAGGCTGAACCACGCCCAAGAATTTCACATTATTCTTGATGATGGTTTTTTTATCTTGTATCTGTTGAGTTCATTCAGAATGGTGGTGAAACGGTCATATGCATTGTCTAAAGTCTCAGCCTCTTTCTGTTTAAAGTTCTCATATTTGTTAACGACGTTTGAGATTCTCATTTGAGTTTCCACCTCTGAACCCTGATACAGCTTGATCAACTCATCGAACATCCATTTCCCAGTTTCACTCAAACTATCAACCTTTTGGTATAAGTCATTAGTTAATGCTTGCATAACCAGTGACCTAGCCGCTTTATCTGCTTTGTGTCTTATTAGTTCATCACCTGAGTAATCTTTGGGATCAATTTTTGTAACTGTCCCATCTGGATTTGTTTGAAAAACATCTGGCTGTACCCCGTTCATTAAGGAATCATAAATGCGAGCACCGTTTTCTTGTCGTTCCACATAGTCAAGAAATCTATCTTTCCATATTTTGAAATCCTTTGGAAATAGGACCGGTGGTTTGTCTTTCGATCATATGGTCAATATATCTCTTGCAGTCATATTAGATTACTTGTTAATGATCGATAAGTACCCTTTTGATCTGATTAGAGAATTGGTGTTCACACAATCACACTGATTGTCGCAAGTCACTGTTTGTCTTAACCCAAGTCTTCTCGCAACTCAAAGTTTATCTCAACCCAATAACTTTTCTTATCGCAAGACAATTCTTATCTCAACCAACACTTTGTCTCAACCCAAGATTATCGCAAGCACAGAGTTTGTCGCAAGCAATTTTGTCGCAAACGATAGTTTTGTCGCAACAAAGAAGTTGCGATGAACTCCAAGAAAGATTTGATCACAATAGGAGGTTGCGATAGAGTACTGTTCACAAGTAACTAGTTGCGATGAAAATGGATTATCGCAAAGGGTAGTTGTGATATGATATTGTTCACTTTGGAAATTTGCGATAATACAGACTTGTCGCAAGGAGCAGTTGCGATGAAATACTGTTCACGTAAGTATGTTGCGATACTGAAGAACACTCAAGAACACTCAAGGTTGCGATAGTTATGAATATTCAAACGATCTTAAGTGAATTACTCAAAACTGACCCAATTTGGCTGAAAATTGGTACGCAGATTCGCAATGAGTTTCTCGACAACTTTAATACTGCAAGTTTTGTCCAAAAACAATAGAACAGTGAATTTCAATCCAAAACAGTGGGTTTTTAGTAAAAGTCCGAAAATGAGTGTTTTGCACAATTTGAGTCTAATCCTGGTGAAATTGCAAAATAAAAACACAGAGGGATTACTAGCAAACACTCCTAGATCAAATCTAATCCATTTGAAGCACTCAAATGGCTAAAATCGATCAATTGGATGAAAAAAATGAAGAACACTCAAACTTTTGCAAAAACTTCTAAAAACTAATCTGATCAAAATGATGTACTGTGCTCTGATACCAATTGTGATCGCAGAACAAGTAATCAAGCAATTAAAGCAATCAGATGGCCATCCATATATTCAATAAGATCAATCACCAATCACCAAGTACACAATAGATGAGAATGTAGAGAGAAAGTGCACTATGTGTGTACTAGTGTGTGTAAGTAATAGATAACCTAATGAATATCTAAGAGAAAAATACATTATATAGGTTGTAACTTAGCATTTACACATTAGGTCCCTCTACTTGGTACAATTAGATAGTTAAGGCACTAACAAAACACTTTAAAAGGGTCAAACTTACCAAATAACTCAACAATTGATAATTTTAAGTAAAACACACAAATACTTGGAAAATAACATTTTTGGTATGTACAATGTTTTCACAAATCAACTTGAAATGACCTTGCTAGATTTAGGCTAAATCTAAATTTTCCCCAAATTGAGCTCCTTTATAGAAACTTGAATCTTCAAGCCAAATCCTCCAAAAACCTAGATCCATAAGTTTCCAATCATCAAAAACCATATTCAACCATACAAAATCATTCCCCAAACATTTTCATCAATAATCTCAACTTATACCCAAAACCCTACTTTCCATAGATGAAGATATGAGAAGATTACCTTAACCATAACTTCAATCCACCAACCAAAACACCTCTAGATCACCAACAAAACACCACAAGCTCCAACTCTTCAAAATGGACAAAAAGATTGAATGAAACCCTAGAAAGCTTTGGGTGAAGAAGATGAAGTGAAAGGGTTTCAAGATTTGTTTCCCAAAACCATGGTAGATGAAGAAATCACTTCCAAATTTCGAATCTTGTGGCTAAATGGCTCAAAGTCGACTTTGGGGGCTTAGGTTTTCGGTTTGGGAGAGAAAGGGTTGAAGGAGAAGAAGTGGGAAATGAAAAATGGGTTTAAATGGTGAAGATCACGTTTTTATGCTCCAGGTACTCGACGGCTAAAGTGACGTGCGAGAGTGACACAAGTGTCACTTTCGCTGGGCACTCTCGCCGTGGTCAAATGGATCTCGGTACAAAACCGGCGAGAGTGACACGTGAGAGTGACACAAGTGTCACTTTCGCTGGTCACTTTAGCCGAGATTGTACCAAAAGTTGTTTTGACCATAACTTCTTCGTTTTAGCTCTGTTTTTGCTCCGGAAAGGCCCGTTGGACTCGTATTTGAATTCTCCATCCAACAAAACTATAAAATGTAGGATTTAATCCAAAATCCTATCTTTCATATTTTTCTTAAAAGTTCAAAAAATCGGGATGTTACACATTCTATGTACACAATTCTTGTTTACTGTTGAGTTATTTTATCTGTTGATAATTGTTTTAAAAGAGAATTTGTATTAGAATGAAATGTATTTTTTTGAGAATTTTATTTTGTTCCTAATTTTCGTAACATTCATACACAATATTTATTTGAGTGTCTAACATGTCATCTAAAACATTTTAGTGGTTCCTTAATCACATTGTGTTATTTAAGTTGACCCCAAAATCACATATATAAAAATGTTTGTTTATTTTCTTATTTTGACATATATATATATATATATATATATATATATATATATATATATATGATCAGGGCCGTCTCTGGGGAGGGTGTGTCGGGCGTACGCCCAGGGCCCAAAAATAATAGGGGATCGAATTTTTTAAGTATATACTATATAATAGTAGTTTAAAACAATTGTAAATAAAAAAGACAAAAACTATAGTATATAATAAGAGCCAAAAAGAATTTAGCATTATATTAATTAAGGGCCAAACATGTATCAATTAATTGTATTGGACATTAAAATTTGTAAAAAGTTAAATGGGCTTTTAGTATTGCTTATTATTTCTAATTTTTTTTATCTAGAACTAGTATCTAAAATTTATTTTCGGCTTGAAATCTTGATATATACTCCATTACTCATCTTCCGCATACTCTTTTGATTATTTCATCCGCATGAATTTTATTTATGTGTTAGAATATAGTAGATTTTTGGTTATTAACTAAGAAAACTCTTACTTTTAAAAAACAATTACAAACTATATGAGACGACCCAACCTATATCTATATTTAGGATTTCAAAATTATCTTCTTTTTTCATACATTATTGACTCCTTTGTTAGGACACAAAGTAAAGGGTTATTATTTGTAATATGGGCTTGGGTATAGTAATATGGGCTTGGGCTTAAAGGTGTAATAGGTGAGTATATATAGAATATGTGTGTGTATTTAGGGTTTAGAGTAATCATTGCAATGTAGACCTCCATGGTGTTTGTGTGTGTTCTAGAGAGAGATCCATTCTCTCTCTAGGTTGCTTCCATCTTCAATAATACACCATATTTATCCTATACCTCATCTTACTACTCAATCTATCAATTATGTGAATTGTTGCTTGGTTTAATGGGACTAATAAGTGGTATCAGAGCCAAATCGAAGAAATCTTTCATCGATACGATCTTTCTGCAACGATTCACGTTTTATAGCCCAATCTGGATGAAACAATAAGATTTCCTTAATGAAACAGTAACTTTTTCGATGCCTTTTGCGTATAATTGCGTTTAGATCAGTGCTGATTGCTTAGGATTGATTGAATAGTGTTTCTGAACATCATATGTTCATCAGTCCATCATATTTTGATCGTTTTGGACATTTTCAGCTTTCTGTTCGATCTGAGTTTATATGTTCAATGTTATCGCACCTAGCCATGTTCATACTTATCGCACCAGACATAGTTCATCTTCCTCGCAAGTAGAAGAATCGCATAAATTTTATCGCGCCTTTGGGGTGCCACAAAAATCAGCGAGGAGTTTTATCGCAAATGTGGTTTGCGATAAACTTGAGTGAACAGTAATTTTATCGCGTATCTGGGGTGCGATAAAACGTGTGAACAGTGTTTATCGCACATGTAGCTTGCGATAAACAGTGGTTATCGCAAGGCAAAGATCCGCCGAAAATCCGCCGAAAATATTTTTTTTAAAATTAATTTTTAAAATCCGCCGAAAATCCGTCGGAAAATTAATCGTATAAATTTATAAAAAAAAAATTAATATCCGCCGAAAATATGATTAAAAATTAATTTTTACTATATAAATATTAAAGAAAATTAAAAAATTTAGATATAATTAATGATAAATCAAACATAAATTACTTTATTGTAGAACATATCGGCGAATACACAGTTTTCAAATTAAAATGCGTAGTATATACATTCGGTTCACAAAGCTGAAGTATACACGGGTATATATATTCGGTTCACATAACGTCTAAGCGTATTGTATATATATATATATATATATATATATATATATATATATATATATAGATATATAGATATATAGATATATGACCACATACATACTTATTGATCTTTGTGAGCTTCAATGGACTGTTATGGGCTTAATGGACCGTATTGGGCTTTAGTGAACCGTATTAGGCTGCCAAATGGATCTCGCAGGGGTTTATTAGATCCAAATGGTCGTTAATAAATCCAACAGGGGTTTATTGGATCCAAATGGCCGTTAATGAATCCTATTGGGGTTTGAGTGATCTACTAGGTGTTTAATCAACTCAGTTGAACTTTAATGGGCTTATGGAACGGTTTGGGCTTTAATGGACCGTATTGGGTCTTTATGAATCGTATTGTGCTTTAATGGACCGTATTGGCCTTTAATTGATCATTTTGGGCTTCAATGGACCGTTATGGGCTTAATGGACCGTTATGGGCTTTAATGGAACGTATTGGGCTTTAATGAACCGTAATAGGCTTTAATGGACTGTATCGGGCTTTAATGGACTGTATAGCGAGTTACATACCTATAACGCTTCACACACACACACACATGTATATATATATATATATACACATTCACTTCATATATATCGTCACATACATAATTATTGATCTTTATGGGCTTCAATGGACCGTTATGGGCTTTAATGGAACGTATTGACCTTTAATGAACCGTATTGGGCTGCCACTTTTCTGATTGATTTGAGAACTATGTAAGTACTCCTTATGAATCCATCTTTTTCATCATCATTTATATGTACTTAATATCATATTAAAAATGACATAATATTTTATAATATAGGTTATCACTCGGATCGACCCCTCAATCGGCTATCTGAAAGTTTTGGCACAAAATTATTGGATCCAAATGGCCGTTAATGGATCCTATTGAGGTTTCAGTGATCTACTAGGTGTTTAATCAACTCAATTGAACTTTAATGGGTTTGTTTGTGGTTAAATATATTCTTTTAAGCTTTAATGGATCGTACTGTGCTATAATGGATCGTATTGTGCTATAATGGACCGTATTGGGCTTTAATTGATAAATTTGCGCTTCAATGGACCGTTATGGGCTTTAATGGACCATTATTGGCTTATGGAACGGTTTGGGCTTTAATGGACCGTATTGGGCCTTTATGAATCGTATTGTGCTTTAATGGACCGTATTGGCCTTTAATTGACCATTTTGGGCTTCAATAGACCGTTATGGGCTTTGATGGGACGTATTGGGCTTTAATGAACCGTATTAGGCTTTAATTGACCATTATGGGCTTATGGAACGGTTTGGGCTTTAATGGACCGTATTGGGCCTTTATGGATCGTATTGTGCTTTAATGGACCGTATTGGCATTTAATTGATCATTTTGGGCTTCAATGGACCGTTATGGGCTTAATGGACCGTTATGGGCTTTAATGGGACGTATTGGGCTTTAATGAACCGTATTGGGTTTTAATTGACCATTATGGGCTTATGGAACGGTTTGGGCTTTAATGGACCGTATTGGGCCTTTATGGATCGTATTGTGCTTTAATGGACCGTATTGAAAACTTGGATGTATTTCTTCGGCCCTTGATAGATGAATTGAAAACCCGGCAAGAAGAGTCCCGGACAAAACTTGGATGTATTTCTTCAGCCCTTGGTGCGTTCCAGTCGTATGCCACAAAATAGCAGGGTGATGATAGCGGCAGATGGTGTATGTCGGTCCACGGTATGAGGTAGAGGAACCATAACAAGAGCCTGTGACTACCACCATTCCCAACTGTCAAATTTTAATCGACATTGGTCCTACGCTACATATTGATATACCAAATGATAATGATGATGAGAACAGATTCAAATAACAATGTTAATGAGTTTCATAATATGAACGATGAATATCGCCATGACCCGAACTAAGTTTACTTTACACACCTTTACATTGACAGTCCTCGTGTTTCTCCATTTAGTTAAATTTTATTTATAAGGACTTAAAATAATATATATGAAATTAAGTTAAAGTAAAAAAATTGTATTTATTTAAGTTAAATAGATAAAAATGATTTTTTTTATGAAACCTTAAAATTATTTTTTGACGGATAACGCAATTATTTTATTATGAAGTTAAAGTAAAAATATGTATTAATTTAAAACAAAATAAATTGTATTTAATATGTTGTTTAAAAAATTATAAACTAAAAAAATAAATTTAAGTTAAACTTTCATTGATATACTATATTATTTAAGAAACTATAAATTAAAAAAATTAACTAAATTAAACGGTTTATGTATTTAATATATTGTTTAAGAAATTTGAAAACAAAAAAATTAATTCAACATAACATTTTCATCTCCCGCCCCCTCCCCAAATTATTTCCAATTTCCCACCTTCCCCAATTCGTTTCTTCCCACCATTTTTTAGGTCAAAACATATATTGCCGCCTCCACTATCAAAACATATCCCTGGAATCCACCACTGTCAAAACACATTTTGCCGCCACCACCAACCGAGTGTCGTCGTCGGTGTCACACCACCACCATACCGTTTGCAGTTTCAACCACCAGCCACCGCCATTGTTTCGTCGTTGTCGCACCACCAACAGACCGTTTCCGTCGAGAGCCACCACCACCAACTGTAACACCCTCGAATTGGGAAAGAACATCTAATTTAAATTTTCGATAATACATCCGGAATAATAGGATTTATTCCTATAATTCAATGAGTGCAAAACCTCACATTACAATCTATGGTTAACCTCAAACAATATATAAATCAAGTCTTGTTACAAAGACTAAAACTACAACGGGTGTTACTTAACCCAAGTACAAGTTGCTAATCCCAAAGATGAATGCAGAAAACTTCACTTAAGCTATTCACCTCTCGAGCACTTTACTAGCACACGACCTTTCACACGCGTCACTAGAACTACTCCCAACCTGAGACCTGTTGCACATGCCGACAAATAAAAAGGGTTAGGCTAACGCCTAGTGAGTTCAAGAGTTTATAGCATGATTGAAATAGTTCTTTAAATGAAAGTTTTCAACATAGATTATAATTTCCAAAAGAGTTTACAAAAAGGATATAAATAACTCATTTTCCACCGCATCCAAAATCATTGAGAAAAGTTCCCAAAGGGTATAAAGCGTTTTCCAAAATGAATTCCAATCCCAACTCACTCAAATACGTGAATAATTCTATATTTGGCAAAACCTTCAAATACGGTTGACAACAAAATACTCAACCCATAAATCATGGAAAATCATCCATTTAATTATAACACTTCATTGAAAACATAATACGAAGCAATACTCACGCGAACGTAAAATGTAATGAAGTCCAAATACCATAAATATGGAAACGACCTGCTTATTTAAACTTCAATATACATGGAGGGGAACCCAATATTGAAGTCGTCCAATCGCAGTCAAATATATAAGACCAACAATAATAAAACAGGGACAATATACAATCCCAAGTAGGCTGGCCAACGACGGGGGAGACTCGTATCCATTGAGAGTGGATGAACACAAAAGTACGCCACTCTAACAATGTTAATCCTACGACACTTCACTGCATAAAAGCCCAAGTGTCCCATACGACGCCTTACAAGTCACACCCAAAGAGACAGCTGACCTTAGTGAAGTATTAATAAGAATACCACCAAAGGCTCAGCACAAGCGGGGATACAACCATGGCATTGCCCCGACATGGCGAAGGTCAATAAAATGCCCGTCAATCAACGTGACAGCTCAACCGGACTCAGCCTTTCTAGTGTACCCTAGAAGGTAAAGGTCATCAAACATGGGGTTCGGTCAAATCCCGCAACACCCAGTAGACCATCAAATAAAGACTAACTTACGTTCCTATGGATCCAATGCAACACAGTCTATAATAGTAAGCCCATCCTGGAATGACTAAGCACCCGGGCATGTAAATAACAATAACGTGCAATAATATGCAATATGGTGCAATAAAAGCAAACCATAAATAAGACTCCACATCGAGCCATTAAAACCGGACAAATGTCCCCAAGACTTTCTCAAAGTCAAAATCGAGCAAAATGCTCAAAACTCATTAGACCCATAAATAACGGTCATCATAGCATAAAATGCATTTAAATATCAATTAGGTAAACAAGTACCACAAAATCATTATTAACCCAAAACTCGACACGGATACCCTTATAATTCTCAAAATGACTCTTGACACTAAATTGTGCGTTCCCAAATGGTTTATAAAATCATTTACACTAATATGATTAAACCATCAAATAGACTTCATTTTGAGCAATAAATCTTTTAAGGATATATTTATGATTTCTACACCTCAAATATCCAAAAATCCCAAATATGGGTGTTTTACAACATTTGTGATGATAAATACTTCAAAAGAGTTAGACTCATCAAATAACTCAACAATTGATAATTTCAAGTAAAACACACAAACATTTGGAAAATAACATTTTTGGCATGTACAAAGTTTTCACAAATCAACTTGAACCCACCTTGCTAGATTTAGGCTAAATCTAGATTTTCCCCAACGTAAGCTCCATTGAAGAAACGTGAACATTCAAGCCAAATCTTCCAAAAACCTAGATCCATAAGTTTCCAACCATAAATATTCACATCTAAACATAAAGAATCATTTCCCAATCATTTTACTTCATGATCTCAACTTATACTAAAAACCCTAATTTTCATGGGTGAAGAAGAATAAGATTTTCTTAACCAAACATAACCAAAATCACCCAATATTACCCCAAAATGGAAGAGATAGTGAAAACAACAACAATCTAACTTTTAGGTAGGGAGAGATTACCTTCACCTCTTGAATCCTCCAAATAAATGCTCCTAGTCTCCACAAAAGCTTCAAGCTCCCAAATCTTCAACAATGGTGGAAGTGAGTATGGTTTGGGTGGAGAAGATGAAGAAGAAGAGGGAAGGAGTTAGATTTTTCTTAGGAGAGGATCGGTTTAGAGAGAGAGAGGAAATGATTTAGGGTTGTAAAAATGAAGTGAGGAGTGAGAGAGGGAAAGGTCTTAAAAGAAACCAAAATATCTCATCAGGGTCGTCGCGGACGTCCGGATTGGCCATCATGCGGACATCCGGCTTGCATTGGCCAAAACCCCCAAACTTTCTCTGTTGCTTTCGCGGATGATGTGTGGACTTTCGCACCATGCGGACGTCCGACCTTGCCCCTTGCGGACGTCCGTGAGTCGAATTTCAGTTTTCTTAATTTTTAGGGTGTTACAATCTTCCCAACCTTAGAATGATTTCGTCCTCGAAATCTAGATCCTTTACAATCAACGGCTAACCGACTCAACGAAGACTATAATCCATCAGCTTCCAACTGGAACCTATTTTTTTTTCCCACACAGACTGCTAAGATAGACCTCAAGCAACTCTTACCAACAATGCCCTCTCAGGTACACTGTATTTATGTTCGGGTGAACGCTTCAATCACTGAAGTAACTCCTAATCAGACAACTTCGATTGTCGCCCAACCTTAGATGTTCCATACTTCCCCGACTTCGTTACAAACTCCAAATCAATATAAGGTTTAATTAATACCAAGACCCACCTAATCTCTATTTCCGATTGTTCCTACCATTAACGGTCGTTTAATTTTCAACGAGCCTTAATAGACTCCAAGAATCCATCCCAACATTAATCATCAACCGACAGGTTCTTTAACCACCCACAAAGGTTATTCCACCAAAACTACTCTTCACAATTGAGCATCTTAAGATTACTACATCCGATACCATTATTTCTTTAAAATCGGACTACTACCCTCCGAATACGCTAGCGGTTTCCGACTTCGAATCCAAAAGGTTGACACCTAGTCATACCACCAAGCTTTGAACTCTAACAGAACTTCACACCCGAGTTCCGTTCGCCGAGCATTCCCACAAAACTAAGGTTATCAATACGGTCTCTAAATGGTTCTTCATGCGAAAATTGTCCAAGACCCAAAACTGGGTTGCCGACAAAATCGGTTATACTAACCTCAAAATATGATACCGCAATTCTAACCCTTCGGTTACAGCAAATACATCGACTCTACCATCGATATCATCTGGCCTATAGCCACATCACGTGTCTAAACACCCAAGTTTTCATAGTCGAGGTCCTATACAAACTTACTCTTAACCGGGGTTACTTAACCTTTCCAAGGTCCTAATGAGTTCAAGGTTTTCAACTGAATTATTTAACAAATATGCCAATCAAAACTTTTTATAGAAGTTTTCAACACAAAGATTTGCATATCAAATTAATCGTACGCATAAAAACTACTACTATCAATTTGGTAGTTGCGCAAAAATGGACACGCTCGTCCCACATATGAAAATCATATTGTAAATTATTTCGTTGCAGTTCAGATTATCAACAAAACGCAAAAGTGTAATAAACAACTTCTTTAAAATGAACCGCTACGGTCCTAGTATGGACTGACTCATGACATGCACGTAAAGTAACTGCCCACTTTAAATTGTGTGCAACAAAAAGTTTCGCACGTACTTCAAAAGAAGTTCAAACGGCATTTGACTCTAAAATTCCTTTCTAACCATAAAATGGCATGGAACGAGGTTTACCAATCAAAATCTGCGCGTGTCAGTTTATTTTACAAAAACGATGAAACGATTCATAAATACACTTTGGTCAAAACATAAAATGACTTGTGTAAGTTCCAAATTTAAAGATAAAAATCAACATGTTTTCATCATTTGAAAATATCGACAAAACATCATGAGGAACTCTCAAGTCGGAGTATGCATGGAAGCTTGTAACACTTTCCTATTAGCTTTCTCGAAATTAAATAACATGCATCAAATAGTTCACGACCAAATTTCAAAAGATGAAATTCTTTAAGTCCATTTCCAAAAAATTCTGATATGGTCATATAATGACACATTAGTAAAACATTTCTGACAAGGCTCGCACACATCAATGTGCTTTCCCAAAACTTAGGAGAAAGTAAGTGCTAGTAATTTTGTTGACACCAAAAAGGGTTCAAATCAAGTTCCAACTTTGAATCATACAAACAGTGCGCATTAATGTTCAAAACATAAAAAATTCCACACACTCCAGGTTTAGGTAAATAATTTTCCAAAATCCTCATCACGGAGCATTTTCATCAAAAATTGTGTACTCGTAACATAAAACGTTAAAACCTTAATGCTTAAAAGTTTATTCGTTAAAATGCTCAAAATACACATTTTCTCCAAAACCAAAAAGTTTACAATTTTCCGAAATGTTCATCGAACCAAAATTAACCAACTGTCAACGACTCACACATTCGTGTTTTCAAAATGCAACGTATCGTAAACCATGCATGATCCCCACAACACTAAAACACCATTTGACCAAATGGCCATCATTTATACAATGGGTTAATAAAATATTTTCACTCACGATTCGTTTAACAAAGTGTTGAAAAGCAATGGTTACCAAGTTATGCATACCCCTAGGTCGACATAATGCATTTACACGAAATGGTAATAAAACAAACGACTGACCGAAAGCGCAATAAGCAAATTATTATGAAATGCTACCAAAGTGTTCTTTCATGCATCACTTAAGTCACGTATCAATCAATCCATACACTGAACTATTTGCAATGAAATACGTGTTAACACAAACTCTTGAAAGAGAAATTACGCGACACTAAAGTTCCAAAACTCATCCCTCTTGGTCGCCTTATGGCATAAAATTAACATTTCTCAACAAAGCTCGAGTGGGACAAAATGCCCAACATGACTCATAAATTTTCACATAAATAAATGGAGTATGCACATTGTGAAATTGCACCCACACGACACGAAACGTCGTAAAATAAAACTCCATGAAACTCAATGGGCTCAATGACCTCAAGTCAATAAAATGACACCAAACATTTTGTTTCCCAAAAGTCAAATTGCAATAAGCAAAATCATGACTAAAACGCCAAAATTTCAAAAATCCCCTTCTTGTTGTAATACTATATAAACAACATTGACCAACAAACTCACATTAAACAAAGTCTCCAAAACAGCTTTACATAGACATAATGGAAGATAACTTTCCGTCCAAACTTTAACATATGTGGAGGTGATCCAATGTTAAAGTCATAAGCCGTAGTTACTTGCCCAACATCTTAATCATCATAAAAATGTGGATGTCACTGTATCCGAAAGTAACGTTGGACAATAACAAAATAAAAAAAGTTCTAATGGAGTTTGCAACTCCCGCAATTAAAGAATTTCATGCACGTTCAAAACCATGATTTAAAATCTTGTGTGTGCTAAACATTTTCCAAGAATTTGCAACACAATCCATATATAGATCTGAGACACAAGAAGTAATTGATGCAATTTATTTTTAAAATAAATTTTGTGCATAACTTAGTTGGCACTCAACGTCTCAACCCATACTCCTCCAAATCCCTCCGGTCCACTATCGTCACCCGGATGCTCAAACCTCTTAAGGCAAAATTGAGAATTACATCGATTAACCTTATGGTTTCCTTCTCGAATTAAGGTCGATTCAATAAATCTATGGTTCTAATCCAACCATCAATCTTGACCCGAAACGGTCCACTTAAAGCAATTATCATGCTTATTGCCACTCTAAGTGACTAATGCTAGCATCGTCCATCTATTCCGACAACTACTCACTTAGAACTTCTTCACTACCCCAAGGATCATCACATTAAAGTAGTTCAAGTACGCACATGTAACTAGGAGGCTCACCATGACACTGGCCAGGTGTCATTGTGAACGTACCGTACATGATTATCCTTGCTACTCTCGACGTGATTCTCGTTTCTAGTGACTCCATCGACCTCAAAATATCCCATCTTAAAGTGCCTATTGGTGAATTTCACTCTTATTACTTAAAAGAACGCTAGTTTTAGTCTAGGTATCCAAAATCAACACCTAATTCTCTCAAACTTATGCTATATACCAACTTATAACACCCTCGAATTGGGAAAGAGCAACTAATTAAAATTTTCAATAATACATCCGGAATAATAGGATTTATTCCTATAATTCAATGAGTGCAAAACCTCACATTACAATCTATGGTTAACCTCAAACAATATATAAATCAAGTCTTGTTACAAAGACTAAAACTACAACGGGTGTTACTTAACCCAAGTACAAGTTGCTAATCCCAAGGATGAATGCGGAAAACTTCACTTAAGCTATTCACCTCTCGAGCACTTTACTAGCACACGACCTTTCACACGTGTCACAAGAACTACTCCCAACCTGAGACCTGTTGCACATGCCGACAAATAAAAAGGGTTAGGCTAACGCCTAGTGAGTTCAAGAGTTTATAGCATGATTAAAATAGTTCTTTGAATGAAAGTTTGCAACATAGATTATAATTTCCAAAAGAGTTTACAAAAAGGATATAAACAACTCATATTCCACCGCACCCAAAATCATTGAGAAAAGTTCCCAAAAGGTATAAAGCGTTTTCCAAAATTAATTCCAATCCCAACTCACTCAAATACGTGAATAATTCTATATTAGGCAAAACCTTCAAATACGGTTGACAACAAAATACTCAACCCATAAATCATGGAAAACCATCCATTTAATTATAACACTTCATTGAAAACATAATACGAAGCAATACTCACGCGAACGTAAAATGTAATGAAGTCCAAATACCATAAATATGGAAACGACCTGCTTATTTAAACTTCAATATACATGGAGGGGAACCCAATATTGAAGTCGTCCAATCGCAGTCAAATATATAAGACCAACAATAATAAAACAGGGACAACATACAATCCCAAGTAGGTTGGCCAACGACGGGGGAGACCCGTATCCATTGAGAGTGGATGAACACAAAAGTACGCCACTCTAACAATGTTAATCCTACGACACTTCACTGCATAAAAGCCCAAGTGTCCCATACGACGCCTTACAAGTCACACCCAAAGAGACAGCTGACCTTAGTGAAGTATTAATAAGAATACCACCAAAGGATCAACACAAGCGGAGATACAACCATGGCATTGCCCCGACATGGCGAAGGTCAATAAAATGCCCGTCAATCAACGTGACAGCTCAACCGGACTCAGCCTTTCTAGTGTACCCTTGAAGGTAAAGGTCATCAAACATGGGGTTCGGTCAAATCCCGCAACACCCAGTAGACCATCAAATAAAGACTAACTTACGTTCCTATGGATCCAATGCAACACAGTCTATAATAGTAAGCCCATCCTAGAATGACTAAGCACCCGGGCATGTAAATAACAATAACGTGCAATAATATGCAATATGGTGCAATAAAAGCAAACCATAAATAAGACTCCACATCGAGCCATTAAAACCGGACAAATGTCCCCAAGACTTTCTCAAAGTCAAAACCGAGCAAAATGCTCAAAACTCATTAGACCCATAAATAACGGTCATCATAGCATAAAATGCATTTAAATATCAATTAGGTAAACAAGTACCACAAAATCATTATTAACCCAAAACTCGACACGGATACCCTTATAATTCTCAAAATGACTCTTGACACTAAATTGTGCGTTCCCAAATGGTTTATAAAATCATTTACACTAATATGATTAAACCATCAAATAGACTTCATTTTGAGCAATAAATCTTTTAAGGATATATTTATGATTTCTACACCTCAAATATCCAAAAATCCCAAATATGGGTGTTTTACAACATTTGTGATGATAAATACTTCAAAAGAGTTAGACTCATCAAATAACTCAACAATTGATAATTTCAAGTAAAACACACAAACATTTGGAAAATAACATTTTTGGCATGTACAAAGTTTTCACAAATCAACTTGAACCCACCTTGCTAGATTTAGGCTAAATCTAGATTTTCCCCAACGTAAGCTCCCTTGAAGAAACGTGAACATTCAAGCCAAATCTTCCAAAAACCTAGATCCATAAGTTTCCAACCATAAATATTCACATCTAAACATAAAGAATCATTTCCCAATCATTTTACTTCATGATCTCAACTTATACTCTAAACCCTAATTTTCATGGGTGAAGAAGAAGAAGATTATCTTAACCAAACATAACCAAAATCACCCAATATTACCCCAAAATGGAAGAGATAGTGAAAACATCAACAATCTAACTTTTAGGTAGGGAGAGATTACCTTCACCTCTTGAATCCTCCAAATAAATGCTCCTAGTCTCCACAAAAGCTTCAAGCTCCCAAATCTTCAACAATGGTGGAAGTGAGTATGGTTTGGGTGGAGAAGATGAAGAAGAAGAGGGAAGGAGTTAGATTTTTCTTAGGAGAGGATCGGTTTAGAGAGAGAGAGAGGAAATGATTTAGGGTTGTAAAAATGAAGTGAGGAGTGAGAGAGGGAAAGGTCTTAAAAGAAACCAAAATATCTCATCAGGGTCGTCGCGGACGTCCGGATTGGCCATCATGCGGACATACGGCTTGCATTGGCCAAAACCCCCAAACTTTCTCTGTTGCTTTCGCGGATGATGTGTGGACTTTCGCACCATGCGGACGTCCGACCTTGCCCCTTGCGGACGTCCGTGAATCGAATTTCAGTTTTCTTAATTTTTAGGGTGTTACAATCTTCCCAACCTTAGAATGATTTCGTCCTCGAAATCTAGATCCTTTACAATCAACGGCTAACCGACTCAACGAAGACTATAATCCATCAGCTTCCAACTGGAACCTAATTTTTTTTCCCACACAGACTGCTAAGATAGACCTCAAGCAACTCTTACCAACAATGCCCTCTCAGGTACACTGTATTTATGTTCGGGTGAACGCTCCAATCACTGAAGTAACTCCTAATCAGACAACTTCGATTGTCGCCCAACCTTAGATGTTCCATACTTCCCCGACTTCGTTACAAACTCCAAATCAATATAAGGTTTAATTAATACCAAGACCCACCTAATCTCTATTTCCGATTGTTCCTACCATTAACGGTCGTTTAATTTTCAACGAGCCTTAATAGACTCCAAGAATCCATCCCAACATTAATCATCAACCGACAGGTTCTTTAACCACCCACAAAGGTTATTCCACCAAAACTACTCTTCACAATTGAGCATCTTAAGATTACTACATCCGATACCATTATTTCTTTAAAATCGGACTACTACCCTCCGAATACGCTAGCGGTTTCCGACTTCGAATCCAAAAGGTTGACACCTAGTCATACCACCAAGCTTTGAACTCTAACAGAACTTCACACCCGAGTTCCGTTCGCCGAGCATTCCCACAAGACTAAGGTTATCAATACAGTCTCTAAATGGTTCTTCATGCGAAAATTGTCCAAGACCCAAAACTGGGTTGCCGACAAAATCGGTTATACTAACCTCAAAATATGATACCGCAATTCTAACCCTTCGGTTACAGCAAATACATCGACTCTACCATCGATATCATCTGGCCTATAGCCACATCACGTGTCTAAACACCCAACTTTTCATAGTCGAGGTCCTATACAAACTTACTCTTAACCGGGGTTACTTAACCTTTCCAAGGTCCTAATGAGTTCAAGGTTTTCAACTGAATTATTTAACAAATATGCCAATCAAAACTTTTTATAGAAGTTTTCAACACAAAGATTTTCATATCAAATTAATCGTACGCATAAAAACTACTACTATCAATTTGGTAGTTGCGCAAAAATGGACACGCTCGTCCCACATATGAAAATCATATTGTAAATTATTTCGTTGCAGTTCAGATTATCAACAAAACGCAAAAGTGTAATAAACAACTTCTTTAAAATGAACCGCTACGGTCCTAGTATGGACTGACTCATGACATGCACGTAAAGTAACTGCCCACTTTAAATTGTGTGCAACAAAAAGTTTCGCACGTACTTCAAAAGAAGTTCAAACGGCATTTGACTCTAAAATTCCTTTCTAACCATAAAATGGCATGGAACGAGGTTTACCAATCAAAATCTGCGCGTGTCAGTTTATTTTACAAAAACGATGAAACGATTCATAAATACACTTTGGTCAAAACATAAAATGACTTGTGTAAGTTCCAAATTTAAAGATAAAAATCAACATGTTTTCATCATTTGAAAATATCGACAAAACATCATGAGGAACTCTCAAGTCGGAGTATGCATGGAAGCTTGTAACACTTTCCTATTAGCTTTCTCGAAATTAAATAACATGCATCAAATAGTTCACGACCAAATTTCAAAAGATGAAATTCTTTAAGTCCATTTCCAAAAAATTCTGATATGGTCATATAATGACACATTAGTAAAACATTTCTGACAAGGCTCGCACACATCAATGTGCTTTCCCAAAACTTAGGAGAAAGTAAGTGCTAGTAATTTTGTTGACACCAAAAAGGGTTCAAATCAAGTTCCAACTTTGAATCATACAAACAGTGCGCATTAATGTTCAAAACATAAAAAATTCCACACACTCCAGGTTTAGGTAAATAATTTTCCAAAATCCTCATCACGGAGCATTTTCATCAAAAATTGTGTACTCGTAACATAAAACGTTAAAACCTTAATGCTTAAAAGTTTATTCGTTAAAATGCTCAAAATACACATTTTCTCCAAAACCAAAAAGTTTACAATTTTCCGAAATGTTCATCGAACCAAAATTAACCAACTGTCAACGACTCACACATTCGTGTTTTCAAAATGCAACGTATCGTAAACCATGCATGATCCCCACAACACTAAAACACCATTTGACCAAATGGCCATCATTTATACAATGGGTTAATAAAATATTTTCACTCACGATTCGTTTAACAAAGTGTTGAAAAGCAATGGTTACCAAGTTATGCATACCCCTAGGTCGACATAATGCATTTACACGAAATGGTAATAAAACAAACGACTGACCGAAAGCGCAATAAGCAAATTATTATGAAATGCTACCAAAGTGTTCTTTCATGCATCACTTAAGTCACGTATCAATCAATCCATACACTGAACTATTTGCAATGAAATACGTGTTAACACAAACTCTTGAAAGAGAAATTACGCGACACTAAAGTTCCAAAACTCATCCCTCTTGGTCGCCTTATGGCATAAAATTAACATTTCTCAACAAAGCTCGAGTGGGACAAAATGCCCAACATGACTCATAAATTTTCACATAAATAAATGGAGTATGCACATTGTGAAATTGCACCCACACGACACGAAACGTCGTAAAATAAAACTCCATGAAACTCAATGGGCTCAATGACCTCAAGTCAATAAAATGACACCAAACATTTTGTTTCCCAAAAGTCAAATTGCAATAAGCAAAATCATGACTAAAACGCCAAAATTTCAAAAATCCCCTTCTTGTTGTAATACTATATAAACAACATTGACCAACAAACTCACATTAAACAAAGTCTCCAAAACAGCTTTACATAGACATAATGGAAGATAACTTTCCGTCCAAACTTTAACATATGTGGAGGTGATCCAATGTTAAAGTCATAAGCCGTAGTTACTTGCCCAACATCTTAATCATCATAAAAATGTGGATGTCACTGTATCCGAAAGTAACGTTGGACAATAACAAAATAAAAAAAGTTCTAATGGAGTTTGCAACTCCCGCAATTAAAGAATTTCATGCACGTTCAAAACCATGATTTAAAATCTTGTGTGTGCTAAACATTTTCCAAGAATTTGCAACACAATCCATATATAGATCTGAGACACAAGAAGTAATTGATGCAATTTATTTTTAAAATAAATTTTGTGCATAACTTAGTCGGCACTCAACGTCTCAACCCATACTCCTCCAAATCCCTCCGGTCCACTATCGTCACCCGGATGCTCAAACCTCTTAAGGCAAAATTGAGAATTACATCGATTAACCTTATGGTTTCCTTCTCGAATTAAGGTCGATTCAATAAATCTATGGTTCTAATCCAACCATCAATCTTGACCCGAAACGGTCCACTTAAAGCAATTATCATGCTTATTGCCACTCTAAGTGACTAATGCTAGCATCGTCCATCTATTCCGACAACTACTCACTTAGAACTTCTTCACTACCCCAAGGATCATCACATTAAAGTAGTTCAAGTACGCACATGTAACTAGGAGGCTCACTATGACACTGGCCAGGTGTCATTGTGAACGTACCGTACATGATTATCCTTGCTACTCTCGACATGATTCTCGTTTCTAGTGACTCCATCGACCTCAAAATATCCCATCTTAAAGTGCCTATTGGTGAATTTCACTCTTATTACTTAAAAGAACGCTAGTTTTAGTCTAGGTATCCAAAATCAACACCTAATTCTCTCAAACTTATGCTATATACCAACTTATAACACCCTCGAATTGGGAAAGAGCAACTAATTAAAATTTTCAATAATACATCCGGAATAATAGGATTTATTCCTATAATTCAATGAGTGCAAAACCTCACATTACAATCTATGGTTAACCTCAAACAATATATAAATCAAGTCTTGTTACAAAGACTAAAACTACAACGGGTGTTACTTAACCCAAGTACAAGTTGCTAATCCCAAGGATGAATGCGGAAAACTTCACTTAAGCTATTCACCTCTCGAGCACTTTACTAGCACACGACCTTTCACACGTGTCACAAGAACTACTCCCAACCTGAGACCTGTTGCACATGCCGACAAATAAAAAGGGTTAGGCTAACGCCTAGTGAGTTCAAGAGTTTATAGCATGATTAAAATAGTTCTTTGAATGAAAGTTTGCAACATAGATTATAATTTCCAAAAGAGTTTACAAAAAGGATATAAACAACTCATATTCCACCGCACCCAAAATCATTGAGAAAAGTTCCCAAAAGGTATAAAGCGTTTTCCAAAATTAATTCCAATCCCAACTCACTCAAATACGTGAATAATTCTATATTAGGCAAAACCTTCAAATACGGTTGACAACAAAATACTCAACCCATAAATCATGGAAAACCATCCATTTAATTATAACACTTCATTGAAAACATAATACGAAGCAATACTCACGCGAACGTAAAATGTAATGAAGTCCAAATACCATAAATATGGAAACGACCTGCTTATTTAAACTTCAATATACATGGAGGGGAACCCAATATTGAAGTCGTCCAATCGCAGTCAAATATATAAGACCAACAATAATAAAACAGGGACAATATACAATCCCAAGTAGGTTGGCCAACGACGGGGGAGACCCGTATCCATTGAGAGTGGATGAACACAAAAGTACGCCACTCTAACAATGTTAATCCTACGACACTTCACTGCATAAAAGCCCAAGTGTCCCATACGACGCCTTACAAGTCACACCCAAAGAGACAGCTGACCTTAGTGAAGTATTAATAAGAATACCACCAAAGGATCAACACAAGCGGAGATACAACCAAGGCATTGCCCCGACATGGCGAAGGTCAATAAAATGCCCGTCAATCAACGTGACAGCTCAACCGGACTCAGCCTTTCTAGTGTACCCTTGAAGGTAAAGGTCATCAAACATGGGGTTCGGTCAAATCCCGCAACACCCAGTAGACCATCAAATAAAGACTAACTTACGTTCCTATGGATCCAATGCAACACAGTCTATAATAGTAAGCCCATCCTGGAATGACTAATGCACCCGAGCATGTAAATAACAATAACGTGCAATAATATGCAATATGGTGCAATAAAAGCAAACCATAAATAAGACTCCACATCGAGCCATTAAAACCGGACAAATGTCCCCAAGACTTTCTCAAAGTCAAAATCGAGCAAAACGCTCAAAAGTCATTAGACCCATAAATAACGGTCATCATAGCATAAAATGCATTTAAATATCAATTAGGTAAACAAGTACCACAAAATCATTATTAATCCAAAACTAGACACGGGTTAGACAAAAGGGTTTTCCCAAAAGGACTCATACCCTTATAATTCTCAAAATGACCCTTGACACTAAATTTTGCATTCCCAAATGGTTTATAAAATCATTTACACTAATATGATTAAAGCATCAAATAGACTTCATCTTGCGCAATAAATCTTTTAAGGATATATTTATGATTTCTACACCTCAAATATCTAAAAAATCTCAAATATGGGTGATTTACAACATTTGTGAAGATAAATACTTCAAAAGAGTTAGACTCATCAAATAACTCAACAATTGATAATTTCAAGTAAAACACACAAACATTTGGAAAATAAAATTTATGGCATGTACAAAGTTTTCACAAATTAACTTGAACTCACCTTGTTAGATTTAGGCTAAATCTAGATTTTCCCCAACGTAAGTTCCCTTGAAGAAACTTGAACCTTCAAGCCAAATCTTGCAAAAACCTAGATCCATAAGTTTATAACCATAAATATTCACATCTAAACATAAAGAATCATTCCCCAACCATTTTACTTCAAGATCTCAACTTATACCAAAAACCCTAATTTTCATGGGTGAAGAAGAAGAAGATTATCTTAACCAAACGTAACCAAAATCACCCAATATTACCCCAAAATGGAAGAGATAGTGAAAACATCAACAATCTAACTTTTGGGTAGGGAGAGATTACCTTCACCTCTTGAATCTTCCAAATAAAAGCTCCTAGTCTCCACAAAAGCTTCAAGCTCCCAAATCTTCAACAATGGTGGAAGTGGGTATGGTTTGGGTGGAGAAGATGAAGAAGAAGAGGGAGGGAGTTAGGTTTTTCTTAGGAGAGGATCGGTTTAGAGAGAGAGAGAGGAACTGATTTAGGGTTGTGGAAATGAAGTGAGGACTGAGAGAGGGAAAGGTCTTAAAAGAAACCAAAATATCTCATCAGGGTCGTCGTGGACGTCCGGTTGGCCATCATGCGGACGTCCGACTTGCATTGGCCGAAACCCCCAAACTTTCTATGTTGCTTCCGCGGATGAGGTGCGGACATCCGCACCATGCGGACGTCCGTCCTTGCCCCTTGCGGACGTCCGTGAGTCGAATTTCAGTTTTCTTAATTTTTGGGGTGTTACACCAACCGACGTCGCCATCGAGAAGCATTACCGTCTCCATCGAGAAGAAACTGTCGTTGTCGCCACCACGAGCCACTACCACCAGTCGACGTCGCCATCATCAAGAAGTACGCCATCGAGAAGCACCGGTCGACGAGCCACGACTGAAAGAGGTAAAACCAAAAAGCCAAAACCCCTTGTTTACTGTGGTTGATTATTTTTTACCAGAAATTTCTTGATTTTGTGTGTATATGTGTGTTTTCAACCCAAAACGTGGCTAGATATATTTATAAAAAATGAAGTCTTAGTATTGAACATAACCATTATATTTAGACATTTGGTTGAATACTAGTTGGAGGGAAGCTTGTGTTAAATCTTTGAGGGATTACAGGAGTATGCGAACTGATCGTCTGATTTATGAACAATTTGAGGATTGGATGTTTTGATGATAATGGGTAGGGAGAATATTCCCATTAAATTATATTAAATTAATGGAATTGTGTGATTGATAATGTTGTTGTACTACTTTTACTAGTGTAGTCTTATAATGCAAATGGAAATGATGCTTTAACCTGTAGGAATACATTTCTTGTTGACTTGCAGCAATTGGTGTTATCAATGGCTCTTGTGGATTGTTGGGAGGAACTGGGTTGGTCGGCAAAGACTAACTAAGTATACTGGTTATACTCACACGAATAAGCTGCTAACAAAGAGGCCCTTAGTGGCTATGTGTTTTTACAGGTAATTTTTGTTGATCCCTACAAGTATGTTTTTGTGTTTATTGGCTTCAAATTTGAAAATTTGATTTGTTTATTATTCTGTAACATATATGAAAACTTTAGCATATATGGTAAAATACACACATGTAGTGTTTGTTTTCTGATGTGCAATCTGTTTAACCCGTGTTATTTTTGTTTTTGCAGGGATCTAGGGTTAGAGTTTCATGTATCCAAGTCATAGCTAACTGCCCAATCATACAAGAAACCTTTTATTCGTTGTTTAGGAATTGGGAGAATGATTGAATGAATAATATGTAATTATAGGTTTTGGATTAATTATTTGATTGTTGTAGTTCTTTTTTTATCATTTTGTTCCTGTAGTTCTTTTTTATCTTGTTCTTGTTTGCATAAGAAGACATATGGTCATATTGGGTTTGAAAATGATTCTATGCGAACAAATTTTGGAGATGATTGCTAGTTTGTAACATTATCCAATTTATTTTATTCTTAGTTGGCTAATCATGAAAGAAAATAATTTTTTTTAAAAAAATTCAAATTTACCAAAAATAATAAAAAATAACAGGTTTAGCAGTTTTTTTTAAATCAATAAAAAAAATAATTAAAAAACTTTTCGGCGGAGTATTCCGCCTGAAATCCGCCGAAAATAATATTTTTATTAATTTATAAATAAATAAATATTTCCGACGGAAAAATCCGCCGAAAATCCGCCGAAAATATATTTCTTAATCATTTTGTTAATTAAAATTTGGTTAATTATGCATATTTTTTTCCGACGGATTTTCGGCGGCCGTATCCACCGAAAACTGAATCCGCCGAAAATTCCTCCGAAAATGGCCGGTCTCGGCGCCCGTTTGTCCAGCGACCCTATCCGCCGAAAAATTCGCCGAAAATGGGTTTTTCCGGTGGATTTTTCCACCTGAAAATGACCCCTGTTTTGTAGTGCAACACATCCGATGAGCATATTTCTTTCATTCTGGTTGGAGGACACTCAGAAATTACACATTATTCTCTATTATTTTCTTATCAATACTGTATCTGTTCAGCTCATTCAGTATAGTAGTGAATCTGTCTTAGGTGTGATCAAGTGTCTCCCCTTCTTTTTGTTTGAAATTCTCATACTTATTGATAGCATTAGATACCCTCGTTTGGTTTTCAACAACAGATCCTTGATATAGTTTAATTAACTCCTCAAGCATATCCCTTCCGGACTTATTCTTACTGTCAACCTTCTAATAGATGTCATTAGTTAACGCTTGCATAAACAAAGTTCTAGCTGCTTTATCTCCATTGTATTTATTTGTTTGCTCTACATCATAAGCATCAGGTGGAACTTCAACTACTGGTCCTTCCCTTCCATCTGCACCAGCTCGACTTGGTGTTGTTACAACACCCATAGGACCATCTCTAAAGGATCTCTTTATGTAAAATCCATTGTTTTGTATCTCGACATAGTCCATGAATCGGTCCTTCCATATCTTAACATATTTGGGAAACAGGACTGGTGGTTTATCCATAGAGCCTATGACTAGCATGTCCCTAGTTGTCATTGTGAAAACACTTGTTGATGATCGTTAAGCAACCCTCTGATCAGAAAACAAAATACTACCCAAACACTGTTTTGTCGCACACTACTGATTATCGCACACAAAGTTCACGACTAAAATTTTCATTGGAATATTGTAGGTCACACCAGCGATAAATGATTGTCGCACACAACTTCACGCCATAAAAGGTTCTCTCAAAGTTGTCGCACAAGATATACTCGATAACTACTGTTCACCGAGTGTTATCGCACGAAACGTGTGCGATAACACAGTTCACTACCGTACGAAACATGCGCGATAAAAATCCATTGAAGATTTAGTCGCACACCAATGATGCGATAAAAATCATGCGATTACTATGATCAAGTCCTCGTGCGATAATGATGAACTAATATTGAGCGATAAAGATGAATATCAGATCAAATCTCAAGTGTTTTCCTCAAAACAAATTGTACGCGAGAAGGTTCTGAACAACTTTACTACTTGAAGTTTTATCCAAAAACCAACAGAAATATGAAATCCAATGCCAAAACAGTGTATTAAGCTCTTTTTCACGAAAATTCCAATTCTACCAAATTTGGATTGATTTAATGTGAATTTGCGGAATCAATTCACTCATAAACAATCACTGATCAATCCTAAATCAATTCTGATCCATTTGAAGCACTCAAATGACCAAAATCATTCAAAAATGGCAGAAAATCGATATACTAAAAAAAGCTCAAAAATCATGAAAAACTAATCTGAATCGGAGTGGATTGCCTTGCTCTGATACCAATTGTGATCCCAGAACAAGTAATCAACACAATGAATGAATTGAGGATGTCATCCCTCTCATTAAACTCAAAGTACAAAATGGTAATCTAAAGAGTCTTTGCTAATAATACTTGGAATGACATAATGGACAAATTACAAGATAATTCCTATTTATAGTAAGTAAAATATAAAGTACGAAATAGGCCCTCAACTTGATACAATTTGATAAAAGTGGCACTAACAGAAAATCCCAAATTGCAACTAAGGGCTTCAACTTAACAAAATGACAATAATACCCCTAAACATATAAACCAACTCCAACTTACCCTAGACTAATAAACGAAAATAAAATAAATAAAACGGAATGAAAATAATAGCTAACGAACGTACCCGAGCCATTACACAATCTCATTGTGCTGAGTGGTATAATGGAAATGAGAGTTTGTTTAAAAGTGAGGATATTCAAAAACAGAGAGAGTGTGTGAGAACATAGTTAAAAGAATAAGAGAAATCTGCCCTAACCACTTCTAGGTGGGCATTCACAATTCTTTGGTGGCCTAACATTGAAAAAGACAGTGAGCCCATGCTAACTCTTGATTTAACCCCACCAGCTACTCATCTCTTTCATAATAAAGAGGTGTTTCATATTTTCATGGGGACACAACATATAATCTATTTAATCTTCATTCGGAAGATTTGGATATTAAAAAAAAAAAAGTTTTCCCCACCTTCGCACTTGAATCATGCACATTGAGTTTGTGGAAATATGTTGTGTCTCAACTGTTAATTAAACAATTTGAGCCTGATAAAGCACAAAATGCTTCAATTCTTTCAAACACATGCACAAACATACAGGGAAACGGACGAACTAAACAGTCGAGAAACAATCACGAATCACGATGGAGAGGCAGCTGACGATCGTCAGAGCGTCACTGACTCACTGCTCACTGTCCGGTGGTCGTTGAGCGATGTGAGGAATGAGGATGAGAGTCGGTCGGGATGAGGGTACAGCCGTACATGGTACTATCGAACTGAGGGAAGCGTGAAGCGTCAATCGAATAGTCGTTCGGTAAAAGGATAATTCGTCAATCGTTTGACTAATCGATGAATCGATCGATTAGTTTGATAGTCAATAATAGAGAGATTTTGGAGTATGCCGATTCGTTTGACTAATTGAGGAATCTACTGATGGCTAAAGAAGACTTGGGCTATGATGCCCTAATGGGCTGCGAAGCCCTGGGCAAAGGCCCATCTCGCCCAGCACTTGGGCCGACACTATTACGTAGCAAACGAGATTAACATATTTGAATGGGGAAATGTCATGGTTTCATCCACAAGAAATTGGTCCCAGATCGAGGAAGGGTCAAATCGGTATCGGTCCCAAATAATGTTGTTGTAAACCGTTCTCGGTCCCGACCGAAGTCCTTCGGCCCGGTTAAGCTTTACAAGACCCGATTATTAGAACCGGTCCCGAGTCAGGCCCAAATCGGTCCCACTTATTTATTTTTGTCTTTTTTAAGTTGATTTTTAAGATATAAAAAATATTTTTTTGAAGAATTTGGTCAAACAAACACACTAACAAATATGTTTTTTATTGCAATTAGGTCAATCAAATATATTAAATAAATACGTGTTTGTTATATATAAATTTGTCAAACAAATATACTTTAGAGTCTTTAATTGTGTCAATCGAATATACTAAAAAGTACTTTAAAATCTTTAATTGGTCTTCAATCTAATACATTTAAAAATAAATTTAAGACTAAATTACGGGTTTTGTCCTTAAGGTGTGTCGAAATTTATGCATTTGATCCTTTAACTTCATTTATTACATAACAACCCTCCATGTACTTTATCAGTTAAACTCATGGGTATTTTGGTCATTTACCATTTTCTTCATTTTAACATCTTTAGTTAAATTTCTTCATTTAGGGGTTGTTTGTTTAGCTCTTAATGGTTACATTAAGTGCTCACCTCTGAATCGGTGAGAGGTTAGGACTGTTTGGCAAAAAAAAGACACCTCTTAACCATGATATTACCTTTGAGCGATTTTGCATGTTGGGCCACTCTGAACCATCCAGAGCCCTAACTTTTCCATGTTTACCCTCATCTCTCACACCTCTTTCTCACACTACTCTCCTTCAGGATCTCCAAAATCGAAGTCGTTCTCTCTTTAGGTACCCTCATGAATCTAATTCCTCACAAATAGAATCTACTATATTTTTCTATTCGATTTCTGCTATGTTTTTGCATATTTTTGCTTTCGATTTCTATCGACTTTTCCATATTTTTGCTTTCGATTTCTACTATGTTTCTTCCTTCTATTTTCTCGATTTGATTTATGTTATGTTTCACAATTCTATTTCTATCGACTTCGATTTTTGATATGTTTCACGATTCAATTTCTATCGATTTCGATTTCTCCTTTGTTTCTCAGTTCTGTTTTAATAGTGTTTTTGCTCTCAATTTTGATTTCTCCTTTGTTTCTCAGTTCTGTTTTCAATAGTGTTTTGCCTCTGGATTTCGATTTCTGCCATGTTTCTCGTTTATGTTTTTTGCCAATGATTTACCAGTAACATTGTTCCTATTCAAAGTATATTGAAATAGCTGCATCGTGTAGTCGTTGTATGCTTTCGCTTTGGTGTGGTCAAGGCTGAAAATCTTGTTTCAGTAACAGTGCCTGCAGTTTGTTTCTTTTTTCTGATTTGATTTGGCTAAGGGCCTATTTTTGTGTGGTCGTTGTATGCTTTCGCTTTGGTGTAGCTTCCTGCTGTAGGTTTGCATCTTGCAAGTCTTATGCAGGTTCTGTTTTGTTTGGGTTTCCTCTTGTAGTGACTTTGTTTGCCCTTAGGGGTTTGGTAATGGTATTCATTTGATGCTTTTCAAAAACAAAATCGTGTTATTTGTTGAAAGCGACAATCATTTATTAGGGTTAAAATGCTAATTTGTTGTCATTCAGAGTATCCATTCAGAACCGTTAACAAACAACCAAATTTCATTCTGCACTATACCATACAGAGCCTCTCAATCATTCTGACCTCTCAACCATTCTGCTCTAAACCATTCAGCAACTGCCAAACGACCCCTTAATCAAGAACAATCTTCATCTCCTTCTATTTCAATTGATGATTTCAGATTTCGATTCCATATTCTAGATTGACGAAGCACAAATCTAGAAGATGAACAATATGGGTTTCATCTAAGAACGATATGAGATTTGGTCCTTGTGCATTTCAAAATTTGCGTTTCAAAAGTTTTTGGAACAAGAACTACAAAATATTATATTAGGTTTTTGGAGAAGAAGGTGAAATCGAACTCCGTGCTGATTTAAACAAGAAATGGTTTTTAAATAGGCCTTGGACAGAACAACAAAAGAACGATCTCCAATTTGAATTCTAACCTAGATAATTATCAATCGAACCCATAAACCGTCACTATCGTCTGCATCAACTCGTATTCAGTCGAACACAAAAATCTTTGAGGCCAAGCCAGATCGGTGATGCAATCGAACCCAACCGGAGATGAAATCGAACCCAGATCGGAGATGAAATCCAACTCAGGTCGCACCCAAAAAATCTTCTCTCTCCCCGTCGGCTACAAAATCGAACCCAGATCGGAGATTGAACTAGGGATGCAGATCTGTGGTTCTTCCTTCCTTTTCCTCGATGTCGTTTCCAACATTTGTGGTTCTTCCCTTATGATCGAAGGAACATAAGAGAGAGAGCGAGAGAGAGCGAGAGAGAGAGAGAGAGAAGGAGAGGGGGGAGTAGATCAATGGAACAAAACTAGATCTGAAGGGAGCACGCCGGAGGGAGAGGGGGCATGTCGGAGGGGGAGGGGAAACTTGCCGGAGGGGGATGGAACACGATCATGCATCTGGAGAACACAATCATGCATCTGGGTTTCAATCATGTTTTTGAGTTTACATATTTGGTCATTGTTGTTTAAGAAAACGGTAAAATAAATAAAATATGTTAAAAAGACTAAATTAATTTGCCCTCATACTCAGTGAAGAATCTGGACGGCCGTTTGTTCGAGGGATCAAGTCTGTAGCAAAATGCATACTTGGAGGTTTCATATGTAATAAATGAAGTTAGGGACCAATAAATGAAGTTATGGAACCAAATCCGCTATTTTTAATATAGCATAGGGACCAAATCAATAATTTACTTTAAGTTTAAAAATATACTTAAAATACGTTTAAAAATAAATTAATAAATAAATTTTAAATAAAAACTCGGGCCGGTCCCAACTGGTCCAATAACCGGCACATAACACGTCATGGGTCGGGCCGGGCACGGCTTATTTTCTATAGAATATCGTAATCGGGCCATACCTTTTTAGCCATCTTTAATTGCAGAGGGGAGGGGGAGGGGGGGAGTTATGAACCTATAAGATGTTAATGTTAAGTTCTGCATGCAACAACTTATAATAATAAACTTCAAATTTAAGTAATTGTGAATTAATAAGCAGTAAATAATACTTAATACATGTTTTTAAATTGATAGAAACTTGTACAAGGATTGTACTTATTTATCAGGAAAAACTACCCAACATTTTAGCTTTCTCCCTCAAGACAAACTTTTGTACCTTACCAGTTGAATTTTTTTCGGGGCAAATCTTCGAAAATAACTGTCCAAGGTACCATATAATGTGGCATGTGATCTCGACAATGTTGAATAATATCTTGGCCATCTATATGGACACCATCCTTCAACTTCACAAATGCACAGGGAGTTTCACCCCAGTGATCATCAGGCCGAGCAACAACAGCAACCTCAAGAACGGCCGGATGGCTATAAATCACAGTTTCGACCTCAATTGTGGATATATTTTCACCTCCAGATATTACAATGTCCTTTAAACGATCCTTCACTTCTATATACCCATATGGATGTTTGATCCCAAGATTGCCACTTCGAAACCATCCTCCATCAAAAGCTTCTTTGGTTGCTCTCAAATCCTTAAAATACCCACTCATGACCGTATTACCTCTAAACATAATCTACCCTGTCGATTTCCCATCATATTTTACACTTTAAATGGTGATGGGATCCTTGCCATCGACTTCCTCCAACCCAAAATGTTTCACTCCTTGTCGTGCTTTAAGTTTCGCTTGTTCTTCAAACGACAATAAATCCCACTCGGGCATCCACAAGCACCAAGTTCCTGGACCATATGTTTCAGTGAGACCATACATGTGAGTCACATGAAATCCCATCTCCTCTATCCTTGAAATAACTGTTGGAGGTGGAGGAATACCGCCGGTCAAGATATTGACCTTATGTGGAAGTGGTTTACGAATGGCCACCGAAGAATTCACGATCATGTTTAAGACAGTTGGAACTCCACACATATGTGTGACCTTATGAAACACAATATTTTCAAATATATCTTTAGGATCCGAACGTCGGAGAAAAATATTAGTGCCACCCACTATAGCCATGCCCCAAGCAAAGCACCATCCGTTGCAGTGAAACATAGGCAACGTCGCATACCGTGTATGACCACTGTGGCAAGCGAGTTAAGATAAGTTCCTCGGTGGCTAAAAACAACCCCTTTTGGACTCGATGTGGTTCCTGATGTATAGTTTAAGCTGATGGGATCACATTCATCATACGGACGGATTATAGAGAATTCAGCAACTCCACTCTTTATAAGGCTCTCATATTCATATTCATGGGATATCATCAAGGGCGACCAAATGTTAGTTTCATATATTATAACAAGCAATGGGGGTTTTGAGTGTGTATTCTTGAAGAGATTGATAGCTATCTCAACTATTTCCGCGAATTGGTAGTCCACGAATAAGATCTTGGCTTTTGAGTGTTGTAGAAGGGTTGAAAGCATGCTCGGATCGAGACGTGTGTTAAGATTACAAAGGATGCCTCTAGCCATGGGAACTGCAAAATGAAGTTCTAGCATTGCGGGGACATTTGGCGCTAGGGTCGCCACCTACACTCCATAAGTTTATAGTCAATAAATTTCTTCCAAATGTTAACCAAGACCTTTAAGTTTGAATTAAGTGATCATAACAAATTCCTTGGTTATATTTTCACTTGTTATGATACATTGGATTATACCATATGGATTTTGTGAAACAAAAGGATCTTGTTATTCTTCATAAGGGTTTCTCTAGCATATAAGACTATAGGGTTGAGTTATGTGAGAATGTAAGTTACCGACGGAGCAACGACAGAACAACGGCGAATTTTGGTTTTAGCGACGAACAACATTTCCGTCCGTAATCCGTCGGTGAATATAAAGATTTCTGACGGATTACCAACGGACCCATTATTACTTTAATTTTCTATTATCTTTAAATACCTATCCATCGATAATCCCTCGGACAAATATTATAAATATTTTTGTTTTTTTTTAAATCGTACCAACCATCGGTGATCCGTCACAAATCACCGACGGATTACCGATGGACGTGGGTTAGCTGTCGGTAATCCGTAAGTGATTTGTGACGGATCACCGACCGTATATGTTTTTTTGTTGTTGTTAGTACGCTTATGAGGTTTTACGGATAATATTGTGTCTTATTTGGTTCATATGTGTGTGTGTGTATATATATATATATATATATGTACGCATATATAAGTAACATATGTATCGTATGCATATAACTATGTGTACATGTCTATATATGTGTGTATGTTTGTATGTCTATATATATATATATGAATGTCTGTATGTCTATATATGTATGTATGTTTGTATGTATAAATATGTACATGTATACAATACATACTACACACACACACACATATATATATATATATATATATATATACTAGTGGTGTACTAGCGCGATGCAGCGCAAGTGAATAACAATTCTGAAACATTAGTTTAGCAACCATCAAAGAAAAACTTCAACAAAAAACCATGAAAATAGTAATCTGAATTCAACAAAATACACCTAGTATGCCGATTCACTGGCAATCGACGGAAACAGATGGCAATGTGGCCAAGACTCCAATAAGAAACAAATTCTTAAGTGTCTTATTGAAACCCAGTTCTAAAACCAAGCAATCTTCTGAGACCAAAAACGAACTGGACACTGGAAACATTACCAAAGGCAAACCAAAAACAAAAAGGAACCTGGAGACACATAATCCTCACACATGACCACCAATACCCACTGGGAAATAATAGTAAACTTAGTTTGCAAGGGACAAACCAAGACACCACCTCATCCAGCCCGACTTTCTCGAAACAGCCTCCCCTCCAATTTTGCAAGGCCACTGCTGCTGCTGTCAATTTTTAAATTATCAGCTGTTGCTCCAGTTTTTTCGCTGCACCCTGCCCACGATCCGCCAACTTCGCTATGAATTGATAGCCGATTTACACAAATTATAATATTTTTATATTTTATAGAAAATTATTAATAATTTGATTAATGTAATAGAAAACAATGGGATATTTTTTACCAATTATGTATTTTGAGAAAAAAAAATATCATGAATTTAATTTATAAAGGAATACTATAAAATAGGGTATTGTTAGTAAGTCATGCCCACAGACTCAAGACCATGGTTTGCATTCATGCCGACAGATTCTATTAGATGACTATGAATATATACTTTTTTTAATATTGTAAAAAGAAAAATATTAGCACCCTAATGTTTCCCAGTTCACATCGGTTTCAATAAGAGTTTATAGTTTTTTCCTTTGATTATTTCATGTCTGATTTCAAAGCCAGGTAAGAGCAATTATCTATGCTAAATAATTAGGTCTCCTTATATATTTTTGTTTCAATGTATAATTACCTGGGTAAAATTTTATGGGAAATTTCCCTTCTTATTTATTTGTGTTTCAATTTCTTATTCGTTATGCAAGAGATTCTGAAGACAGTAGATATTGTTTGCATCCAACGACCAACATATTCAAAAAGCTCCTTTTCCATAATTAAATCTTCTATCTGGACATATTTGGTTTATCTTTGTTTTGAAGTTCAATTATCATCATGGTTTGTTCAATTCAAACCTAGGAGGGGAATCTCTCTCTCTCTCATTTTTTTGTTTGTTTTTTTGGAAGAACCGGGGGTTCTTGGCCTGCACCTCCTCCTCATCCTCTCAACTTTCTAGGCAACCACTTAATCTGCTTTTTTGAAAATAGTACGCTGTATATAAGCTACTAATAACCATGATGAGCTTAATATTGCATGTTGCTCAACAGGTTTTCTGTAATTTAGAAGTATGAAAAAGATGGAGGTGGTGTGACTTGCAAAAGAGAAACAAATCAGTTCCCCAATACCAAATCTAAATCCAAATCTGAAATAACATCATATGGATGAAAGCACAATCAAGTTTAAAAACACCATTCCAAATGATTAAATTGACAAAAGCAATTAGAACAGGAGGTGCTGCAATCTGCAATGGGCATAAAGTAACAACAGACCACATAACCATTCCCAAGTTGATCCATGTTGCCATGAAAAAAAACCAAAGCACTTTATTGGCAAACCTTCGTCTGATCTATTGTTGACCATCTACCAACACCTTTCTACAAGTTTTTATTAAACAATAAGAAATCTTTAAAAATTCCAGGAGATTGAAAGTAAAGATAAAAAGTTTTATTACCCTTGTTGCAGTACTAATTTACTTGAATATAATGGTTGTAATTTTAACACAAATATCTCTTGCATATGTGTTTTCAACAAAAGATGGAGTGTTCAACTGATGAAATCAAATACATTGTGCAGTAAGTAATTTACTTTAATAGATGTTTATGATCCTCTAACAACGATTATAATCATTTCGTCTATTCATGAACATGGATTAGGGTGACAAATGTGATTCATTCTTTGATAAGATTCGAAATAACATCAAGATCTAAGTACTAAACTATGTTCATAAAAAAACCCATATTAATGTCAAATAGATCTTACGCCTTCTTAGGAGATTTTGTAGTTTTCTCGGCCACGGATTACGATTTCTTCGGCAATAACACCAGATTAATTTTAGGCAGAACACCTCCGTTAGCAATCATAACACCAACCAACGAGAATCATGATGCATGATGCATCATCACGTGGCAACGTTCATCATCTGTTGCAGACAGATGGGGTTCTTCGTAACCTAAAGCGCAGTGGGAGCTAAAGAATCGTGTAGTTCTCGATTGTTGAGGTTTCTTGGAAGGAAGAAACCGCACACCAGACCCTCTGACCCTATTCAACGCATGCTTATGACGAGATTCATGAAGGTATGACTGCAAAAAAACCCAAATCAGAACATAAATCTTGTTTTCATTTTTTATTGTAGTTAAACATTTATACGCACATACCTTTCGATTTTTCACAAGTTTGTTTTGAGCCACTGGCTTTTTTCCGGCTGCCACCTTTGGTGCGATTGCTACAGTGGTGGAAATGAAGAATCACGATATGCGTAAGCTAAGGGGATCGAAGCAAATGGTTTTCGAAGTTGTAGTTGCAATTTTGGGGGGTTATGTTTATATAGGCCGTAGAGGATTAATCTGATTGGTTAGCATTCTTAGACATGGATCATGATCTATGGCTGTTGGTTTTCACTGGGCATTTTAGAAAACTCAAAACCCTTGGCGGTAGAGTATTAGTCTAGTTCTTTTGAAAAAAGAGACGATTGAAAGATGGATTTGAGGAGGAGAAAAAGTATGTTTGATGAAAGAAATTTTGACTCTTTCCAAAATGGTGGTGGAGTGGTGGAGGTTAGCTAATATATTCATAAAGAATGGAAACTCTTTTACATTTGGTAGCCAAAAAGATAAAAGGAAAGAAACCATTTTAAGAATAAAAGCTCAATAAAGAAGGAAGATTTTCTTAGAGGAAAAAAGAGAGTCTCAAAACTTCCATAAACATAGTGTCTGATAAGTGTTGATAGGTACACACTGCACATATTGCATAAACAACTTGTACACTATGCTTTGAAAGTAGTAATTAAGAGATTTTTTCAATTTGGTGCATAAAATAGTTGCACCTCATGCATGAAGACTTGTAATTAAGAGTTTTGGTCAAAGCCAATATTAAGGTAGTATAGATATACTTATGTTTGTATGTCTATGTCTACATGTTTATATATGTATGTATATTTGTATGTCTATATATGTATAAACGTTTGTATGTTTGTATATGTATGTATGTATGTATGTATGTATGTATGTGTGTATATATACGTATGTATACATATGTACATACATGTATTGCTTATATGTGTATACATATGTTTATGTGTCTATGTGTACATGTCTGTATATGTATGTATGTTTGTATGTCTATATATATATATATTTGAATGTTTGTATGTCTATATATGTATGTATGTTTGTATGTATACATATGTACATGTATAGAATACATACTACACACATATATATACTTATGTTTGTATGTGTATGTCTACATGTCTATATATGTATGTATGTTTGTATGTCTATATATGTATAAACGTTTGTATGTTTGTATATGTATGTATGTATGTGTATATATATATATATGTATGTATACATATGTATATACATGTATTGCTTATATGTATATACATTTGTTTATGTGTCTATGTGTACATGTCTATATATGTATGTATGTTTGTATGTCTATATATATATATATATATGAATGTTTGTATGTCTGTATATGTATGTATGTAAGTGTGTATGTATGTATACATATACATGTATTGCTTATATGTATACAATACATACTATATATACATATATATACATATGTTTGTATGTCTATGTATACAGTATACACTATATCCGTCGGTAATAGTGACCATTGGTAATCCGTAACAGCAGTCGAAGCTATAGCAGGAGCTGAATATGTAACAACAATCGAAGGTCGCATACCCGGAACTAAGTTCCCACTCACGACCCATGTAACAAGCTACACCAAGTTCGGTAGAATAAGCCGTAGGTAGTCGTGGTCGTCGGTTGTTCGTCGGTATTGGCCTCATTCGGTGAATCGTCGCTAAAGTCCGTCGGAATATCGTTTGCCTGCCAATTTTTTGGCGACAACTAATCACTGACGGATTTCCGACGGACTTCAAAGGATATATCGGTCGGTAATTAGCGTTTGTTTTGTAGTGAAAGGTCGACGGTTAGACATTGACAAATGAATAAAAATATTGTATTTTTAGGTTTTCTTCAATATCACAGTTGAAATGATTTATTGATTATATATATTAGTATATAACTATGTTTCTATAAACTATATTAATTACATTATTTTTTATTTGGTTTTATTCAAATATTGTCAAATGTTAATTTAGAACAAGATAAGAAAACAACTTCACAAACAAAATAACATATATCATGAGAATTCAAGGACATGGTTGATAAGTTTTTTTGTTTGTATATATTAAAAAAGGTATAAAAACGTTTTATCTACTTCCAAATATATTGTTATATACGGAAAATAGGTATACGAGTATGCCCTCATATATATATATATATATACATATATATATATATAGAGGAAGGTTCACTCCCATGCTTCTGATCACATATGATTTACAACCCTAAAAAATCGGATTAACTAGAAAATTCGCGCAAAAGTGGCGCGAGGTGGTTCGCGAGGCGTGCAAGTCGCGGATCATTAATGATTTTAGTTGTAAATCATATGTGATTCATAACTGTCAATCACATGTGATTCATAACTGTCAATTGCTCCTCACGTTCTCACGTTTTGATGCGCTCCTCATTTGAACCCGCCCCTATATATATATATATATATATATATATATAGGGCCCTTCTTTTGTTAATCACTCAATTAGTGTTAACCTTGTTAACTAATCTGGGCCATTAATCATCAAAATCAATGACTAAGATTAAAAACATTTTTAATTCATAATTAAAATAAACACACGCCTGATTTCATTTGCAGCATATATGCATAGGGTTATTATTGTCATTTAACAATTCTGGGTAACAATCAGATAAGAAAACTATTGACCCAATCGCTACATTCAAGGAACTAATAAGTTATCTCTACTTGATTCTGATTTCAAACACAATCGATCGTACTCCCCCAAATTTCAAACAGTACTTTCGTTTTCGCTCTCAATCTCTCCAAAAATTTAATGGCACCGAAGGCCGAGAAGAAGCCAACGGAGAAGAAGCCGGCGGAGGAAAAGAAAACCATCGCCGAGAAAGTACCGGCGGAGAAGAAGCCAAAGGCCGGTAAGAAACTGCCGAAGGAAGCCGGCGCTGCCGCCGGAGATAAGAAGAAGAGATCGAAGAAGAGCGTGGAGACCTACAAGATCTACATCTTCAAGGTGTTGAAACAGGTGCATCCTGACATCGGAATCTTGAGCAAGGCAATGGGAATCATGAACAGTTTCATCAATGACATCTTCGAGAAACTCGCGCAGGAGAGTTCGAGGCTCGCGAGATACAACAAGAAGCCGACGATTACGTCTAGGGAAATTCAGACCGCCGTGAGGCTTGTGCTTCCTGGTGAATTGGCCAAACACGCTGTGTCGGAAGGCACAAAGGCGGTGACGAAGTTTACCAGCTCGTAGATCTCTCTGTTGAACTTGATCTGTTCATGAAACAATCTAGTGTTAGGGTTTCGCAACTTTTGATGATCAGGTATTAATTTTTCATGGGGAAGAAGAAGAAGATTCATGTTTTGGTGGGTTTACGGTGAGATATGGAATATGCTGATACCAACACAATTTGGGAATATGTTGAGTCGTTGGATGGTTCTTGAAGTGCATATATGCAATTTTAAGAGGTGCATATATGGAATTATATGATGTGCATATATGCAGTTTTAAATGCATATATGCACTTTTTTGATCTTCATATATGCAACTGATGTGCATATATGCACATACAGTGTGCATATGATTATTTGTCATGTTGGTTTGATTATTCTTATGGATACACGCTATTTTGTTTATGTGCATATGTGCATATATGCAGGTTTACACAAATTTATTGTTGTGCATATATGCAAGTTTACATAGATTTATGGTTTACACAGATTTATGGTTGTGCATGTATGCAATTTTACATATATTTATGGTTTACACAGATTTATGGTTGTGCATGTATGCAATTTTACATAGATTATGGTTAACACATAGTTATGGTTGTGCATATATGCAGCTTTACACAGATTTATAGTTGTGCATATATGCACTTTTTATCTTCATATATTCAACTTATGTGCATATATGCAATTCTATGATGTGTATATATGCAGTTCTAAGGTATGCATATATGCAGTATTAATATGTGCATATATACAATTCTATGATGTGCATATATGCATTTCTATGATGTGCATATATGTAGTTTGAAATCGTGCATCTATGCAAAAAAAAACGTGAAAATAATCTCTGGAACGTGAAGATGAAGATTATGTTTGAAAATGGGTTTTAGATGATTAAGATTATCATTAATAATTACCAAAAATGAAAATGGGTTTTAGAAGATTAAGATTATCATTAATAACTACCAAAAATATCTTGTGCATGAAATTAGGAAAGTAAATAACCCATAAATAATTAAAATTCTGAAATTCCTAAACTACCCCTACCAAACCAGTAACCTATCTTGATTCCTATTGGTCCAAAAACGTTAACATGGTTAACACTAATTAGACGGTTAACAAAAGAAGGGGACCATATATATATATAAATAGCCTTAGGTTCAAATGAGAAGTGCAAAATTTTTGAGAAATAGAGAAGTGATCTTGGCCATTTATTCGGTCAAGATCGGTTATAATTGGTCAAAAGTTGCGGCTTTGACTCGTCAAAAGTTGCGGCTGTTCCAAAAATAGAAGGGCAATTTCGTAACTTTCACAAAAAACACGGGCTGAGTTCATATATCAATCTGTGTGATTCACATATGAACTATACGTTCATATATGAACCTTTGTAATTCACATATGAACTCTTTATAACTAATTCATATATGAACCTTTATGTTTCATATATGAAACTAATTAACTGTAGGTTCATTTATTAATCAATTGAACCAATAACTGGTTCATATATGAATCTTTGTGTTCATATATGAATCTTTGTGTTCATATATGAATCTTTGTGATTCATATATGAATTTTTTTAACTAATTTATATATGAACCTTTGTGTTCATATATGAACCTTTGTGATTCATATATGAATTTTTTTAACTACTTCTCATATGAACAAATTAACTGATTCATATATGAATCACAAAGGTTCATATATGAATTAGTTAAAAAGAGTTGAATCAACCGAATAAATGGCCAAGATCAATTCTCTATACAAACCATGTATTTGTTGCACCCCTTACAAACCAATTTATATATATATATATATATATATATATATAGGGTTGGGTTCACGTGAGACCAACATGTTTTCGTGAGACCGTGAGACCAAGAAATTAACACTAAACCTTCACAGTGATTCATTGTGAAGGTAAGAAAAATAGCAAACCTTCACAGCAAAAACACTGTGAAGGTTAACCATCACGGTACCTTCATAATCTTTTGCTGTGAATGTTTAGTGTTAATTATTTGGTCTCACGGTCTCACGGAAATAGTCTGGTCTCGCATGATCTCAAGTCTCTCTCTCTCTCTATATATATATATGTATATATATATATATATGTATATATATATATATATATATATATATCAAAGTCCCTTTTATACAAAATGCATGATACCTTATTCTCATATGAAGAGAAAACTTTGTAGTCCAAGATTGTAAGATTCATGCCTGCTAGCTAGATTAATTTATGCCTGCAATATGATGATCATGTTATTCACCAGATTATGTAAATATTAACATAATATAAATTACCTTGCCTCTAGCGTGTAGCTCAGTTGATAAAGGAGTGGGATGATCACTTTGTCCAAATATAAATCATACCTTATAAAGCAATCTTTTAATGGATGACAAACTTAATATCATGAACACGGATGTGTAACAACACACAAAATCTTGAACTAAAATGTGATATCCTTGTGTGACATATTATACGTGATTTCTCCAAGTTTGCAATGGGAAACTCAATCCCCAAATCTTGTATTTATGTTGTGATCAACTTAATGATACAAATCGACCTAACCCTACCAAGTAGAATAAAAGTTGCATTTTTCAAATTGTTAAGCTAATAATTTTACTTTAATAAATGTCCTCCTCAATCTCATTCTAATTTCTCACTTTTTTTAAAAGTTTCATTTTTCAATTCTTTTTAAAAGATGAAAGATACACCTTAAGAGGCAATCGCAATGTATCATCTCTTGATCTGGTAAAAGCTTGGTTTCCTAATTTAGTGTTAAGTAAACAGTTTAAATGATATAAATGACTATTTTTGTTCGGTTGGATACTACTTTTGAGGCGATTATTGATAACTCTTATGGATGTTGTATAGGTTCAAAACGAGCTTGAAAGATCTGTTTGTTTGGAGAACCTCTCCTCTTCGTTGTTTCAAGCTTTTGTAATTCCTCCCACTAGTTTCTCGCTATCCTTTTTTAATGAATTGTTTCCAAAAAAAAGTACAAAAGGCTAACATATTTTCTTACATAAAGTTTAACTTTTCCACTTATCGTCACAATTTGTTTTTTTGAAAAACGGCAATTCATTAAGAAAAGATAGCCAGGGGTTAACAACAGAAAGAATTACATGGAATCGAGACAGAAAACGGGGAAGGATCTCCACTCGAGACTCGACTATATTTTCCGACTCCCCTTACATCCGTGTAACACCCAAATAAAAGAGTTTTCTACGATAAAGTCAAACAGATCACTAATTTTACATCACAATTTGTTTTGTAAATAGTCCAAATTTTATTGAACTAAAAATAATACATACAATGTTAAAATGTATCAACCGAATGAATTGAAGTATTAACTAGAAACCAACTTCATAGTTGTTATTTCGTTTAAATGGGTGACACACACGGGTAAAGTGAGTCTGAATAATTTTGTCGAGTGGAGTCTATCTCCTTATTCTTTTCTCGGGTTAATTCTATGGTATGTTTTGGTTTGGAAAACTTGACTTTCTATATTATGTGCATGGTTTGCAATTTTAACCATTTAAAGATTATCACAAAATTTTATTTTCTTAAAAGTCTCGCTATAGTTTTTTTCCAACTTATTTTTATTTTAAAAAAACTTCCCTTAATTTAACTACCCTTCCTTATTTATCTTAATGAAACTGACAGATTGGAGTTTACCTGTTCGTTATTGAATCTTAAGGATGAAGATGAAGATCAGTGAGGAGAAACAAATGATCTTGATATGATGATGAAACTGGAGAGATTGAGACAACGAGGGCAGAGAGACCAGTTTTTCTTCCATGAAACTCTCATGAGCACCTAGGGTTCTTTGGGTTGGAGTTTCGATATCGAATCAGTTTTTCAACAACACTGGAACCGAAGAATTTGGTGAATTAGGGCTACGATCCTCATTTTGGACACGGGTCGGGGTCGTCAAGTTTTCTTAAACCCATGGATAATTTGGGTAGCACAACCAACTTTGTTTCAAAAACGAGCTGCAGGATTAATTCATGCGATACAAACAGCAGTGGGGTAATTTGGGGATTTTAGATGAAGGAATTATCAACGAAAACAAGAGGAAGAGAAGTAATGGTAATTCGAGTGTTTCAAATTAGTAACCACTATTTTGTCACTGACACATTCAATTTAGTGACCACCATTTTTTGTTCACTAACTCTTACAACTTTATGATTAATGAATATCATTTAGTGACTACCTTTTGTTGGTCATTAACATTTTCAACAAGAACTACTAAATATTATTTACTGATAATTATCTTTAGTCACTAACTCTTCGATTTTAATTTAGTTAATCAAAGAATCTCAAAATTTTAACTAAATTGGGTAAATTTAAGAACCATAAAAAAAGAATCTCAAAATTTTAATTTAATTAATCAATTTACATATTGACATCAAAATATATAAATATATCTAATATATAAACAAACTTAAACGCGCATAAATGAACCAATGTAAATGAAAAACTGAGATCATTGTTCATGTTCGTTCATTTAACTAAAAAAACACAATTTTAGAAAACTAAATAGACTATTATTTTTTTATTCTTATATGTATATATATATATATGTGTGTGTGTGTGTGTGTGTGTGTGTGTGTGTGGTGGGTTGGGCGGGTTAAGCTAGGCGTAACCCAATTTCAATTCTCTTAAATGACGGTTTGGCAGGTTGGCATTTTAGCAGTTTGACGAATTGGATTTAATTGAGATGTTAACGGATTGGGCCGGACAGGTTTCAACAAGTTAACGGTTTTCTGTACACCCCAACATCTAAAATGAAACATGCGTTATGGGTGCGAAATGAGTAGAAAAAACATGATATCAATCAACATTTCGTCTTATAGTTGACAAAAAAATGAGGGAAAGACAAAAGAGGAAACCAACCTTGTTCAAAATTGTTGTTGGTTTTTGACACCAAGAAGACCTCCACCATGCCCAAGCACCAACAAAAACATGTTATTTACTTTCCTCTAATATTGAATTTGTTATATAGACTCCACTTGAATTAGTAGAATCAAGCTCCAAATGGTTGTGGCATGGCCCTACTAAATAGATGTCGACCCCAAACTACGTACATTCTATGTACACAATTCTTGTTTACTGTTGAGTTGTTTTATCTGTTGATAATTGTTTTAAAAGAGAATTTATATTAGAATGAAATGTATTTTCTTGAGAATTTTATTTTGTTCCTAATTTTGGTAACATTCTTACACAATATTTATTTGAGTGTCTAACATGTCATCTAAAACATTTTAGTGGTTCCTTAATCACATTGTGTTATTTAAGTTGACCCCAAAATCACATATATAAAAATGTTTGCTTATTTTCTTATTTTGACACACACACACACACACACATATATATATATATATATATATATTTATATATATATATATATATATTGAGTGCCCTTCTTTTGTTAACCAGTCATTTAGTGTTAACCGTGTTAACTTTTTTGGACCAATAGGAATTAAGAGAATTTACTGGTTTGAATATATAGAGTGCGAATTTTGTAGGGGTATTTTAGGATTTTCGAAATTTTAATTTATTAATGTTTATTTACTTTTCTAATTGTTTCATGCACCAGATAACTATGGTAGTTATTAATAATAATATTCATCTTCCTAAAATCACTATTCTTGTTCGTATGATTATCTCAAATTCACGATTTCTTCATCTAAAACCCAGGATTCTTGTGCGATTTTACTACCTTTTCACGTTTTTTATGCAATCGATTATGGATTTCATTGAAGATGAACGTGTTGCAATTACTTTTCCTTCTTCAAATGTCGATCAACAATGATTTTGAAGAAGAAATTGAAAATCAAACTTTGATGAATGATAGAATTCATCATGTTCATGATGTTTTTACCCAGACAAGTGCAGATTTGCAGTCATGTGGGATTGAAGGTGTTTCTTTTCAGTTTGTGAATGATTGTAACCGACCATCATGCAGTAACGTCGTAGAGATGTTGAATGATGAAGTTTATGTAGGTTCATTTTTGCTATTTTAATTCGAATTATGGGTTTTGTTAGGCGTTTTTTGAGTTAGGGTTTCTTGTTTTATTGTTTGTTTTAGTGTTCGTTTTTGTTAATTATGATGTGCAGTATAATGATGAAGTAATGTTGCATAGTGTTTGAATGATGAAGTTTTGAATGGTATATTTTTGGAATAATAATTCAAATTATGGTTTTTGTTATTCACTATCTATTTGTTTTGGTTGCATACATTTTTCCAGTGAAACCTACCGCTTCCAACACAATGTACTAACTTCGTACCCTACAGTCCTTACAAGTCAAGTAATAAGACTCGCGTGGTACGTAGCCTATTACAATACCTCACACTACACGACTCATAGCCGATATCCTTTCCTCAGGGCACAGTATCTACTTACTAACATGCTACTATTTAAAGCATTTCAACAACTTCTGACTTTGTCATGGGTATACCCGCCTCACAGAAACCACACCACCCGTTAACGATCAGTATCAAACTCATTGCCCGGGACCCCTGCTAGTCCGTTTTCTTTTAACTGAAACACTAAGACCATAATGAAATCAACCGAACAATTTCCAATTAGACCTTTCCTCGCTCTTAAATGCACCAACAACTATGACCTACGGAGTTCATAGCCGTCATGCATGACAACGCAATGATTTAAATCATTTTGCACACTCAGAAGTTCGATAAATACGATAATGAGAAACAAATTGGCATATACATGGCACATCACAACTCAAACCGAGTCATAAGCACAACAACCCTAAGGTCGCTCACGTGCCACCCCCCGATAAATCACGACTTTAGTCAACCAAACCAGCATCGACCGAAATAAAACGTATTTAATAAAACATTTCCAATACGGTTAAAATTTCGAAACGAAATCACTTATATGAAGCGAGCCAGTCGGCTCCCACACTCCTTATGTTAAAAGTATTACTACTCGTATTAGTTATAAAAGTTTTTGCGGTAAAATGTTTTTATGACTTTCACTACAGTGTTTATCCCCACACGGAAAAGTAAAATAATTCACAGATCACTATGCTCAAAATATCATCGTGCAATGTAAACAAGTTTATCTTTTTCTTTAAACATAGTCGACTCATTTTTTTTCCCAAAACAAGGACCTCATTATGCTCGTAAACAATCTTAACACGAAAAGAGTCCATGTAAGTCTTTTAAGAAAAGACACCATGCATAAACTAACTTTGCAATGAAGGCTATTCACTCTAATAAGTCCAACATTAAACCCACACTAACTTCTCGTTGACACTCAACTTTCGGCCACCGGTCATCTTCTCGCCCTTACCACAATTTGTGGTGCAGTTGCTTCGCAACTGTTATCCCAATAACAAGTAATCACAATCAAGATGTGTGAAGAACTCTAGTCATCTTTCATTAGATTGAAGAACTGAAAATACAAAGTGTAGAGAGAATTACAGAGAATTTTCAAAGGATATTCTATCAAAGTGTTAGAGAAATAAGCAAAGTCTAAGCTATTTATACTTAGACAAACATTTACAAAAAGACCCCTTAACTTGAATACAACTTATAAAATTGACACTAACATTCTCCCCCTTTGTATTCAAGTGAGCCAGGTAAGCTTTAACCATGAAGTTCTTCCGGTGGAATGTATCTTTTTCTGATTCCAAAGATAATTTCAAATCTTCTGAGTCAATCCCGGTAATCTATTCGGTCTTGTATCGCTTTCAAGGCATTGTTGATCAAGACAATCTCATTCTCTTTCAGAGACACCTTTCTTTGTTCATCCAATCTTAGCCTTTCATTCAGTAGAATTTTGATCATATTGAGTGTTCCATCAGAATACAAGTTGACTTCAATTGGCTGAATCTTTTTCACAAACAAGTCACCCCTTATATCTTCTTGGAATGGAGTAATGATTCTTGTTCGATGAGCACGTCTGACAATCAGAGCTTCTCTATCAATTAACATTTGTAGATTACGTAATTCTGCCTCGGAGACTGCATCTCTGATTTTGCCTTCAGGTAGATCAGGTATTACCGGAATTTGTATCACTGGATCAGGTTGGTTACTTTCTTTCTCGGAATCAGAATCAGGTTGAACATTTCCACCATCAAATACATCATCCATCTCCTCTTTAATCTTTACCACAGTTTGATCTTCATCCGAATTAATGTAAATCAAATCCTGTAAGAAATCATCAGCCGTTATTTCCTCATCAGTTCTGTTATCACATCCTTGAGGCTTTTCAACCGTAGGATTGATATCATCCAGAACACCAACATCACCACTTTGAACCCCTTATGTACCACCAACATTACTGGTACCCGTTTCCACGTTTGTTTCCACATTCTCAGTAACATGAGTACCCGAACCACTACCTTGCTCAACCCTTTATCTAACACTTCTCTCCCCCTCATGGTGATCATGATCGGGATCTTGATCATCATGTCTCCGTTTGGTGGTTTGGGCTTGAATCCCACACTTGTCTTCCACCGCTTTAATTCGGTTTGATAGGGATGTAAAGCCAGAAGATATAGCTTCGGTTAGGTTGGATATGGATTGTTGTAGAGTATTTAGTGAATCTGGTAAAGTGGCTTGTATTTTGGTTTGGCGTCTAAGTAGACCAAGAATGTCTACTTCTTCTTGAGTATTAGCATCGCCTTATTCTAGTAAACGGGTAAGTAACTGGGATTTCAATTCGTGTAAAGGTAAAGTATGATGTACCTTTGGGTTCGGCTGAGATACTGGTTGAGTTTCGGATGGTGTGGATGAAGAATCAGCAACAGACTTTCCTTTAACAAACTTGTGTACTTCGGCAGATAAATATTTAACAATATCTTTCAATTCGGATATCTGATCTTTCTGTGTGTTGGAGAGAGACGGGATGGCTAATTCGAGCAACTTCTTTGATACATAGTTGTGAGGAGGAGGACCCACCAAGGACTGAACGGCACGCGCTTGTTCCAAGGTAACACCCAGACCACTAAGGTTACTGGTTGACATAGCAGTTATAGAGACTGTATGGCCTATGTTCAACGCTGGCATAATGTTAACGTTGATAGGACTTTCGCCCGGTCCTCGTGAAGCACCAACAAATGGCGGCAACACTCGGGCCGTTCCGGTTGGGTCACTCATAACACCAACGTTTTTTGTCACCATAGATGAAGTGACGAACGGTCTCCGTGTCCTAGGAAAGGAAGTAAAGTCAAATGGTTCTAGACTCAATCTGTGACCAAATGAAGGTGGTGGCCGGGGCAGTTTCCATCCTGTTTCAATATCAGCCGACACCGAGTGTGTCGCCGATAGTGTTTGTGCTAATCCCCTGTGAGAAGATGAAACATCAACTTGTGAAGAAGTTGATGAGTGGATGAGTGGATGAGTGGGGTTGTGCATTGCATAGATGGGTCCACTATGACTTCTTCAATGTCTTGTGGCGACGAACGCGCACCGACAGTAGATGTGGCTACCCGGCTAGACACGGTTTGGTTAGGATCATTAGTTAAAACTTTTGTTGATCCTGCCTCACACTCACCATCTTTTTTTCTTTCCTTCTCCCTCAACCTCACTTGATTTTCTGTTTCAACTAATACTCCCTCATTTCCCCTTATGTCTCCTCCATCACCACCAGAAGTAGTGACAACGTTTTCAATTACTGTATCAATATTTTCCATGAGTTGGTCATTGTTGTTATCATCATTGTCATCATCAGAACTATCATCCTCTTTTTCATCATCAGCATTCGCATCATCATCATCCGAACTATATACAAGATTAGTAGGATCATCAATATCCGCATCAATATCCTCAGATTCTTCCTCAGTATCGTCGGAACCAAGATCTTCCTCATCATCGTCCTCAAAGATCTGAATCATCTTTTTAGATTTGGACGACTGACCAAGATCACCCCCAACTCCTTTTCCCCTTACATCGCTTTTACCTCTCAACACGCCCTGTTCACGTACCCTAGTATCCTGAACTCTCTTTCTAACTCTAGAACCCTCACCACGCTCACCTAATTGGTTGGCACCGTGGGTAGGCCCTACCGGTCTTGGCCGGACCATCAGTGCATTCTCTTCTCTATACTCACTCAAAATTGGTGAATCTTGGTCAACGTAAGCAAGAAAAGCTTCAGGTAGAACCATAATAGTAGGAAAAAGTAGACCTTTCGAAAGTCGGAGATACTTCATGTAGGTAGTAGTACCAAGAACTGCATCCTCACGTCTCGGTATCTGATCATTAGAATCCATGATAGAACGGATGATAATCTGAAGATATCTTTGAAATGGTACAAACGTTCTGTCTTTTGATGGCTTTGCTTTGTCGGTAACCACCTCGATCAGGTCATTCCAGATAAGAATAGCAAATTCGATCTTCCGGTCAAAAACGATAGCATGAAACATTCTGATAACTAAAATGCTGGCCGTGTCGACTCCCGTGTGCTTTGAAGTCATACATCTATTCACAACACTGAATAGTGTGTAATAGATCGGCGGTAGATAGTTTCTTTTCAACTTTGATGTTCTGGTCAACACTCTATACTTCGGACGTGGATCATTGTAACCCATCCGCATAATATCTCGGCATAAATCTTCTTTAGAAACCATATCTTCAAAATTTTGAGAATAAGGAAGATCAAGAACTGTCTGCAACCTTTTCAGAGTCAGCTTGGCATCAAAGTGATCTACTTTCAGAGTAAAGTAGTTGTTATTTGGTACGAATTGGATGTTATGCCATACTTGTTGCAAATAGATCTCCGGAACTTGTATTGTCTTTTCAAGAGCAGTACGGAGAGGATGGTTTTTTAGAATCTCCATTATAAGTTGATAATCCATTCTGACATGGAAATCTAGAGTATAGTTGTTCGGTTTCAATTCCTTCTTGTCTTTTGGAAGAATAAGTTCAGCATCTAGATCTCGAGCATTCACCGATGGATGTGATGAACGATGAGATGGGAATACCGTGTTCTCATCAGAAAAATTACCATCACCGTGCTCTTGCAAATGTGCCATGGTCTATGATTGACAGTGTAAGACCATTTGGATATCAGTGCTTTTTCACCAGAAAAATTTCAAAAATTTCCTAAGTATGGGATACTGTCGTACAAAACATCAAGTCGCATGACTCTACTAGTCGGACAAAGATGTACGACCAAAAGTTGTCGTACAAGCTGTGTGCGACAGTTATGAATATCAGTTGTATGCGACAGTTTTGAATGTTGAAGAACACAGTAACGTATTGTGCGACTGTTATGATTGTTCGAACAGTGATGAACATTCAAACCCAAATACCTAAGATTTGTCAATGAAAGCTTATCAAACTAGTACCCTATGAGCGGTTTTCTACCAGGAACACTATTCTAACATCTTTTCCCATAAACACTAACATTATGAGTGATTTTTGACTAAGAATATGAAGAGTTACAAAAACCCTTTTCGACTTTTATTGAAAATCAATACTCCAGATGATATCGATGATGAAATGCAATATTGAATGAGAAATGATGATACCTAAATCGATTTTAATCCACGAACTCAATGAAACAGCAACAATCGAATCAAAATCGATAACTATGTGAGAGAATCGAATGAAACTGAAGTCGGAAAATTAAATGACTTTGAAAGTCGCACTATATATAGATCTTAGACCTGATGACACATGTCATGAAATGATTGGTCCAAGGTTTGACCGACACGTGTCAGGTAGTCGTACGAAACAATGCACGAGTACCTCATCTTAATCGTAGACTGAAGGTGAGACTAAGGCAACAATATGAACAGTAATTGTCGTAGGATACTTGTACGACTAGGATTGCTAGTCGGACAAAGCTTCTACGACTTAACCATATGAACAGTGACTGTCGTACAAAGCATGTACGACTAGGATTGCTAGTCGGACAAGGCTCGTGCGACTGTCGTACGGGAACATTAACTATTGTACAAGGCATGTACGACTAGGATTGCTAGTCGTATAAGTCTTGTGCGACTACTTTCCTGACTTCGAAAAATTTTCAAAAAATTTAACTTTGAACTTTTCAAAAAATTGAACTTTTCAGATTAAAAATTGTTCAGTGTTCATTGAAAATATTTTGCTCCCCCTACAAAGATGCATAAGCTTTGACAAAATGATTTTCCATCTAGTAGGGTTTGCCAAAATCATTTAAGATAGAACACTTACCTTTGTTGTTTTGATCAAACACTTCTTCTTTGTTCAATGCTCCCCCTTGAAAGATGCTCACAAAGATTTATAGCTCCCCCTAGACACATGAACCACACATAAAACTGCACAAGTAATAGCAATTTAAGTACATACGGTAAAAAGAATAAAATTGAAATCTACTTTGTAAAATACTGAAGGAAATCTAAATTTGAGCAAATCATAATGAATATTCAATGTTATGAAAATAAGTATTATTCACTCAAATTTATCAAAATTTGAATGACTAAGAATTATTTTCAAAATGTTGAATAAAAATTATGACTTATCAAACTTTCAAATTCAACATGCCTAGCTTTGAGACAAGAAAGTTGAAACGTTTCTCATCTAAAGCCTTGGTAAACAAATCGGCGAGTTGAAATTCAGTAGAAACAAAATAGAGTTCAATTGTACCTTTTTCGACGTGATCTTTAATAAAATGATATCGTACGTCGATGTGCTTGGTTTTCGTGTGTTGAACCGGATTCACAGATATTGGTATGGCGGACTTACTATCACAGTAAATTGGAACCTTTTCGTATCGACATGCAAAGTCCATCAATTGGGTTTTCATCCAAATGACTTGTGAGCAACAACTAGCGGCCGCGACGTATTCTGCCTCCGCCGTAGAAGTTGACACACAATTTTGTTTCTTTGATGCCCAACTTACCAACTTATCTCCCAAAAATTGGATGTGTCCGGATGTGCTTTTCCGGTCCAATAAGCTACCACCATGATCCGCATCGGAGTAGGCTGTTAACTCGAATCCCGTGCCTTTAGGATACCATAGACCAAGGTAGGTAGTTCCTTTGAGATAACGGAATATGCGTTTGACGACTCCAACATGAGATTCCTTCGGATTCGCCTGAAATCTCGCACAAAGACAAGTAGCGAACATAATATCTGGGAGACTAGCAGTTAAGTAAATTAAAGATCCGATCATACCTCGATATTGTCGTATATCAGTTTCCTTACCATGAGGATCTGGACCGATCTTTGAATGTGGTGCCATCGGTGTTCCAATGGAAGTACAATTTTCCATTTTGAATTTCTTCAAAATGTCAAATATATACTTTGACTGATTGATGAATATCCCCGTAGAGAACTGCTTGACTTGCAATCCAAGAAAGAAATTGATCTCTCCCATCATGCTCATCTGAAATCTAGTAATCATCAGATCAGAAAACCATGTACATAAACCAGGGTTAGATGCACCGAATATAATATCATCTACATATATTTGTACTATAATCATCTCACCGTCTTCACGCTTGACAAACAAAGTCGTATCGATCTTACCTTTTTGAAAGCCCGAGACGAGTAGAAATTGAGATAGAACATCGTACCATGCTCGCGGGGCTTGTTTCAACCCATATAAGGCTTTATCCAATATGTAAACGTGATTTGGATTCTCCTTGTCTACAAAGCCTTCGGGTTGTGAGACATATACCTCCTCTTTTAGAATTCCATTAAGAAATGTCGTCTTTACGTCCATTTGATAGACCGTAAAGTTCTTGTATGTCGTGTACGCCAAAAATATTCTGATTGCTTCAATGTGTGCGACTGGAGCGTAAGTCTCATCGTAATCTATCCCCTCTTGTTGACGATAGCCTTTCGCTACAAGTCTCGCTTTGTTACGAACTATGATGCCATCTTCATCTTTCTTATTCTTGAACACCCACTTTATTCCAATGATACTTTTATCAGCCGGTCTTGGAACGATCCTCCATACTTTCAATGCTTCGAATTTATTTAGCTCTTCTTGCATAGCTAAAATCCAATCCGGATCATTCAACGCTTCTTTGACTATGAGTGGTTCAATGTTACTTAAAAACATTGAAAATAAGCACTCATTCACGGTAGCACTTGAGCGAGTTTGAACTGGTGAACTTGGGTCACCGATTATTTGGTGAATCGGATGAGCCTTCGTCCACGTGGTTATAAGAGGGTGAGGAGCATAGGATTCTTGAACATTTTCAAGAGTAGCATTCGTCTCTTCTTCGGTTGGAGAAACAATTGGTTCAGCATTTGGAACTTCTGTGTTAGGACACAAAATGTCCTAATTATAAGATAGTTTTGTAAAGGGGTAATTAATAGTAATATGGGATTGGATATAGTGTAATGGGCTTGGGCTTAATAGTGTAACAAGGGGGTATATAATGTTTAGTGTGTGTAATTAGGGTTTAGTGTGTGTCTATTGCAATGTAGCCTCCAAGGTGTTTGTGTGTGTTCTAGAGAGAGATCCATTCTCTCTCTAGGTTGCTTTCATCTTGAATAATACACCACTTTGATTATACTATCTTCTTGTTACCAATCTATTCAATATATGAATCGTTGTCTTGTTAAAATGGGACTAACAAGTGGTATCAGAGCCAAAATCGAAGGAATCAATCATCGATACGATCATTCTGCAACGATTCATCATCAACAGCCCAATCTTGGTATGAAACAGTCATTTTTTTCGAATTTTTGTTGCACACAAACTGTTTTGGGATTGAAAAACACATTTCTGGTTATTTTTGGACAAAACTCGAAGTATTAAAGTTGTCCAGAATCCCAGTGCGCACCTACGTACCAATTTTCAGCCCAAACAGATTAGTATTGAAGTTTCGACTTAAGAAAATTTAAATCTTCATCCAAATCGCAACCTTAAGTGTTCTTCATGTTCATCCATGTCGCAATGGTCATATATTCATGCATATCGCAATCCACTGCTCATGAACAGTACCAAATCGCAATGGTCTATTGCGACTTGGCCTCCAAATCGCAATTGTCTATTGCGACTTGGCTCCAAATCGCAATCCACATCACGATGAACAGTACCAAATCGCAATGGTCTATTGCGACTTGGCCTCCAAATCGCAATTGCCTATTGCGACTTCGATCCCGAATCGCAATCCATTACACTATGAACGGTACCAAATCGCAACCTTCAGTTGCGACTTGGGTGAACTTTTACCTATTGCGACTTCAGGTGCTGCGACTTCAGTACATTGCGACTTCAGTGTGTTGCGACTCTGGGTTTTAACATGGTTTGTGTTGCAACAAAGGGTTAAAAATGTGTAATCGTGACTGTTTCTAGAGATCCAGATGGTATCCTCGCCCAAGTAATCACTCATTCAATATTTTAAAAAAAAAAAAATCCGCTAACCGGTTAGCGGAACCCCCGTGCTTAGTCTCAGGAGGGGGGCATTGTTCATGGTGTTTAGCATAAAGCGTGTGTGACATCATTCCCATATTTAGGCTGTCACATACATATTGCAACTGTCAATGCTTAAAGGAGCTCAAGTTTGCCAAGATTTTCAGAAGATGGGTGTTGGAATTCAGTCTTTGGTTGAATTGAATTAGACGTTTGAGCATTTGCAATCATTATTCTGGAGTTTTTGTTGACGATGCTAGACCGTTGAGTGCTCTTCTGACCTGATCAATCAGAATTGTGAGTGCTTGCAATCGTTGTTCTGGTGCTTTGGTTGTGATTCAGACTTTTGAGTGCTTATAATCATTCAGCTACTTCTTGAAGATTGAAGTTTCGGATTTTCTTCATTCAGTATTTTGATATTTTGGGGATGAGCATTTCTCTACAGTTGATGAACAATGTTACTTGTGGAGTTCTTCTAAACCCTACCTTATAGTGTATGCTTCATTATGTTTCCTCCTTCGAGCAAATCCGAAGCACGCTCTTAAGCTGAATTCCTATTCAACTCGCGGCTTATCAACGGATTTGGTGTTATAGACTGAGTTTGCATTTGGTTAATCACGCAACAACTCGCTCGTTATCTTTCTTGTGAGCTTATCAGTACGAGCTAGAGTTTCCACATTTATGAAGATGTTTTTCGTGCACTCGGTCGAGGCATTGAATCCGATTTGTCAAGGTTGAAATTTAAAGAGTAAGAGCATATTTCAAGGGGGAGCCTAGACTACATTTGAAGAATTGCATCACTACGGTTTTCTAAAGAAATCAAGGGGGAGAAGAACTGAAGATCTTTCGAGACGGGTGATTCCTTTACAAAACTATAGGGGGAGATTGTTAGGACACAAAATGTCCTAATTATAAGATAGTTTTGTAAAGGGGTAATTAATAGTAATATGGGATTGGATATAGTGTAATGGGCTTGGGCTTAATAGTGTAACAAGGGGGTATATAATGTTTAGTGTGTGTAATTAGGGTTTAGTGTGTGTCTATTGCAATGTAGCCTCCAAGGTGTTTGTGTGTGTTCTAGAGAGAGATCCATTCTCTCTCTAGGTTGCTTTCATCTTGAATAATACACCACTTTGATTATACTATCTTCTTGTTACCAATCTCTTAAATATATGAATCGTTGCCTTGTTAAAATGGGACTAACATTCTGTAGGAATACTAGAAGATTCCGGTTGTGACTGAGGAATGGTTGGTTCAGTAACCGAAGAACTTGGATTTTGTGTTGATCCTTCCACAGTATTTGTAGTCTCTTGTTGTGGAATAACAACTTCTGGTACTTGAACATTCTGAACAGGAGTGGAAACATCAACCGGTGTTGAAGTAGATGCACCATTTTGAGTAGTTGTCGCATCGGAAATTGTTGTAGGTGCTTGTACCATCCTGTTAGAATCAGCAGACCTATTGTAAGTACAATAAAATTCATCATAGAAATCATCAAATAGTAAATCAAGATCAGTTAGTTGATATTTCGAGGTAGAAGGTTGATCCTGATTAGAAGTTGAAGCAGGTTCTGAACTGAGATGTCCAGAAGCTAATATTCCAGTTATAACGGGTCCTGAACTGGTTTGGTCAGAAGCCAATTCATGATGTTCGTCGAATGTGACATTGACACTCTCCATTATATTTCTAGATTACTTCAGATATATATCCTATATGACGCCGATGAGAAAGAGTATACAACGAAGACACCATCAATAGCCTTTGGACTGAACTTGTTCCTTTGTTCTTTGTCGTTCAAGACATAACACCTACAACTAAAAACACGAAAATGTTTTATGTTAGGTTTCCGGTTATTCATGATTTCATAAGGAGTTTTATTAAACCGGCGGTGTATGACAGGACGATTCTGTGTGTAACATGCAGTTGCCACAACTTCAGCCCATAAGAAGAGAGGAAGCTTTGAATATGCCATCATTGTTCTCGCAGACTCGACTAACGTTATGTTTCGTCGTTCTACAACACCGTTTTGTTCAGGAGTTCTGGCGGAAGAAAATTGTTGCATAATCCCATGTGATTCATAGAATTCACTTAAGACTCTGTTTTTGAATTCTGTACCATTATCCGAACGCATGATTTTTACTGAGATTTGCATGTTGTTCTGAGCTGCCTTGATAACACCAATGAGAAGTTTTGAAGTTTTATCTTTTGATCTTAGAAACTTAACCCATGTGTATCTTGAAAAATCATCGACTATTACCAAGACATATTTCCTCCCACTTATGCTTTCCGTTTTCATTGGACCGCACAAATCCACATGTAATAGCTCAAGTATACTCTTCGTTGTAGGTTCCGGTTTAGGCTTGTAAGGAACCCTCTTCATCTTTCCTTTCTCACACGCATCACATAGATTTTCAGCATTGAATTTCAAAGTTGGAAGCCCCCGAACTGAATCTCCTAAAATCATCTTTTGAATGTATCGAAAATTTAGATGAGATAACCGTCAGTGCCATAGCCAACTTTGTTCTTCGAAATCTTTGGATAAAAGATACACTTCATTGGTTGGTTTGATATTTGACAAGTTGATTGTATACAGGTTTGACTTGCGAGTTCCAGCAAGAAGTTCTGTTCCTTCCTCGGTTTTGACACAACATCTTGTCTTCTTGAAGTTCACCTCCAAATCCTTATCGCAAAACTGACCTATACTAAACAGGTTGTGCTCCAATCCTTCAACATAATTGACCTTCTTTATCGTAAGATTGTCTTGAATGATATCTCCAAAACCTTTGATAGGAGCAACCTGATTGTTTCCAAACCTTACACGACCAAGATCTTTTTCCACAAAATTTGTTAGCATGTGTCTTTGGCCTGTCATATGCTTCGAACATCCCGAATCTAAATACCATAACTTATTTTTCTGCATCAATCAGATTGAAACATTTTTAGGTACCCACTTAGTTTTGGGTCCTTTTTGGTTAGATAGCGAAGACATGTTTTTAGACTTTTGTGTCTTCTTCTTTTTCCTCAAATCTGACTTTCTTTTATCATTTGGAATAAAGTAAGAATTATCCCAACAACAAGAACCAGGCATAGCAAACGAACTTTCATATCCACAAACATAACAAAAACATTCACCATTTTTTAAATCCAACAACTGGTCTTTTGAGTAATTTTTGTAAGGCTTGACAAAAGAATTTTTATTACTCTCACCAACATGTTTATTCTTTGAAAAACTACTATTTTTGTCATTTTGTTTGGATGAATCAGACGTCGTTTGCTTTACCCGCCATTCTTGTTCTTTCTTTTTCAGGTTCACAAAATTATCTGAAACAACAGAAGGTTTAGAGTTAGAATCCTTAGAACTCTGAACTTGAGATTTCTTTGACATTTTACTCTTCTTTCTTTTCTCTAAAGGTGGTTTCTTTGGGTTTGAACACTCACCTTTATAGAAAGTACTCGAAGATTTTTCTTTGTTTATATAAGAAACAGATGTTATTAAAATTGGACTTTTCTGAGATGATTGAAATGAATGACTACCACATTGAACACATTTGAGATTCTTTCTTGCAAGAGACAATAGATCTAAAACATAAGTCTTTTCACTTTTATTGCTAGTATTCAGATTACAATTGCATTTCATACAAGAACTATTGACTTTAGTTTCAGAAGTAGTATTCAACTCAATCTTCTTAGAAATCCTTTTCAGACCATCTTTTCTTTTGTTTTCCTCTTTTTCTTCAGAAATAATAAAATCAGTATGATCCTGAAGTTTCTTTGAGAAATCAAATACACAAACTTTTCCTTTTTCATTATCTTTTGGTATTGACTTGATGTAAAAAATTGTCTCATTTGGTTCAAAATCACAATCCGAATTAGAATCGGCGTTGTGAACTTCAAAATCCTTGGTGGACTCAGGTGAATTCCAACTTTTGAAAGCATTTTCTTTTCTTTCTTTTGCTAATTCCTTTTCTAACTCATCCACCTCTTGAGAAAGCTCAATTATTTCCATTTCATAAGAAAGTTTCTCATTTTCAAAACTTGCTTTCTAAAATTCAAACTGTGCTCTTTCAAAATTGAAAGTATCTTCAAAATCAGACATTATATTTGGTTTTCCTTCTTTCAAAGATTTTTCTAATGTCATCACCTTTTTAGAAAGTTCATAGTTTTGTTCTTTAAGAAAGTTGCTTTCTTCAAGATTGAACCATTTTTTCAAAGCAAATTCCTTTCTTTCATTTTCCAAAACAATCTCTAGATCAGTTTTTGTCTTTAACAACTCAGTCAATTTCACTTCAAATGAATTGATTTGATTTACAAAATTGACTTTCTCATTTTCCAAATTAGTATGCTCAGAAAGAAGAATATTCTCAAGATCTACCACTTTCTTTGAAAGTTTGATACATTTGCGATCAATCTTTTGTTTTGAATCAAAGATACTCTTTGTTGATTCAGAAAACTTTTTAATCAAACCATGTTCAATTCTACCAGTTTCCAATTTCACTTCGTCATTGAAACTAGAAGATATTTCCTTAAAAGTAGTTGAAAAATAGTTGAAAGGAGATCATTTTCATAATCATTTTTGATCCTTTGTTCAGCAAGAGAGATTTCCAATTCAACAATTTTCCCTTCAAGAACTAATGTAGGAACATATTTCTTTGTTTCAACAACTTGATTTTTAGTAACTGACTTTGTAGCACATATGTCAAAATAGTTATCTGGAAGTGGTTTATTCAAATTTTTGAGAATCTTCTCCGTCTCACGAGTATAACAAAAAGGAAGTTGTATGTGAGTTGTTAAAAATCTTTTTCTATTTTCCTCTTCTTGTGTTTCCTTTTCACCAGTCCAAGGAATTTCAAATTCAGGCCAATATCGTGCATACCTTAAGCATTCGAAATTATACATAGTAGGCAATGCACAACTGGCTTTGGCTAAATGCTTTGGGTTTTCATAACCAAGTCCCCAATACTTGTTGACATTGTTTACAAGTCTTGGTTTATTCATGAAAATTGTTTGATCAGTTTTATCTCTCAAATATAACTTCTTTTCCAAATCTTTGATTTTATTTAAAAATTCTGTATTTTGGTCTGAAAGACTTATCAAAGAAAAATCACTTTCTTTATTATTTGATTCTAAATCTTTAATTTGCTTGTTCAATTCAGATAATTGAGAATCAAGAATTAACTTTTCTGATTCAAATTGATCATGTTGAGATTTGAGATTTTTGATTTCAGAACATTTGTCTTTTATCTCAAATTCAACATTATCAATTTGTTGCTTTAAATCACTATTCTTCTTTCTTTCGTTTTGTAGATTTTCTTTTAACTTTTCAACACTTGGCATCATTACTTCAAATTCACGAAATAAATTAGCATAATCTTCTTCAGAACATGCTAATTTATTTAGTGTGTCGTTCAGTTCATTACGCAGATTCATGACTTCTTGATCTACTGATTCAGGTAAAGGAAAAGAATTTACCTGTGAGGAAGTGTCAGATTTCTCCTCATCGTCAGAATCGAATTCTGCTTGGCACATATTTGCATGCTCTTCCTTTTCTCCCTCGTCATCAGAATAGTCAAGAAAATACTCTTCCTCCACCATAAGAGCTTTTCCATCTTCCTTTTGTTGTGCAAGAAGCAACTTCTGTTTGTAGTAATCCGTGTTCTTTACTATCTTCTTTCGACAATCTCTTGCATAGTGACCCGGGGTTCCACAGTTGTAGCACTTTGGATTTTCCACAGTCTTCTTATCATCAAACTTTTTCTCCATGTTCTCATACACCTTCTTTCCTTCAGCTTTCTCCGATCATTGCTCAAATCTTTTATCAGTATTCTCAACTCTTTGCTCTCCAAAAGGTTTCCTTTCATAACTGTTGTTCTCAAACTTTCTCGAACCAGACGTATACCTCAGATTGTTGTTTGATGACGGAGGTTTGTAAAACTTCTTTTGAAAGTGCCTTGTGAGAAGAACCAAAGCTTGATGTAGTTCAGCGCCATCATCAGATATATTTCCCCTATAACCTGTATCAAACATTCCAGACTCATCTGATGAAAAACTGTTCGGTTGTATTTCGGCTTGAAGTGCAATTGGTTCTTGTGAGATTTCTTTCTTCTTTTTCGTATTCTTTTCCTCTCTTATCTCATCTACTTCCTCCTCATCTTGCAACATGGTTTCATATAGCTCATGTAACGGCATTGTTGACAGTCTAGGATTTTGTTTCATCTTTCTTGAAACACTCTTCCATTTAGGTTGAAGGACGTTAAGAAATTTGACATTTATCTCAACTAGATCCTTTTTTACTTTGTTCTTACTCAGCTCGTTGAGTAGAATCATGAACCTGTCATACGTTTGATACAATGTCTCACCTTCTTTTGCTCTAAACTGTTCATACCTATTTATGCATAACGTGATTTTCATCTGATTTCCAATCTGAGACCCTTGTAACATCTTTTCTAATTGTCTCCACATGTTGTTTGCCGTATCTTTGTAACTGTCTATCTTGTTGAAGACTTCATTCGGAATTCCCATGATCACATAAGATCTTGCCTTTTTATCTGCCTCATATCTAGCCTTTTGATCATCATTGTATTCAGATACGGGAACCAATTTAGGAGTTGTGGTGTTTGGATCATTTGGAACTGGAACATCTTTATATACGGGTTGCATTAAGCAATTGTGAAGAGAATGTAGCAAGTGAACACCATTTGACTGTCGTTCAAGGAAATCTTCAAACCTTTCTTTCCATTGTTCATACTCTTTTTCAATCAAAATCGGTGGTCTAGTATCAGTTCCTAAAGAGTTCATTATGTCGTTTCTCTTCATCCGGAAAATTACTTGTTTTGATCTTTACACAGAAAAATGAATTTGTGAAAATTTACAAACTGTCGGGCAACAACGTACGACTGTCGTACAGAACGTGTGCGACAGTACAAGTGAACAGTAACTGTCGTACAGAACGTGTACGACTTGGGCTTTGAAACAGTAATTGTCGTACAAAAGGTGTGCGACTTGGACCAACTGTCGTATGAAATGTGTACGACTAAGTCCTCTGAACAGTAACTGTCGTATAAGCTGTGTACGACTAAGACCCGTGTACAGTAACTCTCGTACAATACTTGTACGACAAGAAATTTAGTCGGTCAGTAATCGTGCGACAGTTATGATGCTATGAATCATGCGACAGTTATGAACACCAAGAACATATAAGCGTACGATAGTTATGAGTTTTAACGCGAAAATTTTCTAAGTGACCAAAAATTCTAAAATCAACTCCAATTGATTTGAAACTTCGTAGGGTTGATCACGAGGTCAATCTGAACACCTTTTGTTCAGCAAATAACACCAAGAACTCAACAGAATTCCATGTTTCGATCTGAACAGTAAACTTTTTCGAAAACCTCAAAAATTGCCAAATCCGTTGATTTACGTGTTCTGAATCCGAATCCTTGCACGAATTGATTCAGATAATCAATTCAAACAAGTCTGTGCTCAAAGCTCGATCCAAAACAAACTCAAATCGTAGAATCCATGTATAACCCGAAAATGACAAAAAGTGCCCAAAAAACTTCAAATTTCTTCACAAATTCGATCTGCTTGGCTCTGATACCACTTGTTATCCCAATAACAAGTAATCACAATCAAGATGTGTGAAGAACTCTAGTCATCTCTCATTAGATTGAAGAACTCAAAATACAAAGTGTAGAGAGAATTACAGAGAATTTTCAAAGGATATTCTATCAAAGTGTTAGAGAAATAAGCAAAGTCTAAGCTATTTATACTTAGACAAACATTTACAAAAAGACCCCTCAACTTGAATACAACTTATAAAATTGACACTAACAGCAACCTTTATATGTTCTCGTATAGACCAATGATTTAGAACCATGCGATTTCAAAATTTAACCCTAAGGTCTAACAACGTCCGCTTACCTCCTGTCCTACTCATACATACACTTTGATCAAACCCGCACATCTTTCCTTCATCATTCTTGTTACTACACCGCTTGACTAACAGTCAAGGGTTCATTTTCTTTACCCGATTTTGCTCGAAGTCTTCGAGGTTCCAACACAGTTCTCCTTCTTTTCCCACCCGATTGACACATCAAACCACAGGATAAGGACTCACTAAAACTAGGAGTGTACTCCTCATTCCTCCATTCATCCCCTTTGATCACACGAAGGTCTACCTTTGATCGGTTCAATACCGGTATGATCCGTCCTCCCTCTAGAAGGTGTCACAAATCTCACTATGAGTGACCCCACGCATCATGTTAAAATCATTGCCATCACCGCAAGATTAGAATTTACTCCATTCTATCACTCCTCCATTGACTATCTCAACAATAACAATCTATTCTACATTACAAGAACTAGAAACACCCCATATAACCGATATTCACGCGCGACTCCGCATAATAAGGCAATCTGAGCATGTACATGTACTTGTAAATTCACAATTACACTGGCCAGGTGTAATGTAAATTTACCTTACATGTCAGTTCTCTTAACCTTATCTTTAGTGCACCTAGAGTGATCTTTCTTAAAGGCATCCTATATCTCGGTTGTGTCCCTAAATTCACAGTTTAAGTTTAGGCATGACCGGTCACCTAAATCCCTTAAACTATGGCTCTGATACCATTTGTAACAACCCAAAATCCATAACATACATTTTAGTTAAAATATCCCAAACAAGGGTCCCAATACATACATGACAAACCAAAACAGAGGTTACAACTCTTGCAGTGGAAACAAACTTCTACAGTCGAGAACTAACTATACTAAAGCAACACTAAGTTAAGAACTAGAGTGCTCTACACAAGATCACCTCCATCTCCATTCTTCAAGCCTTCTCTTTTCCCTTAGACGAAGCACCACTAATGCGCTTCCCTGAAAATGGTTTTAGTTTTGAAAAGTGAGGGTTAGACCCTGAGGTCTAGTGAATTCCCTCCGAAAAACAGTTTATACGAAAACATGCATAAAATCATTTCGTTATCTGCCGTAAGGCCCACAAGTAATTTCATAACAAATAGGGGTATTTGCACAATTTTCATAGACCACATCCAAATCCGTCAATAACTACGATTGGAGCCCAAACAGACTCCCCTCTCGCCTAATATCGGGGCCCAAGCAGACTCCCCGTTACCCGAATAGGCAGGAAACATATTCCATACCTACCGGTTCATAATAAACTCCCAAGGGATCATCAGATCCCGAGGTACACTAATCCCAATGTGCAACCCGATTCCACATAAGCATACAAAGCAAGGCTAAGAGAAAACATGTAGCGATGCATGTATCTAGATCTTTGTAAAAACAGTTTATAGCATATGTGCATAACGTTCTCAAAACATATAATTCATGCTCCGAATTTATAACAAGTTTATAAATATGCATGTGTGCATTCCATACCATGATCAGTAAAAATAAAAAACGTTTAACATTTTGTTTCATCAAAAGGAGTATAAGGGAACTCACCTGGTTGTCGAGATTAAGTATTCGACCGCTTCACTCCGAACCGAACTGAACACCTAATATTTACCAAAAATCCAACGCCAGAACTCCTATCCGAAAAACTTCTAATCAGATCACTATCCGGACACAATATCTGGACACTTACCCGGATACTCCACCCGGAAACCTTCACCCGAAAACCTTCTATCCGGAAACCAACACCCGGAAACTCTCACTCGGAAACCTTCTATCCAGAAACTATCACCCGGAAACCTTCTATCCGGAAACTGACTATCCGGATCAGGCGACACCCGGATAGTCGCGCACAGTAAACCACAAAAGTCCTATTAATCGATTGAAATCGCGATTCTTGGCTTAAACCCAGTCTTACATTCATTTAGGTTAACTTTTCAGTTTTAAGCAACCACTTAATCAACATATTCATCCAGTACACAACCCATATTAAAATCAAACCCCATTATCAAACTTGAAAAGCAAACACAGTGACAAAGATGGGGTTTTCTTCCATTACAAACACACCCAAGCAACAAAACCCATTAAGGTTAAAAGATTTATAACATAACTTGATGATTCCTCAGGAACTTTCTTTAGCACAATCCCTTGCCAAAATCCTTTTTTAGCTCGTTCTCTTCTCTTTCACGATGCAGCCGACACCAAAAATGATGGAATTAGGGATTTCACTCCCTTTTTTATACATTTCATCAATTGCAACAAAGTCCTTAAGTTTCCATTCTCACCCTTTAACCACACTTTACAAAGAAGATGGCAATATTTGGACAACGGTTATTACAAAAGCTCTTTATTTTCATTTAAGCTCATTCCAAGTTGAAATTGAATGTTAACTTTTTCATCTTCTATTTTGTTGATCCAAACTCTCTCAGTGATTTGATGATGACCTTTAGAATACTAAGTGAAAATTGCAAGTAGCATCTGTATGTATTAATGTTTCGCCATCAGCGATAAGATGTGTAACAATGTTTTATTATCAGCGATAACTTGAGGCTGTTCATTATCGCTGGTTATCGCTGATGATTGATGATTTCAAATGTAACAGTGTTGATTATAATCCCTAAAGATAAGCCTCGCGACTAAAGAGTTCATCGCTGACATCGAAGACAAAGCTGATGAACAAGTGACAAGTCTACTTATGATCTGATGCCGACATCAGTGAAACCAAGACAAGTCCACACGCGCGACAAATCAAGAAGAAAGCTTCAGCGATAGCTGACTTACATCAGCAATCTCTGATGGAAGACCTCCTCAGCGATCGCTGATCATGAAGCTTGTTACTCAAGATTTATTTGTCTTATATCCTTGCACAAAACCTACGATTGTCAGAAGATACATGCTTTTGTCCAACATCGTACAACCACTCTGCCAACTACAATGTTCATCATACTGCTCAGAGCATGTCTCGATAATAGTCAGAAGCATGCGCCCAATCAAATGTTGACACGTGTAAAGTACTCCTGACATGCATTTAATGCATGAGGTATAAATATGAGCAATACCCCTTCATTTTGAAGGATCCCTTAACCTACTTCGTGCATGTAGAAATCCTTTTCTACATATTCCTTCTTCCTATCTTCTTAGTGCATGAATATTGTGTGATTCTCAAGTTTGTTTAGATTAGGTTTACTTAATCTTCTTCCGCAATAAACTGTAAATTGTGTTTGATTTATCAATAAACAATTTAGAAAACTATAAATTTATGTTTGTATTCAACCCCCCTTCTACAAACTATTGTACTTGTATAATTCCTTCGGGACCAACAAGTGGTATAAGAGAAGATTTTTTAATCTAATAAACAAGATCTTGCTTATACTTTTATCTTCCTTGCTATTCTGCAAATGGCACTCAACACAAACACAAACTACATAGACAATGGTTCTCTTGCAAAACCTCCTCGATTCAACAGAGACAACTTTAATCTCTGGAAGAATCGAATGATGCTTTTCCTTGAAGGTATAGATCCCACTATGCCTTACTACGTAGAAAATTGACCTTATGTTCCATGTGTTATATGTAATGTCTCGGGTAAGTTCGTAATTTTACTTTTTGGATTCCGTGTTATTTATTTAGTTTATTTTATTAGTTTAGGGTGTTTTGGGTTGGTTTATAAGTTTAGGGGTGTTTTTATCCGTTTGTTAAGTTCGAGTCCTCAATTGCAATTTAGAATATATATAAGTTTCAACCGCCCCTCTTTATTTCTTAAGTCGGTTTTGGAGTTGTCTGTGCACCCGAGAGAGAAAAGAGGGATAGAAAGAAGGTCGTTCGGTTAGGGCATCGATTGAATTCGCTTGGAGTCGTTTTGAGGTATATTCCTTTTCAATTTATGTTCATAGTAGATAGTATTAGATTTCTATCGGTTTAGAATCTTCAGGTTTGATTCTTATTTTATGTTCGATCGATTATGGGTTGATCGATGTCGCCCGGATTCTTTGAATTTCCCGGGATTGGGTTTTTCGGAACTGGTTTCCCGGAATTGGTTTCCCGGGATTGGGCTTTCCGGAACTGGTTTCCCGGGATTGATTTCCCGGGATTGAGTTTCCCGGTATTGGTTTCCCGGACTCTAGTTTCCCGGTATTGGTTTCCCGGACTCTAGTTTCCCGAAATGGGTTCCGAAATGGGTTTCCCGTATGGGATTCCGGATTTGGCTTTCCCGGATACGTTTTTCGGATATGGATTTCGGATATAGTTTTCCGGATGAGTTACCCGGATAAGATTTTATAAAAAAGATCCCGGGGCGCTGCCCCCAGACCTCGCAAGGGCGTTTCCCCTTGACCCCACCCGCTAACCGGGTAGCGGGACCCCCCGTGCTAAGTCGCCGAAGAGGGACAATTGTGGATAAGGGTATGATATGCTTATTTAGAATTTCTAGTCTGTCATTGAGTTTTATGTCATAAATGGTTATATGTATTTTGTGTAATTCAGATTTTGGGAAGTTGATAGAAAAGTAAGGTTCTTCCAAGTGTTTAAGAAAAGGTGTTAATTGCGTTACTTCTTTCATGTGAGTTTTACTTTAACCATTTTTCAAACTAGAATACATATATGTTGGATAATTATAACATGTGTCTTAAACTCTCAAAGTTGGGACTGTTATATTTATTTGATTCGTTGCATTTAATTTTCTAGACATGTTTAATTAGTTGTTCATTGTTCATTTTTGTTTATTTATAATTTTGCTCTTCTATATGCATTTAATATAGCTGTCTTCTGCTAGTGTTAGATTTACTCATCTTCAAATTTGTTTTGATCTAGATAAACAATTTGTCGCTTAGTTGTAATCTGGTAATCGTTTAATTCGTCGCTTAGGATCAAGGTTTTGGTATTGACCAATTGTTTTTTAGACGGTCGTAGGGTTTTAATCAATTTCAATCTAACGAAAGTTGGTGTTGAGTCATTTGGTTATTGTCAGGATCGATTCCAAACAAGAATAATTTATACTTAGAAATCAAAATTAAAGAATCTTGCGGAATAGAACTTTAAATCAAACACACTCAATGAACAACTCAATAAGAAAACACAAACTGTTTGTATTCAATGCTTCGACTCACAAGATTACAACAAAACCTCAATCTTGTTGAACAGGCTCAACAAGACGACTTCTACTTCTCTAGAAATAGGGTTCTAAACCTTGAGGTTAATTCTCTCTAAAACAAAACGTATTCTAAAACTCTCGTATTTTGAATAGCTATCCATCAACATCTATTTATACAAAATAATTACAAGATAACTATCAAAACAAAATTGATCTTCAGAATATTCTTTCATGCATATCTTCAATCATTCCATCTTTATCTCCAACATTCTCGCATTCCAAACTTATAATCACAAGCAGTATTAACATCATTATGCACCAGCAGTATTAACCTTGTTCCAGCAGTATTAACCTTGTTCCAGCAGCATTAACTTTCACTTGCAGTAGTAACTATGCATAAGCAGTACTAACATTATTCCAGCAGCATTAACTTCTTCTTGCAGTACTAACCTTGCTCTGGCAGTAGTATTGATGTTCTGGCAGTAGAATTTTAGTTCTGGCAGTAGTAATGTTGTTCTGGCAGTACTAACCATACTTAGCAAATCTTCAGTTCCCAACAATCTCCCCCTAACTTGACTTTTCAGGTTGAGAAGTCAAGTTCTTCAGATGATGCTTCCAAAACCTAATCATGAACGCATAAATCAGGATTCAAACCCAGGCTTTGATTGATAATCCTTCTCACCAAGTATCTTCCCATTTCAGAATCCTTGTTGCAAGCCAACTTAGCATGTAGCATTCCATTCAACCTTTTCATGCTGTGCTTGTATGCAACATCCACCAAATAATACTCATGATATGTATGGTCAAGTGTGATGACATACACTCCACATTTTTCAATGAGCATCCAGTTGGTAATGGCTTGAAAATTTCTTTCTATCATATACTGAACTGCTTCTGGTTTGAACATTAGGCACAGGTATTCAAGAACCATTTTGGTGATTGACATCCCTTTCTCATTCAGCATATTTCCATACAGCTTCATTCCAACCTTGTACATCTCCTCTACGTCAGATCTAGAGCATATTCTGATAAGCCTTCCCCGTGTAGAACAGACTTCAAACTTCCCATCTGCTCTTTTGATTCTAATGTACTCCTTTCTCTGCTCTATCAATGTATCCCAGAAGATGATCTCAGGAGGCATGGAAGATAATGGGTCAGCTTTGATTGGATCAGTATTAACCACAGTGATATACATATCACATTGAGCATTTGGTTGACCTGATGGAGTTGCTACTTCTTCTTCAGCAACCTTTGTATCATCTTTCTTTTCTGGAACCTCCTCTTCTTTTTCTTCTTCTACCACTGGTTCTACCCTAGGTTTTTTGACAACTTTCCTCTTGGTAGCTATAGACTTGGTTCTTGTTCTTTTCAGTGTCTCCAGCTTTTCACCCAGTGTTTCTTCTTGCTTTTTAGGAGTGTCATGTTTGGCTTTAATCAAAGCCTCTGCAACTTCAACTTCTTCCAAAGTAGGCTTTTTAGTTTCTGTTGCTTCCTTTGTTTCTGCTGCTTCTTCCTTTGTGGATACTGCTTCTTGCATGGTTTCTGCTGTTGGTTCAGTTTCTGCTTCTTTCTGAATTTCAGCAGCATTAACTTTTTCTGCTGTTAGTTCAGTTTCTGCTTCTTTCTGAATCTCAGCAGCATTAACCATTTCTGCTGCTAGTTCAGTTTCTGCTTCTTTCTGAATCTCAGCAGCATTAACCATTTCTGCTGCTAGTTCAGTTTCTGCTTCTTTCTCAATTTCAGCAGCATTAACCATTTCTGCTGCTAGTTCAGTTTCTGCTTCTTTCTGAATCTCAGCAGCATTAACCATTTCTGCTGCTAGTTCAGTTTCTGCTTCTTTCTCAATTTCAGCAGCATTAACCGTTTCTGCTGCATGATCAGTTTCTGCTTCTTTTGCAGTTTCTTCAACACACTCATTCTCCCCCTTTTCCTGTGCACTCTCCATGTTGAATTCAGCTTCTGACTCCCCCTTTTTGGGAGCATCATTACTGGGATTTCTTCTTTTAAGAACATACTGAGCTTTCTTCTTCCCGTGCATCAACTTTGTAATCAGCTTCTTCTGCTTCTCAATCTGTGTTTGTTGATATAGGACCACTTTCTTGAGTCCATCTATCTCCTTTTGCTGACTGACCACATCTGTGTTGATATTGGCAATGGTTTCCATCAATTCCTCGTATGTATATCTATCCTCACCCTGTTTAGGAGTGTTTACCGCCTTTAAAGGATCACTGGAAATTTTAGTAGGTGTCTTTTGCCTAGCAAAAGCACTGCCTACCCCCGTGGTTTCTTGGCACCTGGGACCTCTGAATGATTTCTCATTCTGAGTTGCCGTGAGGAAGGTCTTAGTTATGTTACCACTGTCCTTCTCTGTGCTAGCAGAAGTAGTGGCAACCTTGCTACTCACATGCTCAACCTTCTCCTTAGTGAGCACCTTCTTGGGGTTGGGAGACACCCCTGTGGTTTCCCTTTCGATATTCTCTAATGGAGAATGCTCCACTAGAGGTCTTAACGGCTTTGGGCTTGTAGGAGGTACATCAAGGGAAGGAGCCTTGTGTACCTTTCTTCTTGTAAACTTTTTGGTTATTTGAGGAGTGGGTCTTTGAAGAATGGACTGAGGAATATCTTTGGTGATTGAAGGTGGGGTTTGGCTATCAGTTGGTTGGTCTAATGAGGGCCTTGACCCTGATGCCATACCTTCTTTTGTGTGGGACACACCCATCATTGTAGCAAACAATGGAGTGTCAACTCCTTCCGAGTCCCTGGAAGTTCTTCTCATATTTGAGAAGACCTTTCCTTTAGGGGGTTTAGGTACATATACCTCAGTAAACTGAGGCAAATCCGTCAATTCCTGAGTAATCACTGCTTGGACAAACCTTGGGTACATATAAAACCTCTTTTTGGATTCCAGGTTTGATACAAGATCATTGAAAATCATTTGTGAAAAATTAAACTTCCTGGCAGTGGCCAAGCAGACCAGGGCATAAGCAATGGTACTGCTAAACTCACTCCATCCAGTAGTTTTCTTTGACATGCAATGCATTAAGGTATGAACAAAGAATCGCCATTGTGTAGAAAATTTGGACTTGAAAAACTTAAAGATTCCAATGGGACCTTCATACCCCATTCTTGTTAAAGTTGAGTATAGTTCGTCATTAGGAATAGACGTCATACCTGAGGCATCATCCAATCGAAGAGTGATGCGAATTAGCTCCTCTGTAACATTCAAGGGTTTGGCACACACCCTTGTTTTGATGATTTTCTGCCCATCTTCAGACACCACGGTGGCATTTGCCCAGAACTGCGTCTGATGCTCGATGTAGATTGTCGGGGTCACCGTTAGGGCATAGGAGATATGCGTGCCCTTGAGGAAATCCACAATGTCGTGAAAACCTGCGGACTGTTTTGGCTTCTGAAGCATGGCAATCTCGTTGTGTTCGTCGATAAACTCCATTGTGCCTGAGGATTCTTGACAGAAAACAGAGATTCTTGGGAGAGAATAGTTAGAAAGAGAGAGAGAGATGAATAGAATTCAAAGAGACGTTATGAACTTTGGCGGGCTGAAAGAGGTATTTATAGCAGTATTAGCCCTAACTTTTCTTTCTGCATCAGTCTTTGGAGGGGGTCTTTTGCCATCTAGTCCAACCATTCCTTCAGCACATGGACCATTCTCTATAATATCCCAGATGGAATAATCAGTAAGCAAAATATACTGCTTGATTCTAATTTTCCACATGTCAAACTCATTGGGCCTGAGCATGGGAACCTTTGAAACAAGAGTACTGTTTGATTCAACTGTGTTGTCCATAATGATTGTAGATTTCTAAGAAAACCAAGCTCTGATACCACTTGTCAGGATCGATTCCAAACAAGAATAATTTATACTTAGAAATCAGAATTAAAGAATCTTGCGGAATAGAACTTTAAATCAAACACACTCAATGAACAACTCAATAAGAAAACACAAACTGTTTGTATTCAATGCTTCGACTCACAAGATTACAACAAAACCTCAATCTTGTTGAACAGGCTCAACAAGACGACTTCTACTTCTCTAGAAATAGGGTTCTAAACCTTGAGGTTAATTCTCTCTAAAACAAAACGTATTCTAAAACTCTCGTATTTTGAATAGCTATCCATCAACATCTATTTATACAAAATAATTACAAGATAACTATCAAAACAAAATTGATCTTCAGAATATTCTTTCATGCATATCTTCAATCATTCCATCTTTATCTCCAACATTCTCGCATTCCAAACTTATAATCACAAGCAGTATTAACATCATTATGCACCAGCAGTATTAACCTTGTTCCAGCAGTATTAACCTTGTTCCAGCAGCATTAACTTTCACTTGCAGTAGTAACTATGCATAAGCAGTACTAACATTATTCCAGCAGCATTAACTTCTTCTTGCAGTACTAACCTTGCTCTGGCAGTAGTATTGATGTTCTGGCAGTAGAATTTTAGTTCTGGCAGTAGTAATGTTGTTCTGGCAGTACTAACCATACTTAGCAAATCTTCAGTTCCCAATAGTTATTAACAAAGCGTTTATTTAATTTGATCCGTTTTTAATAGTATCGAATGTTTGGTCTTGCAATTAGATTGAATTGATTAATGACAACGTTCCTAACATGAAAATAGTTAGGGACCCGTTGATTGCGAAAAAACATATCACTACTAAACAAACCCCATTTTCCGGCGGAATAATCCGTCGGAAAAAGCTATTTCGGCAGATTTTCCGGCGGATCCGGCTGCCGTAGCTCCGGGCGCCGCAAAAGTGTTTTCCGCCGGAATTTCCGGTGGATTGACCATTTCTGTCGGAGTAATTTGTTTTCATTTTTAATTTTTCTGGCTTGATTAATTAAATTAGTGATTAAGATTAAGTTTCCGGCGGAATTTCGACGGGCTGGAAGTTTATTAAATTTTAAAAAAATATAATCCGTTTTCGGCGGATTTCCGTCGGATCCAAAAATATTTAATTTTCTTTTATATTTATAAAAATGATTTAAAAAAATATAATCCGTTTCCGGAGGATTTCCGACGGATTTTAATTAATGAAAATAATTAATTAACATCCGTCGGAAATCGGCCGGAAATTTTGGTTAATTAACCGTTGATTATTTAAAAAATAATTAATTACATTCTAATTCCTAATCCGTCGGAAATCCGCCGGAAACGAGTCATATTTTTTTAAAAAAATAAATATATTATCGGCGGAAGTCAACGGGATTTGACTTTTTTTAGTTTCCGACGGAAAATCCGGAAAATGGGGTTTGTTTAGTAGTGTATGTTTTAGTCCTAAAGTTTCTTTCCAACGTACGCATACTATGAAAGTAACTTTGCGTTTTGGTTTAGAAAAAAAAATTCCACATCGAAAGAGGGTTGAAGTAGTTTTACATTACGAATTCCTACATTACCAAAATCTGAGGTTGAAAGTACTCAATGCCCTTTAGTTGTAGTTTGTCATTACCAAAGTTTAGTCCCTTTTAATTGCTTCTTATTTTAGTTGTTTTCTTATATTTTGGTTATTTTTTGTCCAATTAGTTTAATAATCAAATTTATCTACTGATCCACGTAGCTAGTGATCGTTATTATTAAGTGGTTAGTGCTTAGATCATTACCTCTATGTGTTGGACCGTATGCTTTATAACCGGTAACCCGTACGCTTGTAATATACATTTAAAACAAATCACCGTGTAAGACGATAAAATATTAGACACACTAATTACCAACTCTTGAAGTGAATACTCCTTTTCAGAAATTTAAAATATTGAAGTAAGACGTTTTTTTTAAAATTAACACATAAATTAAGATTCTAAGTGAAATATATTTCGCAGTTGATATACGTAGCAAATGACATGAACGTATTCGAATGGGAAAATGTCATGGTTTTCTCAAAGGGAGGTTGTCGGATAGAGACGAAATGATATATATACATAGAGAGAGAGAGAGAGAGAGAGATTTTGATCCACAAGAAATTGGAGTTCAGCTCAGAGGCGTGATAATCAAGATAGGGACTTAGAGCATCCCCAATGGAAGGTCCATGAATCCACGTGTATCTCAAGGAACCGGTTCTTTAATTTTTTTTGCCATTAGGAGGGGTGACATCGCAAACCGCTCCATCACCAAATGTTGGCCAATTTGACTTTTTAAAAAATAAATAATTCAACAATCAATTGAAAAATAATTTAATAAAATTAATTAATTAATTAAGTATTAACTTTTTACCTATACAAATTAATTATGATTTCTACCAACATAAATTAACTACATAATTTAATTATACAAATCATGAACCGGTTTACCGGAAGGGAGAGGTTTATAAAATTTGTAAGAAAGAGAAAACAGATGTGGCAGAGAGAGAAAGCTAATGTGGCAAAGTCATGAACCTCTGACTGCGGATGCTCTAAAATGAATATTGTAGGTAGAGATGGCAAAAAAATCGGTCTCGGTCCCAAATAATGTCGTTGTAAACCATTCTTGGTTCTGGTCCCAACCAAAGTACTTCAGTCTGGTTAAGCTTTACAAGGCCCGGTTAATGAGAACCGGTCCCACGCTGGACCAAATCAGTCCCACTTATTTTTGAAGAATTTAATTTGACCAATCAAATACACTAACAAATATGTTTTTTTTATTATAATTGGACCAATCAAATATATTATATAAATACATTTTTGTTATAAATAAATTGGTCAATCAAATATACTTTAGAATAACATACTAAAAAGTACTTTAAAATCTTTAAGGGGTCTTTAATCTAATACATTTAAAAATAAATTTAAGAGTAAATTACGGTTTGGGTCCCTAAGGTGTTTCCAAAATTATGCATTTGGTCCCTTAACTTCATTTATTACATAAGAACCCTCCACTACTTTATCCGTTAAACTCAGGGGTATTGTGGTCCGCTACCATTTTCTCCATTTTGATCTCCTTCGTTTTCAAACGAAGATTTCAGATTTCGATTCCATATTCCAGATTGACGAAGCACAAATGTAAAAGATGGACAATATGGGATTCATCTAAGAACAATGGATTTCATCTAAGAACGATATGAGATTTGGTCCTTGTGGGTTTCTAAATTTGCGTTTCAAAATTATTTTGAACAAGAACTATAGAACATTATATTACGTTTTTGGATAAGAAAGAGATATCGAATTCCATATTGATTTAAACAAGAAATCATTTTTCAATTGGCCTTGGACAAAACAGCAAAAGAACGAACTCCAATTTGATTTTGAACCCAGAAAATCTTCAATCGAACCCATAAACCGTCACCATCGTCTGCAACAACTCTCGTATTCAATCGAACACATAAACCATCGAGGTCGAACCAGATCGGTGATGAATCGAACTCGGATCGGAGATGAAATCGAACCCATGTCGCACCCAACAATTCTTCAACTGGCCCCTCTTCTCTCTCCCCCTCGACTACAAAATCGAACCCAAATCGGAGATCGAACCAGGGTTGCAGATCTGTGGTTTTTCCTGGCCTTTTCTCCGGTAACATCTGTGGTTCGTCCCTTATGATCGAAGGAACAGATTGGAGAGAGAGAGAGAGAGAGAGAGAGAGAGAGAAAGAAAGAGAGAAGGAAGAAGTTGATCGATGGAACAAAACCAGATCTGAGGGGATCACGTGGAGGGGGAGGGGAACACGATGATGCATCTGGGAACACGATCATGCATCTGGGTTTCAGTCTTATAACATGTTTTTGAGCTTACAAATTTGGTCATTGTTGTTTAAGAAAATGGTATAATAAATAAAATATGTTAAAAAGACTAATTTGCCCTCATACTTAACAAAGAATCTGGACGGCCGTTTGCCCGAGAATTAAATCTGTAACAAAATGCACACCTGGAGGTTTCTTATGTAATAAATGAAGTTAAGGGACCGAATCCTTAATTTTTTCTAAATTTAAAAATATATTTAAAACTACATAAAAATAAATTAATAAACAAAACTTAAATTATAACTCGGGTCGGTCCGGCTGGTCCCATAACCGGTCCATAACAGGTCTTGGATCAGGCCGAGCTTATTTTCGGTAGAATATTGTAACCAATGGTCCTATACCGGTCCCAGGCCAGATGTTAAGTTCTGTATGCAACAACTTATAATAATAAACTTCAAATTTAAGTAATTGTGAATTAATAAGCTATGCTTAAGACATGAATTTAAAACATTGTATCAATGGCTTTATAATAGCTAGATATTCGTGGTATAAATTGATAGAAACTTTCTAAAAGGGTTGTACTTATTTATCAGGATATACTACCCAGAGTTTTTGCTTTCTCCCTCAAGACAAACTTTTGTACCTTACCGGTTGAATTTCGTGGCAAATCTTCGAAAATAACTGTCCGAGGTACCATATAATGTGGCATGTGATCTCGACAATGCTGAATAATATCTTGACCATCTACATCGACACCATCCTTCAACTTCACAAATGCACAAGGAGTTTCACCCCAATAATTATCAGGTCGAGCAACAACAGCAACCTCAAGAACCGCCGGATGGCTATAAATCACATTTTCGACTTCAATCGTGGATATATTTTCACCTCCAGATATTACAATGTCTTTTAACCGATCCTTCACTTCTATATACCCATCTGGATGTTTGACCCCAAGATCTCCACTTCGAAACCATCCTCCATCAAAAGCCTCTTCGGTTGCTCTCAAATCCTTAAAATATCCACTCATGACCGTATTACCTCTAAACATAATCTCGCCTATTGATTTTCCATCATAATCTACACTTTCCATGGTGATGGGATCCTTTACATCGACATCCTCCATCCCAAAATGTTTCACTCCTTGTCGTGCTTTAATTTTCGCTTGTTCTTCAAACGACAATAAATCCCACTCGGGCTTCCACAAGCACCAAGTTCCTGGACCATAAGTTTCAGTGAGACCATAAATGTGAGTCACGTGAAATCCTATATCCTCTATCCTTGAAACAATTGTTGGAGGTGGTGGTGCACCTCCGGTCAAGATCTTGACCTTGTGTGGAAGTGGCTTACGAATGGCCACCGAAGAATTCACGATCATGTTTAAGACAGTTGGAGCTCTACACATATGTGTGACCTTGTGAAGCATAATATTATCAAATATATCTTTAGGATCCGAACGTCGGAGACAAACATTAGTGCCACCCACTATAGCCATCCCCCAAGCAAAGCACCATCCGTTGCAGTGAAACATAGGCACCGACCAAAGGTATGTAGGCTTCTCTTGCATACCATACATGAACACACAAGATAGGGAGTTCAAATAAGCGCCTCGGTGGCTGTAAACAACGGCTTTCGGTCTTGATGTCGTTCCAGAGGTATAATTTATACTAATAGGATCACATTCATCATACGGACGGATTATAGAGAATTCAGCAACTCCGCTCTTTACAAGGTTCTCATATTCATATTCATGGGATATCATCAAGGGAGACCAATTGTTAATTTCATATATTATAACAAGCAATGGGGGTTTTGAGTGTGTATTCTTGAAGAGATTGATAGCTATCTCAACTATTTCCGCGAATTGGTAGTCAACGAATAAGATCTTGGCTTCTGAGTGTTGTAGAAGGGTTGAAAGCATGCTCGGATCGAGACGTGTGTTAAGATTACAAAGGATGCCTCCAGCCATGGGAACTGCAAAATGAAGTTCTAGCATTGCGGGGACATTTGGCGCTAGAGTCGCCACCTACACTCCATAAGTTTGTAGTCAATAAATTTCTTCCAAATGTTAACCAAGACCTTTAAGTTTGAAGTAAGTGATCATAACAAATTCCTTGGTTATATTTTCACTTGTTATGATACATTGGATTATACCATATGGATTTTGTGAAACAAAAGGATCTTGTTATTCTTCATAAGGGTTTATCTAGCATATAAGATTATAGGGTTGAGTTATGTGAGAATGTAAGTTACTGTGAGAAGGTAAGAAAGTATCTCCACCCTTGGATGCAATTCACCCTTGAGATGCATGGAGATGCGATGTACAGAGATTCGTAAGAAGTGCAATTCATTGGTGAGGATGAGATTAAAAAGTGATCAAGTATCCAAATCTCTTCTTACCTTCTCACCTTACTTCTATTTCTCACACAATTCTTCGTATAAGAATACCCTATATATATGGGCTCTTTTAAGGAAATTGAAAAGGAATCCACCTATTCTCACAATTACTAACAAGTGATCCCCAAAATGAGATTGAAATAGGTCTTTAAATATACCATTTACAGAAAAGTTAATATTAAACATCTTTATGTAATAGTATCAAAATAATGTGGCCCATATTACTATACATGAATATATATGTTTGTCGTTGCTTATCCCATATATAAAAATAGAAAAGGATACTTACAATGTCACCACGAGAAACCCCTAAGCGGTTAAGAGTAGATGCAAGCTTGATGCACCTATGGTATGTTTCTTCCCATGTGTACTTGATGGAGCCATAAACTATCGAGGTCTGGTCTCTATAAACTTCAGCTGCTCGCTCCAGATAGCTTATTGGTGATAATGGAACATAATTTGCTGAGCACCGGACCACACCCTCCAATGGTGGCCTTGATTCTTGATGAACTTCTTCCCTAGTTTCAGCCAAGTTGTACCCTTGGAATGAGGTCTCACATTGAACCTTGCCACAAGGGTTAGTTGTGGTGGAACTCTTGTGAAGACATGTTTTTGAATTGTTGAAGTTCTTCACGGTGATCGGGTTTGAACTCTTTTAGTAGCGTAAGTCAAGTTCCGATATAACGCAATTAGATATATAGAAATTCTATAATTTTCATCAAGTTCAGTCAGACTGTTTATGATGATAAATATTAAGCATGATAACAGGTTATTATCAGTTCAAAACAAACAAAACAAGTTATACTACATTTTAACAAAATGACCTAGGTGAGGCTTAATATGACTTTATGATCAACTTCTACGTGTTATATATAACGTCTTTAAGATAAGTTATTAGGTTTAGTTTGGTCAAAAAAGGTTATTAGGTTTACTATATATACATGACCTAATAAGTTCTATTAGGGTGCGTTTGGTACACTGGACAGGATTGGACAGAACAGAATAGAGATCACTGTCCCATGTTTGGCAGAACTTTTATGTGGAACAGACAGGAACAAAGTGGAACAAGCTGGAACATGCCTGTTCCACCCCCACACCTCATGAAAGGTGGAACAGACTTATGTTTTACCAATATAAACTCAAAATAAAATCTAATTATCTTCTAAAACATCAAATACACGTTCTGTTTTATATTTTATTTATTCTTTAAATTTTATTTTATTGTATTTTATCTAATGTTATATGTTCAGTTCTGTCCAGTTCTGTCTATCAAACGCTGAACAACTGTTCCGTCCTGTCCTGTCCCGTCCCGTCTTATTCTATCATGTCTGCGTACCAAACGCAACCTTAAAGAATTTGAGCATCTATTAGCACACATAAAAATAAACAAGTCTTAAATAACACTTTGAAAAGTGCCATATAAAAAGGCATAGATGACCATTTTTGTGTCATATTAGATTTTTCAACTTCGTCGTTAAGATTCGTTAGATCATCTAGCTTGGTTCTAACATTTATTTGTAACATTATTTTAGAGCACTAAAAGTTTGTCGATTGATTACATAAACTGGATTTTAGTAAGTACTCACTAAAGTTATAAAACACTGCTAGACAAATTGATAAAACCGACCACATATTACCGACGGAACAGCAACATAACACCGAGGGAATTTTGGTTTTAGCGACGCACAACATTTCCGTCGGTGAATATAATGATTCCGACAGATTACCGACGGACAATTATTTTTTAATATCTATCCGACGGTAATCCGTCGGAAAATTATTAAAAATATTTTTGTTTCTTTTAAATCGTACCAACCGTCGGTGATCTGTCACAAATCACCGACGGACGTGGGTTAGCCGTCGGTAATACGTTTGTGATTTGTGACGGATCACCGACGGTTTATGTTTTTTTTTGTTTTTAGTATGCGTATGAGGTTTTACGGATAATATTTTGTCTTATTTGGTTCATATTTGTGTATATGTGGATATATATATATATATATATATATATATATATATATATATATATATATATATATATATATATATATATAGCCTTAGATTCAATAGAGAAGTGCAAATATTTAGAGAAATAGAGAAGTAAAAAAACACGGGACCGTTCATATATGAACGTTCATATATAAACAGTCATATATGAACGTTCATATGAACGTTCAGATATGACTGTTATATGAACGTTCATTTATGAACGTTCATATATGACTGTTTATATATGAACGTTCATATATGACTGTTATATGAACGTTCATATATGACTGTTATATGAACGTTCATATATGACTGTTTATATATGAACGTTCATATATGAACGGTCCCGTGTTTTTTTACTTCTCTATTTCTCTAAATATTTGCACTTCTCTATTGAACCTTTCCCTATATATATATATATATATATATATATATATATATATATATATATATATATGTGTGTGTGTGTGTGTGTGTGTACTCGTATATATAAGTTGCATACATGTATTGCTTATGGGTTGGGTTCCGGTGAGAAGTGCCAAATTTGGTGAGAAGCGTGAGAAGTGGTTATCCACCGTTGGATGATAAATGAACGAATATTAGGAAGATTCAGCGAGATAAGATGCACCGGATCAATTCTCTTTTAAACCCCAAGACATGGGAGGGTATTTGATTAAAAGTGATCCAACGGTTTAAAAGTACTTCTTACACTTCTAACCAAAGATTTCACTTCTCACATGATCCCATGCATATTGCTTATATGTATACAATACATACTATATATACATATGTTTGTATATCTATGTATACAGTACATACTATATCCGTTGGTAATAGTGACCATCAGTAATCCGTCGGTAATTAAGCCGTCGGTGATAGTTCCCCGTCATTAATCCGTAAGTAGTCGTGGTCATCGGTTGTTCGTCGGTAAGCCATCGTATTGGCCTCCGTCGCTGAACCGTCGCTAAAGCTCGTCGGATCATTCGTTTCCCTACCAATTTTTTTGATAGCTAATCATCGACGGATTTCCAACAGATCCGTCTACCACAGATGGATTTCTGACGGATCCGTCTATCACCGACGGATTTCCAAACGATATATATGTCGGTAATTAGCGTTTGTTTTGTAGTGAAAGGTCGACGATTAGACATTGACAAATGAATAAAAAATATTGTATTTTTAGATTTTCTTCAATATCACATTTGAAATGATTTATTGATTATATATGCAAGTATATAACTATTTTTTATAAACTATATTAATTACATTATTTTTTATTCGGTTTTATTCGAATATTGTCAAATGTTAATTTAGAACAAGATAAGATAACAACTTCACAAACAAAATAACATATATCACAACTTTTATTCATGTTTTATGTTAGGCAATTTAATTAAATTGGATGAAATTGAAATATTTAATATAATCATGAGAATTCAAGGACATGGTTGATAAGTTTTTTTGTTTGTATATATCAATAAAAAAAAGTATAAAAACGTTTTATCTACTTCCAAATATATTGTTATATATGGAAAATAGGTATACGAGTACGCCCTCAAATATATATATATATATATATATAGAGAGAGAGAGAGAGAGACTTGAGATCATGTGAGACCGGTCTATTTCCGTAAACCTTCACAACAAAAGCCTTTGAAGGTACTGTGATGGTAAACCTTTACAGTGTTTCTGCTGTGAAGGTTCGCTGTTTTTCTTACCTTCACAATGAATCACTGTGAAGGTTTAGTGTTAATTTTGTAGTCCCACGGTCTCACGAAAACAAGTTGGTCTCACGTGAACCCAACCCTATATATATATATATATATATATATATATATATATATATATATATATATAGGGAAAGGTTCAATAGAGAAGTGCAAATATTTAGAGAAATAGAGAAGTAAAAAAACATGAGACCGTTCATATATGAACGTTCATATATGAACAGTCATATATGAACGTTCATGAAGCCAGATTGAGTTTGTAGGGTTTGTACAATCCATTTGGTTTGTATTTGATACCCATCCTATATATATATATATATATATATATATATCAAAGTCCCTTTTATACAAAATGCATGATACCTTATTCTCATATGAAGAGAAAACTTTGTAGTCCAAGATTGTAAGATTCATGCCTGCTAGCTAGATTAATTTATGCCTGCAATATGATGATCATGTTATTCACCAGATTATGTAAATATTAACATAATATAAATTACCTTGCCTCTAGCGTGTAGCTCAGTTGATAAAGGAGTGGGATGATCACTTTGTCCAAATATAAATCATACCTTATAAAGCAATCTTTTAATGGATGACAAACTTAATATCATGAACACGGATGTGTAACAACACACAAAATCTTGAACTAAAATGTGATATCCTTGTGTGACATATATACTATACGTGATTTCTCCAAGTTTGCAATGGGAAACTCAATCCCCAAATATTGTATTTATGTTGTGATCAACTTATTCTTTTCTCGGGTTGATGTAAATATGTAATCTCTTCTGGTTGCTTGCCTCTGGCTAGCTTTCTCGTTTTCTGAATTGCCGTTAAAATATAAAGAAACCGACTAATATTGCATGCCAAAAGAACTACAATCAAACTTCCACAATTGGAACTGAAGTATTATATTTGAAAAGTTTATAGGGAAAAAATAAACAAATTTTGGTATGTAATTATGTGGCGCATTGAAAGCCAAAATGTAGATCCTAAGTCCTAACAAGCCGACTTGCAATTGATGCTAATGAATAGGTTCCAATAGTGGAAAGTTTAGATGGTAGATGTTTAAATGCTCTTATTAATTTAACTTTCAAAGAAACCACTAACTAAAACCAAAAATCAAGTAAGCTGGATCAAATTGAAATGGAAAAGGGTTAATTTTATTTGGTTTGGTTTGGAAAACTTGACTTTCTATATTATCTGCATGGTTTGGAATTTTAACCGTTTAAAGATTATCACAAAATTTTATTTTCTTAAAAAGTCTCCCTATAGTTTTTTTCCAACTTATTTTTATTTAAAAAAAAAACTTCCCTTAATTTAACTACCCTTCCTTATTTATCTTAATGAAACTGAGAGATTGGAGTTTACTATCTAACAACCCACACCAAACTATCAAGCTAAAAGCCACTTCTTTAATTTAAAACGCTATAATCGGCTCAACATAGTCACACTATCAAGATTACAGACTAGATTTGCGGAAATAACCCTAACTACAGCTGAGATCATAACTACAAAATAAAAAGGAGAGCCTTCTAATCCTTCTATATGCAACCTTCGTCTCACGCCTTGCCAACTTCTAAGCAAACTTTCGACTACCTGCTTACCTGAAAAGGTTTTTGTTTTGAAAATCGAGGGTTAGACCATGAGGTCTAGTGAGTTCTCTCCACACCAAGTCACACCATAAATATCGCAATTTATAAATCAGTTATGAAAGAGTTTATACAAATCATAACAAGCACACTTAAAATGATATGCACACATTGACACATGCAACTGGCACACGCTATAGTCACACACGCCGTGACAGCGCAATAGAGCACACACGCTATAGCCACACACACCGTGACAGCGCAATAGGGCACACACCGCCCATATATGAAACAAATTCATATATAATTATTATGGGACACACCCCCATTTCACAACAAAGACAGAGCATGGTCACACACATTTAAATCACACATATTGTCACACAATTACTCTTCGCTTTGAATTAAAAGCAGTTGAAAAGCACACAGTTAGATAATAACCATGTCACACACTTACTCTTCGTTTTGAAATAAAAGCAGTTGAAAAGCACACAGTTAAATAATAACCATCAACCACACTTATATAAAATTTAGGTTTAGAAAGACTCACCTGGAGTCCTGATTAGAATTTCATACTCGCACCGATCGTCTCTACTCGCACCTACAATTTAAACCCAACACACATACCAGGTAAGGCACACTGGTTTTCACTAAATTTTTACTACCTTAAAAGTCTCAGCCGAAGATACCCGGGTTCCGGATACCATCGGTCCAACAACAAAATTCCATAATCCGGATCCAATTAAATTAATATTGGAACACGGCCCAACACCTAATCATTTTTAAATAACTTCCGGGTCCTATTAATTAAAGCCCAAGACAGTTAATTAAATACCGGGTTTACTTTGTTACAAACTGGATCAGTCCAACACTAATTTAATACCGGCCCAAGCTCCGGATCCACTAACTATAAATTTCGGTCCTTATATAATAATAATTACCGGATCTGATGTAATACCCAATACTGGTTTTGGTCTAGATCAATACCGGGTCCTTATATGGCTCCGGTTCTAACCCATGCTACACCGAATATCTCACGACCCAAATAACAAAAGGAGTTTTGGATTAATTTTAAAACTTTCGGATCTCTTCAAAAAGGACACATACCGGATCCATAATATATTAACACATTTGAATAGTTCCGGGCCCAACACAATTAAATAATTCCGGACTTTCAACTACTTCGGCCCAAGAGATGGATTCCGGATCCATACTTAATTACGTGGCCCAATTCCGGTTCTTTACCACATAATTTCGGATCCACTATATCGTTCACGCCCAAAATCAATAATTTCGGAACCATTATTTTAGCAATACCATTCCGGATCCTAAATTCTAACAACTCCGGATCTATTTTCTTAAACCAATACCGGAACCCATTTAAACAATACCGGAACCCATCGAAATATTTGTTCCGGATCTTATTAATTAATCCAATTCCGGATCTCCACTTCCGGATTTAAAAATCAGGACTCTCGTTCACAAAGACGATACGATACAGATTAGGAGATTAATCCATTTAAATCGATTAATGAGTCTCCTTCCAACAAGATGATTAATCTAACACCAAAATGATTTGTCCAGATTCTTTTAAACACTCTCTCTTAAAATTCTTAAACAAATAAATCCTCAAACAACCCTATCAATCTGGCATAACTTTAAAATAAGGAATGAGATTAAGGGTTACCTGTTAGAACAATGTGGAATCAGATTTCCATTTCTCTTTCTTCTTCCAAATATGATGATTGACGAATTCTCTTCTCCACTGCACATGAACAATTCTTCTCCTTCTCTATCTCTAAGCCGCCACTCCCATACAATAGAATTTCTCTTAGGGTTTTGAGCCTATTATTGGTGTTTAAATACCTTCCACCCAAAATTACAAATCAGACCCTCTAATTTATAGTCTTCACACTTTCACCCTAAAATAAATCTTTATTCATAAACGGAACACGGTTATTACATCATCCTCCCCTTAAAAGAATTCCGTCCCCGGAATTCCATCTTCGAACAATCGAGGAAACGGTTCCTCAGCTTTCTAATCGCCAACGGTTCCCCCACATAATCCAACTTTCGTCTACACAGTGCCTTGTAACAATACGACCATGCCTTCCTCGACCAAGCACTTCCTAAGATTCGACACGTGGGATGTCGAATGAGCTCCCACTATGCGTAACTGTAATACCCCGGGTAAATCCGTTAGTTAAAAATCTAATTTCGTTAAGTTTATTTAACTTTAAAGTTACTATTTTGGGTAAGTTGAGATGATTTAGTAAGTTAAGGGTGCTTTGGTTATTATGGAATAGTTTAGGGTCTAAAATGGTAATTAGAGTGGATAATATCTGAATTGAGAGTACAGGTGTATTCATTATAGCAAAACTCAGATTAAAGGTGTGTGTGTGTTGGGAGCAAAAAGAAGAAGAAAAGAGAAAGAAGGGTAAAGGACCAAATTGAAGTTATTGAAGCTGATTAAGGTATGTTTCTAGTACAAATTATGTTTATAATGGTTAGTAGGAAGTATCTATCGGAGTAGAATAATCGAAATCACATCTGGTAAAGTTTTCTGTCGAATCTGGGTGATTTTTAGGTAAACCGACAGTAGTGTCCGGATATGTTGAATGTGTCCGGGTAGATTCTTGGGTGGTGTCCGGGTAGATTCTTGGGTGTTGTCCGGGTAAGTTGTTGATAGAGTCCGGACGATTTGATTGATGGTTTCCGGATGATTTAGAGTCCGGATGGCATCCGGATTCCTTGTGTTGTCCGGAAAAGTCATGTTGTCCGGAAAAGGTGGTGTTGTCCGGGTTGTTTGGGTTGTCCGGATACTTTAGCTGTTTTGATCACTTTTGAGGATTTGAGTTATCTAGAGTCCTTGGTCTTCTAGTATGTTTTATGTGATCAGTTAGTAAGGGGATATTTGTATTTAATCTACTTGCAGACTCTGTGGATTGGGATTGATAGACTGAATCTTTGGAAAAGGCTTGGAAGAGTTGTAATAAGCATTCAGGTGAGTTTTACTTTAAAAGTATTTTCAACTGGAATACATACGTATGGTTTGGGAATGTGATAATTAGTGATTAATGTGCTTATATGTATGGTGTACGTGATTGTTAATATATTGAGATATATGTTGTGTTTATATTGCACGAAACGAGTATAGGTGAGCCGAATTATGGTTCGGCGGGGCTGTATGGAAATACAGCGGGGCTGCATGAAATGGCAGTGGAGCTGTAGGTAATTGTAGCGGGGCTGTATGTAATTACAGTGGAGTCGACTGTATTGTACAGTGACGATGATTAGTTGGCTTGCTACCGACTAATGTGGCCAGGGGAAAGAAGATGAGATGAGGAGAGATACACGGTGCACGAGTCCTAATGTGGTATTTATATACGTGTGGTATATGTGTGCTTATACGAAAGGTTTATCTAAACTATTTTGATACCAAGGATTTACATAAAAGGTTTTATAATGATTTTGGAAAGGACTGGGATTAACTCACTAGACTCGTTTGGTCTAACCCTCATTTTGTTTTCAAAAATATGTTTTCCAGGTTAAGGATCGGCAGGAGAGGATGAAGTGTAGGAAGCTTTTGATGGATGTTGATTAGGAAACTTTTATATATTTTGTAATGTCAAGACTTTTGAGACCGTACTTGGTTTGTGATGTATCTTTTATTATGAATGTAATGAAGTTATGCAATGTATATTATTTGCTGTATGATATGGGTAACCGGGTCGTTACAAATGGTATCAGAGCCCTAGTTTAAGAGATTTAGGTATTTGGATTTATACCTAGACTTAAACTGCATGTGAAGTAGGATGTCCTTATTATTTTAGAACCTTGGGATGTTAAGTATAAAAAGGTAGAAGGAACATCATGTAAGGTATGTTCAAATTACACCTGGCCAGTGTAAGCGTGAACTTACAAGTACATATTGAACCGGAATATCTTGTTATATTGGGTATGTGCTTACGTGTATATTAATCTTGTTGAAATCAACAGAGTGGCAAGTCGGGCTCGATGTATGGATAGAGGCGAAGACAGGTATATTTCTATACACTCTATACGTGCTAAAGTGTATTATATGACTTCGGTGTAAAATGATTATTGGTACTTTCGTGCTTTTGTTGCTTAGCGGTGTTAGAGATATAGGTAGAGGCGGAGCGTCTATTCAATTAGTTCCTATGGTTTTGATGCAGTTTGAAGCAGTAATGATAAGTATTCGTTGCCTTTTTGCTTAACCGAATTCCGGGACGGAATTCTTTTAAGGGGGAGATAATGTAATACCCCGGGTAAATCCGTTAGTTAAAAATCTAATTTCGTTAAGTTTATTTAACTTTAAAGTTACTATTTTGGGTAAGTTGAGATGATTTAGTAAGTTAAGGGTGCTTTGGTTATTATGGAATAGTTTAGGGTCTAAAATGGTAATTAGAGTGGATAATATCTGAATTGAGAGTACAGATGTATTCATTATAGCAAAACTCAGATTAAAGGTGTGTGTGTGTTGGGAGCAAAAAGAAGAAGAAAAGAGAAAGAAGGGTAAAGGACCAAATTGAAGTTATTGAAGCTGATTAAGGTATGTTTCTAGTACAAATTATGTTTATAATGGGTAAAGGACCAAATTGAAGTTATTGAAGCTGATTAAGGTATGTTTCTAGTACAAATTATGTTTATAATGGTTAGTAGGAAGTATCTATCGGAGTAGAATAATCGAAATCACATCTGGTAAAGTTTTCTGTCGAATCTGGGTGATTTTTAGGTAAACCGACAGTAGTGTCCGGATATGTTGAATGTGTCCGGGTAGATTCTTGGGTGGTGTCCGGGTAGATTCTTGGGTGTTGTCCGGGTAAGTTGTTGATAGAGTCCGGACGATTTGATTGATGGTTTCCGGATGATTTAGAGTCCGGATGGCATCCGGATTCCTTATGTTGTCCGGAAAAGTCATGTTGTCCGGAAAAGGTGGTGTTATCCGGGTTGTTTGGATTGTCCGGATACTTTAGCTGTTTTGATCACTTTTGAGGATTTGAGTTATCTAGAGTCCTTGGTCTTCTAGTATGTTTTATGTGATCAGTTAGTAAGGGGATATTTGTATTTAATCTACTTGCAGACTCTGTGGATTGGGATTGATAGACTGAATCTTTGGAAAAGGTTTGGAAGAGTTGTAATAAGCATTCAGGTGAGTTTTACTTTAAAAGTATTTTCAACTGGAATACATACGTATGGTTTGGGAATGTGATAATTAGTGATTAATGTGCTTATATGTATGGTGTACGTGATTGATAATATATTGAGATATATGTTGTGTTTATATTGCACGAAACGAGTATAGGTGAGCCGAATTATGGTTCGGCGGGGCTGTATGGAAATACAGCGGGGCTGCATGAAATGGCAATGGAGCTGTAGGTAATTGCAGCGGGGCTGTATGTAATTACAGTGGAGTCGACTGTATTGTACAGTGACGATGATTAGTTGGCTTGCTACCGACTAATGTGGCCAGGGGAAAGAAGATGAGATGAGGAGAGATACACGGTGCACGAGTCCTAATGTGGTATTTATATACGTGTGGTATATGCGTGCTTATACGAAAGGTTTATCTAAACTATTTTGATACCAATGATTTACATAAAAGGTTTTATAATGATTTTGGAAAGGACCGGGATTAACTCACTAGACCCGTTTGGTCTAACCCTCATTTTGTTTTCAAAAATATGTTTTCCAGGTTAAGGATCGGCAGGAGAGGATGAAGTGTAGGAAGCTTTTGATGGATGTTGATTAGGAAACTTTTAAATATTTTGTAATGTCAAGACTTTTGAGACCGTACTTGGTTTGTGATGTATCTTTTATTATGAATGTAATGAAGTTATGCAATGTATATTATTTGTTGTATGATATGGGTAACCGGGTCGTTACAGTAACTGTAACACCCCGGAATTTATTTTATAGGTAAAATCTTTCTAATGTTTCTTTAAAGTGAATTATAGGCCTTGTGTAAATTTATGAGAAATTCTATTTGATCGTTACACAAAGACCGTACTTTAGGAATTCGTATGAGTCATTCTTAAGAAAATAATGAAAATTAGAATGTTGGGTTAAATCCTAGATTCTATGGTTTGGTTGGATGGGTAATTCGAATACGAGTCCAACGGTTCTTTCCGGAGCGAAAACGGAGCTTTAACGAAGAAGTTACGAGGGATTAAGTGCTAAAACGAGAAGAACACCAAACAGAACCTCGGCGCCGATCAATCTGCGCCAGCCATCGGCGCCGAGCACTGGCCGACTCAATTTAGGATATTTAATTCCTTTATCTTTCTCACTTCTTCTAAAACGAATTCCAGCTTCTTCTTTCTGAGTTTTGGGCGATTTTTCATCTGGAGCTTAAGGTAAACTCATAATCTTTCAATCCTAATTCCATTCAAAGAATTATTAGATGAATCTTACCAATTATACTTCATCTAGGGCTTGTCATCTTCATCTTTCTTGTGGAAGTACTAGGGTTCAAATCTTCAAGTTAGGGTTATTTCAATTGAAGAGTTTGAGGTGAGTAACTTGTACTTAATTAGTTGTATTACACCTTATCATCATCCTTTACTTTGATTTTGTTATTGTTAATGAGAAATCTTGGCTAATAAGCTCTTAATGGATAAGAGGGAAACAAGAAGAGTTCAAGTAAGTTATGATGGTTTAATTGTGTTCTATTACTTACAATACCATGGTAAATGTTAGTGTTAAAGATTTGGGTTTGATTTCATATCATTAGTGTGTGATTATGTTGATGGCTTAAGATATGTCTTAATTAAGTAATGATGGCTTAATGATTGAAATGGACCTACTATTGAATTGTAAACACGAATGTCTATTATTGATATTATATGGAATAAGATTTGTTACATATGGATGTATAGGAACTACATGGAAGTAGTATTGATTCATGTTAAATGGTTGGACCATTGTTATTATTCATGTTAAATGGTTGGACCATTGTTATTATTCATGTTAAATGGTTGGACCATTGTTATATGTTAAACATTATTCATGCTAAATGGTTGGACCATTGTTATGTGTTAAATACCCTTGAATATTATTTTAGGATTAATATATTTGGTAATTCACATAATTGGAGGAGCACCTAGTATGCATTTGGAGGATATATTCTTACACACTGTGGGATAAGTGTAATTGATTCATACCTTCGGATACCGTGGGGTGTTCCGTTGTGTTATGCCTTGTGACAATACCGTGGGGTACCGATCGAGGTATATCTTCAATTATGATGTAATTGGGTAGCGATATGGACCTTCTCCATGGAATCCAATTTGTGAACGTATCGAATTATTATTCCTGCATGCTATGTTTATATTCCATGTGTTATGTGTAAACCTCACTTAGGCTTTAAAAAGCCTAACACTTGCTATGTGTTTTATGTGTTACAGATATTAGTGGTTCAGGACACAAGAAGGTTAGACCGGGGTTTGAGAGCATGGGATCATTGTTGGAAAAGCTAAAGATTAGAAGATTAATGATAGAACTTTTCGACACATTTCGTAATCGGATTTTATAGTAGAGATTTGATAATCTAATGGTCCATTATTAGTTATATTTATCTAAGTCTTTGTATTGAAAGTTATGTAAAGATATTTAAGTACACTTGTGCTTTAAGAAGGTGTACCACTCTTCCGTTTTATGGAAGTTTTTGTTAACCCCTATTTTAGGGTGTTACAAGTTGGTATCAGAGCATAAGTTTGAGAGATTTAGGTGTTGATTTTGGATACCTAGACTCAAACTAGCGTTTGTATAAGTAAAAGAGAGTGGAATTCTCCGTTAGGCACTTTGAGATAGGATGCTTTGGGATCGATGAATATGGAGAGAAACTAGAACCGCGTCGAGAGTAGCAAGGATAATCATGTATGGCACGTTTATAATGACAACTGGCCAGTGTCATGATGAGCCTACTAGTACATGTGCATACTTGAACTACTTTAGTGTGATGATCGTTGGGGGTAGTAAGGAAAGTCTTAGATTAGTAGTCGTTTAAATTAGAAAGACGATTCTAGTATTGGTCACTTGGAGTGACGATAGGCATAATAATTGCTCTAAGAAGATTGTTTGGGTCGAGATTGATGGTTGGAATAGGACCATAGGTTTGTGAGCCGACCTTAATTTGAGGAAAGTCGTAAGATTGATCAATGTGTTTTCTGATATAGCCTTAAGAGGTTTGAATGGCCGAATGACAATAGTAGACCGGAAGAGTATAATGTCAATAGGTTGAATGCCGACTATGTTATTGCACGAAATTTATTTTAGAAATAAATTGCATCGACTATTGCTTGTGTTTCCAACCCTTATGTGGATAGTATTATGAATTTTGAGAAAATGTTTGGCACACACACAAGATTTCAAATCATGAATTTGGAAATATGTAAATCGTTTTAGTAAGGGGTTGCAAACTCTGTTAGAATTCGTTATATTCTGTTAATAATCAATCTTGTTTTAGATACAATGATAACTATACTTTACATTGATAAAATATGAGTTTGTTCCTTGATTAAGATTGTAAATGGAATATTGATTTTGGGAGAATTAGAACCAAATTTGGGAAAATTTTGGGAAGAGAATAGTGCAGGTCATCCGCGCCGACCTCGGCGCCGATGAATCGGCGCCACCATCGGCGCAGGAGTCTGCCATTTCAACTTCATTTTCTGTTTTGTTGTTCGTTCGGGTCTAGGACCAAGTCATCGATTCGAGGGCTGTTTTTGAGTCATGTGTTGAAACTAATAATAATCATATTTTATGAAGTTGAGGTGATGGGCGAATAGCTACGGCTTGTGCCTCTAGCATTGGATTCCCTCCATGTATGTTAGAGTTGGAGCGGTGAACTATTTTCCCATTTTATATATATAAAGTTATTTTGGAAAAGAAATTTGTTTTGATGAGATATTAAACGGTGTTGCTAATAAAGTTTTTATATGGAATAGATTGTTGGAGATTTGGCATTTCTTTTATGACTTTGTTCATAACAAATTTTTCTTTGGAAACGTAATGTTAACGCCGTTTTATGACTTGGAGTCATTAAGTCCAATGGAGGTTCATGAAGTTTAGTGTTGTGACATGTTGGGTCGTGTGAGTATGATTTCACAAAGTAAATGTCTTAATTGCTTACTTGGTTAAGTTTTAAGTTATGTTGGACATTTGATCCCACACGAATTTTGTTAAAGAAAAGTTAATTTTATGCCGCTAGGCGACTAAGAAGAGTTGAGTTTGGAACCCGTGTGTGATGTGAAATTTCTTTTTTTTTCTTCTTTTCTTTCTTCGAAGATTTATCCTATTAAGTATTCCATTGCAAATAAGTTCAAGGTATGGATTGATGGAGACATGGATTAAGTGATGCATGAAAGAATGATTTTGGCAATGCTTCATAAAATTTTGCTTGATGCACTTTTGATCGGTTAATTGTTTTATCTTCATTTTTGTGGAAAAATATGTTATATCAACTTAGGAATGTGCATAAGCTCAGTAATCGTTGTTTTCGATACCTTAATGATCGAGTCATACTTGAAGTGTTTGATAAATTATTGTTTAAAAGATGACCATTCGGTCAAAAGGGTGTTTTGGGTTGTAGGAATCATGCATAATTCGCAATGTCTTACAATTTGATTTGTAATATTAGTTGTCAACATTTTGTCAACTTTGAATTGTTGACTAGTTTGGGAGAATTTAAAAACCTTGTTGGTTTTTGAGAAATGTTTATCGGAGTGTTTTAACAAAATACATTGTAAGCATAGGCGTTTTGACTTTTTATGCACAAGTGCAAGATTTTGAGGAAAATGCTTCATGAGGAAAATTTTAGAAGTTTTCTTTTTGTATAAAATCATAAGTATACGGGATTTCTTATGTTTTGGACTTTGACGTATATCTTTGTTAAAATTATGGATTGAAGTCGACTTGACCCTCTTTAATGTCAACCAGTTACTAGCAAATGTTCTTCTTGGTTTCTCTTTTGGAAAAATGTATTGTTGAGTACGGTTCTGTAGAAGATGAATTGCTAGTTTATTACTATGTGACCATTTGGGAAAGTTTTAGAAATCAAACTGAAGAACCTCATCTTTTGAAATGATAGTGTAAGTTGAGTTGTGTATGATTATCTTATTTCAAGAAAATTCTAAGGAAAGGTTAAAGTTGGCGTGTCTACCCCAATTTGAAGTTTTATGATGTTTCAGGTAGATAATTTTAAATATTGGAAATATATTGGTTATGTTTAAACTTGGAAATTGCATAAGTCGTTTGGTGTGTTGACTGAGGTGTAAATTAGAAGTCATATTTTAGTCTTCGTATAATGAATTGACGTGCGCAAATTTTGGTTGGCAAACTTTGTTTCATATCATTTGAATAGTCAGAAAAGAATTTTGAGTCAACTGTTGTTTGGACTTCTTTTGAAGTACGTATGAAAAAAATGTGCACATCGTTAAAGAGGGCAGTTACATTGAATGCATGTCATTGGTCAATCCATACCAAAATCGTAGTGGTTTGTTTTAAAGAAGTTATTTTTACTCGTATAGCATTTTGTGGATAAATTGAACTGCAATGAAATGGTTTTCAACATGATTTTCATATGTGGGACGAGGGTGTCCAGTTTTACGTAACCACCGAACTAATAGTAATGGTTTTGTGTGTACGGTGTACTTGATATAAAAGTTTTAGTGTTGAAATTATTTTGTGATTGATTTTGATTTTAAATTGGTATATTTATTTGATGTCGCGCTTGAAAACTTTGAACTCGTTAGGATCTTATATTTGGTAAGTAACCCAGTTTTTTTAGGGTCTTGTCCAGCTTTCGAATATGAGATCCTTTGGACATCATAGTGATAATTTGATCTTGATAGGATTATTTGAAGAATGAACTCGTGGGAAGAGTCCGCAAGGATTTGACTTGGTGATATGTTAGGTGTTGACTTTTGGGCTAGGAACCAAGCACCATTATTGTAATCGTGAAATTGTAGTTCGATTTAAATGAATAATAGTGATGGTTGTAGTATCCTTAAGATGCTTGTTTGTGATAAGAAGTTTAGTAAAATGACTTTCCATGTGTGGTACAAAACCTGGCTATAATTGACATAGAGAGAAAATTTGAGAACACGTGAACGGGGTATGTTTGGGGAAATTGTTTTTGTTGATAGAATGGTATGGATCACTTAAGGTTGGGAGGCAACTTATGTATGGTGGTCAGAGATCATTCTAGAAAATTTGACCTTAAAGTGGATGTAAGTAATTAACTGTAAGCGAGAAATTGTGGTGAACATTACCGAGAAGCCATTATGGGCAATTCTTTAGGGAAGTCATTTTGAACAGAGTTGAAACCGGGAGACTTGGAATGTATTGGGGTGTAGTAACCATTGTTTGTATGAAGACTAGACTACAAGGACGAAATCTTTTCCGAGAAGGGAATTTATGTGTGGGATATTGTTAGTTCAAAGCTCGGTGATATAACTAAGTATCAACCTTTGTAGGGTTAAGACAGGAAATCGTTAGTGTAATCAGGAAATCGCAGTAAATAGGATGTTGATAATAGTGGTAGTAACTGTAAGATACTCGATTGCGATGAGCGGTTTTGGTAGGATAACCTGCGGGGGTGATTAATGAACTTACCGGTTTAGTGATTGATGTTGGGATGGACTTTGGAGTTTGTTAGAACTCGTCAGAGTTAGTCGACAGTTAATAATAGGAATGATCAGAATTGATGAATCGGTTGATTTCAGTATTAATTAGGCCTTGGATTGACTTGAAGTCTGAAATCGGAATCGGGATGTATGGAACATCTAAGGTTGGGAGATAACCGAAGCCGTATAACTAGGAGTTATTCCATTAGTTAGAGTATTCTCCCGATCGTAAGTACAGTGTACGTGGATAAGGGTGTTGTAGTAAGGAAGTGGTTCGAAGAACTACTGTTATGGCTGTGAGGGAAATTTAGATTCCTGTTAAGGATTTATGGTTTATGATTGACATTACGCTCTATTTTGTTGGAGTGTGAAGGAAGTAGATTTCGGGGACGAAATCCTTTTAAGGTTGGGAGAATTGTAACACCCCGGAATTTATTTTATAGGTAAAATCTTTCTAATGTTTCTTTAAAGTGAATTATAGGCCTTGTGTAAATTTATGAGAAATTCTATTTGATCGTTACACAAAGACCGTACTTTAGGAATTCGTATGAGTCATTCTTAAGAAAATAATGAAAAATAGAATGTTGGGTTAAATCCTAGATTCTATGGTTTGATTGGATGGGTAATTCGAATACGAGTCCAACGGTTCTTTCCGGAGCGAAAACGGAGCTTTAACGAAGAAGTTACGAGGGATTAAGTGCTAAAACGAGAAGAACACCAAACAGAACCCGGCGCCGACCTCGGCGCCGATCAATCTGCGCCAGCCATCGGCGCCGAGCACTGGCCGACTCAATTTAGGATATTTAATTCCTTTATCTTTCTCACTTCTTCTAAAACGAATTCCAGCTTCTTCTTTCTGAGTTTTGGGCGATTTTTCATCTGGAGCTTAAGGTAAACTCATAATCTTTCAATCCTAATTCCATTCAAAGAATTATTAGATGAATCTTACCAATTATACTTCATCTAGGGCTTGTCATCTTCATCTTTCTTGTGGAAGTACTAGGGTTCAAATCTTCAAGTTAGGGTTATTTCAATTGAAGAGTTTGAGGTGAGTAACTTGTACTTAATTAGTTGTATTACACCTTATCATCATCCTTTACTTTGATTTTGTTATTGTTAATGAGAAATCTTGGCTAATAAGCTCTTAATGGATAAGAGGGAAACAAGAAGAGTTCAAGTAAGTTATGATGGTTTAATTGTGTTCTATTACTTACAATACCATGGTAAATGTTAGTGTTAAAGATTTGGGTTTGATTTCATATCATTAGTGTGTGATTATGTTGATGGCTTAAGATATGTCTTAATTAAGTAATGATGGCTTAATGATTGAAATGGACCTACTATTGAATTGTAAACACGAATGTCTATTATTGATATTATATGGAATAAGATTTGTTACATATGGATGTATAGGAACTACATGGAAGTAGTATTGATTCATGTTAAATGGTTGGACCATTGTTATTATTCATGTTAAATGGTTGGACCATTGTTATTATTCATGTTAAATGGTTGGACCATTGTTATATGTTAAACATTATTCATGCTAAATGGTTGGACCATTGTTATGTGTTAAATACCCTTGAATATTATTTTAGGATTAATATATTTGGTAATTCACATAATTGGAGGAGCACCTAGTATGCATTTGGAGGATATATTCTTACACACCGTGGGGTAAGTGTAATTGATTCATACCTTCGGATACCGTGGGGTGTTCCGTTGTGTTATGCCTTGTGACAATACCGTGGGGTACCGATCGAGGTATATCTTCAATTATGATGTAATTGGGTAGCGATATGGACCTTCTCCATGGAATCCAATTTGTGAACGTATCGAATTATTATTCCTGCATGCTATGTTTATATTCCATGTGTTATGTGTAAACCTCACTTAGGCTTTAAAAAGCCTAACACTTGCTATGTGTTTTATGTGTTACAGATATTAGTGGTTCAGGACACAAGAAGGTTAGACCGGGGTTTGAGAGCATGGGATCATTGTTGGAAAAGCTAAAGATTAGAAGATTAATGATAGAACTTTTCGACACATTTCGTAATCGGATTTTATAGTAGAGATTTGATAATCTAATGGTCCATTATTAGTTATATTTATCTAAGTCTTTGTATTGAAAGTTATGTAAAGATATTTAAGTACACTTGTGCTTTAAGAAGGTGTACCACTCTTCCGTTTTATGGAAGTTTTTGTTAACCCCTATTTTAGGGTGTTACAGTAACCCTTCAACATTAGGGCGTATACCAACGAATTAACACCCTTACAGTTATATAAAACTCTTATCTTACAAATATTCGCAATATAAGAAAACACCTCAAGCCAACCGTACCAATATCATCCACACCTCTAGACTCACGGTTTTAAAACGCGTTAAATTAAGGGTTTCACACACAATTTTCACTTTCTTAAAAGAACGGATTTTACCGAAGTTAACGTCACAACAACATGATTCTCTCATTAAAGTAACGATGCTCAATTCGCCAACTGATCACAAGATCAACCTTGAATACCACCTTAATCCGCAGTTAAGATTCTCTTCAACGGATTACACACAATTCTACAATCACTTTCCTAACACCAAAATACGTCTGAGGCAGATAACACCTTCTCACATTAATTATACTGACCACAATCCATTGATAACAATCAATTCACACGCTTTTACCGCAACGTCACTCCCATACTACTACCAAGTCTACTCCAATGGTTCTTCATCCTGAGCACTACATTCGACTACTTTCTTTCGCTTCCTTCTCAAACATAAAACACATTTTCAAGGAATGGCTCACTAAAAGGGACACACTGTTGACCAATCACATAAGCTAGATTTCCTCGACTCTTAAACCAATCACATACACACAATTCCTCTTTCTTATACTCCCACTATAAATTCATGCACCCGACGGTGACGTTCTGAAAACATTGCCTCCCACTTTCAGTGCCACTTGACACACTTTCTACTTCCCGTTTACTCACTTATTCCAACCTACCATCCCAGTGACCTCAGGCTAGTATGGAACATTTCTCGCCCAACATTGGCCACTTCATACCCACATTTTCAATGATTACTATGCCTAACCAACAGTTTCACCTCATCTCATACGAGAAATTCTACCAAGTCAATCCGAAATAACACTCAATGCTCGAAGCGACCACACACTTCTCATTTCTCAAACGACATTAACTCACTCGTTTGCATTTTTTTACACACAAGGATTAGCTCCTCATTCTCAAAGTTTTCGTATCTACTACGAAACATCGTAAACTAACAAATCCAAGAGCACACAATTTCCTTCTTAGCTAGCCACCAACTGCCACTCCATCCTTTTATTCTCGCATAACAATACCACACGTCACTTAGACATCCATGCCTCTCCACACATAACTTTGCCACATTTGAACAACTTATAAGCAAATCCCGAGCAAAGATCTCCACTTACGCTCATCTCATATCCACACTAGTCCATCACTTAACCTAACAGCAACTCATTACCACCATGTCTCGCATGCTCACTAATTATAAGTTACCGCCATCTTATCCACATAACCTGTAAAGCCCGTATCCCAGTATGTTATTTCTTTGTATTAAATCTTTTTTTTTAAATTTATTTAACGTGGTTTCCGTTAACGGGGTTAGACGATTTGGACCCAATAGTTAATTACGTCAATCGTTGGTTAGAGTGCGAGATGGAATTAGTTGAGGGGCCAAAAGTGTTAAAGGGCCAAAAGTATTAGTTTCGGCCCATGCAAACTCTTAACCCAAAAACCATAATTGTTTTGTTGTGGTGTCGTGACGTAGGAAGCAAGGAGAAGTAAGAAAAGAAAAACCCTAAGCAACCCTAAACCCTCTCCAAACCTCACGGTCGTAGCCCCTTCTCGGTTGCCGGCGATCGCAACCCACCATCATCAGCTGCTTGCCGCCGGCGAGAGCAAGAGAGAGAAGAAGAGTCAATCGGGAAGAGCGTGGCCGTCGAGACGAAGGCTGCTGCTGCGTTCTTGCGAGAAAGGTAACGTTTCTTCTCGTTTCTGTTTCGTCGACACCATCAGCCGCAAACCACCACTGCCGCCGCTGCAGCTTTGGCTGCCGGCGGCGTGGCCACCAGCGTGCACCACCAGCGCAGGGCGGCGTGGTGCGTGGTCGGGAGTAGTGAGCCGGGTGGGTGTGTGTTTAGGGGAGTCGGGATGGTTCAAAGAGGGGCCGTTTTAATTCTAGTCTCGTCGAAATTTCATATTTTGCCGCCGTCGCCGCCGGCGACCACCACTGCCGGAGGTGGCAGTGGGTGGTGCGCGGTTGAGCCAGCCCTTGTGACCTAAAACCCTGTTAGAGTGAACCCCCGTTGCGAACCCGAATCGTATAAACCGAACGCGTAAACCGTTTTATAAAGTTATCATTTTATGTGTTTTGTCTAAATCTGCCACTGTCTTACGTTAACCATAACTTTTTACTCGTAACTAGGATTGGGGCGAAACCGGTGCCAAAAGTTCCCTCTCTGAGTCTAGTAACTTTTCTGTGTTTTGTGCAAAATCCAGTTCGGAATGTAGCATAGGCCAAATCGTCGTTTTATACCGATAGCTGCTGTTTTTCACTGTTCTGCGAACCATTCTTATAAAATCCGTATTTAAATGTAGAAAAATCGTTAGGAGGTGTATAATATGTCCTTGGAACCCTAACTCAGAGTACTTTCTAGTTATCTATTTTAATCGAGGATTTTCTGGGTTTAAGGAGGTCGGATCAGGTCCCGAACAGACCTGTTTGGTTAGACCGAAAAGCCGTTTTAGTGACGGTTTAAGCGTGCGTCGTATTTTAGGGTCCGGGTCTCGTGTTAATACATTTTAACGTTCGTCTAGGTGTCGGGAAGTGATCTTGGATTTGTGGAGCTTGAATTATTAATTGTGAGCTAGGCGCGATTACGAGGTGAGTTCTCTCACTATAACTAATGTCGGTTATTTTTACATTACGTTGTGTGTATGTGTGGTAGTTCTATTTGCTTGTGGTATGGGGTTAAATCGTGGGGTGTCTAGTCGGACCTTTATTGTGTGGCTAAGCGGGTGGCGTAGGAGTTCGGTGGGGGCCGAGGATTACATACGCGGGTGGCGTAGTGACTTGGTGGGGCCAAAGGTTGTATACGCGGGTGGCGTATGAACCCGGGGGTGCCGGGTTGCGAAGGTTGTATACGCGGGTGGCGTATGAACCCGGGGGTGCCGGGTTGCGTTTGCACGGTTGTCGTGTGGTCGGTGGGACCGACGTATGCCTATTAGGTGGGTTGGTGTGAGTATGCACGTCTATGATTTGTTCGTAGACTTGTATGTTGTTTATGTGCAATTATCTGTTTATGGTGGTGTGGAAATAACTGTGTTACTTATGGTGTTGAATTCACTAAGCTTCGTGCTTACCCTTTCCCAATAAACTGTGGTTTCAGGTACGGGCGGCTCCAAGGCGTGACGAGTACACACTGGCGCGCGAGGAGAGCTGGTTGCTTTATGGGTTTTAATAATTAAACGTTTATTCCGCTGGTTTTTATTATGAAGATATTAATTATGAGTTTACAAACGAAACGTTGGGATCATTTAATGAGTTGTTATAAATGAAATGTTTATTTAAAAATTTAAATTTTCTTGTAATTTTTGGGACGTTACATAACCCCACACACTTGGATGCTCCAACCTCACAGTTACCACCTGACTACTAATTTGTGAAATACACGGCTTCACCTCGATCCCAAATAGGTTAACCAATACTAGTGTTACCAACTCATACATCTATCATTCTTCAAACACCCTTGTCACTCTTCCACTGACTAAAGTGTAAGAAAGCACATCTCTACTAACCGGTGCTTGAGTTAAAACTCTCAGGATCTCAATCCACCGACATCGGGAACTCCCAGAATAAGGATCCATTAGGGATTAGGAGCTCACCTCCAACCAACTATTACTCGAAGAACCCTAAAGATTTTACTTCACATGGACACTCATCCCACACATTCAAACGACACCCTTCTAGATAGTGTCATCAATCGCACAAGAATAATCTGCACAACACACTAAACCGTTGCCATCATGACAAGGTTAAGACTTCACACACTACTGTTACTCTCCACATATTAATCACCACACTCCACACACTACTATTATTCTTCACACTCAATCCACCACACTCCACACACTATCAAAATCAGAATAACGGTAATCAAGCACACCCTCGCACCTGTAAATTCATAATGACATTGGCCAGATCTGATTTGAATTTACCTTACATGAGAGTCCTCACTACCTTCGTCCTAATTTCCCAGTGATTAAGGTCTTCCCTAAAGGCTTCATATATCTCAGTTGTGTCCTCCTACTCCACAGTTTAAGTTTAGGCCCATCCGGTCACCTAAATCCCTTAAACTAGTGCTCTGATACCAACTATAACAACCCACACCAAACTATCAAGCTAAAAGCCACTTCTTTAATTTAAAACGCCATAATCGGCTCAACATAGTCACACTATCAAGATTACAGACTGGGTTTGCGGAAATAACCCCAACTACAGCTGAGATCATAACTACAAAATAAAAGGAGAGCCTTCTAATCCTTCTATATGCAACCTCCGTATCACGCCTTGCCAACTTCTAAACAAACTTTCGACTACCTGCTTACCTGAAAAGGTTTTAGTTTTGAAAGGCGAGGGTTAGACCATGAGGTATAGTGAGTTCCTTCCACACCAAGTCACACCATAAATATCGCAATTTATAAATCAGTTATGAAAGAGTTTATACAAATCATAACAAGCACACTTAAAATGATATGCACACATTGACACATGCTACTGGCACACGCTATAGTCACACACACCGTGACAGCGCTATAGAGCACATACGCTATAGCCACACACACCGTGACAGCGCAATAGGGCACACACCGCCCATATATGAAACAAATTCATATATAATTATTATGGGACACACCCCCATTTCACACCAAAGCCAGAGCATGGTCACACACATTTAAATCACACATATTGTCACACAATTACTCTTCGCCTTAAAGTAAAAGCAGTTGAAAAACACACAGTTAGATAATAACCATGCCACACACTTACTCTTGGTTTTGAAATAAAAGCAGTTGAAAAGCACACAGTTAAATAATAACCATCAACCACACTTGTATAAAATTTAGGTTTAGAAAGACTCACCTGGAGTCCTGATTAGAATTTCATACTCGCACCGATCGTCTCTACTCGCACCTACAATTTAAACCCAACACACATACCAGGTAAGGAACACTGGTTTTCACTAAATTTTTACTACCTTAAAAGTCTCAGCCGAAGATACCCGGGTTCCGGATACCATCGGTCCAACCACAAAATTCCATAATCCGGATCCAATTAAATTAATATCGGAACACGGCCCAACACCTAATCATTTTTAAATAACTTCCGGATCCTATTAATTAAAGCCCAAGACAATTAATTAAATACCGGGTTTACTTTGTTACAAAACTGGATCAGCCCAACACTAATTTAATACCGGCCCAAGCTCCGGATCCACTAACTATAAATTCCGGTCCTTATATAATAATAATTACCGGATCTGATGTCAATACCCAATACCGGTTTTGGTCAAATTCAATATCGGGTCCTTATATGGCTCCGGTTCTAACCCATGCTACACCGAATCTCTCACGGCGTAAATAACAAAGGAGTTCCGGATTAATTTTAAAACTTCCGGATCTCTTCAAAAAGGACACATACCGGATCCATAATATATTAACACATTTGAATAGTTTCGGGCCCAACACAATTAAATAATTCAGGACTTTCAACTACTTCGGCCCAAGAGATGGATTCCGGATCCATACTTAATTACGTGGCCCAATTCCGGTTCCTTACCACATAATTCCGGATGCACTATATCGTTCAGCCCAAAATCAATAATTCCGGAACCATTATTTTAGCAATACCATTTCAGATCCTAAATTCTAACAACTCCGGATCTATTTTCATAAACCAATACTGGAACCCATTTAAACAATACCGGAACCCATCGAAATATTATTCCGAATCTTATTAATTAATCCGATTCATGATCTCCACTTCCGGATTCAAAACTCCGTACTCTCGTTCACAAAGACGATACGATACAGATTGGAGATTAATCCATTTAAATCGATTAATGAGTCTCCTTCCAACAAGATGATTAATCTAACACCAAAATGATTTGTCCAGATTCTTTTAAACACTCTCTCTTAAAATTCTTAAACAAATAAATCCTCAAACAACCCTATCAATCTGGTATAACTTTAAAATAAGGAATGAGATTAAGGGTTACCTGTTAGAACAATGTAGAATCAGATTTCCATTTCTCTTTCTTCTTCCAAATCTGATGATTGACGAATTCTCTTCTCCACTGCACATGAACAATTCTTCTCCTTCTCTATCTCTAAGCCGCCACTCCCATACAGTAGAATTTCTCTTAGGGTTTTGAGCCTATTATTGGTGTTTAAATACCTTCCACCCAAAATTACAAATCAGACCCTCAAATTTATTGTCTTCACACTTTCACCCCAAAATAAATCTTTATTCACAAACGGAACACGGTTATTACAACCTATTCGTTATTGAATCTTAAGGATGAAGATGAAGATCAGCGAGGAGAAACAAATGATCTTGATATGATGATGAAACTGAAGAGATTGAGACAACGAGGGCAGAGAGACCGGTTTTAATTTCTTCGATGAAACTCTCCTGAGCACCTAGGGTTCTCTAGGTTGGAGTTTCGATATCGAATCAGTTTTTCAACAACACTAGAACCGAAGAATTTGGTGAATTAGGGCTACGATCCTCATTTTGGAAACGGGTCGGGTTACGGGTCGAGGTCGTCTGGTTTTCTTAAACCCTTGGATAATTTGGGTTCAATTGGAGCACAACCAACTTTGTTTAAAAAATGAGTGCAGGATTAATTCAAGCGATACAAACAGCAGTGGGGTAATTTGGAGATTTTAGATGAAGGAATTATCAACGAAACAAGAGGAAGAGAAGTAATGGTAATTCGAGGGTTTCAAATTAGTAACCACTATTTTGTCACTGACACATTCAATTTAGTGACCACCATTTTTTGTTCACTAACTCTTACAACTATATGATTAATGAATTTCATTTAGTGACTACCTTTTGTTGGTCATTAACATTTTCAACAAAAACTACTAAATATTATTTACTGACAACTATCTTTAGTCACTAACTCTTTGATTTTAATTTAATTAATCAAAGAATCTCAAAATTTTAATTAAACTGGGTAAATTTACGAACCATAAAAAAAAGAATCTCAAAATTTTAATTTAATTAATCAATTTACATATTGACATCAAAATATATAAATATATCTAATATATAAACAAACTTAAACGCACATAAATGAACCAACGTAAATGAAAAACTGAGATCATTGTTCATGTTCGTTCATTTAACTAAAAAAACACAATTTTAGAAAACTAAATAGACTATTATTTTTTTACTCTTATATATATATATATATATATATATATATATATATATATATATAGGGTCAGGTTCAGGGGAAAAACCTTAAATAATCGAAAAACTAAAGAACACCCTTATGGTCATTGATTGAACATAATCTAAAGGACATAAATAATCAGCAGCTAAAATAATTAAAATTAATGAAAAGGGTATTAAAGGAATTTGACTATCAAAATAATTAAATAAAATAAATCTTCACACAAATTAATCGCTGCAGCTAAAACACAACAAAATATTAGAAAAATCCACCTGTTAAGCTCAAATCAACAACATTCCACATCAAAAAAAACGTAGATCGTAATCAACTAAAATTTTCATGCATATACTTCACATCTTCGTCTTGGATCAAAAATGCATAATATATATATATATATATATATATATGCACAAATGCATATATGCACTTGTGCATATTATGCACTTGTGCATATTATGCACTTGTGCATATTATGCACTTGTGCATATTACCGCCGATGTCTCCACGACCGCCGGCATTCCTGACCTGCAGTGTCCCAAATCTGAGCCTTAACCTCCTTGTCGTCGATCTGCATGCTCTGAGTCTGAAACTCAACGCCGTAATACAAGAAAAATAGAAACCCTATTTACAAAATGAAGAACTAAAGAGAGAATAGAGGAAGAGAGAAGAATTTGAAGCAAGATCTGTAAATGAGAGAGAAGAGAGAGAAATGAAGGTGGTGGCGGTCGGCGGTGGTGGCGACGGCAGAGAAGAGAGAAGAGAGGGTAGGTCGGAGGTGGCGGCAGAGAGAAAAGAGGGTAGGTCGGAGGTGGTGGCGGTCGGCGGTGGTGGTGGCGGCAGAGAGAAGAGAGGGTAGGTCGGCGGTGGTGGCGGTCGGTGGTGGTGGCGGTGGCAGAGAGAATAGAGGGTAGGTCGGAGGTGGTAGCGGTCGGCGGTGGTGGCGGCGGCAGAGAGAGAGAGAGGGAAGGGTTTGAGGTTGTGAGAGGTAGGGTTTGAGTTGGGAGAATGATACGTATTTAATTTTCTTTTGCCAATTTTACCACCAACCTCAAATAACTTGTTATATAATTTACCTTCAACTTCCTTTTAATTACAAAACTGTCATTCAAATAATAACCATTAGATTATCTAATCCTATGTGTGTAAGGGTGTTCTTTAGTTTTCTAATTATTTGAGGTTTTCCCTTGAACCTCCCTCTCTCTCTCTCTCTCTATATATATATATATATTAGTGGTGGGTTGGGCGGGTTAAGCTAGACGTAACCCAATTTCAATTCTCTTAAATGAAGGTTTGGCAGGTTGGCATTTTAGCAGTTTGACAAATTGGGTTTAATTGAGTTGTTAGCGGATTGGATCGGACAGGTTTCAACAAGTTAACGGTTTTCTGTACACCCCAACATCTAAAATGAAACCTGCCTTATGGGTGCGCAATGAGTAGAAAAAACATGATATCAATCAACATTTCGTCTTCTAGTTGGTAAAAAAGAGGGAAAGACAAAAGAGGAAACCACCCTTGTTCGAAATTGTTGTTGGTTTTTTACACCAAGAAGACCCCCACCATGCCCAAGCACTAAAAAACATGTTATTTACTTTCCTCTAATATTGAATTTGTTATATAGACTCCACTTAAAGTAGTAGAATCAAGCTCCAAATGGTTGTGACATGGCCCTACTAAGTAGATGTTGACCCCAAACTACGTACATTCTGTAACACTCTCAAATTTGGAAAGAGCAACTAAATAAAATTTTCGATAAAACATCCAAAATAATAGGATTTCTCCCTGTAATCTACGGGAAATACCTCAAATTAAAATCTATGATTAACCTCAAACAATATACAACTCAAGTCTCATTACAAAGGCTAAGTTCACAACGGTGTTACTTAACTCGAATACAAGCTGCTATTCCCAAAATAAACGCGGAAGACTTAACTAAGCACTTCACTCCTCGAGCACACTACTAGCACTCATCTCTTCACAGTGTCACTAGAATTAACCCCAACCTGAACCTGTTGCACATGCCGACAAATAAAAAGGTTAGGCTAACGCCTAGTGAGTTCAAGAGTGTATAACATGATTTATATAATTCGTTGAATGAAAGTTTGCGACATAAATCACGATTTCCAAAAGAGTTTATAGAAGGATGTAAACGACTCATTTTCCAACGCACACAAAGTCTATGAGAAAAGTTCTCAAAATGTATAAAGCGTTTTCCAAAATGAATTCCAATCCCAACTCACTCAAAACGTGCTTTGACGTTAAATATCCCCAGTAATTATACACGTGAATAAAACTCTAATATTTAAAACATCCAATAAGGATGAGGCATAGAACTCCGCCAATAAACCCTAAAAGACATCTCATATAAATAAAATGTGTCTCCGAAAATATGGATAAAAATAAATACCCAAAAACAACACCTTTTGGTGACGGGGGAGACCCGATTCCATCGAAAATGACGGGCACACAAATTAGGTCACTTATGATGTTACTGGATTACACCTCAAGTCACAGTTTTAGTTCCCATGCCATAAAGACATTACAACCTCAAACCTTTCCCATGCCTTTATTGCCTACTCCGTCGAGTTACACCTCAAGGACTTATGGGACCACATTGCCTATCCAGTCTAGGCGAGTTACATCTCAAGGACTTCAATGTCCCCCATTTCCTACTCGCTAGTGGCCCCGACCGGCCTACCACATATAACCATGCGTTCCAATAGTCCACTCCTCGTGCACAAAGAGATAGACCATCAAATAAAGACTGACTTACGTGCCTATGGATCCAATGCAACACAGTCTATAATAACATGCCCATCCCGAAATGACTAAAGCACCCGAGCATGTAAATATCAATAATATGCAATAAAATGTATCAAGTTGCAATAAATGCAAACCATAAATAAGACTCCATATTGAGCCATCAAACTCGGACAAAATGTTCCCAAGACTCCCTCAAAGTCAAAACCGAGCAAAATGCTCAAAACTCATTAGACCCATAAATAACGGACCTCATAACATAAAATGCATTTAAACATCGCTTAGGAATACATATACCACAAAATCATCATTAACCCAAAACTCGTCACGGGTTAGAATAAAGGTTTTCCCCAAATGGACTCATACCCTTAAAATTCTCAAAATGACTCATGACACTAAAATGTGCATTTTCCCAAATGGTTTATAAAATCAATTACACCAACATGATTAAACCATTGAATAAACTTCATTTGAGCAATAAATCATTTAAGGACATATTTATGATTTCTACACATCAAAATATCCAAAAATCCCAAATATGGGTGTTTTACAAACTTTATAAAGTTAAACACTTTAAAAGGGTCAAACTTACCAAATAACTCAACAATTGATAATTTTAAGTAAAACACACAAATATTTGGAAAATAACATTTTTGGCATGTACAACGTTTTCACAAATCAACTTGAACTCACCTTGCTAGATTTAGGACAAATCTAGATTTTCCCTAAATTGAGCTCCTTTAAAGAAACTTGAATCTTCAAGCCAAATCCTCCAAAAACCTAGATCCATAAGTTTCCAACAATCAAAAACCATATTCAACCATACAAAATCATTCCCCAAACATTTTCATCAATAATCTCAACTTATACCTAAAACCCTAATTTCCATAGATGAAGATATGAGAAGATTACCTTAACCATAACTTGAATCCACCAACCAAAACACCTCTAGATCACCAACAAAACACCACAAGCTCCAACTCTTCAAAATGGACAAATTAAAAGGTTGAATGAAACCCTAGAAAGCATTGGGTGAAGAAGATGAAGTGAAAGGGTTTCAAGATTTGTTTCCCAAAACCATGGTAGATGAAGAAATCACTTCCAAATTTCGAATCTTGTGGCTAAATGGCTTAAAATCGACTTTGGGGGCTTAGGGTTTCAATTTGGGAGAGAAAGGGTTGAAGGAGAAGAAGTGGGAAATGAAAAATGGGTTGAAATGGTGAAAATCACGTTTTTATGCTCTAGGTACTCGACGGCTAAAATGACGTGCGAGGGTGACACAAGTGTCACTTTCGCTGGGAACTCTCGCCGTGGTCAAATGGCTCTCGGTACAAAACCGGCGAGAGTGACACGCGAGAGTGACACAAGTGTCACTTTCGCTGGTCACTTTAGCCGAGATTGTACCGAAAGTTGTTTTTGCCATAACTTATTCGTTTTTGCTCCGAAAAGGCCCGTTGGACTCGTATTTGAATTCTCCATCCAACAACACTATAAAATGTAGGATTTAATCCAAAATCCTATTTTCCATATTTATCTTAAAAGTTCCAAAAATCGGGATGTTACACATTCTATGTACACAATTCTTGTTTATTGTTGAGTTATTTTATCTGTTGATAATTGTTTTAAAATAGAATTTGTATTTGAATGAAATGTATTTTCTTGAGAATTTTATTTTGTTCCTAATTTTCGTAACATTCATACACAATATTTATTTGAGTGTCTAACATGTCATCTAAAACATTTTAGTGGTTCCTTAATCACATTGTGTTATTTAAGTTGACCCCAAAATCACATATATAAAAATGTTTGCTTATTTTCTTATTTTCTTATTTTAACATATATATATATATATATATATATATATATATATATATATACTAGTGGTGTACCCGCGCGATGCAGCGCGGGTGAATTAAAATTCCGAAACATTAATTTAGTCGTGAGTCATGTTTTTCTATCACTTTCAATTTTATGCGTGGTTAACTTTGAAATCCAACTATTATATAAAGTTGAAGGTTAATATGTTGTATCAGCAAAGTATATTGGAAAAATAATTGCATTAGTATTGAGTTTCCAAACCCATATATTAAGAATTCTTTTCAAAATTTAAAATTACTGACGGAACAAAACAAAAATACAATCATTTGTAAATAATGCACATCCGTATATGAAGATAAATTCATAGAACAGTTTATAAACAAAGTATGGGATCCCAAGACATAAACCAGAAATTGAATAATTATTCCATTTAGGCAAATTAGGCCGAAGACAACATCAAATATCGACTTTCAAGAGAACATTCTAGAAATTTGCAATACGGCCACAAACCATTGCAAAAAAACCAATCAATGCCTGAAAGCATAGAAAATTAAACCTACAATAGCAGATGCCAGATATTAAACAGCAATCAAACCCACAACCAAAGTGAGTATTCTAAACAAAACTGAAGCAGCAGGCTAGTAACATCAATAAACCATCAAACCTGAGACAGAACCAAGACAGCAGGGCAGCAAGCTAATAACATCAATAAACCATCAAAAAATTTATGTTTTAACAAAATAGAAATTAAAATAACTGAAAACAACAAATTTGTGTTATAATCCATGAAAATGCAAATTGAAAACAACAGTAAAAGGAAAATTCAATTTCTTAAATAATATCCACATGTCAAGCCATGATGCCAATTGAAACCACTGTTGCACCAATTCATAATAACAGTAGATTTGTTTTAACACAACTTCATTATTGACCACCAAATCAATAAAGATTATATAAAAATATAAATTCTATTTTGAAAGAGGAAATCGTTGAAAAATGCTTTAATGGATTCAAATGAAATTCAGTTGGTGAGAGGCTGGTGCACAATTACATTTTTTTTCTTCATAAGGAAATTGCTATCATCTAATTTCAGTTAGAGTAAATTACATAAATCGTCCTTGATGTTTGGTCACTTTTTGGATATAGTCCCTATTTCCAAAAAATTACACTGAGCGTCCCTAAGGTTTGACAAACCGCACGGAATTGGTCCCTCCCTCTAACGCCGTTTCTTTTTCAGCCGTTAAGTTGATCACGTGAGTGGCATGTGAGGGGTAAAATAGTCATTTTACTGTTCATCATCTCCTAAAAGTGACCACCACCACCATCATCATCAACCCATCACCACCACCACCATCATCAACCCATCATCACCACCACCATCATCAACCCATCACCACCACCATCATCAACCCACCACCACCACCATCAACCCATCACCACCATCGTCAACCCACAACCATCATATTTCTTTCTTCTCTCTTTCTTTATATATACACACACAGATACAATATATATATATATATATACATATACATACACACAGAAAGAAATATATATATATATATATATATATATATACATACATACATACATATACATACACACAGACAAAAAGAAAAGTTTAATGGGTTTTGACATTTGGATGTGTTTTAATTCATAAAACCATTCCAAACCTTCTTGTTTTTGCATTTGGAAAAGAAAGAAATTTTCAGTTTCAATTTTGGTTGAGAAATCTGCATGTTTCAGCATCGCCGGAGCACTCGCCGGAAAACCGGACTTCATCGGAAATCAACATCTTCACCGGATTTCTGCATAAATTTCATCTCAAATTGATTTATTTTGATACTTTGATCGAGAAGCAACATCCATAATGGATTTCCATCAATATTTTATTAAGTACGGTGTGTTGGAAGAGCTCGCCGGAAAAACAAGTTTAGCCGGAAAAACGAGTTTAGCCGGAAAATGATGATGCTGGAGGTGATAGGTTGATGGTGGTGGTGGTGATGGGTTGATGATGTTCGTGGTGGTGGTGATGGGTTGATGATGGTGGTGGTGGTGATGGGTTGGTGGTGGTGGTGGTGGTGATGGGTTGATGATGGTGGTGGTGGTGGTGGTGGTGGTGGTGGTGGTGGTGGTGGTGGTGGTGGTGGTGGTGGTGGTGGTGGTGGTCACTTTTAGGAGACGATGAACAGTAAAATGACTATTTTACCCCTCACATGCCACTCACGTGATCAACTTAACGGCTGAAAAAGAAACGGCGTTAGAGGGAGGGACCAATTCCGTGCGGTTTGTCAAACCTTAGGGACGCTCAGTGTAATTTTTTGGAAATAGGGACTATATCCAAAAAGTGACCAAACATAAGGGACGATTTATGTAATTTACTCTTTCAGTTAATAGGTCATTGAAGGTCAGACATGGTTGGCTGATGAGTGTGCTCCACTTCGAGTCGCTCACCTTAGCAGCTAATGGCAGTGTATGCTCTTATGCCATATATAGTTTCTTTTAAATTATTATATTTACGGAAGAATTATCTGAAAGTTAAAATCAACATAGGCACGTGCTATCATGCTAAAAGATGGTGACATTTGTGTATTTCTTCTTCTTGTTCAAATATTCTCAGGTTCCATCAAAAGTCAATGAAGTTGATATAGAGAACGACAGCGAACCAGATGGAAACGAGGTACCTTTAGGAAAAATGTTAAAACGTCTAAAAGCTAAATGATCAAGGTAAGAAAGACAATGAAGAACGATCCTACACCAACTGAAAATAATGTTGATATGTTGGGAATGTTGAGAGAAATAAATTTGTATAATGTGGGTGTATCAACTAAATTTGATTCTAGCAATGGTCATGGGAAAATGACAAGTGAAGCAAAGCTGAAGAGGAAATGTTTGCCTAATGATCTAACCAATGTCTATGTACCCATGCGTCGGAGATCATCCTCTGCCAAAGGTCATAAGAGGTCATCTTTCCTAAAGGGTGACCTCATAATTATGTAAGAGTGCAACTTCCGAAACAAAGGCATAAGTTGATATCATGTTCATCATTAATAGATGACAGCAGTGATGATACTTAATTGGACAACAAAATAAAATCCTTTTCCTTGGATTCTTGAATTTTCTATGGTAGATCATACTTTGTTGCATCCATTCCAAATGTTAATCTCATATGCATAATAGCAGATCACCATATTTATTTCATCATGATAGTATAATCTATAAAAAATCAAATGAGCTTCAAAAAATAAGTAATAGAAAAGCTAAAAACTTGTTTAAAAACAGAGATTGCACTCAAAATCACTTAACGAAAACCTGCTCGGATAGAGTTGGAGAATAAGATGTCCCATTCATTAAAAAAGAAATAAACCGGATCATTTGCCTTACCCTTAAAAAACAGAGTTGGAAAATAAGATGGTTCTTGGAAACAAAAACAAACAGTGTCTAAATGAACCATAAATTTAAAAAAGAGATAATAACAAAAAGTTAACTATAAGTGACTACTAAACCTTATGGTTGGGCTTTTATATATATACATACACGTGAACACCAACAATGAATTCACTTTGCTTTAATTGAAACCACAATTCAACAGTGACAGAATTCAAACGGTAGCTTTAATGACTAAAGAACTAAACTTTAATTATTGAAACAAAATACAACGTTAATAATTAAATGCTGTCAAAATTAATTATTAACTGAAACAATTCAATAACCACAGATTAATAAAGTTAACCTAGAACGATTCTATCCTTCTCGATAGATTCGTTATAAGAAAGGGGTAGAAACAGAGTGTGTATTGCAAGCCACATGTCCGAAAGCTGATTTCTTACTCAGAAATGATGTCAGTATAAAAAGTCCATCGGGAGCAATGGTTCGGGATACACAATTAATTAGTGACCTCCCAGAAGTAATACAATTACAATGACATATATCTAACAGAAGCAAGACACAGTGTTTTTTTTACTTTGATGAAACCCTTACCCACCCGAGGACATAATGCAAAAAATGGCCCATGGGTCTTAAAAATAAAATGGTATTAAAACGGACTATGCTCTAATTCCAAGATCATTCCAATTCCATCTTATTATAACTGTTGCACCTAAACTACCTAAACCAAAACAGGCCACTCTAAATAAAAGACAAAGTTCTCAAAAAAAAAGATGCAGCAAAAAAGAAAACTTCATGGATGATCTGAAAGTAAACTGGAGCATTTAGAACCTTGGTTAAAATGGAGAATTCATCCTTAAATTGTATTTAAAATACATAATAACACTTTATGGACTCCAATCAAATATCATATTTTCATCATTTTAATTTTTCAAGATGGATCAAGTTGCAATAGTTTTATTTCAAGATCGGTAATTTTGGCGTAAATGATAAATGTTTCTACATAAAATTGTATGGTACTCAATAATTCATGTCACTCTCTATTAGGAACAAGATGGTGAAAAGACTCTCTAGACTTGAAAGTTGCTCTCTACATATATATATTTTGTTAGCAACAAAATAAGACCAGTTATAAAAATAGATCTATGTTAAATGTAATGAAGATCTAAAAGACTTTAGGAGACAAGGTAAGAGTCATCGGTTAAACATGGTACACTTTCGAATTTTGGATTAGTTAATCATGTAGATCCTGTTGTGTATTCTTGATAAAGCATATGGCCTTAGAGAGTCATGTAAGCTGTATGCATAGATATTACAAACAACACCCAAACAGAACAAATGTTAGTATGAACTAATTTTTCCGTATTTGTCCCTATGTAACCCAATTTTCCTGGTCCACCTCTAAAAATTCCACCGCAAAATATATGGTTAATGAAAGGCTCTCTGATCCTCGATCAACTGGTTCCCCCATCCAACTATATATATACAGAGGTATGCTCGTCAAATCAGCTATCCTACGTGATTGTATCCAACAAAGAAGGATCATCGAAATAAAGTAGGGTTATTTCTGTTGTTATTGCACTAAATTTGCTATTTCAAAAAAGCCACTATTCCAACTTACCAATTTCCCACTCAAATATTCATATTTCACCAAGTCAATATAGATTTTTACTTGATTCGAACCCCATGTTTTAATCTTTAAACATGTAACAACAAAAGGTAGTAAGTCTAGTTGTTGAAGCCAATAGCAGAAACTTTCGACTTCAAATGGGATTCTTCAGTTTTTCTTTAGAGTTTAGGGATACACACACAATATAACAAATTAATGCTAATTTTGACCTCAAAAAAGAAACAGGAAGATGGTTGTTTCATATTGGACAATCAGAGTATATATCTACAACCATGTATGCTTCTATACAACTTTGAAATCATCACGAATGTTGACTAAAGCACCCGAAATAACACCTGTTTTTTTGGAGTAAATTCATCAACATAAACATATTAAAAAAACTTGAAAGACAAGAACAATAACTGTAACAAAAAATTTACTAGTGTCATGGCCAAATAAGAGCCCTCCAATGCCATCACTAAAAGCAATCCTCATTATGTAAGGTTTTAGTCAAACTGTTGGATAACATTCCCGGTTTTATCAAGTTTAGCAACATCTCCTTCAATTTTGTGACTTCTAGTTGAGTGATATTAGTGATAAATTCATAAATATAAAAGATCAATCTGCAATGGGACAACAAAGAAATTCAAAATCTTCAAATTATTCAAGTCTCACATTCTAAAATCAGAGACGCATCACAGCAAGAAACTAAACAATACTCAATATTGGAAACATTTAGACCTAATGTATCGATTTGGGGCATCAAAGATTGAGATTAGAAACCCTAAAACATATCTAATTTACAGGAAAGGAGTACAAAACATATACCTGATTAGTGACTGTTGTTGGTTTCCGGAGAAGTGATTTATCTTTGAACTCATGCCTCTTAATTTATATGCAACATAGAGTGCAAGAAGAAGAAGAAGAAGTACTGGAAGTATGGTAGAAGAAGTATGGCTGTGGGGGAAAGAAATCAGTATTTGGCGTGTGAAAGCTTCCCAAACCAGCTTTCCCATGTGAAGCTTCCCAAACAGTTACAGTCGCAGGCAACATGAAAGAGTTGTTGGTATGGCTGTGAAGGATAAGGTAAGTGAACAAATCATTTTTGGCGGTATGGGTTTAGTACCCTTGCTTGAGAGAGTTGTAAGTTTTGCTTTATAGGTGGTTATTAAGAGTTTTTCAAAATTGTTGCATTAAATGATTGTAACATATGCTTAAAGAGTTGTAATTAAGACATTTTGCTTAAATGCTTATATATGTAGTATAGATATATGTATATATATATATATGTATGTATGTGTGTGTGTGTATGTGTGTGTGTGACCAGGGCCATCCCTGGGGAGGGTGGGTCGGGCGTACGCCCAGGGCCCAAAAATAATAGGGGACCGAATTTTTTAAATATATACTATATAATAGTAGTTTAAAACAATTGTAAATAAAAAAGACAAAAACTATAGTATATAATAAGAGCCAAAAAGAATTTAGCATTATATTAATTAAGGGCCCAAACATATATCAATTAATTGTATTGGACATTAAAATTTGTAGAAAGTTAAATGAGCTTTTAGTATTGCTTATTATTTCTAAAAAAATTTATCTAGAACTAGTATCTAAAATTTGTTTTCGGCTTGAAACCTTGATATATACTCCATTACTCATCTTTCGCATACTCTTTTGATTATTCCATCCGCATGAATTTTATTTTTGTGTTAGAATATAGTAGATTTTTGGTTATTAACTAAGAAAACTCTTACTTTTAAAAAACAATTACAAACTATATGAGACGACCCAACCTATATCTATATTTAGGATTTCAAAACTATCTTCTTTTTTCATATATTATTGACTCCTTTGTTAGGACACAAAATGTCCTAATTATATGATAGTTTTGTAAAGGGTTATTATTTGTAATATGGGCTTGGGTATAGTAATATGGGCTTGGGCTTAAAGGTGTAATAGGTGAGTATATATAGAATATGTGTGTGTAATTAGGGTTTAGGGTAATCATTGCAATGTAGACCTCTATGGTGTTTGTGTGTGTTCTAGAGAGAGATCCATTCTCTCTCTAGGTTGCTTCCATCTTCAATAATACACCATATTTATCCTATACCTCATCTTATTACTCAATCTATCAATTATGTGAATTGTTGCTTGGTTTAATGGGACTACAAGTGGTATCAGAGCCAAATCGAATAAATCTTTCATCGATACGATCTTTCTGCAACGATTCACGTTCTACAGCCCAATCTGGATGAAACAGTAAGATTTCCTTAATGAAACAGTAACTTTTTCGATGCCTTTTGCGTATAATTACGTTTAGATCAGTGCTGATTGCTTAGGATTGATTGAATAGTGTTTCTGAACATCATACGATCATCAGTCCATCATATTTTGATCGTTTTGGACATTTTTGAGCTTTCTGTTTCTATCTGAGTTTATATGTTCAATGTTATCGCACCTAGCCATGTTCATACTTATCGCACCAGACATAGTTCATCTTCCTCGCAAGTAGAAGAATCGCAGAAATTTTATCGCGCCTTTGGGGTGCGACAAAAATGAGCGAGGAGTTTTATCACAAATGTGGCTTGCGATAAACTTGAGTGAACAATAATTTTATCACGTATCTGGGGTGCGATAAAACGTGTAAACAGTGTTTATCGCACATGTATCTTGCGATAAACAGTGGTTATCGCAAGGAAAAGATGCGACAAAAGGTTTATCGCACATGTAGCTTGCGATAAAAAGGGGTTATCGCAAGGCTGCGACAAAATGTGTTATCGCGACTGTTTCTTGAGATAAAATTGGTATCCTCGCCCAAGTAATTGCGTCTTCTCAAAAAATTTCTCTTGATTCAATAGTGAGACAAAATGTCCTAATTATATGATAGTTTTGTAAAGGGTTATTATTTGTAATATGGGCTTGGGTATAGTAATATGGGCTTAGGCTTAAAGGTGTAATAGGTGAGTATATATAGAATATGTGTGTGTAATTAGGGTTTAGAGTAATTGTTAGTGCACTATTTATCATATTGTACCAAGTAGATGGGCCATTATTGTAACATTACATTTACAACCTATTTAAGGTTTTTGCCCTTGTAATTTCCATTATGTCATTCATTCCTACACACACCAGTACACATAGTATTGCCCTTTCTCTCTACATCATCTTGTGTACTTGAAGAACTTATTGAATATATGGATGGCATACTGAGATTAATGGTTGATTGATTACTTGTTATGGGATCACAATTGGTATAAGAGCCTAGTAGGAGAATTTGTGCATCAATTCAATGATTTTTATCATTTTTTGAAGAAATTGAAAGTGTTTTGAGTTTTTGAGGTTTTATTGAAATTTTTCAGAAATTTGGAAATTGTTTTGTGTTTTGATTCAATGTGTTTACATGTCTTATTTGAATCATGTTTTGAAACACATATACAATATCTTGTTCTTCGAGAGTTCATTTATTTTTGTTCAAGTTTGATGATCGATCTTGACGACTCAGTGTAGTTTGATCATTTTAGTTTTCACGGATTTTTTCATGTGAGATTTTAAAAGTGTTTACAATTTCCAGATTTGAAAATCATTCAAAAAGTGTTAATAGGTAATGTTAGCTCCAATCTTTCTGTTTATAGAAGTATTGAAAAATAGGCTAAGTATAGAAGTCTTCGACAGAGGCTCTGCCGAGTCACCGAGAAGACCGAAGCATAGAAGTCTTCGACAGAGGCTCTGACCGAGTAACCGAGAAGACCGAAGTAAAGAATCACCAGAAGACTCTTCAATGCGGACAAGGCCACAGAGCCTCTGTCATACTTGACAGAGCCTCTTCGGTATAAAAGACTAGAGCTCTATACAAGGACAATCGTGCTTCTCACGATTTCTGCTGTACGAAGATCCTGAAGATCATTCGTACAAGGCGTGACCTGACAACTCCACGTGTCAAACTCTGATGGGTCTTAGCCTTAGTAGAAGCCGGCGCATTTAATTAACGTTGTACTAACAACAGTACCAGAATAGTGTTTTAGTACCTTCAGTCCTTGTTGTCCAGAACTTGTCCCCTTTAGATGTAGTATAAATAGAAGACTCGTGTTGAGTTCTTCTATTAAGCTTTGTACAACACACACACCATTAGAACAGAATTCTTGTTATATCATCGGTGTTCTTGGTGTTCTTACTTATATCAAATACAGTGAATCATTGAGTTATTTATCTGTGTTATTTACATTTCACGTATTTGATATTGTGTGTTCTTCTACCTTATTATATCTTTTAGTTTGTTAAAAACGCTTCCGCATTATATATTGTTTGAACTATTAGATAGAATCATCATTGTCAAGCAAAACAGGAACCAACAATTGGTATCAGAGCGGTTCTTGATTTTCTATATCAATAGATCCCCACTTACAATGATTTTTGGTAGAAACTTGGAGTAACTTTAACCTGTTCTTCACTTATTTCAAAACAGCCTATGTTTTTTTGCCATTCTCGACCTGTTCGACTTTGGTAAACTTACAGTCTGTTACTTCGGTTAAATCTCCATTTTAGTGCATTGTTCAAAAGGTTTTGAGTTTATAAACACCATTCGAAACATCCACTTCATCTTCTGAAAGTTTACTGTTCATACCCTATTTTCTGGATTTCTCAACCTCTTTCAAAATGACAAACGCAAACAACTTCTTCACCGCTGGTTCTTTAACCAAGCCACCCACACTACTCAGAGATGAGTACCCTCAGTGGAAGATACGAATGATTCACTTCTTCGAGGGTACTGACAAAGAACTCGTCTACTATATCAACAACCCTCCTTTCGTACCAATGATCATAGTACCCCGTGTACCTGCCACAGACGACACTCCAGAAATCCCTGAGCACGAAAAACCAAAGACCAAGGACAACTGGTCAGACCCTGATTGGGCAAAATATGAAGTTGCTCAGAAGACTAAGAGACTTCTGATTATGGCCATCCCAAATGACCTCTTCCAATCCCTAGATGCGTGTGAATCTGCATACGATCTGTGGAAGGAACTGGAAAAACAACTGGAGGGAGGGGCCAAAACCCAGAAGAACCGTAGAGCCCAATGCATCAACGAGTACTACGCATTCAAAGCTCTGCCGACAGAATCTCTACAGTCAACATATGATCGGTTCAACTCTCTAATCAACAAGTGCAAGAAGTTCGGAATCCACAGAACTTCTGAGGAGAACAATGTCATGTTCCTAAATAGTCTAAATGAAGAATGGCTCCAGTTGTCTATGTCTCTGCAAACAAATCAGGACTTAGACTCCTGGACTCTGTCAGATCTCTATGGAACGTTGGCAGCCCAAGATCCTCAGATTGCACAAGCAAAAGCTCAAATCAGTGCACCTCTTGCGCTGGTTGGTAAGGCTACAGAAGCTAAAGAGAAGCCGAAGAAGGAGAAAGTTGTGGAAGAAAAGAAGGAGAAGAAGAAGAAGATCTTGATCGTTGATAGTGAAGAGGAGGAGGTGGTGGAAGAAGAGGAGGCAAATATGGCCTCTATAGCTAAATCGTTAGATCTTTTGACAAGGGAATTCAGCAGAGGATATCAGAAGAAGTCTGGTAATGAACGCTACGGAAGAGAAGGGTCAAATGACAAGAACGACAGAGGTGTCGACCAACAGAGGTCGAATGACAGGAATGACAGAGGTGGTGACCGACAGAGGTCAGACGACAAAACTGGAAACGCTCCACAGAACCAAGGATGTTACAATTGTGGTAAGCCAGGCCACTACGCCAATGAATGCAGGAGAAAATCAAACCGCCCTCAGAGGGATTCTGCTTTCTACAAAAAGAAAGCAGAATATTATGCTCAGAAGTCACTTATGGTGAATCAAGAAAACTGGCAATCAGGTACATCATCTGACGAAGGAGAAAAGAAGAACGCCCTGTTCTGTGGCATGGCAGAGGTCAGCTCCGACTCCAATAGTGAGGTATCCACTTCTGACTCTTACTCTAATCAAGCAGAAGCTGATTTGCTTAAACTGAACATTGAATACACAGAACTTAAAAAGACCTGCGAAAGTATTCAAAAGAAGCTTACCTTCTTTGAGAGAGAAGCTAGACTTCTCACTCAAGAAAAGGCTAAAATCTTTCAAGAAAAGGAAGAAATTGAAACAAACTGGAACATACACCTAAATCCTTTGAAAGAAAAGATTTCTGAACTTAACTCTGCCTTAAAAACAAAATCTAAAAAACTTATGGACGTTGAGAGCGACAGAATGAATATTCTAGCTCTTAAAAATTATTTTCAAAAGGAAACAGAAGTCCTATGTCAAGATTTACTCAGAAGAGATCTGTTAATTAAGAAATATCAAGATGCACAGAAGGTGTACGAGAAAATTAATACACAAATAGGGAGACGGGGAATTGGCTTCTGTGATATAGATCCATACACCGGAAACAAAAGAAACAAGTCTCTATCGTCTCTATTTCATATTGGAAGTACAAGAAAACCTGGATTTCCAAACTTACTCTCTGTAAGCAAAAGGCGAAAAGTCTCTGGGGAACCTCACCAGAGGAAACCTCTGAAGATGATAAATGTGTGGTTTGAAAACACAGATTTGTCACATTCAATCTCTGTCAAAAGAGAATCCAAACCTAAGAAATATCTGAAAACTCAAGATCAGATAAGTATCTTCAAGTTTGGTGACCCCGAGACTCAAACACTGGTTGCCTTTGTCTGCATGATAAACTCTGAAAAGAAATTATCGGCAGAGGCACCTGAGTTCAAGCCTAACGTTTCAGAAGAAAAACTTAAAGATATCTCTGAAAAAGAGTTGATGGAAATCGGGAAAAATAACTTTTACGAAAACTTCTGTACACCCTCTATCGATCAAAATCTCTCTGATGAAACCTTAATAGATACTTCTGTTGACTTGGAAAATAATCTCAAAGAAGAGGATAAAAGCGAGTATGGCACATGTTCTGAAAGTCCAGCCTCTGTCGAAAGAGAACTAAGTGACTCAACCTCTGTATATGAGGATGATTCATCCTCTGACGAATCAGAGACTGACTCTAAGTCAGAGATAGTACCTTGTGACTCAGAGGACTTTAAACTACCCTCTGGAGTTCTTAACAGAACTATTCCTCCCAAGGAGAAAATCACAAGAGTTCCTATCTGTCCAGATTTTTTGGACATATGTATACAAGCCAAAACCTCTCTTGAACTTGAGAAAATCAAACAACAAAAGAAAACGTTCTCTCAAAATTCAACAAGTTCAAAGACTTCAAAACCCTTAAGGCCTATTAAAGAAAAACTAACATGGCAACAGAAGGGTAAATGGGCTGAAAATAAGAAATCTTTTTCTTCTGTGACTGTGAAACCTGCAGAAGTTCACCACAGAAGGGGTCCACAGAAGGCTACTCTCAACAGAGGATTTTGCAAACAACAATCTAGCCTACATAGGTCTTCTTGTAATAGGAAGTCAAATGTTAGGATAGAATGTAATGCCTTTGTGCCCCCATTTAATGTTTTCAATGAAAAGTTCAAGCAAATCTCTTCGCACATTCATTATTGTCATTGTTTTGATCTCATGTATCGATTAAATCAACACTTCTCAAGTCCACACTGTTTCATCTTTGTACCAAAAAAGAATGCTAAATTCAAGGGTAAGAAGAAACAAAATGGTTCTTCAAAAGAAGATAAAATCAAACCCAAGAATGCTAAGGCAAACTTGAAGACCCCTAACAAAGCTGGACCCATTTGGATATGGGTACCTAAAACTCTCTGATTGTCTTGCAGAAGCAGTATGTGCCAATCTGGTATCTTAACTCCGGATGCTCGCGACACATGACTGGCGACAGAGGTCTACTATCCTCCTACAAATATAAATTCGATGGAGGATCTGTGACCTTTGGTGACAACAAGAAGGGGTATATAAAAGGCTACGGAGTCATCAAGAAGGAAAACATAACCATATGCAAAGTTGCATATATGGATGGCCTAAAGCACAATCTTTTCAGTGTTAGCCAACTCTGCGATATGGGGGTCGACGTAATGTTCAAAAGAACCTTCTGCTCTCTACAAGGTGAGGACACAGGAGTCGAACTTCTGCGAGCCGAACGAAGGGGAGATCTTTACCTTATGAACTTCTGTGCCAAGAACAAGGAAGACAAGCTCTGCCTTGTTGCTTGTAAAAGCGAAGAAGAAATAAACCGTATACAAGTTGGTGTGTTCCAAGTGGTTTATCTCTAAATCCACTACACTTTAACACTTTAGATTAGTGACCACTTGTCGAGAATAAATCAGTTTAGAAAAACATGGATGATAACTGTCACTTTATCAGTAACTCTCTCAAGTCTACTTCCCATATCATTCAAACTGGCGTGCATTCAGTGGCTTATCTCTAAGTCCACGACACTTTAACACTTTAGCAAGTGATCAGTTCGTCAAGAAGTGTCATTGGTTTTAATAAAACTTGAATGAAATGGTGGAACATTGTTATTGCAAAACAATGTCCACTTTCCTTTTGTTTAAAATCCCACCTTTCCGTTTCACACCCGAACTATTAAAATTAGCTACTCATAACGGAAAGTAAAGAAAGCAGTAAATGACATAAATTAAATAGCATAAATGTAAATGACTAAATGTAAATTGCAAGAATAATAATGTAATACCCCGGGTAAGTTCGTTAGTTAAAAATATCTTTCCGATAAGTTTAGTTAACTTTAAAGTGGATATTTAGGGTAAGTTTGGGTAAATATATATAAGTTTAGGGGTGTTTGGATTAATTAGTAAGTTAAAAAGGTATTGTGGTCATTAGTGAGAAATGTGGGGTTTAAATGGTAAATAAGGTTAGATATTATCCTTATGGACTTCCAGATATTCACAAAGCAGAAAATCAGTAGGTGTTGTGTGTGTGTGTTAAGAGAAAGAGAGAGCAAGAAGAAGAAAGAAAGGTTGTGGCTAAGAGACTCAATTTGGAGTACTTGGAAGAGAAATTAAGGTATGTTCCTTTGTATTTTGTGTTTGTAATTGCTTTTAGAAGGTTTCTATCGGATTAGAATAGTTAAATACACATCTGGGGTTGATTCAGTCGGTTTTCTGGGTAAAAAGCACCAAACCGACAGTAGTTTCCGGATAGAATGAACGTGTCCGGATACTTTTGTTGGTAGTGTCCGGGTAGCTCTGATGATGGTGTCCGGATGATTCAAGTATCCGGGTAAGTTCCTCTTGTTATGCTTTTCCGGATGGAATGGGATACCGGATGGTATCCGGATTCCTCATGTTGTCCGGATTCTTTGTGTTGTCCGGAAAGTTGTCCGGATACTTTGTGGTTTCCGGATAACTTGGCTGTTTGGTCAATTTTTGAGGATAAGAGTTATGTAGATGTATCTACAGTCCATAGCCTGCTAGTAAGTCTTATACATAAGTTGGTAAGGAGATATTTGTATGTAAATGGTTTCAGATTCTGAGAATTTTGGATAAAGGATCGGATAGCTCGGAGAAAGGTTTGGAAGCATATTGTAAGCATTCATGTGAGTTTTGCTTTAAAACGTTTTTGAACTGGGATACATATATATATATGTATATATATATGAGATGATTATGTGGTAGGAATATGATTATGTGTATATAAATGACAATATGATGTAATGAGATATATATTGTATTTATATAAGCTTTGCACTACACGAGTGCAGTTGTTGTCGGGTTCCGGTGTGCGGACCGGTGTGTAGTCGGGTTCCGGTGTACGGACCGGTGAGTAGTCGGGTTCCGGTGTGCGGACCGACGGGTAGCCGGGTTCCGGTGAGCGGACCGGTTGTTGATTTATTAGTTGGCTTGCTACCAACTAATATGGCCATTTGTGGAGGAATAAGGTGAATGAGATGTACACGATGCAACGAGTCTGGATTGGTATTTAAATACGTGTGGTATGTTTATATTTTACGAAAGAATTACCAAATGTTTATCTAAACTATTTTGATACAAAGGATTTACATAAAAGGTTTTATAATGATTTTGGAAAGGACCGGGATTAATTCACTAGACCCGTTTGGTCTAACCCTCATTTTGTTTTCAAAAATATGTTTTCCAGGTTAAGGATCGGCAGGAGAGGATGAAGTGTAGGAAGCTTTTGATGGATCTTGATTAGGAAGCTTTTATATATTTTGTAATGTCAAGACTAATGAGACCGTACTTGGTTTGTTATGTAACTTTTGTTGTAAATCAATGATATGTATGAATGTTATGTATTATGATGTATGTTATGGGATTTGGGTTGTTACAAATGGTATCAGAGCCCTAGTTTAAGGGATTTAGGTATTTGTACCCGTACCTAGACTTAAACTGCATGTGAAGTAGGATGTCCTTGATATATTAGAACCTTGGGATGCTAAGTATAAAAGGTAGAAGGAACATCATGTAAGGTAATTTCAGATTACACCTGGCCAGTGTAATTGTGATCTTACAGGTGCATGTTTGGACTGGAATATCTTATTATATGGGGTATGTGTTTATGTGTATGTTAATCTTATTTGGATCTACAGAATGGCAAGCGGTACTCGAAATACGAATAGAAGAGGAGGAGGAAATCCGAATAGTACGAATCCACCAATAGGAACGGGGGGAAGAAGAGGAGAGCGAGGGGGAGGTAGATCCGGAGGTAGAACGGGGAGTAGAACTGGGGGCAGAACCGGAGATAGAGTTCAGGGGCGAGGTACGGAGTTTATTACAAGAGACGATTTGATGGCGGAGATGGGAAGACTTCAAGCAAATATCCAGGCTATGTTCGACCAAGCTCGTCATACTGAAACACCAGATCCTGGTTTGGAAGACAAAATGCCCATTACACCTACGATCATACCAGTGTCAAGAAGGTGTGATTACAAGATGTTCTTAAACTGTAGACCTCCAACTTACTCAGGAGATAGAGACCCAGTGAAGGCGATGAGATGGTTAAAAGAAATAGAAGCCATCTTCAAGACCAGTAAGTGTGCGGATGAGGACGGAGTATTATACGGAACGGCGATGTTGAAGGCAGAAGCTCTGTACTGGTGGGAAGCTCACATTGATTCCATAGGGTCGGATGTATACTCTACTTTTACTTGGGACGAATTCGCAACAGCTTTCAAAAGACAGTTTTGTTCTCAAGCAGCAGTCAGACAACTGGAAGAGGAGTTCATGAACTTACACCAGCGAAGTTTATCAGTTAGGGACTACACTGCTAGTTTTCTGGAGAAGTCTCGCTTCGTAGAGTACTACGTTGCCACGGAGGCACTGAAAATGGAGAGGTTTATTTTTGGGTTGAATTCATAAATTAGAAAGCTAGTGATTGCGACAGGACCCGATACCTTCTCAGCTGCAGTAAATGGAGCGGAAAATGTAGAACAGGATAATAGGAGAGACGTTGGTGATAAGAGTATTGGAAAAAGGAAATTGGAAGAAATGACATACGATTTGGAGGAATACGAATCCCCTAAGTTTGATAGTCATTCATCTTTCAGACCAGCTGAAAGACCATGTCCAAAATGCAACCGTGTGCATCAAGGAAACTGTTATGTGGATTCCCGAAGTTGTTACAAATGTGGAAAGACTGGTCACATAGTTAGAGACTGTCGGGTAACTCAATTATGTTTCGTTTGCAATTCCCCGGATCATATTCAGTCAGATTGTCCGCAATGGAAAGCACCGCAGGGTAGTATGACGGTAAGACCAACGAGTGTTAGACCGGGAGAGAAACAAGGGCCTGAGGTACCGAAAGCAAAGGGTCGAGTTTTTCAGATGACGGAACAAGAGGTGGAAGAAAGTCCTGATGAGGTTACAGGTATATTTTTATAAACTCTATACGTGCTAAGGTGTTATCTGACTTCGGTGCAAAATGGTTTTTGGTATTTCCGTGCTTTTGTTGCTTATCTGTGTTAGAGATATAGGTGGGTGTGGGGTCGCTATTCATTTAGTTTCTATGGTTTTGATTGAGTTCGAAGTAGTAGAGATAAGTATTCATACCTTTTCGCTTAACCGAATTCCGGGACGAAATTCTTTTAAGGGGGAGATAATGTAATACCCCGGGTAAGTTCGTTAGTTAAAAATATCTTTCCGATAAGTTTAGTTAACTTTAAAGTGGATATTTAGGGTAAGTTTGGGTAAATATATATAAGTTTAGGGGTGTTTGGATTAATTAGTAAGTTAAAAAGGTATTGTGGTCATTAGTGAGAAATGTGGGGTTTAAATGGTAAATAAGGTTAGATATTATCCTTATGGACTTCCAGATATTCACAAAGCAGAAAATCAGTAGGTGTTGTGTGTGTGTGTTGAGAGAAAGAGAGAGCAAGAAGAAGAAAGAAATGTTGTGGCTAAGAGACTCAATTTGGAGTACTTGGAAGAGAAATTAAGGTATGTTCCTTTGTATTTTTTGTTTGTAATTGCTTTTAGAAGGTTTCTATTTGATTAGAATAGTTAAATACACATCTGGGGTTGATTCAGTCGGTTTTCTGGGTAAAAAGCACCAAACCGACAGTAGTTTCCGGATAGAATGAACGTGTCCGGATACTTTTGTTGGTAGTGTCCGGGTAGCTCTGATGATGGTGTCCGGATGATTCAAGTATCCTGGTAAGTTCCTCTTGTTATGCTTTTCCAGATGGAATGGGATACCGGATGGTATCCGGATTCCTCATGTTGTCCGGATTCTTTGTGTTGTCCGGAAAGTTGTCCGGATACTTTGTGGTTTCCGGATAACTTGGCTGTTTGGTCAATTTTTGAGGATAAGAGTTATGTAGATGTATCTAGAGTCCATAGCCTGCTAGTAAGTCTTATACATAAGTTGGTAAGGAGATATTTGTATGTAAATGGTTTCAGATTCTGAGAATTTTGGATAAAGGATCGGATAGCTCGGAGAAAGGTTTGGAAGCATATTGTAAGCATTCAGGTGAGTTTTGCTTTAAAACGTTTTTGAACTGGGATACATATATATATATATATATATATGTATATATATATATATGAGATGATTATCTGGTAGGAATATGATTATGTGTATATAAATGACAATATGATGTAATGAGATATATATTGTATTTATATAAGCTTTGCACTACACGAGTGCACTTGTTGTCGGGTTCCGGTGTGTGGATCGACGGGTAGCCGGGTTCCGGTGAGCGGACCGGTTGTTGATTTATTAGTTGGCTTGCTACCAACTAATATGGCCATTTGTGGAGGAATAAGGTGAATGAGATGTACACGATGCACGAGTCTGGATTGGTATTTAAATACGTGTGGTATGTTTATATTTTACGAAAGAATTACCAAAGGTTTATCTAAACTATTTTGATACAAAGGATTTACATAAAAGGTTTTATAATGATTTTGGAAAGGACCGGGATTAACTCACTAGACCCGTTTGGTCTAACCCTCATTTTGTTTTCAAAAATATGTTTTCCAGGTTAAGGATCGGCAGGAGAGGATGAAGTGTAGGAAGCTTTTGATGGATGTTGATTAGGAAGCTTTTATATATTTTGTAATGTCAAGACTAATGAGACCGTACTTGGTTTGTTATGTAACTTTTGTTGTAAATCAATGATATGTATGAATGTTATGTATTATGATGTATGTTATGGGATTTGGGTTGTTACAAATAAATGACGGAATGTAAATTGCAATAAATGAAAGACAAGAAATATAAAGACAAGAAATGTAAAAACAAGAATCGTAAAATGTAACTACTAATTAGATTGCAAATATCAAATTCAAGAGTTGTCACTCCCTTGAAATTCTCAGATCACGATTTGTCACTAGTTGTTACTAAGTTTTTTCAAAAGCTTCCCAAACCCTTCCTTATATACTAGAAGAAATGAAGGGGTAAAAAGGTCTTTTCCCAACAAAGGGGACAAAAGTGTACAATAGTAGTTCAAAAGACAATCTACTACAATAATACAAAAGGTGAGAAATGTCCAGCTTTCTTTTGCCTTCTAGAAGCTTCAAAAATCAGCAACAAAAAGGGCTTGTCGTCTGCCCAAAATAAACTCCAAGGTCTTGATGTATTAAGCTGCCTGCTGCTTCATGCTGCTGCCATGCTGCAGCATAAGTCTGCACTATTAAATCTGCCAAAAACACTACATATTAGCCATTCTAAGTTGTAAAACAAGTCATCCACAACTTTAGCTCCAATAAACAACAAAGTGGAAAATAAGTAAATAAAAGGACTCAAAGTTAGGGATATTAAAGATAAAATGACTCAAAGTGGAAGTAAAAAGACCTAATATGCATTAAATAATTAATGCATATCACACCCTCAAACTAGAATTGTTGCTTGTCCCCAAGCAACTTAAGACACAAAAAAGAAAATGACTCAAATTGGAAAAATCTTGCATAATGAGAGCATTAAGTGCATACATAGAAATGATAGAAACAAGCATGCAAAACATAGCCATCATAAATCCCAAGTACCATGATCTTGATCTAACAATGAGTATGAACCATAAGCTAGTACCCTTTTCTCTTTGTTATGCTCTACACATCTCACATCTAGGATCAAAATGACTTTGAAGAAACGGGTTCACTCTTTTGGCTCATTTTGTCTCACTTTGCCTTTTTCTTTTCTTTGCTTTAACATATATGATTTTTCAATTTTTGTGGCACTTTTGTGCTCTTTTGTGTTGAAAGCCATGCACTTAGCCCCTATGGGACTTTTATAGTGCTTAAAGATCCCCAATGGCAAAAAAAATTTGAAGAGCTTTGCTCTTTTTCTTGTGATAATGCTCATGCCATGGTGAACTTCCCCACCCTCAAACTAGAAATCAACAATGTCCTCATTGTTCATGGGATAAGTGTATGGATGGATGCAAGTGGTTACCTTTGAGGAACAAATGATGGCCTCTTTCATTTCCTAGATGTGTGTGAGATATGGATCAAAATGTGGTCCCAAGCAAAAGGATGCTAGTTCTAGCAAGAACTACATCATTCGATATGGAAACATGACTTTAGAATTTATTTAGGCTATATAAGTATGCTCAAGTCTATCATCATTGCTCATTATGTAATTAAAATAAAACCTAGAAAAATAGCAAAACAATCCCAGACTCAATAAATGTAAAATGAACAAAAATTGGAGCTAAAGAGGTATGAATGAACCTGTCCTACTCCTGAGGAGTAGGTTGTGAATCAAGTGGTTGGAATGAATGTTGCGGCACAAGAGTCTGCATTTCCGTCTTTTAACAAGGTGTTCTTTTTCAACGACCGGGTTTCTTGTTGACAACTTATTAAGGAATGGTGGAATTTGCTGGAGCACCTCAGTATGCTCCTCAACCGTAACCGTCCTCATCAACTTAACTTGGTGTTTCTCTTTCCACTTATGCTTATACACGTTTCTCATCACGTATTTCTCTCCTTGATCATAGCATAAGACTTTAATGAAACAAATGGGGGAACAAGTCATCCCACAAAGAGTTTTCCACACCACCTCACCAACAATAGTACTTGATTTTATGAAGCTTCTCGAGTCCTTGGATTGATCATCGCGTCCCTTTTTAAAAACCACTTGAAGATTTTCTGCACAGTTTTGCTGCAGGAATGCTGCAGCATCCTCAACAATATGTTCTTTCTGCACAGATTCAAAGCAGGGGTTAATGACAATTTTGGCATTGTGTTGCACCTCTTTACTATTTTGAAGTAAAAAGGGGTCGCTCAAATGCTCGGATGCTTCCTCGGAACTTTCTATCTCTTGACTATTTTCCAAAGTATTGACCTCATCCTCATCCTTACCAACTCGTTCAAAATTTTCAATCTCACTTGGTATAGGAATTTGGTTTTGTCTATTGATCTCTTCAACATAAGTTATGATGTTGGCAACAGATGTTATCATATTTTGTGTGAATTCATTCATCATAGTTTGAAGATATTTGATGGTTTGAACTAGTTCTAAAGAGGGCGTAGGGGGTAAAAATGAGTTGTTATAATCATCCCCTTAAAAATTCCCAGAAAAATCAACTTGTTCCTCCCAAGATTGGTCAAAAGTATTTTAGCAAGTGTTACTCCAATCTTGGTAGGGAGGTATTGGTGATGTAAAAGTGCCATGATCTTGACTATTTAAAAACTAATTAGGATGATCCTCCGATGATTGAGTGTAACCATTAAAGTGTGAGGTATCCCAATTACTATCTCCCATGAAATAACATGATTCGGGGTTCGAAGGACAATTGTATGAGAAATGATTTCCGCCACAGAAGTCACAGAAAACAGTTTCATATGGCCCAAACGAATATCCCATTGAATCCATATTCACAGAAAGATAAACTCAAAGCTTGTTACTTGTATACTGTTAGGGTCGTTTTATGTTGATTTAAAGTTCAGGGTTTAAATTGTAATTCTTTATTTTGAGCTCTATTAGTGAACGGGCCGTGGGCTTGTTAACCACGGGCCCGCCATATAAATAGGTAGCTTAGCCTTAGAAAATAGGCTAGTTGTCTCATTTGCTTTCCTACTCGTATTGTAATTCTCTCTACTTTGAAAGCATAATACAGGGATGACCACTTGAAATCATTATACACTATTGCTTATCTGTTTGATTTCATAATCGTTGCACGGATCTGGAACTAACAATTGGTATCAAAGCAGATGGACACGATTGATTCAAAGCCTTCAAGTTGACTTTTGGTAATTTCTTGATGTTTCTCTTGAAGATGGTCTGATTCCTTGGCCGAAGAAGACCATAGCAGCAACTGCAGCAAATCCTCAAGTTAGTTATGAGGACAAGACTGAAGCTGACCTGACCGAAGAGGAAAGAGGCAGAATAGAAGGCGAAAAGCATGCTAAGAGATATCTTGTCCAAGCACTTCCCAACCCGATTTACACAACTATCGACAGCTACAAAGGTACGGCAAAAGGCATGTGGGATCAAGTGGCTAGAATGATGCGTGGGAGTGTTGTTGGCAATCAACTGAAAATCAACAGCGCAATAACCAAGTTCGATGGTTTCAAGCGGCGCAACGGCGAGACTCTCACTCAAGCATATGAACGTTTTTGCTCACTTCTCAATGAACTGAACAAGAACCAGATCGTCCGTTCCAACACGGAAAATGCGCTTAAATTTCTCAACAATCTGCTACCAGAATGGAAGGTGTATGCTTCTCATGTCAAGCATAACAACTTGGTAGAGAACATCAGTATCAACGAACTGTATGAGACGCTTCTTCAAGACGAAGATGAAGTAAATGAACTTCTGGGCGAGAAGAAGACTGAAGCAAAGCCAGCTGCTGATCCTATAGCACTCATGTCCTCCAAGAAAGGGAAATCTTCGAGCCGTCACTCCAAACGCGCTGAACAGCAAAGCTCTTCTGAATCTGAAAAGGAAGATAGTGACTCAAATGATGAAGTAGCTGACTTCAAGAAAGCTATTTCTCTGCTCACTAAAACTTTCCAACAATAGCGATTCTATAAGAAGCCAACGTCGAATAATTAGCGCTACTCCACCACCTCCAACAAGCGCCATAATTATCAAGACAAACACGAGGGAAAGAAGAAAGTTGATGAGCAGGACACGTCTGAGAAGAAGGAGAAAGAAGATAGAAAGAAGAAAGATGAACCAGTGACCTGCTACAACTGTGGAAAGCTTGGTCATTTTGCTAAAGATTGCACAAGGCCTGTGGTAAAGAATTCTCACTACTACAAGGCCAAACTGGCATTGGCTGAGCAGAAGGAAGCTAGAGAAGCTATGTTTGTGGAAAACGACTACTGGTTGGGTCGTTCTGATGATGAAAGCGATTCAGACTGTGCAAATGCTTTCATGGGCTATCACTCTCCAGCTGATGAAGAGAAGACAAGTCAGGTATGTGAATCTTCTCAACAAGAGTTTATGAATGATATGCAATCCCTTATTGATCAGGCGAATTCCTTTAAGGCCACCACTAAAGAACAAAAGCTTGAGATTAGTTCACTAACCGAAAAGCTAGATGTTCAAACGCGATTAACTGAAAAACATAAGTCTGAAAATGCTCTGTTAAAAGAGAAATGCAAAAACCTTACAATAGCACATAAAGACTTAAGGGCCAAATTATCTGATCTTCAGTCTAAGTTTGATCAGTGCAAGAATGAGAAAGAAGAAATCATTTATCAATGTTCTTCTCTTCAAATTCAGCACAAGGAGTTCGTTGCCAAAATTCTCGATCTTGAAACCAAACTTCACAAGAGGGGTCAAACTGATCAAACCATCTTTCTGAATAAACCTAAAGAGTTCACGTACTTTAACAAAGAGTGGGGAATCGGATATGATAACCCACATTATATGACAAAGGGATGGTACCAAGTACCTACGTTATATGACTTTGCTTGTTTTGGATTAGATAAAAAGTATCCAGAATATGCAATCCAATGGACTGGTCCTCTTGAACCTGAAAAGGAAGAGGAAACCGAGGAATATAAGCGCGCACACAAACGAGGAATACAACTTCCGTTTTGTTATGAACCTTTGAATTATTCGTATAAAAAGAACAAAAAGTATCTCTCAAATGACTACTTCGACCCCTACAAGGTTGCTAAGCCCAAGGATTCCTCCAAAAAGGATGAGGACCAAGCACCAGCAACCAAGACTGAGACGGACGAGTTTAAACTCTATGTTCCCCCCTCTCATCTTGGAAGCAAATATTGTCGAGTTGGAGGAGTCGTTTGAGAAAGAAATGTCTATTTTTCAAAACGAAAAGAAAGCGCTAATCTCTGTGATTGAGAAACTCAATTCTGAGAAACTTGAGAATCTACAACCGGTCAAAACCGAAGCTGTGTCTGATGAAGGACAGCAAATCCTTCGAGGTGAAATTAATATGTTCACATCGAAACTGGCTGCTTTGGCAACAGAAAAAATGGAGGAGTATGCAAGAAATGGTCAGCTCCAAGAGCAAATTGACCAACTCAAATCTGAAAAACAGATTTCACCTGAATCTTCCTCGAATTCATCAGAAACGTCTTCGTGTAAAGCTTTTATTGGTAAAATTTCCACTTCACAAGATGGTAAAGATTCTCAAGACGAGAGTGTTTTAAGGAACTTAAACTCTGATTTTTTCTTAGCTTCCGCACCAAGTTCCCCAAAGCACACAAGCACAAAGTGTTCCTCGCCTTCCTCGACCGGTCCAAGTCCAGTAATTCTGGATGTCGATTTTTCAGCACATATGAACTCTGAAGGTAATTCTGAGGGAGAGTTTGAGTCATTCCCTTTCGATACACCTCTTCCGAGCCATACTGATTTTCTCTCCCCCGTAGTCAATCGACCGGTTAACTTTGAAAGGGGTTCTTGTTCTAACACCAAGGCCCCAGCTGTGATTGCGGTTCCCAAACCTAAGCCTGTCTCTCAAAAACAATCACAACCGAGGCAAAAGACCGAGCGATTGCCTGCCAAAAATCCTGTTCCTTCAAAAGTCACTGACCGCACTGTCCCTGTTGTTTCGGATAAAGCCGGTCGCGCTAAACAAGAAAAACCAAAGTGGCTAAAGAAGGAACCTGTCAAGGATGCTGCATCAAAGTCTTTCCCTCTTGTCTTTAATTCTAGGATAAACAAATACAATTATGCTTGGAATCATTGGAATCATTTTGAAGTTTCTTTTCCAATTAAACTTAACTCTCTTAATCAATTGATTCAGTTATCGCGTGATTGTTTATGTTGTTCTAATTGTGGTTGGAATGATTTTGATGATATTCAGAATAATGATTGGTTTGGGTCATATCATATGTGTAATTTATTTCCCAACCGCAAACCCCGTAATAACCAGCAAAGACACTATCAAAAACGGGGTTACCAATCAGCGGTTAAACCACAGCGGGAGACCAAACCCATTCCTAAACGGGTTGCTCCTACTGAGGTTAAACCAGCACCCAAGAGGCAACCTGCTACAAAACCTGTTCCTCCAAAAGGTGTAAATTCTACACCTAAGAGGCAACATGTGCCAAAACCAGTTACTCCAAACGGTGTACAATCTGCACCTAAGGGGAAGTCTGAGTCAAAGCAAGTTCCTCCTCGAGGTGCCAAACCTAACCCTCCGGGACCCATGCAAATATGGGTACCCAAAGTCCGCTAAATTTGTTTTGCAGGACGGTCATGTGTGGTCCTTAGACACTGGATGATCCACACACATGATCGCAAGGAGGGAGCTGCTCACGATCTATAAGGAACAATATTAAGAAGACGTGAGGTTTGTCTATACCTGTGCTTTAACAAGTTGCTCATGTGTTTAGGGGGAGCATGATCAGCTATCAGATATGTTACTCTACTGTTGAGGGGGAGCGTCACACACACTTTTTCTTAAATATGTTAAAAAGTTTTTTGTGTGTGTGGATACTCCCGTGTGCACTTCACTCTACGCGCACATTCTAAGGGGGAGCAAGTTTTTCCCTATTCTCAGTTTGAGGGGGAGCGAGAGATCCATCTTTTCAAAATTCTACAGGTTTCATCTCTTTGAAAAATGGAATTATTCTTTAAAGTGTAAAAGTGTCCGGACACCCATCAGTCCGGATGACTTTCCGGACCGGATGGGTATCCGGGTAGGACTATCCGGAATCCCTACTCTGTCCGGAAACACCCTTTGTCTGGATACTTTGTTTTGATCGGAAAGGTTTGCCATTCCATCCTCTTTCATCCGGATACCATGTTTGTCCGTAAACTCTATTTGTCCGGGAAGTATGGTCTGTCCGGGATATTCTACATATCTTCATTATGTCCGGACTCCTCTGTATTTGTCAATTCAGCACCTGCCATCACACTGCCAGTCCTCAATCTCTCTCAGATTCAGCCATTGAATGCAAAGGTACGCGCTGATACTTGTTTATCCGTCTTGTTTACTAACTTTGGGTCTTTTACAGATATTCCATGGCGGATCAACAACCTCAACAAAATCCGAGGGGGAGCGTCACACTGTTTTCTTAAAAGTCTAAATGTTTTTTTTAGTTGATGTCTCCCAAGTAAATAACACTCTCAATCCGAGGGGGAGCAAGTCAATCCCCATGTATGTTTTGAGGGGGAGCAGGATTATATCTGTACTATGCATATGCCTGAAACCCTACCTGTGATAGCATATAGCCAAGAGTTAGGGAATCCTATGGTCCAGCCAGCGCCGGAGGGACCTTCCTCGGGACATAGAACATGTGAGAAGGAGGGAGTTAAGGTCGAAAGTGAACCAAAAAGATTGAGCCATAAAGATAATGAGGCTCCAGAGCGACCCCAACCGAGTGACATCCGGGTAGCCACATCTGCTATCCCGTCTCATACGTTGGGACGGGATATTGAAGAAGCCTCCGTGGACCCAACGGAGCAATTGCACGACCCCCTTATCCACTCATCCGTCTCTCAAAAGACGGATGTTTCAACTTCACACGGGGAAATAGCACAACTTCCACCGGCCTCTCACTCGGAGAGTGCTGGTGTTGAAACAAACGACCAGCAGCCCCCGGTCGCGACTTCATTTCGTGCACAATCGAGTCTAGAGCCATTTGCTATTGAAAATCCTTTGGCTAGGACACAAGAGGAGCAACACCAAGTCGAGAAGCTTCGTGACTCGACCGGAACCACCATAGTGTCGTCACCTTTAGGTGGCACGCGAGGATCGGACGAAAATCCTACCACAACTACCATCTTGCCAACTGTGAACGTAGGTGGCTCTGCGTCTCAGGTAGATGCCTCAACGGGTAACCTAAGTGGTCCCGGAGTTAGTAACCCAGACTTTGTGTCGCAAGTGTCCCTGGACAGCACCCTCAAGGTTGTCCGAGAGGCAATGGAGCAGCATGTCGCCGCCGAGCTCGCCAAAATAATCAAAGGAAAAGCAAAGATTGTCGAAACTGAAACCGCACCTACACCTCCACCGACATTCGTTCAGCCAATCTATTCGGTGGATACTCTGAAGACGATGCTTTTGGCTCAGCTACTCCAGCAGTCTGAATTCGACGCCTCAACTGAAGCAGACCTGATATCCGTTCTGAAATCTAAGGTCAATGCTCCTTCATCATCCATCACGACTCGTTTAGACGCCATTGACTCGACTCTCAAGGACTACAATCAAGTGCTCACAACGCTGTCCGAGAGAGTCCGTTCCCTCGAAGATACCTGTAAGAGTCAAGCAGGCGGTCTGAAACGGAAACACGATGACCAGGTTGATCCTGATCATCGTGAGGGGGAGAAAAGATTAAGACCTACTGAGACCGCCCCTATCCTCGCCGAAACGACAACCGTGGTTCATCTGGAACCAGCAACTGCGGCAACAACAACCGACGCCCAACCTGAAGCCGAGTTGCCATTAGCCGAGATGGTAATCGATATGGACATATCAGATGATGAAGACCCGACGGTTGACAAGCCCGAGGGTTCAACACAGGAACTGTTCGACTTTGATTCATCAGACAGACCGTTACTGGATATAATCGATCCAGACTGTGAAGCCAACCCGGAGACCGAAGATGCATGGTATGAAAAAGCCGCCAGTGCCGTAAATCTCCAGGTAAATTTGGTTTTCCCTACTAATGAAGACGACAACATTGACTATGATCAGTTCCTGCTCCAGAATTTTTATGGTACTTCTCTCGTTCACTATGCTCAACCCACTGGAACTTCAACAAGACCTGAAACTACTACTGCCAATATTCCGACAACTCCTCTGCAAACGACAGCTTCTGATCTTCCTCCCCTCCTCAGCAACAAATCCGTTGGGAGAAGATCATGGTACTTATCCCTCATCTGGAGGAATCTTTGAAGAAGTTGTTCGTCCACAAGCTTAGCCCGATCGAACCGACCTTTTGCCTTGGTATTTACAACTACAGCCCCGAATTCCAACGCCGATACATCAGCGTTATGAAGCGGTGTCTTCCAGTCAGCTATGTCAGAACCAAACATCAGATCACAGAGGTACTTATATCCATTCAAGACGCATCATGAAAATTGTCTACCCAATATTCACTGTCCGACGTGAAGATGGGAATGAATGGAAATTCTCTGAAGCTGACTTCCAGCACCTCCGACCGTTCGACTTCCTGGCTATTCTGAAAGACCTTCGTACAAGAACCATCCGACCGCTTGAAGTTACAAAGGCGCTCGAAGCTGTTCGTCGATACCTGGTCCGTACCATTATGATGTCATATCTAACGGATTTTCAAATGGCTATCGAGAACAGGGCAAAGAAGGTAAATTTGATAAAGCCAAATCTGCAAGCTCCTGAGTTGAATATGTATCCCGAGAACGCCATGCTTCTAGAACCAGAATTTGGGATCGTCTTCATCAATGAACAGAAAGAGAAAAGATTTATGCGGTTCAGTCAGGTAGAAAGATTCTGCGACGGCACGCTCTACAAAGTTCGAGTTGCTCTTCGAAATATCATTCAGCACGAGTCTAAAAATCCAAGGGTTTCGTATGTTCCTAATCTGAATGAAATAAATGCTCGGAATGCCTTGGAATTGGTTGAAGATCGCATCGACTACCGCCGTGCTATCAGATGGTTCGAGATTCACTTCGCGCTTCGCAAAAGATATGTCTACAACTGGCGAGAGCTAGAGCATGAACTCGAACTTCAAATCAAAGGGGTAGATTGTTAGGGTCGTTTTATGTTGATTTAAAGTTCAAGGTTTAAATTGTAATTCTTTATTTTGATCTCTATTAGTGAACGGGCCGTGGGCTTGTTAACCACGGGCCCGCCATATAAATAGGTAGCTTAGCCTTAGAAAATAGGCTAGTTGTCTCATTTGCTTTCATACTCGTATTGTAATTCTCTCTACTTTGAAAGCATAATATAGGGATGACCAGTTGAAATCATTATACACTATTGCTTATCTGTTTGATTTCATAATCATTGCACGGATGTGGAACTAACATATACACATGAAGACGTATGACAAGCAACAAAGGTGGTAGAAAAATCAAATCTTTTTAAAACTTTTTATAACTTTTAGCTTTGCCAATCCCCGGCAACAGCGCCAAAAACTTGACAGTGCTTAGAATACATATCGTCTTTCAAGTAATAAAGTGGTAAAATACCAAATATCGTCCCACAGAGATTGGAGTAAAAAGTTAAATAAAAAGTAGAAGAAGGAAATGATTTCAGATGGCGAATTTGAAGAGATTGATTTGTTTTGTTTGGATTATCACTTTGATGTTGTTAACAGAGAATAAAGCTAGCACGGGTGTAAAACTTTAAGGTGGGACTTAAACACAAATTACAGCGGGCCATGCTGCAGGAATGCTACAACATGCAGTTTTGTCATAACTAGATCCACCATCTATTTTGAGAGTATTCCTCTCGGACCTCAGTATTCCCACTACTGTTTAGATTCAACTAGACACATCTTTATGTAGTCTCCAGCTATTTATAGTGGGGGATAAAGTTCTCAAAATATATGGATGACCAAATCTCTTTGTATCAAAAACCGCTCTCTCGAGCCGATTCCCCTATCATTCAAGTTGGTGTGTTCCAAGTGGTTTATCTCTAAATCCACTACACTTTAACACTTTAGATTAGTGACCACTTGTCGAGAATAAATCAGTTTAGAAAAACATGGATGATAACTGTCACTTTATCAGTAACTCTCTCAAGTCTACTTCCCATATCATTCAAACTGACATGCATTCAGTGGCTTATCTCTAAGTCCACGGCACTTAAACACTTTAGCAAGTGATCAGTTCGTCAAGAAGTGTCATTGGTTTTAATAAAACTTGAATGAAATGGTGGAACATTGTTATTGCAAAACAATGTCCACTTTCCTTTTGTTTAAAATCCCACCTTTCCGTTTCACACCCGAACTATTAAAATTAGCTACTCATAACGGAAAGTAAAGAAAGCAGTAAATGACATAAATTAAATAGCATAAGTGTAAATGACTAAATGTAAATTGCAAGAATAATAAATGACGGAATGTAAATTGCAATAAATGAAAGACAAGAAATATAAGGACAAGAAATATAAAGACAAGAAATGTAAAAACAAGAATCGTAAAATGTAACTACTAATTAGATTGCAAATATCAAATTCAAGAGTTGTCACTCACTTGAAATTCTCAGATCACGATTTGTCACAAGTTGTTACTAAGTTTTTTCAAAAGCTTCCCAAACCCTTCCTTATATACTAGAAGAAAGGAAGGGGTAAAAAGGTCTTTTTGTAACGACCCGAAATCTCATAAAATAAACGATTAAACATTACAACCGAAAATGGTCCCAAAGTCTACAATACATCAAATTTACTCTAAGATCGCAGCGGAAACCACCTTCACAACTGAGATACTACAAGAAGCCCGACGATACTCGGCAAGTCTTCACTACCTCTCGCTCTTTTACCACGACCCGACCTTCCATCCTCATAATATGAAGCTTCATACACAACTAATACCTGAAAATGGTTTTCTAAGTTTTGAAAGCGAGGGTTAGACCATAAGGTCTAGTGAATTCCCTCCTAAAAACGTAACCACAAAACATTTTACGAAACACGTTTCCTTGCAAACAATACTTGACACGTTTCCTTGCAAACAACACTTAACAAGTTTGAGCTCAAACAAGGGTATACACAGTGGTACGGACCAATAACACCTTACAAAGCCAGGCACGGCAACTCATCACCTTACAAAGCCAGGGACGGCAACTCATCACCTTACAAAGCCAGGGACGGCAACTCATCACCTTACAAAGCCAGGGACGGCAACTCGGGGGTCCTCCACTGTATAACCCGACTCTACCACAAACATAAACATTTAAAACATGCTTTAAAACTTACTCGAGGAATATCCTCCTTCCACTTGTAAAATAACACTTTTCATGCATGAGAAAACATAAGATTCATGATGATCAAGTAAACTCATTTTCAGTCATATCAATTCTTCGCAATTCATTTTAAAAGATAGAAATAATGCATAAGGGAACTCACCTTAGCGTTAGCACCTCGACACACGCTCCGAAACCCACACTTGTTCGAACCGAGCACCTGAATTGGGCACCACAAGAATGGTGTTAAACCATCTAACCATACTCCCAAACATCCTTAACATAACCCCAAGACAATCCCCCAATCGCTGCCTCGATCCTAGACCCGAACGAACAACGAAAACGGACAAAAGGGAAAAGGGGACAGAGCCTGGCGCCGGTGGTGGCGCCGATCCATCGGCGCCGAGATCGGCGCGGATCCCTGGTTTGCCCTGCACGATTTTCTTCCCAAAGCCCAAAGGTTTCTCAATCCCCAAACTTCTCTAAATCGGTTCTAAACCTCTCAAATTGATACATTAGATATAATAAACCATAAGAATCAATTTCCAACATTCTACTCAACATAAAACCCATCAAATCCACCTATTGATTCCTGGATTTAAACCTCAAAACCCAAAAAGCTCAATCCATAGAAAATGGAGGTTACTAAGCAACAAGATGGAGTTCCTTACTGAAATGATCACAACTCATAGGGATTCAATCCCAAAAACATTGAACCCAAGGATTTCCAACTCCAACACACACTCTTGACCAAAACCCATTACACACAAGAAGAAGAAGATAAATGAAGAGAATCATACCTAGAAGATGATCTTCCAAAGCCTTTGATGAATCTCTCCCACTCCAAATTCCCAAAAGTTGGTCTTCTCCAAAATCCTTCTTCTCAAATCCTTAGCCGCCACCTAAAATGAAGAATGAGGGTTCTTCATCTGATTTATAACTCTAATTTCACACTCTAGAGCACATAAGTTTCCAATTTAACACCTTGGCCACCAAATTCCCTTTTATTCTAAAATGCCACAAGAGAAAACAATACTTAGGAATATGGTCCCTTTGATAACTTTCACTCTTATTGCTCTAAGCACTAAACCTTCAACTTACTAAAGTTTGGGTTGTTACAACACTCCCCCCTTAAAAGAATTCCGTCCCCGGAATTCCTTATTGGAAAGGATGCGGGTAATATGCCCACACTAAACCGACACTCTCCCAAGGTGTAGCCATTTCTAACCCAGCCAACCACCTCATACATCGAAACCTGGAACATCGGATGCATTCCCTTCGGTTCTTACGGTACTCTAACTCGCAGGCTACTGTCCCTACTCGATCGATCTTGACCACAAAAGACTAACTAAGGCTTCTCATGCACCTATACTTCCTTCGAGGAGGAACTTGGCGGAATCCCCCCGCTATAACATAAGATTCAATTACTAAGAAACAATCCCACACCTGACAGATTGGCACAAGACCATCCCTGTCCATCCCGACCACTCACAGCCTCGAGTTCCTTCATCGTATGACCACTCAGAATCGTGCACCACCCAACAATCGTCTAAGCAGAAAACATTTCCCTTTCCTGGACCACCTCGACCACAGTCCGTCGACTACAACACCACTCCCGACTTATACGTAACTAAGAGTAGGAACCTCCATACTTCCTACTTGATGCGATCACTTATCCGAATTCAACTTATCCTGCAAGCACATCGATTTATCCCTACCTGCCACAAGCGTTTAGACACAAAATATAACTTCGATTACCCTCACTCAACCAAGAGGAGTAACCATGGTCACACCATACTATTCTCACTAGATTAATCACTGCACGACCAATTCGTTTAAACATTTCTCACAGAGTCACTAACTTAACTCATGCACAATTTCCTTCCTCAATACTCTTCCCAATGGTTCGCACACTTATGAAAGACAACCTACACAACGCTGCACCTGTTGGCATTGTTGTCAAGTTTATTACTTCCAAATTTACTCACTTAATCCGACATACTAACTTCACCTCCCCACGTTGGTGTGGAGCACAGCCCACCAAACATTACTTGCCCCTCTCTCTCTCGACCTTTCCACATGCTGATACCACTTTCTTATTACTCGCCTAACCAAACAGTTGCACCAAGATCCTAACTTAGGGCATTCAACCAAGTCGTCTTGAAATGACACCAGTGTTCGACGTCACTACACATTCTTGATCTCCAACCTTTACTTCCTCGAATAATCCTTTCAAACATGAGAAACAACTCGCATTCCTTAAGGATTTCGCATCTACTACACCCTATTTTGACTAACATCTCATCATCTTTTTCCGACTCCCAATGATCCCAGAAACATGCTTACTTAGCGACTCTTACAACTAGAAACACTTGGTTTCTATTTCGGGTAACCACCCACCACCACTTCGTCATTCTATTCCTAACATAATCATACCACGACGTCAACTTACTCCCACGTGCTCCAACAATCTGGTTAACAAACCGAACACCTCATCTGAAACCCCCAAAAGGCTTCTATTCGATGTTTCCTCTCTCTCCAACATCACATTGCTACAACACTAGCTGGCACACTTAGCACGACAACTACGGTCACTACACATCCGAGCACTCTTGGCCCATAACATCACACTGCAGACCAAATCTCTCATGATCATTCACACAATTCGAATTTGCCTTCGCATCCTCCCGAATACACAATCGAGTCTATCTCGCTACTTAGTCCTTCCCCAACTTGTTGAACTATAACTCACGAGTTCCCACTCAACTCAAACATACTCACTACCTTTGACCACTCCATTATTACGGCAATTCTTCATTATACCTAAGGCTTACACAATCCACCGGTACTAAGTGCTACCGCTTCCTCACACCACCATAGCACCATGCGACCGCATCACAACAAGCTAACATGATGCCTTTACTTACACAGGAGATATTACCTCCTTCATGCCACCCATAACACAATCTCATACGAAACAAAACGTTTCCCGACCTTGCCTTTCCTGGGTCTAGACGAACCATGTGTCCAGGTCAACTATCCAAAGCGCACCCGCTTCGATTACCCCGACATTTCGTTCTTATATGGATCATCATACCCTATAAGAAATCACTTATGCAACCACGATCTTTCACTTTTGTAACATTCAAACAAGGATTTCCCGTTGGGATCTACCTCTCCTAACTCCTCGAACAAATTCTCGTTTCTCGCCAAATTTTTCCGCAATCTAAATCCGTTATACTAAACATCTGACACATAAGAGGATCATCAAAACCTCAATGGACATCACATTCACTTTAGTGATCTTCCGTTCTCCGATTGCTCTCCCTAGGTGTTCCTACGCCATATCATTTACACAAATCTCGGACAACCTCCTTCGTTTGCCCGCAACGGGTTCATTCTCACGATTCAGTTTCCTGACAACGCCTCTAACTTAAGACATGATAAACAGTCGCAAACCTCCATATCAATGGACTACATGTGAAGATTCCACTCCTTCTAGACCACCTAGGATTCCTACCAGAATCCACTTCGTCCAACTCATCTGTAACATCCCTTATCTTTAAAACACTCATTTAACGGAAAGTAACCTTAAAATACAGCGGAAGATTTGTAATTAAAACATTTAGATAAAATCCCATAATCTTATAGAAAAGAGTACAAGTTTGCAACTTAAAACCAATAAGTTTGAGAAAAATAATATTCAACTGAAAAGCTTAGAGAATCCAAAACTATCATTCATCAAAAGAAAATATAAGCTGCTGAGCTGCCGCAAATCCAAAAGCTTCAAGCTGGAGCTTTTCCTTTATTCTTTGAAGATGTACCTGCCACTAAAAGATGAATAACAACGGGGTAAGCTTACGCTTAGTGAGCACGCACCTATACCACATATCATCATGCATACATACTTGCATAAACATAGCAATCACATACATGTAACATCCTTCCATTCCTCAAGGCACAAAGCCAATAAGGAAGGTCATAACTAGACACTGGTACCAGGCCTCTTCATACATAACATATTCCCTAGGGGTATTACTACCACCATAGGTACTCTTTCCTTTGGCAAAGCCAAACATACACATAATCACACATGCAATCCAACTACATACACATAACTTACATAATATAGGTAGAGTACTCACCTGTCAAGATGTCAATTACCAAGTACTTCACAGTGTATAATAATCACCTCGTACCACCTATAACATTCATACATACACATATCATAACAAGCCCAAAAATGGAACTCTAATTCTATCCCAACTCTCATCCCGAAATGACATAGCTAGGATAGTCCAAATACCATAAAACTTTGCCAAACATCCTATTTCATACACCCCATTTCTATTGATTTCTAAACATAATACACATACCTTGCAATTCTAGACCGCGAACAACAATCCTCCTAGAACCTTTCACAACTTGAACCTTCCAAAATCACCAAATCTTTCGCCTGGAAAATACAGCAACTTCGGACACTTGGTTCTCTCTACTGGGAACTCCGATGCCAAATCCCTCCGGTCAGAATGTATATTAGAGGGTCGTGAAGTCGCTGTCCAAATTTCACGACGATCCAACGGTTAACGAAGTAGAATCGGTCGATCTTTCACAGCAGCTCACAAGAACTCCGCCTGGAAAATACAGCAACTTCGGACACTTGGTTCTCTCTACTGGGAACTCCGATGCCAAATACCTCCGGTCAGAATGTATATTAGAGGGTCTTGAAATCGCTGTCCAAATTTCACGACGATCCAACGGTTAACGAAGGAGAATCGGTCGATCTTTCACAGCAGCTCACAAGAACTCCGAAAATCCCTTTCTCTTTTCTCTCTTCTTTGCTAAAGAAACAAATGGCTGCAAATGAGGGTGTTTAGGGTTTCCATCCCTTTACATACATGCCAAAACACACCCTCATCTTACAAAATTGATAAACTGGCCCCTAGATTCCTGAACACGTACATAACGACCCAAAAATTAACTCAACCCCAAAAGAGACAGTTAATTCACGTAAATTGGGAAACGGGGTGTTACAACTCTCCCCCACTTACCAGGATTTCGTCCTCGAAATCGATCAGACTTGGAAGAGTTCCGGATAATTCGATCTCATCTCAGCTTCCGGTTCCCATGTCCATTCTGATCCTTTTCGGTGTTCCCACTGAACTTTCACTAAGCTGATCTCCTTGTTTCGCAAGGATTTGGTCTTCCCTTCCAAGATTGCTATCGGTCTCTCAATATAATTCAACCGTTCGTCGACCTGTATGTCATCTTTAGGGACATGCTCCGACTCGTCAGCTAAACACTTTCTCAACTGAGACACGTGGAAGGTGTTGTGTATCAGACTGAGTTCCGGCGGAAGCTCCAGCCGGTACGCAACCTTCCCAACCCGTGCTATCACCTTGAAAGGTCCGATAAACCTAGGGCCTAGCTTGCCCCTCTTCCGGAATCGGATCACCCCTTTCCAAGGTGACACCTTCAACAAAACATTATCTCCCACGTTGAACTCCAAATCCGACCTTCGCTTGTCGGCGTAACTCTTTTGACGACTCTGTGCGGTTCGTAGCCTATCCCGAATCATCTCAATACTTTCCGTCGTTTTCTGAACCACTTCTGTGCTGCTTAACTCCCGCTGGCCTACCTCTCCCCAACAGATATGAGTCCTACACCTTCTCCCGTACAACATCTCATACGGAGGCATGCCAATACTGGCATGGAAACTGTTGTTGTATGAGAACTCAGCCAACGGTAAATACGTATCCCAGCTGCCCCCAAAATCCAAAACACAGGCTCTCAACATATCCTCAAGAGTCTGAATTGTTCTCTCGCTTTGCCCGTCCGTCTGTGGGTGAAAGGCTGTACTGAACTGAAGTCTCGTACCCAAATCTTCATGGAACTTCCCCCAAAACCGCGACGTAAACCGAACATCCTTGTCTGATATCACTGTTACCGGTACCCCATGCCTTGCTACAATTTCACTGACATAGATGTCAGCTAACTTTTCTGCAGATGAACTTTCACGGATCGCGATAAAATGGGCACTCTTTGTCAGCCTATCTACAACCACCCAAATGGCATCATGATTCCTAGGTGTTCGAGGCAACTTGGTAATCAGATCCATTGTTATATGCTCCCACTTCCACTCTGGTATCTCTAATGGCTGTAACTTCCCGTGCGGTCTCTGATGCTCTGCTTTGACCCTTAAACAAGTCAAACATTTCTCCACGTACTTAGCCACGTCCCTCTTCATCCCCGGCCACCAGTAGTCAGTCTTCAGATCTCTATACATCTTAGTAGCACCGGGATGGATAGAGAACCTTGACTTATGCGCCTCGTCCAGAAGTGTCTGCCTTGCCTCACACGATACTGGAACCCATACCCGACCGTACCGAGTCAATAGACCTCGACTGTCGGGCACTAACTGATCCACCTGTCCCTTTATCCGTTCCTTCTTCTGGTTCTCACCCTTGATCGCTTCCTCTTGAGACCTTCTTACCAAGTCGTGAAGCGACGTTGATACTGTTAGTCTCATCAACGGTACCTGAAGTAGAACACTACTCGCTCTTCTACTCAAGGCATCCGCTACGACATTTGCCTTCCCCGGGTGATAAAGAATCTCGCAATCATAATCCTTCACCACATCCAACCACCTCCGCTGTCTCATGTTCAAATTCTGTTGATCCATGAAATAACGAAGACTCTTGTGGTCCGTATAGATAGTACACTTCACCCCATACAGGTAGTGCCGCCATAACTTGAGAGCGAACACCACTGCCGCAAGCTCCAAATCGTGAGTCGGGTAATTCACCTCATGCGTCTTCAGTTGACGAGACGCATAGGCAATCACCCTTCCCCTCTGCATAAGAACGCAGCCTAGCCCGTGATAAGACGCATCACAGTAGACTGTCATGTCTTCAACTCCCTCCGGTAGTGTCAACACCGGAGCCTCGCATAACTTTCTCCTTAAGGTTTCGAACGCTGTTTTCTGTTCCTCTCCCCAAACGAAACGTTCGTTCTTCCTCGTCAGCTTCGTCAACGGAACTGCTATCTTGGAGAAATCCTGGATGAACCGGCGGTAGTACCCGGCTAATCCAAGGAAACTCCTAATCTCAGTGGGAGTCTTCGGGGTTTCCCACTTCATCACTGCCTCCACCTTCGCTGGGTCTACCTTGATACCCTCTCGGTTCACAAGATGTCCAAGAAATTGAACCTCTTGTAACCAGAAACCACACTTGGAGAACTTTGCATATAACTGCTCCTTACGCAAAATCTCCAAAACCTCTCGTAGATGCTCCATATGATCCTCCTTCGACTTGGAGTAGATCAGTATATCGTCTATAAACACGATGACTGACCTATCCAACATCGGTCTGCAAACTCTATTCATAAGATCCATGAATGCCGCCGGTGCGTTCGTCAGTCCAAATGGCATCACGATGAACTCGAAATGCCCGTACCTGGTTCTGAACGCTGTCTTGTGAACATCCTCTTCCCTGACATTCAACTGGTGGTACCCTGAGCGAAGATCTATCTTAGAGAACCAAACGGCTCCCTGAAGTTGATCGAAGAGATCGTCGATCCTCGGCAACGGGTATTTGTTCTTCACCGTAAGCTTGTTAAGCTCTCTATAGTCGATGCACATCCGCATCAACCCGTCCTTTTTTTCACGAAAAGGATAGGGGCTCCCCAAGGTGAACTACTGGGGCGGATGAAACCCTTATCCAACAGTTCCTCCAGCTGCTTAGACAGTTCATGCATCTCCGGAGGTGCCAAACGGTAAGGAGCGTTTGCTACCGGTGCCGCCCCCGGAATCAAGTCTATTCGGAACTCCACTTGCCTCTCGGGAGGAATGCCAGGCAAGTCATCCGGGAAAACATCCGGAAACTCGCTGACCACTGGTACATCTGCCACTGTTCTCTTCTTTTTCTCCTCCCGCTCATCAACAATATACGCCAAGTAACTGCTACCACCATGGTGCACATATCTTCTAGCTTTGGCCAAAGTGCACACCTTTGGTACCCCTTTTCTTCCTTCACTCGAGATAGTTAATTCTCCCCCACTTGGGGTTCGAATCACTACCTACTGTTTTTCACAATCAATGCGCGCTCCATTCCGACTAAGCCAATCTATCCCAACTACTACATTTATTTCCCTCATCGCAATAGGAATAAGATCTATACTAAACTTCACTCCGGCTATCTCTATTACATTACCTTTATACACATCACTCACAAAACGAAACTCCTCGTCCGCTATTTCTACTTCTAGCGGACTCTCTAACTTGTCCTTTACAATAGCAAAGTCTTTACAAAACGATAAAGAAACAAAAGATTTAGTAGCTCCCGAGTCAAATAAGACAAGGGCAGGTGATGCATTAACAGGAAAAATACCTGTCACGACATCTGGCTCCTCCTTTGCTTCATCTACGGTCATCTGGAACACTCGCCCCCGAGTCCTGGGTGCGTCGTTCTTCTTTCCCAATCCACCCTCTAACATCTTCACCGGTGCGGTTCCCGAGTTCTGGACCGACCCGGTATTCATTGGGCACTCGTCAGCAAAGTGGCCTGGCTTGTAGCACTTAAAACATATCTTTGCGGTCGCCTTGCAGTCTCGACTGATATGACCCGGCTGTCCGCATTTGTAACAGGTTCCGGAGCCCATACGGCATTCTCCCGGATGCTGTCGTCCACACTTCCCACAGCGGGGATGCTCTCTCTTGAACTCTTTCTTTACCTCCGGTTTATGACTCCCAGTTTTGAACCTCTTAGTCTGCTGAGGTTGAGTCTGAACCGTTTCTGCCCTTCTTGTCTTTCTTTGGCTCTCTAATTCGAGCTCTCTAGCCCGAGCCGCCTCGTGCATCTGCTGAAAATCAGTGCACCTTGCCATAACAACAAATTCTCTAATCTCCTGTTTCAAAACTCTCCCATATCTGTACATTTTGGCCTTTTCATTCCTGACATACTTAGGACAGAAAAGGGACCGCTCCAAAAATTTGTCAGTGATCTCGTTCACTGACTCCGTAGTTTGCTCCATAGATAGAAACTCATTTGTGAGTCTCTCTACCTCAATTTGGGGCACATACTGTTCCATGAACAGTTCCTTGAACTGTTCCCAAGTCATGCTATCCACTTGTTCTGGCGTCCGAGCACGAACAATAAGGTTCCACCAGTCTTTCGCTGCCTTCCTCAGAAGGTTCGATGCGTAGCGAACCTTGACTTCCTCGGTACAAAAACTGGTGCGGAAAGCACCCTCCACCTCAACTATCCAACGAGTGCTGGTTACGGGGTCCTTCTGCCCCTCAAACTGTGGCGGCTGACAGGCCGAGAAATCTCTGTAGCTTGTCCCCCGTGGTTGTACGCCTGACAAGCCCCCTGATCCACTGGCCCTGCTGGCCACAGCTGCCTCTACCTGACTACGAATTTCATTAGCCAGTTCCTGCTTTACCTGCTCAAAGAGACTTGGGAGTAACTCGTGAAGAACCTCCCCGACCTCAGCAGCGATCACACCTCTCAGATCAGGAATTTCCTGATCCTCTTCAATAATCGGTCTCTTGCCTTGCCTTCTAGTGTTCACCAATCTGATACATAAACATGATACTTTAGAATAATTCATCTACATCCCCCCCCCCTGAGCAAACTCCTAGCACAGTCCAGAAGTCCTAGCTTAGTTGTCTTTCTTTCTAACATGCTCCTTAGAAACCCTCTGCTTATACTCTCTTAACAAAATCCCTTTCTAGCATGTTACTACCCAACCCTCAACCTTGTCTGGTTCATAGAATTCTTTTGCAACTATATCAAGTCCCGGCATGTACAATGTAATTGCAATGATATGGGCCCTTATACCATTATAATTACACCCTCCATGTTTAGACTCAACACCGTCACTAAGGTTCCAATTCCCAGCTTAGTTGGTACCTTTAACATATATATCACAACATTTTCCATATCTACCACTTATCATATAAACATTATAATCATATTCTAATTCACATTATGCATCAAACAAAACATACTTGAAACCATAACCTTGTCACATTGACCATATCTAGCATACATAAACATAATTACTCATCCAATACAGTTATAAAACTGGTCTTTCACAAAAACTGAACATGCTTTATCATAAATCCTAATATGGAATAGTGTGCTCACCCCCGTCTTGATGCTCTGGACCGCAGCTCAGCCGTGAAAACTTTTTCTTTTAAAACACCCTTTCCTTATAAACCATTTTCTTACACGAAACAGCTTTTTTTTAAAGGTTACTTATTTGAAAACTTGAGCACTTGGGTTTAAGTTCAAACACTCACCACTTGTGAATGCCCGAATCCCTTAAACCAAGGCTCTGATACCAACTGTAACATCCCTTATCTTTAAAACACTCATTTAACGGAAAGTAACCTTAAAATACAGCGGAAGATTTGTAATTAAAACATTTAGATAAAATCCCATAATCTTATAGAAAAGAGTACAAGTTTGCAACTTAAAACCAATAAGTTTGAGAAAAATAATATTCAACTGAAAAGCTTAGAAAATCCAAAACTATCATTCATCAAAAGAAAAAATATAAGCTGCTGAGCTGCCGCAAATCCAAAAGCTTCAAGCTGGAGCTTTTCCTTTATTCTTTGAAGATGTACCTGCCACTAAAAGATGAATAACAACGGGGTAAGCTTACGCTTAGTGAGCACGCACCTATACCACATATCATCATGCATACATACTTGCATAAACATAGCAATCACATACATGTAACATCCTTCCATTCCTCAAGGCACAAAGCCAATAAGGAAGGTCATAACTAGACACTGGTACCAGGCCTCTTCATACATAACATATTCCCTAGGGGTATTACTACCACCATAGGTACTCTTTCCTTTGGCAAAGCCAAACATACACATAATCACACATGCAATCCAACTACATACACATAACTTACATAATATAGGTAGAGTACTCACCTGTCAAGATGTCAATTACCAAGTACTTCACAGTGTATAATAATCACCTCGTACCACCTATAACATTCATACATACACATATCATAACAAGCCCAAAAATGGAACTCTAATTCTATCCCAACTCTCATCCTAAATGACATAGCTAGGATAGTCCAAATACCATAAAACTTTGCCAAACATCCTATTTCATACACCCCATTTCTATTGATTTCTAAACATAATACACATACCTTGCAATTCTAGACCGCGAACAACAATCCTCCTAGAACCTTTCACAACTTGAACCTTCCAAAATCACCAAATCTTTCGCATGGAAAATACAGCAACTTCGGACACTTGGTTCTCTCTACTGGGAACTCCGATGCCAAATCCCTCCGGTCAGAATGTATATTAGAGGGTCGTGAAGTCGCTGTCCAAATTTCACGACGATCCAACGGTTAACGAAGTAGAATCGGTCGATCTTTCACAGCAGCTCACAAGAACTCCGCCTGGAAAATACAGCAACTTCGGACACTTGGTTCTCTCTACTGGGAACTCCGATGCCAAATACCTCCGGTCAGAATGTATATTAGAGGGTCTTGAAGTCGCTGTCCAAATTTCACGACGATCCAACGGTTAACGAAGGAGAATCGGTCGATCTTTCACAGCAGCTCACAAGAACTCCGAAAATCCCTTTCTCTTTTCTCTCTTCTTTGCTAAAGAAACAAATGGCTGCAAATGAGGGTGTTTAGGGTTTCCATCCCTTTACATACATGCCAAAACACACCCTCATCTTACAAAATTGATAAACTGGCCCCTAGATTCCTGAACACGTACATAACGACCCAAAAATTAACTCAACCCCAAAAGAGACAATTAATTCACGTAAATTGGGAAACGGGGTGTTACATCATCATAACCAACTTATACCCCACCGCTCTCACTTGAGGAAACACAAGACCTTTCTTAGCGTAGAACTTTAATTACCAAACATCTTAGTACTCCGACTCAAAGCCGATAACATTACATCAAGTAACGTAACGCTGCTTATTACCACCACACCAACAGACACGCTTTGGTCATTTCGAATCTTACCGCAATAAAACCATTCTCGCATAACTAAGCAATAGATCAAACTACTATCATACCGACATTCCAAATTCACTGCCCAGGACTCCCGGTATTCACCCACTTCCCCTAACGGGAACACTAAGGTCATAACTCGACCACATCTTATTCAACTGAAAATTCCACTCCCAAAGCCTTTCCTCAACCTCAATCGTAATACCCTTCCCGACCTAGCGAGTTCCTAGCCTTCATGCATAATGACACAACGATTGAAAACATTTTGTACACCTTTAGAAATACAGTAGACACAAAATCATAAAACAAGCTTGAGTATGTATGAGCCAACACCACCCAAGACGATTAGTAAAACACAACGATCGCAAGGATCGCTCACAGGCACTCTTACGATACTTCGTACCCTTGTCCATCCAACTCGATGCCGACACAACGGTCATCTCCAACGAAACCTTTTCCAATACGGCTAGAGAATTCAGAACGAAATCACTTACTCAAAGTGGGTCAGTTAACTCCAACACTCGCTTACATGAAAATAACGAGTCAGTACTCATTTTGTTTGTAAAACAACCCTCGCGATAAAATATTTTTCAATATTTTCGTAATGAAGATTCTCTCCACAAGAAAAACGTGAAATAATTCGCAAATCACTAAGTTCAAAGCTTTATCGTATAATGAAAACGAGTTTGTCTATTACTTTAAAGAAAACACGCTCGCACGCGTCAACTCATTTCCCAAGTCAAGAAAACATATCATGTACGTACATGCTTTTTAACATGAAAGAGTCTCGTATAATACGTTTAACAACAAAATGCATTGAATTCAATATGCAAAAGGAAGGCTATTCACTCTAACTAAGTCAACCGTTGCGCTCACTTCAACTCTTCACTGACACCATACTATGACCAACAACCGCTTTCTTACTTATGCTACAACTTGTTGTACAAGTACTTCATAGCCCATCGGATCGACCACTCTACATGGTTTACCAAACTAACCAGTTATCTCACTTCCTACTCTTATGCATACCTCAAAACAACACTGATCTCCTTCATTCATTAATCTTGCCACTAAACCGTTTGACTAAGGAATCCAAGACTAGATTCCCTCACTCGTTCTTGAATTGAAGGCTTTCAAGATGCCAACCTACTTCTCACTTCCTATCCCAGAGAGTTTACCTCTAGACAGTTCATCAACATTCTAGACAACACTCCTTCTAGAAGTTACAAACACCACATCACAAGGGATCTCCCATGACACATCAACTCTTTGCTATCAAGCACAAGGTTAGAACCTTCTACATACTGCCACTCTCACCACCCATCCCGACAATAGCGATTGATTACACCCATGCACCTGTAAATCCATAATAGCATTGGCCAGATGCTACTTGAATTTACCTTACATGAGGGTTCTCACTACTATTGTCAAGATATCCTATGTTTACGGTCATTCCTAATGGCTTCCTATATCTCAGTTGTGTCCCACTCAACTCCACAGTTTAAGTTTAGGCCCATCCGGTCACCTAAATCCCTTAAACTATGGCTCTGATACCATTTGTAACGACCCGAAATCTCATAAAATAAACGATTAAACATTACAACCGAAAATGGTCCCAAAGTCTACAATACATCAAATTTACTCTAAGCTCGCAGCGGAAACCACCTTCACAACTGAGATACTACAAGAAGCCCGACGATACTCGGCAAGTCTTCACTACCTCTCGCTCTTTTACCACGACCCGACCTTCCATCCTCATAATATGAAGCTTCATACACAACTAATACCTGAAAATGGTTTTTAAGTTTTGAAAGCGAGGGTTAGACCATAAGGTCTAGTGAATTCCCTCCTAAAAACGTAACCACAAAACATTTTACGAAACACGTTTCCTTGCAAACAATACTTGACACGTTTCCTTGCAAACAACACTTAACAAGTTTGAGCTCAAACAAGGGTATACACAGTGGTACGGACCAATAACACCTTACAAAGCCAGGCATGGCAACTCATCACCTTACAAAGCCAGGGACGGCAACTCATCACCTTACAAAGCCAGGGACGGCAACTCATCACCTTACAAAGCCAGGGACGGCAACTCGGGGGTCCTCCACTGTGTAACCCGACTCTACCACAAACATAAACATTTAAAACATGCTTTAAAACTTACTCGAGGAATATCCTCCTTCCACTTGTAAAATAACACTTTTCATGCATGAGAAAACATAAGATTCATGATGATCAAGTAAACTCATTTTCAGTCATATCAATTCTTCGCAATTCATTTTAAAAGATAGAAATAATGCATAAGGGAACTCACCTTAGCGTTAGCACCTCGACACACGCTCCGAAACCCACACTTGTTCGAACCGAGCACCTGAATTGGGCACCACAAGAATGGTGTTAAACCATCTAACCATACTCCCAAACATCCTTAACATAACCCCAAGACAATCCCCCAATCGCTGCCTCGATCCTAGACCCGAACGAACAACGAAAACGGACAAAAGGGAAAAGGGGACAGAGCCTGGCGCCGGTGGTGGCGCCGATCCATCGGCGCCGAGATCGGCGCGGATCCCTGGTTTGCCCTGCACGATTTTCTTCCCAAAGCCCAAAGGTTTCTCAATCCCCAAACTTCTCTAAATCGGTTCTAAACCTCTCAAATTGATACATTAGATATAATAAACCATAAGAATCAATTTCCAACATTCTACTCAACATAAAACCCATCAAATCCACCTATTGATTCCTGGATTTAAACCTCAAAACCCAAAAAGCTCAATCCATAGAAAATGGAGGTTACTAAGCAACAAGATGGAGTTCCTTACAGAAATGATCACAACTCATAGGGATTCAATCCCAAAAACATTGAACCCAAGGATTTCCAACTCCAACACACGCTCTTGACCAAAACCCGTTACACACAAGAAGAAGAAGATAAATGAAGATAATCATACCTAGAAGATGATCTTCCAAAGCCTTTGATGAATCTCTCCCACTCCAAATTCCCAAAAGTTGGTCTTCTCCAAAATCCTTCTTCTCAAATCCTTAGCCGCCACCAAAAATGAAGAATGAGGGTTCTTCATCTGATTTATAACTCTAATTTCACACTCTAGAGCACATAAGTTTCCAATTTAACACCTTGGCCACCAAATTCCCTTTTATTCTAAAATGCCACAAGAGAAAACAATACTTAGGAATATGGTCCCTTTGCTAACTTTCACTCTTATTGCTCTAAGCACTAAACCTTCAACTTACTAAAGTTTGGGTTGTTACACTTTTCCCAACAAAGGGGACAAAAGGGTACAATAGTAGTTCAAAAGACAACCTACTACAATAATACAAAAGGTGAGAAATGTCCAGCTTTCTTTTGCCTTCTAGAAGCTTCAAAAATCAGCAACAAAAAGGGTTGTCGTCTGCCCAAAATAAGCTCCAAGGTCTTGATGTATTAAGCTGCTTGCTGCTTCATGCTGCTGCCATGCTGTAGCATAAGTCTGCACTATTAAATCTGCCAAAAACACTACATATTAGCCATTCTAAGTTGTAAAACAACTCATCCACAACTTTAGCTCCAATAAACAACAAAGTGGAAAATAAGTATATAAAAGGACTCAAAGTTAGGGATGTTAAAGATAAAATGACTCAAAGTGGAAGTAAAAAGACCTAATATGCATTAAATAATTAATGCATATCACCTGGTTATGGCATAACAGGTTCTGCCACCTAAACTTTCATACTCTAGATAAGCTTGTTAAACTTGATCTAGTCAAAGGTCTGCCAAATGTTAAATTTAATAAAGATCATTTGTGCTCTGCTTGCGAAATGGGAAAACTCAAAAGAGTTTCCCATAAAGGCAAGACGGATGTATGTTGCCCTAGGCCTCTGTACATGCTTCATGTTGACCTCTACGGTCCAATCGCTACACAGAGCCTAGGTGGCAAGAAATATATACTTGTTTTGATCGATGAATATTCAAGATTTACATGGGTTGAATTTGTCAGAAAGAAATCAGATGTTCTAAACATTCTGATAAATTTAATGAAAAGAATCCAAGTTCTGTATGAGTGCAGGATTCAGAAACTAAGAAGCGACAATGGCACATAATTCAAAAACTCTATCATTGAAGCCTATCTTACAGAAGAAGGCATATCACAGAACTTCTCTGCTGCACGCACCCCATAACAGAATGGCGTGGTTGAACGAAAGAACCGCACGCTTGTGGAGGCTGCAAGAACTATGCTGACAACATCGGGATTACCAATGTCTTTTTGGGCAGAAGCAGTATCAACCTCTTGCTACACCCAAAATCGATCAACCATAGTAAAGAGGCACATCAAGACACCGTATCATTTGATCAACAAAAGGCGACCAAACATCAAGTTCTTTCATGTATTTGGATGCAAGTGCTTTGTCTTAAATGATAGAGAAGCAAGAGGAAAGTTTGACGTAAAAGCAGATGAAGGAAAGTTCATTGGGTACTCTGCCACCTCTAAGGCCCACAGAGTTTATCTTCTGCGATCACGAACCATTGTAGAAAGCATCAATGTGTCTTTTGACGATTCCTTTCAAAAGACTTCTGAACAAGTCAATTCAGAACTCGGCCTAAAGAAGGAATCCTCTGGCATCCCGAAGACAAGAGCAGAAGACTTAAATCTTCTATTTGAAGTGATGTTCCATGATGATATTGATCCCTCTGCTGGAGTCGTCAGAGCCTTGGGAGAAACATCTTCTAACAACCAGACTGAGTCAGGTATATCTCTAACTGGTCCATTAAATACTTCATCCTCTTCTGTGAATTATACAGATGCACGCGCTAAGGGGGAGCGAACAGAAGATGATACGACCAAGGACTCAACAACAGAGGCTCCTGAAATATCAACTCCAGCGACTACAGAGGAACCAATACCAGAGGAAATGAGGATTCAGTCTCAACTTCCTCAGAAGAGATTCCAACTATCATTCCAATAATCCCACAAGCTGAAGAACCAACTTCGACCTCTGAAGTGCCATCTACTACATAAGGTGTACCAGAATCACAGGGTGCACCTACAGAAGTTCAACTAGATGACTCAAATGACCATCTTCCAAGAACAACACAGTGGACGGAAAGCCATCCTACAAGCCTTATAATCGGCGACCCTTCTGAAAAGGTCAAGACAAGATCAGCCACTGCTAATTTTTGTTTCTTTACAAATTTCATAAGTGTGATCGACCCAAAAAGAATCTCTGAAGCCCTAGATGATCCAAACTGGGTAGATGTTATGCAAGAAGAGCTTCTACAGTTTGAGAGAAAAAAGGTATGGACCCTAGGAAAATAAGCAATATGGACAAAATGGGTCTTCAGAAACAAGAAGGACGAGGATGGGGTGGTCATTAGAAACAAAGCGAGATTGGTGGCCAAGGGATATCGCCAAGAAGAAGGCATTGATTACGATGAAACTTTTGCCCCTGTCGCATGGCTCGAAGCTATAAGAATCTTTTTAGCCTTCGCAGCCCACAGAGGCTTCAAAGTTTTTCAAATGGATGTAAAATCTGCTTTTCTAAATGGTGAAATCCAAGAAGAAGTATATGTCCAGCAGCCACCAGGGTTTGAAAGTTCCAAGTACCCAAAATACGTGTACTACCTCGATAAAGCTCTGTATGGACTGAAACAAGCTCCAAGAGCATGGTACGAAAGACTTTCAACCTTTCTTCTCAATAATGAATTCGACAGAGGTAGAACCGATACTACTTTGTTTTACAAACGAAAAGGTGATGAGATTCTGGTTGTACATATTTATGTGGATGACATTATCTTTGGGTCTACAAATGCACAACAGTGCAAAGATTTTGAAAAACTCATGCAGAGTGAGTTTGAAATGAGTATGATGGGAGAATTAAACTTCTTCCTCGGACTCCAAGTAAAACAATCATCAGAGGGAATTTTTATAAATCAAGCTAAATATGTCTCTGACATACTTTCAAAATTCAGTCTCTCTGATGCCTCTGTAATGAAGACCCCAATGGCCACTGGAAATAAGTTATTCTCAGACCCAAATGGCAAATCTGTAGAGTGCAAGCTCTACAGAGGCATGATTGGGTCTCTGTTATACTTAACCGTAAGTAGGCCTGATATAATGTATGCCACATGCCTTTGTGCAAGATATCAAGCTAACCCAAAGGAATCCCACTATATTGTTGTAAAGAGGATCTTCAGATACCTTAAAGGAACCAAAAATCTTGGGCTCTGGTATCCGAAGAACTCTGGCTTTGGTCTTAAGGTATACACAGATTCACATTATGGAGGATGCAAGCTTGATCGAAAAAGCACCTCTAGGAGTTGTCAATTCCTGGGTGGTAAACTAGTCAGCTGGACTTCGAAGAAGCAGAATTGTGTGTCTACATCTATAGCAGAAGCTGAATATGTTGTTGCTGCTAGCTGTTGCTCCCAAGTTCTGTGGATGAAGACTCAGCTAAAGGACTATGGCTTCACCATATACAAGATACCCATCCTCTGTGATTCAAAAAGTGTCATAGCCATCTCTGCCAATCCCATTCAGCACTAAAAAACAAAGCATATCGATATCCGTTACCACTTTCTGAAGCATCATGTTGAACATGGCACAATCGAAATGCACTTTGTGTCCACTGAATATCAGCTTGCAGACTTATTCACCAAGGCACTTGATGAGAAAAGATTCCTTTTCTTGGTGGGTAAGTTGGGAATGATTAACATGAGTTGAATCCTCTGTAAGTTAGATTTAATCCTCTTGTAAATACGTATATATTTAAACTCTTCTGTATGTAAATTCTTAATCATCAAAAGTTCTGTAACCAACGGAGCTTCTGTGGAATAGCTCAGAGCCTCTGACAATCTCCACAGAACCTCTGATGAGATTGACCTATGCCATGTGTACTACATATCTCATTTGATCCAAGCATAGGCCAAGGGGGAGCAGAAGGAGACCTTGAACTGATCTACAGAGGTTGATCATTCAAGGGGGAGCCAAAGAAGAGATGTCATCAATCAAATTCACAGAAGTGAAGGTTTTTGCCGAACAAGGGAGAGCCAAAAGGTAAGTATCTCGTACAAATCCTTTCTGAAAAACAATTTTCTAGGACATCAATTTCCAAATACGTCCTATAAACACTGTTTAAGACATTCCAAACAAGTAATGATCAAAAAGATTTTCGAGCCTTCCGTTATGAGAAATTTGAGGTCATAAAGCCTTTGCTGAACTCAACAGAGCTTCTGTAAGCCGAATCCTCCATAACTGCAAAATTCATACGGGAACTCTATCGATCAACTTCAATGTCCTTTTTAAGGATTCGCTCGAACAAGTGCACACACAGAGATACTGAAAGAAAGTCTTTTGGTCGAAGAGCTCACTCCACCAAAGAGTCTCTGTCGCCCAACCTAGACACTCAAAAAGTGAATATCTCGCATAAAACCCTTTCCAAAACAGTTTTTTTAGGACTCCAATTTCCAAATATGTCCTAAAAACAATGTTTAAAACAACTAAAACTTTGGATGATCAAAATGTATCATGAATCTTTAGTTATGAGAAATTTTCACTCTAAGAGCCTCTGCTGGCTTTGACAGGGCCTAAAAGCCTCTGTGGATAAAAACTTTGTACTAAAGATTCCATTGATCCTCTCCAATGAATTTTCAAACGTTTTTGGTAAAGATGCAAGCACAAAGGAGACATTAAAGGTAGGTTTCAGAATCACAGAGCTCACTCCACTACAGAGCCTCTGTTGATTCTGACACTTTACTTTTTATATAAATTCTGTAAAGGGGAGTTATTTACCGCGAGTGACAGACCGCACACAGAAGAAATGCCCACGCGCCTAGCATTAATGGGTCGCGCACGACGTCTAATCATGCTCTGACACATCTGACGTGGCAGAATTTCATTGGACGTGCGTGCCACATGATCCTTCTGAAACGTTTCCCCAGCCGTAAAACTCGAGTGCGGACCCCAAATGTTTATTGAATTCACTTTTACCACGGAATTCTATCCGTTTCTACCCTCACTATATAAACTTGTTCCCATTCTTTCTTAAACCTTTTATGAATTTATCTCCATCATCTTCTCCGGCGAACTGTGCAAATACCTGCAACTTCCCCATTCTACTCTATTCTTCAAGAAATCTCAAATGGCTTCTACTTTCAACGCTCCAGTGAACTCCCCATCTCATTCTAAGCACTCCCAGAATCCTGAAACAGCAAGAAACCTAGAACAAGACAACTCCGGTGAGTCAGCAGATTTTGCTCCGACAACCCACCTTCAAAACTTCATCGCACATGAACACTTTGAACGTGTTCTTCCCTTAAAACCCAATAACCAATATCTGGTTCCCTCCAAAACCGCGTTTGGGGAAGCAAATGCCATCCTTCTTCATATTCTGGAAAATCACTATCTTTACCCCCTATTAACCAAAACTGTCCACAAAATCCCTGCCAGATACCTCAATCAATTCTGGCAAAGCAGCAGATTTCACCCAGAAGATAGACGGATAAAGGGCTACATCTCAAAACCAGACAAATCCGAGTACCTTGAACTCAAGTTCAACAGAACCATGTTCTCACTTGAGTTCAATCTACCCACAAGAGGTCTTCTAGGGATAAAGGGATACGCAGAGGAACCCACAGACACCGAGCTCTGTCGTTTTGTTGAAATATTGGGGTACAACACAACCCTAAGGAAAAGGAATGATTTCAGAAGAAATCGACTTCCCCCTCTATGGAATACTTTCTTCTCCATTATCAATAGGTGTCTAACTGGGAAAGTGGGAAGTTCAGACCAATCTTCTCACCAAATCTTGGCAATTATGTACGGGGTGTACTACGATCTACCTCTAGACTACGCCACCCTCATGATGCAGGAAATGGTTAACACCATTGACCGCAGAATCTCCACCCAGAAGGCCAAAGGACGATCGACTGAAGCTCTACCTCCTCTACAATATCAACGAATTCTGGGTGTCCTTCTAGAGCCTCTGCTCCTTCTACAAAAATGGCCAATGGAGGGACCAACGGCCAGAATGTATCCTATGACAAAGAACTCTCCAACAGAGCACGAAGACAAATACCCTTTCTGCAGACCTCTGCCAACCAAACTTCTGGGATACGCTACAGACGAGACCCTTAAGCTAGATTACATACGCGATCATAGGACTCCAGAACCTATTTCTGTGAAACCCCCGCGTCTAGGAGCCTCTATAGGAGATCAGGTAGTTGAGCGAATGGCAGATGAGGAATGGGCAGTGGCCTTGTCTAAGCATCAACAAGTACAAGAGAAGTTTCATACTCTGAGAAACACCTTACTCTCCCCTGCTCAAAAAAACAAACCCTCTACAAAGAAGAAGAAGAAAGCTCACAAGAAAAAGAAAACGACAGAGGGAACCTCTACCAGTGTTGTTCAAACCCAACAGTCTCCTCCTCATACAACAGAAGTCGGATCATCTACACCTCCCCCTCCTCCAAAAGACAAAAAGAAGAGAAAACGTAAGTCTTTTGAGGAGGGTGCCCCCAAACCAAAGAAAAGGAGGAGCAAGAAGAAATCCAAGAAGCCTCACACTCCTATGCAATCCATCACAGAGTAAGGAGAAACAGCAGAAGAAGCCCAAGAGCAGCCTCTGCAATCTCCAACCCCTATTAATTATGCAGACGATCAGGGTGACTTTTCTGCTTTCCTCCAACAACCCGGAATTGCAGACTCTTTAGACCCTTCTGGATGGAACGCATAAGCCATATCCCATCATTCAACAGACGCACCAGACTTCAGAATCTCTTCTGACTTGGATGAAGATGACCAAACCCCAAAGAGCATTCAAGTTGCCACACCAGAAGTTCTACAGAACCCCTTCACACAACTTGGATTTGATGTGCTAAGAGCAAGTCCAGAAGATCTGGTTAAAACTACCACCAAAACCCCACCAGTCTTAGTCTCAGAAGTAGATTCTGATGAAGAAGAAGATAACCAGGTAAACGAAGGACCTCTGCATCCCCATGTACGGCAATTAATTGGCTCTCGCCCAATGTACGACTCCTTAGTCACTGGGGCAGAAGCCGCAACAGAAGTTAGGGTAGAAGCAGCGGGCCGTAGGTTAGAAAGAGAGGTAGAGACAATAGATGGTGAAGAAGTGATAGGATGCCCAACAGAGCAAGAATCCAGAACAGATGCCTGGAATAGAAGAGGCACACAATTCCAACCAACTCCCAGTGCAACCCACACTTCTATTACCGCCAGTCTAGTGGCAGATGGTAATAATGAACAAGAGCGGCACAGCTCGAACCCACCCGAAACTGACCGGGCAGAGGAAATTCCTTCCACCTCTGTGCCACTAATAGTCGGGGAAACCATTCCAAGGGAGTCCTCTCCAAAGGACTTGCCTTTAGTTCGTGATTCCTCGCCCCGGATCACATCTGACACTCTTGCAGAGGAATTTGTTTCCTCTGCCATACGCACACACGTAAGTCCAACCGGCCCTTCAGAGGGGCCTAGAGTGCACGCAGATGAAAGGATTCTAGACAAATCCCTGAGTCAACTTAAGGATACTCCTGTACCCACCTCTAGAGTGGATCAGGACAATGTCCTTAACAGAACCTCTATAGAGTCTGAGGCTGATAAAGCCTCTGCTCGAGGATTAGAGGGAAATCCTTCCGTCCTCAACATCAATACAGGGACGAAAGAAGGTGTCCAAGGAACAAGGACTCACTCTGGGGAAGAATGTGTTCCCCCAGAGGTTACACCAAGTCCACATGTATCAAGGGATGAGTTCCAAACCCTTGTCACCTCTGTGGACAACACATTGAAAGAGTTGAAAAGCTCTTTTGATTCTTTTGGAGATGTTACCACAAGGGCCATCACCAATATGAACACCAAAATGGACAACCTGTCCACAGAGGTACAAAATGCTCTATCCAGATGAGAACAGCTGCGACAACCTCTGCCACCTCTACTGCTGCTAACTTCGAGAAAGCTACTACCTCTGCTTTCCAAAGCTTTGTGAAAGCCCTACTTGAACAACTGAAGACAGCTAAAACGCCAACTTCTGCGGGCATTACTCCAGAAGATTTAAAGAAGGCCCTTGAGCTTGTTCAAGAACAAACAACTAGACAAACTCTGGCCATGCAGCCTTCCGACTACATGACCAGAGCACAACTCACAGAACTTGGGCAAGGGATACTTGATCAGGTCACCGAGTTCATCAGAGCTTTCACTGCTGCCAACGCTAATTACGTCAAAGACTTTCAGAGAAGTGTCGGAAAATGCGCTTCAACACAGAGGCAGAGGTCCATACCCTACTAGGCCTCGGTGACGACCTATGCGCAAAGATGATTGTTGCAGGTGCCGTACCGCCCAAAAAGCCAGAAGCTTCATGCAGGGCAGAGGGTACGAAAGATAAGGGTCAGGATGACTCTGATGATGACTCTAATGATTCATCAGATCATCCTGAGGGGGAGAAACAAAGGGAGAAAGCTGCAAGCATAGGTCTACTAGCTCCACCGGTATCTGCAGAACCCCTAAACCAAGTTCCCTCAACTCAAACACAAGGAGGAAACCAACAACAGACCACAGAGGCAACAACCACCTCTGTGGAAATACCCTCTGAAGAAACCCCAATCACAACCCAAGTACCTGAAACCAATCAAGATCAACAACAGAAGACCACAGAGGCAACACACACCTCTGTGGAAACAACCTCTGTATTCGGAGAAGATGTGCCAACCCGTGAACAATTTCAAATCCTGACATCCTCTGAAGAAGATCAACCATTCCAATCACCAACACCAAAAACACCAGAAGAACCAAAACCTCCATCCCCCACACCCAAAACCAGAACCAAATCGATTGCTCATAAAAGAAAATACTTGAGCAAGTCTACAGAAGCCTCACCAACATCCTCACCATCCAAGACCTCAAAAACACAAGTGTCTAAACCAACAGAGGCAACCCCTACAAAACCTACAGAAGCACCAACAATAAAGCCCTCAGAACCCCAAAAGACAAAACCCACAGAGGCAACCCCATCTCTACAAGAAGATCTACAGCCGAAGGCAAAAGACAAAGGCAAAGGGATAATGACAGAGGAACCCAAGAAGAAGACGCCAAAGCATCAACCAGCAGAGAAATTGATGAAAAGCTCCTTCGACGCATATGTGACACCAAAGCCAGAAGAAGAAGACTGGGCTTTCGGTGCTATCCCTCTGTCAAAAATACATGTTCTGGATCCAAAGACAAAACTCACAGAGGATCGAGTGGCCCAAATAAAGAAACAATTGGATGCTCTGCGCAGGCCCATGCCTCCACCCGGTGCACCTCCACAACAGATAGAACTGCCAGAGATCCTCTGCCACCATCCATTCAAGATCCAGACTTTCGTGTTGACCTCGAAAATATCTTCACAAGAACAACACCCAAGCCAAAACACCAAGTCTTCTCAACCTCCAAAATCGACAAGGTCATATACTGTATGTTTTCTCAAACCAGAAACACACCTAAGGTTTCCTACAACATATATAAGGTCAAAAGGGAGGACAGAATCGTAAACCAATTCTCAGATGCTGATCTGAGAAATCTAAATCCTTACGACCTACCCGACCTTCTCAACTGGACGAAAGAGAACTACACAACAGATGCACATCGAAGGGCATACAGGGTAATAAGGAAAGCCATGCGTGAGAAACTTCTGCTATACAGCCTTGTCGACTTCCAATTAGGACGAGATCTTGGAGTAAGAAACCTAAGTCTAAAACCACCAGAAGATGACTGCCCTTCCTCTGCCATACCAAACTCGATCATTACATCTCCAAGAGTTGGGTTAGTCTATCAAGATCCTGCTGGGAAGTCAAGACTATTCGTAGAGATGGACTGTCAAAAGTATGCAACAAGTACTTTGACAGAGCTTAGAGCTATCCTCATGGAGCACAGAGGATCGAAACTCATGAATCAAGCTCTTGCAAATAGACTGATAGAGGTCATCGACTCAACAATCAACTTCAGAACCCTCTGCATCAGATTCTATCACGAGCTTAAAGAATTAGGATTCGACAACATAAGTTTTAACGACTTCAAAGACGCCAACGTCTGATATCCTCTAACAACCTCTGCAAATCTTTCCTTTCATAATGTAATCAAGTGTAAGTGCCTCTGGCATAATTTTGTATGAAAGAAAAGTAAAAACTTTTGAGGTACATTGTTACACCTCTTATCATGTACTTAGCCTAGAAAACCTTGCACTTTTCAATTTTTTATTTTTCAATACTTAGGGGGAGATTGTTAGCTCCAATATTTCTGTTTATAGAAGTATTGAAAAATAGGCTAAGTATAGAAGTCTTCGACAGAGGCTCTGCCGAGTCACCGAGAAGACCGAAGCATAGAAGTCTTCGACAGAGGCTCTGACCGAGTAACCGAGAAGACCGAAGTAAAGAATCACCGGAAGACTCTTCAATGCGGACAAGGCCACAAAGCCTCTGTCATACTTGATAGAGCCTCTGTGGTATAAAAGACTATAGCTCTATTGATAGGGTTATTTTTATAACCCTATTTATAGAACTTTATTATAAGTTTGAGTTCGTTTTTATTCCCCATTGAGTCTTTTTAGCTAAGTTTAGTGTTAAAATTAGTAAATAATTGTTTCGGACTTTTAAACGTCAAAGTAGCATGTTTCGTATAATTTTAGCGTATTTACTCATTTAAAATGTCTTAATTATAAGGATAATGCGAATGCCGTTTTTGAAGTCTTTATATATATGGGAAGTGCTTAAAAGGCGTAGGTGCACAAAGCGGAAAGAAACCGAAAGACTTCATATTTTGGATACGGCAGCGCTTTTGTTTACTTGGGCCGAGAAAATCGCAGGCCACACAACCATCATCTGGGCCGATTTTTGGACAGCTTTCTTTAGGCTTGAATTATACACAAGTTGGACTCAAAGTGTTTATTTTGTTGGGTTGACCTTTTTGATGGATTTTGGGTCCAAGGCCTTTTCAAATTTTGTATATATATGTATGTAGGCTATGTAGTTTTTGGCATCAGACAACAACCAAACTCCATTTTCTCTACTTGAAGTTTGGTAGCTCAATTCTTAGTTGTAGTAGGAGAGAGAGAGAGAGCCGAGAGCTCTCTTTGTTTTCCATTTTGTGGTTTCGACCACTGCAGCAGGTGAATCAATTCCATAAACCCAATTGGGTTGGTTCACATCTCACACCCAAGTAATCTCGTTGTAAGCTCGGGTTTGAAGTCTCGTTTAATTTTAAGTGTGTTTCTATTATTCTCATGCTTTCACTAATTTTACGGTTACTTTTTGCTGCACTCTCTTCTTACGATTTTAAGTCAAGTTTATCGATGTTATAGTTACTCTCGCAATTGTCAGTTTAATTTATTATTTTGTTGCAACTTCGTTTTCTAATTCGCAATAGTGTAATTTTCGGTACTTATTATTTTCGAACACCTACTCTTAATTTTCTTTTATATTCTAAATTACTACCTTTAATCGGAAGTTTGAATTAATCTCTTCGGATCCCCAACTCGCTTGGTTCACGATTTGTAGTAACGAAGAATTTATAAAAGTTGTAAGTGTTACGTGTTTTTATCGTCAAAAACCTTTTCAACATCTCGTTAGTTAATTTTAGTTCTTAAATCGACGTTAGAATTTTCAAAGTTAGATTTGTGTTTGTCACATTTAAAATAAGATTTTCCACCTCGTTAATCTATAATTAATTTTCTAAAGACGAAATTTATAACTTTCAAGTTTTGTGTGATGGGTTGTCCATCTCCATTATTTGTTCTCATAATCATCGTTGTAGTTTTTAGTGCACGTAAAGCGATAATGGGCTAATTGCCTTAGCTTGGGGTATAAAGTGAAGTTGGGACCGGGCCCAATAAAAAGACGAAAAGGTGTATCGTATGGTATGATTGTCCGAATTATTTAAATCAAAATTATATTTTTAGGATGATTATAATTAGTCAATTGACAACTGGTTAATTATATGAAGGACTGTTAAGTCACATAAAATATCGACTATGAGATAATAAGGAATACCGTCTCATCTCTGATCTAATTATCGGACTAAAGGACCCAATGAATCTTTATACCTTGCGCTTCTTTAGAATTAATTTCTCATTAGTTGATAACCAAACACCCAACAAAAAGATTACGTTCTGATCGCCATCTGAGACCTGTTTTTATTTATTGGACTTATAAAAGAAGAACTTTTCCAAGCTTCCCTGTGGGATCGATACTCGGTACTTTGTACCATTTATTACTTGTTAAAGGCGATAATAGACTAAGATGTATACTTGCGTCCTGGTTTATTTGTGATATTTTCAGGTACACACACCCAAATGCTCAACAAGTTTTTGGCGTCGTTGCCGGGGAAGCAAGCCAGAAGTTTTTCTTTTTAGTAAAATTTATAAAAACGAGTTTTTCTACCATCTTTTTAGAAAAGAAAAAAAATTATAGTGTATGCCAAGGTTGCCTCACGGTGAACTTTTCGAATTTGATCCTGACATTGAAGAAGAATTCAAAGAGCTAACACATTCTTAAATTCTCCCGAAATGTCTGAACATTATTCTTCTGCGTCAGATGATGAGGAGGAAAATCGCCAGTTTGGTCCTGATGGGCTCCCTATAAATAATGAGGAAATTCCAATAAACCGGCCAGTGAATAATATTGATGATGAGGAACAAAATATTTTTCGGTTGGCTAATTCTAAAGATGGCGGTATTATGTCTTATGTTGTTCCTGTTTTAACTCAGTTACATTCAGGAATTTTAAAACCAACTTTGCAAGCCCGCCATTTTGAATTAAAACCGATTATGTTTCATATGTTACAAACCAACGGCCAGTACGCTGGTTTGGCATCTGAAGATCCTCATTCTCACTTGCGGTCTTTAATGGAAATTACAGATTCGTTCAAGCTTCCGGGTGTAGAAGACGATGCACTGAAATTAAAACTTTTTCCATATTCTTTAAGAGACAGTGCACGGTCTTGGTACAACTCAATAAAGCCAGATTCTATAGTTACATGGGCCCAGATGGCTGATAAATTTTTAAAAAAATATTTTCCACCCACGAGGAATGCTAAGTCCCGAAATGCAATATGTACTTTCAGACAAACGGATGACGAAGCAGTTCCTGATGCATGGGATAGGTACAAGGAACTTTTGAGAAAATGCCCTCACCATGGCATTCCGTATTGCATTCAGTTAGAGACATTTTACAGTGGTTTAAATCTCACTGCAAAACAAATGCTCGACGCTACTACAAACGGAGCTTTCACATCTTGTACCTATAATGAAGGATATGACATCCTTGAGAGGATTTCTAACAACAATGGTCAGTGGGTTGATCCACGTGCTGTACCACAAAGAAAGACAACAGGAGCACAAGATCCCGATGCTTATGCATTGATATCTACGCAGTTGAGTGACATGGCATCTTTAATTAAAAATCTTAATGCTGTGTCAGTCAATCCTGTGGCACCACCTCCTACTGTCCAATCTATACAGTGCACATATTGTAGTGAGGATCACAACTTTGAACATTGTCCAGGAAATCTAGAGCGTATTAATTACGTTGGTCACAATAATCACAATAACAATAACAAACGAGGACCTTTTTCTCAAACATACAATCCTGAGTGGAGAAACCATCCAAACTTTTCATGGCATAGTCCAGCTTTAAATCCACCACCACCAAAATTTCAGGGTCAAAACCAGCAATTTCAGCACAGACCTCAAAACAATCAGCACGTAAATTCTCAAAACAACCAACATGTTTTTCAAAAGCCAAACCAACAAGCTGAGTCATCTACTTCTTTGGAAGCAATGATGAAGGGATTTATGTCCCAAACTCAGGCATCCATTAAGAATCTAGAGACCCAAATGGGTCAAATGGCTTTAGAAATGAGGAAACGCCATCCCGGCTCTTTGCCAAGTGATACAGAAGTACCCCCAAGAGCCGAAAAAAACATGTAAAAGCTGTAACTTTGAGAAGTGGTAAAGATTTACTAGACAACACACCAAAAGATCTTAAAAACCCAGACAAAGCAGAGTCGGAAAAGAAAAACACAGTTTTAGACTCTACTCAGCCCAGTGGAACTATTGGGCCAAAAAACACTGTTGGGCCTAATGAATCCACTGTAGTCCCAATTTTCCCACTGTTAATCCCAGAAAGACCCAAGAAAGATTAGATAGTTACATACAAGCCTGTTGGGAATGTGTCACAAGCTGGTGACTATCCCAAAGTCCCTAGTGATAAGAAAGCAGACAACACCCCACCAATCCCAACACCTACTCCTCAACAGACTACATCTCTTCCTAAGGTTCCTCTCTATATTCCTTATCCCTAGAGAATGAGGAATGAGAGAGAAAATCTGCAATTCAAAAAGTTTTTAGATGTTTTTAAACAACTGCATGTCAACATACCATTGGTTGAAGCCATTGAACAAATGCCAAGTTATGCAAAGTTTTTAAAAGACATTTTGAGCAAAAAGAAAAAATTGAATGAGTATGAGACTGTAGCTTTGACTGAAGGGTGTAGTGCCATGTTGTCTAACAAACTTCCTCAAAAGATGAAAGACCCTGGTAGTTTTACTATCCCTTGTTCCATAGGAGGAAAAGAAGTAGGACAAGCCCTGTGTGACTTAGGAGCCAGTGTAAATCTTATGCCTTTATTTGTTTTTAACACTTTAGGCATAGGTGAAGCTAGACCCACAACTGTTTCACTCTTGTTAGCAGATAAGTCCATAGCTTGGCCTAAGGGGAAGATTGAAGATGTCCTTGTCCAAGTTGACAAATTTATTTTTTCTGCAGATTTTATCATCTTAGATTTTGAAGCTGACAAGGACATCCTTATCATCCTAGGAAGACCTTTCCTAGCCACAGGAAGAATGCTAATAGATGTTCAAAAAGGTGAACTGACCATGAGAGTTCAAGACCAACATGTGACATTTAATGTTTTGGACTCCCTGAAATATCCTGGGGAGAAAGAGGAATGTCCGGCCTTAAGTTTGATTGAATCTTGGTGTCAAGACAAAAGTCTTGGGGGAATATTAGGAATTGAAGACTCAGATAATGATGAAGATGTAGCAGAGTTTGGGGAAGTAGAAAATATTCAGGTGACCTCTATTGTTGAAGTTTTAGAAAATAAGGATAGGAAAACACTTGTCCCTTCCTTAGAATGTGCTCCAGAGTTAGAGTTGAAACAACTTCCCTCCCATCTGAAATATGCATTTTTAGGAGAATCAGGGAAGTTGCCAGTCATCATTTCATCTTCCTTAGAGTCTGAACAAGAGGAAAGATTGGTTTGCATGTTAAAACAACACACCAAGGCCATAGGATGGACCATTGCTGATCTGAAGGGCATAAGCCCTACCATTTGTCAACATAAATCATTTTGGAAAATAAAGACTTTTCATCAGTTGAACCTCAAAGAAGACTCAATCCAATGATGAAAGAGGTTGTCAAAAAGGTAATTCAGAAATGGCTTGATGCTGGCATAATTTATCCTATTGCCAGTAGTACATGTGTTAGCCCTGTACAATGTGTACCCGAGAAAGGAGGAGTTACCGTGGTAACCAATGAGAAGAATGAGCTTATACCTACCAGAATAGTATCAGGTTTGAGGATATGTATGCACTATAGGAAGCTTAACAAAGCTACCCAAAAAGACCATTTTCCATTACCCTTTATTGACCAGATGCTAGACAGGTTGGCAGGAAAAGAGTTTTACTGTTTCTTAGATGGGTACTCTGGGTACAATCAAATTGCCATTGCACCAAAGGATCAAGTAAAACAACTTTCACTTGTTCGTATGGTACTTTTGCTTTTAGAAGAATGCCGTTTGGATTATGCAATGCACCTGCCACATTCCAAAGATGTATGATGTCCATTTTTTCAGATATGCTTGAACAATCCATGGAAATTTTCATGGATGATTTTTTAGTTTACGGGACATCATACGATCTTTGTTTACAAAACCTTGAAAAAAGTCTTAAAGGATGTGAAGAAACAGATTTGGTTTTAAACTGCGAAAAATGTCACTTTATGGTTAAAGAGGGCATTGTGTTAGGGCATCTCATTTCCAACAGATGTATTGAGGTTGATAAGGCAAAGTTGGAAGTAATTTCAAAATTGCCTGAACCAACCACTGTGAAAGGGATTAGAAGTTTTCTGGGACATGCGGGTTTTTACAGGAGGTTTATAAAAGATTTTTCCAAAGTATCTAAACCTCTTTGTTCACTATTACAACATGACCATGCTTTCAATTTTGATGAAGATTGTAAAAAGGCTTTTGAAATCCTGAAGGAAGCATTGGTCACTGCACCTGTAATAGAAACACCTGATTGGTCCCTACCTTTTGAAATAATGACTGATGCAAGTGACTGGCCGTAGGAGCTGTTTTAGGACAAAAAAAGAATAAAGTTTTCCATTCCATTTATTATGCCAGCAAAACCCTTAATGATGCCCAAATCAACTACACCACCACTGAAAAAGAATTATTAGCTGTGGTGTTTGCTTTTGAAATATTCAGATCTTACTTGATGGGTGCCAAAGTTATTGTGCATACTGATCATGCAGCCATCAAATATCTCATTTCAAAAAAAGATGCAAAACCTAGGCTAATAAGGTGGGTCTTGTTGTTACAAGAATTTGATTTGGAAATCATTGACAGGAAGGGAATCAATAATCAAGTGGCTGGCCACTTGTCAAGATTAGAAAAACAAGAAAATACTGCACACACGGGTGACATCTGTGAAGTTTTCCCAGATGAAAGGATTCTAGTTGTACAACACACTGAAACACCCTGGTTTGCAGATCTAGTGAATTATTTGGCATGTGGTATTATTCCAAGGGAATTGAACAAACACCAAAGAAAGAAACTCATTTTTGATTCAAAGAAATTCCTCTGGGATGATCCGTTTCTATTTAAGATATGTGCAGACCAGGTGATCAGAAGATGCATCCCCAAGGAAGAAGTGGCATCTGTGTTATATCATTGCCATACAGGACCTTGTGGAGGGCATTTTGGAGGAAGTAGGACAGCTGCAAAAGTACTACAATCAGGTTTGTACTGGCCTACTTTAAACACTGATGCTCAAAATTTTGCAAAAACATGCAATGAGTGCCAAAGAAGTGGAAATATCTCACAAAGAAATGAAATGCCTTTAAACGGAATTTTAGAAGTTTAATTATTTGATGTTTGGGGCATTGAATTTATGGGACCATTTCCACTGTCTAACAATTGTGCTTATATTTTGGTGGCTGTAGACTATGTGTCTAAATGGGTGGAAGCCATGGCTTGCCACTCTAATGATGCAAAAACAGTTATCAAATTTCTGCAAAAGCACATCTTCACTAGATTTGGTACACCGCGTGCCTTAATTAGTGATGAGGGCACTCATTTCATAAACAACTTATTGGAAGAAGTTTTGGACAAATACAACATTCAGCACCGGGTGGCTACTGCATATCACCCGCAAACCAATGGTTTGGCTGAGTTGTCCAATAAGGAAATAAAAGGAATTTTAGCCAAGGTAGTCAAGCCACACCGAAAGGATTGGGCATCCAAACTGGATGATGCCTTGTGGGCCTACCGGACTGCTTATAAAACCCCTATTGGTATGTCCCCATATAAGTTGGTTTTTGGCAAAACATGCCACCTCCCAGTGGAGTTAGACCACAAGGCCTATTGGGCCATCAAAGAACTTAACATGAGTCTAGGTGAAGCCGGAAAGAAAAGAACTCTACAATTGTGTGAATTGGAGGAACATAGGAATCTGTCCTATGAAAATGCTAAGCTTTACAAAGAAAACACAAAAAGATGGCATGATAAAAAGATTCTTCCAAAAGAGTTCAATGCAGGACAACAAGTTCTGCTTTTCAATTCCAGACTCAGGTTATTTCCCGGGAAACTAAACTCAAGATGGACAGGACCATTTCAGATTGCAAAGGTATACCCTTACGGTGTAATTGATTTAATTGACCCTGAAAAAGGAACTACTTTTAAAGTAAACGGTCAAAGGGTGAAGCCTTTTCTTGAACCAGCTGCAATCACACAACAACCTGTTGAGGTTGTCCATCTGTCAGAAGTTGTGCAGTGAAAAGCCCTTGGAATTAATTTCCAAGAAAAAATACACAAGTCTGAAAATATATATATATATATATATAATAATAATAAATATAAATAAAATATATATGTGTGTATATATATATATATAATTATAAATTTTACTTAAATAAATTTAAAACCCAAAAAGAAAGAATAACTAGTGATTTTTAGGAGTTGCTGGGAGCAGTGTGAAGTATATCAAGAGAAAGAGTCGGAAAATAAAAAGAGCAGAGAAAAAGTAAAAATTTCTGACCTTGGGCTAAATTTTTACGACATCAAATACCAGAGATAAAACAGCAGTTGGACCACTTAACTGATCACGGGTTCATTTTAAATTATCCAAGACTCAAGATAATTTAAAATTGGCCTAATTGAGTTTTTGTTGATTAAAATTGCATTTAAACTCATTTGGTTGGCATCCAACTACACTTGTTGAATTTGAATTAAACATATGTTGTTAATATAAAAATCAGTATCTTTTAAAAAAAATCCTGATTAGATTTTAAACTGATATGTTTTTATAAAATATGCTGAGCATTAAATGCCTGTGATATGTTTTGTGAAACACGCTGCTCATTTAATGTTTCTGCCAATTCAGAATTACAACAGAGACTTGGGTGTTCAGAAATCATATACAATAAAATAAGCAGGTATTTTCTTTCTTCTCTCATTCTCTTCTCAGTCTCTCTCACACTCCTCTATCTCTCATAGTGGTAGCCAGCAGAAAACATCATCACCACCGCCGACTACCACTTCACCATCATCACCACCGTCGGCCGCCATTTCATCGCCGACCATCTCTGTCTCTCTCATTCTCTGTCTCTGCAAGTGCCAGTACCCCCCCCCCCCCGTCTCCACCCCCCCCCCTTCGTTTCTCCAGTTTAAAACCCAACCCGAAACTCACCATGAATCCTCATCTTTCTCTCACAAAAACCCTCACCGGAAAAATCAACCATGTCCGATCAACCACTCCCCGCCCTTCCAGACAACGATGGCGCTTCCTCTTCAACAGTTGTGCACCCACGACACCCCTCTCTTCTTACCCTCGCACAAATTGCCGAAGCCCTAGATTCACCACCACCGACGATGACACAATTTAGGGCTCACACCACGACTTTCCGATCATCATCAGCAATTTTTGTGTCGCACAATCAGCAAAACCCTAACCTGAATCTCTCGTTGGGTGATTCCCCCTCTTTCAGTTCGTACCAGCCATTTGATAGAACATATTTCGCGACTGACAGCTTCTTGCGTAGGTTTAGACAGCGAGCGCCACCACCACAACCATTGATGTACCCGCCAGGTTTTCCACAACCGTGTATCCCACCGAGTTCATCGCAACTAAGACCCTAAACTGCACCCTCTTGTGCAGTGGTTTTAAACTCCTTAGGACAACCGGTTCTTGAAAGAACCTCGGCATTTAAGCCATACCTTAGCCCCTCGGAGCGAAATCCGCGTTACCAGCCGGTATATCGGCGTCTGTTCGGGTGGATCACCACCAAAACCCCCCACCATATGATGACCCAAGGTATGATCCTAACATGCCTAGGTTTGCCCCAAACCTGAACCCACAGCCGGCGAAAAGACTCCGTATTGAAGAACCGGTCATTGAAGATATTCAGGAGAGCACTCGAAACAACGAAAATCCAGCTCAAAAGTACGCTGATCAGGCACAAAAAGGGAAGGAAAAAGTGGGTAACTTCTCACAAACTCATTTATCTTGTTTGGAATTATTTAGTTGTCATGAAGCATGTGCACAATTTAAATCTTTTAAACGTAAAAGTGGACAAGCAACTAAAGGATTTCATCATCTGGTTTTGTTAAAATACCCTCAGTTTGTACACCAAATCGAAAAGCTAGGATGGAAGTCTTTGTGTGAAGTCCCGAGACCGTATAATGTTGACTGGGTACGGGAGTTCTACACCGAATTGTCAGTAACGAATGGAATTAAAATAAAAGTACGACAAACCACGGTTTATTTCTCGGCTGAAATAATAAATGAATCGTTGGGATTGGAATACACTTCAGACGAATCTGAATTCATAAGACTCACAGACAATGCTACGGAAGCTGACTTCGAGGCTATTCTAAAAAGAATAGCACATACCGGGTCAGAGTGATCTTTTAAAGGACAAACTCGACTTTTGAGTACGCATTGTCTATTGCCTGAAGCAAACGTGTGGTTCTTCTTTTTGAGGCACACTTTGTATCCCACATCCCACGAAACAACTATCTGCATGGTACGTGTGTTCATTCTATATTGTATAATGGAAGGGCACAATTTTAATGTGGGCCGACTAATCTCCAACAGTATCTTTGGTGGAGCCGAAAGGTCCAATGCACGAATGCCACACCCATCCATTACACATTCTTTAATGGAACGAGCAAACGCACCCATTTTAACTGGTGACCGTTTTTCCACGGACAAAATGGTCATGGATAAAATGAATGTTGAGAGACTTTTGAGAAACAACACGTACCTCCATCCCAAGCGAGACAACGATGTGATAATTTCTTTGGAAACCAACTTTCGTTCTCTCCAAAAAGACCTCACTTCAAAACTAACAAATCAAAGGCTGTTTATTAAAAAACAGATAACTGGACTAAGTGAGGACTTGAGTGAAAAGTTGGATTTTATCATCGCTTATCTGAGGCGAACACATGATGAAAATGTGAGATGGCTAAGATATGAGAAGTCTAGAGATGATTTGATACGCATAATTTGGTCAAAAGAGCACCCTGAATTGTTGAGGCAATTACCACTTTTTCCCCAAGATCTCCTGTGGATGACGCCGGAGTGGCATCCTACTCCAAACGAGTAGGACAGGTTCTACCCTCTTTTCACTCTTATTTTTATTTATTTTTTCTGATTTGCTGAATTACATGTTTAATGTGTGTTTGAGTCACTACCATCGTCCTTGTACAGTTAGTTATTTCTTAATTTTTAGGAGTTGTCTTAGTCTGGTAAGCCATTTGATGGCTATTTGAATCTGATCTGCCACTTGGCAGCATGTTTTAATTCAGTTGAAGGTTCTCACCTTTTCTGAGTTCAAATTTTCAGATCCCATCTTTTTATCTGCTCATTTTAGAACTTTAACTCTCTGTGTGGCTTATCCTATTAAGCTGTTTCGTCTGATTAAAGCTGCTATGCCACTTGGCAGCCTATTTGAATTCAGTTTGAGGTTCCCACCTCTTCTGAATTCAAGTTTGAGGTCTTGTGTTGTATGTTTCTATTTGCTGAATTTTAGAATGTTTGATCACAGCCACGCACATCACATGAAATGGCGAGCTAGGACAATTTTAAGTCAGGCCAAATCGAATTTCATTGAAACAAATGTCTTTTCTAGAAAGCCATTTTCTTTGCAACAGGCTTTAGGGACTATTTTAAATTTGTTCTACCAGTTGGCAATGAACAAGTTTGAGGTTGTGCACCCCTCTCAACAACAATGTCTCAATTGTCCTACTTTGAGCATCACATCAGGTATACATGTGCATGTGTATATAACAGTTTGATTCTGGGCATTTTATTCCACTTGGCATTCAATGCATCCTGCCAGATAAGCTTTTGTTCTTGATCTTTGCTGCTTTATAAGGTAATTTCTGCATGTTTACCTTTGGTAAATTGTTTGCACTTTTTGCTGTTTTCTAGTGTGAGATGGTTCAATTAGAGTCTTTTTGAGTCACATTTGCCACTTGACAGTATACAAGTTTGAGGTGCGCTTTGGTTTGGCACACCTGGTCATTTTGTGGGATTATGCCACTTGGCATCTTATCCGTTTAACACAAATATTTGCTGATTTATAGTTTCTTAGGTTAAACCATTTTAGAGTAATCAGTATACTTCTTGCTATGCATGTTCCACGTCTATGAATTGTATTGGTTTTCTTTGCATGTAGATATGATCTCATAGCCTCAATAATCCACAGTTCAAGATTTCTTAAGTAATAAATCACCATCATCAACACCACAGTTTGTCAAATGCTAAGATGAATCATCATTGGTCCAAACCATATTGGGCTTTCATTCATCATCCTTCAAGCCCATTCCCTTTATTCAGCCAATGAGGACATTGGCAATCTTCAAGTTTGAGGTTGTCAATGCTTTGCAAACATATATACACATCTACCCTCATTTTTTGCAAAGCCTTGATTTACAAAACTTCACCATACCCTTTGTGCACCCATATAAAAATTCAAAAGAGCAAAGCTCTGTTTCAAATATACACAAAGTGTCATAATCCCACAAAATGACACTCAAAGCTAAAAAAAAGACCAAAAGGTCCATCAAATACCTCAATATGAGAAGAATGGTTGGAAAATTGTACCATTGAGTGAAAGCTGAGTGAGTGGAAAAAGGCATAGCATGTCAAAAGAAAGAAAAAGACAAATGCATTCCCATTTCAAACATGAATGCCTTGATGATTCTTATTAGCATGACATAGGCCTAGGAACTTGTGATGGTGCATGTTGAACTTGAGAAATTAAGACTAAGTTTATAAAGGGCTATTTGTATCATATGGTTCATGTTTTGGATACTTAGTTAAATTCAAAGATTGTGTGCATCATGGTTTTAAGTATTGCTAGTCAAAAAAAAATTTACTTGAGTCCTTTTCTTTTTTGATTTTTTGTTGCTTGGGGACAATCAACAGTTTTAGTTTGAGGTTGTGATAGGGTTATTTTTATAACCCTATTTATAGCATTTTATTATAAGTTTGAGTTCGTTTTTATTCCCCATTGAGTCTTTTTAGCTAAGTTTAGTGTTAAAATTAGTAAATAAATGTTTCGGACTTTTAAACGTCAAAGTAGCATGTTTCGTATAATTTTAGCCTATTTACTCATTTAAAATGTCTTAATTATAGGGATAATGCGAATGTCGTTTTTGAAGTCTTTATATATATGGGAAGTGCTTAAAAGGCGTAGCTGCACAAAGCGGAAAGAAATCGAAAGACTTCTTATTTTGGATACGGCAGCGCTTTTGTTTACTTGGGCCGAGAAAATCGCAGGCCACACAACCATCATCTGGGCCGATTTTTGGACAGCTTTCTTTGGGCTTGAATTATACACAAGTTGGACTCAAAGTGTTTATTTTGTTGGGTTGACCTTTTTGATGGATTTTCGGTCCAAGGCCTTTTCAAATTTTGTATATATATGTATGTAGGCTATGTAGTTTTTGGCATCAGACAACAACCAAACTCCATTTTCTCTACTTGAAGTTTGGTAGCTCAATTATTAGTTGTAGTAGGAGAGAGAGAGCCGAGAGCTCTCTTTGTTTTCCATTTTGTGGTTTCGACCACTGCAGCAGGTGAATCAATTCCATAGACCCAATTGGGTTGGTTCACATCTCACACCCAAGTAATCTCGTAGTAAGCTCGGGTTTGAAGTCTCGTTTAATTTTAAGTGTGTTTCTATTATTCTCGTGCTTTCACTAATTTTACGGTTACTTTTTGCTGCACTCTCTTCTTACGATTTTAAGTCAAGTTTATCGTTGTTATAGTTACTCTCGCAATTGTCAGTTTAATTTATTATTTTGTTGCAACTTCGTTTTCTAATTCGCAATGGTGTAATTTTCGGTACTTATTATTTTCGAACACCTACTCTTAATTTTCTTTTATATTCTAAATTACTACCTTGAATCGGAAGTCTGAATTAATCTCTTCGGATCCCCAACTCGCTTGGTTCACGATTTGTAGTAACGAAGAATTTATAAAAGTTGTAAGTGTTACGTGTTTTTATCGTCAAAAACCTTTTCAACATCTCGTTAGTTAATTTTAGTTCTTAAATCGACGTTAGAATTTTCAAAGTTAGATTTGTGTTTGTCACATTTAAAACAAGATTTTCCACCTCGTTAGTCTATAATTAATTTTCTAAAGACGAAATTTATAACTTTCAAGTTTTGTGTGATGGGTTGTCCATCTCCATTATTTGTTCTCATAATCATCGTTATAGTTTTTAGTGCACGTAAAGCGATAATGGGCTAATTGCCTTAGCTTGGGGTATAAAGTGAAGTTGGGACCGGGCCCGATAAAAACACGAAAAGGTGTATCGTATGGTATGATTGTCCGAATTATTTAAATCAAAGTTATATTTTTAGGATGATTATAATTAGTCAATTGACAAGTGGTTAATTATATGAAGGACTGTTAAGTCACATAAAATATCGACTATGAGATAATAAGGAATACCGTCCCATCTCTAATCTAATTATCGGACTAAAGGACCCAATGAATCTTTATACCCTGCGCTTCTTTAGAATTAATTTCTCATTAGTTGATAACCAAACACCCAACAAAAAGATTACCTTCGCATTCGCCATCTGAGACCTATTTTTATTTATTGGACTTATAAAAGAAGAACTTTTCCAAGCTTCCCTGTGGGATCGATACTCGGTACTTTGTACCATTTATTACTTGTTAAAGACGATAATAGACTAAGATGTATACTTGCGTCCTGGTTTATTTGTGATATTTTCAGGTACACACACCCAAATGCTCAACATCTATACAAGGACAATCGTGCTTCTCACGATTTCTGTTGTACGAAGATCCTGAAGATCATTCGTACAAGGCATGACTTGACAACTCCACGTGTCAAACTCTGATGGGTCTTAGCCTTAGTAGAAGCTGGTGCATTTAATTAACGTTGTACTAACAACAGTACCACAATAGTGTTTTAGTACCTTCAGTCCTTGTTGTCCAGAACTTGTCCCCTTTAGAAGTAGTATAAATAGAAGACTCATGTTGAGTTCTTCTATTAAGCTTTGCACAACACACACACCATTAGAACAGAATTCTTGTTATATCATCGGTGTTCTTGGTGTTCTTATTTATATCAAATACAGTGAATCATTGAGTTATTTATCTGTGTTATTTACACTTCACATATTTGATATTGTGTGTTCTTCTACCTTATTATATCTTTTAGTTTGTTAAAAACGCTTCCGCATTATATATTGTTTGAACTATTAGATAGAATCATCATTGTCAAGCAAAACAGGAACCAACATGTAAGAATACTAATTTCCAATCTTGTCATTTACTAATTTATGAAATTATAATGTTTCAGATATAAGAGGGGGTTAATTGTAGAAAAGTAGAAAGTTGATTGGTAGCTGATGCTGAATCTGATAGTTCAAGGATGGTGCTTCATATGCTTGTGAAGATGGATGGTAGCGGAGCAAGGATTCTGAAAGTTCATGGGCTAAACTGAAAATATTGAGCATTGTATATAAATGGTGTTTAGGGTTTACTATTCACATTAGTCTCATTATTTTTCCTTTCATCATCTCAGCCGATTCTCTCTTTTCTCTCTCTAGAAATTAGATAACATTTGTTCTAAGTTTTAGAGTTTGTATTTGTGTTTGAATATATCAAGAAGTATTAAAGTTTGTTATCAGATTTGTTGATACAATAGTTTGAAGATGGTATCAGAGCCTTGTGCTCGATCTACTCTTCGACCTTGAAGAACCTCAAACCTCATCAACGAATCTGTTCATCTTCTTTCATTTCGGTGAGTTTACTTATCGTGTTTTTCTGCTGTTTTTTTTTCAAAGAAAAGAAACTTGTAATATCGATCTGAGGAGATTTCATCAGATCTGTTCATCTTTATTTTCTTCGGTGAGTTCGCTCATCGAGGTTTTTCTGTTGTTTTTAAAGAAAGGAAGCTTGTTATATCGATCTGAGGAAATGTACTCAGATCTACTCAGATCTGTGGTTGGTTTGTTTTTCCACTATCTCTTCGTCTATATGTTTCAAAACTCCGTTTAATCTGATATAGTTCAACTATCTTACGGATATTTTACTGAGTTGCTTAACAAAAATCGATTTCTCCTATCAGTTTAGGTTTATTTCGATTTCTCTGAAGTAGTTCAACTATTCTGGTTTATTGTTCATTTTACTCTACAAGAGAAGGTGTATCTGATATAGACATAAACCTTCTCATCAAGAGTGTTTGACAAATCACAGTAGTATGTTCTTATCCTCCTTTTGGATCTGAACATCTTTGTGTAGTCATAAAGTGTTTATCGTCTGCCTGGATCTGGTGTTCTTGATGCTGTCTCGTACGGTTCTGCTTAGATCCATATACGATCTATCTATATTTGTTGTTCTTAGTCAGATTGTTTTATGCTCTATCATATCTTGTATGAAGTTGTGTGACTACCTACAGATCTGTTCATATTTTGGTTAGATCTGTACGTTTTCTTGCTAGATCTGTTCACATCTGGTTATATCTGCACGTTTTGGTTAGATCTGTACGTGTTTTGCTAGATCTATTCATATCTAGTTAGATCTGTACTTTTCTTACCTTTATTGTTCTTGTATACCTTAGTTACCTTGATCTCTTATATACATAATCAGCTGATGATCTGAGTAAATCTCTCGTGAAGCTAGATCTATTTTCTGATTAGATCTATCTCGTGTTTTTTGTTGGTTTTGTGCCTGTTAAGCTCCAGATCTGGTTAAGGCTCAAAATAAGTTGAGATCTGTTTGGAGTATTATTTCCCTCCACTCACTGTTTGGGCCTTCTCCTCTCTGGTGTTGTTGTTATCTTTTGTTCAGGTATAGTTCCTAGTCTCTATTTCAGAGACGTGTTTGATTACGTTCCGTTGTACTATTCTAACAAGAACATCTGTAAGTTGTTCCTGTTATTCACTCTATTGTCGTTGACCGCACTGTAAGTTCTCTCTTCTCCACTCTCGTGTGTGATCCTATCCCATCTCATTTCTTCTTGGTAACTAGAAGATTGACTTGACCTACCATTACAAGTGGCAAGGAATCCTGTCGCATGGTCTTCTAGTTTTTACCTTGTGTGATCTGTTGTTTACTTGCCGTTATAATGGTTGTTGGAGAGGGAGAAGGGTCCAAAAATCACGTGGAGCAATCTATGATTGCTAAACTTGATTTTGGTGACCCACTTTACCTCCATCCAAGTGATACTTCGGGCGTTTCTATTATGAATATAAAGCTAAGTGGTACTGAGAATTATAAAGTGTGGTCGTGTGCTATGATTTTGGCATTAGAAACCAAAAATAAATTGAGTTTCATAAATGGATCTGTATCTCGTCCTACTGAAAATGAGATTTTAGGTAAACAGTGGGACAAATGCAACTCTGTGGCTTTGTCTTGGATTCCTAGCTCTATTTCTGATGAGTTGTTTGTAAGTCAAGTCTTTTCAAGGGTTGCTTCTGAAGTTTGGGATGAACTTAAAGAGATTTATGATAAAATAGATGGATCTGTGACTTTTAACTTGCATCAAAAGATAAACTCATTAAATCAAAATGGTGCACCAGTTTCTGAATACTATCACAAACTCAATTCTTTTTGGAAACAATTTGATGCCTTAATAAAATTACCTGCATGTTCCTGCAATGCAGCTCATGAGTTTTCAAAACATTCTCAATTGTTGAAACTGATGCAGTTTTTGATGGGTCTAGATGACATGTACATTAATGTGAGAATTAACATATTAATGACTGATCCTCTTCCCTCAGTTAAAACTGCCTTCTCCTTAGTATCAAGAGAAGAGTCACACCGAGGTGTGCCTCGCACTTCTTCTGATACTAAGGCTCAGACCTCTGCCTTTTTTGGAAAAACTTCTAATAATAATAAAAAGCAAACAGGAAAACCTAATTTGCAATGTAAACATTGTGGTTTGAATGGTCACACTATTGAGAGATGTTTCAAATTAATTGGTTTTCCAAAGGATTTTCAGTTTACAAAAGGTAAAACCAATCAACCTGTCAAGTCCTTTAATAGCAGTGCAATCACTGCTGATGGCACCAGTCGTGGTTCTTCTAACGCTTCCTCCCTCACTGAGGAGCAAATCAACAAATTGTTGTCGCTTAATGATCAGAAACAGACTAATGGCCTTGCTGTTAATATGGCCGGTATGTTTTCTGGTATGTCAAATATTTCCAGAATATCTTCAAATTTAAACAAGTATGGTTGGATTATTGATTCTGGTGCTAACCAGCACATGACCTCGTATGTTTCATGTTTAGACAATGTAGTTGATAATTCTGATCTTAATTTGAAAGTAACTCAACCAAATGGTGATGAAGCTATTATTAATAAGATTGGATATTTTAAACTAAATGATAAGGTCACATTGTTTGATGTACTTGTTATTCCAAATTTTCATGTGAACCTATTATCTGTGCATAAAATTGCTAGAGATAACAAAATTTTTGTTGGGTTTAATGAATGTAAATGTTTTCTGATCCAGGACTTTCCTGCAATGAAAGTTGTGGGGACCGGTAGTGAAAGAGGAGGTTTGTACTTGTTTGATCAAGTTAATCAAAATACTGTGATTGGTTCTAGAAAATTTGGTAATAATGTTAATACTTCAAATATGTCTATATACTGTAATGTTTCACGTCAACTTTGGCACAGTCGCCTAAGGCATCCTGCTGATCAGGTGCTAACTGTGTTGAAAAATAAATTGAATCTAAGAGATGGTAGTATGTCAGTTCCTTGTGAGATATGTCATAAAGCTAAGCAATCTAGAGACAAGTTTAATCTTAGTCAACATAAAACCATCAACTTGGGGGACTTAGTACACATTGACTTGTGGGGTCCCTATCGTGTGTCTAGTAGAGAGGGTTATCGTTATTTTTTAACTGTGGTAGATGACTTTACTCGTTCTGTGTGGGTTTACTTGTTGAAGAATAAAGATGAAGTCTTTGATAGTATTGTTGGTTTTTACAGTTTACTCCTAAATCAATTTGGAAAGTCAGTTAAGGTGTTCAGAAGTGATAATGGTACTGAATTTGTCAATACTAGGTTAGTAGAATTTTTTAAAGATAAAGGTATTGTTCATCAAACTACTTGCGTATATACTCCCCAACAAAATGGGGTAGTAGAACGCAAGCATAGGCACTTGTTAAACGTCGCTAGAGCTTTAATGTTCCAAGGGGACGTTCCATTAAATATGTGGAGTGAGTGTATACTTATAGCCACATATCTTATAAACAAAACTCCTTCTTCTGTTTTAAATGGAAAGTGCCCTTATGAACTAGTGTTTGGATTTGCACCTGTTCTTTCTCATTTAAGAAAATTTGGGTGTCTCTGTTTTGCAATTAAACCTAATGTTACTGATAAGTTTTCTACACGTGCTGAAAAATGTGTTTTGTTGGGATATTCAAATTCAAAGAAGGGATATAGACTTTATAGTCTAGATAGCAAGCATATTGTAATTTCACGAGATGTGAAGTTTTACGAAACCATTTTTCCATTTAAAATAAGTGCAACCAAACAGGCTTTAGATTCAAACAATCTAAATACTTTAAACTTTTTTTATTCAATATTTCAGACTAATGAGTTCACTTCTGGAACACCCTATGATGAGACTAGGGAGAAAACTCAACACATGACTAGTTCAAATTCTGATAATGTCAGTAACCCTGATCATCTTGGTGGCCTAAATAGGGCTACCGGATTAAATCCTGGCAGTACTACTGATTTGAACGATACTAACAAAGAAAGTAAAAGAACTGCCAAACCTAATGGTTATGGTAGTACTGATACTAATCTGGTTGCCGATGATCAGTGTGGTACTGAGTTTAGTCCTTTAAGTGTTCGTCATAATGATGTAAGGTTGAGTTCCCCTGCTGAGGGTACATCTACTACTGATCTTAATATTACCCCTACTAGAAAATCTAGTCGTCCTTCAAATTTGCCTAAACGGTTTGTTGATTATGTTGTTGAAGGAAAGGTCAAATATGGTATAGAAAAAGTTGTCAATTATTCGTTTCTTAACAAAGATAATTTTTGCTTTGTTTCTACGTTAAATAAGGCTATTGAACCTAGTAATTTTTATGAGGCTTGTAGTGATCAAAATTGGGTAAATGCTATGAATGACGAAATGGAAGCCTTATATAGGAATAGAACTTGGGTTTTAACAGAACTACTAACTGGCCGTAAACCTATTGGATATAGGTGGATATATAAAATAAAATATAAGTCCACTGGAGAGATTGAAAGATATATAGCTAGGTTAGTGGCTAAGGGGTATTCTCAAAGGGAAGGATTAGATTATGAGGAAACGTTTTCTCCGGTAGTTAAAATGGTTACTATACGTTGTGTTATTGCATTAGTTGTTCAATATGATTGGCCATTGTGTCAGTTGGATGTAAATAATGCATTTTTGTATGGTGACTTAACTGAAGAAGTGTACATGTCTTTACCTCTTGGGTATTTTTCTTCTAATGACAAAAGAGTTTGCAAATTGGTTAAATCTTTGTATGGTTTAAAGCAGGCTCCTAGGCAGTGGTATGAAAAACTGTCATCATGTTTGGTTGAAAATGGTTTTTGTCAAAACTCAAGTGACTATTCTCTGTTTACTAAAAGCGTAGGTTCTATTTTTCTTATTTTGTTAGTATATGTAGATGATATTATACTAACAGGAAATTGCATTAATGAAATAAACAAAGTAAAAGAACATTTAAAATCAAGTTTTAAGATCAAAGACCTGGGCGAGTTAAAATTCTTTATTGGAATAGAAATTCATAGAACTGAACGATGTATTTGTATGTCACAACGTAAGTACTGTCTAGAACTTTTAAACGAGTTTGGATATTTGGGAGTCAAACCAATTGGTACTCCCATGGATATGAACTTAGTGGTGACTGAGTCATGTGGTTCAGATTCTAAAGATCCTACATTAAAGGATTTTTCTGGTTTTCAAAAACTGGTTGGTAAATTGATATATCTATTAGCTACAAGACCATATATTGCATTTACAGTACATTGTCTAAGTCAGTTCATGCATGCACCAAGGTTATCTCATCTAAAGCTAGCTCTTAGGGTGCTTCGTTATCTCAAAGTTGCACCAGGTAAAAGAGTTAATTTTTCTAAGTCTTATGATTTCAAGTTAAATGTGTTTGTTGACGCGGATTAGGGCAAGTGTTTGTCCACACGTAGATCTGTAACCGGTTACTGTCTATTTTTAGGAAATTATATGATTTCCTGGAAGAGTAAGAAACAAACAACAATTTCTCGCTCCTCAGCAAAATCTGAGTATAGAGCCATGACATCAGCTCTATGTGAAATAACCTGGGTACTTAGTATTTTGGAAGAATTAAAAGTAAAAGACTTACTTCCCGTAAATCTTAACTGTGATAACAAATCTGCAATTCAAATTGCAAATAATCCAGTTTTTCATGAACGTACTAAGCACATTGAAATAGACGTTCATCAAGTAAGACAAAAAAATTCTTCAGGAATGTTGAAAACTGTCAAAGTTCCTTCAACAGAAAATCCTGCAGATATTTTTACAAAATCTCTTGAAATAAATCAACATAATTATCTTTGCGATAAATTACTTATGTTGGATTTATTCAAATGTCAAGATTGAGGGAGGGTGTTAAAAGGTAAGAATACTAATTTCCAATCTTGTCATTTACTAATTTATGAAATTATAATGTTTCAGATATGAGAGGGGGTTAATTGTAGAAAAGTAGAAAGTTGATTGGTAGCTGATGCTGAATCTGATAGTTCAAGGATGGCGCTTCATATGCTTGTGAAGATGGAGGGTAGCGGAGCAAGGATTCTGAAAGTTCAAGGGCTAAACATAAAATATTGAGCATTGTATATAAATGGTGTTTAGGGTTTACTATTCACATTAGTCTCATTATTTTTCCTTTCATCATCTCAGCCGATTCTCTCTTTTCTCTCTAGATAACATTTGTTCTAAGTTTTAGAGTTTGTATTTGTGTTTGAATATATCAAGAAGTATTAAAGTTTGTTACCAGAAAAGCACGCAGATCTGAACGTCGATATTTTTTACTTTGGTGTTCTTCGTGTCGATCGATCTTGTTAGTTTGATTGTGTTTTGAGTGTTTAGTTTTTCACATATCATTTAGTTTTAAGATTTCTAACATCTTACAGCTTTCAGTCTAGTTTTTCAACATCAAAAGTGTGAGTTTGACAAATCTGAAAGTTGAAAGTGTTCATCGAAGAGCTGTTTGAATTTGTTGATCGATTCAATTTTGTTGTTGCTATTAGAAAGTTTTAGCTTCACAAATTGATTTGTTTTGTAATTTCGATCAGATTTCTCCTTACAGATCTGAAAAACGACACAAAAATCAGTATGTTGTGAAGTTTGAAAGACATCGCTGGAAACTGGGTTTACATCGCCGGAAAGTTCTTCAAGTTTTATCGCAAGCTTCAAGTTTATCGCAAGACCAATTTTTTGTCGCAAGTGAAAGTTTGTCGCAACCATTCCATCGCAACCCACATTTTCGCCGGAAAAACGAGTCTCTCGCCGGAGAAACATTTTCATCGACGGGAAAAACGTGTTTGCAGGCATGATTTCGATTTTGTGTTTGAAATAAGTGATTTGATGTTCTAAGGCAGTAAAGGAACTAAAACGAATCGATTTGGACGAAAAGTGTTGAAGAAAATCGAATTCGAAAACGTCCAGATCGTTGGGTTGCAGGAGATGAATAGTACTAAAGGTCTCCGTTAGTATACCGTTAAATCTGTTACATTTGTGGTCCTTTTTCTGTTAGTTTTGCTAAGTTCGTTAGTTTTTCCGTTATAATTGTTAGTTTTATTTCATTTTTAGTCCTAATATCGTTAAGTCAAAGTTAGTTAGGTTAGTTAGTTTTTATTAACAATTTTGTTAATTTTTCCGTTAGTCTTCTTACAAATTTGGTCCTTAGTTAAGTGTTCCGTTAAGTCTTGTTAAAGGTTTTGAGTCTGTCAGTTCTGGTCCCTGGACTTATAACTTTCAGACTCTATCATTTTTAGTCCTTATAGTTTTTAGTTTCTTTTTTGGTCAGATTTAGTCCCTGGACTTTTAGTTTTAGACTTTTTCATTTTTAGTCCCTTAAGTTTTTAAGTTTAGAGTCTTGTCTTTTTAAGTCCTTTTAGTTCTAAGATTTAGATTTTGTCACTTTTAGTCCTTGTTTTTTATTTTAGTTTTGTAAGTTGTCATTTTTAGTCCTTATTCTTCGTTATTTTTCATTTTTTGTCGATTTTATCAGTTTTTGCATGCATTTATCCGTAATTGATATATCTTTCTCAACCCTTCATCGCAACCATTGCCTTGTGATAAAACATGTCTTGCGATAACACTTTGATATGCGTTGGGATAACCCCAGGGCTTAGGTTATTTTTCGAAATTTTTTCATGAAAAATCCATTTTTGGCATTGTACTGACTGGTCACTATTCAGATGGCACACAATGACGGTCATTCTTCTGACGAGAATAACGTCATTCCGTCTCACCGGTCGTCGCATCCGTTGGTGAATGCACGCGACTTAGATGAGGAACTTCTACCGAGAATTCTTCATCTTGCCTTTGCTGACAACAACCACCATCTCGATCTCAGCTTGGCATTCGACCACCGAATCATACTAGAGATCATACGTGGCCATCCGCTTCGCACCGCTCTCACCAAATCAATCACCGTGCCAGCCATCTACCTGCAGCAGTTCTGGCACACTCTGAAGTTCCATCCAGTTCACCGAAGAGGCCAACACTTTACTGCCAAAGTCGATCACTTCGACGTTCGTCTTACCTTGAGAAGACTTCGCCGAGCTCTCGACCTACCCTACAGTGACGACTTTGAAGATATGGTTTCGGAAGAACAACTCTTCGCCGACATCCGAAGTCTGGGATATCAAGATCCACGCAATCCAGTTCTCACTACCTCGTCAAAATTCCAAAGACGATTCCTACCACGAGTCTGGTACACTCTCTGCTCTATAATTAACCGATGTATGACCTCAAAACATACCGGCCTGGACAAGTGCAACCTTGCGACTCTCCGTATGCTCCATGCCATTGCCTTTAACCGTCGCATAGATTATGCAATTATCCTCTGGAACGAACTGATAGAGTTAGTCGAGGACAAGACCAGACCAGTCAAGAACCGGAACTTTGTGCCTTATCAACGATTCTTCCAGATCATTATTCATCAGATCATGGAAGACAATCAGGAAACCCCGAGACGCCCAAATGCAGTCCAAGGCCCGAGCCAATGGATGCACTTCCTAAAGATGCCCGCTCAGATCGACTTCGCTCACGTTGCTGTGATACCCGAAGATGTCTTAGCCTATGCCGACCAGCAATCTGAGGTAGTTAGGCAATATAGGTTAGACAACGCACTAATGGTCCAACCAGAATCGGAGGGACCTGTCCAAGGTGCCAACCAATTAGGAGGCGAGGGTATCCATGTCGAGCAGATTCAGGAACACGGGGTTCCTGAACAGGGAGAGGTGAGGAGAACGTTAAGAAAGAGAGTGGGTGGTGTGGCGAGGACCGCTGGTCAGACATCAACTTCCGGAGCTGGAAAGATTCAAGTGGTTGCGGATGACATGTCAATGGATTCAGAGGAGGATCCGGATTTTGTTGTATCCGCTTCGTCATCCGAAGATGAAGCATCAACCATACCCAGAACGGATGATGATGGTAACTCAGACTCCGATTTCGACCATGATCCTGATGCTGACTTAGTTCCAAGACATGTAGGTCGACGGCAACTAATAGAGAGTTCCGATGCTGATTCCACCTGGAACATCGGACTCTCAGGAGATATCGGTGACATAAGGAAGAATGTGGGAGTTGAAGTAGAAAATGAAAATGTGGTGAGCCGAGAGGAGGTGAGAAAAGAATTGGGAGTGACTGTGACTGGGTCGGACAAAGTTTTAACTACCGACCCTTCTCAAACCGTTACTAGCAGGGTAGCCACATCCACTACCAACGAGCGTTCGTCGCCGTTGCGTATTGAAACAGACATGGTGGACCCAGCCATGCAATGCACAGCCCCACTCAACCACTCACCGGCTTCTCGATTTGCCGATGTTTCATTTTACACAAGGGATTCAGCACACACACTATCGGCTACACACTCGGTGTTTGCCGGTATTGAACAAGGTAGGCTCTTGCCCCGACCACTGCCTTTCATTCCACGCACGTTGAGTCTAGAGCAGTTTGGACGAACAATCTTTCCTAGGCCACGAGCATTGGAATGTCACCCAGTTGCGGGCTTTCGTGCCCCAACCGGAACACCCAGAGTGCGGCCGCCGTTTGTTGGTGCCCCACGAGGACCGGGTGGAAGTCCTGTCATAGTTTACACCAGGCCAGCTATGAGCACAGGCCATTCAGTTGCTACAACTGCAATGCAAACCGAAAACCTAAGTGGTTCGGGCGTTAGTTCAGTTTTCCCCAATATGCCACTTGAACAGGTTGTTGCCATGCTAGGCCCACCCCCACATTACATCACTCTATCGCTTCTAGGTGCAGCATTGGCCTCGATCAACACTACTTACAAGAATCACCGTCAGGCAATGCAAGTGACCGTTGACAGACTTGCAAATGAAGTGAGCAGAGCCATTAAAGGAAAAGGTATAGCAGAATCTTTGGCAACACCTCAGGATCCACCATTCAGTGCTCAAACACAACCACAACCACAACCATCAGTTCCTCTACATCAAATCCCTACCCATCAGCTCAAATCAGAGCTGTTAGCCCGTTTACTAGCCCAAGGAGACTCCAATACTAGTGAAGAAGTTGAATTGGTAGGTTTGCTCCGACAACAATTTGAAACCCAAAACCGATTACCCACCAGTGCATACTTTCAAACTCTAAACAACTCCATCAAGGAAATGACCCAAGCCATGCTTACCGGCTACCAATCCTTATCTGAAAGAATCACTGTGGTCGAACAGGCTTGTGGTGTCCAGGCTCAAGGCTCTAAAAGACGTAGACATGATGATCAGGATGACCCTGATCAACATGAGGGGGGGAAGAGAGCCAGAGTTGGAGAATCTAGTGGTGCAAACGCTGAAAACGTGGGTGGATCAGATCAGGCAATAGCAGAAACAGAGGGGGCAGAGGGGACAGATGGACATGATACATATGTGGTCCAGGTTGATGATAATACAGTTCTAGCTAATGTCATAACCAGGGTTGAAAAGCCTCCGGTTGTTAACAATAGAACGGAAGACGAAAGAATGGCGGCTGACATGATCACTGATTATATTTATATTGATTCTGAGGAAGGGCCAGAGACGACGACAGTTCAGATCAAAGAAGAGATAGACGACATATTTGATACAACCGGGGCTCATGTGATCGCTTCGGATTCTGATGATGATGCTCCTGTAAATACTAATCAACCGCAACAACAAGCTGATCAAGGTACAAGCTCTTCGGCTCAACAGGCTCCAGTAGTTCAAGTGAATACCAATGGCAGGATACGAGATCCGGTCTTAGAAGCTGAACTCAAACTAAATCATGATGTGATTGTCGCTGAACCTCGGTATGTCGCAACTGGAGAAAGGGTGAGGATTTTAACTCCATTCCAAGAAAGCACCAGAAAAGACTTATTCGTTAAAGACGTCCAGAACTGGCCATCTCTTCACAAGATTGAATTTCTACACGTTATAGGCAACAAAGATCTAGATACAAACGTGGAAAGATCTGCTAAAATCATTGTGAAGGTTCTGAAGTTAGAGTCATGCCGGCTTCTCAATGTCTGGTACCCTCAGTTTACTGTTAAAAGATCTGATGGCTCCGAATGCGTCTTATCAGAAGCAGACTTCAAGAGCTTAAAGTTAGATGATCTTTTGAGCCTCTACAACTCTCTCGCTTGCATTCCTGATAAGAAAATCGAATGGTCAGCTGCTTATCGGAGTGTCAAAAGGTTCATGCGGAATATTCTGAAATTTTCTTACCTTACGGATTTCCAAATGGCCTTGGAAGCACACCAAACCAGAGTAAACCTCAGAGGACCAAACAGGCGTCTGCCAGACATCCAAGGTATTTCCATTTACACTGTCTTGGAGAAACCAGAACTCGGAGTCGTATACTTCAATCAAGAGATGAAGAAAAGATTCCTGAGAATATGTGAAGCCAACAAGTACTGTGACGGAACCTTCAAGATGATACAGGTCAATCTGGAGAGCAAACTGAGACTGGATGAAAGCGGGGAGGTAAAGCTCAAGGAAAAGGACAAGAAGCTGATAAAACAAGTCCTGGATGCTATCACCTATAGAAGAGAGTACCGGAACGCGCTGAGGAGATTTGAAATCATCTTTGGGATCTAGAAGAAGTACGTGAACCCGGTGAACGTCTAAATTTTTTGCCTCTACTTTGGTACAAAGGGGGAGATTGTTAGTGCACTGTTTATCATATTGTACAAAGTCGAGGGGCCATTATTGTAACATTACATTTACAACCTATTTAAGGTTTTTGCCCTTGTAATTTCCATTATGTCATTCATTCCTACACACACCAGTACACATAGTATTGCACTTTCTCTCTACATCATCTTGTGTACTTGAAGAACTTATTGAATATATGGATGGCATACTGAGATTAGTGGTTGATTGATTACTTGTTCTGGGATCACAGTAATCATTGCAATGTAGACCTCCATGGTGTTTTTGTGTGTTCTAAAGAGAGATACATTCACTCTCTAGGTTGCTTCCATCTTCAATAATACCCCATATTTATCCTATACCTCATCTTATTACTCAATCTATCAATTATGTGAATTGTTGCTTTGTCGCAACCCTCTGTTGCGATTAAACTTGAAAGATGTTTCATCACAACCTTTGCTTGCGATAAACAATAGTGAACAATGTTTTGTCGTAACACCCTGTTGCAATTAAAATACCTGGCATATTATCGCAACTTGCCTCTTGCAATAACATGATGGGTTATCGCAACCTTCTTGCGATAACTTGACACTGTGGAGGTCAACCGTTGGACCAATCACATGCTGCCACGTGTCAAATGTCTCAAGCTTCTATATATACGTACAGTTTGAAATTTTTTGTCTCATTTCAAAATTCTTAACTTTCTCTCAAACATCAAGTTCGATTTCTGCGATTTTCATGTTTTTGGTGATTCAAGTCGATTGCATTCCATTCAGAATCAATTTGAGGTAATGTTTCCATGATTCTTACTTCGTTTTATCCATAATATATCACTCTACAGTCGATTTCTAGATGTTTAGGTTTGAACTCATAAATGTTTATTCATATTCTGTCGATTATTCATGTGTATCTGAGTTTTTAGATGTTCAAAATGCTAGGGTTTACCTTCTGTGCACTTTGCAAGCCTAGTAGAATAGGCTAAAACCCATTTTGTGCGAAAAATTAGTGTTCTGGGCTTGAACACGTAGGATTAGTTCAGTGTTCCAGATTATCGCAACTTACACTGTTCTTCAAGATTCATCTTTGTCGCAACACATAGACACTCATCCTTATCGCAACACATACATTGCGATAAACTTTTATTGCAACCTTTACCTTGCGATAACTTTTTCATCGCAACCCTTACCTTGCGATAAACCCTGACTTGCGATAAACCCTGACTTGCGATATTCTTTTTATGTGCGTTGCGATAACCCCTGGACTTAGGTTATTTTTCGAAAATTTTCATGAAAAATCCATTTTTGGCACTGTACTGACTGGTCACTATTCAGATGGCACACAATGATGGTCATTCTTCGGACGAGAATGTCATTCCATCCCACCGATCGTCGCATCCGTCGGTGAATGCACGCGACTTAGATGAGGAACTTCTACCGAGAAGTCTTCATCTTGCCTTTGCTGACAACGACCACCATCTCGACCTCAGCGTGGCCTTCGACCACCGAATCATTCTAGAGATCATACGTGGCCATCCACTTCGCACCGCTCTCACCAAATCAATCACCGTGCCAGCCATCTACCTACAGCAGTTCTGGGACACTCTGAATTTCCATCCAGTTCACCGAAGAGGCCAACACTTTACTGCCAAAGTCGATCACTTCGACGTTCGTCTTACCTTGAGAAGACTTCGCCGAGCTCTCGACCTACCCTATAGTGACGACTTTGAAGATATGGTTTCAGAAGAACAACTCTTCACCGACATCCGAAGTCTGGGATATCTAGATCCACGCAATCCAGTTGTCACTACATCGTCAAAATTCCAAAGACGATTCCTACCACGAGTCTGGTACACTCTGTGCTCCATCATTTACCGATGCATGACCTCAAAACATACCGGCCTGGACAAGTGTAACCTAGCAACTCTAAAAATGTTCCATGCTGTCGCCTTCAACCGACGCATAGACTATGCGGTTATACTATGGAATGAGTTGATAGAGTTTGTTGAGGACAAGACCAGACCAGTCAAGAACCGAAACTTTGTGCCTAATCAACGATTCTTCCAGATCATTATTCATCAGATCATGGAAGACAATCAGGAAATCCCGAGACGCCCAAATGCAGTCCAAGGCCCGAGCCAATGGATGCACTTCCTGAAGATGCCCACTCAGATCGACTTCGCCCACATTGCTGTGATACCCGAAGATGTCTTAGCCTATGCCGACCAGCAGTCTGCGGTAGCTAGACAGTATAGGTTAGACAACGCACTAATGGTCCAGCCAGAACTGGAGGGACCTGCTCAAGGTGCAAACCAATTAGGTGGGGAGGGTATAAATCTTAAGTACTCGTTAATCTCTAAAAAGACAATAAGATCTTAAAAAGTTTGTTTCAACTCTAAGGGGGCATTTGGTTCGCATAATAATTTGATGAAATTAGAATTCATTTAAGGAATTTGATTTTGAGGGAATTAGAATGAAATTTGACCACGCGTTTGGTTGGTAGGAATTTAGTTCCTTCATTCAAGTCAACGAATATGAATTTCTTAATTTATGGAATTCAATGGAATTTAAAGGATCTCCATAAGTTTCATTATGTGAACCAAAAGGATTTCGAATTTGGCCAAATGAATTTGTCATTCCAATTCCATTAAATTCATTTGAATTCCAAGAACCAAACAACCTCTGTTAGGACCAAAATGACCTAATTATATGATAGTTTTATAAAGGTTTATATATATTGGGCCTGGCTTATTGTGATATGGGCTTGGGCTTAAGTGACTAACAAGAGAGTATATAAGGATTAGTGTGTGTAATTAGGGTAAAGTAATCATTTTCACAATGTAGACATCATGGTGTAGTGTGTGTGTTCTAGAGAGAGAACCATTCTCTCTCTAGGTAGTTCTCTCATTTCAATAATACACCATTAATTCTCTTATATCTCATCTTGTTACAATCTTCATGATTCTTGAATTGTTGCTTGTTTTAATGGGAGTAACAACCTCTAAATTAGATGGATGAAAATCATTAACATCAGGAACCTATGGAAACTCAACTGCTTTATTTTGATTTACTTGAAGTGTTACTCCGAATGGTCAACATAGTGACTTCAAATGATTTCAATCTATATATTAAAGGTATATTATAAGACGCTTTTAATCGTGGAATGTATTGACTATGTTATGTAAAATGATATGGTAAATAATATTAATTTAGAAATAATGATTGTTTGATCTTGCGTTAGGAATACACGAAAAACGTTTTTATATAAATTAGTATTTTCTTGAATTCAAGATTATTTTTGATGATTTGAACAATATATTGAAAAAAAATCGTAGTTATGGAGGGCCCATTTTTATATCTCGCTCAGGGCCTAACAAATGTCTGGAACGGGCCAGTATATGACCTTAATCAATTGAGAACCATAAATATGTTATAAATCCGTGAGAACCAATATAAAAATATTTTTTATATGATTTAATATATTGTTTCATGTATGTTCATGTTCACCTTTGTGAAAAGATTACATGTGATTTTTTTATTCACCTATTGAAATGAAAAATACACGTAAAAAATATTTACATGGTGAAACAAATTCATGTGAAACTATCATATTATGAAACAAATATATGTGAAGCAAAATATCATAAATCCTAGCATTTGATGAAAAAGTATCATGTAAAAAATATTCTTATATCCGTTCTCACAGGTTTGTAACATATATGTGGTTCTCATTTGATTTAACCTCTCTCTCTCTATATATATATATATATATATATATAGGGGTGGGTTCAAATAAAAACTCAAATTCAATTGTAAACGTGAGGACAAACCACAACCGTTGATTAATAATCTGGTGAAGAGATCAATGGCAAAAAAACACGATGGCAATTTTGTAAATAAGTTGAAAACTCTGTCCATGGCTTAATGAATATTTAGCGTGCAGGGGTAAAATCGAAAAGATTAGAATCAGCGCCTATTTTTGTTGAATTTTTATCTTTTTTAATTAAAAAACTTTTACCCTCTTAAATTTTAAAATAAATTATCTCAAAAATTACTAACATTTTAATCAAACAAATTACATCAAAAAAACGAGAATTTCGTGCTCTTCGATATGACATCCATCATGATATAGTTTTTTTTTTCGATTTAACCGTTTTTTACGTAAAATCGTGTATATGTGTTATATTCAGACTGAATATATGGAATTATTCAGTCTGAATATAACACATATTCAGACTGAATATAACACATATTCAGTCTGAATATAACACATATTCAGACTGAATATATCAACTATGAACTATTTTTTTTGTTAAGTTTGGTAAATTATTGAAAGAATACCTGCATCGAGTGATGATTACAAACGAAGATGAGGAACAAAATGAATGAAGTTGTTTTATCTATGGTCGTTGGAACTGGAAGATGTTTACGATACGAACAAACTAACCAAATAATCATTACTTACTACTGATCACAACAAACAAAACCTACTTTTTCTTTACTTTCAATTAAACCGAAGCATAGTCGCAAACAACTACAAAGTCAGAAACAATTTGATTCATTTCCAGCAACATCACTTTTTAGAACTTTGCCATCCAACAAGATCTAGCTAGTTCGCATGTCAAATTTAATATTAATGTATAAATATATGTTATATTCAGACTGAATATGTGTTATATTCAGTCTGAATATGTGTTATATTCAGACTGAATATATTCAGTCTGAATATAACACATATACACGATTTCACGTAAAAAACGGTTAAATCGAAAAAAAACTATATCATGATGGATGTCATATCGAAGAGCACGAAATTCTCGTTTTTTGATGTAATTTGTTTGATTAAAATGTTAGTAATTTTTGAGATAATTTAATTTAAAATTTAAGGGGGTAAAAGTTTTTTAATTAAAAAAGAAAATAAAAATTCAACAAAAATAGGCGCTGATTCTAATTTGACGAAAATAACCCTAAAGCTGAATTTTAGGAATGTCTTAAATATGGCTGCGATCAATGGACGAGATTTGTCCTCATGTTTACAATTGAATTTGAGTTTTCATTTGAACTTTCCTCTCTCTCTCTCTCTCTCTCTCTATATATATATATATATAGAGAGAGAGAGAGAGAACAATTACAAACATGTTTTCCGTTGTGAAGTGGGGGGACAAGAGAGAGCACAACACGTGTCCCCTATGTTTTCGTTCATCATGAACACCGAACCTCATTCAAAATGAATAATGAACTAGTGTGTGGCACCGCGCTCGCGCGGCGGCTAGAAAGTTCTATGAGGACCACAATTATATAATGTGAAATAAAATAAGAGTGTTATGAGTCATTGAAAATATGTAATTTCTATTAAATATCGAAAACTTTTAGTATGCAATGTATATAAGTAATAATGTGAAGAAACGGAATGGTTAGTTGCATTTCATGAACCATGGAACTCTAACTTGCACTCTCGCATATAGAAGTCATCCACAAATTACGAACATGCGTTGAAAACGTAGAAACGGAAGGGCTTATCAACTAAAGAGGTTTGCAAAGGAAAGTCGAACATGTGGTTTTGGTTCTGCAAAGATTGATAAAATGAAATGATTTTAGATAAGTTGCATATACGAAAATTGAATAGTTACACCAAGTAAAATCAACAAATTTTAAATTTAATAACCAAATAGAAAAATAATGTTTATTTACCTTCGGAACAGTGACATTTAGATTCATATGAGGAATGTTTTGAAGTCATCAAGAATAATATCCTCATTTTAATCCATGCACCTGAACTCTGAACACCTCTCTTCATGAATCTATGTCCAAAAGTTTTTATTTGGTTTGAATTTGCATGTTTTAAGTTCCAAGTACCCATTGGGGCTTGACTTGCTTAAAAATGGGCACCATATAACTAAAATGAAAAGATAATGAGATATGATGTAAGCATTACCTTGATGTTTGTCTTCCCATACACATTGGAACCATTTTTTTGTGAACATGACATCTCTAAGCTGAAATGCAAGAACTATGTTAGGTGTAAGTTTGCAATAGAATTAATCCTGATATCCAAGTTTTCGAGTAACAGGTCTAGATGTCGACAACATTTCAATCCCAATTTTTAACTTTATAGAAGAAAGGGTTTTTATTTATTATTTTTTGGTGAGAATAGAGGCGAGAAAAATGTGGGTTATTGGTTTCAAATTAAAATGGAGTTTAGTATAGACACATATTTAATTATTTATGTAAAAAAAAAACACTAATAACATCAATTGTATGTCTGAATATAATCAAGAAATATTACCTTGAGTCAAATGTGGGAGGGAGAGATGTTGCTAAAAATTTCATGATAAACGATTTTTTTATGTATTTTCGGTCTTCCATATCTTCATCGTCATTAAGTATGGTAAGTCCTTCACGTGATGTGACTCGAGACACAACAACATACAACTGACCATGTGTGAACACCTGTGTTTAAATATGTATTGATAATTAGTACAGTTTAATGTGAAATGTGGCCATAAAATGGAATTCTAGTCATGTAAATACCTGTTTTGTTTTGGAAGGTACAAACCAACACGTTTAAAAGATTGACCTTGACTCTTATTAATTGTCATTGCAAAGCATGGTACCAATGGTAATTGGCGACGACTGGGCTTAAAAGGCCACTTGGATTCGTTTGGCGACATAATAATTCTTGGGATCGTAACATTTTTTCCTAAATTTGATCCAGAAATTATATCTCCCCTAACAGACCATTTTCCAAGCAATGTGATAATCATTCGTGTACCGTTACACAAGCCGTCGGTTTGATTAAGATTTCTGAGTAGCATAACTGGAGTACCAAGTTTGAGATGGATGTCATGGTTTGGTATGCCACTAAATCTCAAGCTATTAAGAAATTCTGTTGGATAGAGAATATCTTCTTCACTTGTTTGTAAGCATCCTTTGCATACCGTGTCAGAGCTAAGGTAGGTCATTGTTTCCCCTGGAAGAAGATCCATGACACGTTCGTTAAGTTTCTGGACCTTATCATTTTTAGGCGTCAAAATTGCTCGTTCCATGAGATATGAAGGGGACCCACAATGTTGTAAGATGTGGGGGTATACCGATTGAATGATCGAGTCCATTGGATCTTTAAAACTCTGTTGGTGAATATCTTGAGGCAATTGAAGCAACTCTTCATTGGGTTTAGCATATGCAGATCCATCACCTATTTGCAACATCCATTTGTCAAAGGTCTCAATTTTGAGTGCCTCAGTTGCTGAAACACCTTCACAATGAAGTCTCATGTTTTGATTGAGCTCATAAACCCTAAACATTGGCCACAAATATGATGAGTTGAGTGATGCATCAACAATGTCTGCTCGAGTTCCTTTTGGTATAACAGGCAGTATTTGACGAAAATCCCCACCACAAACAACCGTAAGACCACCAAACGGTTTTGTCGAACTGTTAGCATATCGAGTAGTCATAATGTCACGCAAACTCCTATCTAAAGCCTCAAAGCAATATTTGCTTGCCATTGGTGCCTCATCCCAAATTATCAATTCAGTTCTTTGGAGTAGTTCTGCAGTAGAAGTGCCATGTTTAATATCACATGTAGATTCTGGCAAGATGTCCAAAGGAATATGAAACCTTGAGTGAGCAGTTCTTCCATTTGGGAGGAGAAAAGCAGCTATACCAGATGTGGCCATGGGTAAAACTATTTTCCTTCAGATCGCAGTTTTGACACAACAGTGTTCCATAGGAAAGTTTTCCCGGTGCCTCCACGACCATGGATGAATATTAACCGACCTTCATTATTGTAGACAGAAGAGATAATAGCATCATATGATACCCTTTAACATTGATTAAGTGAAGCCAATGCATTGTTGTGAATGAGTTTGAGATCATCGCAATTGTAGTCGAGCTCTTCATTGACTAATCGGTTGCGTACTTCTCTTTTACCCATTTTTGGCATTATGGATTCAATTTCAAACAATGTGTACGCCTCAATTTGACCATCAGTGAGCTGCATGTTTTGTGATTTGAATTTTCTACGTTGCCTCACAGCTATATCTTCGGATAGTGCTTCATAATGTGTTTTCCAAATATGGATTGCATTTGAAACTTGACATTGCGTGAGAATTGTAACAAACAAACCGATTGTAAGGGACAACGAGCCGATTATCCAACAAATGTTTTTTCTTCTCAACATAATCACTCGTGTCTCTTCTTTTGTATACAGGAAAACCGTCTGTATCAATGGTTGTATGAGTATGAAAAGACTTTGGAAAATGTTTAGAACACTTGCCTTTTATCATACATGGAGAGTTGGGATAGAGATCATCGCAAGGGCCATGGATCATGAACCTGCTAACAGCAGAGAATCCGTCCGGATCAGTATTTGCATTGGGAATTGTTGGAATATGCTCAAGTCATAATAGATAATTATATGGCTAGATACACGTGGGCCTATAGGGTCACACACAATACACTGAGATACCATTTAATATAATGTAATTATTGTATTTACATTATATAAATAGCCTAAGTAACGTGGGGTAATTAAATGGGCACAAATCATTAAGATAGGCTTAATGGGTTTGTATTGGATTTAAGTTAATAGCAAGCCTATTGCGTTTAATTAAATCCTAGGCCCATAAAGATTAAGAAGTGAGAACCTTTAAGAAGCCCAAGGAAGCTTTAGGGTTCAGTTAATAACCTAATTAAGTTAACCCTCTTCTCCTTCTTCTCTCCCAAAATCGGCGCCCCCCCCCCCCCTAGGCCTCTCTAGGGTTTTTCCGCTTTGATCTTCTAGCTTATTTCTTGACAAATCAAAGCTATAAGATCCGTTACTAAGAAGGACTAGCATCCGGTGGTGATGAAGGAGGTGTAGTGTGGACTACTCTAGAGGTATTCTCCATTGAATACTTGGTTTCAAAAGAGCACACAAGTGGATCCGGATTAGTGTACAAATCACGCTACAAAAGTATATCGTTATTTGTATTTTTTCGTTTAATCATATTGGCAATACGTTGATCCTGTTTGGTGATTGTTCCGCTGCGTTCTTATATATATGTTTATATTTGTGTTTCTTTACATAATCACCAACAGTGGTATCAGAGCCATCGTATGTGCCATATGATTAACGTGTATATGTAAAAGTGGCTAAAACTAAAGTTTTTTTTCTGAAAATTTCGACCATCGTTGGGGTCTTGAATAATGTATTTTAAGATCCTATAGCCACAAGTTACATATACTTATCGTAGATTAATTATTGTAGTTTTTCTTCATTTTCGTTGGCTTGTTTTAATTCTTATTGTAAGTGTTTTAGATCCATGGTAAAACATGCATTTTTATCATGGACCAAGCCAACACTCTTAATGATATTGTATTATTTTGTTGATGTGCAAAACCGATGAAAACCTTGACCGTTTGTGTGCCTTGTTTCATTATTTGTCGAGTTTTTGGGTTGTAATAGTTTAGGCAATTATTTTTACTTTGTTTAGTAGTAGATAAATGTATTTTATCAAAAATTGTAACCATTGCTCGGAATCGAATGGCGACAAGTTAAAGACGAGAAGACATTTTCGGAGCTGCTGGACAGCCGGCACGAAAAATGGATTTCCCGGAGTTTGGCACATCGGATTGTGCTGATTCTTATTGCTAAAGTTCCATAAGACGTAGGGGCACAACTTTGCAGAAGGATGTTTCGTTTGGGGAAGACTCCTTCCATGACGTTTCGGGCCCCGAAGCTGCTGCGTTTTTTCGGACAGATTAGTGTTCGAATGTTCATGTGGGTTCTACTTGCTCTTGATGGTCTTGGAGCAAGTGGGAGCCCATTAAGGGTTTATGTTGGCCCGTCCTTAGTTGCCCTCTTGGTCCGTCGTGATGGCTCACGTGATCAAGTATAGGTTTTTTTTCATCGGTTGAGGTTTTGCACATTTTGGTTGTGTGTTTTAATTTTTCTTGTATGTTGCATTGTTATAACTTGCAAATGGGTTTTTCAAACCTAAAAATTAAACACATACCACTTTTGAAACTAAATCCTTAGATTTAGTTAATATAAGCTTAAATTGGATTTGAAACTTAAAACTATTGTTTTATATAAATAACGCCTAAAAGGGTTTTATCGGTTATTTAATTTATGTAATGTCCAAGTTAATTAATATCTCATATAGGTTATATATTAGTCTTTAAATGGACATCTCGACACACATAAAATAAAACAAATTGGACTATAAGTTAATAAATGTTTTAACTTATGCTACGAATGAATAATGATGCTTCTTTCGTACATTTTTTTGACACGCTTTATCAAAATACTATACCCGTCACAATTTTAAGTCATGCCGTCCAATCGGCTTGAAATCCCTCGCCATTACTTTTTGCCTATGCGTGAGACCTAGGATGAATTGTAATCCCGAGGTGATTATTGTCTATGCGTGAGACCTAGATCTATTTTCACATGATTTCAAATTGGATGACTTAATCGAGTTAAGCAAGTAAGACCTTAACCCGAGGCAAGGATGGGACTAAACATGCCAGCTTGACACTAGTTGCTCGGCCACTAGATGCCATGGGTCCCATAAGGATCTAAGAATTGCACTTGTAATGCAATTGGTACACGTCACCTACCTATTGAATCTATCATTGCTAGCAGATCAACTGATGTGATGATAGAACCTCAATGATGATCTTAGCCTTTTTCGTACAAAATTAATTGTTTTAAAAGTAAAACTTGGGTAGTTAATTTAAAAAGGATTAATTATTGAAATTACTAATCTTGAACTTTGTATGTTTGTAGATGTCAACAACAAATCAAACCCTAACCAACTCAACTATCAGGTCAGTTCTTGAAAAATAAAAACTGACAGGAATCAACTTTATCGACTGGTATCGAAATCTGAGGATCGTCCTCAGAGCTGAAAATAAGTTGATCCATCTGGAAGAGGCCTTACCTGAGGCACCTCCTGCCACTACTTCTGCTGCAGTTCGTGCAGCCTACACCCGTAGGTTTAACGAACAACACGAAGTAGCTGCTCTCATGCTGGTGAGCATGACCCCCGAGATCCAAAAGAACTTGGAGGAACTCACAGCTTTTGATATGCTACGAGAGTTGAAAACTATGTTTCAACAACAGGCAGAACAGGAACTGTTTGAAACAGTCAAAGCATTCCACGCTTGTAAACAGGAGGATGGCCAGTCAGTTAGCTCTTACGTCTTGAAGATGAAAGGCTATCTTGACCGTATGGAGCGTCTTGGTTACCCCATGCCACAAGTTCTTGGAGTGAGCTTGATTCTTACCTCACTCTCCAAGGACTATGACCAGTTTGTTATGAATTATAACATGCATAGCATGGGGAAGACTATCTCTGAACTGCATGCTATGCTGAAGCTTGCAGAGCAAGGGATGCCCAAGAAAGCTCCTGCTGTTCTAGCAATCAGGGAAGGTAAAATCCAGAAATCCAAACCGCAAGCACTGGGCAAGGGTCGTGGCAAGAGTAAACATGTTTACAAACCCAAACCTAAGATCCCCCCCACCTGCTAAGAAGAAGCACCCTGCAAAGGACGCCACCTGCCATCACTGTGGAGTGATGGGCCACTGGAGGAGGAACTGTCCTACTTACCTGACAGAGTTGAAGAAGAACAAAGCTACCCCGTCTAGCACATCAGGTATATTCACTATAGAACTCTATGCTTTTCCTAGTAAAACCTGGGTTTATGACACCGGTTGTGGAACTCACATTTGTAATAATGTGCAGGGACTAAGGGGAAGTAGAAAGCTAAACGACGGAGCTTTGGACCTGTACGTAGGCAATGGAATGCATGCAGCTGTTAAAGCTATAGGGAGCTTTGATCTTATCCTCCCTAATGGATTGGTTATTGTTTTAGACAATTGTCATTATGCACCTACTATTACTAGGGATATTGTTTCGCTTTCTCGTTTGAAGAAAAATGGTTTTATCCATGTTTTTACGGATTATGGTATTTCGGTTTCTAAGGATAATATATTTTATTTTAATGCTATTCCTCGTGATGATATTTTTGAAATTGACATGCATAATCTTGTTTCAAACGATAGTTCTGTGTATACATGTAGCACTAAGAAATCCAAACATAATTTGGATTCAACTTACCTATGGCACTACCGTCTTTGCCACATAAGCAAGAAGCGCATTATAAAGCTGCAACACGATGGGCTTCTAAAGTCAACCGACGATGAGTCGTTTGAAAAATGTCTCTCTTGCATATCTGGGAAAATGACAAGAAAACCTTTCTCCCATGTAGGTGAAAGAGCCAAAGATCTACTTGGACTAATACATACTGATGTATGTGGCCCTTTTAGAACTGTATCTAGGGAAGGTGCTAACTACTTCATCACTTTCACTGATGATTTCAGTCGCTATGGTTATGTTTACTTGATTAAACATAAACATGAAGTTTTTGAAACGTTCAAAACCTTTCAAAGTGAAGTAGAAAATCAACTCAACAAGACTATTAAGGCTCTCCGATCTGATCGAGGAGGAGAGTACATGAGTCAAGAGTTTTTAGACCATCTGGCTAAGTGTGGGATTGTCTCACAATTCACTCCTCCATACACTCCACAACATAATGGTGTATCTGAAAGGAGAAATCGAACTTTGCTAGACATGGTTCGATCCATGATGAGTCTAACTACTTTGCCACTGTCCTTTTGGGGTTGTACTCTAGAGTCTGCTGCTCGCATACTCAATATGGTTCCGACCAAGAAGGTTGATAAGACACCATATGAAATATGGCACGGGAAAGTCCCTAATCTGTCTTACTTGAAGGTCTGGGGTTGTGAGGCTCTTGTGAAACGAGACACACCGAACAAACTTGAGCCTAGATCTATCAAGTGTATCTTCGTAGGGTACCCAAATAAAACGATGGGTTACTATTTCTACTACCCACCCGAAAACAAAATATTTGTTGCTCGGTATGCTGAGTTTCTTGAGAACGGTCTCATTTTACAAGAAGCAAGTGGGAGCACAGTAGAACTTGACGAGATTCAAAGCGAAGATGCGCAACCTCCTGGTGACACTAGCGAACATCACGCTGAGGCTGAAGATGCAGATGTTGAACCACATAATGATGTAATTCCCATTCGTAGATCCGCAAGGACACCTCAAGCACCTAAACGATATAGTTATTATATCGATGCTGAGGAGCAGAATTTGGGGGATCATGGTGAACCCTCTAACTATCAAGCTGCATTGTTGGATCTAGAATCCGATAAATGGCTTGAAGCTATGAATGCTGAAATGCAATCCATGAAAGACAATCAAGTCTGGAACTTGGTTGATCTTCCTCCGAACAGCAAGACTGTCGGAAGCAAGTGGATCTTCAAGAAGAAGACCGACATGGATGGCAATGTACACACCTATAAAGCTCGTCTAGTAGCAAAAGGTTACACTCAAACCTACGGGGTTGACTATGAAGAAACCTTCTCGCCTGTTGCTGACATTAAAGCTATTAGGATTCTTATAGCCATAGCAGCGTACCATGACTATGAGATTTGGCAAATGGATGTCAAAACCGCTTTCTTGAACGGTCACCTTGATGAAGATGTTTACATGGTGCAACTTGAGGGTTTTGTGAATCCGAAACATCCCGAGAAAGTATGCAAGCTTCAAAGATCCATTTATGGACTGAAGCAAACATCCAGAAGTTGGAATAAAAGGTTCGATGAGGAAATCAAAACGTATGGGTTCACTCAAAACCTTGATGAGCCATGTGTATATATGAGAGCTAGTGGGAGCATCGTCGTTTTTCTAATCTTATATGTTGATGACATATTGCTCATGGGGAACAACGTTCCAATGCTACAAGATGTCAAATCCTGGCTTGGAAAATGTTTTGCCATGAAAGATTTAGGCGAAGCGGCGTACATCCTAGGAATCAAGATCTATCGGGATAGATCGAAGCGGTTAATTGGTTTAAGTCAAAGTGCGTACATTGACAAAATTCTAAAACGGTTTAGAATGGATGCTTCCAAACGTGGAAGTCTTCCAATGCAACACAATGTAAACTTGAGTAAGACTCAGGGACCCTCCACACCTAATGAGGTGAAGCGGATGAAGGGAATCTCCTATGCTTCGGCTGTGGGATCCATCATGTATGCAGTGAGGTGCACTAGACCTGATGTAGCGTTCTCTCAGAACCTTACGAGTAGATACCAACAGAATCCAGGAGAAAGTCACTGGACTGCTGTTAAGAACATACTGAAGTATCTTCGAAATACTAGAGATATGTTCGTTGTTTATGGTGGTGATATAGAAAGAGAGCTCACTGTTACTTGCTAAACTGATGCTGGGTTCGAAACAGATCGAGATGACACTCGATCTCAGACTGGATACGTTTTCGTCATGAACGGAGGCGCAGTTGACTGGAAGAGTGCTAAGCAAAGCACTATTGCGATGTCTTCTACAGAAGCTGAATACATAGCTGCTTCCGAAGCTCCAATGGAGGCTGTTTGGATACGGAAATTCATTTTTGGGCTTGGCATTGTCCCCAGTAATGAAAGACCCATGGATATGTACTGCGATAATTCTGGTGCCATTATCATAGCCAATGAACCTGGAGTTCAAAAGGGTGCCAGACACTTCCGCAGGAAGACTCACTACATTCGAGAGGCTATCGAGATGGGTGATATTCGTCTTCTCAAAGTTCACATAGATGACAACTTAGCTGATCCCTTTACGAAACCAATGTCTTGTACCAAACATATCAAACATGCTAGGAACATTGGACTTCGACCAGCTAGTAGTCTCATGTAGATTTGTTTTTTAGTAATTGAATAATTGGAACGTTGAACAGTTTTTATTTTCACAATGAATAGATGTACTTGGTATGATCGTTTTCATTTATATCAACTGTGTTCTATATTTGCATGTTTAATCCATGAATAAATTATTTATTCTAAATTGTCCATTGTCAGTTGATGATACGGGAGTATCATCGAGTTAAGGCAAATGCGAGTGTATTGGTGATATTTATTGGTGAATGAATATTAATGATGATGCCACCAAACTCACATGTTGTTCATTGGTGATGAACATTGGACTGACCCAACCTACGAGAGTTCACTGCATGGATCGGCGTCACCAGTGAATCTCGCAAATGGTTATGTCACTCGTCCTTAGACTTGAGATGCAAACAGGTTTTGTATGGGTGGAATGTCGGTCTTTGATATGGTTAAACGCTGTCCTGAATAAGGCTGCTATAAAAATCATCTTCAGGAATGATGTGAAGCACATGACAGACACGTGCAGTCAAAAATAGGATTTGTTCCTCTACAGGTAATGGAGTTAGATACTACTGGGCCCCTCGATGAATTGAATAGATGTTTGTACGGCCGTACCCAAATGTAATTAAGATGATGCTTGATTAATTTGGTAATCAAATTCAACAAACAGATCGAGAAACAGAATCGTTGAATAATTAGAATGACATATGATCCATGTCTAGTATTCAACAAGGTATCTGTAACAAAGGGATGACTGATTTAATAAACCATTTAAAATGAGACGTTTAAGAAACTAGCCTCATGTGTCTCTAGGGGCATTGGCGTGTTGCTAGACGCTAACCTTTGCTTGTATGATTACTTGTCATTATGACGTGCGCAAGTGGGAGCTGTTGGAATATGCTCAAGTCATAATAGATAATTATATGGCTAGATACACGTGGGCCTATAGAGTCACACACAATACACTGAGATACCATTTAATATAATGTAATTATTGTATTTACATTATATAAATAGCCTAAGTAACATGGGGTAATTAAATGGGCACAAATCATTAAGATAGGCTTAATGGGTTTGTATTGGATTTAAGTTAATAGCAAGCCTATTGCGTTTAATTAAATCCTAGGCCCATAAAGATTAAGAAGTGAGAACCTTTAAGAAGCCCAAGGAAGCTTTAGGGTTCATTAATATATAGAGATGTTAATAACCTAATTAAGTTAACCCTCTTCTCCTTCTTCTCTCCCAAAATCGGCGCCCCCTAGGCCTCTCTAGGGTTTTTCCACTTTGATCTTCTAGCTTATTTCTTGACAAATCAAAGCTATAAGATCAGTTACTAAGAAGGACTAGCATCCGGTGGTGATCAAGGAGGTGTAGTGTGGACTACTCTAGAGGTATTCTCCATTGAATACTTGGTTTCAAAAGAGCACACAAGTGGATCCGGATTAGTGTACAAATCACGCTACAAAGGTATATCGTTATTTGTATTTTTTTCGTTTAATCATATTGGCAATATGTTGATCCTGTTTGGTGATTGTTCCGCTGCGTTCTTATATATATGTTTATATTTGTGTTTCTTTACATAATCACCAACAGGAATTTCTGCCGTTATGAATTTGTCAATTTGTTCCGAGGAAGGATTTTTTGCTTGAGATTCCAAAAATAGCAATATGTGAGCATGAGGGAGGCCACGTTTTTGGAACTCAATTGTATAAAGACCTACAAATCAAGTGGGAAAGTTAAAAGTATAAGAAACAATTATATGAATTAGAATACATATGAAAGTTTGAAAAAAAAAGTTAGAATATGTATTGATTAAATGTAATTGGACTTACTGGCAATAATTTTCCCGAAGGTTTTTTTTCAAATGCACCATTAGTTCTCTTAACTTAATTTCAAACACTCTACAAATGATGTCAACTCTGTTAGGATCATCTTGCTGATCAAGGAAGCTAAGCATTTCATTAATTTCTGGCCACTTAGGGTTGCATGTAAATGTTAGAAAGAAATTTGGATATCCTGCCCACTTACAAATATCCATTGCATCGTGGTAATTTTGAATTCTGTACCGAGGTCCACCGGTATGTGAAGATGGCAAGATAATTGACTTCCCTATTCTGGAACCATCTGAATCACCACGACTTACAGCGTCCACTAAGCCCGAAAAAATGTATGCTCTTAGTTTCCTTTGATTATTTCGAATCCACCGAAATTGTCCTTCCTCAACAGCAGTGTAAGCATCAACAATGTATTGTTGCAACAATCTTCTAGATCGAAGTAGAGGGTGCCCTTCAGAAAACCTTTGTTGCAATCTAAAACAGAAATATTATCTCATCGTTAATAGTTGTCTTTTAGAAGAGTCGGCGTCCATCTTTCGCAATAGTATATTTTGTCGAAAACCATCTTCTCCAAAAGGGTGTATCAATGGATATGACATAGCCATGAAACTTGGATGCATATCTGTGATTCGTTGTAGCCCATTTGTACGGTGCTCGACAATGATATCACGCTCAAAGTTAGAATCGCTTAAGTCTCCCACTATTAATCCAGCCACTTCATCAGCATTTGGCATATTGTATTGACGACCGTCTGAGGTCCGATCAGTGATGAGGCGCAAACGGAATGTGGAATTGGGTTCAGCTTCATATCTATCTCTTGCCATTCGAAATGATTGTACCAAAATGTTTTGTTCTTCTAACATTTCAGACAACTCGTTTGTTAATTGAACATCAAGGGCGGTACATTCCCTTCGCATTGCATTCATCCTGTTGGACGTCTCATTTTGGGTGTCATAAATATACAGTTGTGCGAATAGGGGTTGTTTACCGAGATTAGGCAACAGAGACCCTATTCGATGATAATTTTGCCCACAGATTCTGTAAATATAAGGACCTTTTCCACGATTTATACTTGTGTCAACTCGGCCACCCATTGATGTGAACGCAAACATTGCATTGAACGTTCTTATATCTTTACGAAAAATCACCCTCTTTTGTCCTGATTCATGTCCAAGAAGATATGATAGAAGATGAGGAGGTTGTTTCATTAACGGTAGTTGGACACGTCCTTCCGAGCAACAAAATTTAAATTTTGGGTTTGATAATTTCTGGTCTTTTCTTGTTCGCTCTTCATACCATAATATGGCACCACAGTATATACATGTGTGAGTTGGTGGTCCGAACCTCCATGGAATATCGCGAGATACTGGAAAAAAAAGTAATTAGACTTCTTAACAGGGTAAAAAGTCATGTTAAATTTGATAGTGCAATTAAGTATTGGATTACCTTCACTGTGATTATTGTTGTTGTTGGTAAGAACGCGAAAGTTAGAAGAGTTAACAGAGGGGACAATTGCTTGCACTGTTGATAAAAAGAAAAAGAAAACATGAGATACAATTACAATTATAGGAAATATACAATTGTTAGTATAATGGTGGATCGTAGTGTGGTTGAAACTTATAATAATGTGTTTTCCTTGTTCTACAATTGGTGGCATAATTGGTATGTTGATGGGTAGTTCATTGTTGACGATTCCATTACCTTGCACCACAAGGGGATCTATAAAATGCAGTGCAAATAAATATTATTCGATGATGTACTAAAATTTGTTTTTATTGGGAGGTTTAGAATGTTTAAAACTAAATACATAAATAATGGGACGTACTATTTTATATCATAGGACAATGGAAATATATTATATAAGTCGTATAATAACAGTTAATTAGCGTACCGTTGCAAATATTTGGCATGGATGATGTGAATCTGTTGAGACATCGAATAATTAATTCCAACTTTTGGGGAACCAAAAGTCTAGAATTGGAACTTATGATTGCTATCTTTCTTCGCAGTCTAGCATGTTTGGAAATTTGTTTCCTTAAATGTTGCAAAGCATTATTGTTCACACGGGTGGGTGGCAATATTGCCCTCCGTTTGAGATTTATGATTGCTCGCCTCCTACTCCGTGCAAAGCGTGATAGCCGCCTACGTATATCATGTTGCGTTCTGTATGCCTCTTCTACTTCCATTTAACCTCTGAAATTTCAATATGCAAAACACATATAGTTAGATGATATAAAATAAAAAGCCTACATGAAATGAGCAATTAATGACGCAAACCAAATAAAATTATATAATTGTATACATAAATATATATTTTTGTAAATATAATCTTTTTTATATTTCTTAAATCATTGTTTACCATAAAAAAGTTTCCTTTTATCATTTGACATCTTAATAATAATAAGATGTAGAGTAAGAGTGATGCTAGGAAAACCTATTTTAGGGGGTGTTTGGGATTACTTATTTAAAGTGCTTATTAATTTATTTCATTGTGGTATCGGTAATTAATAAGAAGTTTTTAGTTTATGGATGAGAAACTTGGGCGACTATGAGGTTGAGAGAAAATCTAAATAAGAAAGAGATGTTAGGGTCAATTTATGTTGAATAGAAGTTCAAGGGCTGAATTGCAATTTCTTATTTTGAGCCTTATAATGTAAACGGGCCATGGGCTTGTTGCCATGGGCCCAGAGTATATAAAGTTGTTTATTAGCTTAGAATTAAGCTAGTTGTCATTTTTTTACTTTCTGGAACTTATTGTAAACTCTCTCATATTGAAAGTGAATTGGATGACCATTGGAAATCATACTGTCGTGTTATTCATCTATTGATTTCTATTGTTTGTTGCACGGATCTGGAACTCACAAGAGAGAAGAAATTTGTGTGATTGTGCACTTCCCTTGACTCCGAAGGGCATAAGGAAGAAGGAAAACATGCATACACTTCCATTAACTGTAGAAAAGTTATAAAAAATGTACAATAAAAATATATAGTTTATAAATCTATTAGGATTATAAAGAAATGAAAAATAAAAAATAACAAACTATATTGTTTGTTGCACGGATCTGGAACTCACAATTGGTATCAGAGCGAACGGACGAATCGGTTCAAAGTGTTTCTTGATTTCTGGTAAGATTTCTTCTCAAATATTCGACTGTGTTCTTGGCTAGAAAACTCATATTTTGATTCGGCCAAAATTGATTGCTATCGCTTATCACATTCTGTTAGTATCATCTTAGTAAGCGTTTCTGCAATTTTTCAGTACTCAATTCGATCATCTTAATCGATTTTAAGCAAAATCAAAGTTTCAAGTTTTTGGTTTGTGTTCTTACAAAAATCGAATTTTTACCATCAAAAACTTGTTATTTGGCTTCAAATTCGATTCGGGTATTGTTAGTATTGTGTTTTGGTAGGTTTCTAACCTTTCAGGATTGATTTCAAGAAACCCTAGTCGAATCCCATCGATTTTTGGAACCACAGCTGCAGTATCCGGATACCACAGCCGTGATTTCCGGATACCAATCAGCTTTCCGGAACTTCGCTACTTCTTTCCGGGTAAGTACACTCTTTCTAAACCTTTCCGGATACAATTGATCCGGAAACCCAAAGTTTCCGGTAAACAACTTAAAGTTTCCGGTAAATTGATTCTTTCCGGACACTGATATCCGGTAAGTATTTCTTCCGGAAAGCATCTCATCCGGATACCCAGTTCATCCGGTAAGTTCTGTTTTAATATCGTTCATCCGGTAACTACAATATATGCGGTAAACTAAGACTTTCCGGTAACCTATTGTTATCCGGAAAACTTTGTTTATCCGGACACTGTTAAGATCATCCGGAAACCTTTGCTGATTGAACACATTCACACTCAATCTGATCCGGACACTTTCAGATCAGATATCTTACATCCGTATTCCTATTCGGTAAGTTCAATCTAGTCGATTTCTTACCTGCTTTTGCATAAACCACTCTTAGAACCTGCGTTAGGACTTCACTCATAGTGCCTTGCGTTAGGATCTCACTTTGAATCGAACTAATCGTCTGACGATCACGTTAGTGCAACACAAAATGTCTTCGCGCGACGCTCTTGCTATCGACACCGACTCCAAGCCGCCTTGCCTCTACCAAGGTGAATACAGCCAATGGCGGGACAGATTTTTTGATCTTCATTGAGTCAAAGGATAACTTCGAGTACATTTGGCGAGCTTTAGAAGATGGGCCAATTCCTGAACCCATGAAGACTATACCAGCAACTGAAGCAAGTGCTCCAGCTCGTGTCGAGAAAAAGACACTCTCCGATATGACTGCCGACGAAAGAGGCATGATTGAGGGAGAAAAGCATGCCAAAAGGTACCTTGTTCAAGCTCTACCCAACACGATCTACACTGCCATCGACAACTACAAAAAGACAGCAAAGTGCATGTGGGATCAGGTGGAGAAAATGATGTGCGGGAGCGAAGTCGGAAATCAACTGAAAATCAACAGCTCCATAACCAAGTTCGATGGGTTTAAGCAGCGCACCGACGAATCCCTCTCTCAGACCTATGAACGCTTCTGTCTCCTTCTTAATGAGCTTCACAAGAACCAAATCACTCGTTCTAACACAGAGAATGCACTTAAGTTCCTCAACAACCTCTTGCCAGAATGGAAAGTATTCGCATCTCATGTCAAGCACAATCACTTAATGGAGAAAGTCGGCATCCACGAGCTCTATGAAATGCTTCTTCAAGACGAAGATGAGGTGATGGAGATTCTGAACGAGAAGAAGACTGCATCCAAGCCAACTGCTGATCCACTTGCCCTGATGTCCTCCAAACGAGGGAAATCTTCTGGCCGTCATTCCAAACGTGCCCAAAAGCAAAGTGAATCTGAATCAGAACCTGAGGAAAAGGAAGACAGTGATTCTGATCCTGAAGTATCTGCCATTAAGAAAGCAATGGCCCTGCTCTCCAAATCCTTCCAACAACAGAAGTTCTATAAGAAGCCGACGTCTAATAATCAGCGCTACTCCACCTCCTCCAACAAGCGCCATGATTAGCAAGACAAATATGAAGGAAAGAAGAAAGCCGACGAGCCCGACCAATCTGACAAGAAGGAGAAGACAGAGAAAGATGATCGCAAGAAGAAAGACGAACCCATGACTTGTTATAACTGCGGGAAGCTTGGTCACTTTGCGAAAGATTGTCGGAAGCCTGTTGTAAAGAATGATCACTATTACAAGGCGAAGCTCGCATTGGCAGAACAGAAGGAAGCTGGAGAAGCTTTATTTGTGGAAGACGACTATTGGTTGGGTCGTTCTGATGATGAAAGCGAATCTGATGGTGCTGATGCTTTTATGGGGTACCACTCTCCTGTTGATGAAGAAAAGGCAAAGTCAAGTTTGGTAGGTGAACCTATCCATCACGATTTCTTTGATCAAATGCAATCTCTTGCTGAACGGATAGATTCATACAAGGCCACCGCCGATGAACAACTGCTTGAGATTAGATCACTATCTGAAAAGCTAGATGTTCAAAAGCGAATAACTGAGAAATACAAGTCCGAAAATGCTAATTTAAAAGAAAAATGAAAAAATCTTTCAATAGCACCTAAGGACTTAAGGGCCAAAATATCTTAACTATAGTCACAGCTTGATCAATGTGAGAATGAGAAAGCATAAATTGTTTATCAATGCTCTGCTCTTCAAATTCAGCACAAGGAGTTTGTCAATAAAATAGTTGATCTTGATACCAAACTCCACAAAAGAGGTCAAACTGATCAGACCATCCATATGAATAAACCCAAGGAGTTCACTTATTTCAACAAGGAATGGGGAATCGGATATGATAACCCACACTACTTGAAAAGGGGAATATTCAAAAGACCTACACTGTATGACTTTGGCTGTTTTGGAATAGACAAAAAGTATCCAGAATATGGGATTAAATGGACTGGTCCTCTTGAACCTGAAAAGGAAGAGGAAACTGAGGAATATAAGCGTAAACACACGTCTAAAATGCAACTTCCTTTTTGTTATGAGCCTTTGAATTATTATTATGAGAAAAATCAAAAGAAGTACCTCTCAAATGACTACTTCGACTGCTATAAGGTTGTAACGCCCAAGGATTCCTCCAAAAAGGATGAGGTCCAAGCAACCAAACCCAAGACTGAGACGGATGAGTTCAAACTCTATGTTCCCCCTCTTCTTGGAAGCAAAAATAGTCGAGTTAGAGGAGTCACTCGAGAAGGAAAGGTCCTGTTTTCAAAAGGAAAAGTCAGCGCTTATTACAGAACTTGAGAAAATCAAATCTGAGAAAACCAAAGTTGTGTCGGATGAAGGACAGGAAATCCTTCGGGGTGAAATCAATAAGCTCACATCAAAACTGTCTGCCATGGCAACAGAAACGATGAAAGAGCACATGAGAAATGGTCAACTCCAAGAGCAGATTGACCTACTCCAAACTGAAAAGCAGATTTCACCCGAACTTTCCTCCAACTCATCTGACACATCCTCGTGTAAAGCTTTCATAGGAAATATCTCTTCACAAGAAAGTAAAGAATCTCAAGATGCGTGTGTTATAAGGAATTTAAACTCTGATTTTTTGAACGCTTCCGCACCGAATTCCCCAAAGCACACAAACACAAAGTGTTCCTCGCCTTCCTCGCCCAATCCATGTCCCACTATCCCGGATATTGATTTTTTAGAATTTATGAATTCCGAGGGTAATTCTGATGAAGAGTTTGAATCGTTCCCTTTCGATAAACCTCTTCCAAGTCATACTGACTTCCTTTCACCAGTGGTTAATCGACCGGTCAATTTTCTAAAAGGTGATTGTTCCACAACAAAGACCCCGCCTGTGATTAAGATTTCTAAAACCAAGTCAGATTTTCAAAAACAATCACAGCCGAGGCAAAAGACCGATCGATCGACTGCCAAAAATCCTCTTTCCTCAAAAGCCACTGAGCATGCTGTCAATGTTGTTTCAGATAAAACCGGTCGCGCTAAACAGGATAAACAAAAGTGGCTAGTTAAGGAATCTATCGAGGTTGCTGCGTCAAAGTCATTTAATACTGTTTTCTATCCTAGAATGAACAAAAATGATTATGCTTGGAATCATAGGAATGATTTTGTTAAACAATATGTTAATTTTCCGATTAAACTTTATTCCATTCAGCAATTGATTCAATTATCGCATGATTGTTTGTGTTGTTCTAGTTGTGGTTGGAATGACTTTGATGACATCAATAATAATGATTGGTTTGGGTCATATCATATATATAATCATACACCCAAATGCAAACCCCGTAAGAACAAATAGAAACACCATAAACAACGGGGTCCCCAATCAGAGGTTAAACCTACGCAGGAAAGGAAACCCATTTCAAAACGGGTTCCTCCTACTGAGGTTAAACCTACATCCAAGAGGCAACCTGCTTCAAAACAGGTTCCTCCAAAAGGTGTAAAACCTAACCCTCCAGGACCCATGCATATATGGGTACCTAAAGTCTGCTAATCTCGTTTTGCAGGACGGTCATGTGTGGTACTTAGACTCTGGATGCTCCAAGCACATGACCGGAAGGAGGGAGCTTCTCGTAAATTACAAGGAACAATATGGTGGAGACGTGAGATTCGGGAACAATGACAAGGCGCCGATTTTGGGCTACGGCGATATTGTCCAAGATAAGATCACCATCAAGAAAGTATCACACGTCGCGGGATTGGGACACAACCTGTTCAGTATTGGCCAATTCTGCGATAAAGATCTCGAGGTCAGATTCAAAGCCAAAAGGTGTAGAATCCTCAATGACGACGGAACGGAGCTACTGGTTGGAATGCGAAAGACCAACCTCTACACCACCGACCTCGCAGCCCTGAAGACCGATAGTACTGTCTGCCTGATGTCAAAGGCCAATTCCCAGCAAGCATGGATTTGGCATCGACGTCTCTCGCACCTTAACTTCAAAAGTATCAACAAACTGGTGCTTGGCGGACACGTGAAAGGCATGCCCGATCTTCAATTCGTGAAGGATCGACTCTACGGGGCATGTGAAATGGGAAGGATGAAGCGAGCGACTTATCCATATGGATTTGTGTGGACCGATGCGTGTTCAGAGCATCAATAAGCGCAAGTACGTCCTGGTGATGGTGGATGATGTCTCACGTTATACATGGGTCAAGTTTCTACGCTCGAAGGACGAAACTCCGGAGCTGATCATCAATCATCTGAAGACCATTCAACTGAACAAACAACAGCAAGTTCAGTCAATCAGGACCGACAACGGGACGAAATTCAAGAATCAAACGGTGAACAAATACCTGACCTCAGTCGGTATCTCGCAAACCTTCTCGGCCGCACGCACTCCTCAACGTAACGGAGTGGTGGAAAGACGCAACCGTACCCTTGTCGAAGCCGCTCGCACGATGCTTTCTCAGTCCAACCTGCCTCTATTCCTCTGGGCCGAAGCGGTGTCTATAGCATGTTACAAGCAAAACCGCTCCATTATCAACAAGCAGTTCAACAAGACACCGTACGAGATCATGAACAACCGCGTTCCGAACATCAAGTACTTTCACGCGTTCGGATGCACGTGCTACGTCCTCAACGACAAAGACGATCTTGGCAAATTCAGCCCAAAGGTAGACGAAGGAGTTTTCATAGGATACTCCATGCAGGCTAAGGCGTATCACGTTTACAACAAACGGACAAAAACCGTTACCGAGAGTGTAAACGTGACATTCGACGAAGCCGCAGATTTGGCTTCTGAACAAATCAGTTCAGAACCCGGTTTAACTGGCGTGCTAGCTTCCGAACTTCCACGTTCGGGATCTGCATAAACGACAATAAATCCGAATCATGCATCTACGTCGAATGCTGATCTTTCAAATTTAGATTTATTGTTCCAATATTTTTATGATGATATGCTTAACATCTCTACTCCTCGTGTCTCAGCACAACCAAGACTTGAAGCTGCTCAAATCGAGGATTCGGCAAATCTCTCCGGTCCGCCGCCCTCGACTAGCACTCCATCCATTACTGTGGAGACACCTCAGTCATCATCCTCAACATTGTCTGATACTACCATCCCCACGGAGGAACCATCACAAGATACAAAGATCGCTCCTCAAGATTCGTCATCTGCTACAATCAATGATCAGCCTCTGCATTCCTCGGAACCAGAAGTTGCTCAACCTTCGACGAATCCTCCCCCGTCTCCTCCGAGAAACCAACCTGCTACACTTGAAGCTGTTCAAGACCTTCCCACCGGTGGTTATGTTGAACCGAACACCTCACACTCCACTCAGCAGCCGCTTCCGCACACCATCAAATGGAACAAAGTTCATCCCCTACACCAGATTATCGGTGATCCTTCTACTCTAGTCCAAACGCGAGGCGCATCGGCCAATTTCTGCCTCTTCTCTGGATTCCTGAGTAAGATCGAGCCTACCACCGTCCGCGAAGCACTTAAAGATCCGGACTGGATCATAGCCATGAAAGAGGAGCTCAACCAATTTGAGGCCCTCAAAGTATGGCGACTTGTTCCACGTCCATCTCACAAGACGGTGATCGGCACTAAATGGATCTTCAAGAACAAGAAGGACGAGGACGGCATCGTAGTATGCAACAAAGCGCGTCTCGTGGCCAAGGGATACCAACAGCAAGAAGGAATAGACTATGACGAAACATACGCTCCGGTGGTGAGGATCGAAGCAATACGTATGTTCTTTGCATACGCCGTGCATAAAAACTTCACGGTCTTCCAAATGGATGTGAAGACAGCATTCCTCTACGGCGATCTCAAGGAAGAAGTGTACGTAGCGCAACCGGAAGGGTTCGTGGACGATAAGAAGCCTGATCATGTCTACGTACAAGACAAGGCGCTCTACGGCTTAAAGCAAGCTCCACGGGCATGGTATGATACGTTATCAGAGTTTTTAATAAAGTCGGAATTTTCACGAGGTACAATCGATACCACTCTCTTTATTAAAAAGGAAAAAGGTCATATAGTGTTAGTTCAGGTGTATGTCGATGACATAATTTTCGGTTCTACTAATCCTCAGCTTGCTAAGAACTTTGCCAAGTTAATGGGGAGATTTTTTAAAATGAGTATACTTTGTGAGATGAATTTCTTTCTCGGTCTTCAAGTTAAACAACTGTCGACCGGGATATTCATAAATCAGGCCATGTACATCCGGGATATTCTTAAGAAATTCCAGATGGAACAGTCCTCACCAATGAAAACCCTCATGGCACCCGGTACAAATTTACACGCCGATCCTAACGGAAAGGATGTGGACACTAAAACATACCGGGGTATGATTGGTTCGTTAATGTACTTAACTGCTAGTAGACCGGACATCATGTTCTCAACGTTTCTTTGCACCCGGTTTCAGTCAAAACCAAAAGAGTCTCACTTAATAGCTGTAAAACGAATTTTTCGTTATCTACGCGGTACTACTGATCTTGGCTTGTGGTACCCGAAAGAGACATGTTTTGAGTTGTCTGCATACTCTGATGCGGACCACGCGTGCAGCATGTGTAACACCCGTAATTTCGGTAAGTAAATATCACCCAAATGTTTTGCATCTTGAAAATGGTGGGATTTATGTTTGGAAGACATTAAGTAAAGTCTCTAAGAGTATCGGGAGTTTTGGCGTTGAAAAGTCGAGTTTTGGGGCTTGGTACGGGTCAAGCCACTATGACCAGCGACTATGACCATGTCATTGTCGCGTGTCAATGTCGCGCCAAGGGTACAGGGTTCGGTACACCTTGTGCGACTATGACCAGTGACTATAACCATGTCATTGTCGCGTGTCATTGTCGCGCCAAGGGTACTGGGTGCTGTCAAATACGAATTTTTAGCCTTCTTTCTCATTTCTCACTTCCAACCTCTTCCCTTTCTTTCCCAAATCGTTTTCCCTTCCTCCCTCACGAACCCTAACCGATTTTGGGGCTTTTCATGGAGATTAATGTGTCCCTTCTCCATTTTATGCTAGTGGTTTCATTTATTGATGCAAAAGCAAGTTTCATCCACAACACTAGAGATTTTGGGGTTTTCTAGGTTTTCATCAAAACCTAAGTGGTGAGTTCATCCTCCTAGCTTCTATACTTTCATATGAGTTATAAATGTTCCATTGATGATCTCCTAGTGTTTTGTTTCTCCAATTTTGGTTTGGATGATTTTGGAGAAGTTAGGTTAATATTGGGGTTTTGGTCAAAATGGAGATTTCGATATAAGATGTTTGGGGAATGGTTTTAAAGTGGTTGAATATGAATATTCATGATTGGAAGTTATGAATATAGGTTTTTGGAGGTTTTGGCTTGAGGATGCAAACTTCTTCAAAGGAGCTTACGTTTGGAGAAATTCTAGATTTAGCCTAAATCTAACAAGGCGAGTTCAAGTTGATTTGTGAAAACTTTGTACATGTCAAAAATGTTATTTTCCAAATATTTGTGTGTTTTACTTGAAAATATCAATGGATGAGTTATTTGGTTAGTTTAACTCTTTGGAAATATTTACCTTCTTAAATATTGTGAAACACCCATATTTGGGGCTTTTGGATATTTTAATGTGTAGAAATCATAATATGTTCTTAAAAGATTAATTGCTTAAAATGATGTTTATTTGATGGTTTAATCATGTTGGTGTAATTGATTTTATAAACCATTTGGGAAATACACGATTTAGTGTCAAGAGTTATTTTGAGAATTATAAGAGTATGAGTTCTTTGGGAAACCCTTTGGTTTAAACCGTGTCGAGTTTTGGAGTTAAGGATGATTTGGGGGTACTTGTTTACCTAAACAATGTTTAAACACATTTTATGCGATGATGACCGTTATTTATGGGTCTAGCGAGTTTGGAGCATTTTGCTAGGGTTTGTCTTTGAGAAAGTTTGGGGACATTTGTCCGGTTTTAAATGGCTCAATGTGGAGTCTTATTTATGGTTTGCATTTATTGCAACTTGATGAATTTTCTGCTAATTGTTGATATTTACATGCTTGGTGCTTCTGTCATTTCGGTTTGAGCATGTTTTGTAGACTGTGTTGCATTGGATCTATAGGCACGTAAGTCAGTCTTTATTTGATGGTCTATCTCTTTGTGCACGAGGAGTGGACTATGGGAACGCATGGGTATATGTGTCAGGCCGCGGGGCCACTAGCGAGTAGGCAATAGGGGACACTGGAGTCCCTGAGGTGAAACTCGTCTAGACTGGATATGCAATGTGGTCCCTTGTAAGTCCTTGAGGTGTAACTCTACGGGGTATGCAATACAGGCAATTTATTATGGTTCGAGGATTGTGATGTCTACATGGCATGGGAACTAGGACCGGGGCTTGAGGTGTAATCCAGTAACATCATAAGTGGCCTAACTTTGTGTGCCCGTCACTTTCGATGGAATCGGGTCTCCCCCGTCACCGAAAGGTGTGGTTTTTGGGTACATTATTTTATCCATATTTTCGGTGACGCACTTTATTTATATGAAATGTCTTCATGGTTCATTGGCAGAGCTCTATGCCTCATCTTATTTGGATGTTTTAAATATTGGAATTTTGTCCATGTTTATAATTCTTGGGATATTTACGTCTAAACATGTTTTGAGTGAGTTGGAGTTGGAAGTCATTTTGGAAAACGCTTTATACATTTTGGGAGCTTTTCTCATGGATTCTGTGTGAGTTGGAAAATGGGTGAATTGTGTTTAAAGTAAATTCTTTTGAAATCATGACTAAAACTACACCCCTCTCGATTTATAAATTTTATATAGTCATGATAAAATGCTTGAACTCACTAGGAGTTAGCCTAACCCCTTTTATTTGTCGGCATGTGCAACAGGTCTCAGGTTGGGAGTAGTTCTAGTGACACGTGGGAAAGGTTGTGTGCTACTAAAGTGCTCGTGAGGTGAATAGCTTAAGTGATGTTCCGCATTCATCATTGGGATTAGCAACTTGTACTTGGGTTAAATATTACCCGTAGTAGTTTTAGTCTTTATATTGAGACATATGTTATACATTGTTGAGGTTAAACGTAGTTTGAAATTTGAGGTATTTCGCCTATTATATTATAGGGATAAGTTTTATTATTTAGGATGTAAAATCATAAATTTTTTAATTAGTTTCTCTTTCCAAATTCGAGGGTGTTACAGCATGATGGATCGGAAGAGCACATCGGGTCATGTGCAGTTCTTGGGCGATAGCTTGGTGAGTTGGGCATCCAAGAAGCAGCAGTGCGTCTCTACGTCGACTGCCGAGGCAGAATACGTGGCCGCCGCAAGCTGCTGTTCACAAGTGATTTGGATGCGCACACAACTCAAGGACTACGGCTTCACATACGTCAAGGTGCCCATCTACTGCGACTCGAAGAGCGCAATTGCAATATCCAGCAATCCGATTTAACATACAAAAACGAAGCACATAGACGTTCGGTACCATTTTATCAAGGATCACGTTGAAAGAGGTACAGTCGAACTCTATTTTGTAAATACAGAACATTAGTTAGCAGACCTGTTTACAAAACCCCTGGACGAAAAACGCTTTAATTATCTAGTGTCCAGGTTAGGTATGCTAAATCTGAAGACTTGATCTGGTTGTGTGCCCGATACAAGTTCCATACATCTACGAGAAACTGTCTACTCATCATCCGTTGTTCACACTCTTGATGATTGAGCATACACTTTCTCGCACCTGTATTCTACTTGTATCAGTTACATAGGTAGGTTGAGTCTCTGTATTTATTAGGTAGATTTCGTTTGATTACTTTCTTTCCACGTGTGTTTCTTTTCTTCAATACTGTCGTCTAGTTTATTTAATTATATCTGTGCTTTCACAAGTGTTCATGTGTTCAGGGGGAGCACGACCAGCTATCAGGTATGTTATTCTATAGTTGAGGGGGAGTGTCACACATAATTTTTTTTAACTGCCATAAAGTTTTTTTTGTGTGTCGACATTCCTGTGTGCACTTCATTTCACACTCCGTGCACATTCTGAGGGGGAGCATATAACTTTATGTTCATCATTTGAGGGGGAGTGACACAGATTATTTTTAACTGTGTAAAAGTTTCTTTTAAGTGTCAGTCTCTCCATTGCACACAATTGCACAATCCGAGGGGGAGCAAAGACATCCCCATGCTCAGTTCGAGGGGGAGCGAGAGAAGGTTCTTTCAAAATCATAATAGTACTATTTTCTTGAAAATAGAAAGAACAGGGGCAATTTTTTTTTCAGAAACACTGAGTTTCCGGATAGGTTTCCAGATACCCCTATCCGGATAGGTTTCCGGACCGGACACCCATCCGGACCGGATGGGTATCCAGATGACTCACCCGGAAAACTCGGTCCCCTATATAAGAAATCCGGACACCACCCTGTTATCTTATTCGGATTATTCGAAAAACCCTAAACCTCTTTTGCTTTCTCTATTAATCGGACACTCACACAATCGACGACTCGCACTCGATTTTTGTTCCAAACTCAGGTATGATTCTCTACTATCTATCTCGATCTCGAATGTGCACATCTCACGCACTTACACATACAAATCGACCACGGATTCGCTCGAATCAGGGTTTCTGAAAACCCATTTATCGTTTTTACGATTTCGGGTCAACTCGGTGTAGTTCAGGTCGCCTTATATGATTTTGTGTGCACATATGCTTAAATCGATACTCCTAGAATGTGTTCACACATGGTTGAGGCTGTGATTTGTTCGATTGATCCATCCGGATATCGTCCGGACACATTCTACATGTCCGGAAACCACCATGCTTAAGATGATCTATCCGGACACCATCAACGTCCGGTAACCCTAGTTGTCCGGAAACCTAAGGGTTCTGGTAAGTTCAACTATCCGGACAGTTGAGGTGTCCGGTACCCTAGTCATCCGGAAACTCATGACTTATTCGGAAATCGAATTTATCCGGATTGACTGCTTTGTCCGGAAACCTTCATCACATCCGGAAACCTTGGTTGTCCGGATACTCTTGTCCGGAGACCCTGATTTGTCCGGAATCCTTTGTTTCAAATGGTTCTGTCCGGACACCTCTGTTTTCATCATTCTAGTACCTTGTTATCTCACTGCCAGTCCTCAATCTGTCTCAGATTGAGCCATTTCCTGCAAAGGTACGCGTCTACACTTGTTCATCTGCCTGATATTCTAACACTGATTCGTTTTTCAGATCTTTTACATGGCAGATCAAGAACAACAACAACCACCCCAAGAGCAAATTCCTCCTCAAGAGGAATTTCTAGACGAAGCAGCCGATAATGCTTTGGTCCACCCTAACCATGGCATTGAGATGGAAGCCAACAATCATCATTTGGATGCCGCTCAGTTCCGACCACAACAACAACACCGTGTGGTCGTAGACATTTTACTTGGTCACCCTCTCCGTGAGGCCCTCACTGCAACAGCTGACGTCCCCGTGCTATATGTATATCAAGTATCGCTCACTGCCCAAGTCGTCACGGCTGCCAATTCTCAGACCATCACGACACGGATCGACAACCATCCGTTCACGCTCACACCTGACTCGTTCCGCCGTCTACTATCACTACTCGAAGCCACCGCCGGCGGACACCAAGGATACGACCCCGCGGTCAATGACACAACACTGTATGCTCAAGTACGCGCACTCGGATACAACCACGCCATCGACCGACCATCAGCCTTCAACCGCAAATATCTGGTGCCCATCTAGTACACGTTGTTCACAATCCTGAACAGGTGTCTATCATCCAGGTGGAGGGGAATAGACCAGTGCACAACCAACTTTCTGCGTCTATTCCATGCTATGTGCTACAATCGGCACATCGACTACGCCATGGTGATATTGCGAGAACTGGTTCAGGCGATTAGACAAATCGGGGGATCCAAGCAAAAGAAATTCCTACCTTATCCTCGATTCTTCTCACTGGCCGTCAGACAACATATGGAGGCGAATCCAGCAATACCACGACGCATAAACCATCCGGTATGTCTACCCTTTCATCTGCAGTATCTTGTTATTCGCAACCTATCTGACGCCAGAGCCATGCCCTTACCTGAAGCCCTACTAGCACATGCGGACCCCAATGCACCGAGTGTGTTAGAGTATAGGAGAGAGATAGCTGCTCCCATGGTCCAGCCAGAGCCGGAGGGACCTCCCGAGGGACGTGAGGGTCCTAGGACGAGAGGTGGTAGAGTCCGGGTAGCTAGGGCTCCCGGACGGGGTGAGTTGAGATTACATGGGAGGGGAACAGGCGCGGGCGGTGCATTGGATACACGTGCCAGTACTACCCAATCGACCCAAGCAGGTACAAGCCTACAACCTTCCATTCCTATCACCCGAACGACGACCGAAGCTGGAACGTCGTCTAGACCGATGCTTCACCTTACTCGGAACCTTACATATCTGATCCTCCCTCACCGACCAGACAGGTTAAGAATGTGGAATCCGACTCCACCAAATCCGATACAGACCGTGCTATACGCGCAACCTTAATACCTACCCGTATCGGACCAAACCCAGAGTTGACCGAAGGAATCCCATCTGACTCACCCACAACCCCTCTAATCCCTACTACCCAGCCTGATACGGGAGACATAAGAAGAACGGAGGGAGTATTCGTTGAAAATGCAGAAGAGGTGAGACAGAGTGAAGTCAGGTCTAAAAAGAATCAAGAGAGAATAAGCCGAAAAAATAAAGAGGCTTCAGAGCGAATCCAGCCAAGTGTTGCCCAGGTAGCCACATCTGTTACTTTGTCTCATTTGTTGGGACGAGGTATTGAAGAAGTCGCCGTGGACCTAGCGGCGCAAGTGCACAACCTCCCAAGCCACTCATCCGTCTCTCAAAAGACGGATGTTTCAATTTTGCACGGGGACAAAGCACAACTTCTACCGATCTCTCACTTGGAGAGTATGGGTATTGAAACAAGAGACCAGCCTCCCTCGGTCTCGCCTTCTTTCAGAGCACAATCGAGTCTAGAGCCACTTGACATAGTACATTCTTCGGCTAGGACACAAGATGAGACTTTACAAATCGAGGCTCTTCGTGACCCGATCGGAACTTCCGTAGTGTCTCCGCCCTTAAGCGGAACGCGAGGATCGGAAGGTAATCCTACCACGGCCACACCATCACCAACCGTGAACGTAGGTGGCTCTACCTCTAAGGTCGATGCCTCAACGGGTAATCTAAGTGATCCCGGAGTTATCTTACCCGACTTTGTGTCAAAGGGATCTCTGGACAGCACCCTAAAGGCTGTCCGCGAGGCAATGGAGCAGCGCCTCACCACTGAGCTCGACAAACTCAAAAGTCTGATCAAAAGTAAGGAGAAAGTAGTCGAACCTGAAACCGTACCAACACCTCCAACGGCTCCCATTCAGCCAATCTATTCGGTGGACACCTTGAAGACTATGCTCCTAGCTCAGCTGCTCCAACACACCGATACCGATGCCTCTACCGAAGCAGACCTGATCTCAGTTCTACGATCACAGGTATCTGCTCCTTCATCATCCGTTACCACCAGATTGGACCAGCTTGACACGACTCTCAAGGACGTTCAACAAGCGCTCAAAACACTGTCCGAAAGAGTCGGTTCACTCGAAGAAACTTGCAAAAGTCAGGGTGGCGGACTCAAGAGACGGCACGATGACCAGGATGATCCTGATCACCGTGAGGGGGAGAACAAGAGACAGAAACTGTCTGAGTCCGCTCCAATCATCCCTAAAACTACTGTGGTTCAACCGGAACCATCAACTGCGGCAACTGCAACCGAAGATGAAACTGAAGCCCAGTTGAGCCTCGTCTAGATGGTTATAGACATGGACATCTCAGACGACGAAGACCCAACGGTTTAAAAGCCTGAGGGAGAAACACAGGAATTGGTCACACATTCTGCATCAGATAGGCCCGCACTGCACCTGATTGATCCAGACTCCGAGATTGACCTCGAGACCGAAAATGCATGGCAGGAAAAAGCCGCCAGTGCAATAAATCTCCAGGTAAACCTGATCTTTCCTACTGATGAAGATGACAACATTGACTATGACCAGTTTCTGTTGCAAAATCTATATGGTACATCCGTTCACACTGCTCAGGCTCCCGAGACTTCTACGATACCCGAAACTTCAACTGCTGCAAATCCGACATCTCCTCAACAACCAACAGCTTCTGATCATCCTCCTCCTCAACAGCAATAAATCCGATGGGAAAAGATTATGATCTTTATTCCTCACCTGGAGGCTCACTGAAGAAGCTATATGTCCACAGGTTACGCCCCATCGAGCCAACCTTCTGCCTTGGTATTTCCAACTCCGTCCCGGAATACCAAAGCCAGTACATAAATTCCATGAAGTGGTGTCTACCAGTTAGCCAAGTCCGAACCAAGCACCAGATTTCTGAGGTGCTCAACATCCAAACCGGTCGAATCCTTAAAGTCATGTTTCCAGTATTCATCGTCCGACGAGAAGACGGTAATGAATGGAGATTTTCTGAAGCTGACTTCAAGCATCTCAGACCGTTCGACTTATATGCTATACTGAAAGACCTCCGAACCAGAACCATCCGACCACTTCATGTAACCAAAGCGCTCGAGGCTGTTCGTCGATTCCTAGTCCGTACAATCATGATGTCATACCTCACAGACTTCCAAATGGCAATCGAGAACAGAGCAAAGAAGGTAAACCTGGTGAAACCGAATCTGAAAGCGCTTGAACTGAAGATGTATCCCGAGAACGCACTGCTGCTAGAACCGGAATTTGGGATAGTATACCTCAATGATCAGAACGAAAAGAGGTTTATTCGCTTCAGCCAGATAGACAGATTCTGCGATGGCACTCTCTTCAAAGTCCAAGATGCTCTTCGAAAAATCATCACTTTCGAATCCGAAAATCGAAAGCTCTCGTATGTTCCCAACCTTAATGAGACAACCGCTCGGAATGCCTTAGAAGTGATTGAAGAACGCATCGACTACCGCCGAGCCATCCGAATGTTCGAGGTCCATTTTGCGCTCTGAAAGAGATATGTCGAGAACTGGCACGAACTCGAACTTCAATTCAAAGGGGAGATTGTTAGGGTCAATTTATGTTGAATAGAAGTTCAAGGGCTGAATTACAATTTCTTATTCTGAGCCTTATAATGTAAACGGGCCATGAGCTTGTTGCCATGGGCCCAGAGTATATAAAGTTGTTTATTAGCTTAGAATTAAGCTAGTTGTCATTTTTTTACTTTCTTGAACTTATTGTAAACTCTCTCATATTGAAAGTGAATTGGATGACCATTGGAAATCATACTGTCGTGTTATTCATCTATTGATTTCTATTGTTTGTTGCACGGATCTGGAACTCACAAGAGAGAAGAAATTTGTGTGATTGTGCACTTCCCTTGACTCCGAAGGGCATAAGGAAGAAGGAAAACATGCATACACTTCCATTAACTGTAGAAAAGTTATAAAAAAATGTACAATAAAAATATATAGTTTATAAATCTATTAGGATTATAAAGAAATGAAAAATAAAAAATAACAAACTCTATAAAAACTACACGTCAACAGAAAGTTGTCATGAAAATTTAAATATAAACAGGTTTTAAGAAAATTATAGTTCTAGCACCAAAAATTATCATAAATTTTTAAACATCAAGAGTTTTAAGAAATTATAGTCCTAACATCAAAATGTAGTATTTAGATACATGACCTGCGAATAGATTTCAATTTCATTCACCACCCATTTACTCTTCTCACCACACCCAGTCACATAAGACACTTTCATTTTGTCACAACCACTTTCACTTGATGGTGCTCTGTTTGGGTTTGTGATACCACACATCCATTTACCCCTGCCAAGGCTCTAAATGGCGTGCGGCGTGGCGTGGCGGCGAGGCCAAGTCTCAAGTTTTAGGAGCCACGACGAGCCATGACGTTTGTCAAGGCGTGACTTATGGCGGCAAATCTCTATATCGTATATAATATTATATATAAAAACATATGTTTTGTACTATTAATCGATGACTCAATGACAATAAATAAGTTAAATTAGGTTATATATTAAAAACTAGCAAATAAGATATTAAAAACGTAAAAAAAAATCAAATATCTCTTTACAAAAGACCGCACATTAGGCCATGGCGTGCCACAGACATAACGTGGCGTGAGACACAAGCCTTAAGCCACGGCGCGCCATGACGGCTGTCGCGACGAGCCTTTTAGAACAGTGACCCCTGCCCATGGCTTGTAGACCTCTATCTTAATTCCAACCCAAATATGAATATTTTTTAATTAGTAGTGAATTACCAGCTTAGAAGCTTTCTTCCATAAATTAGATAAGTGAGTAGGTTTCCATTATGCCTTGGAAAGGAAAAAGGAAACTGAATAGAAGATCTACCAAGCAGAATAAAATATTATCAACCTAAAACATTGTAAAGAAAAAAACATAGTTAAGTACCCTATAATAGTGGTGCAACAATTTCTGTATCAATTAAAGCACAATCTAGTGTGAGATTAGAGTTTGGAATTTTTTTGCATATGCAATTTTCAACTAAATTTAGCCACTATTAAGCAAAAACCAGTGGATCAAGAATCTTAAATGTAGACATATTCCATGTATAAAAATTTGTTTGTGATTATGAATTTGTTATAATTCTACTATTTTTCATCGACATCATAACATTTCGTGGTGCGTACCTATTTCTTCAGCATCAATCCTTATAAAACAAATGAGCATCAATCCTCATAAAACAAATGCACATCAATCCTTGTAAAACAAATTATTCAATGTAGCTCCTACAACTATAACACCAAGGCAAGTTTAATGTAACTCCTAAAACCATAAGTACATTTATGATTAACATTAATGGGAATAAATACAATTACTAACAATAATCATTGTTATTGTAAGTTAAAAGTGAATTAATTATCATAATAACATTTATGATTGGCATTAATGGGATTTAACAACATTTTTGAAATTATATTGTAAAAAAAATATAAATTTTGAATTTCAAATTTGTAATTGCGAATAGAAAGGTTGCACATCATAATGATAAGGTAAGAAAGAAAGCAAATTAGATGAAATTTGTGGCTAAACATACATTATACCACTTAGATAATGCACAACATAATATCATCCTCAAATGAAATTTTCATTTATAAGAAACATTACCTCAAGCGTCTCCTCTTGATTCCCGAGTTCTTGTGATATTCCACCTCCCAAACTTAAAGCCCCCGAAACTTGGTTATCCGGGAAATAATATGGTAAAATAATTTATTATTTCTTCTGTAAATGATAAATATAAGTTTATAAAATAAATGACCACTTTTCTACAATTTGTAATATATATACGTTATATGAATGTAGAGATGTTGATAAATACAAGTGTATTGATACCAATAATTGACCAGAGATGTTGAAAGTGTACAATGACTAATATCTAATATGAAATCAGCACTTGAGATCTTATCCAATCAAAAAGGCAATTAGTATCATGACTAGAAGATAGAAATAGACAAACCACATATTTCGTATACAACAATTGACTTTCCAGATAGATGAAAACTAAATTTAGATTATATCACTAAGTGCAAGTGAAAAACAACAACAAATACTCTTCTTTAAATCTAAATTTTATTAATTGGAACAAAGCTAAGACATACCTTAAAGCCGCCAAGGTCAATGAAGCTCCTGGAGATCTATACTATTCCAATGCCACAACGTAAAGGGGGACAAATCACTACTCGGGGATCTACACCGATACAAACTAATTGAGAACGATCTACCAGTGGTTGCACCGTTGCTTGAAGAGAGATGCATATGAGATCGTCTCAAGATCTTTAACTCGAAGAAGGTTATACATGATTGTAGCCTTAGAAATGTATGAAAACTACCAAGAAAGCATGTGAAATAATAACACAAAACTATTAAATGGAATCAAGTTGCAATTTGTTTACAAATTCTATGAAAATTAAAAATAATAATGAAATCATAAATTTCATATTTATCATTAATGCAGTGGAATATAATTCCATTTTAAACAACTCTAAAAGCCAAATAAGGACAAAATGACCAAAATAAAACTAAGAACAGACGCAAAAAAGTTCTTAGACTTAATAACTAATAACAGACACTAAAAAAGAAAACTTAATATCTAAATCAATCGATATCTTAGTTATGCGGAACCATTGGCGTCTTCTTATTCTCCATCTTCTTCTTCAACAACGAACTTCCTCTTTCTCATAGGTGTTGGGGCAACGATCACAGACTCAGACTGTTGGGTTTCATTGCCATCCTCCATGTTGTTAACCGAGTTTAACTCATCGTCCTGTTATAGATGACCATGGCTCACAATGTATTAGATCAATATATTAACAAAATAAAACAATTCCGTAAATTGATGCTTACATTTAGAGAGATTTCCTACATTTGGTATTACTTTTGCTTCCATTTATAGCCTTCTTAATTTTTGGATTTGTTAGGTAATGTGACGCAACAGGGAAGGGAAAAAAGCAAAAAGATGGGAATATAGAACAAAAAAAGGGGGAAATGGGGTGGAAGAAAAAAAAACTAACATTTGGAAATTTAACACACCTAAAGTAAAAGAGAGCAGACTAACCTTAGCTCCAATATTATCTTTGTATTTCTTCTCCAATGTATAGTCCGGTTCAAAAACCTTGTTGACAGTAAAAGTGTCACTCCCATGATTGATGTTATACTCGGACAAAGATAATCTAAATACAAATTTCTGCCCGCAAAGAGCAGTGATTTCACTGGGAAATTCACTGCTATTCGGGTCAGATTTGTTGAACAACTTTAGGGCCGAGGAATCAACCAAACGCTCCGCATTTTTTTGTAGAACAACACATGTCATGGTACCGGTGTCGTCACTCACACGCATATATATTTTGTACCTAGGAAAAAATTGGAGAAATTAACATATATTTAAAAAACTAAATGATTGTAAGAATGAAATAAAACTTAATTTCTTAAACACTTACAATGTCAAAGCATTCTTCGATTCAGTATTGCAAGGAGGACGGCATGTGTACCTACCATCAACAGGTGTGACTTTCCGACAACATGCTTTACACCCTAAATAAAACCATCCATGTTGGGTTTCAATCGTATCAATAACGCCCAATACAGTGATAGGATATCCCTGCATTTTGGAAACGGTATTAAATCCTTATTAGCTGGTTGAAAATACATCAAACGATTGCAAGGCAATTGAATGAATGTGTTCTATAAATTACCTTTGTCTCAGTAACCCAGTCAGCCATCAACAATTGTTGAATGTCCATTATGTTCTCAAACATTTCATCGTCTAACGATTTTTTTGTCGCAAACGATGGCTCTAACAATGTGAGTCGAGGACATATGTGAGCAAACCTCTCGGCCAAAGAAAACACATACTCATTGTTCAAATTGAGATAGACCTTGCTTGCCCTTGATGTTGCAAAATTAATGACACCTTAAACAGTTTAAGAAAAATGAATTAGATTTTCAGTAGTGTGCAAGAGAAAATTGGAATAAATATTTACCAAGTAGAAGAAATGAACAAAAATGATAAGAAAAAGAGATAAAAAAAACCAAATACCAATGAATGTTGTTAATGAGGGGAAATGGTAAAAGATGAAATTGGGGGAAAATAATTAAAAGAAAATGGGAGGATCTGAAAAACATATACCTTGGAATTTTTTAACTTGAGTAGAAGTAATTATGATGATGACATGAGCGCTTCCGTTTTTACCAATATCTTCATGTGGAAAACTTTCACCAATCTCTCCCCATAATGTGACCTTGCATGTTATTGAGCTGTGTAAAACCCAATATGTAAAAAACATGTCATGCGCAAATTTATGTTCATTTTATAGATATTAAATGTACAAATTTTCTAATTACAATAACTTACGAATCCGATACGAATTCCAAGTCTCGCATTCGAAACTCACCGTTTACGGTCTCAACGTCACCAACAACAGTAAGACAACCAACAATATCTACACCACAATTGTATTCATGAAATATTTACACACACTATATATACATGGCACACAAATAAAGTATAGGTGTTTAAAAAATTGTACCGGTCAGAAGGGTGTTGTCATTAACACGTTGGTCAATTTTTTTTTGACCAACAAACTGAAAACCATGCATCGGAATAGCAGGATAATCATCAACCTTCTTCAATTTTGTTATAAGAGTGAACAAAATTTTGAAGTTGGAATCAGTCACTCTAAAGTCTCAAGAATTTGTAACAACCTTGAAATTTTGGAGTATGTAAACGCCACCATCTTTGAGTAAATTATCAAACCTAGGAACCAAATTTTTCCTTACTGTTGCAATCATTAAAGATTGCTACATGATGGAACAAACACATTAATTACCAATATGCAAACATACAGAATATTGAAGGATATAAAACATGTGAAAAGAACGAAAGTACCTTTTCGTCATTAAGCACCATATCCAAGCTAATCAACTCTCCATTATTCTTTGAATTTAGTGATTCCCACAACCTACAAACTCTAACTTTAACGACCCAAGATTCATTATCAATACTCAAATCCTTGAGGCCAACAAACTCCATTATCAAAATTGAAGAACGTGTGCAACTGATTTTACTACACACAAATGTTTATCACCAACTATATATACAATAACCACAAGGCTTGTGGCGTACTGGTTAAGGCTTGTGGGGATGTGACTAGTAACCCATATACCCCAAGTTCGAATACAGGCGCTTCCAACTTGTGGTCATTGGGGATAAACTCAGGGCTGCACGCTTTAGCAGCTGGGGCAATTGCCTCACCTTGCCGGGATTAGTCGGGGCAATGTCCTCGGATACCCTTCCAAAAAAAACTATATATACAAAAAACAATACACTATTTATACATTTAATGCATTTTAGGTTAGATATATGGAAAGGTGTGTCTTAAAAGCAATTAAGACATGGGAGAGGTTAGATAATTAAGCATATTAAATGAGTATTGCAATACTGCACTAACTACAACTTATTAACTAAAAAAACCATACACTAATTCAACATTTATAGCATGGTAAGTTAAATATACGAAAGGTGTGTCTTAAAACCAATTAATGGATCATTAATTTTCTCAAATCATTAGTGGTACAAAAAGTGGTTATGATTAACCAAAAATCACACATTAACCGTACATTTATTGGATGGTAAGATAAATATATAAAAGTTGTGTTTTTAAACTAAGCGATGGATAATTAGAAATTATAACAATATTCTCTAATTTTTGATTAATTGTGCCCCATTAAAATATCATAAGCAAAAGTTAATGTTATTTGCGGTTTGACTTTGATCCATTACAATATTGTTTTAGAAGTTGATGAGGCCTGCACCAGTTTAAAGGTTTGCTTTTAAAATTCTCATGGCTTGATGTTCTTCTGTTGGGCTGAGCACCGCTCGAGGTGGGGTTTTGTTAATAGTCTATTGTAGGAACAAAATTATCCAGGTCAAGTTTATGGTGCTATAAGGTTGGTTGTTTGTAATATGAATGGTACTAATTCCCTCGTCCGTTATTGAGACCAGTTGTCCATATGGAGTTTGTTCCTATTAGGAGTTGGAATAACATGCTTCGAAAAAGGTATAGGCAAGCATTATGGGATCATTTATGGGGTTGGCATAAGAGTGAGGTTGTACCCCGAAGATCCTTTTAATCTTGGTTTAATTTAATCCTTTTAAGGACTATAATGTGGGGGCCAATTATCCGTCGTATTTCTGCTACTATTTTTTATCCATGGAGAATGTCCTCTTGTGTTGGGTGAACCTAAATAATAGCAACAGGATATAAGAATGTCAAGTTTTAAGTTATGGAGTTGGAATAAGAGCTGGTTTTTGTCCATCATGGTTGCACTCTACACATCCTGCTAGTCTTGGGTTGGTTTCTTCCTTTTTACGGATTATAAATGTGAGTATTTTTAGTTGGGTATTTCTTGATGTTTATCAATTGCAACTCATATGATTAATTTATGCTGGAAAAGAACAGAGGAATAAAATTATGAAATTACCAATTTAGGCGACGGTTGAATGTTGAGCAATGAAAAGCAAAATTATATGTACTTGCGCTGTTGTTGATAACGCCATGAAAGTTTAGCATTAAGCTTCAAATTAGAACTTTGTGCTCTCATAGATGGGTTGGATTATACAGTGGCTACAATGGCTACAGTAACCTGGTGGAGATGAAGGTGAGTAAAACGCGAAAAACCCTAGGCAAATGACACTCCAATCGTCTTCTCTTCAAGCAGATAAATCTCCAAATCTGTTAACTGGTTAAGTGCCCTTTGGTAATTTGCTACAACAGTGTGGTACTTACATATGTGGATGTAATTTAAATTATCTTTATATATCTGAAATTGTCACTCAGCTATAAAGATTAGAATTAAACATAAAGTGAAAGAGAAGGTACCTGGTTCAATGGCTGGTCAGTTTTTTGCTATGAAGTTTTTATAATGAATACTGGCAACCTGCCGCACCGTCATATCACAATTTCCATCAACAATGACCTGCAACCTCACCAAATGCTAAGGAGCATACTGATACTGAAAAGCAAATAGTTTCCAAAACAAATTGAGTAATCAATATCGGACAAAATAAACTAAAACTTGATAAAGAAATTATAGAAGCCCTGTTCTGGCACAAAATATTCAAGCAATCATCGTTAACAAAACATGGCCCACCTACACAATTGTGATGTTTCACCAAAAACATATCCGATTAACAGAATTGTGATTTTCAATTAGGAAACCCAAAAAAACAGTATTTCATCATTAACAAATGAAGTACAAAAAAACAACAAAATTTGAAAACCATGTTCCATGTCAAACATAATCAATCAATAACAAATTGTAATTGGGAAAAACATACCAGATTGAGGCTCGGTTCACCGGCTTTCCTGTTGATAGCTTTCCGTTCAACAGGATTGGGGCTAAGTGTTGCTTTCAGAACAACAACAAGACTTGAAAGATCCATAAGCCCTGCTCTGGCACAAATTATTCAATCAATCATCCTTAACAAAACATGGCCCACCTACACAATTGTGATGTTTCGTCAAAAACATATCCGATTAACAGAATTGTGATTTTCAATTAAGAAATCCAAAGAAACAATATTTCATCATTAACAAATCAAGTACAAAAAAATAACAAAAACTGAAAACCATGTTCCATGTCAAACATAATCAATCAATAACAAATTGTAATCGGGAAAAACATACCTGATTGAGGCTCGGTTCACCAGCTTTCCTGTTGATAGCTTTCCGTTCAACAGGGTTGGGGCTAAGTGTTGCTTTCAGAACAACAACAAGACTTGAAAGATCCATAAGCTCTGCTCTGGCACAAATTATTCAATCAGTCATCCTTAACAAAACATGGCACACCTACACAATTGTGATGTTTCGCCAAAAAAACATATCCGATTAACAGAATTGTGATTTTCAATTAAGAAACCCAAAGAAACAATATTTAATCATTAACAAATCAAGTACAAAAAAACAACAAAAACTGAAAACCATGTTCCATGTCAAACATAATCAATCAATAACAAATTGTTAATCGGGAAAAACATACCTGATTGATGGTGGTTAACACGTAAATGCAGCAGGCCAAGAGTACCCCTATGCCGGAACCCCTGCAAACATATTTATATATATTGCATTTAGTTTGAAAGATCTGTAGCTTCTATTATTAGTAATGGTGGGTACACAATCAATTGTTAGAATAGTGAAGTTGAACAATGGATCAACCACCTTCCAAATGCCTCACTATGCATACTGAAATGATTTATCATGCAATGTGAACCTGCAGATGTAGCCTATTTCCACACAAAGTTACAAATAAAATAGCACTTAATATGCTTATCATTTATGATTTTGAGTTTAAAAAAGACGCGTGTTTTGATCAAGAAAAGGCAAGTACACACACAATCTTGATCAAAACCAATGAATTTCAAGAAAATATGATACAAACCAATGTTGTTGGGTATTCAATTTCAGGCAAAATAACGCTCAAATAATCAAAACCCAATTCAGATTCAAACAAAAAATGACAAAAAGAAACCTAAAATTTTCAAAACTCAAAATCAACATTAAAATTATTTGGTTTTGTAGCCCAGAATGAATGCTTATGGTATCATTTTCTCTATACCTTCATGTGACTTCCATATTTTTCTCCAAATTCAAACAAATTGTGACCAATTTTAAGTTTAACACGAACAGATTTGACTCGTAAAAGTCAAAATTGCATAAATTAAGTAAAAAAATCATTAACAATTAAAGGTGTGTGTATATCAAGAATGCAGGCCACACGATCCTCTTGGTATTTCCTGTGCCGTTGAAGACTCGCAAATTCACAGTTTTTCGTGTTCTTTTAAGTTTATAAGTACACTAAATGACTGTTAATTCATTGGAACAAACAAAAAACACCCAACTCATACATTGATTAAATTCATAAAACCTAATTCATGATCATTTAACTAAAAACAAATAATCAAATGGATTGAAATTACCAGAAATTCAAGGCTAAAAGGAAGTCGTACCTGAGCCGATAGTTGGAGGCTAAAGAACTTAAATTTAGAAGATGGATGGTGGTTAACACGTAAATGCAGCAGGCCGAGAGTACCCCTATGCCGGAACCCCTCGATCAATTGGACAAATAATAAACTTGCAATTGCTTGTGAATTCGTAAGTAAATCCGAATAAACATAGCAACCAAATATGAAAATTAATGTGATAGCTATTTACAATTGAAATGAATTAAAGTTGAGAAATATACCAAATGGTTATACCTCTGGATATTGTGTCCCTCACTTGAGTTTGGACATCATCATCAAGCAGCATCATATCATATCAGGGCATCGTCATTAATTAAGAATATCAGGGCTTCATCATTAAATAAGAGTAGGTCTTAAAACAACAAAAAAAAACAAAGAAACAAATGTAGAGAAATCAACTGTGAAGAGAGAGATATGTGATTGATATAAAGATAACCAAATATAGGGGCAGAAACATGTTAAACAGTTCAAGTATATAGAAAAATCTCAAGTATCTAGAAGAATAATCACTGAAATTGCAGAAGGATTTAAAGATAGTAATTTATAATAGTTATGCAGTTAATATTGGTCTATTTATAAGCGATCGTCAACAAAGGGGGCCCAAATATTGATGAAGAACATGGGGCAAATGTTTATAAAGAAGATCGAGGTAAGGAATTTTGACCAAAATTCAATACAAATTCAGTTTTTTACTACACAATTTATAATTCATCAAACAAACAAATCCCAATGTGAACCTGCAGATGTAGCCTATTTCCAAATGCCTCACTATGCATACTGAAATGATTTATCATGCAATGTGAACCTACAGATGTAGCCTATTTCCACACAAAGTTACAAATAAAATAGCACTTAATCTGCTTATCATTTGTGATTTTGAGTTTAAAAAAGACGCGTAATTTGATCAAGAAAAGGCAAGTACACACACACACAATCTTGATCAAAACCAATGAATTTCAAGAAAATATGATACAAACCAATGTTGTTGGGTATTCAATTTCAGGCAAAATAACGCTCAAATAATCAAAACCCAATTCAGATTCAAACAAAAAATGACAAAAAGAAACCTAAATTTTTCAAAACTCAAAATTAACATTAAAATTATTTGGTTTTGTAGCCCAGAATGAATGCTTATGGTATCATTTTCTCTATAGATTCATGTAACTTCCAACCTTTTTCTCCAAATTCAAACAAATTGTGACCAATTTTAAGTTTAACACGAACATATCTGACTCGTAAAAGTCAAAATTGCAGAAATTAAGTAAAAAAATCATTAACAATTAAAGGTGTGTGTATATCAAGAATGCAGGCCACACGATCGTCTTGGTATTTCCTGTGCCGTTGAAGACTCGCAAATTCACAGTTTTTCGTTGTTTTTTTAAGTTTATAAGTACACTAAATGACTGTTAATTCATTGGAACAAACAAAAAACACTCAACTCATACATTGATTAAATTCATAAAACCTAATTCATGATCATTTAACTAAAAACAAATAATCAAATGGATTGAAATTACCAGAAATTCAAGGCTAAAAGGAAGTCGTACCTGAGCCGATAGTTGGAGGCTAAAGAACTTAAATTTAGAAGATGGATGGTGGTTAACACGTAAATGCAGCAGGCCGAGAGTACCCCTATGCCGGAACCCCTCGATCAATTGGACAAATACTAAACTTGCAATTGCTTGTGAATTCGTAAGTAAATCAGAATAAACATAGCAACCAAATATGAAAATTAATGTGATAGCTATTTACAATTGAAATTGTTGGTCCCGAAGGCCTATACAAGTTTGTAGAAGGGGGGGGGGGGGTTAAATACAAACACACAGATTTTACTTTTCTAAATTGTTTATTGATAAATCATTAACAATTTACAGCTTGTTGCGGAGACAAGATTAAGGATAAACCTAAATCTAAACAAGTTGGAACACTAAGGTTTCTTGCACTAAGAAAGATAAGGAAATTACTAATAATAACCTATCTTGAGATAAGAGATATGAACTTTTCCAGAGTTAGCAAGTTACTTCAAAACGAAGTGAGTTCATCTCTTTATATACTGCATGCATTTAATGCAAGTCAGTATATACTTTACACGTGTCATCAGCTGGTTGGTTGCATGTCATTGACCTTGGTTGACAACCTTAGTAGCCGTAAGGATGAATAGTGTAGTATCAGAGTGGTTGTACGATTTCAGACAGTCGGAGGTTCTTTTCTGACATTTCGTACGGAGTCGTGCAAGGGTGGTTTGACAAAAGTACTTTGTACGGAGGACTTCATGATCAGCTTTCGTTGATTCAGCGATTATCATTTACTATTCAGCAGATGATAAAGTTCAGCGATAGCTGAAGTCTTGTACTTGATACTTCACGTTGAGTGGACAAATCTGAGTCTTCGCTGATCCGCATCAGTTCATTAGGAGACTTGTCGCTGGTTCTTGAGCTTGATCTTCGACTTCAGCGTAGAACCTTTGTTGACGTGAAACTTGTCTTCAGGGATCATAAGTAAACAACTAACTTATCAGCGATCATCATAATGACTGAACAGACTCAGAGCATTAATGATGAACAGTTTCGCTGAATGTTTAATTTAAAGAGCGAGAGTTCCTATCAGCGGTACTGGAAGATCTTAGTACTTATCAGCGATAGTGAAACTCTGATACATATTGTTTACTTACAATTTTCACTAAGTATTTAAGAGAGGGTCATAACAAATCACTGAGGGTTTGGATCTGGATCAACAATCTCCCCCTATTTGATTATGACATAGCAACAAAGAAAATTGCTATTTAATGAAAACATAAGGATAAAAAGAACTCATAAAATATTTGTCCCTTTTACTGTTTTCTGGGATCTTTTCAGTACTGATGGAGTAAAGTACGTTCGCTGAAATCTTTCTTTAAAATATTGAATCAGGTTACAATGAAGAACAGAAAGATTATAAGTACAAGCGAAATAATTTACAAGTACAGAAGGATAACTGATACAATAGAGAAAAAGGAGATTATATCAGTTTTCAAAAGGTTCTTCCTTAATGAGAAGTTCATCAAGGGTCGTCTTTTCAGTGGGGATCATCCAGTCAGGAACCGTTACGCCTTGTTTTCTTTTGTTCAACGCTTCTTTAAAGATCAAGGGTTTTAGGTGTCGTGCCTGAATGTCTTTTCTGAAGTCACACCAGTAGATGAGATCTCTGAACTGTTCAATTGGAGTGATTGGAAGCTCAGCGATCCGTTGAAAACATTTACGTCCGTCGTAGTCGAGAAAGAATATTCCATAAGGATTACTGATGACTTTACCAGGGACGAAAAGTTCACATGGTGGCAAAGAAATGTCAAGGGCAGATAGATCAGGGTCAGGACCAAGCACTTCAGCGCGAGAGAAACCAATTCCAGTTTCATTTCGTATGACAGGACCTGAGTTTGAATCTTGACGTTTCTTCTTTGGAGAGGCCCTTTTTCTTTTCGGCTTAAGATCAGGAAGAGGAGGAATGTCCACACAAGAAGATATCAAGTCGATCTGTCTGTTTATCAGCTTTTCGAAATGATCCTTGTACTTAGATTGTGACGATTGGATAGCTAACCTCATCTCCAACCATTCAGAGAGACCATACCTTTTTACAATGTCAGCGCGAAAGGCATCAGATTAAAACCAATGAATTTCAAGAAAATATGATACAAACCAATGTTGTTGGGTATTCAATTTCAGGCAAAATAACGCTCAAATAATCAAAACCCAATTCAGATTCAAACAAAAAATGACAAAAAGAAACCTAAAGTTTTCAAAACTTAAAATCAACATTAAAATTATTTGGTTTTGTAGCCCAGAATGAATGCTTATGGTATCATTTTCTCTATACCTTCATGTGACTTCCATATTTTTCTCCAAATTCAAACAAATTGTGACCAATTTTAAGTTTAACACGAACAGATTTGACTCGTAAAAGTCAAAATTGCATAAATTAAGTAAAAAAATCATTAACAATTAAAGGTGTGTGTATATCAAGAATGCAGGCCACACGATCCTCTTGGTATTTCCTGTGCCGTTGAAGACTCGCAAATTCACAGTTTTTCGTGTTTTTTTAAGTTTATAAGTACACTAAATGACTGTTAATTCATTGGAACAAACAAAAAACACCCAACTCATACATTGATTAAATTCATAAAACCTAATTCATGATCATTTAACTAAAAACAAATAATCAAATGGATTGAAATTACCAGAAATTCAAGGCTAAAAGGAAGTCGTACCTGAGCCGATAGTTGGAGGCTAAAGAACTAAAATTTAGAAGATTGATGGTGGTTAACACGTAAATGCAGCAGGCCGAGAGTACCCCTATGCCGGAACCCCTCGATCAATTGGACAAATACTAAACTTGCAATTGCTTGTGAATTCGTAAGTAAATCAGAATAAACATAGCAACCAAATATGAAAATTAATGTGATAGCTATTTACAATTGAAATGAATTAAAGTTGAGAAATATACCAAATGGTTATACCTCTGGATATTGTGTCCCTCACTTGAGTTTGGACATCATCATCAAGCAGCATCATATCATATCAGGGCATCGTCATTAATTAAGAATATCAGGGCTTCATCATTAAATAAGAGTAGGTCTTAAAACAACAAAAAAAACAAAGAAACAAATGTAGAGAAATCAACTGTGAAGAGAGAGATATGTGATTGATATAAAGATAACCAAATATAGGGGCAGAAACATGTTAAACAGTTCAAGTATATAGAAAAATCTCAAGTATCTAGAAGAATAATCACTGAAATTGCAGAAGGATTTAAAGATAGTAATTTATAATAGTTATGCAGTTAATATTGGTCTATTTATAAGCGATCGTCAACAAAGGGGGCCCAAATATTGATGAAGAACATGGGGCAAATGTTTATAAAGAAGATCGAGGTAAGGAATTTTGACCAAAATTCAATACAAATTCAGTTTTTTACTACACAATTTATAATTCATCAAACAAACAAATCCCAATGTGAACCTGCAGATGTAGCCTATTTCCAAATGCCTCACTATGCATACTGAAATGATTTATCATGCAATGTGAACCTACAGATGTAGCCTATTTCCACACAAAGTTACAAATAAAATAGCACTTAATCTGCTTATCATTTGTGATTTTGAGTTTAAAAAAGACGCGTAATTTGATCAAGAAAAGGCAAGTACACACACACAATCTTGATCAAAACCAATGAATTTCAAGAAAATATGATACAAACCAATGTTGTTGGGTATTCAATTTCAGGCAAAATAACGCTCAAATAATCAAAACCCAATTCAGATTCAAACAAAAAATGACAAAAAGAAACCTAAATTTTTCAAAACTCAAAATTAACATTAAAATTATTTGGTTTTGTAGCCCAGAATGAATGCTTATGGTATCATTTTCTCTATAGATTCATGTAACTTCCAACCTTTTTCTCCAAATTCAAACAAATTGTGACCAATTTTAAGTTTAACACGAACAGATCTGACTCGTAAAAGTCAAAATTGCAGAAATTAAGTAAAAAAATCATTAACAATTAAAGGTGTGTGTATATCAAGAATGCAGGCCACACGATCGTCTTGGTATTTCCTGTGCCGTTGAAGACTCGCAAATTCACAGTTTTTCGTTGTTTTTTTAAGTTTATAAGTACACTAAATGACTGTTAATTCATTGGAACAAACAAAAAACACTCAACTCATACATTGATTAAATTCATAAAACCTAATTCATGATCATTTAACTAAAAACAAATAATCAAATGGATTGAAATTACCAGAAATTCAAGGCTAAAAGGAAGTCGTACCTGAGCCGATAGTTGGAGGCTAAAGAACTTAAATTTAGAAGATGGATGGTGGTTAACACGTAAATGCAGCAGGCCGAGAGTACCCCTATGCCGGAACCCCTCGATCAATTGGACAAATACTAAACTTGCAATTGCTTGTGAATTCGTAAGTAAATCAGAATAAACATAGCAACCAAATATGAAAATTAATGTGATAGCTATTTACAATTGAAATTGTTGGTCCCGAAGGCCTATACAAGTTTGAAGAAGGGGGGGGGGGGGGTTAAATACAAACACACAGATTTTACTTTTCTAAATTGTTTATTGATAAATCATTAACAATTTACAGCTTGTTGCGGAGACAAGATTAAGGATAAACCTAAATCTAAACAAGTTGGAACACTAAGGTTTCTTGCACTAAGAAAGATAAGGAAATTACTAATAATAACCTATCTTGAGATAAGAGATATGAACTTTTCCAGAGTTAGCAAGTTACTTCAAAACGAAGTGAGTTCATCTCTTTATATACTGCATGCATTTAATGCAAGTCAGTATATACTTTACACGTGTCATCAGCTGGTTGGTTGCATGTCATTGACCTTGGTTGACAACCTTAGTAGCCGTAAGGATGAATAGTGTAGTATCAGAGTGGTTGTACGATTTCAGACAGTCGGAGGTTCTTTTCTGACATTTCGTACGGAGTCGTGCAAGGGTGGTTAAGACAAAAGTACTTTGTACGGAGGACTTCATGATCAGCTTTCGTTGATTCAGCGATTATCATTTACTATTCAGCAGATGATAAAGTTCAGCGATAGCTGAAGTCTTGTACTTGATACTTCACGTTGAGTGGACAAATCTGAGTCTTCGCTGATCCGCATCAGTTCATTAGGAGACTTGTCGCTGGTTCTTGAGCTTGATCTTCGACTTCAGCGTAGAACCTTTGTTGACGTGAAACTTGTCTTCAGGGATCATAAGTAAACAACTAACTTATCAGCGATCATCATAATGACTGAACAGACTCAGAGCATTAATGATGAACAGTTTCGCTGAATGTTTAATTTAAAGAGCGAGAGTTCCTATCAGCGGTACTGGAAGATCTTAGTACTTATCAGCGATAGTGAAACTCTGATACATATTGTTTACTTACAATTTTCACTAAGTATTTAAGAGAGGGTCATAACAAATCACTGAGGGTTTGGATCTGGATCAACAATCTCCCCCTATTTGATTATGACATAGCAACAAAGAAAATTGCTATTTAATGAAAACATAAGGATAAAAAGAACTCATAAAATATTTGTCCCTTTTACTGTTTTCTGGGATCTTTTTAGTACTGATGGAGTAAAGTACGTTCGCTGAAATCTTTCTTTAAAATATTGAATCAGGTTACAATGAAGAACAGAAAGATTATAAGTACAAGCGAAATAATTTACAAGTACAGAAGGATAACTGATACAATAGAGAAAAAGGAGATTATATCAGTTTTCAAAAGGTTCTTCCTTAATGAGAAGTTCATCAAGGGTCGTCTTTTCAGTGGGGATCATCCAGTCAGGAACCGTTACGCCTTGTTTTCTTTTGTTCAACGCTTCTTTAAAGATCAAGGGTTTTAGGTGTCGTGCCTGAATGTCTTTTCTGAAGTCACACCAGTAGATGAGATCTCTGAACTGTTCAATTGGAGTGATTGGAAGCTCAGCGATCCGTTGAAAACATTTACGTCCGTCGTAGTCGAGAAAGAATATTCCATAAGGATTACTGATGACTTTACCAGGGACGAAAAGTTCACATGGTGGAAAAGAAATGTCAAGGGCAGATAGATCAGGGTCAGGACCAAGCACTTCAGCGCGAGAGAAACCAATTCCAGTTTCATTTCGTATGACAGGACCTGAGTTTGAATCTTGACGTTTCTTCTTTGGAGAGGCCCTTTTTCTTTTCGGCTTAAGATCAGGAAGAGGAGGAATGTCCACACAAGAAGATATCAAGTCGATCTGTCTGTTTATCAGCTTTTCGAAATGATCCTTGTACTTAGATTGTGACGATTGGATAGCTAACCTCATCTCCAACCATTCAGAGAGACCATACCTTTTTACAATGTCAGCGCGAAAGGCATCAGATTAAAACCAATGAATTTCAAGAAAATATGATACAAACCAATGTTGTTGGGTATTCAATTTCAGGCAAAATAACGCTCAAATAATCAAAACCCAATTCAGATTCAAACAAAAAATGACAAAAAGAAACCTAAAGTTTTCAAAACTTAAAATCAACATTAAAATTATTTGGTTTTGTAGCCCAGAATGAATGCTTATGGTATCATTTTCTCTATACCTTCATGTGACTTCCATATTTTTCTCCAAATTCAAACAAATTGTGACCAATTTTAAGTTTAACACGAACAGATTTGACTCGTAAAAGTCAAAATTGCATAAATTAAGTAAAAAAATCATTAACAATTAAAGGTGTGTGTATATCAAGAATGCAGGCCACACGATCCTCTTGGTATTTCCTGTGCCGTTGAAGACTCGCAAATTCACAGTTTTTCGTGTTTTTTTAAGTTTATAAGTACACTAAATGACTGTTAATTCATTGGAACAAACAAAAAACACCCAACTCATACATTGATTAAATTCATAAAACCTAATTCATGATCATTTAACTAAAAACAAATAATCAAATGGATTGAAATTACCAGAAATTCAAGGCTAAAAGGAAGTCGTACCTGAGCCGATAGTTGGAGGCTAAAGAACTTAAATTTAGAAGATGGATGGTGGTTAACACGTAAATGCAGCAGGCCGAGAGTACCCCTATGCCGGAACCCCTCGATCAATTGGACAAATACTAAACTTGCAATTGCTTGTGAATTCGTAAGTAAATCAGAATAAACATAGCAACCAAATATGAAAATTAATGTGATAGCTATTTACAATTGAAATGAATTAAAGTTGAGAAATATACCAAATGGTTATACCTCTGGATATTGTGTCCCTCACTTGAGTTTGGACATCATCATCAAGCAGCATCATATCATATCAGGGCATCGTCATTAATTAAGAATATCAGGGCTTCATCATTAAATAAGAGTAGGTCTTAAAACAACAAAAAAAACAAAGAAACAAATGTAGAGAAATCAACTGTGAAGAGAGAGATATGTGATTGATATAAAGATAACCAAATATAGGGGCAGAAACATGTTAAACAGTTCAAGTATATAGAAAAATCTCAAGTATCTAGAAGAATAATCACTGAAATTGCAGAAGGATTTAAAGATAGTAATTTATAATAGTTATGCAGTTAATATTGGTCTATTTATAAGCGATCGTCAACAAAGGGGGCCCAAATATTGATGAAGAACATGGGGTAAATGTTTATAAAGAAGATCGAGGTAAGGAATTTTGACCAAAATTCAATACAAATTCAGTTTTTTACTACACAATTTATAATTCATCAAACAAACAAATCCCAATGTGAACCTGCAGATGTAGCCTATTTCCAAATGCCTCACTATGCATACTGAAATGATTTATCATGCAATGTGAACCTACAGATGTAGCCTATTTCCACACAAAGTTACAAATAAAATAGCACTTAATCTGCTTATCATTTGTGATTTTGAGTTTAAAAAAGACGCGTAATTTGATCAAGAAAAGGCAAGTACACACACACAATCTTGATCAAAACCAATGAATTTCAAGAAAATATGATACAAACCAATGTTGTTGGGTATTCAATTTCAGGCAAAATAACGCTCAAATAATCAAAACCCAATTCAGATTCAAACAAAAAATGACAAAAAGAAACCTAAATTTTTCAAAACTCAAAATTAACATTAAAATTATTTGGTTTTGTAGCCCAGAATGAATGCTTATGGTATCATTTTCTCTATAGATTCATGTAACTTCCAACCTTTTTCTCCAAATTCAAACAAATTGTGACCAATTTTAAGTTTAACACGAACAGATCTGACTCGTAAAAGTCAAAATTGCAGAAATTAAGTAAAAAAATCATTAACAATTAAAGGTGTGTGTATATCAAGAATGCAGGCCACACGATCGTCTTGGTATTTCCTGTGCCGTTGAAGACTCGCAAATTCACAGTTTTTCGTTGTTTTTTTAAGTTTATAAGTACACTAAATGACTGTTAATTCATTGGAACAAACAAAAAACACCCAACTCATACATTGATTAAATTCATAAAACCTAATTCATGATCATTTAACTAAAAACAAATAATCAAATGGATTGAAATTACCAGAAATTCAAGGCTAAAAGGAAGTCGTACCTGAGCCGATAGTTGGAGGCTAAAGAACTTAAATTTAGAAGATGGATGGTGGTTAACACGTAAATGCAGCAGGCCGAGAGTACCCCTATGCCGGAACCCCTCGATCAATTGGACAAATACTAAACTTGCAATTGCTTGTGAATTCGTAAGTAAATCAGAATAAACATAGCAACCAAATATAAAAATTAATGTGATAGCTATTTACAATTGAAATTGTTAGTCCCGAAGGCCTATACAAGTTTGTAGAAGGGGGGGGGGTTGAATACAAACACACAGATTTTACTTTTCTAAATTGTTTATTGATAAATCATTAACAATTTACAGCTTGTTGCGGAGACAAGATTAAGGATAAACCTAAATCTAAACAAGTTGGAACACTAAGGTTTCTTGCACTAAGAAAGATAAGGAAATTACTAATAATAACCTATCTTGAGATAAGAGATATGAACTTGTCCAGAGTTAGCAAGTTACTTCAAAATGAAGTGAGTTCATCTCTTTATATACTGCATGCATTTAATGCAAGTTAGTATATACTTTACACGTGTCATCAGCTGGTTGGTTGCATGTCATTGACCTTGGTTGACAACCTTAGTAGCCGTAAGGATGAATAGTGTAGTATCAGAGTGGTTGTACGATTTCAGACAGTCGGAGGTTCTTTTCTGACATTTCGTACGGAGTCGTGCAAGGGTGGTTAAGACAAAAGTACTTTGTACGGAGGACTTCATGATCAGCTTTCGTTGATTCAGCGATTATCATTTACTATTCAGCAGATGATAAAGTTCAGCGATAGCTGAAGTCTTGTACTTGATACTTCACGTTGAGTGGACAAATCTGAGTCTTCGCTGATCCGCATCAGTTCATTAGGAGACTTGTCGCTGGTTCTTGAGCTTGATCTTCGACTTCAGCGTAGAACCTTTGTTGACGTGAAACTTGTCTTCAGGGATCATAAGTAAACAACTAACTTATCAGCGATCATCATAATGACTGAACAGACTCAGAGCATTAATGATGAACAGTTTCGCTGAATGTTTAATTTAAAGAGCGAGAGTTCCTATCAGCGGTACTGGAAGATCTTAGTACTTATCAGCGATAGTGAAACTCTGATACATATTGTTTACTTACAATTTTCACTAAGTATTTAAGAGAGGGTCATAACAAATCACTGAGGGTTTGGATCTGGATCAACAATCTCCCCCTATTTGATTATGACATAGCAACAAAGAAAATTGCTATTTAATGAAAACATAAGGATAAAAAGAACTCATAAAATATTTGTCCCTTTTACTGTTTTCTGGGATCTTTTCAGTACTGATGGAGTAAAGTACGTTCGCTGAAATCTTTCTTTAAAATATTGAATCAGGTTACAATGAAGAACAGAAAGATTATAAGTACAAGCGAAATAATTTACAAGTACAGAAGGATAACTGATACAATAGAGAAAAAGGAGATTATATCAGTTTTCAAAAGGTTCTTCCTTAATGAGAAGTTCATCAAGGGTCGTCTTTTCAGTGGGGATCATCCAGTCAGGAACCGTTACGCCTTGTTTTCTTTTGTTCAACGCTTCTTTAAAGATCAAGGGTTTTAGGTGTCGTGCCTGAATGTCTTTTCTGAAGTCACACCAGTAGATGAGATCTCTGAACTGTTCGATTGGAGTGATTGGAAGCTCAGCGATCCGTTGAAAACATTTACGTCCGTCGTAGTCGAGAAAGAATATTCCATAAGGATTACTGATGACTTTACCAGGGACGAAAAGTTCACATGGTGGCAAAGAAATGTCAAGGGCAGATAGATCAGGGTCAGGACCAAGCACTTCAGCGCGAAAGAAACCAATTCCAGTTTCATTTCGTATGACAGGACCTGAGTTTGAATCTTGACGTTTCTTCTTCGGAGAGGCCCTTTTTCTTTTCGGCTTAAGATCAGTAAGAGGAGGAATGTCCACACAAGAAGATATCAAGTCGATCTGTCTGTTTATCAGCTTTTCGAAATGATCCTTGTACTTAGATTGTGACGATTGGATAGCTAACCTCATCTCCAACCATTCAGAGAGACCATACCTTTTTACAGTGTCAGCGCGAAAGGCTTCGGATTGGCCATCTTCTCTGAAAAGTTTGATGTCAACAATAGGTACTCCGATAGATGTTCTTCCAGAGATGAATACCTTGTTGATCTTCGCTGGACGATATCTGAAGTGGATTTTCTCTTTACACCATATCAGGGTGGTCTGAGAAACTTCAGTTTTCTTTTCCACGATCTTCTTGGCTTCTTCCCAAAGCTTTCGTTGGATTTGAATGGGAACACGTTTCAGCTTGGGGTCTTTGACAGATTCTTGAGTAAGCTTGATGGCGTATTCTCTGTCTTTCTCTTCAGCTTCCTTTCTTTCAGCGATGAGGCGTTCAACTCTGAGGTGTTCCTTGTATTCAGCTTTTGAAATTTTGAACTTAGGAGGAACTGAAGGCAGTTGATCACGCCTTAGAATGATTCGCTGATCCTCGAATCGCTTTATTATTTCCTCTCTTCTCTTTTGATCCTCTTCACTCAGCTTTTGAGGAGCTGAGGAAGGTCTGTTTCTGTGCGAGAGAGGTTGTTCTTCTGGTTCATCAGTCTCAGAGATCAAATCTAAGACTGGGATTATTTCATCAGCAGCAGCTGGCTTTATTTGTGAAGTCGCAGTAGTAGAACCTTCAGCGACATCCTCAAACAGGGGAGAGGACTAGCTGAAACGCAACGATCTTACAAATAAGAACTGGATAGAAGAACTTGGGTAGAAAAGATAGAAAAAGAATGTGGATGTGTAGAGAGGTTGTGGAGTAGAGAACTGATTGTGTATAGAGATGTTCAGGGAAGGAATATAAGTAAAGTTTAGTGTACCTGACAAACCGGATTTTCAAGCAAGATCGCCAGATTTTCATCTTCAGCGAGGCCTTTGCCTTTGCCTTTCTCAGCGCCAGAGGCTGAGGGCTTTGTCTTTGTCTTCTCCCCTGAAGGTTCTTTTATTGAAATTCCCTTAAGAGCTTTGATCCTTGGGGGCAGGTTTGACGATAAAGAAATCATCGTCATCTTCGTCATCATCATCATCATTCTTCTTTGGAGAAGAAGATGGTTCATCTTCAGGGATGTGGATGTCTTCATCTTCTTCTGCTTCGGATTCCTCAGCATCTTCTTCGAGTTGCTCCCCCTCAGATACAGAGGCGAGCTTCTCGGTTCCCTCAGGGTTTTCATCTCCCTGAGGTTTTTCAGCGATCAGATCTTCATTCCTCTCTCCCCTGATAGATTCATCATGGGAAAGGTCTTCAGCGCTCTTGTTCAGATCTTCAGCGCTTTTGTTTAGATCTTCAGCGCTCTTCTCACCGGAATGTTCAACGCTCTTCTCCCCCTCTTTCTCATGATTGGGGGAGGAATGAGTAGACTCAGCGTTGGTGTTATCTCTGTCTTCTGGGCCAGAGATTTTCACACAACCTTCAAGCTTTGCTATTCTGTCTTCTAGGCCAGAAATAGCAGGCGTGATTTTCTTCAGCTCTGTGCGATCCGCCGCTGTGAAAGATTCCAAAATAGGGGCAGGGGCAGGAGCAAGAGCTGGATTATTTGCCTTGTTGACCAGCGTCTCGATCATCGTCTTCATAGAACCAACGTCGGTCTTTACAGAGCCCAAGTCGGTCTTGACCGCTGACATATCACCCTCGAGTTTTCCAACCGATGTCTTTAGCGTTGTTACTTCGCTGGACACGGTCGAAACTGAGTTTTTGAGACTGGTGTAGTTAGTGTAGATGTCAGAGAGCACCTTGGCAAAATCGATGAGCGTCTTATCAAGGCCCTTAATGTCATCTGTGGAAGCCTTCTTCTCCACCACCGTAGTCAGCTTCGTCAGATTCTCTCCAGCGTTTGTTACAGCTGTAGAGTTGTTGGAGAGTGTGGTGGTGAGATCAGTCAGCTTAGTTTCCACGGACTTCAGAGACTCGTTGATGTCTCCCAAATTAGGACCTGTAACACATAAGTACTTGTGAACAAAGGAAAGCTCAGAAGTTTCAGGTTTAGTTACAGTGTATATGGGTTGATTTGTACCTGCAGGAGGATTGACGAAATCGTCAAAGTTGCGGATTCCTGAGTAATGTTCCATATCCTCTTCGAAAGTACGGTGAGGTATGGTGATCTCCGCAGGTCCTGTCTTCATCATTCGTTGAGAAGCGTCAGCGGTGGCTTCTGGAATGATGGCATCTCCAGTGTTAGCTGGAGGAGTGTCCAAAGAAGTGGAGGGAGGAGCGAAGGATAAGAAAGGGGTTCGGGTACTGAGTTCAGCGTTGGAATCGCTGAGAATCACTTCATCAGTCTTTTGAGAGACTGAGGGAGGTTGGGTAGGTTCCGAGTTTCTAACCTCAGCGTTTGGAGACGCTGAAGTCTGGATTGGAGGGATGGCTTGAACGGGTGTGGCAGAGCGTACCGCGGAACTTTCCTTCAGCTCTTCAGAATGAGCTGAGGAGTCTTCAGCATGGGATTGCTGGGGTTGCTCCTTGGTTTTCTTGATCCTTTTGGAATCAAGTTGGGTTGAAGAGTGTTTCCTTTTCTTAGAAGGAGAGGATTGTGTGGCCGGGGTATCAGCGATGGGTATTGTCGCTGAAGGAGCCACAGAAAGCGGAGAATTTAGAAGAGTGAGAAGAGTAGAGAGACGTACCTCGTTGGCAACAGGTTTGAAATCGAGCACCTTAGGGCCAACCTGAGAAAGTTTCAGGTCACCCTCTTCAGGATAGCTGTCCTTCAGGCCATATTGGAAGATGGCGCTGATGAATCTTGGGTAAGGAACCCATGCTGGTCGGTCAGCGGAAGAATCCACGCGTTGTACTAGGTCATCATATATAATAGAGGCCCATTCAATGTTTAGACCTTTCAGCAGTGCGTATCCCATAGCTTGCGTAGGTTGTGCGACTTGATCAGAAGAGTCGGACTTCGCTGTCATGCAGCTGATCAGGTGAGCGAAGATGAAATTCATATCGCTGGGCATTTTGGACTTCTTTATCAGCGTCATCTTCTTCTCGGGCTTCTTGTCCCTTCCAATGTCCCAGATGTAACCCATTGTGTCGAGAAAAGCAATGATGGCATCTTTGTCAGCTTGCTTCTTATGGTCAGGGAATGGAACGAAGGGTTTTTCTTTGGTGGCATTGGGAAAGTTCAGGGCTTTTCGTATGATAGCGGGGGTTATCTTAATTGTACCATACTCAGTATCGCTGAGTATGCAATCGATGGTTTTGGATGCATCTTTGGCGGAGGGTAGCTGAGTGTGTCTGGCAGAGTACCAGAACTGGGATAGTAGTAGCTGACTTGCGGGAGGTGTGATGGTCAGGGCTGTTGAAATGCAGCAGTGTTTCAGGAAATTCACAGCATCATCCAGATGTGTGACTTGCTTTCGAGGAGGAAACTCGAGAAGCGTAGAGAGGTTGTTGACCTTAGTCCAATCTAGTTGATCCAGCTTGAACTTAACCTGAGGGGCTTTGATAATGTCCACTTCCTCAGAGTCAGCGGAGATGGACTCAGCGGTAACATTGATCTTTGAAGATGCCATTTCTCTGTATTATCAGTTCAACCAAAGATGTTAACAAATAAGAATTGTCTTAGTATGGAAAGAATTTCCATTAAGATTGTTCGAATTTTGTCCATTTCATTCAGACATAAATGTCTTAATGAAGATTAGGGTTTTTCATGATTTTGAAACGAAATGTAAAACCCATAAAATTCTTGTATTCCAGTTTCAAAAAAAACTGGATACGAATGAAGAACAAGTTTAAGATTTAGATTTAAAACTTGAAGAACAACCATGAAATGGTTGTGTTCATAAAACCATGAAAGAAAATGATTTTATTTTTAAGTTCTTTTGTTTGATCTTGTTTAAAACAAAGATAAGATCAGAAACAAGTTATCTGCATTTGAAAAATAAGAACATATTAACCTTGAAGTTTTGATGAAGAAGATGATGAACAGTTCTTTGAAGATTTGAGAGCACAAATGCAACAGTAATTTCTTTCTTGCGGAGGAAGAATGTTCGCGTAAAAGACAAATATAAACCAAGAGTTGTTTATATAGGGAGTTTTAGAGAGAGAAAACCTTGAGCGGGAAAAGGTTTTCATCATGACACGGACACGTGTTTGCATTTGATTGGAAGTTTGAGCGAAACGTGCAAACGTGTGTCAGAAAGAAATCGTGCATGGTGTTATCCGTTGCAATGACGTCACAACTGTCCTTTCACATTCTTTTAGGATGTCTCTGAGGTTTTGAAAAACTCAGGGACTCTTTTGAAAAACATGAAGCACTGAATAGAAGATATCAGTGAAGGTTTTAAGAACTTTCAAAATATCGCTGTTAAGGAAGAGATATTCAGCGATGCATTTGTTTTTGAAATCTTGCATTTTCATGCGTTTGTCAGAGAGAGAAAACATACCTGGATATCAGTTTAACCAAGTTTATTCAGAGAGAAGATGATTGAATAGGTTATACGAGTTTATCCTTTCGCTGATTAATGTGAACCGCTGAAGATTTTACCCTTCAAAGTTCAGCATTCCAAGCTCGCTGATGAGAAAGTTGAATATTGTCTCATCAAGAGGTTTGGTAAATAAATCAGCTAACTGATAATCAGTTGGGATAAAATGAAGTTCTATATCACCATTCATCACTTGATCTCTGATAAAGTGATATCTGATTTCTATGTGTTTTGTCTTTGAGTGTAGCACTGGATTGTTTGCTATAGCGATGGCACTTGTGTTGTCGCAATAGATTGGAATTTTGGAGAGCTGAAGATCATAGTCTAGTAGCTGATTTCTCATTCACAAGACTTGAGAACAACAGCTTCCAGCGGCTACATATTCAGCTTCAGCTGTGGAAGTGGACACTGAGTTTTGCTTCTTACTTGTCCAACTTACCAGCTTTCCACCCAGGAGCTGACATCCTCCTGTGGTGCTTTTCCTATCCATTTTGCAACCTGCAAAATCACTGTCTGAATAGGCGGTTAGATCGAATCCTGAGTCTTTGGGATACTAAAGGCCTAGATTCGCTGTACCCTTAAGATATCGAAAGATTCGCTTTACAGCTTTCATATGAGATATCTTAGGTTCAGCTTGATATCGTGCACACAAGCATGTTGCAAACATAATATCGGGTCAGCTAGCTGTAAGATACAATAGTGAGCCGATCATCCCACGGTACAACGTGACATTGACATGAACACCTTTTGTGTCCTTATCAAGTGTCAGCGGAGGTGCCATAGGGGTTTTCATAGCTGAACTTTCAGTTAAGTCGAATTTCTTCAGCATATCTTTAACATATTTTCCCTGATTAATGAAAGTTCCTTTTTCAGTTTGCTTAATCTGAAGACCAAGGAAATATGTTAGTTCACCCATCATGCTCATTTTATACTCATCTTTCATTCTATCAGCGAAACGAGTACAAAGCTCAGGGTTAGTAGAGCCAAATATAATGTCATCAACATATATTTGAACTAAAATGATATGACCTTTCACTTTTCTAAAAAATAGAGTTTTGTCAATCTTACCTCTCTCAAATTTTTCAATATGGAGATAAGTAGAGAGAGTATCATACCATGCACGAGGAGCTTGCTTTAAGCCATAAAGTGCCTTGTCCAGTTTATAAACATAACCTGGACGCTTAGGATCTGAGAATCCTGGAGGTTGTTCCACATACACTTCTTCATTCAGCTTTCCATTCAGAAACGCTGACTTAACATCCATCTGATGTACAGTGAAGTTTTTGTGTACAGCATATGCTAAGAAAAGACGAATAGATTCGAGTCTTGCTACTGGAGCAAAAGTTTCGTCATAATCTATGCCTTCCTCTTGTCTGTATCCCTGAGCAACAAGACGAGCTTTGTTGCGAGTTACAGTACCATGTTCGTCCAACTTGTTTCGATAGACCCATTTAGTGCCTATCACCGTTTTGTCAGTTGGTCTACGAACGAGTTTCCAAACTTTGTTTCTTTCGAATTCAGTCAGCTCTTCTTGCATAGCGCTGACCCAGTTTGGATCTCTGAGGGCATCATCTATTTTCTTTGGTTCAGTTAGAGAAATAAAGTTAACAAATAAACAAATATTACCTGCACTTCTACGAGTCTGAATACCAGCGTTGGGATCACCAAGAATTTGATCGATTGGGTGATTTACAGTCCATCGCTGAGCCGGAGCATACGTCGCTGATTCGGTCTGAACTGGAGAAACTGAAGATGAGGCTTCAGCTACTTCTGGATTATCAGCTAAGAGAGGAATGTTTGCATTTGTCACTTCATTCACTGATTGCTGAGAAATAGACGGAATTTCTGAGACATTTGGATCAACTACAGGTATAGTGTTTATAGGCACAACTGAGACCCAAGATGTTTCAGCTTCACTATTCTGCATATCTGGAATGATAGGAGGACCATCATTTTCTACGGTGTGAGCATGAGGAGTGGGAACTTCTTCTGAATCACCAAGATGAGAAAACATCCATTGATTCAGTTCTTCAGTATCAGCGGACGGTTTAGAGTTCGCTGAACGGGATTCGTCAAACGTGACGTGAATAGTTTCTTCTACAGTTTGTCTTCTACGGTTGAAGACTCTGAAGGCTTTGGAGACTGAGGAGTATCCAAGAAATATTCCATCATCAGCCTTAGGATCAAACTTTCCAAGGGCATCTCTGTTGTTCAGTATGAAACACTGACATCCAAAGATGTGAAGAAAGCTGATTGAAGGCTTTCTCCCATGAAGGAGTTCATAGGCTGTCTTTTTGAATCTTTTAACTATCAGCGACCTGTTTTGCGTAAAGCAAGCAGTGTTGACAGCTTCTGCCCAAAACTGAGTAGGCAGGTGAGAATCGCTGAGCATTGAACGTGCAGCTTCAATAATTGTTCTATTTCTTCTTTCAGCGACTCCATTTTGTTGCGGTGTTCTCACTGACGAAAAGTTGTGAGAAATACCCTTACTCTCAAAAAAGGAATCAAGAGAACTGTTTTTTAATTCAGTTCCATGATCACTCCTTTTTTAGCGAACAGTCATATTGTTCAGAGTTTCCATCTTCCGAACAAAGGTGATGAGTTCTTTAGGGGTGTCACTCTTAGAACGGAGAAACATTACCCATGTGTAACGAGAGAATTCATCAACTATGACCAGCGTATATTTCTTTCCAGCGATGGATTGTTTGTTAACGGGGCCAAACAAATCCATATGGAGTAGTTGTAGAGGAGATGACACTAAGGAGACTTGCTTTGACTTGAAGCTTGCCTTGGTCTGCTTCCCTTTTTCACACGCTGAACATAAAGACTCTTTGGCGTATGAATGCTGAGGTAGACCAGTGACTAACTCTTTGGAGGAAAGAGTATTCAGTGTCTTGAAATTTAGATGTGAGAGCCTCTTGTGCCATAGCCAGTTAACATCAGAAGATGCCTTTGAGAAGAAACAGGAGTTCTCAGTGGTTGTTGAGTCCATGTTTATTACATAAACATTTTCCAAACGATAACCGCTGAGAGCTATCTTCTCCTTTTTGTCAGAGACAAAGCAGGATTCCTTAGTGAAAATCACTTTGTTATCCATGTCGCAAAGCTGACTGATGCTCAGAAGATTATGCTTCAGCCCTTCAACATATGCGACTCTTCTGAAGGAGGTTGTACCATTTGAAAGTACACCATACCCTCGGGTGTGTCCTTTTCCATTTCCACCGAAAGTCACAGAGGGACCCTTCTCTTCCTTGTATTCAGCGAGCAGGTTTTTCTTTCCAGTCATGTGTCTAGAGCATCCGCTATCGAGATACCAGATACCAGCTTTGGTGGTTGTGGGGCACTTACTAGCAATATGATCGGTAAGTCCACAGTGATAACATTTCCTATAACTAAAAATAGTTCTAGGACCACTTGTATGCTGAGCTTTTAATTTTGAATTAGAAGTGCCAGCACCAAGTAAGCTATTTGCTTTAGAAATGGGACGAACATTCAGTTCTTCAGATTTCTTACCAAGGACATCCACTCTGAGTCTAGGAGTAGATCGCTGAATAGATCCAGAGATCAGCTTTCTAGATCCAGAGGGGTTGGTCACTGAGGCTTTAGAAGCATTCAGCTTTGGTACTAAGGTACCCTTCTGAGGATTTTGATAAATAACAATTCCTTTACCATTGTCTTTAGAGACAGAGGTAGGTTTTGAATAAACCATTTTCTCCTTACCTTTTGAGGAGGTAGGAGTTTCCTCAGGGATTGGTGTAATGGACGAGGAGCACTGAGATGATGAAGTGTCAGCGACTGAGGATACGAACGTTCCAAATTTAAGCATTGAACGTTCAGTGGTTGGTTTTGGAGTATCATATTTATAACCCAGACCACGTTTATCACTCAGAGGAATCTGAGCCTTAATTATCTCAGTGATCTTTGTTGAAGAATTACACCATCCTTCAACAGTAGCTTTTTCAGCTTTTAATGCATCGATAGCTTCTGCTCGTTCGATTTTGACTAGCTGATTTAAATAGACTTGATCTTTAAAATCATCTTCAATTTTAGAAAGCTTTTCTATTTGAAGGTGGCAGTTTTTAAGCTTTTCAGCGAGATCAAGATTTTGGTTTTCAACCACAGTTTTGCCGTTCATGGCTTCGTATAAACTTCTAGTCAAGAGATCGATCTTACGGAGACTATCAGCTTCATCAATATTTGCAATATTGGTAAAGAAAGAAGGTGATACCTGAATGGCAGATGTTGAAGTGGTGGGAATGTCTGAACTTTCTTCCTCTTCTTCAATCTTGGCCATGAGACATTGATTTGCTTCATCATCTTCAGAGTCAGATGATGATGCTTCTTCATCAGAAGCAGCCCAATCATAGTCAGCCATCAGGCCTTTTCCTTTCTTCTTAAAACTTTTCAGCTTTGCATACTTCTCCTTCAGCTTTGAGTATTTGTCATCTTTATTCCTTGGAACAAAGTTTTTCTTTGAGAAAGCTGAAGGTCTCATGACTTTCTTTGACATGCACTCATTAGCGAAATGACCCGTCTTTTCGCAGTTGAAACAAGTAGCAGTAGCCTTATCAACAAAAGCTGATGATTTAGGCTTGTCAGTTATGGAAAGAGGTTTGTTCTTTCTAAACATTTTCTTCTTGGCGAATCTCCTGAACTTTTTAGTTAGGAGAGCCAAGGATTCATCATCATCTGAAGAATCAGAGTCTGATGACCTTTCAGAGTTACTTTCTAACTCAGTGATAGTGACCGAGGGTCGCTGAGTAGAAGGTTCTTCTGAGATTAAAGCAACAGGAGTGCTTTTGGAATCTTTTACAAGATTCTTCTTAAGATGGTTAGATTGCTCATGATTCAGCAATGTACCATATAAGGTAGCAAGGGTCATTGATCTAAGATCCTTTGACAGCTTGAGACACATGGAATAATTGTCCCAGCTCTCAGGTAAACATTCTAGAAACTTTGTCAGCACTTCAAAGTTAGAATATTCCTTACCAACAGTTTTCAGATCTATAATTAAGCAATTAAAACGTTGGTGAACTTCAGAGAGAGTTTCATTCTTACCAGAAATGAAGCTTTCATATTGTCTTACCAGGTTGATCTTTCTTGAGTCCTGGACTTCAGACGTTCCTTCATACTTAACACATATTGTGTCCCACATGGCTTTTGATGATTTCAGGTTCATGACGGAATGGTAGACTTCGTCAGGAAGGTCCATGGATAGTATGGATCTGGCTTTTGTATCTATAGCCACTTTCTTCTTATCTTCATCGGTCCACATGTGTATTTCCTTTGGAATCAGCCTTTCTGGAATAGCAGCTCTAGTTGCAGTGGCTGGAACTAAAGGATCAATTGTTACAGGGATGTGTGGTCCGTTTTCAAGATAGTAAGTCATAGTAGGGTCTACACCTTCTAAGAAGAGTGTCATCCTATTTTTCCACAAGTTGAAGTTGTCTCTGGAAAATCTAGGGGGTTTTGCAAGAGAACCATTGTCTATATAATGTGTGTTTGTGTTGGCCATTTTCAGATAATAGCAAGGAAGAGAAATATCTTAGATTAGATCTTGTTTATGAGTTTAAACAAATCCGCTCTGATACCACTTGTTGGTCCCGAAGGCCTATACAAGTTTGTTGAAGGGGGGGTTGAATACAAACACACAGATTTTACTTTTCTAAATTGTTTATTGATAAATCATTAACAATTTACAGCTTGTTGCGGAGACAAGATTAAGGATAAACCTAAATCTAAACAAGTTGGAACACTAAGGTTTCTTGCACTAAGAAAGATAAGGAAATTACTAATAATAACCTATCTTGAGATAAGAGATATGAACCTGTCCAGAGTTAGCAAGTTACTTCAAAATGAAGTGAGTTCATCTCTTTATATACTGCATGCATTTAATGCAAGTCAGTATATACTTTACACGTGTCATCAGCTGGTTGGTTGCATGTCATTGACCTTGGTTGACAACCTTAGTAGCCGTAAGGATGAATAGTGTAGTATCAGAGTGGTTGTACGATTTCAGACAGTCGGAGGTTCTTTTCTGACATTTCGTACGGAGTCGTGCAAGGGTGGTTAAGACAAAAGTACTTTGTACGGAGGACTTCATGATCAACTTTCGTTGATTCAGCGATTATCATTTACTATTCAGCAGATGATAAAGTTCAGCGATAGCTGAAGTCTTGTACTTGATACTTCACGTTGAGTGGACAAATCTGAGTCTTCGCTGATCCGCATCAGTTCATTAGGAGACTTGTCGCTGGTTCTTGAGCTTGATCTTCGACTTCAGCGTAGAACCTTTGTTGACGTGAAACTTGTCTTCAGGGATCATAAGTAAACAACTAACTTATCAGCGATCATCATAATGACTGAACAGACTCAGAGCATTAATGATGAACAGTTTCGCTGAATGTTTAATTTAAAGAGCGAGAGTTCCTATCAGCGGTACTGGAAGATCTTAGTACTTATCAGCGATAGTGAAACTCTGATACATATTGTTTACTTACAATTTTCACTAAGTATTTAAGAGAGGGTCATTATCAAATCACTGGGGGTTTGGATCAACAGAAATGAATTAAAGTTGAGAAATATACCAAATGGTTATACCTCTGGATATTGTGTCCCTCACTTGAGTTTGGACATCATCATCAAGCAGCATCATATCATATCAGGGCATCATCATTAATTAAGAATATCAGGGCTTCATCATTAAATAAGAGTAGGTCTTAAAACAACAAAAAAAAAACAAAGAAACAAATGTAGAGAAATCAACTGTAAAGAGAGAGATATGTGATTGATATAAAGATAACCAAATATAGGGGCATAAACATGTTAAACAGTTCAAGTATATAGAAAAATCTCAAGTATCTAGAAGAATAATCACTGAAATTGCAGAAGGATTTAAAGATAGTAATTTATAATAGTTATGCAGTTAATATTGGTCTATTTATAAGCGATCGTCAACAAAGGGGGCCCAAATATTGATGAAGAACATGGGGCAAATGTTTATAAAGAAGATCGAGGTAAGATATTTTGACCAAAATTCAATACAAATTCAGTTTTTTACTACACAATTTATAATTCATCAAACAAACAAATCCCAATGTGAACCTGCAGATGTAGCCTATTTCCAAATGCCTCACTATGCATACTGAAATGATTTATCATGCAATGTGAACCTACAGATGTAGCATATTTCCACACAAAGTTACAAATAAAATATCACTTAATCTGCTTATCATTTGTGATTTTGAGTTTAAAAAAGACGCGTAATTTGATCAAGAAAAGGCAAGTACACACACGCAATCTTGATCAAAACCAATGAATTTCAAGAAAATATGATACAAACCAATGTTGTTGGGTATTCAATTTCAGGCAAAATAACGCTCAAATAATCAAAACCCAATTCAAATTCAAACAAAAAATGACAAAAAGAAACCTAAAATTTTCAAAACTCAAAATTAACATTAAAATTATTTGGTTTTGTAGCCCAGAATGAATGCTTATGGTATCATTTTCTCTATAGATTCATGTAACTTCCAACTTTTTTCTCCAAATTCAAACAAATTGTGACCAATTTTAAGTTTAACACGAACAGATCTGACTCGTAAAAGTCAAAATTGCAGAAATTAAGTAAAAAATCATTAACAATTAAAGGTGTGTGTATATCAAGAATGTAGGCCACACGATCGTCTTGGTATTTCCTGTGCCGTTGAAGACTCGCAAATTCACAGTTTTTCGTTGATTTTTTAAGTTTATAAGTACACTAAATGACTGTTAATTCATTGGAACAAACAAAAAACACCCAACTCATACATCGATTAAATTCATAAAACCTAATTCATGATCATTTAACTAAAAACAAATAATCAAATGGATTGAAATTACCGGAAATTCAAGGCTAAAAGGAAGTCGTACCTGAGCCGATACTTGGAGGCTAAAGAACTTTAATTTAGAAGATGGATGGTGGTTAACACGTAAATGCAACAGGTCAAGAGTACCCCTATGCCGAAACCCCTCGATCAATTAGACAAATACTAATCTTCCAATTGCTTGTGAATTCGTAAGTAAATCAGAATAAACATAGCAACCAAATATGAAAAATAATGTGATAGCTATTTACAATTGAAATGAATTTAAGTTGAGAAATATACCAAATGGTTATACCTCTGGATATTGTGTCCCTCACTTGAGTTTGGGCATCATCATCAAGCAGCGTCATATCATATCTGGGCATCATCATTAATTAAGAGTAGGTCTTAAAACAACAAAAAAACAAATGTAGAGAAATCAACTGTGAAGAGAGAGATATGTGATTGATATAAAGATAACCAAATATAGGGGCAGAAACATGTTAAACAGTTCAAGTATATAGAAAAATCTCAAGTATCTAGAAGAATAATCACTGAAATTGCAGAAGGATTTAAAGATAGTAATTTATAATAGTTATGCAGTTAATATTGGTTTATTTATAAGCGATCGTCAACAAAGGGGGCCCAAATATTGATGAAGAACATGGGGCAAATGTTTATAAAGAAGATCGAGGTAAGGAATTTTGACCAAAATTCAATACAAATTCAGTTTTTTACTACACAATTTATAATTCATCAAACAAACAAATCCCAATTCATGAAATCCAAAAAAAGCACCTTGGCTATTAATGTTGAGATCTAATATAGTTTGCTGACAAAATAAAAAGTAAAAGTTTTCAATCACAAAAATCCAACTCTTCATCTTTCTCGAAGATCCATGGGTAATGTGATGGAATTAAGTTTATAAGTACACTATACCACCAAATCATCCATACACCTTAATTCTAGTAATTTAATAAACAATTGTCTCTGTTTGGAATGTTAACAATATTTTATTGATAATTTCACTTTCCACTACATAGCATAGCAGATCCAATTGATCAAATAATGATGAAGATTAACATCAAGTAATGATTCAAAAGAATAGAAATTAATTAACTTACATTCCTGTGCATTGAAAAACTTGAGAGCTTAGTAGAACTCGATGTAGATGGAGATGGTATTCATCGGAGGAATTAGGGCGACTATTGAAAACGGACAGAAGGGTGAGAAAGGAAGCCGAATAGAATGAGATAGGGGAGGAAGGAAGGTGTTAAATTACTGAAATGCCTGACTTTAAAATAGATTGAAGAGAGTTCTATATGGGTATAAGTGTCTTTTAAGATATAAAAGATTTAATAAAATACAAAATCTGAGAAAAAGTTTTAGAGGGATTCTTGTTTAGGAGGGTGCCACGTCATAGGGTTGGGTTGTTGTTTTTATATATATAAAAGAGATAAGTTTTTGACATGAAACATTTATGATGAATGTGGCACCATTCATGATGAATGATAAATCAACATTTGCATTTGAAACATCGACTTCATTATATTCGGTATTCAATATATGAGTTTTATCATACAAACAATTTTTTAATTAATAATGCCTTAATATAAACTTAACATTTGTAATTACGATTTCCAATTTTATTGTAAATATTATTTTTTTTCTTGAAATGACAACCATAAATTTCATAAAATTCTAGCAATCCGCAAGCAAAAAAACACCAACATTACAAGGTTTTGATACACTCAGAATGACAACATCTCCACACAATTGGGTTTTTATCACTCCCCTCCTAGCCAAAACCCATTTAAACGACTTCTCCACAATAAGATCAGGAACATAGTCTTTATGAGGGGGTGGGTTGTCGAAAACCCACCTATTTCGGAAGCACCACAAGGTGTGACAGTTGATGTATAACACTTTCTAAAGCTTTCCTCACAATACTATTATTGAAAGCATCTTTGATACCGATGAACATTGACTCCAGCGACCTGCTCCCGAGAGTGGAAAAGGACCACCATGTCTCTAAAACTCTCCAAACGTCCAATTGGTTTAGGGCAGACTCGAGGTCCACGTTTAGCCTGATTAGGTGATTAGGTTGTTGCAGGTTGGGAGTCTATCGAGCATAACGTGCCACATGAAGTTGTTGACTCTAGATGGAACCATTGTGTTCCATAACATTTCCTTATCACCCAAAAAAGCTTTACCAATGAAAAAACACAGAGACCTAACAGAAAAAAGACCGTTAGATGATAACCCCAACCCCATATGTTCGGTTTATCAGTCAACGAACAATCCTAGATGGCCTCCGTTAATTGCTCGAATTCCTCAGCTTCTCTACCATCACGAATAGGTCTACGTCAAGACAAGTGACTTCCTTCTTTAACTTTGTCTGCAACCAACGCCTACTTTTCATATTCTAGCACATAGAGTCTTGGAAAACGGTCGCCAAAAGTACAAGATCCCTTCATGGATCTGTCCAGAAGCAAGTCTTTAAGTCCTTCCCTATCAGCTTCGTACATAAATCCTCCAAATGAATATTAAGCACCCGGACGATTTCTCAGTGGAAATGACGTTACCCCAAGGAATACCACTCCTATAAACCCCTGGTCCAGATAAGCTTCCACTGTCGCCATAAATCGACTTGATATTTTCACCCAAGGAGTATTAGGATCATTTTTGAATTTCCAGACCATTTGAATACGAGTAATATATTAGAAGCAAAAATGCTCCTAATTCCGAGACCTCCGCTTTTGTTGTCTTTAATCACCGTACTCCATTTGACCTAAGTCATTTTCATGTTGTCAATTTTGGAACCCCATAAAAAGTCTCTCCGAAGACCTAACGGTGTTATATAAATTAGTATTTCTTGAATTCAATGTTATTTTTGATGATATAAACAATATATTGTAAAAATATTTGTAGTTATCGATAGCCCATTTTTACATCTCGCCCAGGGCCTATATAATGTCAGGAACGAGCCAGCGTGTTATTGCCTTATTTCTTAAAAGATGGAGGCACTTAGGAGAAATCCAAACTTGTACACATGTTTTGCAACTCGCTGTTCTTTTTATTTTATGTTTTCCATTACTTGTATCTTGGATTTTCCTTTCACTTGTGCTCACATTCTTTCACGAAATAAATGTTGGAGTAATCTTAAACACACTTTTTGTATTATTAAATCAACTACATAATACATACAAGAGACATGAACATAAATAGACAGTGAATGGATGCAACCCTTGAACCAACAGACACGGCCATTTACTGAGATTGATAGTTACGTAAATACCAATCCTTAACTACCAAACTGGCCGTTAACCAACTAACTGTTAACTAACTTAACTGTCAACCATAACCATAACTAGCTTAATTTTAACACTCCCCCTTAAGCTAGAAATGGTTTAACCTTTAAGTTGTCCTTCATGATCTTGAAAATTCCATATTGTAGAGCCTATGTGAAGCAGTCTGCAAGCTGATCCTTTGTTCCACAAAACTCAATTCTAACTTCTTCATTTGATACCAACTCTTTGATAAAATGAAACTTGATCCTGATGTGTTTGCTCTTACCATGGAACACGGGATTTTTAGTAAGAGCAATAGCTGACTTATTGTCACAGAAAATTGTAGTAGGATTCTTCTGAGGGTGATCTAATTCTTCTAAGATGGCTCTTAACCAGAGAGCCTGACATCCTGCAACTTAAAGGGACATGTACTCAGCCTCAGCAGAAGACAAAGCCACCACACTTTGCTTCTTAGACTGCCAAGACACTGCTCCACTTCCCAGGTTGAACACATATCCTGCTGTGCTTTTCCCATCATCCATGTTACCTCCAAAGTCACTATCACTGTAACCTGTAAGCTTAAAATTGTCTGTTCTTGAATAAACAATGCCATGATCTAAAGTTCCTTTAACATACTTGAGAATCCTCTTCCCTGCCTCCCAATGGCTTCTTTTTGGAGACTCCATGTACCTGCTTATTATGCTGACAGAGAATACCATGTGTGGTCTGGTGGCAGTCAAATACATCAAACTGCCTACTAGACTTCTATATAAACTGGCATCCACATATTCCTCCTTGCTATCTTTAGACAGTCTAAGTCCAAATTCCAGGGGAGTACTAGCAGAAGTAGCATGCCCCATGTTGAATTTATCAAGCAAATTTTGAGCATACCTTTGTTGAGAAATCTTGATCCCTTCTTCATTCTGCGTAACCTCAATTCCCAGGAAGTAGTGTAATAGACTCATATCAGTCATGTCAAATTCATTCTTTGTGCTTTCTTTAAAATCCTCTATTAATTTCTGTGAGTTGCCTGTAAAAACCAAATCATCAACATATATGCATACTATGAGTATCATGCCTTCAATCTTCTGAGTAAAGAGAGTGTGTTCCTGTGAACATTTGTTTAACCCATTAGTCAATAAATAGTTTTCAATTCTACTGACCAAGCCCTTGGGGCTTACTTTAAGCCATATAAGGCTTTCTACAAGTGACATACTTTGTGCTCCTCTCCTTTCCTTATATAGCCGTCAGGTTGATCTATGTATACATCTTCCTCCAAATAGCCATTAACGAAGGATGATTTTACATCCATTTGATGTACCTTCCACTTAATTTGTGCAACCAATGCTAACACCAATCTGACTGTCTCTAATCTAATAACAGGAGCAAAAATCTCCTGATAGTCAATACCATATTTATGTTTGTACCCCTTTACCACCAATCTTGCCTTATACTTGTCCACCTCCCCTCTTTCATTTAACTTTGTTTTATAAATCCATTTGACCCCTATTGATTTGTGACCACTTGGAAGACACACAAGTTCCCAGGTGTCATTCTTTATAATTGCTTCCATTTCCTTGTCCATTGCTTCCTTCCATTTTTTTTCTTGGCAGGCCTCTTCAAATGTCATTGCATCTGAAACAAAACAAAGTTTGCCGTGTCATTGAATTCCAAGCTCCTTGTGTCATTGTAAATGTCCCTCAGGCTCCTCTGTCCTCTTTTTGGTGGGCTTTCAGAGGTAGATTCTTGTGTACTTGGTGAAATAGGAGTGGTAGGTGTTATAGGAGTGTCTACTACAGGAGAGGTTGGTCCATCATCTCCTTGACTCAAAGTACTTTCCTGTTTCTCTTCATCACCTTCTATAATCTGAGTATTGCTTTCTTCTTGACTTGATGGATCATTCCATCCTTTGTTTTCTTCAAACACTACATCTCTACTGATAATAATCCTTTTGGTTATAGGATTGTAGAGCTTGTAGGCCTTTGATCTGTCACTGTTGCCAACAAATATGGTCTTTTCTGACTTATCATCTAGTTGACTTCTTTTTTGTTCAGGTATGTGAGAATAGGCTATACAACCAAATGTTCTTAAGTGCCCTACAGTAGGTTTATACCCACTCCAAGCTTCCTGTGGAGTCATATTTGATAGGCCTTTTGTAGAAGTCATATTCATTAAATAGCAAGCACAAGCCACAACTTCTCCCCAATAGGTGTTATCCAAGTTTTTATCTTTTAGCATACTCCTAGCCTTCTCAATTATGGTTCTATTTAACCTTTCTGCTACCCCATTTTGCTGTGGGGTGTATCTAGTTGTAACCTGATGATGGACGCCATTATCCTTTAAGAAGTCCATAAAGTAAGTAGAGTTGTATTCACCCCCACCATCTGATCTGATAGTTTTGATCAGATGTCCACTTTGCTTCTCAACATATTTTTTAAAGATTTTGAAATTGTTAAAAACTTCAGATTTCTCCTCTAAGAAGTACACCCATAACTTTCTGCTAAAATCATCTATAAAAGTGAGCATGTACCTGTTTCCACCAATAGAAGGAGTTTTCATGGGTGCACACACATCTGTGTGGATAAGCTTTAGTGGCTTAGTGGCTCTCCAGGCTCCTTCTTGAGGGAAAGATTCCCTTGTTTGCTTCCCAAACTTCACAGGTCTCTTCCATTTTGCTTAAACTTGAAATTTCTTTAACTAAGTTATGTCTCTGCATATAACTTATATACCTAATATTTGCAAGACCAAATCTTTGGTGCCACAGTAGGGAGTTCTGCTTGGTGGACAAATTCAAAGAGTACAAAATGTTTTCTGTAAAATGGAATGGAAACATTTTATTACTTGTCATGTTGATCTTGCCAATTATGCTCCCATTTTGATCTCTTACTTCACATGCCTCACCTTTGAAGTATAGATCATATCCTTTCTGTAAAAGTTGTCCCACACTGAGAAGGTTGTGTTTCAACCCTGGAACATAGTAAACATTTGGAATTTTCTTCTGTCCATGCATTGTATTAACCATGCTATCTCCTATTCCCTGCACAATTAATCTTTTATCATCACATGTTCTTACCTCTTTCCTTTGTGTCTCATCATTATGACCAAACATTTATTTGTTTCCCATCATATGGCTACTGCATCCAGTATCAATATACCATGTGTCATCCATTGGAACTTATTGAGTGTTGAGTATCATGAACATGGTATCATCACCATCTTCTATGTTGATGAAACTGTTCTCTCTCTTCTGTTATTCTCTTTCTACAATACTTTGTTACATGTCCAAATTTTTGACAATGAAAACATTGTACTGGTGTTGATGGTTTCCTCTGCCTCTTCCCTTCATTTCTCCTTGTTCTCTTCCATAATACTTACTTCTTTCTGGCATGTTTGAGGATTGCAATTGAAAGGCTTGCTCATAGGGTGTAGAGTCAAATTGCCTCATCCTCGGTTCATAGGATTGTAGTGTTCCAAGGAGACTTTCAAGAGATAACATTGAAAGATCCTTAGATTCTTCAATGGCCACTACTACATACTCAAACTTCCTTGTCAAACTTCTAAGTATCTTCTCTATCATTCTTCTGTCTTCAATTATTTCACCATTCAGCCTTAGTTGATTCAACAGCAAGATCACACGATTATAAAATTCTTCTATTGTCTCAGAGTCTTTCATCTTGAGACTATCAAATTCACATCTCAAGGTTTGTAGCCTGACTATCTTCACTTTGTCTTCCCCACGATATGTCTTATAAAGCATGTCCCGTGCATCTTTAGAAGAAGCTAAGAGAAAATTCTCTCAAAAATAACTTCATCCACTGCTTGGTAGATTGTGTAGAGGGCCTTCTTGTCCTTCTTTCTTAAATCTTTGAGTTCATCTTGTTGTTCTTGCGTCAATTCATCTATTTCCATAGGTTCATCGAATCCCTGTTCAACTATGTCCTGTAATTCTTGTGATTCGAACAATACTTTCATTTGTATGCTACAGTGGTAGTAGTTCTTCCCATTCAATTTGGGAAGTTGAGGATTCAATATGGCATTCGAACTTGAGCCATCTGCCTATGCTCTGATACCACAATGTTGGAGTAATCTTAAACACACTTTTTGTATTATTCAATCAACTACATGTTGGTGATTTTAGTGAAATCATCGATCCATTTTGTGTAGTTGGATTCACAAAGGTAATAATGGGGTTGGTAGCTAAGCTATAACATGAGTTAGGAGGTGTGGAGTGCACACTCGTGTAAGCTAACTAGAACTCGGGATTGTTGGACGGTTAAAATCGACAAGTTACAAAGTGGTTTCTTGAGCTGGGCGTCGGGGCCACTTGTGGCGCTACTTATCTAGCGCGGGAAGTAGCCCCAGGCTCTGGAATGTTGCCCGCGCTCCTTTTGGGGCTACTTATCTAGCGCGGGAAGTAGCGCCGGGCTCTGGAATGTTGTCCGCGCTCCTTTTGGGGCTACTTATCTAGCACGGGAAGTAGCGTCGGCGTCAGGGATGTTTTCTCACTTTGTAACTCCCGATTTTTGTAACCGACGTCATTAAGTCCACAATCAAATCTCATTAAATGAGAGATTATTTCCTGGTTCAATACAATGTAGGTTACGATTCTCTAAAGGTGTATAAGTATGGATCAATTAGTGCCTTAATCGATACACTGAAACAAAGAGATTATCCCCTAGAGAATTTCGTGATACCCAGGCATATAGGGTCGAAATATCTCTTACGGAAAGCGAGCTCTCACGCGATCTCTGCGTTTATCCAAGTTCTTACGATCACCTATTCCTCATCTCTTTCTCGAATTCCCCCAACAATCGTAAGAGATATTTGCTTATCACGAGAGAGATGGCGAATGATCAAACGGTGAGAGACATGACTTCCAAGTTCACAAAACTTGAGAAGTTTGAAGGCGTGGATTTCCGTAGATGGCAAAAGAAGATGCACTTCTTGCGGACGACGTTGAAGGTGGTGTATGTGCTAAGCACCCCGATACCGGAGATAATGGAAAACGAGACGCTGGAGGTTACCCGGCGTCGCGGCAAGTGGGAGAATGACGACTACATCTGTCGTGGCCACATCTTTAACGGTATGTGTGACTCCCTCTTCGATATTTATCAAAATGTGGAATCCTCCAAAGAGCTATGGGACTCTCTCGAGTCAAAATACATGGCCGAGGATGCTTCTAGTAAGAAGTTCCTCGTTAGTAATTTTAATAATTACAAAATGGTGGACTCAAAGCCGGTGATGGAGCAATACAATGAGCTCCTTCGCATTCTAGGCCAATATGCTCAACACAATATGAAGATGGACGAATCCATCTCCGTATCGAGCATAATAGATAAATTGCCTCCCTCTTGGAAAGACTTTAAACACATGTTGAAACACAAGAAGGAAGAGTTGTCTCTTGTGCAACTCGGTAGTCACTTGCGCATAGAGGAATCTCTTCGGACGCAAGAGGCTGAGAAACCTAAAGTAAAGGAGGTTTCTGCACCTTCGGTGAACATGGTGGAAGATGGAAAGACTAATAAATTCAAAGGAAAACGGAAGTTCAACGAAGCCAAGAAAGGGCCCAATAAAAAGGTTACTTTAACCTGTTGGACCTGTGGGATGACCGGCCATCTCAAGCGGGATTGTCGGGTTTTCAAGAATAAGAATGGTGCAAGCACAAGTGGTGGTGGGCAAGGATCCAAGGATCAAAACCCACGGCAAGGTCAGTTTCTTGACTTTGGTTTTTTAATTCAATTATGAATTATGTACCACTAATATCCTAATCTGTTTATGTACAGGATGATAATGTTGCTTGGTGGATCGACTCGGGTGTTACAAGTCATGTGTTCAAAGATCGCCGTTGGTTCGTCTCTATGGAACCGGTTGAAGACGGATCAATGATACACATGGGGAACGATTCAAGTGCTACCATTCTTGTAAGATGCTTAGTTAGGCTAGAATCTAGTTTTGGCAAAGTAGTTGAATTTTCTAATGTTTTGTATGTACCACGAATTCGAAAGAATTTGGTTTCCGGTAGCATATTGAATAAGTTAGGGTATAGGCAATTTTGTGAGTCCGACAAGTTTATCTTGTCAAAGATTGGCTCTTTTGTAGGATTTGGTTTTATGTTGAATAACATGTTTAAGTTAAATTTGAATGAAAGAATTTGTTTCAAATTTTGTGTATGATACAATTGAATTGCCTTATGTTGCTTTATGAATTGCTTTATGATACAAATGAGTTTTGTGTTTAAAATTCTGGTTATGTTGCAATTGAATTTTGTCTAAATTCTGTTTATGTTACTTATGAATTTTTTGTTTAAAATTCGGTTTATGTCGCATATGAATTTTTGGTTTAAAATTCTGTTTATGTTGCATATGAATTTTTGTTTAAAAATTCTGTTTATATTGCAAATGAATTTTGTTTAAAATTCTGCTAATGTTGCAAATGAATCTTGTTTAATATTCTGTTTATGTTGCATATCATGTGAATTTTTGTTTACAATTCTGTTTCATGTTGCATGTGAATTTTGTTAAAAAATTCTGTTTATGCTACTTTATGAATTGCTTGATGGATTTTGGGGTGAAGCCATGTTAACGGCTTGTTTCTTGTTGAATCGAGTTCCCAATAAAAGGAACAAGATTACCCCGTATGAACTTTGGTTCAAAGGCCTAACTTGAGTTTTATTCAAGTTTGGGGGTGACGAGCGGTTGTTCGATCACCCGAACCCATAAGGAAGACTTTGGGTGATGCATCTTTGTTGGATATGCCGAGCATTCCAAAGCATATAGGTTCTATGTTATTGAACCTAATGATTCTATAGCGACTCACACCGTTATAGAATCGGGAGATGTAATTTTGATGAGACTTGATTCTCTTCAATGTCTAGGCCAAAGGACATATTTCCAAGTACTAGTGAAACTAGTGAGGTTGATGAACAAGCAATTGTTCCAACCGAATCTCCGATACTTCGAATGAGCAAAAGAGGAAGGATTGAAAAATCCTTTGGTCCCGATTTCCAAGTGTATTTGGTAGAGGGATCAAGAAATGAGATTGGATCCCAATTCCTTACTGTTATAGTGTTGAGGAGGATCCAAAATCATTTGATGAGGCTATTAAGTCTCAAGATGTTGCTTTCTGGAAAGAAGCAATACATGATGAGATGGACTCCATCATGGGGAATAATACTTGGGTATTATCGGACTTGCCACCGGGTTGCAAACCTTTGGGATGCAAGTGGATCTTTAAAAGGAAGATAAAAGCGGATGGATCAATCGACAAGTTCAAAGCTCGATTAGTGATCCAAGGCTTTAGGCAACGGGAAGGCATAGATTATTTTGTTACTTATGCCCCGGTTGCAACACTTAGGTGTTAGACATAGCATGATTCGTGAGCTAATCACGAATGGGGTGATTTCGGTTGAGTTTGTTCGGTCGCAACAAAATCTAGCGGACCACTTGACGAAGGGGTTAGCTAGGGACTTGGTTCACAAGTCGGTAATAGGGATGGGATTAAAGTCCATCTAAATCTCTAACGGTGAGATACCCAATTCCCTTCTAATACAACGTTAGAAGCTGAATTCAATGGGAAAGCTCACCCTAAGAGATTGGAGCACAAGACGGTCATCCCAAGGTGTGTGCTCGGTACTGCAAGTGAAGGATGTAATTGTTCTTTTGTAAAAATGCATGTGCAGGTGCATGAGGAAAAGAACTACCTATATGAGTGTGAAGTGTGGCCGCTTCAAAAAGCTTGGACTTGGCTTTGATACACTCACGAATGGATAAGGACACATGGCCTGTATAGTGTCAAGTTTATACGTTAGAGAGTCTTTTAAATTCATGTGTATGTTATCTTCTGGTACTCAAATGGGTTGACGGGTTCAATCCATAGGACACCCGGATTCTCGAGTATTTGAAATGTGTAATGTACTAAGATGGAAATTCAATCTTTTAGATATTTTCATTTATGCATGAGTTTGTTTACCTGTATTGTAATTTTATTTTGTGAATCAAGGATTGCACTAAAATGGGGGAGGAATGTTGGTGATTTTAGTGAAATCATCGGTCCATTTTATGTAGTTGGATTCACAAAGGTAATAATGGGGTTGGTAGCTAAGCTATAACATGAGTTAGGAGGTGTGGAGTGCACACTCGTGTAAGCTAACTAGAACCCGAGATTGTTGGACGGTTAAAATCGACAAGTTACAAAGTGGTTTCTTGACCTGGGCGTCGGGGCCACTTGTGGCGCTACTTATCTAGCGCGGGAAGTAGCCCCAGGCTCTGGAATGTTGCCCGCGCTCCTTTTGGGGCTACTTATCTAGCACGGGAAGTAGCGCCGGCGTCAGGGATGTTTTCTCACTTTGTAACTCCCGATTTTTGTAACCTACGTCATTAAGTCCACAATCAAATCTCATTAAATGAGAGATTATTTCCTGGTTCAATACAATGTAGGTTACGATTCTCTAAAGGTGTATAAGTATGGATCGATTAGTGCCTTAATCGATACACCGAAACAAAGAGATTATCCCCTAGAGAATTTCGTGATACCCAGGCATATAGGGTCGAAATATCTCTTACGGAAAGCGAGCTCTCACGCGATCTCTGCGTTTTATCCAAGTCATTCTACATCTATTTCTCTCTTGATTTTTCGAATTCCTCCAACACTACATAATACATACAAGAGACATGAACATAAATAGACAATGAAGGGATGCAACCCTTGAACCAACAGACACGATCATTTACTGAGATTGACAGTTACATAATTGTCAATCCTTAACTACCAAACTGACCGTTAACGAACAGTTTAACTAACTTAACTGTCAACCATAACCATAACTAGCTTAACTTTAACAATAAGGGTGTGTTTGGTACACTTGACAGAACAGGACAAAACAGAACAGAGATCACTGTCCCATGTTTGGCAGAACTTTTATGTGGAACAGACAGGAACAGAGTGAAACAAGCTGGAACACGCCTGTTCCACCCCCACCCCATGGAACAAGCTGGAACAAGGTGGAACAGACTTATGTTTTACCCGTATAACCTCAAAATAAAATCAAATTCTCTTCTAAAACATCAAATACACGTTTTATTTTATATTTTATTCATTCTTTAAATTTTATTTTTTTGTATTTTATCTAATGTTATCTGATCTGTTCTGACTACCAAACGTTGAACAACTGTTCTGTCCTGTCATGTCTCGTCCTATCATGTCTGCGTACCAAACGCACCCTAAATCCATAATGCAACAAACAATATTTAAGGTTTTTTAGGCACTCAGCTGTAATGAAATCCTGGCTGATGGGTGGACAATGACTAGATTCAGCATGGTGTCATCAACATTCATGTCTCTTAAAAGTTATATTAAAAAATCAAAAAGAAAAAAGAGGAAGCCTACCTTGTGAAAAAGGGTCGTTGGTTTTTGAGTTCAAGAAAACCCCCACTAATTAAGCCCACTAAGAGCATACGATACACTGTCGTTCAATATTAAATGCATTGAGCTTGTTTACGTACATTCGAACTGAGATGAAGCTCCTGTTTATTATTGCAACTTCAATAACAAATTTTCTTGATGTCATAAAAATTATATTAGAGGGTAGGGCCAGAGCACTACAAAGTAAATGATTTTTACCCACAAAATTTAACCAAATTTCTCTCAGTGATTATCCATGGATCATCCAGAAAATACCAATTAATGGTCCGGTAGCACTACTAGAAAAAGAGGTATCAGTGACGAAAATCAGTGACGGAAAATTTCCGTCACTGATCAGTGACGAAAATCAGTGACGGAAAATTTCCGTCACTGATCAGTGACGGATCAGCGACGGAATGAACAAAAACACAATCCGTTACTAATCCGTCACAAATTAGTGACAGATTAGTGACGGACATAAATCCGTCGCTAATCAGTGACGGATTAGCGACGGAATGTGTTAGAAAAGAAATTAAAAAATGAACTATATATGTCCGTCGCTAATCCGTCACAAATTAGCGACGGACCTGTCAAGTTTTACAAAAAAAATGAAATTCCACATGTCCGTCACTAATCCGTCACTGATTAGTGACGGACCTGTCAAGTTTTACAAAAATAAAAAATAAAAATGAAATTCTACGTGTCCGTCACTAATCCGTCACTGATCAGTGACGGATTAGTGACCGACCTGTCAAGTTTTACAAAAAAAATAAATAAAAATGAAATTCCACGTGTCTGTCACTAATCCGTCACTGATCAGTTTATGTGTTATATGTACACATGACGGATGTTTTTGTATTCCTTGCTCCTTATGTTTATGTGTTATATGTACACATGTTTAAGTGTTATGTATATCAGTGGATCAGTATACACATATATATGTGTGTATATGTTGGTATATGTGTCGGTTGTTAATCTATGCATGCATATTGTGTATATGTGTATATACACTAATCCGTCACTAATCCGTCACTGATTAGTGACGGACCTGTCAAGTTTTACAAAAAAAATAAATAAAAATGAAATTCTACGTGTCCGTCACTAATCCGTCACTGATCAGTGACGGATTAGTGACCGACCTGTCAAGTTTTACAAAAAAAATAAATAAAAATGAAATTCCACGTGTCCGTCACTAATCCGTCACTGGTCCATCACTAATCCGTGATCAGTGACGGATTAGTGACGGACCTGTCAAGTTTCACAAATAAAAAAAATGAATTTCCATGTGTCCGTTACTAATCCGTCACTGATCAGTGACGGATTAGTGACGGAATCCACACGTCCGTCACTGATCAGTGACGGATTAGTAACGGATGTTTTTGTATTCCTTGCTCCTTATGTTTATGTGTTATATGTACACATGTTTAAGTGTTATGTGTATCAGTGGATCAGTATACACATATATATGTGTGTATATGTTGGTATATGTGTCGGTTGTTAATCTATGCATGCATATTGTGTATATGTGTATATACTGATATCATGTGAATATGTGATCAATGTGTATGTATATATATATATAGCTAATGTGTGATATTTGGAAATCGTGTATGATGTATATATGTGTTATATATATACATGCATGTGTATATATGAATGATATATATTAATGTATAAATAGCATATAATATGTGTGTTGTTTGGTAACCCCGTACGTAGGTAATTAAACTTAGGTAATAAGTTATAATGAGTTTTAGTAGGTCTTGATAAGCCATATAAAATATCTTATTGTGTTATGAATGTATCTCAATGTGTCTATAGTGGGACTCAGTGGTCTTATCACGAACCACATGCAATAGACACCACATACATACACACTTCGCATACAAACATGTAATAAGTCATACACGATATTGTTGGGTTTTAATGAATTCTATCGAGCTTTAATCGGTTATGTTGGACTTTAAAGCTACTATTGGGCTTTAATTTGTTCTAATGGGCTTTAATCAGTTTCATTGTCTTTTAAAGAGGTTCACTGGGCCTTAATGGATCTATCGGGTTTAAAGGATTATATTGGACTTTAAAAGGTTTAATTGGACCTTAATTGATCTATCGAGCTTTAAAGGGTTCTATTGGGCTTTAAAAGGCCCAACGGTTCATTAAGAACCACTGTAACCCATAAAACATCTATTGGGCTTTAATTTGTATTAATAGGCTTTAATCGGTTTTATTGTCTTATAAAGGGATTCATTGGGCGTTAATGGATCTATCGGGTTTAAAGGGTTCTATTGGACTTTAAAGGGTTTAATTGGACCTTAATTGATCTATCGAGCTTTAAAGGGGTCTATTGGGCTTTAAAAGACCCAATAGTTCATTAAGAACCACTGTAACCCATAAAAACATCCATTGGGCTTTAATTTGTATTAATGGGCTTTAATCAGTTTTATTGTCTTTTAAAGGGATTCATTGGGCCTTAATAGATCTATCGGGTTTAAGGGTTCTATTGGGCTTTAAAGGGTTTAATTGGACCTTAATTGATCTATCGAGCTTTAAAGGGGTCTATTGGGCTTTAAAAGGCCCAATAGTTCATTAAGAACCACTGTAACCCATAAAACATCTATTGGGCTTTAATTTGTATTAATGGGCTTTAATCAGTTTTATTGTCTTTTAAAGGGATTCATTGGGCCTTAATGGATCTATCAGGTTTAAAAGGTTATATTGGGCTTGAAAGGGTTTAATTGGACTCTAATTGATCCATCGGGCTTTAAATGCATAGATATATCGATATATTTTTTGGATGAAACTTTAATTAATTTTATATTATTTTAAAATAATATTATATCTTTTATTTATATATTAAAAAGAAAATTTATAATTTCAAAAAACTATTAAATATTATTTAGAATTCCAAAAAATATAACATTTTTTAAAAACAATAGTAATTAAGAATTACTAATAATATTTAATTGAAAAAAAATACTTAATAATAACATTTAATTGAAAAAAAAAACGAATTCTGTTGCAAATCCGTTGCAAATTAGCGACGGAATTTCCGTCAGAAACCCGTCGTTGACCATGTAAAAAAAGCCCAGTCAAAATTAGCTTACTTAGTTAGAGTCGTTTTCTACCTAGGTCAAAATCAAAGAATTACAGCCGCAAACCACAACCCTTTCGTTTCACGGTTTCACCCTTCTCCCTTCTGCCTGTCGCTCTCCACAGCCGGTCGCCACCGCCGGTCGCCACAACCCATCGCCACCGCCCGTCGCCACCGCCCCTTTCCCCCTTCTCCATCGCTGAACAATTTCATCGCCCTAGCTCTTTCGCACCCTCAATAAGGTACAAGTTATAGCATGTTTTTTGTTTGCAATCTAGTGTTCAATGTATATATAAATCAGTTTAAACTATTATAAATGACCAGTTTGCAATCTAGTGTTGAAAACTATTTCAAGGGATCTCACAGTTTCATGTAATGGTGAAAGTTGGGAAGTGGGAAGTGGAATAATATATTAAGTCCTTCTATTTGGCTGTATAATATATTCTATAAGTTTCATGTAATGGTGAAAGTTGGGAAGTGGATTCGATATGTATTACTATTGTTTTATTTAAATTGTTTAGAAGTCTAAGAGCTTATATGTTATTTTTTATTACTTAAGGTTTAAATGTGAAGTTAGAGATGCATATATAGATGAGTCATCTTAGTCATTTTCTTATTTTAGAATAAGTTTCAAAAGGTATATTTTTATAAATCTTTCTTAAGTTAGAAACTATTTTAGTCTTGGTTTTAAGGTTCTAAATCTTGTTGTGTAAGTTTTGATTGGATTTTGAGTTTGGTTGGATTATTTTGATAATTTTGGTGGATTGATATATTAATGCTTACTTGGGGATGTATATGGAAATATTCATTTTATAGTCGTTATGCCGTCGAAATTTAAACTTACGGTTTGACCTTCAAGTAGTCAAACCATTAAACTTACGGTTTCAAAGTGATCATGACATGCATAAGATCCAAACATATGTATTGTTCAACTTTGCAGAAGTTCAACCTTTCCAGTTGATATTTGATCAATGGGCTCGACAAAGGGAACCGAATATTAATGATGTTGCACTTGAACAATTGCGAGAAGAAAGGTTCAGTCTTTGGTTCGAGCATCACGTGCTCATGTCACCCGACTCAAGTGAACAATTGAAGTCATTAGCTCGCGGACCATGTCGTTATGCTAAGTCGCATCAAGGATACTTCGTCAATGGTTACAAGTTCCATACGATAACCCATGGTGCTGGTCGAGTTACACATAATAGTGGTGTATGTGTAAGGGGGTCCTGTTACGATGAGTCTGATGAGGCCGACTATTATGGAATGCTAGATGACGTTGTAGAGGTGGAATATTATGGTGTGGGGCGTTGCATTGTTGTTTTGTTCAAATGCACTTGGTTTGATACTCCGTCGGGGGTTAGAGTCGATCGTAAACATAGTTTGGTTGATATCAAATACAAGTCTAGACTAAGAACCGGCGATCTGTTCATCCTAGCATCACAGGCAGAACAAGTCTATTATACTTCATATCCTTCAATGACAAAGGATTTAAAAGATTGGTGGGCGGTTGTCAAGACGAAGCCTCGTGGCGTATATGAGGTAGCAGAAACTGTTAACAATGTTGAGGTTCATGGAAATGTGGATGAAGAACAATTCTTTCAAATCGACGAAAGGGTAACTCATAGTATGCCCGCAGAATTAAACGATGACCTCAATTCCGTACGTCTTGTCACAAGGGAGGTAAATGTAGTTGACGACAACGATGAACCTGTTAATCATGAACGTCACGAAGAAGAAGCAGAATTTGAAGAAACAAATGATGATTCAGATAATGAAAATGAACTTATCTTATCTGATCATTCTTCTGATGAGTAGTTTATCTTATGTATGTTTAGCTCACAATGTATAATTGACATATGACATTCTCCCATTTTGTTTTATAAATTATAATTTGTATTTTTTGCAGGCAATGACACGTCGTCCAGGTAAACCTAGAGGTCGAGGGCTAGGCGGCAGTTGTAGCTCTGTTGGGCGTGGCAACCCATGCGCCGATGACATGGAGGAGTTTCTAGATGACGCCTACACGACTTTTGGACTAGGCGATCGTGACGAGCGGATGGTGACAACACCTACAAATCCTTCTCCCACAAATCCTTCACCCACAACTCCTGCTAGTGTTTTGGGGTCCACGAGAACACCCAATCGTCCGATGCCGACACCACTAGTCTCGAGTCGACGACCACGACTACTGATAGGTTCCAACGCGTAAGTAGATGTGGTATAAGGCCTAACATATATTACATAATCAAATGATATTAATGGCTTTTGTGTTGTATATATTTTTAATTATGCAGGTTTTTAGATATCCACGTTTCTCGAGAGATGACCATGATTTTTAGAGGTGCGTTTCGTGGTCCATGGTATCGCTTCAAGGAGATCCCCCCCGCTGAGCTTGACTATATGTTCGAGTGCTTTAGGGTTGGTACATTAATCCATTTTAAAGTAATAGTACATATCATATTATTGCTATTACCTTGATACAAATCTTGTGCATGTAGGGAAAGTATCAGTGGGAACCCGAAGAGGAGGGAATGGTGAGGACTGCATGGACCAACGCCATGAAAAATAGGCACAAGGGTTGGCTGAAGAGTGCACGTGAATGGGCCGCAGAACAGGCTTCAAATGTTGATGGGGTTCAGTGGGACAAAGAAGATATGGCGGTTATTAGAGGACACCACCCTCCTTGGATCCCAGAGCCGTTTTGGCACCAGATGATAGATCAGGTTTTTTTCTTTATTTTGGGTTTGTGCATTACCTTTGTTTTATACCGACTTATATGTAATGGTTTTAACAAGTGTGGAGTAAAGATTCATGGAAAAAAGTATCTAGGTCTGCTAGGGACAATCGGAAGACTGAGTATCAGGGTAAATCCTCCCGACATGTTGGCGGATCAATCAGTACTACACAACACCGTTACAAGATGGTAATTGTTAATGCCAAAAATCGCACCAAAGGGACAACTTAAGGTTGATGTGGACTTAAACAACTAAAGAAAATGATCTTTCGACGAGACATGCGACGAGGGAAAAATAAATAAGACAAAGGATTTGATGACGCAGGAAAAACCTCAAACGAGGAAAAAACCTGCGGACGATAGTGGGTGTCGTCGCTATACTATGGTCGCCAATCAAGGGCGATGTCCTTGGATATTGGTGTCGATCGTACAGAGATTACAATACAAATGAAGGAAATGCTTCGAAATGTAAAGTACAAGTGTTTGAACGTAAAAACAGGTGTTTGTCGTGTATGAAACAAAGTGTAAACTGTTGGTCGAAGGCGGATGTCGTGCGTCTAGAGCGATAACTTGAACTGTTCTCCGAGTGTTCTTGAGTATTGCTTCGGTTGTTAATCGCCGGATATTTGATATCTTCAAATGTTGATTGAGCTTGATATTTATAGTCTTCGTGTCCTTAATTAGCTCCATTAATGCTTTGATCAATGGCTACAACGGCTGGAAACGGTCGCCGGAGTGATTATCCATAATGTTCTTCGTCCGTTACGGCTGCTCACTGTTTAATGGCTTTGACTCCTGCATTAAATACTTAACACACGTAACAGTCAAGGTTAATGTTAGCTTTGCTCGAAGGTACAATGATCTTACGCGATGGTCGTGCGGGACGGGCGACGCTGTGGTCGAGCGTCATGAGGGACGTACGACTTACCTTTTACGGGAGACGACGGATGCTTTGTCGAGACCTTACCTTAATACAAGATTTGGATTATAACGTGTGTCTTACCTGTTTTGTTCGTAGTCGTACGACGTGATTTTTTGCCCAAACAGTTTGCCCCGAAAATTTGAAAATTGAATGTCAAATTTAAGTTTTAAATTTTGCTTGTCGAATGCTTAGACTCGTGACCTGGGTTGAGGGACTTACCTGGTTGTCGTGGAACTAGACCGGTTCGCCTTTAACTGAACGAGAAGTTGAAAACTTGTGACGTCATACTGACGCACGATGATGCTTACCAGCTGTCGAAGACAGGTGTCGAAGATTCGGATAGGTATGGACGCGTGTTGATCATCAGCAGACTCGACTTGTTGCGATTTCCTGCATTAATAGAGATCACAATGGGTTGTTTTCTTTAGAGATTATCTTTAAAAGTTTTCTGTTTCTGATGAGGCCCTTCTCTAGAATCTCGACTTTGTTCAAATCTTGGGTGGTCGGAGATCTATCAAGGGTTGCGATACCCGAATCGTTGACGATGTTGGTTATGATGAACACGATGTCTGTGTATTCTGCGCATCTGGCGACGATGTCTTCTGCCACGTCAACCCTTTCGTCAGCCGACAGGGGCGAGGGTGTAAAGACGGGAGAGAACGAGGAGGAACTTACGGTGATCAGCTTTGCGCTGTCGCCATCCCTCTCGTTTGACTGCGTCCTCGTCAGGATGAAGTCATTTCCGCATCTGGGGAAACATCAGCCCTTAGTTTCCGAGGAGTGTTTTCAAAGGATCTCTATTGAAGAGATAGGGCTGTGTTTAGCCGAACTGGCGTTCCTTGTAAGTTTTTCTTTCAAAACTTGTGTTATCGATGTTCTTTCGTTGAGCATTTAATATGTTTCTTTTGTAATTTGCAGATGTTTCGGTTTCCTCTCATAAAATATGTGAAGGCAGAGGAAATGTTGGAGTGGAGGTCGATCGTCGAGAGGAATATATTCCTTCCTCCAACCCTAACATTAATCTTAAGAGCCACATTCTTAGAATGTCAAGGCGTAAGGAGTTGGAAGACAACTCCTAATATACTCGTTTGATCCTTGCATCAGTTCTTCGGGATTGGCAGGGCTTCGAAGGTCGAGACTGTCGGGTAGAGCTTGCGATCGATGTGCTTCTTTAGTTCTAGGGTAGATTTTTGGGTTTACGAACTAGGCTTTTCATGCTCGACCATCGGTGGTCGGGTTGTTGGTATGTAACGACTTTTGACTTTATCTTTACTCGTCCGACTATCGGTCCTTCATATGAAGTTGCTGAACTTGTGTTTTCAATTACATATGTCGTGGATAAATGTAATATCGATCATAAAATTCGTTAAGTATGAAACAAACGGAGGATCGTGCGACTTAGGCATTCATTGCAATGTAACGGTTGAAACATAAATCATATATTTGGATTGTATTAATAAGCACAAATATACATCATTGATGTGTTAGAACATACAAAGTTTTTCTGAGTTCCAGAAACTTAGATCGAGGGATCGTTCAGACCTTATATGTAACTGTATCGTATGACGAAATTCTAGAATATATGCCCCTGTGGTAAAACAATTAAGTCACACACTCGGGTACTCATGTCGTGCGTACCTGCGATAAAGTTCGTTAGAGGTCGGTCGTCGGACCACCAACGACCTTACGACGTTTACTGTCGTGTCGAAAAAACTTTGTATGCGAGGAAGGTGACTCTAAAAGAAATATTTTTTCAGATGCGTCGCGTTCCAACTTTGCGGGAGTTCTTGATTGTCAAGGGTCTGAAGTCGATAGGCTCCTTTACCAACGACTTCGGAGAAGCGGTAAGGACCTTCCCACTTAGTAGAAAGCTTACCTGCGTTGAGCTCCTGGGTATTTGGGAATACTCGACGGAGTACGTAATCGCCTTCTTGAAAGACTTTAACTTTGACGTGCTTATTGAAATGTCGTTCGACCGCCTGCTTCTGCGACGCCGTCCTGATCAAGGCGGATTCTCTGAGCTCTTCGAGGGCGTCGAGGTCATAACTTAAATCAACCAAGTTATGGTCGACGGAAGTATGCCTCGAGGTCGGGAAATGAACTTCGATTGGTAGGACGGCTTCACAACCGTAGACGAGAGAGAAGGGGGTTTGTCCTGTGGACGTGCGGGGCGTCGTGCGATTTGCCCATAGGACTGAAGGGAGTTCTTCAACCCATCTTCCCTTTGCAGCTTTTAATCGTTTCTTGATCGAAGCTACAATAGTCTTATTACTCGACTCAGCAAGTCCATTGGCTTGGGGATATCTGGGAGTCGAGGTTGTCAGCTTGATGCTTCTGTCTTCACAGAACTGTTGGGTCCTGTCACTTATGAATTGGGATCCATTGTCGCAAACAATTTTGGATGGAATCCCAAACCTGCATATGATGTTAGTTTGGATAAAAGAGATAACCTCTTTATCCCTAATCTGGGAGAAGGCAGCTGCTTCAACCCATTTAGAAAAATAATCCGTAAGTACGAGGAGGAATACCTTTTGCCCCGGTGCGGGTGGTAGCTTACCGACGATATCCATCCCCCATCTCATGAAGGGCCATGGAATAAGTGTCGAGTGCAAAGGTTCTGAGGGCTTATGAGACATACCTGAGTGTCACTGACAGGGGTTACAGCTCTGGACGTATTTGACGGCATCTTGTCGCAGTGTTGGCCAAAAATATCCCTGTCGGGAGATACGATTAGCTAGACTACGACCTCCTGAATGATTGCCACATTCACCGTCGTGCATCTCTTGTAGTATTTTTTGGACCTCCCTTTTGCTAATAATGCATCTCAGGTTTAGCCCTGTCGACGATCGTCGATAAAGCTTATCCCCAACCATGGTATATTTAGAGGCTTTGAATCTGATCTTCCGGGCTTCAATCTTATCTTCTGGAAGTTGGTCGTGCATAAGGAAGTTCCGAATATCGCATGACCAGTCTTCTTCGACTTCGATCTGGGCGACGTCTATGCTTCCAAGGGATGACGCCGCCAGGTGAATCATGGGGATCACGTCGAATATTGGTTCAACTAAAGCGGACCCAAGGTTCGCCAATGCGTCGGCCTGGGTGTTCTGGTCTCGCGGGGATCTGCTCAATGGAAAAAGTTTTAAATTTTTTGGAAATTTCTTTTGCCAAGCTTAGATATGCAATCATCTTTGAATCTTTGGCTGCGAATTCTCTATTAATCTGATTTACTACCAATAGAGAATCGCTCTTGACATGTATCGTGGTTGCCCCCGAGTCGTAGGCCATATTCATTCCCACGATCAGGGCTTCGTACTCAACTTTGTTATTGGTGGTCTTGAAGTCGCATCGGACTGAATACACCATCTTACCCCCTTGTGGCGATTTTAAGACGACGCCTAGCCCCGAGCCTCTGATGTTGGATGACCCATCGACGTGTAAGATCCAAGGTGCGTCGTCGTGAGTCACCACAGTCAATATCTCGGATTCTGCTTCTTTTTCCAGCTCTAGACTAAAATCGGCGATAAAGTCTGCTAATGCTTGCGATTTGATTGCAGTTCTGGGTTTGAAGTCGATGTCGTAACTACTGAGGTATATGCTCCACTTTGCCAATCGACCTGTCAACTCAGGTTTTCTTAAGACAGACTTAAGAGGGAAATTAGTCACGACACTAATAGGATGCGATTCAAAGTAATGACGTAGTTTTTTAGCAGCAGTGACTAGTGATAAGAGTAATTTTTCCATAGAGGAATACCTGGTTTCTGCGTCTAAAAGTGATTTACTTACATAATAGATCGGCAATTGCTGTTTTTCATCTTCTCGTGTCAGAACAGCACTTACTGCATTTGGGCTGACAGCTAAATACAACTGTAGGATCTCATGATCGTGAGGTTTTAACAACAGAGGAAGCGACGCCATGTATTCCTTGAGTTTTTGCAAGGCTTGTTCATGATCATTGGTCCAGTCGAAGCCCCTATTTTTCCTGAGGACATTATAAAATAGATGACATTTATCTGAAGATCGGGAGATAAACCTGTTTAGAGCTGCTACTCGACCGGTGAGTTTCTGGACTTCTTTGAAATTTCGAGGAGATTTGATCTCAATGATGGCCTTGATTTGGTCGGGGTTAGCCTCAATGCCTCGACGAGTGACCATATAACCCAGGAACTTCCCGGCACTAACGCCAAAGGAACATTTCGTCGGATTGAGCTTCATGTTATATTTCCGGAGGATGTCGAACGATTGCCTGAGATGATCGATGTGATCAATCGCTTGTTTCGACTTCACTAACATGTCGTCGATATATACCTCCATCATGTCTCCAAGATGGTCTTTGAACATCTTGTTTACCAGCCGTTGGTAGGTAGAACCTGCATTTTTTAGTCCGAAAGGCATAACTTTGTAACAATAAATACCTCGATCCGTCATGAAAGCGGTTTTCTCTTGGTCGTCAACGTGCATTAAAATTTGGTTGTATCCAGAATAGGCGTCCATGAACGTTAATAACTCATGCCCCGCGGTTGCATCGACCATGGCGTCAATATGAGGTAATGGGAATGGATCCTTTGGACAGGCTTTATTGAGGTCGGTGAAGTCGATACAGACCCTCCATTTTCCATTCTTCTTGGCTACGACCACGACGTTAGCGAGCCAATCAGGATATTTTACCTCCCGAATCTTTCCTGTCTTGAGGAGGTTGTCGACCTCATCATTTATTACTTTATTTCTTTCAGGAGCGAACTTGCGACGTTTTTGCTTGATAGGTTTGAACGATGGATCGACGTTAAGCTTATGAGCAATGACATTGGGGTCAATACCGACCATATCTTCATGTGACCAGGCGAAGCAATCAGCATGCTCTTGCAAAAAGGATGTGAGTTTTTCTTTAATGTGGGGATCAAGGGATGAACCCACAAGAATCTTTTGATCGGGTTTGCTTCGATCTAGAATGATTTCCTCCAAATGATACTCATCGACAGCTGCTGGGGAGTTTTGTGCATTTTCTAGGCTTGCGTGTACTGGTATAATGACTTGTTCTGGATTCCCGTTATCCACCATTTTCCTGCGACAGAAAACAGAAGAAACTCCAAGAAACTATTAGTAGAATGCACGTTCGTCGAGGATTTTCCTTAGATGTAGTCCCACGGATGGTGCCAAACTGTTAATGCCAAAAATCGCACCAAAGGGACAACTTAAGGTCGATGTGGACTTAAACAACTAAAGAAAGGATCTTTCGACGAGACGTGCGACGAGGGAAAAATAAATAAGACAAAGGATTTGATGACGCAGGAAAAACCTCAAACGAGGAAAAAACCTGCGGACGACAGTGGGTGTCGTCGCTATACTATGGTCGCCAATCAGGGGCGATGTCCTTGGATATTGGTGTCGATCGTACAGAGATTACAATACAAATGAAGGAAATGCTTCGAAATGTAAAGTACAAGTGTTTGAACGTAAAAACAGGTGCTTGTCGTGTATGAAACAAAGTGTAAACTGTTGGTCGAAAGCGGATGTCGTGCGTCGAGAGCGATAACTTGAACTGTTCTCCGAGTGTTCTTGAGTATTGCTTCGGTTGTTAATCGTCGGATATTCGATATCTTCAAATGTTGATTGAGCTTGATATTTATAGTCTTCGTGTCCTTAATTAGATCTATTAATGCTTTGATCAACGGCTACAACGGCTGGAAACGGTCGCCGGAGTGATTATCTATAATGTTCTTCGTCCGTTACGGCTGCTCACTGTTTAATGGCTTTGACTCCTGCATTAAATACTTAACACACGTAACAGTCAAGGTTAACGTTAGCTTTGCTCGAAGGTACAATTATCTTACGCGATGGTCGTACGGGACGGGCGACGCTGTGGTCGAGCGTCATGAGGGACGTACGACTTACCTTTTACGGGAGACGACGGATGCTTTGTCGAGACCTTACCTTAATACAAGATTTGGATTATAACGTGCGTCTTACCTGTTTTGGTCGTAGTCGTACGGCGTGATTTTTTGCCCAAACAGTAATAGTCTACAATTTTTTTTGAATATGTACTAAGATTTATTTGTATGTTTACTAACAACTTTGCTTAATTTTCTATTGTAGGCACAGGCATGGGGTCGCGACCCCACTACTTCGGAGGTGTATGAGCGACTCCACTGCACCAACCGGAAATACGCTCCGGGTGCGACTGGTCCACCTACTGATCCTCCGGTGTACGTCTATGCTAAAGCGAAGCATGCTGCGGTAAGTTTTGTAAAATCAATACTTTGTTTTATGTGTGCATGTGTATGTAGGGCTGTAAACGAACCGAACGAACACGAACGGAGGCTTGTTCATGTTCGTTCGTTTAACTTAACCGAACAAACGAACGAACACGAACGGTAAACGAACGAGATTTTTTGTGTTCATGTTCGTTCGTTAAGAATTTTTGTTTGTTCGTATTCGTTTATGTTCGTTCATTAAGAGTTAAACGAACGTAAACGAACGAACTTAAATGAACATAAACGAACGTAAACGAACGAATTTAAATGAACATAAACGAACGTAAACGAACGACTTTAAATGAACATAAACGAACGAACTTAAATGAAAATAAACGAACGAACCCAAATGAACAAAAAAACCCACCATACTCATCATTTCGTTCGTAAAAAATACCTTAACAAAATGAAAAACCGGGTTAACTTAGGAGGTATGAAAAATAAATTCTAAAAGATCAATTTACTTGATGATTTTACACATTAATTTCATATTATATAAATATGTTTATGTATAAACAAGCATAAACGAACATAAATGAACATAAACGAACGTAAACGAACGTAAACGAACATAAACGAACGTAAACGAACATAAACAAACGTAAACGAACGAACATTAACGAACATAAATGAACGAACGAGACCATTGTTCATGTTCGTTCATTTAACTAAACGAACAAAATAACGTGTTCATGTTCGTTCATTTATTAAATAAACGAACATAAACGAACTTCCCGCCAAACAGTTCACGAACGGTTCGTTGAACGTTCGGTTCGTTTACAGCCCTATGTGTATGTGAATGTGCTCTATGCGTCTGTCAATCGGTATGTATATATAACGTGTATGTTGGTTGCTAACGACAATTGGATCTATGTATATATAACATAACGTGTGTGTTGTTTGGTAACGCACAATGGATAAACCGTTACTTTATATGCATGTGTATGTGTGAATGTATAGATAACGTGTATGTTGTTTGGTAACGCACAATGGATATATAGTTAGGCTATGGCTAAGTAGATAGGTTGGATATGTTTGATTTAAGGCCGTTATGTTGTTGAAATGTCTACGGATATATAAGCTCACCCGTATTTGATTTGGTAAACCATAGGATCGCTTTCACGAGCTTAGGGAGGTGGCACGGGCTAGCCAGGAGCCCGACGTCCCTCCGATTGATGAGGCATCTCTTTGGGAGCAAAGTGTTGGACGATGGAATAAGGGTCGTCTGTTTGGTTTCGGGACGACGCAAGATCCTCGTTATGCTATGAGGGGTGAGTGTAGTAGCAGCAGCGACGGGAGATCACTCGGGACTAGATCGACATCGGAGGTACGTTTGTTATATTGGTTATGTATCTTGTCGTTACTTTTAATTGCCAACAAATACTGATTTTTTTGTTAAATGTTTAATATCTACAGTTAGCTGAGTTGACAGAGAAGATGGCAAAGATTGAGGAGGAGGAGAAGGAGGCAAAGGAACGCGAGGAGCGTTATCGGGTCCAATTAGAGATTGAAAAGAAGCGGAACGAAGACTTGCAGGCAGAACAGGTCAGGCAGGCTACCCAGTTAGCCGAGCAACTCACAATGTCGCAGCAATTTGCTGCTTTTATGCGGCAACAGGGATTCGTTTTCCCCTCTCCCGGGCCTACCGGCCCTCCCCCTAGTTAGGTTGCTATTATCGTATTTGCACTCGTATTGTATTTTGGAATTTTGAATTTTGAATTTGGAATTTGGAATTTGGTATTTTGGATTTGTTGGGTTGGTGTTTTTAAATTAAGAGCAGGTATTTATATAAAAATACAGGAAATATTGTTTTTAGTATTTTTTTTTGGAATTAGCGACGGATTAGTGACAGAATTCCGTCGCTAAAAGTATTTATATATTATTTTTTTCCCATAATCAGCGACGGATCAGGGACGGAATTCTGTCACTGATCCGTCACTGAATAATTCCGTCACTGATCCGTCACTGAATAATTCCGTCACTGATCCGTCACTGAAATCCGTTACTGATCCGTCACTGATACTTTCAGCAACCTACTGAGCAGTGACGGACTTTCAGTGATGGAATAGCGACGGAAGTTGCTTTCAGTGACGGATCAGTGACGGAATCGTCCGTCACTGATAGCTGTTTATTTAGTAGTGTATAATCCGATGTGTTAGGACCAAAATGTCCTAATTATAAGATATTTTTTCTGTGATTCGTATGTTGGGCATTTGGTAAGAAAAACTTTGTTTTATTCTTCATGCCATTCATTATTCTCACAGATTATTAGGTACTAGAGAGAAAAGAAGGGAAAATGAAAAAGGTTTCCTTGTGGTGGAAAGAATCATCTCCAAATCCACCCACAAATGTAACCAGGACTCGAGAAAACCAGCAAAGGTTTGAAGAAAAAAAAAACCTTAGTGGATTTCCATAATTAAGATATTGCTATGGAGAAACCTCCAAGGTATTTACTGTCATCCAACTTGTGTTAGTGTATCCTTTGTCACCTCTACATAACTACGTCCAATATATATATATATATATATATATATATATATATATATATATATATACACCAACTTTGATTCATTTTCAATGATCAGTACGTACAACAAACAACTCGAAGAAAAAGAAACTACGTACATATACGAAAAATGATAGGGTGGGATGACATTTATAAGGTACTCGCCGCGATGTTTCCACTCTACGTCGCACTGATCTTAGGCTATGGCTCGGTGAAGTGGTGGCACATGTTCAAGCCTGATCATTGTGATGCAATAAACCAGCTCAATTGCTACTTCATCATGCCCCTTTTCACATTCGACTTCACAACACGCATCAATCCGTATAAAATGAACTTTCGTTTCCTAGCGGCAGACGCCATCTCCAAATCCATCATTCTCTTAGCAATATCCTTATGGGCTAAGTTTAGTACCAAAGGAAACTACCCATGGTCAATCACAAGCTTCTCTTTGTCCACTTTGAATAATTCACTTGTTGTAGGGGTGCCCCTTATGAGTGCCATGTATGGGCCTTTTGGAGAGAACCTTGTTATCCAATCGTCGATTTTCCAGTTTACGATTTGGATTATAATCTTACTCGTGATGTACGCGGTCAGGAGTGTAAACAAATCGTTGGATCAAGCAGTTGTCACGCCGAATGAATCGTCAACAGATCTTGAAGGCAATAGTGAGGAGGATTCGATACCTACAAGACCATCTTTGTTGATTCTATTGAAGGTTGTTGGTTTAAAGCTTGCTAAGAACCCTAATTCTTATGCATGCATCCTTGGGCTTGCATGGGCACTTGTGTCGTATAGGTAAGTCGTTGCGACGTCTTCCTTGTTATATATACATTATTCGATTGAATAACCTTTTTTCTATATATTTATGTCAGGTGGGATTTGAAAATGCCAAGTATCATAGATGGGTCGGTACATATCATGTCCAGAGCTGGTTCAGGTGTCGCCATGTTTTGTATGGGTGAGAATTTTTGGTCACTTCCTTTCGATTAACTCTTTAATTTACATCGTACACACTCGGATCATTTTTTTTCTCGATATAAGTTGGAACCTCAATTCTCTCTCTCTTCAAGGGATCCTAAATTTGCATGAAATAGTCGCACAAAAGATCGAGTTGCTGAAACTTGGACCATGATGCAGGACTCTTCATGGCATTACAAGAAAAGATAATAGATTGCGGTGCGACCTTAACTGCATATGGGATGCTACTGCGATTTGTAGTTGCACCAGCAACGATGGCTGCCGGTTCTCTTGTTGTTGGTTTGCGAGGTGATGTCCTTTGTGTTGCCATCATTCAGGTAAGTTTCACTAATACATTATTAGCCTCTCCTTAATCATGTCATTCACAATATTCCCTTAGGTTGTTTATATTTCATCCAACTTGGGTGGCCATTGCATATATAACCACAAGGTAGTGGCATGTTGGCAAAAAGCCTAGGAGCTCAGCAACTCAACATGGATGTAATATAGGCAAAGCCCAAGTGAGCCTTTTCGAAGAAACTTGGGTATACATAACATCTGTCTCCATGCATATCTCCCACCGCACATATTCTACTTCAATTCTTAATCGGACATGTCGGGGTCATTCGGTTTTATTTTATTTAATGTGCTTACCCTTCCCTGAGCACTAGATTATCCGTATTCATGCGAAACTAAGCTATTTTCTAAAGTGACACATCAGCTTTACATAAATGAAACACCAAACTTTTTTCTAAAGTGATACCTATTGCCACATCATCAACTAGCTACTTTATGTTTTATTTATTTATTTCAATAATTTAATATCACAAAAATACTAAATATAATTTGTTTATAACAATATAAATAATATAGATACTATTTATGTTTTATTTACTTATGTAATTTTTTTATGTTCGTGTAAGTTTATCTATTGGTATTTGTACTATTTTCGTAAATTCTTTATCTTAATGTAGTTTTATTTTAGTAGTTTAACTAAAAAACATTCCATAAAAAATATCATTTATTTAAAATAAATTGTGGATAGAAATTTTAATAAAAATAATGTTCAATAAATTAATAAATAGTTTACATTTAATAAAAATATTAATAATTAATGTATACACAAACTAATAAAAATTTAAAATAAACATAAATTTGTATTTATGTACATGTCATCTTACAAGACCTTTCTAAATTAGGCCATCAGTATCGCTCCGTAGAAGCCCTCAAGCGCCACATCAGCTTTTCTCCTAACCCTCTCCTCAAGCCCTAAAGACCCGTAGCGCTACCCCCAAGCCCTCTTGTCACCTCATTTTTTTAATTCTTTTATTTATACATTTAATTATTTAACAACATAAAAATATTTATATATTTTTTAATAAATAAAAATAAGATAAATAATAAAAATAAAAATTCATATCATTCATTAAAAAATTAAAAATTACAAAATACAAAACACTACCAATTATGATATTTTTTAATTTGCTCTTTTCTCGCTACCGTAGCCATCAAAGCGGGGCCCGAAAGGTGATCATGCGGGGTTATGAAAAACTCGAAGTCTTTTTCAAATCGTTTTGCTCGTTCGATTTCTCGTTCGTGTTCCAACTTTTCTCGTTTGAGTTCGAGTTTTTTCATTTTGTACTCCATTGTATCATCAATCTTCTCGTTGAACGTCGTGAACAACTGAGTAATACTTTCGTTCGTATTCGACCCGCTCGTATTACTCGTTGATGTTTTTTTTGCCTTGTTTCTCCCGATGGGTCGTTGAAGTTGCTCGATGAAGTTGTCGTCATCGTCATCATTTGAAGGGTTGGTACGTTTTGAACCCCGCGATGAAGTTGTCGTCATCGTTGGAACGACTCCCCATTTTGGACATTTTTTGAGGACTTCCCAAGCTTGTTCGTGAGTGAAAGCAAACCCAAGTTGTGCTCGGTACCGTTCGTGTGCCGTTCGTGAAATGTCGGCCTCACTCATTCCGCTCCCTCTATTAGTGAGCAATGTAGATGCCTCCAAAAGAATTTATTCTTTTATTGAGGTCGTTGAACTTGGTGTTGAGTTGATGAGTTGTTCTATAATTTCCGCGACCCATTAAACTAAAGAACACTTGCCCGACACGGGTCCAAAAACTTTCTACATTTATGTAAATTCAAGAATAAGAATATTAACAAGAATAATAATAATATTAATAATATTAATAATAATAATAATAACAATAATAATAATAATAACAATAAAAATATTACCACCGGTTTGTGCGTTACCGATAACGGGGTCCTCCGAAACGTCAACCCACGCCGACACTAACGCGAGTTCCTCCTCTTTACTCCACATCTGTTTGGGGGCTCTATTTTCATATTGTTTGTTTTTTCCTTTTCTCGTTGGTCTCGGGTTTGATGGTTGTGTGTAGATGGATTGTGGTGTGTGCGGGCTAGAATGTTGGGTTTCCGGAACAATGTCGTCGGCGAGATTGATTGCGGGTGAAGGAATATTGTAGTTGGCCGGAGTAAAACCTTGTTCAATCATACCAGGACGTGTAAGTTGGTAAGGATTTTGTTGCGGATATTGTTGGCGAAATTGTTGCGAAAATTGTTGCGGATATTGTTTCGAAAATTGTGGCGGATTTTGTGGCGAAAATTGTTGCGAAAATTGTGGCGGAATTGGTTGTGAAAAGTGCGGATGATAACCTTGTTGTGCAAACGCTTGAAAACCAAGCTCCGGGTCTTCTTGCGGTTGCGGTGTATCCGGTCGGTTACGACGGGATGTAGGTGTTTTGTTTGGATTCATGATGAAATTTGAGAGAGTTTGAGAGAATTTGAGAGGGTTTAAGAGAGTTTGAGAGAGTTTTGTGTGAAAAATAATATGGGTTTGGATTAATATATATAGTGTGATTAAATTGAAAAAAAAAATTTAAAATAGCCGTTGGCAACGGATTTATTTTCAAATTATTAAAAAAAATTAAAATCACTCGGGTTCAACGGGTTTTGGAACCCGCATGCCAAGCCCGAGCCCTAAGCCCCCCCCCCCCCCCCCCCCCCCCGTACCCCAACCCGCGCGAGCCCGAGTGAAGCCCGAGCTAGAAGCCCGAGGCGATACGGAAGGCCTTAGCAAGACATTATTTCTATGAAAGTTAGTGTCACAAACCAATTAACCTTTTTTAAGTGTTTGTTCAAAATTATATGGGACCGACTGTTTTAACATATTAGAGGCAAGTTACATGTTTAGCATCACAGGACACGTTAAAAACAACCTTTAAAATATGATTTGTTGTTAAACAAAAATTCATTTAAAATCAACGTAACTCTATATGTAAATGCTTTAATTAGGTATTATATTGATTTTTTTTAGTTTGATTTTTAATCTAATAAAAGGTTGTTTTTATTTTGTCTTATTTTTATTTCAATAATATTAATTTATCTTAATACTTATATTTAATCACCGTTATCGTTATATTTTAATTTAATAAATTTATTTCTACACTTATTAGTGATTGAATATTTTTTAAATAGTTGTTATAATAGTTAATTCGAGGTGGGTTCATACGAGAACGCTAACTATTTAATAAAACAAGAAAACAACCGCTTTGTACAAAATCATATATCATCCACGTACAAAATCATTGATGATTACACGACTTTTCCCGCCACTTTAAGTCGCGGTCAAAGTCGCGCGTATCCAGTTTTTGCAGTTAATGTAAAATCACATGTGATTTTACATATGTTTGTTGTTTTCTTGTTTGCTTAAACAGTTAGCGTTCTCGTTTAACCTTCCTCTAGTTAATTATATGTTGATTTTATTTTTAGTTTTTCGTTATCTAATAGAAATACCTTAGGGGTAGTTGTGTACGAAATAAGAAATCTATTTTTTAAATAATGATGAATTTGTATATATTAGAAATATAAAATAAACTATGTAATATAAATTAGATATAGAGTGAAATATATATTTAAAAGAAATCTATATCTATACATATAATAAATAAGTAACTAGCATGCCATGTGTCGTCTTCTGGTGAGTCAACTTCAGTATTTTCCCGCCTAAACATGTATCTGGATGCAGTTTACATTATAAGTTCAATTAGCACACTCACATTCACTTCTTCTTAAATCTCTCTTTAATTCAATTTTTTTAATTTATACGTTATATTTACTACCCTTATAATTAGGTATGTAGTTTACTTTTAATCCCTTACTTTTTTATTTTTCATTTTAGACTCTTATCATATAAACATAAATAATGTATATGAACTAAAATGCATTAAAAAAAATTCTATTTTTTACAAATTATACCGTTGTAATCGCCTCGTCAATACCTTCGAAATGAGCCCAATATTGAATATTTTTTGATTTAATTATATTATTAAATATCATAAATATATACGAATTAATGTGTCGTGATTAGTATGAGATTTGTTGAAATTAGTATGGGATTTGATACAAATAATCACTATCATAAGAGATTTAATTACTTGAAAAAAAAGATATAACTTATCAACTGACTTTTGAAAATTATTTTTAAAAAAATATAAATATGCAAATATTTTAGTATAGTATATTTAATTATTTATACTTTCTTAATCATGATTATATTATTTCCTCTAATTTTTTTTGACCAATTAACCATATTGACCTTTAATTTTATACGTCTGATATGCGATTTAAAAACGTATAAATATGAACATGAAACAAAATTATTTTTTCGAATTCTCGGCTTTAGATTTGAGATACTTCGCGCCGCATCGCGCGCAGGTACTTATCTAGTATATATTAAAGGAAAACCAAGAAGAAGTGATGTGGCACTCTCTAAAGGCTAGAAACTCTTTTATCTTTTTTCAATTTTTTAAAATACTAATAAGATAAAGATTTTTATGTCCTCATATGTAAATGATATTTTCATTAAAGGTATGGGTGTTTTTTGTATTTTTACATGCACATTGAAATTTATGTTAGTTAACTATTCATTTTCCATTTTTTATGTTACTTAACTATTCATTTTCCCTTCTTTATGTTAATTAATTAGTCATTTTCTCTTATTTATTCTACCTTGTGGTTCTTCATTTTTTCGTTGACTACTTAATGGTTTGGTTTGTTGTCAAACAACTTTTCTCTCAAACTTTCTCTCATTATCTAAGGTATGGACTTATGTTTATTGCTAAATTATATGGTGTTATGTGTACTTTATATGTTTTTTGTTGTTTTTTTTGGAAGAAAGTGTCACAAACAAAAGAAAAAACAAATGAGATATTGTTTAAATAAGTCGTGAAGATCGTTGAACATATCAAGAACATGAAGGTTTCATGAACAATATACGCTTATATTATTAAATGTAAGTCATTTAGTCAACTACAATTTCAATCTAAATCTCAATTGATTTTTGTTTGTTTTGTAATCATCATTTATTATTACCCTAATTCTCATTTCTAAATTTTTTTCCTGCAAGATTTATCACAATGCTAATAGAACATTTGGATATTGTTTATTTTGATATGACGTTACTAGCAAACTACGTTTTTAGTTTCGATTTTTAAGTTGTTGTTTAGTGAAAAAAATGTTGCATTTCAGAATTCAAGGTTTTAAGAAAGTATAAACAGTGGTTAATCGATTGATACTCTTCAGATTTTGTCTTTACATCTTCAACTATTTTTAATCATGATTAAAAATAGATTAATTGATTTTAAGGAATTTAGTTCCTTGCTTTATACAACTTCACAATGCCAACGATGAAGTTATGCAACACTCTAATGAGATGGATACTATTTTCATCAAAGTATAGAGAATAGGGTTGTAAATGATGTGATGGATGAAGATGTTAAGTTTTCTATGTTTAAGAAAAGTGAAAATATATAATATGTCCGATAGTTCTTTGTAACCATGTCCAAGTGACATATGTATCAATGAAAATCTTAACTATGGTTTCATAATTTATTGAATTATTGAAAAAATAAAAAGAAAACTATGGCGTCAAACTTATGTCATTTTTGTATTAATTTATTTAATTAATTATATGTTATATAATAGATATTTACACTACAGTTGTTATCAATAATTTTCATTACACATCTGATATACTTTATAACCCAATTAATTAAAAGACTCAGAACAATCTTTATATACTAAATTGAAAATAATAATGTTCATCTACACTCAATTTCATCGTCAAACATAGGGAAAGCAACCCCCGGATATTGACCTACCGGCAACTTCGAACTCTCACTATGGCCTTGCAACATAGCCTAAATTTATAAAAATAATCAATTAAACTAACTTATACATTTTTTTCAACATGAATTTCGGCAATCGCGCAACACGCGATGCCAAACACTAGTTTAAATAGAACCATTATAAACCGGTAAGTATTTATTTATTTTTTTGGAAAAGGGTATCCCAGACCACATTGGGTCCAGACTAATCCCTATGCAAACCGAGCCTTCGGCCCAACTGCGAAGCGTGCAGTCCGGGGATAAGCCCCCGTGGCCACAAGTGCTGCGTGTGAGGCTCGAACTCGGGCAAGCGCTATAAACTCCCCAGGCCCTTACCACCACGCCACAACCCTTGTGGTTAAGTATTTATTGATTGTGGAGTACGTTTTATCAGGAAACAAAGAAGTTTAAACAATGGTGATTAATTGAGGATTACACAAAATGATGCTACAAATTTACAAATTAGTCGAGTATTCTTACCATTATTGCTACGATGCTTCAACATTTTCTAACAATGAGATGCTTGTTTTTCGTTTTTTCTTTGTTTCATAGGCTGCGCTACCTCAAGCAATTGCATCTTTCGTTTTCGCCAAGGAATACAAACTCCATGCAAGTGTTCTTAGTACTGCGTATGTTTCCTTGCTCTCGTTTTATGAATTATTTAACAATTTACATTAAACGATCAAAACATACCGAAGCGATGTGATATTGCAAGTGAAAGTTGATGTTTTTGACTAATTTCGTATCTTTTCATTTTCAGGGTCATCTTTGGCACTATTGTGTCCATTCCCGTGTTGATTTCATATTATGTTGTGTTAGACGTCTTGAATACATAACGTCGACTAGTTGTTGGTGACTATTACATGTTGATAGAATTTGATAAAGTAAGAAGAATTTGTAACCAATCCACTCAGTTATGTCAAAATTTACAATTATAGTTTAGATCTTATTGTAAAACTCTGTTGCGAATCTTTGTTGATTCATAGGATCTGTGGCATTGTTGTTCCAGATTCAAGCTCCAATATACAAGATCAAAATAAAAAACGCCATATATCATATATTGTAAACATAGATTTTTTACACTTGAGAGCTCTATTTTAGCACACCCCCTTTTTTTTTGGATTCAAGATTTAAAAAAAAAAAAAAAACTTTAGCAGTCTTCAGCATTTCATTCTTCAAATCTTTAGATCTTTTTCAGCAATCTTCTTCTTTTAACAATCTCCCCCTTTGTATGAAATAGCAATCTCTTCAAAATAATAATCTTCTCATTTGAGTTCATATCTTCTGAATAAGCTATGATCTTCAGTAACTTTTGAAATCAGCTTTATTCTCTTTGAAAATAATCTTCAAACTTCTTTCTTTGACACCATCCAATTATAGAATCAGCGAAATCATCTTTTATTTTTACGATTATCTTCCCATTTTCACTTGAGCCCATCACTTATATAGTCATACCATCTTCACTTTATGTCTCACTTCTCTTTCTTCTTGAAAACTCATTGAACTTTACTTCTTCTACTGAACTTCTCAATATAGTATTAATCAATCATTGAATTCTTTACATCTTCCTTTATCTTGAAATGAGCTTTGCTTATTCTTTTTTGATCAGATATTTACTTCATCTTATCTCCCATGTTATCTCCCCCTTTTTGGTCATTATGAACATCATGATCATCAAAGCTTTCTTAACTTCTAATCAACATCTCCAGTATAATTTCTATCCGTCAAATCTTTAGACGTTTTCCGAATTTTTCAATTCAGAATAAGTGGTAACCGTGTATCAACAAATGATCCAGTCTACAATCCTTCTAAGAAAGATTGGCCTACAAGTAGGACATAGCCACTTAGTACAACATATGTACTTTGGAAAGGAGCTTTTTGATGTCACTCCTCCAGGACTTCCAATCAATCCTTGAGAACACATAGGAATCTCTATGAATGTTAAGACAAGAAAACTTATTCCATGTATGTTTGTGCATGTGTATGAACGAATTGAAGCATTTTGTGCTTTATCAGACTCAAAATGTGTAAATTGTTGAGACAAAGGGTTTTCACATTCGCAATGTGCATGATTGAAATGTGAAGGTGAGACAGGCTTCCTTCTTTTTCAATATCTAAGTCATCCATGAAAACTAGATAGATTATGTGTTGCTTCAGCATGAAAATATGAAACACCTCTTTGTTGAGAAAGAGATGAGTAACTAGGTGGATTTAAGTCAATGGTTGGCATGACCTCACTGCATTTTTTAATGATGGCCACCAAAGAGTTGTGGATCAACAGTATATGTGGATGCCCGGGTAGAAATGGTTGGGTCAGAGTTATCTTATTCTTTTAACTCTGTTCTCACATCCTCAGTCTATTTTAAATATTCTCACTTCTAACCAAACTCTTATTTCCATTTTACCACCCAGCACAATGAGGTTGCTAATCCTTTTGAGCTACCTCCCCACTCTATGTTGTAAGACCCCTCACCCCTTGATCACTCAGGAAATATTTAATGGGTAGGATCCACAATTTGTAGTAAATCCATAGAAGTTTTTAAGATTTTCTCACAAGCACATTGTCTCGAAGAAAAATATATCCTAAAAGCATATTGTTGGTGTTCAACAGTTTATATTTGAACAAATGGAATCTCAGCAATATAAAACATAGCAGAATGAATGTTTTCAAAATATCATCAATATCTGAACTTGAAGAATTTTCAAAAACAAAGACACTGTAACACCCGTAATTTTCGGGTAAGTGTAATTTCAAGTCAGTGTAAAGATCGATCTTTCAAGAGAAATAGAAGAAATAGGATTTAGGATTGAATTATATATTTTATAGTCTTGTTAGATGATGAATTCAAATACGAATCCAACGGGCCTTCCTGGAGCGAAAACAGAGCTAAAACGAAGAAGGTACGGCCAAAACAGTGTTTGGTACCTTCTAGACGAAATTGTCATGCGAGAGTGACACTGGCACTTTAGCATGTCACTTTCGCAGAAGAAAATTGGCCCTCGGTACATTTTGGGCGAAAGTGACATGCTAAAGTGACACTTTCACTTTTGCATGTCACTCTCGCGGGCGGGTGCAGTGCATAAAATCCGATTTTGAGCCTTTTTCTTCATTTGGTCATATCTCTTTCATTTCTACTCTTTTTTGGCGATTCAAATTGATATGGTTTCGTTTTTGAGGATAGAGTGTTAGTTTTGGTAAGATCCAGGGGTATTTGGTGGTGGAGTGGAATCAAATATCAAGAGTTCATCATCATCACCTCTATCTTAAAGAAAATTAGGGTTTTCTAGGTTTTCATCAAAACCTAAGTGGTGAGTTCATCCTCCTAAATTCTAAAATTTTATATGAGTTTTAAGTTCTCCATTCATGACTTCATAGTGTTTATGTTTCTCAAATTTCGGTTTGGATGATTTTGGAGAAGTTATGTCAAATTGGAGTTTTGGTCAAAATGGAGATTTTGATATAAGATGTTTGGGGAATGATTATAAGTGCTTGGACATGTATATTTATGTTTGGAAAACATTTGAATCCAGGGTTTGAAGGAATTGCTTGTGGATTCAAGTTTCTTTAGGGAGCTCTTATTGGGGTAAAATCTAGATTTAGCCTAAATCTAGCAAGGTGAGTTTATGTTGATTTGTGAAAACGTTGTACATGCCAAAATGTTTATTTTAAAGTGTTTATGTGTTTTACATAAAATTATCAATTGTTGAGTTATTTAGTGGGTTTGATTATTTGAAGTGTTGAGCTTTACAAATCTTGTAAAACACCCACATTTGGGATTTTTAGGTAATTGATAAATAAATCACGAATGAAAGTGTTTTGTTAATTTATTGCATAAGTGGAGGTTGTGTGGTCAAAATACACTTTTAGTGTTTGTTGAGATTATGCAAAGTTTATGATATGTTACGTTTTAAAAATGTGAACGTGTGAGTTGTGGATTTTGGTCAATCTCGACCTTACGAACATTTTGGGAATTGTAAACCTTTTGATTTTGGGCCGAAGGCCAATTGAGAGTCAAGAGACAGATTGTGGGTAACGATGTATTTTGGTTTATGTAACGGTGATGGCTCGCGTATTTAGCCAAATGTTTATTTTGCTTCTAAGGGCTTGATTTGTACTCAAATGGGTCTTGGGGTGTTTGTCGGTTTTAGTAGCTCGAGATGGAGCTTTGGATGTGTTATGCACTTAATTCAATTTATTTGAGAATATGCCATTTTGAGTGTTTTATCTCATAAGTGAATACCATTTGACATTTATGCATTCTTGGTACTTTTTGGGTTTTATAAACCATTGCGAATTATATACATTATCAAGTTATAAAGTATTTAAGTATATATGTATATATGTTTTGACTTCATTGGAAAGTAACAATGAAGGGGTTTTGAGCTAGTCATGCATTGGAGCATGTATTTGCATAACGTGGGTTAGTTACACTTCATTTGCATATGTTGACTTTTAACAAATGGTCATTTGATCTTTTAAGCTTATGGCTCGGTTTTTGACTATGTTGGGTCTTGAGGACATTTATCGAATTTTGATAGCTCGATGTAGAGCTTTGGTTATGATTTGCATGTATTGCATCTTATTTGGGAATTACATGATTTGAATGCGTTGTTTATTCTTTTGGAGTCATGTGTAAATTTCTAAATTAAACAAGCTTGTTTTGGATGGTGAGATCCCAAGGTAAAGATCCGATTTCAGAAGCAAAGAAGTCAAATCAATGCAGCTTTTTGGGTTGAACTTGGTGGTTTTAGACTAAAGATCTGGTTTGGGTTGATGCCTCAATAGACTAAAGATCCGGTTTGGGTTGATGTCTCCGTGGACTAAAGATCCGGTTTGGGTTGATCTCACTAGCCTAGAGATCCGATTTGGGTTGATGTTTCACTTGACTAAAGATCCGGTTTGGGTTGATGTCACAATAGACTAAAGATCCGGTTTGGATTGATGTCTCCTTAGACTAAAGATCTGGTTTGGGTTGATGTCCAAGATTGACTAAAGACCTGGATAGGGTTGATGTCATAGGCTTTTCCATCCATGAAACATGCTTGTAACTTATAATTGTGGTTTAACTTGTGTATCCGCCACATTCGATGAAATCGGGTCTCCCCCATCACCGAAAGGTGTTGTTTTCGGGTATTTCTTTTATCCATGTTTTTGGTGACGTATTATATTTATATGGATTGTTTTCCCTGATTTATGGGCGGTATATTATGCCTCATCCTTGTTTGGATGTTTCGATTATTGGAGATTTATTCGCGTTGATGTTATTTGGAAATTTAATATTTATTCACATCTTGAGTGAGTTTTGGAATTGAGTCCCTTGTTGAGAAATGATTTTCATTGGAGCTTTCGCCATGGAATTTACTTGCGTTCGGAAAATGAGTTGTTGGTATATTTAATACAAATTCCTTTTTGGAAATTGTTGGGTCATCAAGATTTGAAGATGACCTCATGATCTCCTTTTATACTTTGAAAAACATTTTATACTTAGAGAAATTTTGGATGCATGGTTCTTTAGATGACTTGTACAAGATATCAAATGTTCGGTGAAGTCGAAGATCAACCGAAACCAAGCTTGAAGACTCTCTACTTGTGGAAAATAGAAGACTCTCGGCAACATTCAAACAAGTCATCACCACCGAAATTCCTTGACATTTCGGTGGCCTTCTCTCCACCGAATTTATAGGACAATTTCGGTGGCCTTCTTCCACCGAAGTGCATGGACAAATTCGGTGGCCACATCCACCACCGATGACTCTTTCGGTGCTCCTCTCACCACCGAAATATACTTGTAATTTCGGTGGTCCTCTCACCACCGAAACATGCTTGCAATTTCGGTGGACTAGTCTTCTTTCCACCGAAGATTTCTCAATCTCGGTGGAAACCACTTCGGTGCTAAAAGCTCAAGACAGAAGATCATTTATTATGGGACAATATCCTCCAGCAGAGAAAAGTGACAGTTTGTCTCTTTATCCACTTTCAGTTAAGGTCCCTTTTATCTGCTCAAGCTACTCTGTCTGCACCTAGTGAAAAGTGACAAGGACTTCACAGTTCTCCTGAAGTCAACATTATCAGCATATGTGAAGATGACAAGTGTCCCAAGCATTTAATGCTTGGGCACTCCTTGGCACTATAAAAGGAGAAGTGCTCTTCATGCATTTCTTAGGCTTTAAGAATTCTCTCAGTGCAAGAAATCTTCCTTTAAGCCTTAAAACTTTATAGCTTTGTTCTAAGTGTTCTTAGTTATTTTGTTAGTATACTTTGTGTAAGATTGTTAGAATAGTTTATCTGTTCTTTTCCGCAACAGTCTTAAGTTTTCTATGTGTAATTCTTGTTGAAAGTTTTTCAATATAAAGAATTAAAATTGTGAAAATTTTGAGTATTGTATTCAACCCCCCCTTCTACAATACTTGGTTAGCCATCTGGGACTAACAAGTGGTATCAGAGCCGAAAGTTTAATTCCATAAACTTGATCTGCGATGGCTGCCTCCTCTTCCTCTACTGTTGAAAACTCTTTTCAAAATAACTTTTCTGAAAATGGCTCAATTTCAAAACCTCCTAAGTTCAATGCTAACAACTTCTCTTTGTGGAAAAGCCGCATGATGCTGTTCATGGAAGGAGTGGATACTAGATATATATCCAACCATTCTCCAAGAGGGACCCTTAATTCCCAGAGTTTGGGCTCGCTATGAAACGCAGAGGCCTGGTAAAGAAACCATGGAAAAAGATAATTCTGATGATTCGTCTGATGAAGAAAAATCTGCTGCTACTGGTCGTTACATTCTTAAAAATCCTAAGAAATACACTGATGAGGAAAAATGGCTTGTGTCTCTTGATTCTAAAGTTAGAACTATCATTGCTCTCTCTCTTCCTGATGAAGTGTACCACTCTCTGGTAAATCTCTCTACTGCCAAAGAGATGTGGTCCACTCTGTGTGTTTTGTACGAAGGTACAAATGAAGTTAAAAAGAGCAGAAAGATTGCTCTTGTTAGAAATTATGAACTCTTTGCTTTTGAAAAAGGAGAACCTCTTCCTAGCTTCTATAATCGCTTCAACTCTCTTTTAAACGATCTTAAGTTGTTGGGCAGAGTCTATGATAATGAGGAAGTCTTGTGCAAGTTCATGGATTGTCTTCCAGATTTTTGGGAAAATATATGTACTTGCATCAAAACTACCAAGGACCTTGAGTTCATGCCCTTAACTGTTCTTTATGGAACTCTTTTCAACTATGAGCAGACGAAACTGCATAGGTTTTCAAAGAACTCTTCTCTTGTTCTCCTAAGTGACTCTTCCAAAAAGACTAAGTGTTTACCAAAAATCACCTACCCATCTGACTCTGATCATGATAGTCAAGAAGATCCCAATGATCATTCGGAGGCATATCTTAGTGATGCTGAGGATGAATGTGAGGAAACTTCAATTGGTAAATTATCTGATGAAATGGCCATGTTGGATGGGTATTCTAAATCCAAATCCTACCACCCTTCTAGAAAATCTAAGCCTCTCTCCAAACACTCTTCTTTGGACAAATCTAATGAGGAATGTTTTAACTGTGGTAAAAAGGGTCATTTTGCTTCTGAGTGTAAAAGTAAACATTTTGAAAGACCCAGAACTGCTTCCTCAGGCCGATTCTCCTCAAAATCGGGAAGATCCAAATATGATTCCCAAAAGTTCAACCAATCTTTCTCTTCTGCAGATTCTGACAGGGCCGAAAGATACAAGGAGAAATACAAGAGAGAAAAGGAAAGAAATGAAAGACTTGTTAGGAGAGGAAAGGGTCTGCTTGCTAAATCTTATGATTTGGCAGATGAACCCACATCTGAAAGCGAATGACTCCTCAACTGCTCTTGTATCAGCTAAGTGATTCTCCTCCTCTCCACAGGTTCACCCATTTCTATCTCTCTCTGATGCTGAAAAGATTGAAGCATTTAATTCTGTATCTATTGTCTTTAGATGATGCATCCTTCTCTTCTAACTCATGCAAAATATTTTCTAACTCTGAAAAATGAAAGCTTTTGGGTGTTGATTCCTTCTGAAAAATAAATTCCTTAATTTTTTTTAAAAAATACCTGTGTGACATCTCCTACCGATTTTCCTTCTGTGTGTCTCAAATTGTCTATTTCAAAAGAAAAGATTTTCGTCCTCCCAAATCTTGATAAAGGAATTTTAGGAGCTGCACCCCAATTCTTTGTTACCTCATCAAATTCCTTGAGCAAAAGTAAGGAAAAATGTCAAGTTTCTAAAAGGATCTTTCCTCATAGAAAATTCTATATCTGTGGTGCTACTTTTCATTTTGCCAAAGACTGCCAGAAAGAAAGAACTGATCTAAAGTGACCCCAACCCCTTTCTTCTAACCCAAAAGGACCCACCTTCAAAATGGGTACCTGGAAATCAAATTCTTTGTGATTGCAGATTTTGAGCTGGGCAGATGGATCTATGTGAACAAGTGAGAAAGTTGACAAAACCTTAGAATTCTTTACTCTCATGACATCATAAGCTTGATGATGTCATTCTCATGACATCACCATCTCCAATCTCTCAAAATTCCATTCCTTTTCTAAACCTCACCACCGAAATTTTCCTTAACCACCGAACCAAAAATTCATCATCTTCCACCAAATATTCTTTTTCACCACCTTTTCTCTCTCCTCCTTCAATCACTTCAAGACAATAACAATCCATCTTTTTGTGATGACACCCATCTCCACCGAAATCCCAAACCATGCAATCACCACCTCCTCTTTTCTATATTTTCTTCCACAATTTCTCTATCTTGCTGCCGACACAAACCAAAACCATATCCCACCATACTTTACTTCCCATCATATGTTTTGCCTCCTCGATCGGTGGTACCCCTCAAATTCGGTGGAACCCTTCAAATTCGGTGGAACCATTCACAGATCCACCACCGAATCTCCACCGATCTCTAAGCTCGGTGGTACCCCTCTAATTCGGTGAAACCCTTCTAAATTCGGTACAATCCTTCAAACTCCTCGGTGGAATCTTCACGCTTGATCCACCACCGATACTTCAAATCCTCGGTGACATCCTCACACCGATCCACCACCGAGTCTACACCGACCCACACCGATTCTACACCGAATCTCCACCGATCCACCACTGAATCTCCACCGATCCACCACCTCAAATCCCACCGATCTCTCCTCCTCAATAAGAATCTTTCTGGCTCATGCTGCCTACCGAAATTTTAGGGTCTTTCAAATGGATGTTAAAAGTGCCTTTCTCAATGGGGAACTTGCAGAGGAAGTCTATGTGAAACAACCTCCTGGCTTTGAAGACCCAGCTCATCCAGACTATGTGTACAGACTTGACAAAGCATTGTATGGTCTCAAGCAAGCTCCACGTGCTTGGTATGACACTCTTGCCAACTTTCTTCTCAAGCATGGATATTCCAGAGGTAAAATTGACAATACTCTCTTCATCAAAGAAACCTCAGGTAATATCATTCTTGTTCAAATCTATGTTGATGACATCATCTTTGGTGCCACTGATGAATGCCTATGTGATGAGTTTGCTTCTCTCATGATGAGTGAATATGAGATGAGCATGATGGGAGAGCTTACATTTTTCTTGGGCCTTCAAGTCAAACAATCTTCAGAAGGGATTTTTATAAATCAAAGCAAATATATTCGTGACATTCTGAAGAAATTTAACTTTCTAGATAGCTCTCCTATGAAAACTCCCATGGCACCTCCCTTGAAACTGTGTGCTGATCTAAAAGGTGAATCTGTGGATGTCACTCTTTACCGAGGTATGATAGGCTCTCTGCTTTACCTAACTGCTAGCAGACCGGATATTATGTTTGCTACCTGTCTATGTGCTCGTTATCAGGCCAATCCTAAAGAATCACATTTAAAGGCTGTAAAACGAATTTTTCGGTACCTTAAGGGCACACTGCACTTGGGTCTTTGGTATCCCAAAGACTCGGGTTTTGAACTAATTGGTTACTCAGATTCAGACTATGCAGGTTCCCAGATTGATAGAAAGAGTACTACAGGAAGCTGTCAGCTCCTTGGTGGAAAATTGGTAAGTTGGTCCAGCAAGAAACAAAACTCTGTATCAACCTCTACTGCTGAGGCTGAATATGTAGCTGCTGGCGGCTGTTGTGCTCAGATCCTATGGATGAGAAACCAACTCAGGGACTACAATCAATTCTTTTCTAAAATCCCAATTCTGTGTGATAATTCCAGTACAATAGCTATTGCAAACAATCCAGTTCTTCATTCCAGATCAAAGCACATAGATATCAGATATCATTATCAGATATCATTTCATCAGGGACCACATCTCCAAAGGTGACATTGAGCTACACTTCATTCCTACAGATCTTCAGCTTGCCGACTTGTTCACCAAACCTCTAGATGAAACCAGGTTTAATTTCCTTATAAATGAACTTGGCATGTGTAATCTTCAATAACTATGTGTCCTAAGTTTCCACCGAATTCTCATCGGTGGACACTATTCTTCTCTCACAAATCTCCTCTCCTATCTAGAAACATAGGAAAGAACCCCTCCAAATGATGTCATCCCATGCATGGTAGACACCTTTTTCTTTTAATGATGTCATCACCATGATCTCATCTCACCAAAGTTGTAGACCTCTACCATTTCCTCTACCGATTCTCTCCCCACCAATTTTATCTAGCTTCTCATATACTCTTCCTCTCACCTAACCCAACTTCCTATGTGTCATCTCCTCATCCCATCCCTTTTTCCATCTTTTTCACTCCTGGTTTGCAACCCATCTCTCCTTTCATAAAATCCACCCACCACAAACTCTTCTGCAGATGTCACCCCAAATCCTCAAACTCAATCTTTTTGGGTCATCAAAATTGGAAGATGAAATTCCAATCTTTTCTTCACTTTGAAGATTTTCTCCATAATGCCTTAGAAGACTTTCTCCACACTCTGCTGAAGATGTCTTAGAAGTTTTCCGTCAACCTCTTCAAGAAATTACACCGAATTTTTGTCTAACTCTTGCAAATTTTCGGTGGGAATGATTTTTTTTTTTCAAAAAAAAAAAATCGTCTTGGTTCTGGCCGATCTTTTCATTTTCTCTTGGTGTTTTTCCTAAGTCGGCCGCTGAGGGGGAGAATTCATCTGAGGGGGAGCAACATAAACCCTCAGTACTCATATACAGCGACCAACTTGAAAAAAAAAATGAGAAAATCGGGCGGACCGGTCAAGGGGGAGCATATCAGTCCGGGCGGATCTAGCTGAGGGGGAGAAACACAAAGACCGGCTGATCCAACTGAGGGGGAGAAAATCAAAGACACATGATAATGATGCCAAAGATGCCAAGAAAAAGATAGAAAATGCTACAGATTGGCAGAAGCTTCCTGAGGCTTATTCACTTAATCTCAAACCTCCCTCAAAGATTCTCACCATAATGGGTTTGTCTCTTTCCAGAAACCACAGACTCATTTGGCTGAAATCTTTTGGAGCAAGTGAATGGCTTGAAGATTTGAAACATCTGAAGAAAAGCAAAAGTGCCTGAAAGATAAAGTTCTCCAACAAATCAACAGGCTGCTGATCAAAATGAAGAATCCTCAAGTCAGACATAAGTTTCAACTCTCCTCTCCAATGATACAAGTAACATCTGCTTTGTTCATATTGTTTATACTTCTTTCCATTTTTTCATTCATTTGTACAGCTATACCTTTTTATTTTATCTTATATGTAAATATCATATATACATACACACACAAAAAAAAATGGACTGTGTGAAAAAGAACCCAAAAGAGTAAAGAAGGGTCAACATGCATTATTCACTGTCTTACTCATGTTTTTCTAAGTATGGATGTCATCATCAAATAGGGGGAGATTGTTGGGTCATCAAGATTTGAAGATGACCTCATGATCTCCTTTTATACTTTGAAAAACATTTTATACTTAGAGAAATTTTGGATGCATGGTTCTTTAGATGACTTGTACAAGATATCAAATGTTCGGTGAAGTCGAAGATCAACCGAAACCAAGCTTGAAGACTCTCTACTTGTGGAAAATAGAAGACTCTCGGCAACATTCAAACAAGTCATCACCACCGAAATTCCTTGACATTTCGGTGGCCTTCTCTCCACCGAATTTATAGGACAATTTCGGTGGCCTTCTTCCACCGAAGTGCATGGACAAATTTGGTGGCCACATCCACCACCGATGACTCTTTCGGTGCTCCTCTCACCACCGAAATATACTTGTAATTTCGGTGGTCCTCTCACCACCGAAACATGCTTGCAATTTCGGTAGACTAGTCTTCTTTCCACCGAAGATTTCTCAATCTCGGTGGAAACCACTTCGGTGCTAAAAGCTTAAGACAGAAGATCATTTATTATGGGACAATATCCTCCAGCAGAGAAAAGTGACAGTTTGTCTCTTTATCCACTTTCAGTTAAGGTCCCTTTTATCTGCTCAAGCTACTCTGTCTGCACCTAGTGAAAAGTGACAAGGACTTCACAGTTCTCCTGAAGTCAACATTATCAGCATATGTGAAGATGACAAGTGTCCCAAGCATTTAATGCTTGGGCACTCCTTGGCACTATAAAAGGAGAAGTGCTCTTCATGCATTTCTTAGGCTTTAAGAATTCTCTCAGTGCAAGAAATCTTCCTTTAAGCCTTAAAACTTTATAGCTTTGTTCTAAGTGTTCTTAGTTATTTTGTTAGTATACTTTGTGTAAGATTGTTAGAATAGTTTATCTGTTCTTTTCCGCAACAGTCTTAAGTTTTCTATGTGTAATTCTTGTTGAAAGTTTTTCAATATAAAGAATTAAAATTGTGAAAATTTTGAGTATTGTATTCAACCCCCCCTTCTACAATACTTGGTTAGCCATCTGGGACTAACAGAAATCATGATTTAAGTTGCATCCTTTTTGTCTAACGAATTATTTAATCATGATGTAAACTCTTGAACTAGGCGTTAGCCTAACCTTTTTATTTGTCGGCATGTGCAACAGGTTCAGGTTGGGAATAGTTCCAGTGACACTGTGAAGAGAAGAGTGCTAGTAGTGTGCTCGAGAGCTGAATTGCTTAGTGAAGTGTTCCACATTTATTTTGGGAATAGCAACTTGTATTTGGGTTAAGTAACACTCGACTTTATTTGGTCATGTTGTATGACTTGAGTTATTAATTGTGGGAGTTGTTACGTTTTAAATTTTTGAGGTGTTTCCAAGGATGGTTTGTAGAATGGATTTTTATCCTCATTTGGTTACTTTATCGAAGTTTTTAGTAGTTGCTCTTTCCAATTTTGAGGGTGTTACAGATACTGAAAGAATGAAATGAATTTTCTAAACTTGTTTGAATGTCATATATTGTGTCAAATCAAAAAATAAGATCAAATAGCACAATGAGATGTTGGAGTTCACGAAAATGTGAATGTTGTTTATATGAACAAGTATATAAACAAACTTGAAAAACTTGAATGAATTAGTAAAGTTGAAAGAATATGTGATGCTTAGATGAATTGGAATGCAAATGGGAGTATTACCACCGAATAGATTTTATATATGAGACATGGTAATACCAATGAAAATAAGAAGTTGAAACGTAGTGTATGGTTATTTGAAAATAAAATATGCAAGTATTAACTTTGTAAACACACGGTCAGAAATAATCAGAACTTCTGAAAAATTTCACATGAAAAAATTTAAAATCCAACTTCTAGATTCATAAAATCAGATTGAGAATAGAGAAGTGGTTTGAACATTTAGGAAAATGTTTTTCATACTCAAAAGTTGTTCTTCTTTAAGTAACCATAGATTAAGATCATAAGAAACTTACATTCAACACAAATTTGTAGCACTCCCCTCAAAAAATTCTTCCAAAAAAAATTCGCTTAAAAAATTTACTCCCCTCAAAGTAAGAACTACCTGCAAAACAGATTAAGATTTTGGTACTCATAAAATGAGTCATGGCTTGTCATAATTAATCAGAAGAAAATCAGAATGATACTCCCCCTATAATTAAGAATGGATACCAACCTAGATAAAATAAAGAAAACACATGAGAAACTCCCCTAAACATGTGCAAAGGAACAATAATTAAAGTAACAGATTTAATATGCTTGAAAAATATTCAGATTGTTAAACTTAGCATACTCAACTTGCTAATAAGAAACTTGAACCGTTTCTCATCAAGAGGTTTAGTGAATAAATTAGCAAGTTGATAATCTGTCTATACGAAATGCATTTATATTATTTCTTTTTTAACATGGTCTTTTATAACATGATACCTTATGTCTATGTGTTTGGTTTTTGAGTGTTTTACTGGATTGGCGGTTATTGCAATAACATTTTTAGAATCATAGTAGATATGTATCTTGTTGAATGTATATCTATAATCTCTAAGCTGAGTCTTCATCCAAAGCACTTGTGAACATCAACTTGCTGCAGCTACATATTCTGCCTCCATGGTTGAAGTTGAGACACAATTTTGCTTCTTAGAAGTCCGACAAACAAGCTTATCACCTAAAAACTGACATGGACCAGATATGTTTTTTCTGTCCAGTTTACAACCAGCATGATCTGCATCAATAAAGATTGTCAGCTCAAAACCAGAATCCTTCGGATACCAAAGGCCCAAATCTTGTGTGTCTTTGAGATATCTAAGGATTCATTTTACAGCTGCAAGATGTGACTCTTTAGGCTTTGCTTGATATCTTGCACAGAATCACGTAACAAACATTATATGTGGCCTGCTAGTAGTTAAGTATAACAAAGATCTAATTATACATCCGTAATTCTTTTGATCTATAGTCTTACCAGTTAAGTCTGCATCCATCAAATTTCTAGTGGCCATTGTAGTTTTCATAGAAGAGCTATCAGACATATTAAACTTTTTCAAAATTTCTTTGACATACTTAGATTGATTGATGAATATGCCTTCATGAGATTGTTTTATTTGAAGTCCAAGAAAGAAATTTAACTCTCCCATCATACTCATCTCAAATCTAGTTTCCATAATATCGGAAAAATTCTTGCAAAACTTAAGATTAGTAGAGTCGAATATAATATCATCTACATAAATATGTATCAAAACTTTGACAAATGACTTGCAAAAATTGTTAGGAGGTTGGATATAATTCAAGAAATTGTAAAAACCATAAAAGGATACACCATCTAAGCAAAGAAATCTGGAGGTGGGCCTATAGTTGTGGTTCAAGTAAAGGTTCAAGAGGTAGTAGTTAAGGGAGAGTTTCAAGAGGTAGGACTTCAAAAGAAAGGGGTTGGTCGAGTTCCACCGATTGTAGTAAGTGAACCTTGTGATTCTATATGTTTTTTTATTAAAATTTTCTGAATAGTTACTCAAAAGCCGTTAGATAACCAACGTGATTTTTTTTATTATGTGACGTTAAAGAGAGAGAGAAAGGGAAGAAATTCCATCTTAGAGGATTAAATGGAGCCAGTGTGACATTGATTGACTATTAACGATGTATCGGGGAATTTAACTTTGATTTAGCATTAACAAAGTATTGGGACATTTTTGTTTATAATTAATAGCGGCATTACGTTATTACCCTATTTTATCATAGGAGATGCTCTTGTTAGGGAATTTTTGTAAAAATATTTAACGAATGTCAATATTTTGTTTATTAACTTATCAATATGTAAATGATCACAAGTGTTTTTACTATTTTGGTCTTTTAAGTAATAAAATTTTCAACAAATAATAGGCCAAAAAGTCTAATAGAAATAACAATTATTTAGATTATATATTACAAATTTTACGATGTTTTTTAAAGATAATTACAAATTTTACGATGAATTTTTAAAAAATATCAAATTTATAGATTTCACCAAAAAAAAATATTGATAGTGCATTTGTTTCTTAATTGAAAATTTCAGATTTCACAAAAAAATTATGTGTAATTTTTCTCTTTTAGTTGGCATTTATAAAATAAATAATTTCATATCAATAAAAACTTGATCTTAATCAGCATTTGCAAATCATTAGGTAAATTAAGTACCTATAAGTTTGATATTTTATATATGAGGTACCAAATGAAGGTTTTAAAAGTATGTTGCCTAAATATAAATCAAACTGAAGTACGTTATATTTTGATGTAATTTGACCTTGTCCATTCTATTACAAATGTTATAATAGAATGTGGTGGTTACAAGAATATTTTGTGTACGGCCCTCTTCAAGCTCTATGATAGCAAAAATACACACACGTAATATGTGGCATAATAAAGGTGCAAGTATACATCAAATATTGTATTCGCTTTACAAGTAATATAATGGTAAGAACCAAATATCGTATCAACGGGGATTGGACTACTAGGAATCGGAGACTTCTACGAAGTTCCGGTGCAAAGTTAAGAGTTTTAATGATTTGATTAGTATTGAGCGAGATAGTTGTGTAATTAACAAGGTAATTAACGCGGGTACGGGTGTAAGTTTTCCCCAAGAGTGTATATATAGTAACTTAAATGGTCAATAAAATCGGTCACAATGTTATCCCACACGATTTCCTTCTCTTGAAGTTACGTCGTATAGGTTGCGATATCGATTTTATTATAAAGTTTCCACAAATGCCAACTTTCAGTTTACCAACCTCACTAAGTAGATCTCAAAGATCTTAGCCCCGCCGGATGTGGAGGGATGCTGTCACACCCACTCGACCAACACCTGGACCTTAGTTTGATTATACAACAACCCATATCTCTATGTGATTATTGAAGATTTTCTCAAACCTCGTTGCATCATTCAAGTCGTATTTCGGATCCGCCCCTCTCGAGATCTAAGATCTAATATTAACACGCACAGGTGATCAACTTGTCCGCGTTGAGTTATGTGTCGACTCGAATGACTAAACCGAGAAATTAGCAAAACGTGGTAACACCCAAGGGTTACATTTTTAGCCTCTCGGGTTTGGCTTACACTTGCACTCAAAAGGGGGTTTAGCTATTGCTCATAAGTAAAAACATAATGACATAAAAGAAATACCAAAAACATAAATTGCATTAAACTGAAACCGGCCACGGTAGTCACAAGGCTCACCACAGTGGTGACAGAAATTGAAAATGCAGAGAATTAAGTTAGCTAAACTAAAAATACAAGAGAAATATAAGTTCCAGTTGATTCTTCAAATGCTTGAAGAGTTGGATCAAGTTAGATGCCTTCAAATGCTTGGGTGAAGGTTCTTTATATATGAGAAAAGTTGAAAGTGACTTAAGGAGAGAAAGGGACTTGATCAAGCTTGTCCTCATCCTCTTTGTCTTGATTTAAATTGTCTTCTTCCTTCTCTTCTTTCATGTAAAGCTTCTGCATTAACCAAGCCTTACACCTGCAAGTTTCCTTCATAACTTTGGCAATAAAATCCCTATGATTCCTACAATGGTGACTTGCCACAATGACTTTTATCGCCAATATCCGAATTTTTAGATATATCTCAACTTTTGAACTGATTTAGACCAAAAAAATAATAGAAGACTCAAATGGGTATTTAGAGAGGTATAATAGGTAAAAATGAGTTTAAAAAAAAGTATAAATAATACTAAGAAATGAGGGTTATCACCCTACTACGTGTAAGATGTACTAGGTTTGTTTGGTTTAATGTGGTTTCGTTCATTCTATTACATACGTTATCAATATATTTGAACAATGTACTTTTAAATATAGTTAGAAGAATGAGTGAACTTCTTAGGTATGTTACTTTGTCATTTTAAAACGTTTTTATAGTTTCTATGCTAAGACTTTTAGTATAATATATGCATGGTATGAATTTTTATATTTTGTTTTATTTATATTTGTTACGTCGATCTATAGTCTTGGTGCATATATAAAAGAATCTCCAAAAAGATTAGAATACCTTTGGTTTTGACGGTCCTCATGTCTTGTTAGGAATTTCGATATACATTGTCTGAAATCAAGGGTTTCCATAGATCACATACTATATTAGGTCTAAAACTTCATTGTTGTAGTGATTATTAAACACATGCATCGTTTAATGCATAAGAAAAAGTACTTCTAGACAATAAACTATTGGATTTAGATGGCCAATACGACATTAGTAGAATAGATACAAACTTATGACATCCAATTCATCATTATTAACACATGAAAATAACAGAGATGAAGAATGACGATCAGCTATGTATGAGGTCGAGAACAGCATAATACGTAAGAAGCACCGGTATGGATACAATTGTGCCAAAAATAACCCTGAAAAACATAACATCGTCGTAAGAGTAAAAACCTACTCAAGGGAACAGGAAAAAATAAGTTCAAAATTGGACATAGGCTTCTAGTTATACTTAATTCACCTTTGAACTGTTTGTAATTTGAATCATAGTACTTTGAGGCTACTTTTTTACATAATATATGTTAGAGTTATTATTGTGTATATGTAAAGTACAAGGTCTATTCTGTAATTATCTATATCTTAGTTGTATATATAGGTTACTTATGTTTCAGTTTTAGGTTAATCAGTCTTTGTAATCGCTCTCTCAATATATGAAAAGTTGTTGTAGTTCAGCCACATCTCACTCTCGTTTGTTCATCGATTGATTCCTACATCTATTCTAACATGGTATCAGAGCTTTAGGTACGTCTCATCTATCCTACTGATTCATCGCGTCTTCATCGTACTTTTATTGCTCGTCTTCTGCTCGTTTTCTATTTCGTGGTTTATTGTTGAATCGCGATTTTCGTCTAACCTAATCCGGAATCACAACTTCCGGAACTGCACAAAATTCCGGAACATCTCCCAGTTCCGGATCACCTCTCTTTCCGGATCTGTCATTTGCATTCCGGAACATCTCCTAGTTCCGGATCCGCATTGATCTTAATACCGGAACCTGTTTCTAAATTCCGGAACCCCTTTAGCCTTGCAAACACCGTAACACCAAAACTCCTCACCTGCACTCCGGAACTGATTTCGCATACCACTTCGGAACCTTACAATTTCCGAAACTCTCATTGCCAAAATTCCGGAACAACCTCAAATTTCGGATCGTGCTCTTTTTGTTATCTCGATTCCGGATCAGCTTCTTGATTCCGGATCCGCTTCTGTCTAAAATCCCGGAACCTGTTTCCTTTTAATTCCGGACCATTCACTTCCGGTATCTGCTTCAATTTTACTTCCGGAAATGCTTGCTTGAAATTCTGGAACTGCTTCTCTAATCCGGAACCTGTTTTTTGTTTTCTAATTTCCGAATCGTGTTTTCAATTCCGAAACTCAACTCCGGTTCTCACTTTTCTGAAATTATTTCCGGAACACTCAGTTCCATCACTCACAATTCCGAAACTCCTTCTTTCAGTTTTCAATTCCGGAACACACAGTTTCGGTACCTCACGATTAGTTCTTTACTTTCTAAAATTTTCTTCCAGTCTTCAGTTCCAAATGGCTCTCAATAGCCAGTCTAAATACAGTGAATGCACATTCTGTCACTCTAGTACTCATCTTCTCCTCAACTGCACAATTCGAAAATGTCGCTGGTGTGGGATCAGACAGCCACGACACTATGGGTCTGACTGTCCAAAGCATCTACGAAATTCAGGTGAGCAAAAGCAACATCGCACTCAGTCATCTGCTGGATCAATCACTCAAGACTCCTCTACGCCGACAATTCAGGCACCGCATAGCAACAACTCATCATCTGACCTTATGGAACTCATGCGCCGAAACCAAGAACTTATAGAGCGACTCATGACAGGTTCTATGGGTATGAATTCTCAGTGCAATATCTCAACACCAGGTAACCCTTGGCTATTTGACTCTGGATGTTGTAACCACATGACACCTAAGGCTGACGGGTTTGTCTCTAAGCAGACCTCCAGAATGTTCTCATCAGTCCGTACTGCGGATGACACTCGCTTACCTGTATCTTTCAGTGGGACTGTCTCTACCCCCAATATACAATTACCTGATGTGCTACATATCCCTAACTTATCTCTGAGCCTGATTTCAATCACTCAGCTTATGGAATCCGGTCTAATTGTTCTGTTTCATCCTTCTGGCTGTGTTGTGCAGGATCCAAAGACCAAGCAGATCCTTGGAGTAGGCCGTAAAGTTGGTCGAATGATTGAAGTGGTCTACCTCCGCCTTCCCTTACCCTCATCAAATTTTGTTGCTTCTGTTTCCAGTACCCCTTCTTTTGAATTATGGCATAAGCGTCTAGGACATCTATCTTTGGCTAGAATAAAACTGTTAGCTAGTTCAGGATTATTAGGCAACACTTCTTCTGAAAACGTTTCTTGTTTATCTTGTCAACTTGGCAAACCTCATGCCTTACCTTTTCAACTAAATGAATTTAAATCTGCTCCTTCTTTTGATCTCATTCACTCTGATGTATGGGGACCAGCACCACATCCATCTATGGGAGGTTCTCGATACTTTGTTATCTTTATCGATGATAACCCATTTTTACATGGATATATCTCATGAAACATCGCTCCGAACTACCTCAAATATATATTACCTTCGCCCGTATGATTCTGACCCAGTTTTCCAAGCCTATAAAGATTCTTCGAGCAGATAATGCTATGGAATACAAAGAATCTTCTCTTCTCTCTTTTCTTCAATCTCAGGGTACTGTTTCTCAGTACTCATGTCCCGGTACCTCTCCGTAAAATGGACGTGCAGAACGTAAACATCGCCACATCCTCGATACTGTTCATACTCTATTAATCTTAGCCAAGTGTCCAGAACGTTTTTGGGGAAAAGCTGCCTTCACGGCTGTCTACACCATCAACCGTTACCCGACTCCCATCCTAAATCAAAAGTCTCCCTATGAAGTGCTCCATGGGGTCTCCCCTGCATATGATGTAAAGCCCGTATCCCGGTATGTAATTTATTAGTATTAATCCTTTTCTTTTAAGTTTGAGTTTTTGAGGTTTCCGTTAACGGGGTTAGTCGAGTTGGGTCAAATCGTTAAAGTGTCGGATGTTTGGTTAGTTGCGAGAGAGTTGTAAGTGGAGGGACTATTTGTGTCAAAGGCCCAAAAACCCACATGGGTTTCGGCCCATGCAAAAGGGGACCGAGGCTTTTCTTTTTTTTGTTGTTTACTTCTTGTTGCCTTGCTTGGCACACAATTGAATTATTAAGCAAACCGACCCCTCGTTTCTTTTCTTCACGGCATTCTCATTTAGAGATCACAACCAAAAACAAGAAACCCTAAGCTCTCTCCAACTCACGGCCGAAGACCCCTCCCCCTGTCGCCGCCGTTGTGTCGCCGGAAACCACCGCCACCGCCATCGTTCGTCGGAGATTTCGAGAGAGAGAGGAGCAGGTGCGGGTGCGTGGTATTGGAGCGAGGTAAATCGTTTTCCTTCGTCTCGTTTCCTTTTCTTTTCGTTTTTCTTCCGGCAAAACAACCACCGCGCCGCCGGCGACCACCACTGTCGGAGGGCAGAGGGTGGTGCGTGGCCATGTCTTATTAATAATCACCGTAGAATCCGTTAAGCCTTGACTTAATCGTTTAAGACGTTTCGTTGAAACCGTCGTTTTTATAATCATCAATTCATGTGGAAAATAGTGCAGCCACTGTTTTTACGACGGCTATAACTTTTCCGCCGTAACTCCGTTTGAGCCGAAACTGGCGCCCACGGTTCAAGTTCGGGGTCGGGCACGTTTTCCGTGTTTTAGCGGAAAACCGGTTCGGTCTCTAGCTGGGCGAAAAAGTGGTCGCAAGTTCGGTGATTCGTCATTTCATGTGAAAATTTCTGGAATCTGCCTTGATCTTGCGAAAGCCTTAACTTTTCACTCGTAACTCGTTTTGACGTGAATTTGGTGCCCAAAGTTCCCAATTTGAGTTGGGGAGGTTTTTCGTGTTTTGCCGAAAGTCTGATTAAGCCCGTAGATAGGCTGTTTCGGGCTGTTTGCGCGGCTGGTCCGAAAACGGACAGTTTTTGTGGTCGTTCGTATTTAATTCATAATAAATTGTAGAAAAATCGTTAGGAGGCGTATGATATGTCCTTGAAACCCTATCTCAGAGTACTTTCTAATCATGATATAATATTGGGAATTTTCTGGGTTTAAAGTGGGCGAAACAGGTCCCGAACAGACCTGTTTGGCGAGAACGGAAAATAGTTTTAGTGACGGTTTAAGCGTGTGTCGTGACGTAGGGTCCGGGTCTCGTATTGACACGTTTTAACATGCGTTTAGGTGCTGGGAAGTGACCGTAATTGTGAAGCTTGAATTGTATTGTTAAGCTAGGCGCGCGTTCGAGGTGAGTTCTCTCACTATAACTAATGTCGGTTATTTTTACATTACGTTGTGTGTATGTGTGGTAGTTCTATTTGCTTGTGGTGTGGGGTTAAATCGTGGGGTGTCTAGTCGGATCTAACAACGGTTGTTTTATCATTGCTATAGTACGTGTGTGGTAGCTTTATGTGATTGTGTTGTGGAACCAGATAGTGGGGTGTCTAGTTGATACTATGTTGTTACGTTAACTCGGTGGGACCGAGGATCCGGTGGGGCCGGAGATTTTATACGCGGGTGGCGTAGTGACTTGGTGGGGCCAAAGGTTGTATACACGGGTGGCGTATGAACCCGGGGGTGCCGGGTTGCGAAGGTTGTATACGCGGGTGGCGTATGAACCCGGGGGTGCCGGGTTGTGTTTGCACGGTTGTCGTGTGGTCGGTGGGACCGACGTTTGCCTATTAGGTGGGTTGGTGTGAGTATGCACGTCTATGATTTGTTCGTAGACTTGTATGATGTTTATGTGCAATTATCTGTTTATGGTGGTGTGGAAATAACTGTGTTACTTATGGTGTTGAATTCACTAAGCTTCGTGCTTACCCTTTCCCAATAAACTGTGGTTTCAGGTACGGGCGGCTCCAAGGCGTGACGAGTACACACTGGCGCGCGAGGAAAGCTGGTTACTTTATGGTTTTTAATAATTAAACGTTTATTCCGCTGGTTGTTATTATGAAGATATTAATTATGAGTTTACAAACGAAACGTTGGGATCATTTAATGAGTTGATATAAATGAAATGTTTATTTAAAATTTTAAATTTGCTTGAAATTTTTGGGACGTTACATATGAACTCCTAAAAGTATGGGGTTGTGCCTGCTTTGTTCAGTTGAAACTTCATGAACACACCAAACTCGAACCTCGTTCTCGATTATGCTGCTTTCTTGGCTATGGTATTGAACACAAAGGTTATCGTTGTTGGGATCCAGTCTCTAAGAGACTACGTATATCCCGCCATGTCACATTCTAGGAACATCTTCCTTTCTCAACATTGTCCAAATTTCAGGACATACCCAATCCTTCCACTTCCTTCTTCACTGATAACTCTATCTCTTTGGACTCACTCCAATTAGACCCAATACTCACCCCTCCATCTAGTATACCTCCTTCTGTCTCACCATCTGTGACCTCATCATCTGCTCCACTTCCTTCCGTCTTGTCTCAACCTGAGCCTTCACCTATGCCATCTGTTCCATCTGATCATGATCAATCATCTACACCATCTCCAAGGACTACTTCTGAGCCATCTGCTGAGTCTATGGATCCTAGCTCCTCTTAACCACAAGCTGAAGTACGACGCTCAGACCGGGTAAGACAAGTTCCTTCTCACCTTCGTGATTATCATTGTTATGCTACACTGTTGTCCAACCATGAACCCACTTCCTTCAAGGAAGTTGTTTCTAACCCTGTTTGGAAGCAAGCTATGACTGAGGAACTTCAGGCCCTTGACAAAGCAAATACATGGGAGTTTGTACCTCTCCTACCGGGCAAGTCACCTATTGGTTCCAAATGGGTCTTCAAAATCAAAACAAAGTCTGATGGATCCATTGATCGATACAAAGCACGCCGTGTGGCAAAAGGCTTCAATCAAGAATATGGCATTGATTACGAGGAGACGTTTGCTCATGTGGCGCGTGTCACCTCGGTTCGTAGTCTTCTCGCCATAGCTGCCACCAAAAGATGGCCACTTTACCAAATGGATGTCAAGAATGCCTTTCTAAATGGTGATCTCGAAGAGGAAGTCTACATGAGACGCCCTCCAGGTGTGATCTCTCGTCAGGGTCATGTATGCCGACTCCGAAAAGCCCTCTATGGCCTCAAACAAGCTCCTCGTGTTTGGTTTGAAAAATTTAGCAATATTGTCATTTCATTGGGGTTTTCTCCGAGTAATTATGATTCTGGCCTGTTTACTCGGACCACTGCTACAGGTACTATCTTACTCTTATTGTATGTTGATGATATGATCATTACCGGCAGTGACTCTACAGGTATCACCCATCTCAAACAGTCTCTCAGCTCATGCTTTAAGATGAAAGATCTTGGTAAACTACACTACTTCCTTGGTCTTGAAGTTCTGTCAGACTCTTCCGGCATCTATCTCTGTCAAGCCAAGTACATTTCAGATCTGTTATCCAAAGCTGGGATTACAGACAACAAAGTTACTTCTACACCCATTGAGCAAAATCTGCATCTTGCTCCCAATGCCGGCACCCCGCTGTAGGACCCTACACGGTACCGTCAACTAGTTGGTTCTCTGGTCTACCTGACTGTTACTCGACCGGATCTTGCATATGCAGTTCATATATTCAGCCAGTTCATGGCTGCTCTGTGCTCCGATCATTATGTTGCGGTTCTACGTATCCTTCGGTATCTTAAAGGGACAATGTTTCATGGACTTCACTTCGCATCCACGTCGTCCTTAACTCTTCGTGCATTCTCCAATGCTGACTGGGATGGAGACATAACAGACCGTCGCTCTACCACCGGATATTGTTTCTTCCTTGGAGACTCTCTTATTTCCTGGCATAGCAAGAAACAATCTCTGACAGCTCGATCTAGTACTGAAGTTGAGTATCGCACTTTAGCTGACACTACACAAGAACTTGTATGGCTACGCTGGTTACTATCTGATATGGGTGCTCATCAGATCTCTCCAACACCATTGTGGTGTGATAACAATAGTGCTATTCAGATTGCTCACAATGATGTCTTTCATGAGCGTACAAAGCACATAGAGATTGACTGTCATTTCACTCGTCAACATGTTCTTCGCAAGACGGTTAAACTTCTCCCGATTTCAACCATTGATCAGACAGTAAACATCTTCACCAAAGCTCATCTTCCGGGGCGTTTTCGGGCTCTTGTTTCCAAACTCAATTTGGCCCATTCTTCCCCCACTTGAGTTTGAGGGGGGGGGGGGGTGTTAGAGTTATTATTGTGTATATGTAAAGTACAAGGTCTATTCTGTAATTATCTATATCTTAGCTGTATATATAGGTTACTTATGTTTCAGTTTTAGGTTAATCAGTCTTTGTAATCGCTCTCTCAATATATGAAAAGCTGCTGCAGTTCAGCCACATCTCACTCTCGTTTGTTCATCGACTGATTCCTACATCTATTCTAACAATATATTTGAAAATTAATATGCAAATGGGGAGACTCTCCTCATTTGCATATTAATTTTCAAATATATTTAAGGAGACAGCACTTAAGTTATCTAAAACAATAAAAGTTGGTAGGATATACCAAAATGGCCTTTGGCCTAGCGGTATGAGAGTTTTTGGCCTTGTTAGAATAGATGTAGGAATCAGTGCGATACTCAACTTCCTTCCACTTCCTTCTTCACTGATAACTCTATCTCTTTGGACTCACTCCAATTAGACCCAATACTCACCCCTCCATCTAGTATACCTCCTTCTGTCTCACCATCTGTGACCTCATCATCTGCTCCACTTCCTTCCGTCTTGTCTCAACCTGAGCCTTCACCTATGCCATCTGTTCCATCTGATCATGATCAATCATCTACACCATCTCCAAGGACTACTTCTGAGCCATCTGCTGAGTCTATGGATCCTAGCTCCTCTTAACCACAAGCTGAAGTACGACGCTCAGACCGGGTAAGACAAGTTCCTTCTCACCTTCGTGATTATCATTGTTATGCTACACTGTTGTCCAACCATGAACCCACTTCCTTCAAGGAAGTTGTTTCTAACCCTGTTTGGAAGCAAGCTATGACTGAGGAACTTCAGGCCCTTGACAAAGCAAATACATGGGAGTTTGTACCTCTCCTACCGGGCAAGTCACCTATTGGTTCCAAATGGGTCTTCAAAATCAAAACAAAGTCTGATGGATCCATTGATCGATACAAAGCACGCCGTGTGGCAAAAGGCTTCAATCAAGAATATGGCATTGATTACGAGGAGACGTTTGCTCATGTGGTGCGTGTCACCTCGGTTCGTAGTCTTCTCGCCATAGCTGCCACCAAAAGATGGCCACTTTACCAAATGGATGTCAAGAATGCCTTTCTAAATGGTGATCTCGAAGAGGAAGTCTACATGAGACGCCCTCCAGGTGTGATCTCTCGTCAGGGTCATGTATGCCGACTCCGAAAAGCCCTCTATGGCCTCAAACAAGCTCCTCGTGTTTGGTTTGAAAAATTTAGCAATATTGTCATTTCATTGGGGTTTTCTCCGAGTAATTATGATTCTGGCCTGTTTACTCGGACCACTGCTACAGGTACTATCTTACTCTTATTGTATGTTGATGATATGATCATTACCGGCAGTGACTCTACAGGTATCACCCATCTCAAACAGTCTCTCAGCTCATGCTTTAAGATGAAAGATCTTGGTAAACTACACTACTTCCTTGGTCTTGAAGTTCTGTCAGACTCTTCCGGCATCTATCTCTGTCAAGCCAAGTACATTTCAGATCTGTTATCCAAAGCTGGGATTACAGACAACAAAGTTACTTCTACACCCATTGAGCAAAATCTGCATCTTGCTCCCAATGCCGGCACCCCGCTGTAGGACCCTACACGGTACCGTCAACTAGTTGGTTCTCTGGTCTACCTGACTGTTACTCGACCGGATCTTGCATATGCAGTTCATATATTCAGCCAGTTCATGGCTGCTCTGTGCTCCGATCATTATGTCGCGGTTCTACGTATCCTTCGGTATCTTAAAGGGACAATGTTTCATGGACTTCACTTCGCATCCACGTCGTCCTTAACTCTTCGTGCATTCTCCAATGCTGACTGGGATGGAGACATAACAGACCGTCGCTCTACCACCGGATATTGTTTCTTCCTTGGAGACTCTCTTATTTCCTGGCATAGCAAGAAACAATCTCTGACAGCTCGATCTAGTACTGAAGTTGAGTATCGCACTTTAGCTGACACTACACAAGAACTTGTATGGCTACGCTGGTTACTATCTGATATGGGTGCTCATCAGATCTCTCCAACACCATTGTGGTGTGATAACAATAGTGCTATTCAGATTGCTCACAATGATGTCTTTCATGAGCGTACAAAGCACATAGAGATTGACTGTCATTTCACTCGTCAACATGTTCTTCGCAAGACGGTTAAATTTCTCCCGATTTCAACCATTGATCAGACAGTAAACATCTTCACCAAAGCTCATCTTCCGGGGCGTTTTCGGGCTCTTGTTTCCAAACTCAATTTGGCTCATTCTTCCCCCACTTGAGTTTGAGGGGGGGGGGGGGTGTTAGAGTTATTATTGTGTATATGTAAAGTACAAGGTCTATTCTGTAATTATCTATATCTTAGCTGTATATATAGGTTACTTATGTTTCAGTTTTAGGTTAATCAGTCTTTGTAATCGCTCTCTCAATATATGAAAAGTTGCTGCAGTTCAGCCACATCTCACTCTTGTTTGTTCATCGATTGATTCCTACATCTATTCTAACAATATATTTGAAAATTAATATGCAAATGGGGAGACTCTCCTCATTTGCATATTAATTTTCAAATATATTTAAGGAGACAGCACTTAAGTTATCTAAAACAATAAAAGTTGGTAGGATATACCAAAATGGCCTTTGGCCTAGCGGTATGAGAGTTTTTGGCCTCGTAGGAGGTCAGGGTTTCAAACCTCACCAAAGATGAGGAGGGTGTGTGTGTTTAATTGTTGCATTTGTCATATATAAATATTATATACTTCAAAAAAAAATTGGTAGGATGTGTGGAAACATTTTGAATATAAATTTTTTTTGTAAAAGTGTAAAGTGACGAAATAACAATAATTCTACCATAAAACCACGTTAAGATATATAAAACCCTTTTAACTATCTTTATGACCTTTAGGTTATAGTCAGTGATAAGATATATAACTAAATTGATGGAAAATAACTAACTTACGCGGTACTAAGCACATTTGCATGGAGTCCATATTCCTTTGCGAATACAAAAGATCCAATGGCTTGTGGCAGAGCAGCCTGTAAACCAATTGACACGAATATGTATACTGAATTTAAAGGAACACAATGAAATATCGTTCAAATACTTGAGAAATCTGATATTTCTTGTTAATTGTTCATATATAACCTAGTCTAATTATAAGCATACTTTGAATTGTACATATTATTCAACATGAATACACTTGTCCTTGGGCGCCCATGTGTGATTGATTGTGTTAAAAATGTCGTGCATTTCTTATGATGGAATCGTAACAAATACAATAAGAATGACTAATGATGTATAATTAAGCCTTCAAGACCAAAAACGACTAATGATGGCAACAAGCATGTGGTCTATACGTATGAATGCATGTGTATATGGAGGGGAGGGTTGAATCAAACAAGAATGGTGTTAGAGTAAGAAATCATGAGAATGCCTAAATTAAATGTGATTTCAGTGTAAATCACTGTGATTATGGAGCATGGTTGATTTGGTCCACGACCTGTGTTGTTGCCATGGTCGTCTGTCAGTGTAAAATCACATGTCATATAAGTATTGTTATGTTTTCTTATTTGAACCATGTTCTCGTTTAAACCTGGATATTTGAAAACACTAAAGGGCACTACACCTGAATGGTTAGGTATTTGTCGTAAGCTACAAAGGCTTTGATTTGTATTTCTTATGTTGTTTCATTCCTTTTCAGAGCATCCATAATATTGAGGTTTTTCACTAAGACTTTTCACAGCTTTTCATATCACATAATTGTCAACTCAAAACTTTGCCCCACGCGCACACACATATATATAGGGAGAGGTTTAATTGAGAAATGCCAAGTGTGTGAGAAATAGAGAAGTAATCTTAGTCATTCATTCGGTCAACATTTGCGGCTTTGACTGAGAAGCAGCGGATAATTCCTCGCATGGTCTGTACAAGCTAGAGGGGTAGTTTCGTCAAATACGCGGGACGAGTTCATATATGAACTTGTGTGATTCACATATGAACTCTTTTTAACTAATTCATATATGAAAGTTTGTGATTCATATATGAATCAGTTAATTATTTCATATGAGAATCGGGTTAATTAGTTCATATGTGAATCACAAAGGTTCATAAGTGAATCAGTTAATTAGTTCAACTGATTCATATATGAACCTACAGTTAATTAGTTCATATATGAACCTACAGTTAATTAGTTCATATATGAAACACATGTTCATATACGAATTAGTTAAAAAGAGTTTATATGTGAATTACATGGGTTCACATATGAACAGGTAGTTCATATGTAAATCACACGGGTTCATATATGAACTCGTCCCGTGTATTTGTAAAACTTACGAATATGTCCTTCTATTTTTGGAACAGCCGCAACTTTTGACCAATCAAAGCCGCGACTTTTGACCAATTAAAGCCGATCTTGACCGAATAAATGGCTAAGATTACTTCTCAATTTCTCACACACTTAGAATTTTTCAAATGAACTTATGGCAAATTTTACAAACTAAAATCAACCAATCAGATATTTTCATTTTATTTTTATATAATCTAATTTTAAAGGGTATAATTGACAATCTACGATTCCACATTACACGGGTATATTTATGGATTTTTTTTTAATTCATCATAACTATAGGTTAATCAATGTTTATCTTGAATTGTATATATCTTCAATATTCTCTTTTTTTTCTTTTTTTGTTAAACGAATATATATTAAATCAAAATCATTGTATTCATAGGAATTTGGTTTTTTTAGTTAATTTTTTCTAATTACAATTTTATTTTCTGTTTTGGTTTCACTTTAGTTTCAATAAAGTTTTGTTATGTTTCATCATGGTTTCAGTAAAATTTCATTATGATTGCAATAAAGTTTCATCTAGATGATGAAATATGTTTAGAGCTTTGTATGGAGGGAATCTGTTTCACTATATTTTATTATAGTTTTAGGCATTGTTTGGCAAAAAAAAGCTAGCTTATTTTTTGGATACATGTTTGGATGACCATAAGTTAGCTTTTTGAAAAGCTACTTGAAGTAGCTTATGAGTAACTTTTTGTAAATATTCCAATTATGCCTTCATTAATATTAATTATTATTTATTATCTATTTTTTTAATATGTCCTTTTTGATCATTTAAATGTTTATAAGCTACTTTTTGCCAAACGTGACTTTTTCATCAGCTAGCTTATCAGCTACCAGCTAGCTTATCAGTCAACAGCTAGCTTATCAGCTAGTTTGTCAAACATAGCCTTAATAAGGTTTCAACATGTTTCAGTGTGGTTTCAATAAAGTTTCACTACGGCTTTACTATTGTTTCTCTATTGTTTCACCATGTCAATGTTAAAATAATTTCATTATGTTTCCCTACAACTTTAATAAGATTTTATTATGTTTCAATAATATATCAGTGATTTATAATATATTAAAAAAATCTTGTTCAAATATATATATATATATATATTTTAAAAAAATCATTTCATTGTCATCAAATATTCTTTCCTAAAATGGCGTGAATTGATGCTATTAATAATATTAGTCTTTCATGATCAATTTTACACTTTTGTCCTTAATATTCCTGGCTCAGGATGAACGCTGGCGGCATGCTTAACACATGCAAGTCGGACGGGAAGTGGTGTTTCCAGTGGCGGACAGGTGAGTAACGCGTAAGAACCTGCCCTTGGGAGGGGAACAACAGCTGGAAACGGCTGCTAATACCCCGTAGGCTGAGGAGCAAAAGGAGGAATCCGCCCGAGGAGGGGCTCGCGTCTGATTAGCTAGTTGGTGAGGTAATAGCTTACCAAGGCGATGATCAGTAGCTGGTTACTATTTTATGATTTTAATAAAATATTCTTTAATTTTTACTACCTAAAATACCACAATTTAAATCTTGATCATTGATTGATAAAATCTATGGTATGTATCTGGGTTGTAAAGTTTGTAAAATAAAGATGGTTTGCAAATGAAACCACTTCGTGTTGCTATTTGATTTTTCATGGATAAAAGTCATTTGTTTTGTAGTGTAACTAATTGTTGTCCATACCCACTTCCTGTGGCTATTTGACATTTCCTTAATGCAGTTTCCTCTTCTAGTACTTCTAGGATTGAATTGAAGATGGAAATTAAGTTAATTGGAATTATTTTGTAATTTAACTTCTTGAAAAAATAATATCAACCAAGTTTAAAGAACAACGACAAACTGCACTACTAGATAAACAAGTTTTTTTGACAGAAAATCCGTCGAAAATCCGCTGGAAAAAGGGATTTTCGGCAGATCTGACTGCGGGAATAAAGTCGTCGTAACAGGATTTTTCGGCGGATTGACAATTTTTGGCGGATATTTCCGTCGGAAAATCCGTCAGAAATTTTTTCACTAGTTAATTAAATAATTAATTAAGAATAAATTCCGACAACTTTCCGACGAAAACATTTTTATTATTTAATTTTTGAATTTCAATTATGCTTACTTGAATGATGGCAATATGAAGGACATCCCCTCTCAAACCCACGGCAAAAGAACCGACCGCCATCGTTGCCGGTGCCACCACAAACCTCAATACGAGCCCGAATACAGCCGGTATAACACCACAACCAATTACTTTCTCTTGCAATGCCATAAATAGTCCTGCATACATGCTCGATCGGAGAACTTAATTAGTTCGCATTCATGATTTTTCGGTTCAAAGAATTTCCATGAAAAGATATAGAAGGAAATTAAAAGAACTCATTCAGATTATAAAAGTGTGAACATAGTTCCCACTTGAACTATACTTAGGGCCTGTTTGTTAGCAGCTTAATGAGCTTAATGGGACACATAGCTTATTCAGTCAGTTATACATGACTGTTTGGTAGTGGCTTAATGATATAGAAAGTGACTTATTTATTAAGCTTTTAGGAGAGAGCTTTATGCAGAAAGTCAAGTTTTGTCCAAACCAGTCTCTCTCAATTAAAAAACATGGTCCGTTCCATCTATGAAAACACCCTACCAAACAAAAACCTTTACAATCTATACAGACAGATTAATCCACACAGACAACTTTTTTCATACAGAACTTAATGGAAAACCAACCAAACAGCCCCTTACCCATGCAAAACATGGCAACACCTGAACCAGCTTTAGACATGATCTGTATGGATCCTTCTATGATCCTTGGCATTTTCAGATTCCACCTGAATTGATATGTATTCATTTGTAGAAAATATGAGAATAAATAGTATATGATTTTTGCCATTAAATGAAATAAAGTAATTGAACATACTATAACAAAATTGAGTTTATACGATACCAAAAAAAATTAAACGTCTTAACAAACCGTTTTACAAGACTTAATTTATATGACCGACAAAATTAAACGCCCTATCTAAAGGCGTTGTAATACGTTTATAGAACTTTTTTGGGTGTCGTAACAGGTTTTTGGGACATTTTTAATAAATAAAAAACATGTCATATTAGCTATTTTATATGACACCTGTTAGTGCCTAATATTCTAGGTTGTACTAAGTAGAGGGACTAATATTGTAATTGCTATATTTACATAGTATATAATGTTTGCTATGTCTAGTTTCCTAATTAGGTCATCAATCACTACACACTCAAGTACACACACATATCATTTGCTCTCTAGAATTCATCTTTGTACTTGGGATTGTTCTTCATTGAATATATTGGTGGTCATCTTATTGTTAAATATGATTTGATTACTTGTTCTGGCCTTCTGGGATCACAACACCATTCGAAAAAATGTCTTATAAAAACAAGAGTGATGGGGTTTTACAATATTTTCTCAAAAGTGTTCTATAATATAGCTAATGTGACGTTTTATATTAAAAATATCCTAGAAACCTGTTAAGACGCTCAAAAACGTTCTATAAACTCATTACAACGTCTTTAAATAGAACGATTTATTTTTTGTTCTATATGTTAAGTCTTATACATAAAGCGGTCTATTAAGACACTTAAAAGTTGGTGGCATCCTATAAACTCGATTTTATTGTAGTGAAAATAGTTAAAATACATTCAATTAACTGTTTATCATCAAAGTAAAGATAGCATACCTATTTGATATGAGTGCCCAAAAAAGTCCCATTATACATCCATAAGAGTTGGGGTTCTTTGCAAGCTTTATCCCAACAATCTTTAATAAAATCAACACAGAAGTCCTTCTACTTGTGTCTCCATCACCATTATTCTCAACATCTATGGCTGGTTCGGTTGGTGTAATTGCTATGTCCAACTGTTTCTTCACACGATGGAGCTCGAGCATGAACAAAAGGCACATATTCCATAGCATCGCTTGCAAAATCGAAGACAAGATAACAAGATTCTCTCCCAAACTCCCATACATTGCTCGCATAAGAGGAACCCCTACGATTAGAGCATTATTCAAGCTAGATAACGAAAAGCTTGTAACCGACCATGGATAGTTTCCTTTGATACTACATTTAGCCCATAAGGATATTGTCAAGAGAATGATGGTTTTGGAGATGACATCTGCGGCGATGAAGTGATGATTCATTTTGTACGGATTGATGCGACTTGTGAAATCGAATAAGAAAAGAGGCATGATGAAGTAGTAATTGAGTTGGTTTATTGCATCACAATGGTCAGGATTGAACAAATGCCACCATTTCACAGATCCATAGCCTAAGATTAGTGCTACATAGAGTGGAAACATGGTAGATAGTACATTGTAAATGTCTTCCCATCCTATCATCTCTAACCATATTTTGGGGGCAAAATAGATAGATGGTGATATTTGTATACAAAAGCATCATTCAAGGTAAGGTCATGTTATTGTTTTTTATATAATATTATATATTCATATTGAATATTATAATATATTATTATTTGAAGATATATATTGTATGTTATTTTCATTTATATTACTATTATTATTATATATTAGTTATATATTATTACATATTTATATATATATATATATATTCATATATTCATATTTATTATTATTTTTGAACACATTATTATTATATATACATATTGCAATAGTACTATTATTTTTATTGCAGTTATTTTAATATTTTCAAACTGATATAATTTAGAAGTTTTTTTATGAATCCTTAATTATATATATAATAGTGATTATTATTTAGTTTTTATATATACTATTTATACATCTATAGTTTATTGAAAATGTTTTATGATTTACTCACAAATTACTTATATGCACATAAGCCAAATGAATGTTTACTATGATGTTTCTGATCAGTTTTCATTTTTTATAGTTTTTCTTTGAACCTGATCATACATATATACGCTATATTATAAAACATTTAAGAAAAACTCTTTAAAACAAGTTTTTATGCATCAAATACTGCTTATTGATGCATATTACTTAATATTGAAGATTACAAGTAGATAATGCATAATTACAACTTTTTAAAATTGCCTTATAGGTTGCCTTATAACGAGTTGGAGTCATTTATAAAATTATCTACAAATTACAAGTAGGGGTGAGCATCGGAACTGGGTACCCGTCTTTGGAACCGGAACCGCTTCGAAACTGCCGGTTCTGGAATAGGAACCGATGTGATTGGTTACGATTCCGGTTCCTAAAATACGGAACCGATTAGGACTGGTTCCGATTCTGGTTCTCATTTTTTTGGAACCGTTACCCGTTGGGTACCTTTCGGGACCGGTTCCGGGACCAGGTACCTAGACCCGCTGGGTACCCAGAACCGAAACCGACGGGTACCCGCTGTTTTTTAATAAAAATTATTTATATATTTATTATATTTAAATATTTAATGATGTGTTATTGATTTTGTTAGGTGTTTTATTCGTTTTGATCCAAATGTTTTATTTGTTAGGCCTTGACGTAACGACGTTATGTATTATGTATGTCGTTTTGTTTATGTCAAGACTCAATACGCTAGAGTTTCTAATTTATTTATGTAATAATTAGTTTTTATCTGATTATTTTTCACCATTTGTTGTGCTTATTTCTTTAAGTTGGTACTTTGTAGTTTGCAATAGATTTAAAATTAAATTTTTTTGTATGAAATGTTAAAAATAAATTTTAAAAAAATTGATAGCGGGTACCCGGAACCGAAACCGCCGGTTCCGGGACTGATTCCAAAATATAGAGAACCGATGTAAGCGGTTCCGGTTCCTTCATTCTAGGAACCGTCGGTTCCGGTTCCATGAAATTTAGCCGGGTACCCGGTTATGCTCCCCCCTAATTACAAGTTGATAATGCATAATATAATTTTTAACACAATTTTTTAAGTATAATGTCATTTTTAAAAGGGAAATTAATTAAAATACCCTAAGTCAAACCAAGTGTTACCAAAATGCCCTAAATCTCTCCCAGTTTGCAAAAATACCCTTTTTCCGCGATGGGAGCCCGCGATCGCGGGCCAGGGACCATTTCTGATACTTTTTTAAACTTGCAGGGACCATTTTTGAAAAATGGAATCCCGCGATCGCGGGCTCATCCTGCGATGGGATACTTTTTGTGACTTTTCAATTTCAATGGACCATTTTTGAAAATTTGAACCGCGATCGCGTAGAATCCCACTGTTCACCCCGCTTTCTTTCAATTTTATGAATTTAAAATAAAATGTTACACTTTCAACCCCTATACTTATTTACTAAATTTACTTTATACATTTTACTTTCATTATTTTAATTTTACATTTAACACATATAATCGTTTATTAACTAAAATACGTTAAAAAAATACGTTTTAATTTTAACAAATTACACCAATCGTCTCTTCGATACGTTCGAAATGAGCCCAATCTTGAATTTTTTTGGATTTATATATTTTAATATATATCATATACAGTTATACACTACATAAAAAAATATTTTTTATATTTAAAATTCATACCCTTATAGTTAATTATTTAATTTATGGTACATCTCTTCTTCTTTTTTCAATTTTGTTTTACACTCCTATCGCATTAACATAATAATCATATATTAACTAATTCATTAAATCGTTTTAAATTATTATTATTTGAATGTGTTTATAGATATCGTGAATGGCAATAGGAGAAAGTTTCACGAGAAGAATATGAAATGGGGTTTTGACAAGTTGGTATCACTGGACTCATTTAAGAATTGTGAAAATGGGTATTTGACGAATGATGATTCATGTGTGTTTGGAGCTGAAGTATTTACAGTTACAGAGTATGCACAAAATGATCGATGTATTTCCAGCGTAACTTAGATTAAAATTATCTCCTTCAGTTCAGTCCCGTCCCGTCCCATCTAGTTCAGTCCCGTCCAGTTTCGTCCCGTCCCATCTAGTATGCGTACCAAACGCTACCTAAGAGTATCGTAAATTAAATAATTAACTATAAAGGTATAAATTATAAATATTAAAAATATTTTGATGTAGTGTATAACTGTATATTATATATATTAAAATATATAAATCAAAAAAATTCAAGATTGGGCTCATTTCGAACGTATCGAAGAGACGATTATAATGGTGTAACTTGTTAAAATTAAAACGTATTTTTTTAACGTATTTTTGTTGATAAACGATTATATGTGTTAAATGTAAAATTAAATTATGAAAGTAAAAGGTATAAAGTAAAGTTAGTAAATAAGTATAGGGGTTGAAAGTGTAAATTTCAATTCGAAATTGTGATTTTGATTTGGAATGTTACATTTTCAACCCCTATACTTATTTACTAAATTTACTTTATACCTTTTACTTTCATTATTTTAATTTTACATTTAACACATATAATTGTTTATTAGCTAAAATACGTTAAAAATACGTTTTAATTTTAACAAATTACACCATTATAATCGTCTCTTCGATACGTTCGAAATGAGACCAATCTTGAATTTTTTTGGATTTATATATTTTAATATATATCATATACACTACATAAAAAATATTTTATATTTAAAATTCATACTCTTGTAGTTAATTATTTAATTTATGGTACTCTTAGGTAGCGTTTGGTACGCATACTAGATGGGACGGGACGGAACTGGACGAGACTGAACTGGATGGGACGGGACGGGACTAAACTGAAGGAGATAATTTTAATCTAAGTTACGTTGGAAATACATCGATTCTTTTGTGCATACTCTGTAACTGCAAATACTTCAGCTCCAAACACACATGAATCATCATTCGTCAAATACCCATGTTCACAATTCTTAAATGAGTCCAGTGATACCAACTTGTCAAAACCCCATTTCATATTCTTCTCGTGAAACCTTCTCCTATTGTCATTCACGATATTTATAAACACATTCAAATAATAATAATTTAAAACGATTTAATGAATTAGTTAATATATGATTATTATGTTAATGCGATAGGAGTGTAAAACAAAATTGAAAAAAAAAATAAGAGATGTACCATAAATTAAATAATTAACTATAAGGGTATAAATTTTAAATATAAAAATATTTTTTTTATGTAGTGTATAACTGTATATGATATATATTAAAATATATAAATCCAAAAAAATTCAAGATTGTGCTCATTTCGAACGTATCGAAGAGACGATTATAATGGTGTAATTTGTTAAAATTAAAACGTATTTTTTTAACGTATTTTAGTTAATAAACGATTATATGTGTTAAATGTAAAATTAAAATAATGAAAGTAAAAGGTATAAAGTAAATTTAGTAAATAAGTATAGGGGTTGAAAGTGTAACATTCCAAATCAAATTCATCAAATTGGAGAAACGCGGGTCAACGCGGGCTCATCGCGGTCAAATTTTTCATAGATGGTCCCTGGAATTTTTCAAAAATGGTCCCTTACAATTGAAAAGTCACAAAAATAATCTCATCGCGGGATTCCTTCACGATCGCGGGATTGGATTTTTCAAAAATGGTCCCTGCAAGTTTAAAAAAGTGTCAGAAATGGTCCCTGGCCCGCGATCGCGGGCTCCCATCGCGGAAAAAAAGGGGTATTTTTGCAAAGTGGGAGAGATTTGTGGTATTTTGGTAACACTTGGTCAAACTTAGGGTATTTTAATTAATTTCCCTTTTTAAAATTATATACAAATTACTATCCACTATAATTATTTTAACCAGTTTATTAAGTGACAATCATTATAAAAACATGTATTTTAATCAAATAATAACAAAAATATAATTAAATATTTTTTTACTATAATTTAATTAATACTAAATAATTTATAAAATGAAAGTAATTAAGTAAATAAAAATTACTTATTTTAATTTATAAAATGTTTTTAATTCAATAATAAATGTTTATAAACTGTATACCTATATGTGGTGTAGCAAATAATAGATATGCATTTAGTTTATCATGTATCAATAGATAGACTCATAATAGACATACTATAGAACTTTCCAAACTCCACTCATAAAGGGTTTCATCATGTATCAATATGCATTTTAATAAATGTACGTTTTATTCTAAAAATGTATATCAACCTAATTAGTATCATCTCCAATGGTTGTTTAAAGATGACTTGAAAAATGATTGACGATTGGAGACAAAACTTGAAAAAGACTTTACTTATCAAAAACTTGATGTTCCTCACGTGTTTGAAAAAGTAAATGTGAGAGGCAAAAGAGAGAGAAAATATATAATGGTGGGCCCAACAATTTTTTTATTTGTTTTTATTTTTTTCAAGTTATTCATAGAACTTCACCATTGTAGATGGTCTAATTAATGTTAATATGTCAAAGTAAACATATTTTAGAGTATATACCAACTTATTGTTAAGACATTTTGTGTATATAGACAGATCTACCTGTCTTTAACTTGTAAGGCCATCCGTACCCCAGGTTCACAACCTCTTGAACCCTCTGCGCCACATCAGCGCCACATCAGCTTTCCACTTTGAACCCTCTTGAACCTTTTTGAACCCACAAATCTCGTACCCCAACCTTTTGAACCTCTTGAACCCACATGCCACCTCATCTAATTTTTTAATAAAAAATCATAACATTCATAAAAATAAAAATAAAATTATAAAATAAAATTCAAAATTACAAAATAAAATTCAAAATTACAAAATAAAATTCAAAATTACAAAATAAAATTCAAAATTCCCAATTATGTTTTTGTCCAATTCTCTTTTTTCTCGCCAAAGTAGTCTTCAAAGCAGCTCCCGTAAGGTGATCGTGCGGGGCAATGAAAAACTCGAAGTCTTTTTCATATAGCTTTTCCAACTCGATTTCACACTTTTGTTGTTCGACTTGCCACTTTTGTTGTTCGACTTCAAGTTTTTTCATTTTGTCGATGCGACCCCAGAAGCTATCTATATTTATATAACAATAATAATAATTATTATAATTATGATAATAATAATAATAATAATAATAATAACAATAATAAACTGATTTTCTCTTCGGGTAGCAGCGGGGTGGGGAACCCGCATGCCGAGCCCGCTGGCCGAACCCGCACCCCCCGTACCCGGTAGCCGCCGAACCCGCTGGCCAGGTGGCCTTACCCGCACCCCCAAACCCGCTGGGGTACGGATGGCCTAACCTATGTTTTGGTTTTACTTTGAATAAACTTCTCTAAGGGATACCATCCCCTATATATATATCCCAGTAAAAAGTTGAAATATTTTATATTACATAAAATAGGATTTATTTGATGTAAAAAAATGTTTAAATGTTATAATAAATTGCTTTATAAACAATTACATATTATATATAAAAATGTTTATGATAAATTTATGGAATTGGTGTAAAAGTTTCCTAGGTCCATATATGCTCAAAAAGGTTTATCAAAACCTAATAAGAATTTTATGGAAACTCTTTTTGGAAAGGGTATCCCAGCACAGCCCGAACTAATCCCTGACAATTTTGAAACTTAAAGATGTCTTATCAATGTTGAGGACGTCTGGAATCGAACCCTGGGTAGATGGGATATTCCACCACACCACCCAGGACGATCAACCACTGTGCTACAACCTGATTGACAATTTTATGGAAGCTTGGTGTTATAAGAATTAAGAACACCTCCAACACATTACTCTAAATTCTTTCAAATTAAATAAATAAAATTCAAATTTTGTAAAAATTTGTTACATCCAACTCAAAGTTAACTATTTCTCTATTTTTGAATATTAAAACATCAATTATATTATTAAAATATTTTATATATTTAATAAATATTATTTTTCTCCGTTAAACATAGTTATTTCTCATAATAATCATTTTATAAAAGTTCTTAAAAATTGAAGAATTTCATACTCTTTTTTTCCTACTTTTTTCATTTTTAAGAAAGATTTTAAAGATTCAAAATATTTATTTACTCTATTTTAAATAACTTGTTAGAAAAGTTCTTATATAACTTTAGTGTGAGAACTGTTTGGGCAAAAAGTTGATTACCGGCAACTCTAACTGGCCCCACACGGAACCTGTCTCCAACAATACCAATGTAAGGGGGTATTTTTTGGCTCACTCAGCGGCTAGTGGAGGGGTCTGGGATCGAACCTAGAACCTATTATGTATTTAAGCAAAGTCACCCCACCCCTTTGTCAAATGAGCTATGCACAGGAGACTTTAGTGTGAGAACTGTTGCTATCAATTCTGTATGGTATCTGTCGGTTAGTCAGCAAATTTAAACTTTTGTCTTAGGCACGTCAACCAACTTTTGTAAGAGTTATTACATATATTGCTTTCCAAGGTGATTAATTCACTGAAGTCTTTTACATCTGGAGGCATAGGTTGAAGATGATTCACAACTAAGTGGACACCAACAAAACTTCTACCATTATCCTTTGTAGAAGAATAGATATTTAATAGATACACGTTTGTGTCTCAACCCCACTCACTTTAACCATCTTGGGATTATAAAGGGCATCAAAAATATGTAAGTGTTATAATATACTGTTTTATAAGATTTAAGTTTATAGGTTCAAACGATTAAACGTTTTATCTACAAATTTCGTAGACGTCTTAACAAGATTTTTAGGACATTTTTAAAATAAAATGAGACATGTTATGTTTATTTGAAAAAATGTCTTGTAAAAACCAATGACTATTAGCCATAAGAATCTTCTTGGAAAATTTTCGTCGGTGATGTTAGTCCCATTATTAACAAGTAACAATTCAGTAATTATGAGAGAGAGAGTAACAAGATGAGATATAAGGAAATATGGTGTATTATTCATATGAAGAGGACTTCCTAGAGAGAGAATGGTTCTCTCTCTAGAACCCACACACTACACCATGATGTCTACATTGTAAATTTTCTCATTACCCTAATTACACACACTAATCCTATATATATCCACTTGTTACACATGTAAGCCCAAGCCTATATTTCCTAAACCCAAGCCCATTTTACAAATATAACCTTTTACAAAACTATCATATAATTAGGACATTTTGTGTCCTAACAGGTGATTATCGATGGGTCACTCAGAAAATACCAATGGTTGCGATAGAATTTGATGTTCTTCAAGAAAATACCAACGGATCAGAAAATACCTGGGTAATCGGTCATGATTTGAGTTTCCCACCGACAACTTACCCACCAACTTTTGTGCGATTTAGTGACGAATCACCCCTTTAGCGACAGATTTTCAAGGGAAAATCTATAGGTAAAAGTCTTCCATATAGTAGTGAAATACAACTAGAAAATATATTGTAGCTGGAATGCACTAGGGTGGAGCCCCCCCCCCCCCCCCCCCCCACACACACACAGAGAGAGAGAGAGAGAGAGAGAGAGAGAGAGAGAGAGAGAGAGAGAGAGAGAGAGAGAGAGAGAGAGAGAGAGAGAGAGAGAGAGTCCCCTTCAAATACAAACGATACAAACCAATCTCAAGCGTCCATCTAGTCTAACAAATATCTAGTTTCATAAATATATCGATTGCTTCCTAACATAAAGAGTTGATCATAATTAATGAACACTAATCCTCTTCCATAAATATTCAAATCATAATAAATGAACTTTTATCATTTCCATAAATATCTTACTTGACTGGAATCCCCTCTCTTTTATGGCTCTTTAATTTAGAGCAAAAATCAAAGACGTTAATTCCACATATCGTAACATGGTATCAGAACCGACATTGAGTATCAGTTGAACTTCCGCTCAAGGATGTATGTCTAGCCCTTGTTGCAAAGACGTCTGTTGAAGTCTTATATCAACTAAACACGATACAGTATCACGACAGTCTTGTGGCCTTCTTTGATCACCAGTGTTTCCCTAACTATCAAAGGTTTTGTAGTATTGGGATATTGACTCAAATAGCCAAAGCCACGAAGACTTTTGACAAAATAGCCAAAATCTCTCCTGGTTTACAAAAATAGCCAACGGGTCCGCACTCTGACCCGACCTGGTGAGTGCGGACCGCAATGGGGTCACAAAAAGACAAAAAAGTGTTTGAAAACGGTTGGGTCAGAGTGCGGACCGAGTGCGGACCTACCGTTTCCAGTCTTGTTTTTGTCTTTTTGGGACCCCATTGCGGTCCACACTCACCGGGTCGGGTCAGAGTGCGGACCCGTTGGCTATTTTTGTAAACCGGGAGAGAATGTGACTATTTTGTCACTTCTTCTTGATGGTTTAGCTATTTGAGTCAATTTCCTGTAGTATTAGATATTTAACTTTTATATCCTATTTTAAAGTTATATATTAGGTAGTTTTGCTTTGGGTGGAATATAATGATCTAATCTAGTGGAGACGAAAGTGATTGTTTTTTTTTTGCTTTTACTTTTTTATTTGCTTGCCTTTTTCTTATTTTGTTATTAGAGATGCGCATAAAACCGTCTGGACATTTTTGGAAAAAGCCAAGTTTAGTGAAAGTAAGGTCAATATGGTCCAAGAAATGGTGAATTTGTTCGGATCTTAAAAGGTAGATCTTAAATATCATAGTTGCTTATAATTTTGTCAATCGTCAAGATTATCCAACAATTTTCAATAAAACCTATTGTTGTACAACGTTGCTAACTTGCTATCTGACAGTGTTTTGAATACACCGATAGACGTGTAATAATTAAACCTTAATGCAAGTATACATTAAAATCTAATGTCGTCTTTCAAGTAATAATATGGTAAGAACCATGTATCGTTCCCACAAAGATTGGAGTAAAAGCGTATTAAAAGTCTAGTAAAAGAAATGGTTTCCAAGGATCAAGTCGAAGATTAAGATTTGTTTGGTGGTGTTTGGAATTATCACAGATTATATAACAATTAATAAAGGATAGCAAGGGTGTAAGATGTTGGAGTGAGATTTAAATATAAAGTCCAGCAGACCAATGCTGTAGCATTACTTCAGCATCCGTTTTTTAACACTTAAGTTCACCATCTACTTTTCAGGCTGCCCTCTCGGGTTTTCAACGACTCACGACTGATCTAGCAGCCAATCAATCCATTCCTGGCATTGTTGTCAGAACTATCAATAGCAAGGTGAAGCCTTCCAAGTATACGGATAAACAAATTCCTTTGTTAAAATCACTCTTCCGAGCTGATTCCCATATCAGTTAAGTTGACTTGTTCTAAGCGGTCCATTCCTGGCACACACTCTACAATGTTACCACCCACATAGATGATCAACTTATCGGGCAAAATCAACCTAGAAAAGACAGAGACGATAAATTCCTTTATCAATATCTCTTCCGAGCATACTTCCTTTGTCATTTGGATTGACGTGCATATCAATGGTTCATTCCTGACACCAAGGCACTTTAACACTTTCAAAGTGATCAACCATCTAGAAGTAACTGGATATTTTATAAAACTTAACATTACCAGAACAACATTATTGAGAAACGATGTCCACTTTTCGTTATATTCAAAATCTCACCCTTTTATCTCACACCCAAGCTATGTAAACTTAGCTACTCATACTAAAATCTAAATTGTTGGAAATGTAAATTACAGAAATGAAATACATAAAGTAAAGACTTAAATGTAAATGACTTGAATATAAAGTGCAAGGAAATAAAAGATTATGAGTTATTGTAGCAATGCTAAACCAATGCTGCAACAACTCATAAATGCTATGAAGATCAAGAACAAGATGAAGAACAATATGAAGAACAAGAACTAATATTGCATAAAATTAAAGAGAGTTCTGCAAATCTATTATAAGAACAGATCCACACCAATTGTCCCTGGAAAATGCACACACACCACTCCTATTTATACTAATGGAAGGTAAGGTGGTGTGCCAAACTTACACTATTTAACATACTATTCAAAAGTACTTTCTACTATTTGCATACTATTACACCACATGCCATAGAGTTTAAAGAGTTTACAAAATATACTAAGCATCGATTTCCACTCTTCTAGAATAAGGCTGGAACATGGTACCAAAAAGTCAGCCACCAAAAGTCTTCTAGAAGGCAATTCTTCATTTCTTCAATCTTCAGTCTTCAATGCTGTAGCATTGGTATGGGCTGCACTATATAAACAAATGCAATTAGCCTTCCTAAAACAGTAAAAGACAGGTAAATCAAATTCTTAGCTCCATGAAACAAAGGGTAAAAATAAGTAAGAAAAATGACTCAAATGTTGGGATAAAATAGCAAATCCTAACTAAGAAGATAAGAAAAGGATGCAATATGCATCAAATAAATAATGCATATCACTATCACACTAGATATGTTGTACAGAGCAGCGTGTTGTCCACGTAAGCGCAAGAAAGTAAGATGGAGATGGTTGAAACGAGGATGATCTTATGTACTTGTGGCAAGAAATGTTGGATAGGATATCGAGGTTTTCGAGTATGGTTTTTGGGAGTAGCACCTATTGCAGACAATATAAGATCTAGAGGGGAGATTGTGGTGGTCTGGGAATGTTCATGTGACGAATTTTCGGCTTCGTTGAGGAGGGTGGAGATCTGTTAGTACATAATGTATTCAAGATTTAAGGTTAATTACATTTAGTCAACAATTGTCAAAGTCAAGGTATTTGTTAGTGAAGGTCAAAGGTATAAATAGTGTTTTGTAAGGGGTTGTGAGAAGAGAGCACATTGTAGAGAGTTAGCATACGTAGTGAGTGTGTGAATGAGAGATGACCCACATGAGAGAGAAATGAGATCTAATTCATCATCTTGTACATTTCTCTCAATCTATTGAAGATCAAGTGCTTAATTCATTGTTACATGTTATAGATGGAATTCTCAATCTATTCATCTTAACACCACTAAGAATTTCAGATACTATAACTCAAAATGGGGCTTAGGATATGATAATCCTCGTTATTTGGAAAATGCTTTGAAAAAGTCCCCAACTCTTTACAAATTTGAATGGCTTGACCTTCCATCTTAGAGTCCTAAATATAAAATCAATTGGCTTAATCAAAAAGACCATGAGGCTGAGGAAGAGATTAAGAGAAAAACCACTATTAAAATGCAACTTCCTTTTGTCTACGAATGGGAGAATAGGAAGGCTTTGGTTTGGAACTGGAAGCAAACCTTGGCTAATGACTATTTCCAGAGCTATGCGGTAGAGCAATCAAAGGAGAGTGAAAACCCCGTTTTTGAAGGAAAATTTTATTATCCTCCTTTGGTACTTGAATAGAAGCTCGTAGAACTCGAAAGTCAAATTGAAGACATCAGAAATGATGACAAAATTGCTTTTGAGATAGAAAAGGAAGTCATGTTAACTGTTCTTTTAAACAGTGAGAGAGAAAAGTCTGAAAAGAAATTTTCTGAATTTTCAAAGAAGTGTTTTGATGAAAAGAAAGCTATTGAGCTTAGATGCATAAAACTTTCAAAACAAAATTCTGATTTTGAAAAAGTTTTATTTTTAGAAAAGGAAAAGCTCGAGAAAAAGATGTCTGAGTTTGATATTGAAAGAAAAGTTTTTGAATCAAAAAGTGTTGAGCTTTCACTGAAAAATATCTAATTTGGAAAAAGAATTAGACATCGAAAGAAAAGAATCTGAAAAGAAGAAAATTAAAGATTTTCAAGCAAAGAGTGTGAAAGATGTTTATGCGCATAAAAGAAAGATTTTTCAGAATGAAATCAAGAAGCTCACAAAGAATTTATCTGGTTTATCTGCTGAAATTATGATAGAGAAGAAGGTTAAATCTAGGATTCAAAGGAAATTTGATTTGTTATCCAAAGAAAGAAACGTTTTGTCCAACAAAGTTAAAGAACTTGAAGATATTATTTTTAAAGTCGAGGTTTCAAAACAAGCAAGTCCTGAAACGTTTGTTCAGACTCCATTTGTTGACTCAACTGATTATGAATGTTCGATTAAGACGGCTTCAAGTTCAATCCATAAAGATGTTTCTTCACAGGGATTTGACAGATCAAAGGGATTCTCAAAGAATCAGATTCGTCCTTCTAATCTCTTTTATAACCTTTCTGCTAATAATTCGGATGCTTCTACTTCAAAGCTTTCAGATAGTCCTATTTTCAAAAGAGTGAAAATGATTTGGAAAGTGAAAGGTTCTTCACATGAAAGAGATGTGCCAAAGTCATCTGTTCCTCCACCTACGGTGAACAAGAAAAACAACGCTTATCAAGGTAAGTCTTTTGTAAAACCTAATCCTATCTATTCTGCAAATCATTTGATTAGGTTGGCCCAAAAGCAAATTTGTTGTTCTTATTGTGGAACTCATGATTTTGTTAAGAAAGAAAATGTTCAATACTGGTATGGTACTTACAATATTTCTTCAAATAGAACTGCACATAACAAGCCAGGACCCAAGTTCCGTTGGGTACCAAAATCTACTTAATCTGTTTTGCAGGTTTATCATGTGTGATGTTGATTGTCAGAACTATACAAACACATGACTGGAAAACAGAAGAGAAGTGTGCAATTTGAAGAAGAGTACCTATGCTAAACTATTTGCATAATTTCAGGGGGAGAGATTCAAAACTTTTGATATATTTGTGCATATTGACATATCTTTTTATGCTTCTTTGTAGGGGGAACATACACAATAATGGTTTCTGAATAATTCAGTTCAGAACCCGCACTTCAATGGTGTTTATGGTTTCTAAACACTTCAGTTTAGAACCCGGGCATAAAAGATATTGACTTCTGATTATATCAGATCAGGACTCGTTCTTAATGTTAAAAAAAATAGACTTTGATTGTTACATCTACTAATTTTATTTCGTTAAGATCTTTTGCAGATTTTAAGGGGGAGCTTATCTGATTTTTAAATCAGTCTATCATGTTCTAAGGGGGAGATGATACATTTGATTGTAAGTATCTTCTGAACTTAATCTGAGATTGTTTGAAAGAAGAACGACTTTCAAGCATGAAAAAAGTGTTCTTAAATGTTCAAACCACTTCTCAATTCTCAAACAGATTTTATGAATTTAGAAGTGTGGGTTTAAATGTTTTTCATGTTATCTCGGATTACATCATTGTTTCGGACCGTGTGTTTCTAAAGAATAATACTTGCGTATTATCTTTTCTATACTTTCAAGTACTCATACACACCGGTTCAGCTTCTTTTTGACTTTGTTATTACCATGTCTCAAAACGAAACAATTTTTCGATGGTAATACTCCCGTTTGTAATTCAAAGTTTGTTGAGCATCATACTTTCATTTCAGCGTAAGAGCTTAACCGTTTCATTCAAAGATTGTTTATATTTGTTCATATAAACAAAATTCAATTCTTTGATACCCTAAGCGTTCATGATTATATTTCATATTTGATGTGATTGATACATTGTCAGATTCTCAAACAAGTCTTTCGAATTCATTTCATTCATTCAATATCCTTGTTTTGAGAAATCTTCAAAGTTCAAATGCTCAAACATTCATGATATTATTGAGGAGCATACATTCTGATGACACTGTAATTCATAAGCTGAGATTTTTCATTGTTCAAGCTAAACTGTTGAACAACACATCTTTTAGGACAAACTTTCATGTGAATCAGTGTGTGAGCTACGTTGTACTTCTATGGATTCACGTTAACCAGTGTTTCCTACCCAAGAAGTTATCCTTGAGTGATTGAGGGGTGAGGGGTCAAAATCAAAGAGTGGGGGAGATAACTCATCCGGTTGAGTAATCTCATTGTGCTGAGGTAAAATGAAAAAGAGAGTTTGGTTAGAAGTGAGCGAAATAAAAACAGAAAGAGCGTGTGAGAACAGAGTTAAAAGAATACGAGAACTCTGCACCAACCAATTTCTGAGTCAGCCAGCCATATTACTTATTGGTTCACATTATTTGGTGATCATCATTGAAACAGGCAGTGAGCCTATGCCAACTCTTGCATTAAACCCCACCAGCTACTCATTTCTTTCTCAACAAAGAAATGTTTCAAGTTTTCGTGGGGACGCAACATATCATCTATCTGATCTTCACTCGGAAGGTCTGGATATTGAAAAAGAAGGAAGTTTGCCCCACCTTCGTACTTCAATCATGCACATTGAGTCCATGGAAAACTTGTTGTTGTCTCAACAGTTTACACATTTTGAGCCTACTAATCAAGCATAAGTGGCTTCAATTATTTCTACACCTGCACGTACACACAAGGAATATTTTTCTTGTCATAACGTTCATAGAAATTCCATTGTGTTTTTCGGTGATTGAATGGAAGCCCTGGAGGAGTGAACATCAAAAAGCTCTTTTCCAAAAGGGCATTCGTTGTACTAAATGGCTTATGTGCAAAACAGTACAAAACCCGTAATATCCGGCATACTAGCGTCTGGACAAATCCGTCCAATGACAACTAAGTCAAGCAAAGATCAAGCTTCCACATCTAACTCAACTCCTAATGAACTTGATATTTTGTTTGAACATTTCTATGATGATTTCTTTGGAAGTAATAAATCATCTTCGTGTGTAAATGACAGGAATCAAGTTGCTACACCTCCAGTACAAGCTACAATGTCAGTGCCCTCATCGGTACCGACATCATCCAATACTGGTGCAACAACTCATGTATCTTCTCTAAGGAACACTATCATGACATCTACACAAGCAAGACAACAAGTATCTACGAATGGTGCTTCTTCATCGGGTACGACTTCAAATGACAATGATCAGAATACTGATAACAATCCTAAAAAATCAACTGATGCAGTTCTCGAGGCAGTTCCAATTGTCACTACTGACAACCAACCAGCCTCACATCCGGAACCGACATTGACGATTGAGTTGAACTTTGATAAAGATCCCACCCTAGTAGACCATAATCAAGATGCTATCTCTCTCCATCCACACTCAAAGAAGTGGACACGCAGTCACCCAATAGATCAAGTGATTGGTGAAGTGTCTGAACCAGTAAAGACCAGATATGTATCCGCAAATGAAGTTTTATACGCACTCTTTCTAAGTCAAGTTGAGCCATCAACAGTTCAACAAGCCTTAGAAGATCCGGATTGGTTAATTGCGATGCAAGAAGAGCTGAATCAATTTGAAGCTCTGAAGGTGTAGAGATTAGTTCCGAGACCCAAGGGTAAAACAGTCATTGGTACTAAGGGTGTCCTAAAAAACAAGAAATATGAAGACGGCATAATTGTGAGAAACAAAGCAAGACTAGTAGCAAAAGGGTATAGGCAACAAGAGGGTATAGACTACGACGAGATGTACGCACTGGTTGCTCGTTTGGAGGCAATTCGGATGTTCCTATATTTTGCCGCCTATAAGAACTTCACTGTCTATCAAATGGACGTGAAGATTGCATTCTTGAACGGTGTCCTGAAGGAGGAAGTGTACATGTCTCAACCATAAGGCTTTGTGGACAAAGATAAACCAGACTATGTGTACATCCTTGACAAAGCTCTTTATGGTCTCAAACAAGCCCCACGTGCCTGGTATGAAGTCTTATCTACCTTTCTACTAGGAGCTGCCTTTGAGAAAGGTAAAATTGACACAACTCTTTTTACTCTGCGTGAGGAAGGTGAAACTCTTTTAGTACATATTTACGTTGATGACATTATTTTTGGTTCGACTAACCTTGCACTATGCACATGGTTTTCTAACATTATGATGACCAGGTTTCAGATGAGTATGATGGGATAGATTAATTTCTTTCTCGGATTAAAAGTTAAACAATTCTCGACATGTATCTTCATCAATCAATCGAAGTACGTGTTTGATATTTTGAAGAAATTCAAGATGGAGAACTGTACATCAATTGGTACGCCTATGGCTCCAGGATCTAAGATCGGTCCAGATCCTGATGGTATTGATGTTGATGTTAAGAATTATAGAGGAATGATAGGGTCACTAATGTATCTTACTGCAAGTCGTCCAGATATAATGTTTGCAACCTGTCTGTGTGCAAGATTTCAGGCTAAACCTAATGAATCACACCTCGGCGTTGTCAAGAGAATCTTTCGCTATTTGAAGGGAACACCGTATCTCGGACTATGGTATCCCAAGGGAACCGGATACGAACTCATCGCATACTCAGACGCGGATCATGGAGGAAGCATGTCGGACAGAAAGAGCACTTCAGGGCATGTACAGTTTTTGGGCGACAAGCTCGTGAGCTGGTCATCTAAGAAGCAGAATTGTGTTTCAACATCAACTGTGGAGGCAGAGTATGTAGCCGTGTCCAGCTGTTGTTCTCAAGTACTGTGGAAGAAGACCCAACTCATGGACTACGGGTTCAAATATGAGAAGATTCCCATCTACTGTGACAGTAAAAGCGCGATTGCCATATATGCTAATCTTGTCCAACACACCAAGACTAAGCATATCGACATAAGGTATCATTTCATAAAAGATCACGTTGAAAAAGGAACAATTGAACTATACTTTGTTACAACGGAATTTCAACTTGCATACCTTTTCACAAAAGCTTTGGATGAAAAACGCTTTAACTTCTTAGTATCCAAGCTTGGCATGTTGAACATGAAAGTTTAACTTTCTTATGTTGATCATATAATAGATGGAAATATTTGTACCTCAATCTACATATTGTATCTAGATTGATACACTCAAATTTTCATCATATTCTATTCTTAATATGTGTTATTTAAATTTTCATGTCTTAGTTGTATTGCAAATGTTTATTCAACTTGTTGTTTTCTTTTCTTTTAGATACCTTATCTGTGATTTATTATGATATATGTATCTGCACAAGGTATGTTCATGGTCTCAGGGGGAGTATAGTACAGATAATATGCACAAGAATAGGGGGAGTGTGCATAACTTACATATCTTGTAAGTACAGATGGCATGTGATTGTTACTTGGAGAACACAAGGTAAGTATTCTAATTTGTTTTTACACTAACTCTTAAATGATGAAAATCAATTTTCCAAATCTATGCATCATTTAAGGGGGGGTGAAAATCTTGTTTAAAACCTTGAGTGCTTAATCAATTGGAAGTTGGACATCTTCCAATGTGATAAAACCTTTGTGAAATTTCTTGAAAAATCTTTTTGAAAAATGTCTAAGTGTTCATGTTATCGCAACACACTACTTGCGATAACTAAGTGAACAATGATTTATCGCAACCCTCTGTTGCGATTAAATCTGAAAGATGTTTCATCGCAACCTTTGCTTGCGATAAACAATAGTGAACAGTGTTTTATTGCAACCCTCCATTGCAATCAAATCCTTGGAATGTTATCGCAACTTGCCTCTTGCGATAACATGATGGGTTATCGCAACCTTCTTCTTGCTATAACCTGACATTGTGGAGGTCAATCGTTTGACCAATCAATTACTGCCACGTGTCACATATCTCAACTATATATACGAGCAGTTTGAATTTTTTGTCTCATTTCAAAATTCTCAAAATTCTCTCAAGCATCTAAGTGCGAGTTCTGCAATTCTCGAGTTTTTGGAGTTCTAGTTGATTTCATTGAGTTCATATCATCTTCGAGGTTAGATTCACGACTTTACTTTAGTGTTTTAACCGTTATATCATTTTCTAAAGTTGTTGTTGTTTTGGGTTTGAGAGTCGATAACATTATCTGTCATTTCATTTTCTGTCAAATATTCTTAGTATTTGGGTCTATTATATGCTAGAAATGCTTAGGTTTCACTCCTGTGCCTATTGCGAGCCTAGTAGGATAAGTCTTAAAACCTGTTTTATGCGAAAATGTAGAATCTGGGCTTGAACACTTAGGTTTTAGTTCGTGTTCATCATGTTCATCTTTATCGCAACTGACTGACATTCATCTTTATCGCAACCTTCATGTTGCGATAACATTTTATCACAACGTGTGTGTTTCGATAACCTTTCCTCGCAACCCTTACCTTGCGATAAAATTGACTTGCGATATTTTTCCTTGTGTCTTGCGATAACCCCAGGACTTAGGTTATTTTTCGACTAATTTTATATGAAAATCCATTTTGGCACTGTACTGATTTGTTACTATTCAGATGGCACACAATGATGGTCATTCTTCTGATGAGAACAACGTCATTCCATCTCACCGATCATCGCATCCGTCGGTGAATGCCCGAGACTTAGATGAGGAACTTCTACCGAGAAGCCTTCATCTTTCATTCCTAGACAACAACCACCATCTCGATCTAAGTGTGGCATTCGACCACCGGATCATTCTAGAGATCATTCGTGGCCATCCGCTTCGCACCGCTCTCACCAAATCAATCACCGTGCCTGCCATCTACTTGCAGCAGTTCTGGCACACTCTGCAGTTCCATCCACTCCACCGAAGAGGCCAACACTTTACTGCCAAAGTCGATCACTTCGACGTTCGTCTTACTTTAAGAAGACTTCGCCGAGCTCTCGACCTACCGTATAGTGATGACTTTGAAGACATGATTTCGAAAGTACAACTGTTCGCTGACATCTGAAGCTTGGGATACCAAGACCCACGAAACCCAGTTCTTACCATCTCGTCCAAGTTTCAAAGCCGATTCCTACCAAGAGTTTGGTACACTCTATGCTCCATAGTCAACCGTTGTATGACTTCCAAACACACCGGTCTAGACAAATGTAACCTTGCGACTCTCCGCATGTTCCATGCCATTGCCTTTAACCGCCGCATAGATTATGCAATTATCCTCTGGAACGAACTGATAGAGTTAGTCGAGGACAAAGCCAGACCAATCAAGAACCGGAACTTCGTGCCTTACCAGCGATTCTTCCAGATACTCATTCATCAGATAATGAAAGATAATCAGGAAATCCCGAGACGACCAAACGCAGTCCAAGGCCCGAGCCAATGGATGCACTTCCTGAAAATGCCCGCTCATATCGACTTTGCCCATATTGAAGTGATACCCGAAGCTATTCTAGCTTATGCCGACCAGCAGTCTGCGGTAATTAGACAGTATAGGATAGATAATGCACTAATGGTCTAGCCAGAATCGGAGGGACCTGCCCACGGTGCCAACCAATTAGGAGGTGAGGGTCTAAATGTCGAGCAGGTTCAGGAACACGGGGTTCCTGAACAGGGAGAGGTGAGGAGAACGTTAAGAAAGAGAGTGGGTGGTGTGGCGAGGACTGCTGGTCAGGCATCAACTTTCGGAGCTGCAAGGATTCAAGTTTTTGCCGATGACGTGTCAATGGATTCAGAGGAGGATCCTGATTTCGTTGTATCCGCTTCATCATCTGAAGATGAAGCATCAACCCAACCTTGACAGGATGATGATGGTAACTCAGACTCCGACTTCGACGATGATCCTGATGCAGATTTAATTCCAAGACATGTAGATCGGAGACAACAAATAGAGAGTTCTGATGTTGATTCCACCTGGAACATCGGACTCTCCGGAGATATTGGTGTCATAAGGCGGGAAGAGGGTGCTATAGTTGAAAATATTAATGTGAGCCGAGAGATGAGAAAAAAAATAAATGGGAGAGTCTGAGATAGAGTCACATAAAGTTGTAACTAGTGACTCTCCCCAAACCGATCGAATCCGGGTAGCCACATCCACTGCCTGCGAGCGTTCGTCGTCGTTGCGCATTGAAACAACCATGGTGGACCCAGCATTGCAGTGCACAACCCTACTTAGCCACTCATCAGCTTCTCGACTGTTAATGCCAAAAATCGTCCAAAAGAACAACTTAAGGTTGATGTGGACTTTTAACAACTAAAAAAACGTATCTCAAGACCAAGCAACACAATCGCAAGGAAAAAGTAAACGAGACAAGAGATTTGGTGACGCAGAAAATCCCAAAACGAGGGAAAAACCCGCGGTCGACTTGTGAAAGTCGACGGTGCACTATAGTCGCCAAACAGGGGCGAAAGTCCTTTTGTAACAGGTGTTTTGTGTACAACAGATTACAACTAAATGTAAAAATAGACTTAGTCGTGTGTAAATGACGTGTGTCGTGTGTTAATCGTGCGAAATAAACTGCTGTTGTGCGGTTCGAACTGTTGTCGTGCAAAGGTTGCCTTAGCGATATTTGTTCGAATGCTTTGTAGATTGTTGTGTTTTCGATGTGAAATAGTTCAGAGAATAGATGGAGCAGATGTTGATTCGGTCAGTATCAGTTGTTTTAGATGAGATTCGATGGCTCTTTCGGTTGCAGAATAGGCCTTTATATAGCTTTCGCTGGTCATTTAAATGTGCTTTGATAGCTTGCTTTGTAACCGATGTCGGGCTTTAAATGCCATTGATGATTCGTCCGTTACTGGCCATTTGCGCCATGAATGCTCGTAGACCTGCATTAATGAACAAAAGAAACAGGCGTTGATTGTTAACGGTTAGTAAAATCGTACGACTGTCTTAAGTCTTATACGTCGGTCGTACGGAACGTACGACCAACACAAAAATGTACGACCGAGCAGTCGTCCGTAAACAACTTGTAAGACCTTGTCTTAATACAAGAGTGGTCTTATGAAAATGGTATCTGAGTTTTCTAGCGTCGGTCGTGAGGTGTGATTTTTTACCCAAACAGTTTGCCCCCAAAATTTGAATTTTAGGCGTGAAATTCAAACTTTAAATCCAAAGAAGTGTTTCGACACGTGTTGCACGGGGAGAGAGTCTGGTCGAATTCCAACCGTCTTGGTTTGATTCGGATTGGAGTAAGTGATAAGGTCGTGACGTCACGACGGCGTGTCAGGGGCGTAGAGTTGTTTAGGGGACAGGTGTCGTCCATCGGCATGATGCATGCGAAAAGGAGATGGATAGGTGTCGACCATCCAGAGGGTCTACCTGACACGATCTTTGCCATAAATAGCGCGATTCAGGGATTTGTTTTCTTTTTACGCTAGCAACACATTTTCGAGAGATTTTTTCGAGAGAAAGAGTTAGAGGATTTCTACTGCTTGTTCGATCGTTCGAGGTTTTTTTAGACATATAAGGTACGATCTTTTACCCCTCTTTTCATCATGCGACTAAAGTCGATAGCCAAGAAGGCCTCTGCGTATAAGGACCTTATGGACCTATACGTAGCACAGATTTATGTGCCTGACTTTTCTGTCTCCTCCGAGCCGGCGAGCTCTTTTCAAGAAAAGGAGGAGGTGGAAGCCTTTAGGTTATCGGCGGGTATTCCCGTCAAAATCAGTTTATACACTCCCGACCAACTTAGACCGACAGAGTGTCTAGGAGGATTTTTTGTCATGTACGAGTATCCTTTTAGAATAGGATTTAGGTGGCCATTTACTCCTCTAGTTAGGGAGTTTTTAGGTATCTTCAACTTATCTCCTGGTCAGATCCTGCCCGAATTTTGGCAAATCTTTCAGGAGATCGTTCGGAGCACCGGTGATTGGGATGTTCCTTTCACGGTACGTGATCTGTTGACGGCGTTTGACGTGTAGTCAGACGACTATCGCCGTTATAGCCTATCCTCTAGGCTAAGAGGAAGACATAGTTGGTTCCTGACACCCTGGTCCGCGATCGTGGGTGGAAGGCCAAATATGTTCTCGGTCGTGTACGGACACTTGGTCGTATAGACGATGATACTTCCTAGGTCGTGTCTGGGTGGAACACCAGCGGTAGATAAATTTTGTTTTGTTATGTCGTATGATTTTGACGTTGATTCTCTTTTGCTAACTTCTGTCGTCTTTGTTTTCAGATATCGATTTTGCTAGGTTCGGTCCTGCAGCTGATTCCTAAGAAAAGGTTGCGAGACTCTTTTCTTGTGGGGTCGGAGAGTTATTTGACTCTCCTAGTCGTACGATTGTCAGCACTTCAGAGGATGAAGAAAGAAGTCAACGAGAGACTTCGACTAGTAAGTGTCCATTAATCGTACGTCTTCTGTCTTTCTTTAAATCGTACAACAATATCTGACACCCGTATTTTCTACATGTGGTTCTGATATGCAGTCTGCTTCGGGTAAGGCGAAGAGAGAGGACCATATGGCCTTGGCTAAGACGACCAAGGAGTTGAAGAGGAAGGATCCTCCGACATCAGGGTCGAAGGTTTCGAAGAAGACGAAGTCGGTTCCCCTGAGGGAACCGTCGTCGACGGGTGGAGATCCCTTAAAGAACTCCACTCCCGAGAAGATGAAGACGTATGCGGACGTGCCGAGGATGACACCGACGCCGCCTGGGTCATTCACTGCGGAGGAGAAGGGGAAGGGTCCTCAGACGGAGGGGTCCCCTGGAGTTACGAAGGTAAACTTTCCGTTACCGTCGGACTTCTTGTTGGACGGCGTCCTGGATAGGGTGAAGATTTTCCCTAACTTAGAAAAATTTCTCCTACCAGCCTTCAAGGATCGTTACTGTGGCGCTACCATGGACGAGACAGGGTCTCACGTCGCAGGCATGGCATTCTTGGTAAGTATTTTTGTCGCATGTCTCTTCCTCTCTTAGTAAGTCAGACTTACCTTATGTATTTTCGTGCGACTGCAGGCGTTTCAGGCGTCATTGTGCCTTTTCGGCCAACTGGAGGAGCTCCAGAAGGTCGAACCTTATATCGCTGAGAAACTTCAGCGAGCGCAAGAGGACAGGCGTAAAGCTTGAGAGGATGAGCGGGCGGCTAAGGCCAAGGCGGAGGCTCTCTCCGTTCAAGTGGACAATCTCAAGAGCCTTCTGGAGACGTCGTCGTTGGAGAAGGAGGAGCTCCAAAATCGTCTCAAGGAGACGTTGGAAAGGGACTCTGCTTATGAAGCATAGGTGACGACGGCCAAAGCATCCCTCACCGTGCGTGAAAAACATGTGGGGGAGCTCAAGATGTCGGTCAAGGCCACTGAGGCCAAGACGGGGGGGCCTTGGAGGAGAAGATCCACTCGTTCGAGGCGCTGACCCGTCTGAAGGTCAGGGCGGCGATTATGCGCCGTCACCTGCAGGGGAAAAACCCTTTGGCTGGCGCAGAGGTCGAGGTCGTGTCCTACCTCGAACACGTCGGGACCGAAGAGGATCTCGATCAGGAGGATAGGGTCGACGACACTGACTCCGAAGAGACCAAGACGGGTGGTGCGGAATACGAGGGTGGAGTCGACCAGGGCCCTCGGTAGATTTTGTAATTTTGTATTTCTTTTTAGGGCGACCGTTGGTGGTCGTGCCTTTTCTTGTATTACTTTCGGATTTAATACAAGTATGCCTTTCGTTATACCATCGTGTACTTTACTTTGTTGTAAGTAAAAAAATAAGCTAGTATAGAAAGCGATCGTAAAATTGTACGACATACAACTCTGGAAGTAGTCGGGCGACCGGGCCGAAAAAATATTCTAAGTATGGAATTCCAGTCATAAGACTTTGATTCCGATACTCAGTTTAAAGAACACTTGTGATGGTCATTAGACCTGTCTAATGAATCATAATATTCCTTTTGTGATATGCAAGTCTTAGAGACTGGCTTCTCGCTGTAAAACCTGTCGTGATCATAAGATCTATATAGTGAATCGCAAGATTCGGTTTACGGCGTACGAGTCGTAAGTTACGGGTCACGACTTTATCGATCGTGATATATTTATCATGGCCTTACAGTCTGAAAGACTCTGTCTTCTCACGATATAGATCGTAAGACTGGCGTTACGTGCGATCATGTGAGCCTGCAATGTAAGATTCAGTGGTGGTCGTTGCCTTGACCAACGACCCTCCGATGCTTAAGTCAATAATCGTTTGTCGAAGTAAATCGAAAAAATTCAAAAGAAGTATTTCTTTAGATGTATTGCGTTCCAGCTTCGTGGGATGTCTTGGTCGTCGAGGGTTCGAAGCCTATAAGCACCCTTCCCGACGACCTCAGATATTCGATAAGGTCCTTCCCACTTAGTGGACAACTTACCTGCATTTGGTTCCTTAGTATTCTGGAACACCCGTCGCAAGACGTAGTCTCCTTCCTGAAAGATTTTGGCTTTCACATTTTTTATTGAAATGTCGCTCAACGACCTGTCGTTGAGATGCCATCCTGACTAAAGCAGACTCTCTTAACTCTTCAAGAGCGTCGAGGTCGTAGCTTAGGTCTACCAAATTATGATCGACGGACGTATGCCTCGATGTCGGGAGCTGTATTTCAATAGGTAAGATGGCTTCACAACTGTAGACCAATGAAAACGGTGTTTGCCCTGTCGATGTTCCGGGCATCGTACGATTGGCCCATAGGACTGATGGGAGTTCTTCTACCCACTCCCCTTTTGCGGCCTTAAGTCTTTTCTTGATTGAATTGATGATGACTTTATTGCTTGATTCTGCAAGACCGTTAGATTGGGGATAACGTGGGGTTGAGGTCGTAAGTTTGATACTACGATCCTCACAAAATCGTAGTGTACGATCGCTTATGAACTGCGACCCATTGTCACACACGATTTTGGAAGGGATTCCGAACCTGCATAGGATGTTAGTCTGGAAAAGAAATAACTTCTTTGTCCCAAATCTGGGAGTAAGCGGCTGCTTCTATCCATTTAGAAAAATAATTTGTAAGGACTAACAGAAAGACTTTCTGCTCTGGGGCAGGAGGTAATTTGCCAACGATGTCCATTCCCCACCTCATGAAAGGCTATGGAATTAAGGACGTATGTAAAGGTTCAGAGGGTTGGTGGGTCATACCTGAATGTCGTTCACATGCGTCACAACCTTGGACGTACCTGGTGGCATCTTGCCTTAATGTTGGCCAATAATAGCCTTGTCGTGAGATACGATTTGCAATACTGCGACCACCTGAGTGGTTGCCACATTCGCCATCGTGCATCTCCTTTAGGATATTTTGTACCTGTTCGGAATATCGATGCATCTTAGGTTTAGACCCGTCGACGAGCGTCGATAGAGTCTATCGCCAATGATTATATATTTCGATGCTTTGAATCGAATCTTGCGAGCTTCCATTCGATCTCCAGGTAGTTGGTCGTGCATAAGGTAATTTTTGATGTCAGTCGACCAACTGTCTTCTGTGCTAAGAGCATAGATTTCTTTAGATACTTCGATAGACGAGGTCGCTAGATGGATCATAGGAATAGCGTCGAACGACGGCTTATTAAGCGTTGATCCAAGGTTAGCTAGTGCATCGGCCTGAGCATTTTGATCTCTGGGGATTTGCTCTATTGAGAATGGATCAAACATCTTAGATTTATCTTTGGCTATCTTGAGATAGGCCATCATTTTGGAATCTTTGGCTGAAAATTCTTCGCTCATTTGGTTTACGACCAGTAGAGAATTGCTTCTGACGTGGAGCCCGACTGCCCACAAGTCGTGAGCCATATTCATCCCACGATCAGAGCTTCGTACTCTGCCTCGTTGTTAGTAGCTTTGAAACTGCATCTTATAGAGTACACCATCTTTCCCCCTTGTGGAGACTTTAAGATGACACCAAGGCCTGCTCCTCTAGAGTTTGAGGAACCGTCGACATGGAGTATCCAAGTCGTGTCGCTTATAGTCGCCACAATACAAATCTCGGTTCGTGCTTCTTTTTCCAGTTCGAGACTGAAGTCAGCGACGAAATCGGCCAAGGCCTGCGATTTTATTGTCGTGCGAGGCTTAAAGTCGATATCGTAGCTACTGAGGTATATACTCCATTTCGTTAGTCGCCCTGATAGCTCAGGTTTTCTCAGGATCGACTTAAGAGGAAAGATCGTCACGACGGTAATGGGATGGGATTCAAAGTAGTGTCTTAACTTCTTTGATGTTGTCACGAGCGACAAGAGTAATTTCTCCATAGACGTATATCGGGTTTCTGCGTCCAAGAGAGACTTACTGACGTAGTAAATCGGCATTTGCTGCCTGTCGTCCTCTCTAGTTAAGACGGCACTTACGGAGTGAGGACTTACGGCGAGGTACAGTTGTAGGACCTCGTGTTCTTCTGGTTTGGAAAGTAATGGAGGGACGGCCATATATTCTTTCAATCGTTGTAATGTTAGCTCGTGATCGTCCGTCCAGTCGAAGCCCTTGTTTTTTCTTAAGACGTTATAGAATAGACAACACATGTCATCTAAAATGCCTAAAGCCGCCATGTACCGTCTCAGTTGCTCCTCCCATGCCCACCTTGGCTTGCCCTTCCTACTTAAACACACTCGATCCTAATGATCTTGTGATCCTAGAACAAGTACTCAAACAACTAATATGCTCATGATGCCATCCATATATTCAATATGATATTCAAGGTATACATATGATGTAGAGAGAAAGTGCAAACTACTGTGTACTTGTATGTGTAGGAGTGAATGACATGATAGAAAATACAAGGGCAAAAACCTTAAATAGGTTGCAAATACAAAGTTTCAATGGTGGCCCCTCTACTTGGTACAAGGTGCTAAATAGAGCGCTAACAATCTCCCCCTTTGTACCAATGTAGAGGCATCAGATCTAGACGTTCACCGGGAACACATGCTTCTTTCGGATCCCAAAGATGATTTCAAATCTCCTCAGCGCGTTCCGGTACTCTCTTCTATAAGTGATAGCATCCAAGACTTGTTTTATCAGCTTCTTCTCCTTTTCCTTGCTTTACCTCCCCGCTTTCATCCAGTCTCAGCTTGCTCTCAAGATTGACCTGTATCATCTTGAAGGTTCCGTCACTATACTTGTTTGCTTCACATATTCTCAGGAATCTTTTCTTCATCTCTTGATTGAAGTATACAACTCCGAGTTCAGGTTTCTCCAAGACATTGTAGACAGGAATACCTTGGATGTCTTGAAGTTGCTTGTTTGGTCTTCTGAGGTTTACTCTGGTTTGATGAGCTTCTAAGGCCATTTAGAAATCTGTAAGGTAAGAAAATTTCAGAATATTCTGCATGAACCTTTTGACGCTTTGATAAGCAGCAGACCATTCATTTTCTTATCAGAAATGCTAGCGAGAGAATTGTAGAGGCTCAGAAAATCATCTAACTTTAAGCTCTTGAAGTCTGCTTCTGAGAAGACGCATACGGTATCATCAGATCTTTTAACTGTGAACTGAGGGTACCAGACGTTGAGAAGCCGGCATGACTCTACCTTCAGAACCTTCACAATGACTTTATCAGATCTTACCATGTTTGTATCCGGATCTTTGTTGCTCATAACGTGTAGAAATTCAATCTTGTGAAGAGATGGCCAGTTCTCAATGCTGTATACCTTTTCTAAGTTGATCTTCTGAACGTCCTTTACAAATAAGTCTTTTCTGATGCTTTCTTGGAATGGAGTTAAAATCCTCACCCTTTCTCCAGTCGCGACATACCGTGGTTCAGCAACAATCACATCATGATATAATCTGAGCTCAGCTTCTAGGACTGGATCTCGTATCCTGCCATCGTGATTCACTTGAACCACTGGAGCCTGTTGAGCTGAAGATCTTGTACCTTGATCAGCTTGTTGTTGTAGTTGAGGAGTATCATCATCGGAATCAGAAGCAATCACTGGACCCCCGGTGGTATCAAAGATGTCATCTATCTTCTCTTTGATCTGAACAGTTGTTGTCTCTGGCTCTTCCTCAGAATCAATGTAAATATAATCGTTCATCATGTTATCAGCCATCCTTTTCTCCTCCGTTCTATTGTCAACAACCGGAGGCTTTTCAACCCTGGTTATGACATCAGCTAGAACTGTATCATCATCAACCTGGACCACATCTGTTTCATGTCCATCTTCCCCCTCTGCCCTTTCTCCTTGAACTGACTCACCAACATTCTCAGTAACTGTACCACTTGACTCTCCAACCCTGGCTCTCTTCTCCCCCTCACGGTGATCAGGATCATCTTGATCATCATGTCTACGTCTTTTGGAGCCTTGAGCCTGGACACCACATGCTTGTTCGACCACTATGATTCTTTCAGATAAGGATTGGTATCCGGTAAGCATGGCTTGGGTCATTTCTTTGATGGAGTTGTTTAGAGTTTGGAAGTCTGTGCTGGTGGGTAATCGGGTTTGGGCTTCGGTATATTGTCGGAGCAATCCAAGCAGGTCTACTTCTTCAGTGGTATTGGATTCTCCTTGGGCTAGTAAACGGGCTAACAATTCGGATTTGAGTTGATGGCTAGGGATTTGATGTAGGGGAACTGATGGTGGTGGTTTGTGGTTGGGTTTGAGCACTGGATGGTGGATCCTTAGAAGTTTCCAAAGATTCTGCTATTCCTTTACCTTTTATCGCCCTGCTAACCTCTGTAGAAAGGTTATGTACAATCTTTCGTAACTCATTTGTATGATTCTTGTAGGTGGTGTTGATGGACGCTAGTGAAGCTCTCAAAACCTCCAATGTAATGTAGTGCGGATACGGGCCACGCATATCAGCAACCTGTCTAACAGACAAACTAGGGAAAATAGATGTAACTCCCAACCACTTAGGTTTTCGGTTATCGTAGTAGTTGTAGCAACTATACGGCCTGTGTTCAAAGCTGGCGCGGTGTTAGCAATGACAGGTCTTCCACCCGGTCCTCGTGGGGTACCAACGAATGGCGGCCGCACTCTGGGTGTTCCGGTTGGGGCACGGAAGCCCGCAACTTGGTGAGATTCCAATGCTCGTGGCCTAGGAAAGGTTGTTCGTCCAAAGGGCTCTAGACTCAATGTGCTCAGAATGAAAGTCGGTGGCCGGGGCAGGAGCCTACCTTGTTCAATATCAGCAAACACCGAATGTGTTGCCGATAGCGTTTGTGCTTGATCCCCTGTGCAGAATGAAACATCGGCTTGTCGATGTTTGGGTAAAAAATCACACCTCACGACCGACGCTAGAAAACTCAGATAACATTTCCATAAGACCACTCTTGTATTAAGACAAGGTCTTACAAGTTGTTTACGGACGACTGCTCGGTCGTACATTTTTGTGTTGGTCATACATTCCGTACGACCGACGTATAAGACTTAAGACGGTCGTACGATTTTACTAACCGTTAACAGTCAACGCATGTTTCTTTTGTTCATTAATGCAGGTCCACGAACATTCATGGCGCAAACGGCCAGTAACGGACGAATCATCAATGGCATTTAAAGCCCGACAGCGGTTACAAAGCAATCCATCAAAGCACATTTAAATGACCAGCGAAAGCTATATAAAGGCCTATTCTGCAACCGAAAGAGCCATCGAATCTCATCTGAAACAACTGATACTGACCGAATCAACATCTGCTCCATCTATTCTCTGAATTATTTCACATCGAGAACACAGCAATTTACAAAGCATGCAAACAAATATCGCTAAGGCAACCTTCGCACGACAGCAGTTTATTTCGCACGATTAACACACGACACACGTCATTTACACACGACTAAGTCTATTTTTACATTTAGTTGTAATATGTTGTACACAAAACACCTGTTACAAAAGGACTTTCGCCCCTGTTTGGCGACTATAGTGCACCGTCGACTTTCACAAGTCGACCGCGGGTTTTTCCCTCGTTTTGGGGTTTTCCGCGTCACTAAATCTCTTGTCTCGTTTACTTTTTCCTTGCGATTGTGTTGCTTGGTCTTGAGATACGTTTCTTTAGTTGTTAAAAGTCCACATCAACCTTAAGTTGTTCTTTTGGACGATTTTTTGCATTAACATTTTGGCGCCATCCGTGGGACCCCATCTAGAGAAAATCTCAGACCATCGCATACATCGCTCTAATGATCTCGAAAAGTTTTTGTTGATTCTAGGATAATGGCAACCCAACCAGATTCTGCAGCACAGCATTTACAAATCCAGGATATCCCTGAATCCTCAAATGACTATCGTTTGGACGAAGTCATCCTGGATCAGAATAAGCCTGATCAGATTGTCTTCATGGGGGCATCATTAGATCCTGCCATAAAAAGTCAACTAATCTTCTTTTTGCAGGAATATACTGATTGTTTTGCTTGGACGCACGAGGACATGGTGGGTATAGACCCCAATGTCATATCTCACAAGCTGAACGTCAACCCATCTTTTAAACCGGTAAAGCAAAAGCGTCGAAAGTTCGCCCTGAGCGGAACAAAGTAATCAACGATGAGGTCGACAACTTGCTTAATACTGGGAAGATCCGAGAAGTAAAATACCCCGATTGGTTAGCCAATGTCGTGGTCGTACAAAAGAAGAATGGGAAGTGGCGTGTCTGCATAGATTTCACAGACCTTAATAAGGCATGTCCAAAGATCCGTTCCCACTACCCCACATCGACGCTATGGTCGACGCGACCGCAGGACATGAACTCTTGACGTTCATGGATGCGTATTCTGGGTATAACCAGATATTGATGCACGGGGAAGACCAATAGAATACTGCTTTCATGACAGACAAAGGCATCTATTGTTACAAAGTCATGCCTTTTGGTCTGAATAATGCAGGTTCGACTTATCAGCGATTGGTTAACAAGATGTTCAAAGAGCATCTTGGCGACACCATGGAGGTCTACATTGACGACATGCTTGTCAAGTCCAAGCAGGCGACCAATCATATCGATCACCTGAAGAAATCCTTCGACATCCTGCGAAAATACCAGATGAAATTAAATCCCACGAAATGCTCTTCTGGGGTAAGCGCCGGGAAATTCCTGGGCTATGTGGTCACACGACGAGGCATAGAGGCAAACCCGGATCAGATCGAGGCCTTGATGAACATCAAGTCGCCCAGAAATTTCAAGGAAGTCCAACGACTCACGGGTCATGTGGCCGCCTCAAATCGCTTTATCTCACAATCGTCAGATAAATTATAGATAAGTGTGTTATTGTATATGCCCAAAATCCAATCATTGGATGATTTTATTTGGACATTGTATCAAGACATTACTTAAATGAAAGACATTGCCCAATTATTATGTTTATCTATTATTATGTATTATATCTAAACGTAATAATAGCCTTAGAATATTGTATTTTAAAATGTTCATAATCAAATATTAATTCGGGTTTAGGTTGATTTAATATGGTATGACTAGTATATGCATGGATTCTTATAGAGATATATAATTCACGTATGGGTATAAGATGAGATCTTGCATACCGGACGTGACTCGCTATGAGAATGTTCAATTGAATGACATATGAGTTTAATAGAAGTTTCTCATGTGATCGTTGTACATATAGTTCTTTGAATTGAGATAATGGAGTTTTGTTTTGTGTAAGTGGTGTACTTTGATAACTGACTCTCAATATTTCGTAACTAGGTGACAAAATGGTTGTTGGTTTTATGATATATCACTTAGTAGTACTATCATGGATCAAGACAAGAGTGATATTCCTGGACCCCCTCGATTAAATAGTACTGAGGAAGTACATGTGTGCTCCATATAGTAAGTATAGGATATTGATATGTCTTATCGGTATATTTTGGAATTAAGAAACTATAGAACAGACATAACAAGGATGATACTTCCATGCCTCGTGTTAAATTTTGATATCGAGGATAAAGGATTTGACAAACATCTTTTTCAAGGATTTGAAGACTGTATCTAGCATTCGGCAACGACAAAAAAATCCTCTCTTTATCATTAGCAAAATTATTCAACTAATGGTGACTATTTATTATAATAAACTATATTCTCGTCACAAAATACGGTGAAAGATTTAATTAAATACGATAACAACATCAGTTCGTTAATAAACTGTGATAAAAACATATCGATTGTAGACTTCCATGTAAAAATATTAATTGTAACTAATAGTTATCTCAAGTAAATTAAAACTGTAACTCAAAATATTGCTCGTAATCATTTATTTAAATAAAACATGATAATGTTGTAGGATAAATGTGTCATCGTCAAAGTATAAGACGATAATGATAAAGTTAGAGATAGAGATATACACATTAGAGTTAGATTAGAACTTGGTATCTCATGATTATCTCTTTGTAAACCATCCCTATATAAAGGGCTTATGATTAATGAGAATTACGATTCATTCTCTCCATTCTATTGTGTTCTGTTTCGTTTTTCCTTTAACACGTTATCAGCATGTAAAGCTCAAAAACCGTTTCTCACTGCTGTTGTTGAACGGCTTGTCGGAAAATTGCATAGTTACCCCGTTATCCATCGCTCGTTGTCACGTTCGACACAAATTCTAGTAAGTTTTCTTTCAATTTCTTCATAGATGAACATTATGTTTATTTAACTGTTTTTTATTTTAAGCTTTCTATGGAATAATTATACTATTGTCGTGATTGATATCAATTGAATTGTGAAAAAAAAGATTATAACCAAATGCAATTCATAGTTATTTAATTTTTGATTGAAATAATTTAATTAATAAAAATGGATATTGACGTAGAAAAAAAATTACATTAAAGGATAATAGTTTGAATCTATATGGGATTTTAATGTGCTTATCCAAATTCTTTGGATAATTAAACGATTTTGTTTTAAATTTTTTAACTATTAAAAGGATTTAATTATTAAATGAATAATTTAGAATCTTGGATCATGTTTTCTTTATTATTTTATTGACGTTTATTTTATATGATAAATAATTGTTATATTAGTATAATTTTAGCTTAATATTATTTATTTATACGAGTCGTTTTTGATTGGTTTTGGACATGTTTACTTAGTTTTGTTTAATTGGGTCTATTATACCTATCTTTTTAGGGTAGTTCAAATTACTAATTAGACTATTAGTTAATTTAAATTTGGTTTCACTTTATTTACAACTAACTTGTTTAGTATATAACTTTTATTGTTTTGGCATATCTTTCTATATTTTGGCATCCTCAATTAGTTACAATATTAACATGTTTAGTTGGTTAATTGAATTATGTTAATACTATTTACTTATTTGGATAGCTAATCTCATTTAGACCATTTAAATTTACTAATATAATTTTGCGAGATATGATAATCAATTATTACTTAAATGAGCAGCAGATTTAGTTAACTTAATTGTTTTTCCGTTTTATTTAATTATTTAGAGTAATTACCGTTTAATTATGTATGTACTCTGTGATTGATTTTACCAATAATATTTCAAATATTTATCTTAATCCAAAATAGTTATAATTAAATTCAAATGCTTATCTTGACATGAGTTCCTACTCATTTTTCTCAATCTTATAATTAAATTTGGAAGTTACACTTTCACCCCCATATATTTTGGTATTTTACCAAAAAACTCCAAAAATAACATGAAAATGTTAAAATATTAATCAAATGTTTATCTTGATCATGAGTTCCTACTCATTAATTCCAATCTTATAAATAACTTTTGGATGTTACACTTCCAACCCCCTAATATTTGGTCTTTTACTAAAAGATCCATAGATACCAATAAGATGTTATAAGTTTGAATTTGACTTTATGTCAAAACTAATATTGATTTGTCTAATAGCAAAATCTCTTAAAATAGTATTAAGATATTGAAACATTGAAATTGGCTTCATAAGCCAAACTCATATTCATTTTGGCCTCTTGCCAAAACATCTATAATTAACAATGTTATATTCAAATTAATTAAATCGCAATATATCGATTTGGATTTTGTCAAACGGGCGTAAATAGCCCTAAGGTTTGTAGGGACTTAAGAAATCCACGTGATTCCCCTACTATCTGGAGATCCAATAGATTGAGTGATTTTTATTTGCAAATTGAAATGTTGATGAAGTATTATCAATAAAATGTAAGAATACAAAAATCCAATATTATTATGATAATGAAATTTCATGCATAACATAATAAGTATAAACCATAATTCACTATTTTAGAAAATAATATGTTCTCCATTTTCTACGACATCTTTGAATCAAAAGTACTTGATTACCATAAGATAGGTTCGGAAAAACACAAGAAAATACGCAAAAGTCATCGAACCATTTTGACCCTAAAGAAAAAAAACTAGATGTTAAGATACAATTAAATACTTTGAAATTTTTGAGACGATACATCAGTCACAACCTTCAGAGAGAATAACTAGAAACCCCCAAGAACCGTGGGTATTCCAAAAAGGAAATTCGAGAATATTCAGTACCATATACTTCTCAAACTAATCATACAGTGGAAAGAAACCTACTTACTTTACAAGAAGGTAACTGATTTTGACAAAGAAATGTCATGTCTCAAAATGCATCTCAATCTTTGTGGCAAGGAACTCACAAAAGATTATGCGAATCATAACATCTTTTCATCTTTCCTATATCACCAATCATACTAATGAAGCAGTATAAGCTGCAATATAACCTTTAGCAAACTCATTAACTTAATGCAAGTGGTTAAGAGTTGTAGCAAAAATTTTTAACAACGCTAGACATACCCGGATAAAGAAATTTTTGGGGTTAATAAGGCAAGCGTTCGAGGTGGAAAGAACTCCAAAGGATAGTGAGTTGAACATATTAATCCACACACATATGCTAAATATGTACCATATGAACAAGGTTGTGGAAAGGGTCAAATTCATGGCAAGAGTCGGGAACGAACTCCTAATAGAAAATGGGACAATTTATAAATGAACTATGTCATATCTAAGATTGGTTAAGTATAAGTTTATTTAAATATAATTTAACTATCAAATTAATTGCATTTGTGTATATATACACCTGAGTTTATAACCATTAGAGATGTAAATGATCACATAAAAAACAAATGCAAAACTCTCAACGTTCTTCGTTCCATGTAGGAATGTATCGAGGAGAACTTGATTGTTTTTGTGGCATATCATACAATCATAAGAAATAGATTGTTATTCATTGAATTAATATTTTTTAATTCCTCCAAACACTTAGACGACGGACTGTCACTTGTTGCTTAATGACACAAGATCAATCACTAAAGCACTATATCAATATGAACCTTGTTAAAATATTCGTATCAATCATATTATAAGAATGGAAATGGGTATATGTACATCAACTCTAATGATATGAAAGCAAAATATATTAGAGAAATTAATGTATCAGATTAATGGATTATCTATGTTAGTAAATCATATTTTGTCACCAATAAAGAACTTTGGAACAATGACACATATATGTTTCGGCATGACCACGTGGGATACCATGGTCATGACATAGTGATCTATGTCTCGCAAAATACACTTAGATACATTTTCTTTCGAATGAAAAATAAAACGAGGGAATTAACCAAATTGTAACTGTTGACTTCTACTGCACAAGAAGCAACACCATCATCATGCCCTCTCTAATACCTAGAACTTTTATATACCCTGATCCTTAGCCAAATCAGGAATGAGACCATCCTAAAGCTAAGGACATAATATAAAAAACCATTCTTACAACGAATACAAGGTGATATTTATGGACATAAACATCCATAAAGCGGGCCATTAAAGTACTTTATGGTTCTGGTTTTTATACGATGAACATGTGTCGTATTATAGTCCACATGAAATGTTGCACTCATACATTAAGGACTCACCACCCTGATTTTTTCTCATCAAGTCTACATGACTTAGAATGCTGGAGAATTTACATCATAAGAATTTGATGATTATTGCATTTGTACCGCATGTGTATATATAAAATGGTCTCGTAAAATTATAAAAGTTGTCATCAAAAGAATATAGATGGTAGCTAGGGCATTGGTTATGCGCACCAATTTATCCACATCTGCATGGGGTAATGCAATATTACATGCAACTTTACTTATTCGTGTTTAGACCCACAACCAGCCAACCAATCTTGTACGTACCAGTTGGTAACTGGATATAAGCCTGATGTTTTACATTTACGTATGTTTGGTTGTGTTGTATATGTGCCAATTACGCCCCCACAACGTACCTAAACGGGTCTTAAAGACGAGTCATCAAATGTTGGATATGAACCCCCAACAATTATCCGCTAATTAGAACCCTTGACGAGTGATCCATTTACTGCTAGATTTGCGGGTTGTCACTTTAATGAGACAACCTTCCTGTCGTTAGGGGGAGATAGGAAAAAGGATTTTCCATGGGAACAACAGGAAGTGCCATTGAATATTTCAATTGTGTCTCATTTTGACCCCCAAAAACTTCACAATGTAAAGTTGAAGTCAAACGAATCAGACTCGATACCTGATATGTTTAATATTATCTAGAGTGACAAGATCACATATACGAGCTGCAAACATAATCGCAAGGTCAAAAGTCCCCAAACAAGGGCACAACGTCGCTGGAAGTACGTTGCATTCACACATGGTGGAGGTGTGGTTGAGGTCGTAGCTCCCAAAAGGAAATGGGGGAAGCTACTTGGTTCGATAGATACTCATCTAAAGGAAGAGAAGAGTAAGGCACAACCATATATCATCAATACATGAGATTATCTCTGATTAAATCTATGTCTATGAATCATTACTGGAGGACGCTCCGAAGTTATACTGATTCCAGAGATCAAAGAAATCTCAAATGAATATGAGTCGATGGACAGATCATAAATACTAAATGATGATATATTTGCATATATCGTTGCTTATGAGATAATAGAGGACGATGTCATCGAACCATGCTCAGTTGAAGAAGGTCAACAAAGAGCAAATTGGCCTAAATGAAAAGAAGCAATCCAAGATAATTATTTGACAAATGAACAGGTATTTGGTTCGGTAGTGCTAACCGACCAAGTGTAAAGCCTGTAGGACATAGATAAATCATTTGTCAGGGAAGCGTAATGAGAATAATTAAGTCATAATATATAAGGCTCTCCTTTGGCGCAAGGTTTCTCACAACGCACTGGATTGACCACAATAAGACTTACTCTCTCGTGATGGACAAACGTTCTGCTAATTAAATTAGCCAAGTAGTTTCCGAAGGACTGGAAATTGCAGCTCGACGATGTAGTTACTACATATCTCTATGGGGATCTAAATTCAGAGATATATAAAAGTTCTTGATGGCATTATACCAATATCAAGTAACTCTAAACCATGAAATGCGTTTACAATAAAATTGAAACACTCACTTTATAGATTAAAGCAATCTATGCGGATGTGGTATATCCGCCTGAGTGAATACTTGATTGGGAAACGATAAATAAGAACGATGAACTGTGCCCTTGCGTATTTATATAAGAAAACAAGTCCCAGATTTTCATAGTAGCTCTATATGTCGATGTTATGAACATAATAGACACTCTTGATGAAATAAGAGAAAACACAAGCTACTTGAAATCTGAATATGAGATGAAAGATCGTGGGAAAACTTGGTTTTGTTTAGATACTTGAGCTACGACACCGAGTTTGTGGAATATTAATCCACCGATCCGCATATGTCTAGAAAATGATCAGGCGACCTAATATGGACAAAGCGCATCCGATTAGCACTCCCATGATCGGTCAAAGTGTTGGATATAAGGAAATATCCATTTCGTCTAAAGGATGAGGACGAAGAGGTGTTAGGAGCTGGAATTCCGTACCTAAGTACAATAGGCGCATTATTGTACTCAACATAATACACTTGACCGTATATTGTACTTCTCACTGAACTTGTCAGCTAGATTTAGCTCAGCGCCAACGCAACGTCATTGGAATGATTTCAAATGAATCTTTTGGCACCATTGATGTGGGCTTATAATTTCCCTACGAAGATAAATGGATTGATAATGAAACTTCAATACCTACTTAGATTGTGAGCGGCAAAAGTACTGGCTCTTATAGAAAAACACCAAACAATGCCTTGGTATATATTTGTTGATATTAGGTATATGTTTGACTCATATAAAGGTTGTTCCCAAAATGGATAAGGAGTTATCATATGAAACATGCCGATTGCTTGAAAGTAAACTAAGCAAACCCTTAATAGCTATCTTCTTATATTATCAACAATCTTACTCTCCATGAGACTATTCAAGAGTGTATATGGTTAAGGGCTATCATTACACATATAAGAGGAGCTGGTAATTTTGAGTTTAACCACTATACAACTTGCATGTATGGAAACAATGCATCATGTATCGAAGAAATGAAAGTAAGATATATCAAGGGCTATAACACAAAGCATACTTTGCTTAAGTTTTCATATAATCAATTATCCTCAAGATTCAAGTGAACTGAATAAGATGTGAGGAAAATGTGACATGTTTGCTTACCAAATCAATACTTAAAACCATATTTGGGAAACATGTAGAAAATATTAAAATGGAAATGTTTTAAACCTCCTTTGATTAATGCACGAATCAGGGGGAGTGGTAGACAAAAGGGGGAGTCTACTATATATGTAATATTGGTATGTTGTGCTCTTTCCTTCAACCAAGGTTTTATTTTTCCCATTGGGTTTTGTTCCTTGGTGTAAGGTTTTAGTGAGGCAACATTTTATATACCATCATGTTTTCTTAACTCTCATGGTTAATGTACGAATCTAAGAGAGAATTAGACTAAAGTAAAAGTCTATGTATTGGAAATAAGCTAGTGTGTTGTACTCTTTCCTTCGTCATATTTTTATTTTTCCCACTGGGTTTTTATTTTGGCGTAAGGTTTTAACGAGGCAACAATTGTGCACCTTCACTCCTTTGACTCGGCACAAGGGGGAGTGTTGTAGGATAAATGTGTCATCGTCAAAGTATAAGACGATAATGATAAAGTTAGAGATAGAGATATACACATTAGAGTTAGATTAGAACTTGGTATCTCATGATTATCTCTTTGTAAACCATCCCTATATAAAGGGCTTATGATTAATGAGAATTACGATTCATTCTCTCCATTCTATTGTGTTCTGTTTCGTTTTTCCTTTAACAGATAATTAATAATGATTTAAGTAACTAAATTGTGAATTAACAAAAGCACTTTTTATGAGATAATAATCAAGTTTATGTTTAGTGATAGAGGACATGTATATCAATATATGTAACTTGGGATCATGTGAGATCGGGTTGTTTCAGCACTTAATTATTTGTTGTCACTTTTTCGGTCAGACCTATTTAAAATAAGAGTGTTTGTTTTTCTCCCCAATTCAGAACCACTTATCACTTTTTCTCCACTGTCCGAAAAAGTGATAACCTAATCACTTTTTCTTTCACTTTTTCAAATCTAAGCCGCCTCCTCCATATCCTCTCCACACGATTCCAAATCTGGGACTCCACCGATCGATCTCCATCTGCAATACTCGTCGATCTCCATCTGCAATCTCTATCGATCTGTCGGTTCCATCTGCACTTCTGCAGTCCTCCATCGACGGTTTTTTTTCTTTTATCACAGTCGCACGCCTTCATCAGATCTTCAACCAAAATCGATCTTGAAGCCTCCATCGATCCTTGTGTTCGATCTCCAAGATAACACTTTTTTAGCCAAGATAGCCGTCGATCTCCAAGGGAAAATCGATCCCTGTTCGACTTTTCTACCATCTCAGTGTTCGACTTTTTTGTTTCGATTCTTGTGTTCGACTTTTCTAATATGTTTGTTCGACTTTTCAAGTGCAGAATTTGTATTTCAGGTATAATTTTGGTTAATGGGGTGGAGTTATAAGGTTGAGTTGATTGTGGATAGAGTGGTTTGGTTTAAAATATGTGATTTTTACTCTTCATCAGATCTCTGTAGTTCTATGATTCTGAGGATTTTGTTGGTTTTTGGCCACTGTGTGTGTGGATATGTCGACATTTTGAATTGTTGGTTTTTGGATTTTGTGAGTTTTTGTGTGTTCTAATGGAGTTTCATGGAAATGGTGTTTTTAACTATGAATATCAATGCAAACCACGTATATATTAAAGAATATATTTGTTAACAAGTGATAAAGGCATCTCCAGTAAAAACTATATTGAAGACGAAACAAGTGATAAATTAAACAATAGTACATATTCAGACGTTTTCAGTTTACAAAAACAAACAGTCTTTTTTATTCAGACTTCAGCACCACCACTTAAAAATCAGAAGTGAAATCAGATTTCAGACTTCAGCAACTCTTAAAAAACAAACGCCACCTAAACCTTCACAGCAGAACATTGTGAATACCATCAGTAAAGTTTGGAAGATCTTAGGGAAATGCACTAGGTGTCATAACTAATAGGAGAATTGTTAATAGGAGAATTCTCTCAAATAGATTAGTGATAATTGTGGAGATAATTATGCCTTGTATATATCTCCTTTTTATATGTTGATCCTCATTCCTTGTATATCGGATTCTTTGGGATCCGTTGTATTGTTATATATTGAATGGAATACAACTGTGAGAGGCATGGATTAATCCATACACTGACATGGTATCAGAGCTCCTATTCTTATCTTTCTAAAAATTTCCCTCACGGTTCTACCTCCACCATTCTTGAAACCATAGTCTCTCATCATGGTTGAGACGGCGACCACCACCCCTCTCAGGGATGAATCTTCACGCAACTCTACTAACCTCCACCTAGCCCATACCGTCTCAAAACATTCGCACCTTTATTCCCATCACGCTTGAGATCGAGAAGGTGCACTATGCCTCTTGGTCCGAACTTTTTGAAGTTTATGCTTGAGTCTACGAAGTTCTCGATCACATTATTCCTCCTCGACGAATCTATCCACAAAACCTTATGGCTCCGCTTAGATGCAATCGTTCTCCAAATGGATCTATGGAACGATATCGCATGATCTTCTCCACACCATTCTTGAACCCTGCACAAATGGCGTAGGATGACTTGAAGAACATATTTCAAGACAATAAGATTTAGAAGGTCGTTCACCTCGAGCATCAATTCTCTCGTACCCAATGTTGGTGCCCCGGTTACAAATCAACGTCTAGTTTTTTTTTTTGAAGTATATAATTTTATATACGGCAAATGCAACAATTAAACTCACACACCATCCTCACCTTTGGTGAGGTTTAAACCCCTGGCCTCCTACGAGGCCAAAGGCTCTCATACCGCTAGGCGAAAGGCCCTTTGGTAACGTCAAGTTCTTCAACTAGTTGTTGGTCTTTCCGATGCGTATGATGGGGTTGCCACAATCATTCAACAATCGGACCCATTGTCGCCGTTCTATCGCGCTCGTAGTATGTTAACTCTTGAAGAGACCCATAAAGCCAAGCAGGCTTCTCTTGCGACTTATTTACCGTGTACTGACTACCAACATCATCACTTCCCACCCTCCGACTGAGTCATGCTTGGACTATAGTCCTTCTTTTCGGGGTCGGGGTCGCGGCGGACGGGGTTGGGGGACGTGAGTCGTTTTTCTGGCCACACCCTTCTTGGCCCTACTCACCATCACAATGGCAGTGGCCTAGCCCCCCTTGTCCCTACCCAACTAGTTACACCGCCCCACCATCTACTCCTTGGACTGCTCATCAAGGCTTTCCACATGAGGGTTCCTCACCAGCCCCCGGTTTACTCGACCCCCGCCCACAACAGGCGCATGTTGCCACTACCTATTCACCCTACGCACCAACGGACATAGAGACGGCACTTCACACTCTCTCATTGAACTCACCAGCCCTCGGTTTACTCGACCCCTGCCCACAACGGGTGCATGTTGCCACTTCCTATTCTCCCTACGCACCAACAGACATAGAGACGGCACTTCACACTCTCTTGTTGAACCCACCAGACGATGATTGGTACATGGATACGGAGGCAACATCACATATGACATCTAACCAAGGTATGCTCTCACATATTTTTAATTCGGGTACCTTAAATCATATTATTGTCGGGAATGGTAGCTCTCTACACGTTACGGCTTCTGGTTTTTAAAGGGTATCCTAGGCTATACCTAGACTAATCCATTGGCAAATTATGACTGTAAGACATCAGCCCTGATTAAAGCTCAGTGGCCACAAGTTGTGTACGCCTGGATTCGAACCCTAGGTAGATAGGATATTCCACTACATCCTCAAAGGCCTTAACCAGTACGCCACAATCCGTGTGGTTTGGTACAACCCACTTACCATCACCGTACCCTCCATTTACGCTACATAATATCTTACTTGTTCCTAATATCGATAAGAATCTTGTATCGATACATCTACTAAAGATAAATTTGTCTCCGTCGAATTTGATCATTTGGGTTTTTCTGTGAAGAACCTCAAGACCGGGAAGCCCGTTCTACGCTGAAATTGTCGCGACAGTCTCTATTCTCTCGCCCCTTCTCAGCCCCATCACCATCGGAATTTGTCTTTTCATCAACATCTCTCTGGCATGAATGTCTCGGTCATCCGGACGCGTCAATTTTACGGAATCTTACTTCTAGTCGTTTAATTTCAACTGCTTCTTCTTTGTCTAGTTTTTGTTCCTCTTGTCAACTTGGGAAGCATAATAGACTCCTGTTTCAATCTTCCATGTATATTTTTATGGCTCCTTTTGATATAATTCATAGTGATATTTGGACATCACCCATTGTTAGTTGTAATGGTCACAGATATTATCTATTGTTTTTGGACGATTGCACAAATTTTGTATTGGTGTTTTCTTTAGCTAAAAAGTCACAAACTTTCTCCACTTTTTTTTTACTTTTTCGTGCTTATGTCTGCACACTGTTTGAAAAAGAAATAAAAAGTTTTCAATGTGAAACGGTCGTGAATATGATAACACTGTCTTTCACACATTGTGCGCCAATAATGACATTCAACTCCGTTTCTCTTGTCCATATATGTCTTCTCAAAATGAGAAGTGATAACGCCACTTTTTGGCGTTATTTTCGGTTCTCAAACCAATGAGATTGGCTTGGACTCAAGTAAAAAGGCGTATATTTCACGGTTTATCTAGTGATTTACACAGGTTTTATAAAAAGCGGCATTCCTCGGAAATAGAAGCTAAAAAGAGCCCAAAACGAGTCAAAACGAAGCCTAACGGAAGCCCAAAAGCCAAGCCCAAGACCCGCGAACGAACCAGGACCCGATCCGCGAACCAGAAACGACCCAGAGCAGCATCTGAATAGCGCGCGACCTTCTGCACGACTTGCAAGTCGCGCCAGAAGTCGCGTATCCCACTGTTTGGTCGAATTCAGCTTTATATTTCGGGTTTTAGGTCACTTTTTCGGTATCACTCATACGGCAGACGATCGGGAACAGCTCGGGGGCGATTTTGGGAGACTTTTCGGAGTCCTCGGAGCCACGGTAGAGAGCCGATCACGGATACATTCAGCGTGGAACGTAGAGACGAACACGAGAAGAGGGAGTTTTCATTACTTGTTACCACGATTTCATATTTCACTTTCGATCATGTTCACATATACTTTTGCACCTTTTTCTGTTATGTTTGAATCCACCACCGACATGAACTAACCGGTTCGTGTTGGGGGTTGGAATGAATTCGGTTTGTAAGCATGTAACGAATTGATTTGAACCTTTATCAGTTTTTCCTTATTAATTGAAGCATGTGATTTTGTTCTTAATGCGTTTGTGAATTTGGCCAGTTTACAAATGATTTGTTGAGTAGTAATTAAGTTCGTGAGAATTAACTACTATATAGAATTAGGAATTGCATGCCTAAAGCCCAAAACGGTGATAGAGATATACCAAGTAAGCTTTAGTCCCATTTAAACCGTTAGGTTGACATCGAGAGATAAAATCTAGCCAATTTAACATAAATCGAGTGCTTAATGTGTTTTGGAATCCAGAAGTGAGATCGAGAGATTGAACTAATCCTTTTCAAAATAAAATCCGTTGTTATTCGAAAGAAAACGACGGTGATCTTAAAAGATTTGGGAATCATTTAGGGGACTAACTGGTAATTGTTTTGAGTCGATTGTTTGCATGTGGAAAACCTGAGGATTTCCAACCCTCAACTTTTCTCTTTATCGAAGTCTTTAAAGCTGTTCTGTTTGTCTTGTGTTTGTTTGATTTTATTTTCTGCAATTATTTAGTTATAAAACCAATCCTCCAATTTCGACAGTCCAATTAATAGTTCTTATAGTAATTGTGATATTTAGTTCCTAGTTCCCTGTGATTCGATACTCGTACTTTCCAAGTACTATTACTTGACTTCGACCCGTACACTTGCGGTAAGATTTCGCGGGGTGTGAAAACCCCGTGTCAAGTTTTTGGCGCCGTTGTCGGGGAACTAGTTGTAGCTAATAGCACTACCGTCTATAAGCATTATTAGATTGGACATTTTTTTTTATTTCGTTGTTTTATTCTGTCACTTTCAGTTTCTGGATCACTAATTTTGCTTACTTTCTTTCAGGTACTAATTGGTTTATGCCAAGGACAGCCCGAGGGAAGGGAATTGAACAATTTGATCCGGAGATCGAGAGAACCGCTCGTCGTCTACGAAAAGAAGCGAAAGCTAAGCGGAATCTGAAATTCGAGATGTCTGACGACGAGAGACCACCTCGCCGCAACAATCCACCACCACCTCCGGAAAGAGTTCTGATGCGGTCGTTTGCCGACCCGAATGTGGCAGCGGCCCGCATAGGTATTCAGCCGCCCACCACTGCGGCTAACTACTTTGAGATAAAGCCGAGCACCATCGTAATGGTGCAGCAAAATCAATATGGAGGAGCACCGACCGAAGATCCTCACGCTCATCTCCGAGCTTTCGAGCGCATTTGTAGCACCTTCAAGATCAACGGAATGGAGGAGAACGCAATCAAACTGAGGCTGTTCAGTTTTTCATTAAAAGGTCGAGCTGAAATATGGATAGAAGGCCTACCGTCAGATCAAATTACTACTTGGGCACAGTTGAAAGCAGCGTTCCTCCAAAAGTTTTTCCCACCGAGCAGAACCGCCCAACTAATGGCGGAGATCACCCATTTTTCTCAATGGGATCAAGAAATGCTATATGAGGCGTGGGAACGTTACAAGGACATGATCAAGAAGTGTCCTCATCATGGGCTACAAGGCTGGGTCATCATCCAGACCTTCTTTAGTGGGCTCCACCCACAATTCAAAAATGATATCACTGCTGCCGCGGGTGGAGCACTAATGGACAAGTCGTATGAGGAAGCGTGCGAGCTGATTGAGAACTTGGCCGAACATAGTTTCTCCACTCCGAGATCAGCGGTAAGACGAGTTGCAAATGTCCAAGAGAGTAACGAGCTGAACGAACTGAAAGCTCAACTGGCCGTCATCACGAATCGACTGAATGGCGTAAACCCTCAAGAACCTGATCAGGTTCAATTTGTGTCAAACCGGAACCAGCCGAGAAACGATCCTTTCTAGAATACGTACAATGAGGGGTGGAGAAAACACCCCAATCTTTCATGGAGCCAACCCGACCAGCAACAGCCAGGTAACTTTTCTAACTCTTCTCACTTCTCTAATACTAATAATGTTTACCGTCCTCCAGGTTTCCACCAAAGGAATGAAGGACCATCCGGGGAGAAGAAGCCGGGACTCGAGGACATGATGATGAAGTTCATGTCGAAAATGGACAGCACAGTCGAGGGATTAGCAAGCACAATCAATACTGTCAAGGCGGCTACCGAGCAAAACACCGCCGCCATCAAGATCCTCGAGAGGCAAGTGGGGCAGATTTCCGAGACCCTACAAAACCGAGCCCCCGGGAAACTTCCGAGTCAACCCGAAAGACAAAACCGGGAGCATTGCAATGCCATCTACCTCAGAAGTGGAAAGGAGTTGACCAGAGATCCGGTAAGCGAGACTTCATCAAAGGAGACCGGTCCGGAAGAGGAAGAGTTCGAGATGATAGACACGGGCGAGTTAGAGGCTGATAAAGAGTTTGAGATGAAAGAGAAACCGGAAGATGAAGAACCCAAGAAGAGTGAGCCGACCATCCCGAAGCAACCACCGGTCAAGCCAGTGATACCCAAAGTGCCATATCCAAACAGACTGAAAGCAAACAAGGACGATGTTAATTTTTATAAGTTTATCGATGTATTTAAAAAGCTAACAATTAATATCCCGTTTGCAGATGCATTGGCACAAATGCCCTCTTACATGAAATTCATGAAAGAGATCCTATCAAAGAAGAGGGCACTTGATCATCAAGCCACTGTTGCACTCACTGAAGAGTGCAGCGCGATCATCCAAAACAAACTTCCCCCAAAGCTTAAAGATCCAGGGAGTTTTTCAATTCCTATTCAAATTGGGAAGTTTTCTTTTAATAAAGTGTTGTGTGATTTAGGGGCGAGTATTAACTTAATGCCATTACATGTTTTCAGGAAACTCGGCTTGGGTGAGGTGAGCCCAACATTCATGACGCTGAAGCTCGCGGATCGATCAATTGTGTACCCATACGGAGTAATAGAAGATGTGCTCATAAAGGTGGGAAAGTTCTACTTTCCGGTAGATTTTGTGGTGCTGGATATCGACGACGACATAGACGTCCCGTTGATATTGGGAAGATCGTTTCTGGCAACAAGTAGAGCTCTCATCGACGTGGAAGAAGGAGAGGTGACTTTGCGGGTCGGCGGCGAGAAAGTGATCTTTAAGATGTTTGAAAAGGCGAGAGGTCAAGGTGAAGAAGAATCTGGAGCTGGCCATGAAAGGCCAATTGTGAAAGAGTCCGCGGGAAATCGCAGGTGTGGGCGATTCGAGTCTGCGGATACTGAGCCGAACTGAACCCACATAGTCGTGCCATGACTTTAAATACGGCGCTGGGTGGGAGGCAACCCACCAAGGTTAGTTTCCGTTTATTATTTTTTCTTGTGTGTGTTTTAAATTCCGGAAAAACCATAAAAATCGAAAAATTGAAAAAACCAAAAATAGCTGGAACAGGGACATACGCGAACCAGAAACGACCCAGAGCAGCATCTGAATAGCGCGCGACCTTCTGCGCGACTTGCAAGTCGCGCCAGAAGTCGCGTATCCCACTGTTTGGTCGAATTCAGCTTTATATTTCGGGTTTTAGGTCACTTTTTCGGTATCACTCATACGGCAGACGATCGGGAACAGCTCGGGGGCGATTTTGGGCGACTTTTCGGAGTCCTCGGAGCCACGGTAGAGAGCTGATCACGGATACATTCAGCGCGGAACGTAGAGACGAACACGAGAAGAGGGAGTTTTCATTACTTGTTACCACGATTTCATCTTTCACTTTCGATCATGTTCACATATACTTTTGAACCTTTTTCTCTTATGTTTGAATCTACCACCGACATGAACTAACCGGTTCGTGTTGGGGGTTGGAATGAATTCGGTTTGTAAGCATGTAACGAATTGATTTGAACCTTTATCAGTTTTTCCTTATTAATTGAAGCATGTGATTTTGTTCTTAATGCGTTTGTGAATTTGGCCAGTTTACAAATGATTTGTTGAGTAGTAATTAAGTTCGTGAGAATTAACTACTATATAGAATTAGGAATTGCATGCCTAAAGCCCAAAACGGTGATAGAGATATACCAAGTAAGCTTTAGTCCCATTTAAACCGTTAGGTTGACATCGAGAGATAAAATCTAGCCAATTTAACATAAATCGAGTGCTTAATGTGTTTTGGAATCCAGAAGTGAGATCGAGAGATTGAACTAATCCTTTTCAAAATAAAATTCGTTGTTATTCGAAAGAAAACGACGGTGATCTTAAAAGATTTGGGAATCATTTAGGGGACTAACTGGTAATTGTTTTGAGTCGATTGTTTGCATGTGGAAAACCTGAGGATTTCCAACCCTCAACTTTTCTCTTTATCGAAGTCTTTAAAGCTGTTCTGTTTGTCTTGTGTTTGTTTGATTTTATTTTCTGCAATTATTTAGTTATAAAACCAATCCTCCAATTTCGACAGTCCAATTAATAGTTCTTATAGTAATTGTGATATTTAGTTCCTAGTTCCCCGTGATTCGATACTCGTACTTTCCAAGTACTATTACTTGACTTCGACCCATACACTTGCGGTAAGATTTCGCGGGGTGTGAAAACCCCGTGTCAAGAAGGTCGAACTTAAGCTTTAAACATTGAACAAAATCACCCACACCTTACTTTTGCACGCTCAATTACCTCCGTCTTTTAGGCCCACTCTCTTCAAATGGCAGCTTATTTGCATAATATTCTGCCAAATAAATCAGTCTCTTATTTCTCCACAACTGAACTTTTATGCCATAAAATTCCTTCCTATCACCGTCTCACGTATTTGGATGCTTATGCTTCCCACAAAACTCTTCCCCCTCCTGTCTTTTTAGGACCCCCCCCCCCTCCACCAACCATCGGGGGTACAAATGTCTTGATATGACTACCAACATACTCCTTATTTCCCCACATGTTACTTTCAATTAATCTTGTTTTTCTTTCTCCCAACACGTTGTCTTAAAACATCGTTATGATTTTCTTGATACCTCGACCTCGTCTTTTCCCTACCACCACTTCTCTACCACCTCTACTAGTGACTCCTCGGCTCCACCTCATACACCATCCTCCTATCTTCCTCACGAGGACACCCAAACCCCTCCATCATCATTGTTCTCCCATTCGGTCACCCATACACCGCCCGCCCCTCAATCTCAACCTTCCCAAACACCGAACGCCCCTCAACCTCAACCTCCCCAAACACCGCCCGCCCCTCCCACGGGACAGGTTTCTACTCACCCAATGCTCACTCGAAGTAAGCATTGAATCACCAAAACCCAACCCCAAATATGCCTTTTCCCCCTCCCATTCTCTATCTATCTTACCCATCCCCACATCCCATCTTATCGCCCTTCAGGACCGTAACTGGAAGAATGCCATGACTGGTGAGGATGATTCTCTAATTAAAAACGACACATAGGAACTTGTATCGCAGTCTAGAGATGTGAGCATAATAAGATGCATGTGGATTTTTAGTCAAAAATATCGTTTTAGTGGGTCACTTGAGTGATACAAAGCTCGTTTTGCTGTAAATGGCAGGTCATAACAGAAGGTCATAACAGATTGGCGTTGATTGTGATGAGACAACTAGTCCTGTTGTCAAACCAACAAAGATTCGGACTGTTCTAAGCTTGGCTATGTCCAAGAAATGGGCTATATGCCAGCTCGATGTCGAGAATGCTTTCCTCCATGGTTCTCTACAGAAAACCGTTTACTTGCACCAAACCGCCTGGATTAAAGAACTCCACATTACCCCCATCATGTTTGCAGACTCAAACGATCACTTTAGGGCTTAAATCAAGCACCGTGGGCTTGCTACCATCGTTTTGCCTCTTTTGTATCCACACTCAGTTTTCGTCATAGTCAATCGGATATTTCTCTATTTATTCAGCACAACGACTATGGTACGACGTATATCTTACTCTTTGTGGATGATATCATCCTAACTGCTTCTTCCGAGTCCTTGCGTAAGAAGATCATTGCCAACTTAAGCAAAGAATTTGCTATGAAAGATCTTGGCCCACTCAACTACTTCTTAGGTATTTTCGTTACCTAACACTCTGGTTTATTTCTCTCACAGACGAAATATGCCCAGCAAATTGTGGCGTCAGCTAAGATGTCAAATTGTAATCCAATAATGACTTCGGTCAACACTAATTCTAAACTAAGTGTTGCCTCGGGGAAACCTGTTCAGGATGCCACTTTATATCGAAACCTTGCTGGGGCATTCCAGTGTCTTACTTTTACGAGGCCGGATCTTTCTTACGCAGTCTAGCAAATTTGTCTCTTCATGCATGACCCACGTGAATCGCACTTACACGCTATATATTTGTCTCTTCATGCATGACCCATGTGAACCGCACTTACACGCTCTATATTGTATCTTGTGTTATATTAAAGGAACGATGCATCTCGGATTCCACTTGTCACCTTCACCGAAAATGAATCTTATTTCCTACACGAATGCAGATTGGGGCGGATGTCCAGACACACGCCGGTCTACATCGGGGTACTGTGTTTTTCTTGGTAACATTCTTATTTCATGGTCCTCCACGCGCCAACCGACCATGTCTTGGTCAAGTGCCGAAAGTCGAATACCGAGTCGTTGCTAATGTAGTCTCGGAAGCCTATTGGCTATGCAATCTCTTGTTAGAACTACATTGTCCGCTTACTAACGCCACTTTGGTATTGTGACAATGTTAGCGCAGTTTATCTTTCAAGGAACCCGGTTCAACATCAACGGACCAAGCATATCGAAATCGACATCCTTTTTGTCCGGGAAAAAATGGCTCGTGGCCATGTACGTTTTTTGCACGTACCTTCACGATATCAGTACGCGGACATCTTCACTAAAGGGTTACCTAGAGTTCTATTTGAAGAATTCCGATCCAGTCTCGGTATCTGAGATCCTCCCGTTTCGACTGCGGGGGAGTAATAGGATAATTGTTAATTGTTAATAGGATAATTCTCTCAAATAGATTAGTGATAATTATGAAGATAATTATGCCTTGTATATATCTCCTTTATATGTTGATCCTAATTCCTTGTATATCGGATTATTTCGGATCCGTTGTATTGTTATATATTGAATAGAATACAACCGTGAGAGGCACGGATTAATCCAAACTGTGACAATAGCCAATCGAATAGCTCTAGAAGCGTGTGTACAAGCTTGTAATGATCAGGGATGCAAGGGATGCAATCTTTCTACTGAGGGTAATGTTATCCTTCAAAATGTCAACTTATTAAGTTCAATATCATTTTGTGATCTCACGGATCTCACAAAACAGTATGGTCTCACTTAAACCTAACCCTATTAAACATTATACATTTCGCTTTCAAATGAGATATACTGGATTCGTCTAATTAATTTAGTTTTAGTCAAATTTAAGTTTGATAATAAAAACATATGACAACAATTCATTTCATTATGAAATATATATTTATAGCATTTATCTTTTTTGAAGGAAAAAAAAAAGATACATGACTTCATGATATTGAAATTGAGCTCATTTACCGACTTAATACCATAAATAATTAATTTTCGTGAAATGTTATAACAAATATAACATGAACATTTAATAATTTTTATGTAAATTAAATATTTATAGTAAGTATTTATCTTAAAATAACAAAAATAGAAAATAAAAATAACCGATTGTGAAAGACATATATAATATTTTTTTTAAAAATTTTCATGATATATTTGATCTATGCATAAGAGTATCTTTAAGGATGCGTTTGGTACACTGGACAGAACAGAACAGGGTCCACTGTCCCATGTTTGGCAGGACTTTTATGTGGAACAAGGTGGAACACCTGTTCCACCCCCACCCCATGGAACAAGGTGGAACAGACTTATGTTTTACCAATATAACCTCAAAATAAAATCTAATTATAAACATCAAATAAACCTTCTATTTCATGTTTTATTCATTCTTTAAATTTAGTAAGGGTAAATTGGTCAATGTTATCTGTTCTGTTCAGTTCTGTCTTACCAAACGTGGAACATTTGTTATGTCATTTCCTGTTCTGTCTTATCCTGTCTGCGTAACAGATTCTTTAAAATGAATAAAATGAAGATTTTGGATAAATTTTTCCTTCGATGGATTCTTCAAAATGAAGACAGCAATTCTTCAAATTTGAGGAGCTCTCCCGAAAATGATTTATCATTTATTGAGAAACATTTTTTTATTAGGGAAATTAATTAAAATACCGTAAGTCAAACCAAGTGTTACCAAAATACCACAAATCTCTCCCACTTTGCAAAAATACCCCTTTTTCCGCGATGGGAGCCCGCGATCGCGGGCCAGGGACCATTTCTGACACTTTTTTAAACTTGCAGGGACCATTTTTGAAAAATGGTGTCCCGCGATCGCGAAGGAATCCCGCGATGGGATGTTTTTGTGACTTTTCAATTGCAAGGGACCATTTTTGAACCGCGTTTGACCATTTTTGACCACTGATCACCCTTCGCCAAATCTGATGAATTTAAATTGGAATTTTACACTTTCAACCCCTATACTTATTTACTAAATTTACTTTATACATTTTACTTTCATTATTTTAATTTTACATTTAACACATATAATCGTTTATTAACTAAAATACGTTAAAAAAATACGTTTTAATTTTAACAAATTACACCATTATAATCGTCTCTTCGATACGTTCGAAATGAGTCCAATCTTGATTTTTTTTGGATTTATATATTTTAATATATATCATATACAGTTATACACTACATAAAAAAATATTTTTTATATTTAAAATTCATACCCTTATAGTTAATTATTTAATTTATGGTACATCTCTTATTTTTTTTTCAATTTTTTTTTACACTCCTATCGCATTAACATAATAATCATATATTAACTAATTCATTAAATCGTTTTAGATTATTATTATTTGAATGTGTTTATAGATATCGTGAATGGCAATAGGAGAAGGTTTCACGAGAAGGATATTAAATGGGGTTTTGACAAGTTGGTATCACTGGACTCATTTAAGAATTGTGAAAATGGGCATTTGGCGAATGATGATTCATGTGTGTTTGGAGCTGAAGTATTTACAGTTACAGAGTATGCACAAAATGATCGATGTATTTCCAACGTAACTTAGATTAAAATTATCTCCTTCAGTTTAGTCCCGTCCCGTCCCATCCAGTTCAGTCCCGTCCAGTTCCGTCCCGTCCCATCTAGTATGCGTACCAAACGCTACCTAAGAGTACCGTAAATTAAATAATTAACTATAAAGGTATAAATTGTAAATATTAAAAATATTTTGATGTAGTGTATATGATATATATTAAAATATATAAATCAAAAAAATTCAAGATTGGGCTCATTTCGAACGTATCGAAGAGACGATTACAATGGTGTAATTTGTTAAAATTAAAACGTATTTTTAACGTATTTTAGTTAATAAACGATTATATGTGTTAAATGTAAAATTAAAATAATGAAACTAAAAGGTATAAAGTAAATTTAGTAAATAAGTATAGGGGTTGAAATTTTCAAAAAATAGTCCCTGAAATTTTTCAAAAATGGTCTCTTGCAATTGAAAAGTCACAAAAAACATCCCATCGCGGGATTCCTTCGCGATCGCGGGACACCATTTTTCAAAAATGGTCCCTGCAAGTTTAAAAAAGTGTCAGAAATGGTCCTTGGCCCGCGATCGCAGGCTCCCATTGCGGAAAAAAGGGTATTTTTGCAAAGTGTGAGAGATTTGTGGTATTTTGATAACACTTGGTCAAACTTAGGGTATTTTAATTAATTTCCCTTTTTATTATATAGTATCATTAAAAAACTTTTAGGTGACCTTTTGAGTGGTTTGGAGACACGTTTTAAACAATTTTGGGCTTACTTCGTGTTCGAGACGGCGTAAACATGGCTCGCATAGACCCAATGTTGACCTCTACCGCTCCCAAGGTTCCCGTATGGCATCTACCCAAAACAGACCGGTGGCCCTACTATCAATTTGCATATATATGTTAGCATTTACTATATATATCTATATATACATGTGTGTGAATGGGTTATATAGAGATAGATAAGAGATTGAATATATATATATATATATATATATATATATATCGGGTTCATCGGGTTGGGTTGGGTTCAAATTCTCCTAACCCGATATCAACCCAATACATACGGTTTGAGGATTTTTCAACTCGATTGGACATCGGGTTGCTTCGGGTTGGGTTATTTCACGTCGGGTTGGGTTGGGTTGATCGGGTTTTTGAACACCCCTACCTTTTGGGGAACCTCTCTAATTAAATGGGGACATTGTTCGACATAAGTTTGGGGGTGGGGGAACACTGTTGTTGTCTTATTGAGCAAGTTAAAAATATAAGTCTTCGTAACATTGAAGACTAAAAAGTCTTTCCAGCAAGAGCTAGAGACCTATAAAACGCCGATTATATAGGACACTTCTCAAAATTATTCTATAGAGCAGCTAATACTACACTTTATTTTATAAATATCCTGTTAAAATGCCCAAAAGCATCCTATAAACCATAGGAGTTGTGGCGTAGTGGTCGAGCCCCATAGGGGCGTGGTAAATTACCATTTACCTTGGGTTCGATTCCAAACGTCCACAACAATTGTGTCCCTCGAGTTTATTAGAACTTATGTCTTGTGGTTGCAATTTGTCGAGATTAATCTAGAAATAACCAAAGACAGCCTTCCAAAAAAAACCTATTGTAACACCACACTCGATCCAAAAATAGTCCATGTTTAAATCTCACATATTTCCAAAACTTTGCTTTTATGGAATATCAAGTATTCACATGTTAACAAAATCACTGCATCATACGTAATTGTTTGATCAAACGCTTTTGACTCTCCATTTTTTTATCTAAAAAAAGCAAGACAAGTTAGAAAAAATGTATATATGAAGAAATGTCGAAACACTTTTTCTAAACCTAAACAAAACTAAATACAACTCTTTATAAATAATATATTTAATAATAAATAATAAATATACAATATACGTAATATACGGGGACGGGGCTGGACGAGGATCACGTTACCAATGATTGTCTCAAGATATTTGCACAATGTACTATATAACATGTACATTAAATGATTGTTGTCGAAAATTCGTGCAGTAGTTTACCGATCATCTTTACCATGTTTCCGTGTTGTGGGTAATAATCATTTACGTGAACTATTGTAGTGTCGACAACGATGTGCTAAGCGAGGTTTTAGTTAATCGGTCTTACTTGCCACACTACGTTTTTCTTCCTCGACTTGTTCAAGCAACGCTTCTAATTCCGCTTCACTTAAACCCTCCAGCCGTTTCTGCATTGAAAAGTTATAGGTGAAACTTGAAACTAAGAATAATAAGAAAAACGTTAATAAATCAATCGAGTATTTATGTGAAAAGATAGTAGATATGTCTGATAAAAATGGAAAAGAATCGATCTTAGTTAACCTTTGGGGTTGACGTAATATGGCAACTTTCTCGGAGAAAAATTAGGGTAAAATAGATAAAAACGTCTGTTAACTTTCATACTTTCTTCAAATGAATAGTGGAACAGAAGATGTATCAACCATAAAGGCATGTTTGTTGAGCTTAATGAGCTTTATGGGATTCACAACTTATTCGGTTTGGCCGTTTGGTAGTGGATTAATGATATAGAAAATGGCTTATTCAGTAGGCTTTTGGGGGGGGGGGGGGGGGGGGGGGGGGGCTTTATGCAGAAAGCCAAGGTTTTTTTTTTCAAACGTGTCCCTCCCAACTAAAAAAAACATTCATTCCACCTATGAAAATATCCTCCCAAACAAAAACCTTCCCAATCTATACAGGCAGATATGTGAAGAAAAAAAGTGATGTTTAACAAGAACTAATGTTATGTTAATCTTCATCAAGGACAAATATGTCGGGAAAAAAACGATGTTTAACAAGAAAGTAGGATGTGTGTAGAAAGTGATCGGAAACAAACAAATAAACGAGTAAAGCAGCAGAATGACATTTACACGATAGTTACATGCTTTCTCACTTGCTAAACCAAACCAAGAGCCTAGTTATCCCACTCGAAGTCGGGTATGGGGCAGGGCGGACCTGTGAAGGACCCAGGGGGAGTTCCATGCACCCACCCAACCGATTTTCGCATGTAGAATTTTTTGGGGGGGTATGAAAGGTGCACACGCTAAACTTTGAAGGGTGCTCCGGGATATTAGAAAATACAAAGGACCTCAACCAAAAACCACGAAAAAGTCCCTCGAAATCAACCAAAAACCCGAAAAAGTCCCTTGAAATCAACCAAAAAACTGGGGAAAAAGATCCCTCAAAAAAGTGGAATTCGACTAAAAACACATCTCGCTTATGCCTAAGACGTAGTCTTGCTGAAAAGCTCTAATTCAATTAAAAAAATGTATTTTATTCCCCAAATCAACACAATTGACTTTTCCCCGGATCAAACAGCGTTTAATTTTCCACAGGATCTAAAATACGTCACATTGGTGGGGAAAAAATAGCAGATGAACTAAGAAAATGGTAATCATGAACTGACCTCCATAACTTTCGTTTCATAGTCGCGTAACTGTTGGGCATACGTCATTTCCTTATTTGAGACTCGAAAAATGTAAGTTGAAATCCATCCAACGGTAAGACCTAAAACCAACACCAACTGAACAACATTCCCAGCCTGTAAAGGATCCACTCCAAAGAACTGCAAACAATATTAGAAAACAAGCTTATAAAAGTGTTAACTATTCCTAACAACCTGCTTAACTGAACTGTCTAAAACACTTATAATGATGAAAAGAGGGAAAATATAGTCAACAAAAATCAAGCTCATCAATTACTCCATATGTACCAAAATAAGCTTCCACATTTCTACTTCAGTTTGTCCCAAGATAAGTGTCCAATTTCATAAGTGTCTACCTTTCGATTCTACCCTTATATATGAGATGAAAATTTTCATTACTTCCTGTATTATTAAGGGTAAAATTGCCATTTACTTAATTAAGAAATGTAATAATTACATATTTCTAAAGTTGTGTGTCTTTTTCATTGTGGACATTTATTTTGGGACTGAGGGAGTATTTGCAATGACAACATTGGTTGGATAAGTATTTTTTTAGTTTGAAGTTTGCAAGATAGAGGAGATGCAATTAAGGGTCTAAAAACCTTCAATTTTCTTGATTCTTGTGATTTTTCAATATGCGATCATTCATAGTAAACATTTTTTTACTTGAACCCATGATTCTGGTCACAACGGTTAAACTTACAGGTTGCTTAAACCGTGCAGACATTAGCCTAAGATGAATGTAAATTCCAAAAGTACCTTTATTACACAACATTGGGTTAAATCACGAAGATAGAGATCTCATAGAGCAGAAACAAATGAAAAGTGAAAGGTGAGGATACCTCCAAACCACTTTTTAGACCAACGCCAAAAAATGTAACTCCAAGTCCAATAAATATAACATCTTTCCGATTATACCCAAATGGTACCTGCAATAATCAAGCCATTGATAACAAAGTTCTATAAGTCAATAAACATTATAAAAAAATAAAAAGTAAAAACTCAATCAAACAATCTTTAGCAGAATCGCCTAACTTTGCTCAAAAGAATTAGAGATAGAAAACTGTCAACAATTACGTTGGGACCAGAAGAAAAGCCTAGTTTAGCATTTTTCTGTAATGTATGACTAGAAACAGCTCTCCAATTCGGGATCAGATGACCAGAAAATAAACTTGTGGCATGATCTAGAAATGTTTTACTACATGACTACATCTCCCTTAGTTTCAAAAAGTCCACCCTGGTACATATCAGATTCAAAACCGATCCAACTATTTTGGTTTTGCAACTCCAAAATCTTCATTCAAAAACTTTTTACGGTCTAATATAGCTATCAATTTTTGCTTAAACAAAAACACCATTAGAAAGTGACTCATTGGACACCCGAAAATCAAATATAGACTTTCTTTATTTGGCAAGTAAAAAAGATTAGAAATTTATTGTGATCTACATAATCACGTGTGAAGGTGCAGAAGGTTTAATAGAAGAAGGTTATAACATGCCTTCTTTTTATTAGATGACTCGTCAGTTTCACCATCGGATCTTGAGGAATTGCTACATCTGGGGATTATAGATGGTATTTTCTTCGATATCAACCCATGAAATTCTTTTGTGGAATACGCGGGATTTCCAGGTGTCGAAAATCTATGAGAAAGAACTCTTTCTAGAAGAAGAAGAGGAAGGGCAAAACAATTAGAACTCTCAGCAAAGATTATATATAAGGAAAAAGTTACGTTAGATCAAAGTACTATTAAATTACTACATAGAATTATAAGTAGATCAAAGGGTAACCTCCTAATTCGAAGGCATGAATAAATACAAATACTTCCAAAATAAGCAACCTATGGGGCTGTTTGTTTACCTCTTAATAGTTCCATTAAGAGGCAACCTCTAAATCGTTAAGAGGTGAATCTTGTTTGGCAAAAAAAAACGTTTGCCTCTTAATGGTTCTAAAACCCAATGATTTTGTATATTGGGCCTCCCTTAACCATTCAGAGCCCTAATTTCATTCTTAATAATTACCAAACAACCATATTTCATTTTGCACTATATCATAAGAGTCTCTTAAAACCACAAGGGTTGTGGCGTCAGAGTTCGAATCCAGGCGTACACAACAATTGTGTTTGTGGCCACTGGGTTTAATCAGGGCTGATGTCTTACGGTCATAATTTGCCAAGGGATTAGTCTAGGCATAGCCTAGGACACCCAAAAAAAAGCCTCTTAATCATTCCGACACTTAATCATCCTGCACCAAACCATTCGGCAACTGCCAACCCTAACAGATGCAACCTCCCACCCCACATGCAATTCTGAAAGGCCCTATTCTGAAATCACTGAACTCCCCATCTTTAGTTGTTGGTCACTTAAGATACAAAATGTGGCGGAAATGATAGGTGCAGAAAGAGCGCAATGTTAAAAGAAGAACAAATACCAGCCTGAAAACTCCACTTTGTTCATATAGAATCATAGAGTAACTATTCTTTTAAATAAACTTCACAAAATCCAGAGTAAACCAAAGTGTTCCATCTTATATGCAATATTCTTTGACTTCTTGATAAGTTCTGATTAAAGGCATACTGAGGTCTTCTATCCTACATTAACTTTCCAGTGAGACACTGCTGTTATAGCGGTCAAAATACAAAATAGCGGTGAGGATTGAGATTTTCAATAGCGGTTATGATGGTGGTATAGTGGTCTAAACATAGCGGTTCATATAATAATTATTAGAATTATATATATATATATATATATATATTAGCGGTAGTATAGCAGTTCAAAATTTATCCTTTGATCCCACTACCTATGTTGAGGTTTATTAAGAACCACAATTATGTCTTTGCTTAATTATGGAGCATCTTTTTCCAAGCCGCAAATTCTATGTAGTAACTACGAAGTTTTTTCCTGTGTCCACAAATTTCAATTTGTATCTTGCACCTTTTATTAGCAAAAAATATTTTGTCTTCACTACTAGAAACCTCACCCGATTTTGTTTTCTAAGGGTGCTTTTGGTATGCAGACAGAATAGAACAGGACCAAACAGTTGTTCAGCATTTGGTAGACAAAACTGGACATAACGGAAAAGATAACATGACCAATTTACCCCTAATAAGTTGTTTATATATTTTGATTAATTATGTGATTTATTAAATTATAATGAAATAATATTTTTCATAACAAAATATATTATTTAGAAAGTTCTCTTCAAGACGATTAAAGTGACACCAAAATAAAAAGTTTACATAGTTTCCAATTTTTATTTTCTAACCTTTTCTATATTTTTTTACTATTATTATTTAATAATTTACATAAACTAATCAAAACATGGAAACTATATAAAAATAATATTTTGAGGACGGTAAAGTGAAAGTTTAAAGAGCATAAAATACAATAAATAAAATTTAAAGAATGAATAAAATATAAAAGAGGCGTATTTGGGTTTTAGAAGAGAATTAGATTTTATTTTGAGGTTATATTGGTAAAACATAAGTCTGTTCCACCTTGTTCCATGGGGTGGGGGTGGAACAGGCATGTTCCACTCTGGTCCACATAAAAGTCCTGCCAAACATGAAACAGTGTTTTGTTCTGTGTACTAAACGCACCTTAAAACTCCCCAATTCAAGGAATGTTATAAAAAGGTTGATGGAATCAATCCTTGTAGTTAGGGAAAACACCTCATCTAGAGCTTATAGCCTAAGGGTGCGTTTGGTACACTGGACAGGACAGAACACGACAGAACAAAGATCATTGTCCCATGTTTGGAAGAACTTTTATGTGGAACAGAGTGGAACAGGCTTGTTCCACCCCCACCCCATGGAACAAGCTGGAACAAAGTGGAACAGACTTATGTTTTACTAGTATAACCTCAAAATAAAATCAAATTCTCTTCTAAAACATCAAATACACGTTATATTTTATATTTTATTCATTCTTTAAATTTTATTTATTTGTATTTTGTCTAATGTTATATGTTCTATTTTGTCCAGTTCTGTCTACCAAACGTTGAACAGCTGTTCTGTCATGTTCTATCCTGTCCCGTCCTGTTCTATCCGGTCTGCGTACCAAACGCACAACCTTGCCTTGTGCTTCTTCACTTCCACTTCTTGATTTGTCTTTGTTCTTGTACACCCACTTGACTACAATTGTCTTGGGTCCCTTATCGAGTCAAGTTAGTTCCCAATTTTCATTTCTTTTTATTGCAACAATTTGTTCATTCAAGGTGTGTTTGGCACACTCGATTACTGTTCCACGTTTGGCACAACTTTTACATGGAACAGACTTGAACAGAGTGGAACAGGCATGTTCCACCCCTACCCCATGGAACAAGGTGGAACAGGCTTATGTTTTACCAATATAACCTTAAAATAAAATCTAATTCTCTTCTAAAACATCAAATATGCCTTCTTTTTTATATTTTGTTCATTCTTTAAATTTTATTTATTGTATTTTATGCTCTTTAAACTTTCACTTTATTGTCCTCAAAATATTATTTTTATATGGTTTCTATGTTTTTGATTAATTTACGTAAATTATTAAATATTAACTTCTTAGTTACTGCATAGAACTTGTGGCTTAAAAATATTCTTCATAATTAAGTGTATACATAATATAATCCTTAAACCCCTGCAAATAATTATAATTTTCAAACAATTCGAATATTATATATGTTTCCTTTTCTTTTACATGCACCTTAATTTGCTTAGGCCTGTGTTGTCTAATTCCCAACTGATAATATCAACCTTGATTTAATGCAAAAAGCATATAGCTCAATTTTCATCGAACAACTTCAAATAAATTTATATCTTTCTATCAATCTCTACCTCAACTATATATCATTCTATGCCTCATAAAGTACAAAATGTGAAGAATAATTGTGCTTAAACCTCTGATTCTTCTTCATTGTTTAGATCATTTAGTTCCAAAATCATCTAGAACTTGAACATTCTTATAGTCTAGGTCTAGCATCTTGTTAACAACTATTACACTAAAAAAACACAAATGCAGAACCTCGTCTTCATTTCTCCTCACAACCAAACTCCTCTTTTTTGTTTTGCCTAATTCCCAAAGAATTCCCATCTCGAGCTCCACAGTTACCATAACCACAAGCCTCACACTTACCTTTTAGTATAAAATATTGTGAAAAAATGACCATAAACAGACAATTCATTATGTTTAAATAGTATATAAGACTACTCTATGCTGCAAGTGTAACCAATCCATTAGCTTAGGCCCATTTTCCTTTTCTAATCTTAACTTTGTAGGTTTCACAGAAACAAAACTGGATCCACAAATTGAAGATCAAGATGAATGTAAAACTCCATAATATTGCCAACCAGAGTATCAAATAGACAAATCTTTCACCTAGCAGATGTTGTTAAACACTTACATAACAACAAAATCAATATAATCAATAACAATTAGAACAAGGAAACAAGTCGAGTTTAAAACTTTGAAAACAAAAGGAAGATTTAAATTCCCAAAAATGAAATCTTCTTGTTTTCTGAGTCGCTATAAACCTAGTAACCAACATATGCACAAATTTCAATCCGTAGCAATGCAAATTACAATCATAAACCTAGTTTTTTCAGTTTTTTGAAATTCAACGAACCTTTAAATGGAACTTGAATAGCTGTTGGCTTCGGTTGGGAAAGAGGAAGAGCTGAAATGCCTACAAAAGATGTACTCGCCATGGCCATCCGCTTCATTCCAACAGGATTAGAAGCCATTACTACAATTTTGCTCCACCATTTTTGCAAGACCTCACAAATATAATCCATCTATTTTCCTATTTACACCTTAAAGAATGGATGGTCTCTACATTTAGCCCATAAACTTTATGGTTTTACAGTTTGACCTCTAACTTGTACATGGTTTGGCAAAACAAAAAAACTAGCTTATTTTTATTTTTTTTGCTAGCTTTTTGAAACACTACTTGAAGTAGTTTATATGAATATTCTTGTATTGCTTTTATTTATATTAATTATTATTTATTAACTATTATTATAACAAAATATTAGTTTTTTAAATTTAATTATTATTAATTAATAAATATTAATTGATATTAACTGAAAATTATTAAATTAAATTTTAATTATGCATTGATATTAATTTTTAATTATTTAGAGTTGTTGTTAATCATATAAGTTATTTCTATTTATTTTATAATATTAATCAATATATTTTAATTATCAATTACTATTATCTTTTTAATTATTATTTGATTATTTTCTCATATGGTATGTAACGGTTATTTAAAATCATAAGTTAATATATTTTTCTTTTGAAAACTTGTTTTAACAAATTCAAAATTTATAGTATATATGTAATAATAAATTTTAAATTATTTTAATTAACATGTTATATTATTTAAATTTTAGTGATTACATTGGTTGTATTAATTAACATATTAATTGCTATAAATTTGTTTTAATTATATAATTAAATATTGTAATTGATAATTCTTTGAAGATGCATTTTTTGGTCATTTTACATGTTTATAAGCTAGTTTTTGTCAAGCGTGACTTCTTAATCAGCAAGCTTATCAGCTACCAGCTAGCTTATCAGCCAACAGCTAGCTTATCAGCCAACAGCTAGCTTATCAACTAGTTTGCCAAACATAGCCTTAGAGATCGAAAGGATCAGATAGAGTCGAACGTGATCATATGTTGGTCCCAGCTATGGATTAGCAATGGTAAACAAGTATTGTAGAAGGGGGGGTTGAATACAATACACAAAAATTTTCACTTAATTTAATTCTTTTATTGAAAAACTTCAAATAAGAATTACACACAGAAAACTTAAAGATTGTTGCGGAACAGAACAGATAAAATCTACTCAAACAATCTAACACACAGTCACACGGAGAATGAAGAACAATTGTAACACACTAAGAAAACAAATGACCTTCTTGAGAGAGAAAGACCAGCACTTGAAAGCTTGAGAGTCTGTAAAACTGGGTGTTTGCAAGGTTGAAGAACATCTCTTTATATAGTGCCTCATGCATTGAATGCATGGACACTTGTCAAGCAGCACTTGGATGGCAGGATGGAAGCAGCTCTTCTGAAAAATATTGGGACGTACTTTTGTCTTTGTATGTTTTGTCTTGAAGCGTTGACCTCTTGTTGAATCTGAACTTTCTTGAAAGAGATAACAAATCCAAAGACCTCTTTTTCTGATCCTTGGATTATGTCACTGTCATTGCAAGATATCTCAAATATTTTGCAGAGAGAGCAGAATATACCTGTTGTAAACTGTTGGCCTAGGATGTCTTCAAGGATATCCTGCCGATCATGACTTCAACATATCCTGCCGATCATATCTTCAATATCTTCAAGAGATTCTTCAGATCAAGTCTTTAACATCTTCAAGAGATCCTGGAGATCAAGTCTAGGAGATCCTGGAGATCAAGTCTTGGAGATCCTGGAGATCAAGTCTAGGAGATCCTGGAGATCAAGTCTTTACCATCTTCAGGAGATCCTGGAGATCAAGTCTTTAACATCTTCAACGTATCCTGCCGATCATGTCTTCAACATCTTTAAGAGATCCTGCATATCATGTCTTCAACATCTTCAAGAGATCCTACCGATCAAGTCTTCAAGATTTTCCTAGCTCTTCAAGAGTACTGGCCTAAAACCTTAGGACCTTGTACTGGCCTGAAACCTTAGGACCTTGTACTGGCCTGAAACCTTAGGACCTTGTACTGGCCTAAAATCTTAGGACGTCCCAAGTAGCAGCTTAATCTTTGGTTGAGAAATCTATCTTCAATCCGCCTTGAAGATATACTTCTACTTTGTTTCTTCGGTTGATCTTCGACTTCACCGAACATTTTTATACAATTAAACTGCTTGTAAAGAACCTGGAAATTATTCTAAGTATGAACTGTGTAAAATTGAGAGACTGAGGTCATCTTCAAATCTTAAGTGACCCAACAATCTCCCCTTTTTGAGGATGACATCCATACTTAGAATCTGAGAAGTAAACACTGAATAATTCATTTTTGACCCTTGTTTACTCTTTTGGGTTCTTTTCACATAGTCCATTCTTTTTGTTCTTTTTGGATTTTTTTTTGTATCCGACATTTACAAGTAAGAAGAAATGGTAAAGTATAACTGTACAAACAAATGAAAGAAAAAGAAAAGAAGTATAGACAATATGAACAGAACAAAAATTACTTGCATCTTTGGAGGGGCAAGTTGAAACTTGTGCCTGCTTGAGGATTCTTCATTTTGATCAGAAGCCTTGAGGATTCTTTGAGGGAGGGTTGAGTTTGAGTGAATCAGCCTCAGGATGCTTCTGGCCATCTCTTGCATCTCCTTTCTTTTGTTGGCATCTTCAGCTCTTCCTGTTCAGCATCATCATCCTTTGTCTTTGTTTTGCTCCCCCTCAGTTAGATCAGCCGGTCTTTGTGTTTCTCCCCCTTAGTTAGATCCGCCCGGACTGATGTGCTCCCCCTTGACCGGTCCGCCGATTTTCTCATTTTTTTTAAGTTGGACGCTGGATATGAGTACTGAGGGGTTGATGTTGCTCCCCTTCAGATGAATTCTCCCCCTCAGCGGCCGACGAAGGAAAAACACTAAGATGAAATATCAGCCATGATGTAGAAAAATCGGCAGATGATGTGTAATTTTTTTTTTTTGAAGCTATACATAAAGTCAGGATAAGAGAAAGATGGAAGATGAGAGATGTGAAGAAATGAGAGGAAAAAATATGTTGGGTAATAAGATGTAGAGAAGGTTGAGTGTGATAGGAGATATAAGGTTTAGGGTGTAGGATGAGATGTATGAAGAATAGAAAAAGTAGGAGAGAGAGAAGGGAGTGTCTTAAAGAAGAGGAGTTATAGGAAGGGTGGGTTTAGGTTTGTGGTTAAAACCTTCGGCCAAAAACTAGAGAGGAAAACTATTGAGGTTAGTGGGTGAGTTGGGTCATCGGTGGAGGGGGGGGTGAGATGAGAGGGTATCGGTGGGGTGGGTGGGGGGGTTCGGTGGTTAAGGGGTAGAGATGGGTAGTGTGTATCGGTGGGGTCGATGGGGTGGCAACGTCGGCGGAGGGAGGAAGGGGGTCGTTGGCGGGATCTGTGGAAAGAAGGGAGGAAGGGGTCGGTTGTATCGGGTGGATCGGTGGAAGGAGAGGGTCGGTGGGGGGTGTTCTCGGCAGCCGACGACGAGGGAGGAGGGTGGGATGGCGGAGGTTTGCGTTGGTGGTCGGTGGCAGCAGCAGGGCGGCGGTCGGTGGCAGCAGATCGGCGGCAACAGCAGCCGGTGTCGGCGGTGGTGGAGGGTTTCGTCGGTGGCCGCAGGGGGTCGGCGTGAGTGAGTGTCGGCGGTGAGTTTGTCGGCGGTTGGGAGGCAGCAGCCGACAAGGGTTGTCGGCGGTTATGAGGGTGTTTGGAGTGGTTGTCTTAGTTGGTTAAGAGGGTTAGGATAGTTTGTGAGATGAGTTGTAAGATATGGGTCTTAGGAAAATTTATAGGAGAAAAGAGATGGTAAGGAGAATGTAGGAAAAATGTTGAAGGTAGGGTAGAAGTAGGTTGTTTTTGTTGGGATGAGGTGTAGGCTTTCTTGAGTTTGGTTCAAAGGAAAGAACCAACCAAGATCTTTAGGCAAAGAGATAGATAAAAATATCTGCAAAAGATATAACTGCTATAAAACTAACATTTTTTTTTATTATTCTTTTTCTTTTCTCTTTTTTTTTATTTTTCTTTTCTCCTTTTTTTTTGATTTTTTTTGGAAGATTTTGACAATGATCTTCGAAAGATTTGAGGAAAGCAAACATCTTCAATCTTCAAAAGTAATCTTCAAATGTGGGTCTTCAAGTGATCTTCAAGAGTGATCTTCAAGACCAGGAGATTGTTTCACGTAGACCTCTTTCAAATTGAGAGAGTTCTTCTTTCATTACAGTGACCCAACATGGATCGGCCAAGCCTTCTTCAAATTTCTTTGGGTTTTATAAAAGACAAAAGATTCACATAGAAGGGAGAGAAGGGAATATTTGGTGAGTGTGAATATTTAGTGGGATGGAGGAGGGAGGTAGGGTGTTTGAATGGAACAAGAAGGGTGAGGATTAGAAGTAAAGACATCTTTAGTAGATTACCTGTCAATTCTGTAAAGAAGATGAGAAGCACTTAGCTGGTACAAGAGCAGTTGAGAGGGAGTGACCTTCTGAATCATCCATATCATTTATCTGGGCCATGAATCAAGCATTTGAAGTGTCTTCCTCGCTTTCATATGTGGGTTCATCTGCCAAATCACGAGTTTTAGCAGGCAGACCCTTTCCTTTTCTGACTAGTCTTGCGTTTCTTTCTTTTTCTCTCTTGTATTTTTCTTTGTATCTTTCAGCCTGGTCAGAATCATATTTGGATCTTCCCGGTTTTGAAGAAAATCGGCCGGAGGAAAAGGTTCTGGGTTTTTCAAAACGTTTACTTCTACACTCAGAAGAAAAATGACCCCTTTTACCACAGTTAAAGCATTCCTCATTAGATTTGTCTGAGGAGGAGTGTTTGGAGAGAGAAGAGGAGGGTTTTCGACTAAACTTAGATTTTTCAGAAGAGAAGTGAGTTTTGGATTTAGAATACCCATCCATCCTGGCCATTCCATCTGATAATTTGTCAACTGAAGTTTCCTCACATTCATCATCAGCATCACTAAGATATGCTTCTGAATGCTCATTGGGATCTCCTTGACTATCATGTTCAGAGTCAGCTGGATAGGTGATTCTTGGAGTACACATAGTTCTTTTGGAAGAGTCACTTATGAGAGCTATAGAAGAGCCCCTTATATCTGTGATGATAGACTTCCTTTGCAGCTTAGTCTGCTCATAGTTGAAGAGAGTTCCATAAAGAGCAGTGAGAGGCATGTGATCAAGATCCTTGGTTGTCTTTATACAAGTGCAGATGTTTTCCCAAAAATCAGGAAGACAATCCATAAACTTGCACAGGACTTCCTCATTATCATACATGCGACCCAACAGTTTAAGATCATTGAGAAGACTGTTAAAGCGATTATAGTAGACTGAAAGAGATTCTCCTTTCTCATAAGAGAAGAGTTCATATTTTCTAACAAGAGCACTTTTTCTGCTCTTTTTCACTTCAGAAGTTCCTTCATAAAGAACACACAGAGTAGACCACATTTCTTTAGCAGTAGAAAAGTTCACAAGAGAATGATAAACCTCATCAGGCAAAAAGAGGGCAATGATGGCTCTGACTTTAGTGTCAAGAGCTACAAGACGCTTATCTTTATCATTGTACTTACTGGGGTCCTTTACAATGTATCTCCCAGTAGCAGGTGTTCGTTCTTCCTCATCAGAAGAAGACTCGTCACCATCCTCATGTTTATTTTTGGCATTAAAACGATCCCAAACTCTAGGAACAAGAGGTCCTTCATGAAGTATAGTAGGATATCTGCTGTCGACTCCTTCTAGGAAGAGCATCATACGACTTTTCCACAGAGAGAAGTTATTGGGGTTAAACTTTGGTGGTTTGGCTATGGAGCCATTGTCGTATGATCCAGCAATAGAGTTTTGAGAAGAAACATTGTTTAAAGAAGAAGATGAAGCCATTGCAGATCAAGTTTATTAGATTAAACTGACCTGCTCTGATACCACTTGTTGGTCCCAGCTATGGATTAGCAATGGTAAACAAGTATTGTAGAAGGGGGGGTTGAATACAATACACAAAAATTTTCACTTAATTTAATTCTTTTATTGAAAAACTTCAAATAAGAATTACACACAGAAAACTTAAAGATTGTTGCGGAACAGAACAGATAAAATCTACTCAAACAATCTAACACACAGTCACACAGAGAATGAAGAACAATTGTAACACACTAAGAAAACAAATGACCTTCTTGAGAGAGAAAGGCCAGCACTTGAAAGCTTGAGAGTCTGTAAAACTGGGTGTTTGCAAGGTTGAAGAACGTCTCTTTATATAGTGCCTCATGCATTGAATGCATGGACACTTGTCAAGCAACACTTGGATGGCAGGATGGAAGCAGCTCTTCTGAAAAATATTGGGACGTACTTTTGTCTTTGTATGTTTTGTCTTGAAGCGTTGACCTCTTGTTGAATCTGAACTTTCTTGAAAGAGATAACAAATCCAAAGACCTCTTTTTCTGATCCTTGGATTATGTCACTGTCATTGCAAGATATCTCAAATATTTTGCAGAGAGAGCAGAATATACCTGTTGTAAACTGTTGGCCTAGGATGTCTTCAAGGATATCCTGCCGATCATATCTTCAAGAGATTCTTCAGATCAAGTCTTTAACATCTTCAAGAGATCCTGGAGATCAAGTCTAGGAGATCCTAGAGATCAAGTCTTGGAGATCCTGGAGATCAAGTCTAGGAGATCCTGGAGATCAAGTCTTTACCATCTTCAGGAGATCCTGGAGATCAAGTCTTTAACATCTTCAACGTATCCTGCCGATCATGTCTTCAACATCTTTAAGAGATCCTGCATATCATGTCTTCAACATCTTCAAGAGATCCTACCGATCAAGTCTTCAAGATTTTCCTAGCTCTTCAAGAGTACTGGCCTAAAACCTTAGGACCTTGTACTGGCCTGAAACCTTAGGACCTTGTACTGGCCTAAAATCTTAGGACGTCCCAAGTAGCAGCTTAATCTTTGGTTGAGAAATCTATCTTCAATCCGCCTTGAAGATATACTTCTACTTTGTTTCTTCGGTTGATCTTCGACTTCACCGAACATTTTTATACAATTAAACTGCTTGTAAAGAACCTGGAAATTATTCTAAGTATGAACTGTGTAAAATTGAGAGACTGATGTCATCTTCAAATCTTAAGTGACCCAACATCATATCCACAAGTAAATATATGGTGTCCGTTAAATCTAAACTCTAAAGAGTGTTTGTTTTGCAAAATGTGTTTGAAAGAAGTAGAATATGTTAAAACAATTGGAGTTGAACTAAATCTGGTTTGTTTACGTATTTAGTTAGCAGCGAATAAAATGAAATTTTATTTCGCTTTTTTTTAAATCTTTTTTATTCGTTGAATGTAGCTGTAGAACTAGAGTGAAAATAATGATAAATGGTAATTTTACCCATTAATGGTATTTAGTAATTTCATGTTCAGCTTATAAATACATATTTGACCAACCATCTGTACCAGATTATTCAAAAATTCTCTAAAATAAATAAACAAAACATACAATCTCCCAAAAAATATACTCGTCTCCAGCATATTCTCTATTTTAAAGATTACAACATTATTTATATTATTAAAATATTTTTGCAGTAATAAAGTATTATTTCTCTATCATAACATTTAACATCAAGGTTTTTTATTAGTAGAATATAATAAAAAATAGTTTTTCTCTCATGATAATTATTTTTAGGGAGTTCTACAATTTTTATAAAATTCCACGCACTCACATGCTTCCTCCATTTTGGAGAAGTTTTAAAGAATCTATTAGAGAGAAATTTGACGTAAAATCTTCATTTTCTCCATTTTGGATAATCTATTGGAGATACTCTTAGACGAAATATCAAATGAAGTTTTTCAGGCGGAGTTGAGAGTTGCCTCAATAATCGGTATAATTGATAGAGAAAAAATAGTTGGTTTGGGCAAGTTCGTAGGAGATCGATGACGACATAGGTGAGAAGAGTCGAAAGAATGATGGTAGAGGGGGAAAAGGAGGAGGGAAAGACCGAGGAAGACAGTGGGATGAGCAATTGGAGTTAGACATAGTAGTCTTAGGAATTTCCCAATACATCACCTTTGATATGATTACATGGAAAATGACTATGGTAATAGGTTAGATTTGGAGATCTATAGCTAGCTTGGTTAGGCCAAATAAAGGTGGGCAAGGTGGGAGGGGGTAGAGATAGAGGTTTAAAGATTTCACCAAATTTGGAGATTTGTGACTTGTCTTTTGTTTTCTTTATTTTATAGAATATTTTAGAGTAGCTTGTAACACCCTTAAACTTGGAAGAGTGACTAATTTAAAAAAAATACTTTAATAACTGAATAACCTAAAATGGCAGTTTAAGATTTACCTTCAATTAATACAATTGAACCTTACACAATATCTAAAATAGGGACGTGTATTACTAAAACCCAATAATAGTCGTTATCTCCAAGGTGCGGAAGACATCGCCCAATCTTTACATTCTTCTTGTGCATCTAACTAGCACTCAACTCTTCACGATGTCGCTAGTACCATTTCCACCAATGGCCTGATTCACATGTCGACAAATAAAAAGGGTTAGGCTTAACGTCTAGTAAGTTCAAAAAAATTCATCATTTATATAAAATGGTTAACTATAAGAATGTTATTTTTAATCACGATTTCAAAACTGAAATGTATAAAATATGAATGAAAACATATTTCCCAAACCCGCCATCTTCGTGATGAAAAACATTAATACAATACATTCATTCAAATATGAATTCGAAACCCAATACTCACCCAAAACGTATATTATGATTCATGCTCAAAACTGAAATTCGGATAAAACCTTATTATCCAAGATAACAAAATGTGGGCAAGGCCCAGAGCCCAAAATCATAACTTATGGAGAATACTCCATACCCATAATGTCACCGAAAAAACATGGATAAAACTCAGGACCCAAAACAACACCTTTCGGTGATGGGGGAGACCGACTTTCATTGGATTGTAGAGGAACACAAAAGTAAGTTACATTCCAAGTTATAGAGCTCATACTAGGATCAATGGTCACGAGTTCTCCGAACCACAATATATGTGTGGATATGGGTCCCCAATGATCCTAATCATACTCATTCACTAGAATTACATTTACGGTCAACGGCTAGTGTTAATGCCAAAAATCGTCCAAAAATATAACTTAAGTTTGATAGTGGAGCTTAACAACTAAAGATGGGAATCATTCGACAAAGCAATGCGAATAAAACATAAATATAAATGAGACAAAGATTTTGGTGACGCGGGAAAAACCTCAACGAGGAAAAAATCCGCGGACGACAATGATGATGTCGTCGCTGCACTATGGTCGCCAAACAGGGGCGATATCATTTGTTTCGGGTGTCGAGAGTACAGTGATTACAATACAAATGAAAGAAAGACTTCAAATGTAAAGTAGACAAGTGTGTCGAATGTAAAAACGAGTGCGTCGTGTGTAGAAATTATGTGTCGTGCGTGCGAGTCGTGCGTCGTGAGTGATCTTTTGAGAGAGTTCTTCGTTTTGAATCTTCTTGAGAGTTCAATTGTTGCAGGATCCCAGATGATTCAAGATCTCTGAAATGGTGACTGAGTCTTTGTATTTATAGTCTTCGAATGTCTTGAATGATTCCATAAAAGTTTATTGTAACGGTCGTAACGGCCACTGGTTAAATGCTCATAATTGTCCTTGTCGGTTATGGCCGTTGGTTATAAATGACTTTGACCCTGCATTAATTAAAAAAGTAAGAGTAATGTCGTATGTTTAGTCGATCGAGGCCGTGAGGTTCCATACGACGGTCGAGTGTCGTGAGTAACTTTCGATTTTGACTTTGGTCAAAGGATAAAGTGCTTGTGATTCTGTCTCATTATAAAAAGTGTAATAAATGTTTTCCTTGTTTTGGTCGTGGTCGAGACTGGTGAAATTTTACCCAAACAGCTAGTATCTGGCTCTATATAACAATGCCATAACTTCTTCGTTTTAGCTCCGATTTTGCTCCGGAAAGAACCATTGGACCCGCATTTAAATTCCTCATCCAACCAGATTATAAAACTAGAAAATTGATATTTCCTCTATTTTTTCTTAAAGATCGATTTATACACTAACTTGAAATTGTACTTACCCAAAAACTTACGAGTGTTACATCCAGGGTGTGTCAGGGGGCTGTCAAGGGTTGTTTAGTGAGTTTTGCGCTACTACTTTAAGTTCTAACTTGGTATATAATCTTTGGAATACATGTTTAGAGCTTGTGTAATTGATTTATGTGATGGTTGGGATGATCACTTACCCTAAATATAATTCTCGTATAACAATAGTTATCACGTAAGTCTTAAAGCTGCTCCATATGAAGTAGAACCCCAGTATGTTGCAATAATTTTGAAAACAAAGGTATGATGGGACCAGAGCTAATTCAACAAACTTCAGAGAAGGTAAAACAAATTCGGGATAGGCTACAAGCAACCCAGGATCAACAAAAAAGTTATGCAAATAAGAGACGAAAGCATATAGAATTTCAAGTGGGGGAACGGGTTATGCTCAAAGTTGCTCCGTGTAAAGGATTGATTAGATTCGAAAGACGAGGAAAGTTGAGTCCTCGTTATATAGGACCTTTTGAATAATTCAACGAGTCGGAGAAGTGGCTTATCGGTTAGAAATGCCAGCTGAGTTGCAAAAGATACATAACACATTCCATGTATCCCACTTGAGGAAGTGCCTGACCGATGTAGAAATGAAATCCATTGGAAGATATTCAAATTAATGAAAAGCTGACATATGTGGAACAACCAGAAAGGATAATTGACCGAGCAATTCGACGACTGAGGAATAAAGAGGTCATGTTGGTTAAAGTACAGTGGAAATATCATAAAGGTCGCAATGCCACTTGGGAAAATGAGAAGGAAATGAGGACGAAGTTTCCCTATCTATTCTAAAGAAACTAGATTTTAAGGACGAAATCTTTTGTAAGGAGGGGAGATTTGTAACAGCCTGTTTTAACTAGTAAATCAAAAAATAAAATTTTCTGCTGAAATTTTATAACACATAAAAAAGGGAGTTGCTGGATATATTTAAGAATAAATAAATAAATAAAAGTTGTTTAGTATTAATATACAAAGGGGCTATAAATAAGATAGATTTATGCACTAAAGACAAAAGAAAAGGGGCTGAAAAAATGGGCTGTTAGTGGCAGCTTGAGGTGCGATATGGTGGCATATAGTGCATCAGAAGAATCCACATCAACTAGTGACTAACCTAGTTCCAAGCTCCTCAACCTTGGGTATAAATAGGCAGCCTAGTCTTGTTATTTATCTCCTTTGGTTGCAACTTCTAGCAGAAAACACTCTCACACACACATAGAATTGCATATTTTGTAAGGGAGAGAGAAGATTAGCAAGAAAGATTAAGGAAGAAAGAGAAGATTAACAAGCTAAGGTGATTACTTATCTTTTCTTTTGGTTTGATTCCCAAACCTGAGATACATATTGGTGTATATGTTTTCATGAAATTTTGTTCATATTTGGTTATTATAAACAAATGGACAACATCATTGACGTAGCTATGCATAACATGTAATATGTTTAAAATGCATGATAGAAGAACATATATGGTTACCGGTGGAATGAGAATCACTGAGACGGTATAACCGTGGTAAGGGGTCGTGGAAATGATCCCGGATCCTTGACGAGGGGTTTCGAATAAAAGTCGGAAAGGGGAGACACCCACCGGGAGAAATGAAATATGGAAATCTTAAATTTTAAATGTTTCTATGCATATACATGATAAAATAGCTTGTTTGATGCCATGAATAGATTTTCTAAATGTTTTATGCATTAAAATGAGATTTGTAATCACAAGTCAATCAATGGCTTAAATGTTATAAATATGTATCTCAGTTGTGGTCAAGTACAGGTGAAAAGGAAGTCTCGAAGGGATTATCGAAAGCTTCATTTCGTGGTCTAATCGGGTGTTGTTTTGGTTTGTATAATTTAGTTTCTTTTATAACTTAGCTTAGTATGTATTATTAGAATATAACTATGATCCATCGTGTAATGTTTTGCTTAAAATAAACTATGTTTTTGCTTCCGCATCCTTTCTAATATGTATTCTTTCAATTATATATAAGTGGTTAAGACTCGGTTCGTAACACCCTTTGTTGGGTCTCGGTTTAGAGGCGGAAACGAGGGCTGTTACAGTGTTCTCCATAAGTTATAATTTTGGGGTTCGAGTCTCACTCATATTTTGACATTTTGGATAATATAGTTTTATCTGAATTTCAGTAGTTGAACATTAATCATTATTCACGTCTTGGGTGAGTATTAGGTTTCAAATTCATGTTTAAATGAATTCATTATATGTGGGGGTTTTATCACAAAAATGGTAGGTTTGGGAAATATGTTGCTTTCATATTTTATACATTTCATTTCAGAAATAATGATTTAAATAGCATTTTTTAGTTTACCATTTTAAATAAATGATAAAAACTCTTGAACTCATAGGCATCAAGCCTAACCCTTTTTATTTGTCGGCATGCGCATCAGGTCCTTGCTGGGGGGAATAGTACCAGCGACACCGTGAAGAGTTGGGTGCTAGTTAGACGCACGTGAATGATCTAGTTTCGATGATGTCTCCGCTTTCAATGATGGCGACGATTATTGGGTTTTAGTAACACCTGTCCCTATTTTAGATCTTGTGTAAGGTTGATTTACATTTATCAAAGTGAAACCTTAAATAGTCATTTTAAGTCATTTAGTTATTGATGTATTTAGAAAGTTTTAAGTTAATCACTCTTTCCAAATTTGAGGTGTTACATGTGTGCGTTGTGGTCAGGTTATGTTTTTAGGTTTATATCGAACAACCTAGAGATCAAGAAGCCAAGATTAAAAAATCCTTATAAACAGAAGACGTAGAAGTGGAGAAGAGGATGGAGAGCGATATCAAAATACAAAGAGATTGACATAAATTTTGAATTGCGGTCTAGAAAATGTAGGGGAGAGAGAAGTGGGTCTTTATTTTTCATATTTTATTGCCTTGGACTTGTGCTTTGCCTTTTCAAATTATATAAATATTTTTAAAGCATAAACCGAAAAAGCAGTCTTGAAAGCATAAGTTAAAGATACGTTGATGGTGGGGTGGGCCAAAGGCACCAAAAGAAAAACTATGTTTATGTATCGTATAGCTGGATTAAAAGCTAAAAATAGAATGAAAAGAGGATGTTTGCATCTTTTGGTGGTGATGGTGTTAGTTCAAATCAATACTTGTCAAACCCGTTTCTGACATTTTTAGGCCCTGGACGAGATGTAAAAATGGGTCATCGATAACTACATTTTTTTCAATATATTGTTGATAACATCAAAAATAACATTGAATTAAAGAAATACTAATTTATATAAAACCGTTTTTCCGGTATTTCTAGCGCAATACCAACCAATAATTATTTCTAAACTAATATCATCTACCATATCATTTTTACATAACATCGTCAATCTGTTCCACCATCAAAGACATCTTATGATATGCCTTTAACAATATAGATTGAAATCATTTTGAGGTCACTATGTACTTGACTATTCGAAGTAACACTTTAAGTAAATCAACATAAATCAATTGAGTTTCTACATGTTGCCTGCCGTTAATGATTTTCATCACCGTTTTAAACTTTTAGAGTTGAAACGAATTTTTTTAGAACCATCAGTCTTATAATCAAAAGTCATGTTGGTGTTATTGTTTGAGAATCTATTCTTTATTTAGAGATAAGAGAGTACTTAAGATCTATGCACTTAATATTAAGCAATAAGGAGTCAATACTATATGAAAAAAGAAGAAGATAGTTATGAAATCCTGAATATAGATATAAGAAATAATGAGCAAATGAAAGACCAATTTACTTTTTAAAAAATCTATTGTCTAATGTAATCAATTAATATATGTTTGAGCCCTTAATATTATGCTAAATTCTTTTTGGATCCTATTATATACCAATTTTTTTGTCTTTTTTATTTACAATTTCTTTTAAATACCAATATATAATATATATACTTAAAAATTTTGGGTCCCTATTTCCTTTAGACCCTGGGACCCGTCCTCCCCATGAACGACCCTGATACTTGTACATATTGCTTTACAAGTTATGATTCATAGTTTTTTATAGGGAAATTAATTAAAATACCCTAAGTTTGACCATTTCTTACCAAAATACCCTAAATCTCGGAGAGTTTACCAAAATACCCTAATTTTCCGCGGTGGGCCCCACGATCGCGGGCCCACACCCACGTGTCACAAAGTTTCGGCCTGGCCCACGGTGGTTCCCCGCGATAGGCCAAAATCGTCACCGCGGGCAGGGACCAAACTTGTCACCGCGGCCATAGTTGGGGGGCTCCGCGGGACATTTTGCCCAAACCTGGGTGACATGTGGGCTAGGCCCGCGATCGCGGGGCCCACCGCGGAAATTTAGGGCATTTTGGTAAACCGGTAGAGATTTAGGGTATTTTGGTAAGAAGGGATCAAACTATTTTAATTAATTTCCCTTTTTTATATTTCACACATAAAATGGTAGTACTTTTTGTCTTATGAGTTGTCATTAAGAATTTTGCTTAAATTAATATAAATAATGTTCTTTCTTGAAATATGTCCACAATGCACCAATCAAACTATTTGCCAAATGTATGACAAAAGTTTTTGTCCCATACTCTCATGTAATCATGTATACCAAATGCACCAATCAAGTTGCTCAAAACAAAGAACTAATTCAAGTCAAAACTTCAAATAAAGACTATTTATGATACAATCTAATATCTCGGGGTACGTTTTGTATATTAAATAAACTCAAGAGGCTTTATTGAAACTTTTGTCAAAGATAAAAGGTCCACGACGCTCACCTACTCAGATACGTATGCTTAAAGTCGAAATTGAGAGATAGGAGAGAGAAATGGATAATAGGATGTTTTCAGTGGACGATATCGCCGGCCACTTTTGGTCGCCATCGCCGGCCGCCGCCGATGAAGATGAATCATCATCTTCATCATCCGCATCGAAGAAAAAGTCAACGCCGGCGGCGATGATGAATCGGAGCATGTCTGAGTGGGCATTTCAACGCTTTCTCCAAGAGGCATCTGCACCGCCGGAATCTTCATCGTCTAGACCTAACGATGTAGTCGAGATCAAGGATCAAGATGAAAATCAGCCAGTTGCAACAACTACAGCTACTTTGAAGAACAACGATAGCGGTAGAACGACCGGTGGTGGTGGTGGTGCGACGACGTCGTTTGGTGCTTCTGTAGTTGGCGGACCTCCGAATGTTCCTATTGATTCGGAGGAGTATCAGGCTTACCTCAAAAATCGTCTTAACCTCGCTTGCGCAGCTGTTGCTTTGACTAGGGTATATGCATATTTGTTGTTTCTCTGGCATTTTGTCATCTATATGCTTTTCTCCCGTTTGCTGAGTATAACACAAAGCTGGATTTTATATGAGAAAAACTGTTTGGTAGTTTTGATTTGTTTTGCTTAACCACTATGATGATTGCAAAGAGAATTGCATTTGCAGATGCTATGGGGAGATGGATCTTGTATGGTTTAGATTGATTACAAGTGCAATTACTTTGTTTTTTGGAACACAAGTTTACACTTTTCACACCCCTGAGAGTTAAAAGAAATTAGCTATAAACTTCTATGAAGCAAATTTATGGGTTAATTATTAATGGTGGAGGGAGTTTTAGTAGAAAGAAACATATCTTCGCATCATGATTTGAATTGTGTCCCATACCTTTGATAGAATTATTCCATTATTGCTTATTAGTAATTGTAGAAGACTAGAATCAATGGTCAGAGTGAAAAAGGGATTCTGACCAAACCATTAAATGAGTCCATTCTAGAAAATTCCTATGTGAGGAAAAACTAAACACAAGGAGAGGGCACAATGACACTGCAAATTACGAAAGTTGATTTCTGGATGTGATTGAGTTCAAGTAAACCCTCTCTATGAATTCTTGAACTAGAAATGTCTTGTTCTTACTCATATACCCCAGGAAGTGGATCTACAGTTTACTATAACTGCTCTGATTCTACCCTATATTTCCTTTTGCATTCTAACCATTTTGAATTGTGTATATACCTTTTTTGGCAAATCATAAGTCATGTAACACAGTAACAGTGAAAGAGATCCTTTGTTTCAATCAAAATGTTACTTTAGGCTAAGATGCAACGGACGCTCTCAATATAGAACCTATGTTTAAACTTAGGAAAAACGTAGTCAGTTGCCTTGCTAAGTATCTTTGCTATCAAAAGGACTGTTTGCTTGGCTTTTCATAGTCAACCCTTTCAGATTCAAAAAAATCCAAATGTGACGGTTGGATTTTGTGACATTTGTTTACCAGGGTCTAGGGGTATCAGGCAATTTTGATCCACTAACAAAACTCGATTGCAACTTCATTTATTTGGCATATTTGTTTGATTCCATTCTTGTTCCATCCATTAGAAGAAAGGGCATGCAAGTGTTGACTTTGTCAAAGATTGTACAATTGTACCAAGAAATTATTTGGTGTAGAAGATTGTAGAATATAGAATAAGGGAGCCAAAGAGATAAAGAATGCGGATCATTAGTGCAAAGTGTAAATTTATCTCAATGTTATTTGATGGAATTGATGTCCTAGTGATTTGTATTTAGTAGTTTATCTAAGATTAAGTTGTCAAAGATTTTCTTAACTAAGAATTATTAGGCATTGCATTCTAATATCTTTTTGTCTCCAAGTGGTATTAAGGTTGCTTTAAGTAGAGTTGTAATCCTAAGGTGTTTCTAAGCCAAACCAAATCAAACATATCGTATTTCACCCACCAATAGGGACATGGGTTGGGTTTAGACCATCTTGAGACAGGGTAGTTTCACTTACTGATGACGAGGAGAAAGAAGATAGCCCAAAGCGAAAGGCCTACAGCCAGAGCCAAGTGTCGAATAGTATTTCGACCTAGTACGAGAGGAACCATTGAGAGTAGGGTTGGGGGAACCTAGACCTTTCTTTTATACCAAAAGGTAGAGAGGCTGTTTCTTTGATGATCTTTGGCTTGCGAATTTTTAAGTTTAGACTTTAGAGGATTTTGCCAATTTCCTCTCATGGACCATTGGACTTTCTTTATCACCCAACACTCGGACACCTTCTTTATCGACCAACACTCAGGGGCTGTTTTTACCTCTTAATAGTTCCATTAAGAGGCAACCTCTGAATCACTAAGAGGTGAATCCTGTTTGGCAAACAAAAAGTCTGCCTCTTAATGGTTCTAAAACCATTTGAATGATTTGTATCTCTAGCCTCCCTTAACCATTCAGCGCCCTAATTTCATTCTGAGCAATTACCAAACAACCATATTTCATTTTGCACTATATCATAAGAGCCTCTTAATCATTCTGACCACTTAATCATTATGCACCAAAACCATTCAGCAACTGCCAAACAGCTTCAGACCCATACAACGTGACTGATCTAATAGCCACCTTGTAGAATTTTCCCTTCAAATTTTTAATAGGACCTTGTCACACAACACCACTGTGGCAACCTTCCACTTTAACCAACCAGCCTTTATGAGGTGTGTAATGTCAACTTCAGCATCTCCCTCTTCCTTAATCGTGAAGCCTAAATGCCTGAAATTGTTCTTCTGAGGTACCTTTTCTTGTCAATGTTGACTTGGGCAGTTTTCATTACGAGGTGAAATTGGCGTATTTGATGTGCCCATGCAATCTAATTTAGCAACGAGTCTATGACCATCATAGTTGTTCATCTTTGCATTTTGTCGGTGCCTTATCTTATTTTCTAATAAAATATGGATTAGTTTCACCAATTTGGACGTTGCTGGTGAAAGTTCTTAATTATGTTGTTTTGTTTGATATGCATCATCTATTAGCATATCACCTCATGTTTCTTCTTGACATTTATCAGTTATTCATTTTCTACTTCTTGTTTATTTGTAAATATGTATAATAATTGTGTTTGTATTAAAAGAAACATGATTGACAAGCTGTATTTTGATTAGATGCATGTCTCACCCTATACATCACAAAAATGCGTACACGTCTGAATTGCTCTTTGTGGCCTTTGTAAACCAAGAACATCAACTAGTTAGCACATATTCCATTTTCAGTATGAAGTCTTGCTGATTATTTGTCAAAACCTTGTAGCTTTTGCTTTTGAAAATAAAAAAGGGGGATGTGGATTTTCATCCTAAAGAAGAAAGACCGAATAATTGACCCTCTGGTGATGTCCTTCAATATTCAAGAGATAAACTTTGAGATTTCAATTGTTTAGCTGCTAGTTAATTATGGGTAGAGTAGAGTGGACGTGAGAAGATAAAAGAAATGACAAAGAAGAAGAGAGTTGCTAAGAGGAAGAAATAGAGAGAACAATAGCGCAGCCTTCTAATTTTGTGTTTATGTAGCAGGAAAGATAGAAACGTGAATACTTATCACTATTAATTTATTCCTTAAATTTGCCTTTCAACTTGTTACGTGTGGATTTTATGAAACTAAAATTGAAAACAGTAATGATCATTGCAGTTTGCTTCTAGTTTTGAATTAGATTTCTCTCCTGAAGTATAATCTTTGATCACCTTTCTTTCCGGATCCCCTTTTTTTTTGAATTTCTTATTCACTTCTATATAATGAACATATGAATTTTGTAGATTGGGACTGTGTATCTTTATATAAATCTTGTAACTTTTGTGAGTATGTTTCTAGCTGCGGTAAAACCGTAAAGGCACTTTCCATCATTGCCTCATTTGCTATATTTCGCTCTTGCTTATTGGTTGTGCCTTACTTGGGCTTCTTCTAGAAGGGTTTGCACATGTAACCTACTTGGACAGTAGGCCAACTAGGTTGTATTTGATTTAGTGATGAACAAAATATTAAAATTGTACACATATAGTACTAAATAAACCTGAAGGAAACTAATAGCAGGCCGAACAAAAGAAAATGAATATCGAGCTACTTTGAAAAGTTCACATAGTGCTTTGTTTACATTGTTCATTGAGCCATTCAGGGAAGCTCTGATATCTTCTACTTGGGCCAATTAGCGCTATTAATTCCTTGAGGTGGATGAATAATTTACTTTCATTTTAAGATTTTTTTTCCGAGGCAATATGTAACTTATATAGCTCACTCTTTCCCTTAGGCATCTTCTGCAAAACCTCAAGATTTTGCTGCTTTACTTGACAATGGATCACAGGCCTCCAACACCTCGCAGTTGGGATACCAGGTTCCTTCTAAAGGTTTGTGCCTTTAACTTCTTAGAAATTAGAAATTTAGTCTATCAGGTTCCTTAGGATAGCTCTATAAACATATATATATATATATATATATATAAATATATATATATATATATATCATCTTCCTTTTTCTAGGATAGCAATAATGGCAACTTAATTTGTAACCTGGTCAGTCATTCATATTAATATGTAACTTAGGGGCTGTTTTACTTTCAACTTAATGAGCATAATGGTCTGGGTGGCTTATTCGTTCAGCCATACATGAGCGTTTCTATATGGCTTAATCGTTAAGCCATTAAGTTAAAATGGCTATATGGAATAAGCCAGGACCCCTCACTTGTCCCGATTAAGGCACCCCAATCAAATTAATACCAGAAATAATCCAACCCTCTCTCTTTGCCTCCCTCAAACCCACCTCTCTCTTTGCCTCCCTCAAACCCATTGGTCCCCCACAAATTTATCCAGACAGACAACTTAACCCATACAAAGCTTAATGTTGATAGAGGGCTCGGTGGCATAGTTGGGTCGATTGCGCATCACCTAATCGCAAGGTTCGAACTTCCATGCCCTCTTAAATACCATTGGCTGATTGGAAGAATCGAAGTTTTTATTTATATGCTGATTTATGTTGGCATATAGATGCCACAGAGAGTTGAGATGGTATAGGGATGAGCATTGAGCACTGTTTTCCCGAACCGGGACCGAACCGGTACCGTACCGAACCCAAACCGATACCATGTATTCGGTTCGGTATTCGGTTCCAAACATTTCTCAAAATCGGTATTTCGGTATTCGGTACCGGGATTTTCCCGAAAAAACCCGAAACTGAACCGAAATTTTTAAAAGCAAAGTTTTAAAAAAAATTAATTATGCTTATCATCTCCTAAATAAAGTTTATATTGATTGTTGTTAACGTTAATTATTATTGTTTCTTGATGTATATATAGAGATTGAAGAGTTGATAAACGAACAAAATGGAAAAACGAAAATCGTAAAAGAATATCGAAGATTGTTCAACTTTTGATTTGTTTTGAACTTTTTGATTGTTTGTGATTGGTTTTGAAACACATTTGAATCACTATGAAGGTATTTATGTCAGTTGCCTAACAATCCCTATTTAATATCAGAGACTGCATCGGTGCTTTTCTCATCATGTGTCTATTTCTTGTAGGGATCCATCATCATCATCATTGTTATTATCTTTTATTAAGGGGCTATTTGTTTACCTCTTAATAGTTCCATTAAGAGGCAACCTCTGAATCGCTAAGAGGTGAATCTTGTTTGGTAAAAAAAATCTGTCTCTTAATGGTTCTAAAACCCTCTGAATGATTTTGTATCTTGGGTCTCCCTTAACCATTAAGCACCCTGATCTCATCCTGAACAATTACCAATCAACCATATTTCATTTTGCACTATATCATAAGAGCATCTTAATGATTGTGACCACTTAATCATAATGCACCAAACCAAAAGACCTGAAAAATCTAGTTGAACAATACTGTACGATGTCAGTTCCACATTTGCTATATGGGCAATTACGTCTTTTTGTGTCTTACCAAATGAAAGATGATTAAGTTGGACCAATACTATGTGCTTATGTTGTCAGGGTTTGATCTCAAGGGACCAGGTAAGGATGGTGGTGGACCTATCGGAATCCCTTCCTTGCCCGGTATACAAAAGAAGCCTGCAATCCCAGTGAAATCAGCGACAAGTGGGTCATCACGGGAACTATCGGATGACGATGAGCTGGATGGAGATACAGAAACAACTCAGAATATGGACCCCACAGATGCAAAACGTGTTAGAAGGTAAGTAGGGTTTCATGTTACATTCTATCTCTATCAGCATGCTTAATCGTGAAAATGGAATTTGTAGATGCTACATTATGTGACTAGGGTCAGGTTCACGGGAAAACCTAAAAAAAGGAAAACTGCATCTGGACGATATGCACTTGTGCATACAAGTAATTCGTAACATGCACACGTGCATAAAAACCAAAAAACAACTTAATTTACTTGTATGCACAACAGCACAAGTGCAACCGTCCAAATGAAGGGCTACCAGGGTGTTCCTCAGGTTTCCATTTTTTTAGGGTTTCCCTTGAACCTGACCCATATATAAATATATATATGCGAAGGATCGTGTGGGAAGTTGAGGTTAGCGTGAGAAGTGGGTCTTAACTGTTGATCACTTTTAATCAAATGTCCTCCCATGAATTGTGCCTTAGAAAGTTAGAAGCAAATTGATCTGGTGCATCTCATCCTAATATGCATCCATTTCTCATCCAACGGTTGATAACCACTTCTCACGTTAACCTCAACTTCTCACTGGAACCCAACCCCAAGAAAATTTGACCGATGTCGGAATAGCTACACAACCCTGGTCTAACCTAGGACTCGGGAGATCTAACTGCCAGCTCACTAACCTAGGACTTGGGAGATCTAACTGCCGGCTGCCTAACCTAGGACTCGGGAGATCTATCTAGTATCTATCCTCTATCTGTTCATATGCTTTCGTTAAGTCTATGAAAGATATCATGTTTTATTTTCTTTTTAGGATGCTATCAAACAGAGAGTCTGCTAGACGTTCAAGAAGGAGAAAGCAGGCCCATTTGACTGAGCTTGAGACACAAGTTTGTTTCTTTTCTTATCTCCCGTCTTTTTTATTTCAGATAAAGTTAGACAAACGGCCTAATTGAATCACAATTTCTATGCTTGTTTTCTAGGTTTCTCAATTAAGGGTTGAAAATTCTTCATTACTGAAGCGTCTTACTGACATAAGCCAAAAGTACAATGAAGCTGCTGTCGATAATAGAGTGCTGAAAGCTGATGTTGAAACAATGAGAGCGAAGGTCAGTAATTCATGTTTTTTTTAAAGTTTAGGTTATTGGGGAACTACTACAACCACATGTCATGTTGTTGACCAAACCAAACGAGTCCAGTAGGTCCACCCGTCCAAATCAGACCTCTACCCCCAAAGAGTAGAGCTGCTGTTTTCGGCTTGGGGAGGGGGTAATATGTCATTTTGTTGACTGAATTCCCTAAACGTGGACGACATGGTTTGCAGAATAGTTACATGGATTCGGAGATTATAATATTCCTCTGCCCCACTGATAATTGCAAATAAATGTTTGACTGGTAACGAAATATCTTAAATACCACAAGTAGTTTAAAATGAAAAAAAAAACTTGCTCAAAAATGTTTTGGGACATCCAAACCGAGAAAATATTGCAATCTTTATAAGAGAGAATATATATTTGGGAAATTAGGTATAGCCTTATATTGATATTATGCTTTAATTGTAATTAGAAGTGCTTGTTTATGGAAATCACAAAAAACTTCCAACAAGTTCAATGAAAACTATTTGTTAGTCCATTTCATATTTATTTCAATTCTGTGGGCCCCATTTTATGATGCAAGGATATATACAAGACTAATCCACCAACAAAGTGAAAATGGTTAATTAGTGGACCCGTACCTTTTGTTGATTGTATTTGAGGTAGTATATATATATTATATAGAGTGCGGTTCTGGAAACCCTCCCCAAAAAAATGCAAAACTGAGGAACACACTGGTAACCGTTCATCTGGGTGATACAAGTAATTGAAGCTGTTTTTATTTATTTATTTATGTGCATATGCACGTGTGCATGTTACAAATTACTTGTATGCACGTGAATACCGTCCAGATAACCGGTTACCAGAGTGTTTATCAGTTTTTCTTATTTTTTGGGGTTTTCCCTTGAACCTGACCCTATATATATAGTAAGCAAATACTGATAATTCATCCAACATATATATATATATATAGGTGAAGATGGCTGAGGAAAGTGTGAAAAGAATTACGGGGTTTAATCCGATGGTCCAAGCCATGTCCGATTTATCAACAATGGGGCCCATGCCATCATACTCTTGTAGCCCATCTGAAGCATCCGCGGATGCTGCTGCTGTTCCTCAAGATGACATGAAACAACAACACTTCTACCAGGCCCAACCACCACCGACCACCACCAACCACCACATCCCCGCCACACGACCGCCACAAAACAACATGGTAAACCTGCCTCCAGTCGAGAACGTTCAACAACACAATCCCGTGATGTCGGAAGTCGGGAACCAGAAGATGAACAGAACGGCTTCAATGCAACGTGTGGCGAGCTTGGAGCATTTGCAGAAGCGGTTTCGTGGGGACATAGGGTCGTCTTGTGGGACCGGGACCACACAGGGCAGCAGTGGGGACCGCTAGCGGAATCTATTGAAAGGTACTCTTTAAGAAACATATTCTAATTTTTAACAAATCTTGAGAGTACCCGATCTGTTATCGTTCATTTTTATGTGCAGTGGCTTGATCGGAAAAAAGCCTAATTTTGGGGTCTTTTTTTTTCGGTGTCAAAAATCAGTTGGTTTTTCTGGTATTTGAATCGTGCATATTTGTTCGTCGATTGGATGTCTTTGTTCTTAATTGGACAATGAAACATGGAATTTGAATCAATTTGATGGATTATTTTGCATCTTTCCAACACCTTTTTTTTAATATGTTTTTTACGATTTTTTGGCAAAAGAAACGAAATTTGTGCATTAAAATGCTTCGATATAAGTTGAAGAATCACGAATAGCAGTTGACATGAACCGTTTGGCATTTACGGCTAGAGATCGGTAAAAGTTGCATGCTCGTTTATTGTACAGAGAGAATAAAAAGACGAATTAAATAAATTTATATTATATAGAATAATGATGTGTATCCATATTGGTCTAGAACTAGGGTCGGTTACAAAAAGACCGGTTGGTAGGGGTGTTTACGGACCGAGTTGGGCGGGTTAACCCATCAAACCACAATGGCAGGTTTAGGAAATTTTCCAAATTAAGTGGTTTAGCGGTTAGTGATCAAATTGGTCAAACCGAACCACAAAACGGTGATCTGGTCTGACTAGTTTGGACCTATTATGGGTTTTAAACTAAAAAACGTAACACCTATCTTCAAATGGAAATTTCTATCGCTATAGCATTTTAAAAATACTATACCGAATTATAACAGAAAATATATATCTTTAAAATTAAAAAAATGAGCAAGATGGAAACATATATCTCTAAAATAATTTATTTTTTTGGGTAAGTTGAAAAAAATTAATAAGTCCACAAACAATAGTTAGAGTTAATTTTGGACAAACGTTAAACAAGTCGAAGGGCACAATTGTGAAGTAAAACTAAAAACTAAATGTCTTGAATGGTTTTTTTAATTAGGTCATAATATTTGAGCGTACAACATGAAAACTAAAAATAATTAATACACGTGTATTGGCGGTCGTTTCAGTCCAAACTGCTTAAAATAACGTTCAAACCGTAGAATGATTTGGCTATTTTCATAGTAGACCGGACCACAATACCACTTAAACCGCTAAAAACGGTTTCATTCACCGGTAAAAACGGTTTGATTCAAATTGGTTCGACCGATTTAAATGGTAGGCCGGGTTTTTTAACATCCCTATCATTATTATTTTTTTGGGGGGGGGGGGGGGGGGGGGGGGGAAGAATCTTGTTTTTGAAATTTTTGTCATGATGATTTTACATTCTTAATTTTTAGGAGTTTTAAATTATTTCATTTACAATTTCACTATATTTTACACCAAATTTCAAAATTATTGTAAACAATAGTGTAAATTTTAGTGTTAATAATAAATATTTTCTAATGGATAACACTATTTTCAAACCAAAGTTAAAAATAGTATTAAAAGTGACGTAAATGAATAGTGTTACACCAAATCTAGTGTAATACTATTCATTACACTAAATTTAGTGTGAAAAATAGAGACCACATCGTAGATGTGAATAGTATAATTTATACCAAATATGATCCCATTGAAGATGGTCTTAATGAGTTAATCTTCCCGATCTTTAACATTTTGTATGAGTATTAGTAGTTTATGTTTTTCTTACTAATAAAATATATAAGTAAAACTGTGGAGGAATGTAAACATTCAATTCTAAGGTTTTTTTTTTTATCGGTGAGAATAAATTTTAAAAAATAATAATTTCTTTCTTCTCACATCAAGTTTTAAAGTATTATAACTTAAGTTTTTTTTTTTTTTTTTTTTTTTTTTTTAATATTTTCAGTTTTACTATTTTTTAGAATTTGTTGGAGATGCTCTAAAATAGTCAATCTCCCATATCAAATTCACTTTTAGCCAAATTTTCAAGAAATACGCAAATGTCTTGCGCATTTGTGTAAACTCGATTTTCAGAATGAAAAAAGTCTTTACAAATTTACATAAGGATCCAAATATGCGTCAAGAATTTACTTAAGCTGTGTAAATAATTTTTTTAAACGCAAATGCATAAGGTATTTATATAAACTTTGGTTAAAACAAGAATTCAAGCCCAAAAGTAATTGAAAAGTGAAGTTGGTTACGAAGATTTGATGTTTTTGTCAATTTCTCAAGCATCTAAATTGTAGGCATCAGATCATATGAGAAGTGTCATTTTGGTTGAGAAGTGTGAGAAATACTTTTTTATCCTAATATTTGTTCATTTCTCATCTAGCGGTTGATAACCACTTCTCAAACAATGTTTCTCACCAAATTTAACACTTGTCATCAGACCCCAACGCCAAATTCTAACCCCATACAGACTTATTTATCTGTATATTAAACATGAAAAACGTGGTCAACTTTTCAAGATTGGAAAGTGTAGTTTGGTGGGTTGCAATAGCCCTTCACGTGTTTATATTTTATTTTTTATTTTTTCCCAAAAGAAAATATTATGTTTTTATAATATTTTATTTTTTGTTTCATCTATTTATTTTTTTAACCCATTGATCATAACTACTTGAAAACTGTAACTCCATTTGATCTACACGTTATACTTTGTTTCTATTAAAAATATTTTAAACAATCAATTAATATTCAAATATTTTTATTAAATATATAACAAATCATGTATTTATTTCCCACTTCCCAATTTCCATTAAACTCAAAGCAGCAAGTAATACTATCAAAAATATTCTATAAAACAATTATTATTATTATTAGAGTAAATTATGAATTTGGTACTTGTGGTAGGTATGAAGTAGATGAAAATATTTTATTCTTTAAATAGAAGGGCATTTTTGTCTTTTTATTATTTCTTTAAAAAAACAAATATATTATATTGTATAAAACTTTTATTGTACAATTGCTCAAAGTATTGGTACAAGTACTGAAGCATCAAAGCATCAACTTTTTAACTTTTGTCTCCTCACAACCACCACCGTTCCACCCCCATACCCAACTCCAACTTATAAAAAGACAAAAATACCCCCCAATTTATAGAAACATGTACTTAAATGTTTAAGATATCACATCTAAGGTAGCAAAATGAAGGTTTTCATACCACGTTACCCAAAATAGGAATCATACCAAAGTATGTTTCATTTTCATGCAATCTCCTAGAAGTTCCTATATTTGTATCAATTTTTCAAAAGGACCAAATCGAACGAACTCAGTAAATGCCATACAAAGATAGGGTTCGTTTACCAATCCAAGATCGTGAAGATGTTACAAAAGCGTAATTCGAATACAAGATAAATAGCTGTATCTCTAACATGTGCCACGTTCCCCCTCGGCACATTAAACCTTTCTATAAACTAACCTTCGTGTTTTTAACGTCTTCGTTTTCCCGCTCAAACCCGCCAGTTTGTGGCTCTTCAAGCGGTTCGGGTTCCTTTTTTAGCTCTGTTTCAAATTCTTTTGCTGCCTGCACAGCTTCACTGGTATTAGAAACTCGGATTTTCATATTTTCGGTTTGACTTGTGGATTAATTGGAAAAAAAACGTAAGACACCTGGCCAGCATAGACCATCCACTACAATGATTTCTAATTAAGAAATTGTGGTGGTTGCGAGTATGGTTTTTTAATGGGAAATTGGTTTTACTGATCTCGTAGTAAATAGTATAAAAAACTCTAGGGTATATTAATAAGAAATTGTTTTATGTCACATCATGGTTTTTGATGTTTTGTGGAGTATGTTTATAAAAAATGTATGAATAACTTATGGCACGTCATGCTTTAAGTTATAGTAAAGAATATATTAATTATAGTTTTGTTGTTATTTAATTAAAATATAATTTTTTTTATCATGAGGTGTCACTTAAGAAATTGGTAAGCAATCCATGTAGTAGAAAGTAATTTCTAAAGCTGACATGGCACTTTAGAAACTGTGTTAGAAATTGTATTGTAGTGGATGGTCTTACGTACAACTCTACTAATCTCACTGGATCATAAAGATAACAGTCAAGAAAATCCACAGCTGGCTACCTATGGAGTGGACCCCACATACCATCAGGCTTACCACTTGACAAGGTGGCATGAACAAGGAATGCAAAGGGTAAATCAGATAGCATCTTTGGTTGTGATCTTAGGCCAGGCCAATCCCGATTCTCAACCTAAGAAAGGCCGTGATTGGTTAGGACTCGAACCAATTTCCAACCGGTCTCCAATTGGTCCTCTTTATGTGTCTCTAGTCAAAATGACGAATTGTGCTTAAGAAGATGTCTCTTTATAAGTCGGGGGTCTTCACAGAAACAGTATTTTTATCCCTTGGGGTATTCAAACCCTTCCTTTTGGGTACCAAACAATGTGATAAAAGGATCAATCAAAAAGGACTCCTGAATTCAAATAGGCTAAGGGGCTGTTTGGTTGGTTTTCCATTAAGTCTTGTATGAATAAAGTTGTCTGTGTGGATTAATCTGTCTGCATAGATTGGAAAGGTTTTTGTTTGGGAGGGTGTTTTCATAGATGGAAGGACCATGTTTTTTAATTGGGAGAGACTGGTTTGGACAAAACTTGGTTTTCTGCATAAAGCTCCCTCCTAAAAACTTAATAAATAAGTCATTTTGTATATCATTAAGCCACTACCAAACAGTCATGTATAGTTGACTGAATAAGCTATGAGTCCCATTAAGCTCATTAAGCTGCTAACAAACATGCCCTAACTCGAGGATTAAAAATCTCCCAATGTGATAAAATCAATCAAAAAAGACCCCCTAATTCAAATCAAGATATAATTACTTAGGGGGCAATTGGTTTGCAGAAAATATTATTTGATGGAATTGGATCAAATTTTTACTTTGAAAGAATTGGAATGAAATTTGACCACTCTTTTGGTTGGTAGAAATTCAATTCTTTCACTTAAACCAAGGAATGGTGAATTCCTTAATTTGTGGAATTCAAAAGATTCCATCGTGAACCAAACAAAAGAATTGAAATTTGGTTAAAGAAATTTGTCATTACAATTCCATCAAATTCCTTTGAATTCTGCGAACCAAACAGCCCCTTCGGGTTTCATAAAGTTGCATAAAAGGCTAGTGCAATCTCCATCTGATGCAGCCAAAATCCGATCGTGCAACCATTTATTTTTCCTATGTAAATCGATCTTCAAACTAAACAACATCTAAACCTTATAAAAACACATCATAAAACCCTAATTAAAAAACAGAGATCGATAATTTTCGTTTGAAAGTAGCAAGCATTGGATCTTCGTAGTCAAGTTAGGGGGTGTTCAGTAACACCAAATACAAAAATAAAGACTAGGGGTAAAATGGTTATTTTTTACATTCATACTGTTTATTAAGCTTAACAACCGAACATCAATTTATTTGTTAAACCCCACAACTATATCCTGACACAGCTATATCCATACAGGCCTTAACAGAAAACCAACCGATCGGCATCTTAATTAAAAAGAGCTTAATCATTCGTTCTGTGAAACGAAAGCAACATTAAAATCAATCTGAAATAACACATATGAAAATCAAATCAAATCAAAATCAGACCTGTTGGAAGCTCTTGAAAGTTTTTCCGATGCTGCGACCTACCTCCGGCAGCTTCTTGGGGCCGAAAACAAGGGTGGCGACTCCGGCAATAACGACCAACTCCGGCACGCCAAGTCCGAACATACAATTACAGGAAAAACCGGTTTGTTTGGCGTTGAGTGGAGTGGATCTGAGAGTTAAGGGTTTGAATGTGTTGGTGAAAAAGGATGAATTGGAAGAAGAAAATAGAGTTGTTGATGGTGGTGTTGGTGAAGTGCGTTGAGAAATTGGTGGTGTATAGAGTGTGGAAGCGGATGAAATCGCCATTTTTGGAGAAAAATTGGATCGAAATTTTACAGGAATTTGTAGAAAGGATGATGTTGTTAGGTTGAAATTATTACTAGTGAAAAAGGAGGTAGGTAGAGTTCGTTGACCCTTGAATATGATGATGATATTCGAATAAAATCACTCACGGGTTGTTTGGCCGTTGCTGAATGGTTTGATGTAGAATGATTAAAGTGATCATAATGATTAAGAGGCTCTTATGATATAGTTCAAAGTAAAATATGATTGTTTTGTAAATGTTCATAATGAAATCAGAGCGCTTAATGGCTAAGGGAGGACCAAAATATAAAATCATTCAGAGGGTTTTAGAACTATCAAGAGGTAGACTATTTTTTTGCCAAACAAGATTCACCTCTTAGCGATTCAGAGGTTGCCTCTTAATGAAACCATTAAGAGGTAAACAAACAACCCCTCGTACCAATAATAATAATAAGATAACAATGACCGCCGCCACCATCACCGTCGCTGCCACCACCATAGTCACCGTCGCTACCACCGTCATCACCGCTGCCACCACCACAGTCACCGCCACCATCGCCATCCAGCCACTGCTACCGCCGCTATCACCATGGTCGCCGTCACCACCGTCATTGCCATCACCGTCCGCCTCCACCAGGACCACCACGGTTTGAAAATTTTCAACTCGGCCCCATTCGGGTCGGTTGATTTAGTCGTTTAAACAAAGTAAAATTAACAATGGAGACATTAAAAAAACATTCTTTTGAAATACGATTAATCATTCGAGGGGATGCACGAGTTCATCAAATATTACGTATTACATATAACTTTTCTATAATGTTATCCTATGAGTTTCATTGCTCGTTGTTGTCGAGTTGTTTTTGGTACTTTACCATCTACCAATTAATAATGTTATTAATTTTATCATTATATAGTATTTTATAAATTGAATAATATATGGAAATATCATGAACGGGTGTCTTGCTAATTTATCCCTATTTTATTACAATTCTGAAATTATATTTAGTGAAGCAAACAATTAGGAGGCGTTTGGTTCACAAAATATTTTTGATTGAAATGGAATATGTTAAAGGAATTTAACTTTGACGGAATTTGAATGAAATGTTGTCAGGTTTGACAATCTATTTGGTTGACATACATTGGAATGAAATCTGTTAAAGGAATTGAAATTTGTCCTTTTGGTTCACATAATATAGCTTTGGAATTGAAATTAAATATTAGTAAATGACCAAATTACCTTTTTTTGAAAACGGAGGTGGCCGACGGTGGTTCAGATCAGTGGTGGTCGGCGGTGGTTAAGACCAATGGTGGCCAATGGTGGTTTAGAACGGTGGTGGTCGGCAGTGGTTCAGAACGGTGGTGGTCGGTGGTGGCCGACGGTAGTTCAGATCGTTGGTGGCTAGCGGTGGTTCAGAACGGGGTGGTCGGCGTGGTTCAAAACGATGGTGGCCGACGATGTTCAGAATGACGATGGTCGGCGGTGGTTCAGATCGGTGGTGGCCAACAGTGGTTTAGAACGGTGGTGGTCGACGGTGGTTGAGATCGTTGTTGGCAGACGGTGGTTCAGAACCGTGGTGGTCGGCGGTGATTCAGATCGGTGGTGGTTCATATGGGTCTGTGTAAATCAAGTAAGAAAGTTGGGGATATTTTTGTCTTTTTGAGAAAATGGAGTGGAGTGGAATGGAATTGAATTCCTTTTCATGTAGACGGCCGCCGGACGACGACCCCTTCTTGTTCTCGCCCAGCCGCTTTTTTTTATTTTTTTTTATAATGGAATGACCAAATCCATGAAAGGTGTAATGTGTAGAATTCAATTCCATTCTATAGATAACGAAACATCTGAACAAAATTTGGTCAATAGAATTGATCATTCTAATTCCTTCCGATTCATTCGGAATCCTGCGAACCAAACGCCCCCTCAGATTTCAACTCCAACCAACCAAACACTTTGTAATCTTATTATATTTCATTCAAATTCCAATTCTCTTGACAGATTCCAATTCCGACGGATTCCATTCTGCGAACCAAACATCATCTAAAGGTTACTTACCATTTCTCACACTTCTCATGAAAATGAAACTATCTCGTGTGACTCCAAGTACGATAATAATTTAGATATATATTTGAAAAATGTGTCTCGATTGGTGGAACGAAAAAATACCTATCAAGAACAACAAATTTCATCAATTAAACGACGACTCTATTTCGTATGGTATTTTGTAAAAATAAAGGATACATAAATAGCTTACAAAAACTTATTTGATTCGGTTTTTATTTTTGAGTTTTTAAAAAAACTAATTCTTGATTAAATATTTTCTTGATAATATGGTTTTGTTTCGTTAAGTCTAATCCTATCATGTTTGGAACCGTAACCAAGTTGGGTTTTTTTTCACCATTAAAAGTTTATCGTTTTAGGTATATATTTTTTCAGCAAGAATAACCATTTATATCAAATGTATCGAGTTTATAAGATAATAATATCAAAACAAATGAGGATTAAATCTCTTGAGTCTCTACTCACTACTTTTAACAATCTTCAAAGACATCATTTTCTACTCTCCATGTAAGTAAATGAGAGTAAGAATTTACCTATTTAGGGTTTTAGTTTTTATTTCTTTAAATGTTTATTTAAATCTAAAGTGTCATGCATGATTATCATTTATCCCCCAAGTTATATGTTTAAAAAAGCATCATGCCTTACAAAATAATGTGTCGTAACACGTCATGACACTCCATAACGCATTACAACGGAAGTCAAGCCTTAGAGTGGTGCAACATGGGTTAATGCGGCGGCGAAGCCAAACCTCGGTGCCATAATGGGCCGTAACTGAGGTCCTTGTGTACGCTCTCGAATCCGGACTTGGCTAGTCACATGGACGGACTCACATTGCAATTTCGGGGGTCACCTGACCCCTGTAAAATCCACAAAATGATTATTTTTGACCCCCTAAAATCTATGTCTTAACCCCCAATTTTCGCATAATTTCAATCAAAGCCCTTGGTCTAACAATTTTTTTTCTCGATGTAGTTGGATTAAATATATATATATATATATATATTGTTAAAGGAGAAACGAAACAGAACAACAATATAATGGAGAAAATGAATCGTAATTCTTATTAATCATAAGCCCTTTAAATAGGGATGGTTACAAAGAGATAATCATGAGATACCAAGTTCTAATCTAACTCTAATGTCTCTATCTCTATCTCTAACTTTATCATTATCGTCTTATACTTTGACGATGACACATTTATCCTACAACACTCCCCCTTGTGCCGAGTCAAAGGAGTGAAGGTGCACAATTGTTGTCTCGTTAAAACCTTACGCCAAAATAAAAACCCAATAGGAAAAAATAGAAATATGACGAAGGAAAGAGTACAACGCACCAGTTTCTTTGCAACACATAGACTCTTACTTTAGTCTAATTTTCTCTTAGATTCGTACATTAATTATTAGAGTTAAGAAAACATGATGGTATATAAACTGTTGCCTCACTAAAACCTTACACCAAGGAACAAAACCCAATGGGAAAAATAAAACCTTGGTTGAAGGAAAGAGCACAACATACCAATATTACATATATAGTAGACTCCCCCTTTTGTCTACCACTCCCCCTGATTCGTGCATTAATCAAAGGAGGTTTAAAACATTTCCATTTTAATACTTTCTACATGTTTCCCAAATATGGTTTTAAGTATTGATTTGATAAACAAACATGTCACATTTTCCTCACATCTTATTCAGTTCACTTGAATCTTGAGGAGAATTGATTATATAAAAACTTAAGAAAAACATGTTTTGTGTTATAACCCTTGATATATTTTACTTTCATTTATTCGATACATGATGTATTATTTCCATACATGCAAGTTGTATAGTGATCAAAATCAAAATTACTAGTTCCTCTTATATGTGTAATGATAGTCCTTAACCATATACACTCTTGAATAGTCTCATGGGGAGTAAGATTGTTGATAATATAAGAAGATAGCTATTAAGGGTTTGCTTAGTTTATTTCCAAGCAATCGGCATGTTCCATATGATAATTCCTTATCCAGTTTGGGAACAACCTAATATCAACAAATATATACCAAGGCATTGTTTGGTGTTTTTCTATAAGAGCCAGTACTTTTGCCGCTCACAATCTAAGTAGGTATTGAAGTTTTATTATCAATCCATTTATCTCCGTAGGGAAATTATAATCCCACGTCAATGGTGCCAAAAGATTAATTTGAAATCATTCCAATGACGTTGCGTTGGTGCTGAGCTAAATCTAGCTGACAAGTTCAGTGAGAAGTACAATATACGGTCAAGTGTATTATGTTGAGTACAATAATGCGCCTATTGTACTTAGGTATGGAATTCCAGCTCCTAACACCTCTTCGTCCTCATCCTTTAGACGGAATGGATCTTTCCTTATATCCAACACTTTGACCGATCATGGGAGTGCTAATCGGATGCGCTTTGTCCATATTAGGTCGCCTGATCATTTTCTAGACATATGCGGATCGGTGGATTAATATTCCACAAACTCGGTGTCGTAGCTCAAGTATCTAGACAAAACCAAGTTTTCCCACGATCTTTCATCTCAAATTCAGATTTCAAGTAGCTTGTGTTTTCTCTTATTTCATCAAGAGTGTCTATTATGTTCATAACATCGACATATAGAGCTACTATGAAAATTTAGGACTTGTTTTCTTATATAAATACGCAATGGCACAGTTCATCGTTCTTATTTATCGTTTCCCAATCAAGTATTCACTCAGGCGGGTATACCACGTCCGTATAGATTGCTTTAATCTATAAACTGAGTGTTTCATATTTATTGTAATCGCATTTCATAGTTTAAAGTTACTTGATGCCATCAAGCACTTTTATATCTCTGAATTTAGATCCCCATAGAGATATGTAGTAACTACATCGTTGAGCTACAATTTCCAGTTCTTCGGAAACTACTTGGCTAATTTAATTAGCAGAACGTTTGTCCATCACAAGAGAGTAAGTCTTATCGTGGTCAATCCAGTGCGTTGTGAAAAACCTTGCGCCAAAGGAGAGCCTTATATATTATGACTTAACTATTCTCATTACGTTTCCGTGACAAATGATTTATCTATGTCCTACAGGCTTTACACTTGGTCGGTTAGCACTACCGAACCAAATACCTGTTCATTTGTCAAATAATTATCCTGGATTGCTTCTTTTCATTTAGGCCAATTTGCTCTTTGTTGACCTTCTTCAACTGAGCATGGTTCGATGACATCGTGCTCTATTATCTCATATGCAACGATATATGCAAATATATCATCATTTAGTATTTATGATCTGTCCATCGACTCATATTCATTTGAGATTTCTTTGATCTCTGGAATCAGTATAACTTCGGAGCGTCCTCCAGTAATGATTCATAGACATAGATTTAATCAGAGATAATCTCATGTATTGATGATATATGGTTGTGCCTTACTCTTCTCTTCCTTTAGATGAGTATCTATCGAACCAAGTAGCTTCCCCCATTTCCTTTTGGGAGCTACGACCTCAACCACACCTCCACCATGTGTGATTGCAACGTACTTCCAGCAACGGTGTGCCCTCGTTTGGGGACTTTTGACCTTGCGAGTATATTTGCAGCTCGTATATGTGATCTTGTCAATTTAGATAATATTAAACGTATCAGGTATCGAGTCTGATTCGTTTGACTTCAACTTTACATTGTGAAGTTTTTGGGGATCAAAATGAGACACAATTGAAATATTCAATGGTACTTCCTGTCGTTCCCATGGAAAATTCTTTTTCCTATCTCCCCCTAACGACAGGAAGGTTGTCTCATCAAAATGACAACCCGCAAATCTAGCGGTAAAGAGATCACTCGTCAAGGGTTCTAATTAGCGGATAATTGTTGGGGGTTCATATCCAACATTTGATGACTCGTCTTTAAGACCCATTTAGGTACGCTGTGGGGGCGTAATTGGCACATATACAACACAACCAAACATACATAAATGTAAAACATCGGGCTTATATCCAGTTACCAACTGGTACGCACAAGATTGGTTGGCTGGTTGTGGGTCTAAACACGAATAAGTAATGTTGCATGTAATATTGCATTACCCCATGCATATGTGGATATATTGGTGCGCATAACCAATTCCCTAGCTACCATCTATATATTCTTTTGATGACAAGTTTTATCATTTTACGAGACCATTTTATATATACACATGCGGTACAAATGCAATAATCATCAAATCCTTATGATGTAAATTCTCCAGCATTCTAAGTCATGTAGACTTGATGAGAAAAAATCAGGGTGGTGAGTCCTTAATGTATGAGTGCAACATTTCATGTGGACTATAATACGACACGTGTTCATCGTGTCAAAACCAGAACCATAAAGTACTTTAATGGCCCGCATTCTGGATGTTTATGTCCATAAATATCACCTTGTATTCGTTGTAAGAATGAATTTTTTTTATATTATGTCCTTAGCTTTAGGATGGTCTCATTCCTGATTTGGCTAAGGATCAGGGTATATAAAAGTTCTAGGTATTAGAGAGGGCATGATGATGGTGCTGCTTCTTGTGCAGTAGAAGTCAACAATTACAATTTGGTTAATTCCCTCGTTTTATCTTTCATTCGAAAGAAAATGTATCTAAGTGTATTTTGCGATACATGGATCACTATGTCATGACCATGGTGTCCCACGTGGTCATGCCGAAACCTATATGTGTCATTGTCCCAAAGTTCTTTATTGGTAACAAAATATGATTTAATGACATAGATAATCCATTAATTTGATACATTAATTTCTCTAACGTATGTTGCTTTCATATCATTAGAGTTGATGTACATATACCCATTTCCATTCTTATAATATGATTTCTCATTGATACGAATATCTTAACAAGGTTCCTATTAATATTGTGTTTGATCTTGTGTCATTAAGCAACAAGTGATAGTCCATCGTCTAAGTATTTGGAGGAATTAAAAATTATTAATTCGATGAATAACAATCTATTTCTTATGATTGTATGATATGCCACAAAAACAATCAAGTTCTCCTCGATACATTCCTACATGGAACGAAGAACGTTGAGAGTTTTGCATTTGTTTTTAATGTGATCATTTACATCTCTAATGGTTATAAACTCAGGTGTATATATACACAAATGCAATTAATTTGATAGTTAAATTATATTTAAATAAACTTATACTTAACCAGTCTTAGATATGACATAGTTCATTTATAACTTGTTCCATTTTCTATTGGGAGTTCATTCCAGACTCTTTCCATGGATTTGACCCTTTCCACAACCTTGTCCATATGGTACATGTTTAGCATGTGTGTGTGGATTAATATGTTCAACTCACTATCCTTTGGAGTTCTTTCCACCTCCAACGCTTGCCTTATTAACCCCAAGAATTTTCTTTATCTGGGTATGTCTAGCGTTGTTAAAAAAAACATTGCTACAACTCTTAACCACTTGCATTAAGTTAATGAGTTTGTTAAAGGTTATATTGCAGCTTATACTGTTTCATTAGTATGATTGGTGGTATAGGAAAGATGTTATGATTCACATAATCTTTTGTGAGTTCCTTGCCACAAAGATTGAGATGCATTTTGAGACATGACATTTTTTTGTCAAAATCAGTTATCTTCTTGTAATCAAGTAAGTAGGTTTCTTTCCACTGTATGATTAGTTTGAGAAGTATATGGTACTGAATATTCCCGAATTTCCTTTTTTTTGGGACTACCCACGGCTCTTGGGGGTTTCTAGTTATTATCTCTGAAGGTTGTGACTGATCTATCGTCTCAAAAGTTTAAAATATTTACTTGTATCTTAACATCTAGTGTTTTTTCTCTTTAGGATCAAAATGGTTCGATGACTTTTGCGTATTTTCTTGTGTTTTTCCGAACCTATCTTATGGTAATCAAGTACTTTTGATTCAAAGATGTCGTAGAAAATGGAGAACATATTATTTTCTAAAAATAGTGAATTATGGTTTATCATTATTATGTCATGCATGAAATTTCATTATCATAATAATATTGAATTTTTGTATGCTTACATTTTGTTGATAATACTTCATCATTATTTCAATTTGCGAATAGAAACCACTTAAACTATTGGATTTCCAGGTAGTAGGGGAATCACATGGATTTCTTAAGTCCCTACAAACCTTAGGGCTATTTACGCTCGTTTGACAAAATCCAAATCGATATATTGTGATTTAATTAATTTGAATATAACATTGTTAATTATAGAACTTTTGGCAAGAGGCCAAAATGAATATGAGTTTGGCATATGAAGCCAATTTTAAAGTTTTAATATCTTAATAGTATTTTTAGAGATTTTGCCATTAGAAAAATCAATATTAGTTTTGACATAAAGTCAAATTCAAACTTTTAACAACTTAATGGTATTTATGGATCTTTTGGTAACAGACCAAATATTAGGGGGTTGAAAGTGTAACATCCAAAAGTTATTTATAAGATTGGAATTAATGAGTAGGAACTCATGATCAAGATAAGTATTTGAAAATATTTTAACATTTTCATATTATTTTTAGAGATTTTAATAAATTACCAAAAGTTATTAGAGTTGGAAGTGTAACTTCCAAAAGTTAATTATAAGGTTATGAATTATAATTAAGATAAACATTTAAATATTAATATAAACAAATAATAAATATATAAATAAATAATTGCTATTGTGAATTAAATGGAAAGCATTTAAACGACTAAGATAAATATTTAAAACTAATAATCTAAATATGCGAATATTGTAATCTAATTTGATAAGCATTAATACATAATAATAATAATAATAATAATAATAATAGTTCAATAGGATAAGTATTATATCTCCTAAGATTTACCAAATTAATTGATTATACATAAATAAATAACAATAATCAAAAAGTATAAAAAAACTATCATACGATTGCGATTAAATAAGATTCAACCGAACGTGAATTAGTTTAATATCCTATTTTGCCACTATAATCAATATTTAATAAATAAATTATGCATCTAACAATTTATAAAATAAAAAAAAAACTTATGATTAAGGATATATTGCAATTTATGCTTATGTTAATTTATATGTGGTTTTTATGTACACAATAAAAACAAAGGAGAGAAATAAATTAACAATAACTAAACATACACAATAGATCCATAATCAAATTAATTAACTAAGCATGCTCAATAAAGATTATAATTATGAAAGATAACAGTTCAGCAAAATGAATGATAATTAACAAGTAGAAGTTAACATATCGATAGTCCAAAAAGAATTAAGTTACATTCATTCAAAAAGTTTGGCAACAATTGTTATAAGCAAAACTATATAATTAGATGATCTAATTCACTTTCATACTAATATTCGAAATTAAAGAAATGCAAAAATCGATAAAATATATCATGTGAAAAACAATGGTTAATTGATTATTTTTTTGTTCACACTCTGTGTGACTGTGTAATCCATCTTTTTTTTTAACTTGTTTATACGGATGAAAAAAAAACTCAAAACAAAACCATATAATGTGCTTTAATTTATAATTAACATGAAATCACATATGAACGCATACAACGTAACATGTTTATAAATACAAAGATGAAGACATAGAGATGCTTACTTGAATTGAGGTCAGGCAATGGATCGAGTAATTCTTTGGTGGCGGACGATAGAGACAATGAATTCTAAGCTTACGTGCTGATAACGTGTTAAAGGAGAAACGAAACAGAACAACAATATAATGGAGAGAATGAATCGTAATTCTCATTAATCATAAGCCCTTTAAATAGGGATGGTTACAAAGAGATAATCATGAGATACCAAGTTCTAATCTAACTCTAATGTCTCTATCTATATCTCTAACTTTATCATTATCGTCTTATACTTTGACGATGACACATTTATCCTACAACATATATATATATAGAAAGGTTCAAACGAGGAGCGTACCTATTTACGAGAACGCGAGGAGCGCCTTCCATGTGTTGGATCACATGTGATCCACTACTGCCAAAAAAATCGGATAGCACGCGACCTGGTTCGCGAGTCGGCCAAGTCGCCCGGATCACATGTGATTTTAGTTGTGAATCACATGTGATCCACTACATGGGCGGAAGCCCCCCCGATCAGTTGTGAATCACATGTGATTTTGTGCTGTGACATGGGCGGTGCTCCTCGTGTTTTCTTAAATTGTTACGCTCCTCGTTTGAACCCGCCTCTCTATATATATATATATTATTTTATTTTACTTTAAAGTTACTTTATACATAATCATCTAATTATTTATTATAACATATTATAACTTATTAGACAAAAGTCTTAATTAATAACTTAGTGTTGCTTACTATTTAGTAATTGCATAATCCCTTAAATTTAATTTTCATATTTAAAATAAATTATTGTGAACATACAATTTCTTAAACCTTTTGAACTTTATAAAATCAACCGACAAATATGTTCACATACAGAATAATCATTGAGTCATACTAATACGATGGAATACCACATCATAATCTTTATAAAAAATATACGCCGGTATTAATTGTCTAGGGTTTTTTATCATTTCGTTATTAAAACGAAAAGATTTTCCAAAATAAATTGTTATATTAATTCCCTAGAAAAACCGAAAAGATTTTTGAAAAGTAAAATGTCAATATTCAGAACCAATATTGGTGGTAATGATTCTTGCAATACTATGTTACTTAAACGCTGACCCCTATTATTATAATTTCTGGATCCACCACTGGCTAGTCATGAATAAGATCATCCTCGCTTGGTCACCACCGATGACAAGATCCTAAACTCCTACTTTGAAGGTCGATGGCTGCAAAATCCAAGTCATAACTTTGAACGCGTGTTGGGAGCATTAGCTGTACATCGATTCATCGATTCATGTTCTCATGCCCATTCCAATTTTGTCTAACTTCAGTAACTCCCCCTTCTCAACTTGTGTCTTGCCCCTTCTATGGATTTCATACCTCCATTGTTGCAAGTGTTCACAATAGAAATAACACGGTTTTCGAAAATTAAATAACCATTACATTTTTTAGTTAACGCACCGATAAATCTACCCTTAATTAATTATCTCTCTTATCAATCACTAAATATTTGTACATTAGTTGATGGTAGATTTGAAAAATTGGTTATCTACTTTTGAAACTAAGCATGTATTTTGGAACAAATATAAATAGAAACATTGACACTTATTTTGAAACAAATAATGCATACTTTTCCAAAAGAAGTAAGTCGTGTAGTACACGTTTTTTTGTTATCAAACAGATGTCACTCCGTGCCAAATAAACGTCCACAATGAAAAATACAAACTGTTCTGATAATGGGTAAATATTACACTTTTTAATTAACTAAAAGACAATTAAATTTTTCTTCCATGTAATATTTAAGGGTAAAATGGGAAAGTAGACACTAATTTTGGAACAAACTAAAATAGAAATATAGACACTTATTTTAGGACGGAGTACATAAAATGAATTCGTAAACAGAAAGCTTAATCAAGACCAAAGCGATTATATGATCTGACTATCATTTCAAAAACTAATCTCTATACATCTTTCGTGGTCGAAAAATTTACACTCTCGTGGAACATCAGATTCATCATGTCATAAAACCATCAAGGAGAAAGCAGCCGAACGAAGCTTTACACCATCATCAACCCATTTAGATTGTGGTGCAGTCGCCCCAGCGATAATTGCCTGCAAACAAATGTTTTCAAACAATCGTACAGGTTCCATGATCCAAAATTCTTCATTGTTTTGAAAAAACAATGATTACTACACAAAATCAGGTATTGAACAAAACCCTGTATATCTCGCTCAAAAGCAAGGTCTGTCGTCTACCCCCAAAGAGTAGAGCAGTTGTATACGTGAAGGCTAAAAACACTACACTTTTGTAAGAATGAAGGATTTTGAACTAGAAAATGCAACGTATAGTTTATATATGTGTGTGTGTGTGTGTGTGTTGGGTTCTCATGAGAACAACCCCTTCTTCCGAAGATTGTGAGAAAAGGTGAAAACACCTTCGTATCGTATGATGCTTTGTCGTGAGACCTATAAAGATGCCCTCTAAATTGTGTGAAGGTTAAATCTTCACACAATATCAAGGTACCTAAAATGAAATTTCTCACATAATCCTAACTCTCTCTCTATATATATATATATATAGAGAGAGAGAGAGACGAAGGATCGCGTGAAAAGAAGAGTTAAGGTGAGAAAGTAAGAAGGATCTAGACCCTTGATCACTTTTAATCTCACCCCCACCAATTCCCGTGAGAAGTGCAATTCATTGGTGGGGGTGATATTAAAAGTGATCAAGGGTCTATATAAGGATCGATCAAAGGTAATGCAATTCATCTCTACCCAACCCTATATATATAGGATCGATCTACCCTAGGATCGATCTAGGGAAACCGCAAAAAATGAAAAAATGAGGAACACCATGATAACCATCCATCCGTATAATATGCACATGTGCATACAAGTAAGTTTTCAGGTATGCACACGTGCATAGGTATTAGTAAACATCTTCAATTACTTGTATACACATGTGCATACTGTACAGATGAATGGTTAATAGGGTGTTACCCAGTTTTTCCTTTCTGAGGGTTTCTCTCTCTCTCTCTCCATATATATATATATACACACACACACACACATATATATATATAAGGTTGGTTCCGGTGAGAAGTGTAAGAAGGGATCTGGACCCATGGATCGATCCTAATTGAAGATCAACACTAATGAGGTGCACCGGATCAATTCCCGTGAGAAGCACAATTCATGGGTGAGGGTGAGATTAAAAGTGATCAAGGGTCCATATATCTTCTTACGCTTCTCACCTTAACTCTTTCTCACACGATCCTTCGTCTATATATATATATATATATATATATATATATATATATTACACTTGCATTACCATTGCTTGTATCACTCTTATTAAAAAAAATGCTCTTTATTGGGCATTTTCAGAAGTACGAAGTTACTTTGCAGTAAACAAGCACCTTGGGTGTTTACTGCAAGAATTTGTACGGTCGCCTATATTATGTCTAAAGACTCCACGGTTATAGTAAACGTACTTTTCCGCTATTGACTGCAGCTACTAACGCAACCCGCTGATCATCATTGCCAAACTCATAAAAATAATAGGTCCTGAACACAATCAATTCATGAAAACAATAACATTAACAAAATTGTCTTCAATAAACACAAGAAATCAAAAATCTTGATTTTTTACTCAAATCTGTGACAAGTCTATGGGTAACATATTCATTTACAAAATTGCAAAATGAACTATATAAATGGATCAAAGCCTTTTTCTTTTTCACTTTTTTTTTATCTTTTATTTGTTTTTCATTATCTATTTTACCCCATGTATGGAAATTAAAGAGTATGATATAATACAAAAATTACCTGTAACCTTCGTCTTCTTTAATTTTTATGGCACGTGCAGAGTATAAACTTGTCCCACCTATAAAAAAACAAATGAAGAACAAAAAAAGCAATTGCAAGATGTAAAAATTACATCCAGGAAGAAATATTGAATCTACAAACAAATAATTTTTTCACCATACTAACCCATTTTTGGCAAAAAAAAATAAAGTTCAAGAAACAGCCATTTTTAACAAAAAAATAAATACATCAAGAAATAGCCATTTTGGGGGAAATTGACCCAAATAGCCATTTCTCTCCCCTAAATTGGTCTTCTAGCCATTCCTCTCCCGGTTTCACCAAAATGTCACTACCTCAACAAGTGACAACTCCTCCATTTGCGGAGGGTCAAAAGGTAAAAAAAAAGTTTCTGAAGTTCAGAGGCCAAATCTGTAAAACAATTTGAACATGTCCACAACTTGCTGACCAATACTTAGGAATGTAGACAAAAATTACGGATTTGGTCCTTGTACTTGTGGATCATGTCCAGAAACTTTTTTTTCTTTTTGACCCCTCCGCAAATTGAGGAGTTGCCACTTGTGGAGGTAGTGACATTTTGGTAAACCGGGAGAGGAATGGCCAGAAGACAATTGTGGAGAGAGAAATGGCTATTTGGGTCAATTTTCCCACTTTTTGACAATCACCAAGCTAGCCAAGAATTCGCAAATTTGCTAACCTTTATGTTTTTTTTGGTCAAATGGTGGGTCATAATCTCAGCCGAAAAGCACCTTTCTGATTTTTTTGCGGAGTCAATTTGAGAAATTACAGGCTATTTCTTGATAATGCTTAAAAAACGGCTATTTGATGTTTTTTTTTGTTGCCAAAAATGGCTAGTTTGTTGAAAACTTCAAATAACTTTTACCTGGAACGAAAATCCTTTTTGCTTCCTTCAATGTCCCCAGATCAGAAACATCTTGGGCCTGAATGATATGTTTCAAAAATTGGCACAAAAAATGTCCATAATTGCAGATCAAGATCCAAGCAAGCAAATCATATACGAACTTGATCATATATAAAAACATTACTCCCTCCGTCTCATAAAAATCACACAAATTTCCATTTCGACATCTGTGTGAAACAATGCAAAGTTCTATTTCTATTACAAATTATTGATGCTTTTCTATATTGGTTCACGAGATTCGCTAGCTAAGGGTATTTCAGACATTTGACTAATAGTCGAGCATTAAATGCATTACAATGCTCACTACCGATCTGAACCACCGCTAACCACCACCGATCTGAACCACAATAGTTGGATTTTGGTTTCAAGATTTTCAAAAAAGGGTATTTTGGTCATAGACCAATATTTCATTCCAATTCAAAAACCACTGTATGTGTGAACCAAACAGACGATTCCCAATTCTTTTAACAACAAATTACATTCCAGTGTCTATCAATCAAGCAGATGCTGATAACATTTCATTCCAATTCCTTCAAAGTCAAATTCCTTTGACAGATTCCATTCTATCCAAAAACATTATGCGAACCAAACGCCCCCTAAGGGTATTTTAGACATTTGACTAATAGTCAAACACTGAATGCATTACATTTAGAGTAACTGAGTAAGTACATTGTAGAGGGCCTATGATACTGTTTTTTTTTACCAAAGGGCCTATGATACTGTTAAAGCTTACTGATAAAGATCCACTAAAGGTATATTCCCGGAAAAAGAATCGGATCACAGCTACCAATATGGGGCAATTGAATTCTATTTTTGGGAATTGGCTGAATCCACTAGGCCAAATCAACTAGAGGACAAATGGCTGGAGTTACTCAAATCAATGGGTGGTTATCAAAGGAAGTGGGGAGCAATTACCACACGTAACTTTAGCAGTTACCATATTTAATATTAAGAATAGGGTAGTATAAATAATAGGCTTGCTTATCTTTGTAATCATCCTAGTTTTCTCATATTTACCTTCTCTTGTAATTGGAGACCGTGCCCCTCTCGAATCGGGCCACTATCAATAAAAAACTAGCCTACCTTTATTCTTATTAATTCAGTTCCTATCATTTGGTTCCATTGCCGGGAAATCGACATGGTGCAAACCCGGAGTAACGACAACAACCCACCCGATCCCATTGCCACTCAGTTGGCTGCCATAGCGGCAAAACTGGAGTCAATTGAAACGATGAAGGAAGATATAGCAGTTTTGAAGAAGAGGGAACGGTTCAGCGGAAGCAGGAACGACGAAGGGGAAAGCAGTTGGAAGGGTCGAATGCCACATAAACCCTACAACAAAATTGATTTCCCGACTTTTAGCAGCGGAGACCCGCGTGGATGGCTGCTGAAAGCCGAAAAATATTTCAGGTATTATCAAATACCGGATGAAGAAAAGGTGGAGATAGCTTCAATGCACTTAGAAGGAGATGCCTTGGACCTCTATTCATGGCTATCTGATGATCACCCAATCACTTTCTGGGAAGAATTGGTCCAAGTGTTCACCATAAATTTTGGCCCCGCCGAGTTTCAGAACCCTGATGAGTTCCTCTGTAGCATTAAACAAACTGGTACGGTGCAAGAGTATCGGCAGGAGTTCGCTAAGAGATCCTCTCGGGTTTCAAATTGGCCCGATCACTGTCTTTTAGGAGTATTCCTAAATGGCCTAAAAGATGAATTAAAATCTGATGTACGAATTCACAAACCCCGTACGGTATATAGTGCCATGAGCCTGGCTTTGGAATTCGAATCTAAACTCACCCCTCACCGATCTGGAAAAAATGCTTCTTGGACCCCAAATTCGAAACCCTCACAAGCAGATCCCAAACCGACCACTTTCATCCCAGCCCAAACATCAACCCAATCAAAAGATATTTCCCGAATTTCCGAAACTGAGAAGCAAAACCGATTTCTAAAAGGGGAATGTTTCAGATGTGGCGATAAATACGGACCGGGTCATCGTTGCAAAACCGGTACCTTCAAGGTTCTAGAAGCTGATGAAGACGTTGAAGAATCTCCGACGACGGATCTAACTGATCTTGATTCCAACCAACAGGAGACTGCTGAAATTAGCTTACATGCTATTCTGGGGAAGCCGCATCCTACCACGATGAAAGTCCATGGTATGCTCCATTCTACGGAAGTTTTAATTTTAATTGATGGTGGTTCTACACACAATTTTATTTAAAATGTCTTGGTGAATGAACTTAAGTTGGCTTCTCAACCGGTAACGTGTTTTGGTGTTCAAATCGGTAACGGGGATATAATTCGATGTGGTCAAATCTGCAAAAATCTTTCTGTGCAGATTAATGACCTCAAGATCACTCAAGATTTCCATCCTTTTTCTCTTGGAGGAGCTGATCTAGTTTTGGGTATTCAATGGTTAGCTACGTTAAATATGGTTCAAGCTAACTGGAAGGAATTATTCATGATTTTTTCAATTGATGGGAAGCGATACAAACTACAAGGCATTTCATCCGGCCCTCAAAAATCATCCAGTTTCCAACACCTAGCCATTGAACCAGAAACTACCCCATGATAGGAACTGAATTAATAAGAATAAAGGTAGGCTAGCTTTTTATTGATAGTGGCCCGATTCGAGAGGGGCACGGTCTCCAATTACAAGAGAAGGTAAATATGAGAAAACTAGGATGATTACAAAGATAAGCAAGCCTATTATTTATACTACCCTATTCTTAATATTAAATATGGTAACTGCTAAAGTTACGTGTGGTAATTGCTCCCCACTTCCTTTGATAACCACCCATTGATTTGAGTAACTCCAGCCATTTGTCCTCTAGTTGATTTGGCCTAGTGGATTCAGCCAATTCCCAAAAATAGAATTCAATTGCCCCATATTGGTAGCTGTGATCCGATTCTTTTTTCGGGAATATACCTTTAGTGGATCTTTATCATTACTTCCCTCCCGGTAAAACGCCTTGTCCTCAAGGCGGAAAGCAGGAAATTGCTCAACTATCAGATCATAAGTTTCCCATGTAGACTCTTCGATGGGGCGATTACACCAAGAAACCAACAGTTCTAAGTTTGGGCGGCCAGCTTCACGAACCCAACGATGAGTGATGACAGAGCTTGGTTGCCAGTCAATTTCCCAGTCTTTGGTGATGGGTAAAGGTGCAGCCGGGACTGAAGGGAAGGAGCCATGGGCCGGTTTAAGCATCGAAACGTGGAAGACCGGGTGAATTCTAGCTTCGGGTGGTAGTTCCAGCTCATAAGCAACTGGGCCTACCGTTCGTTTAATACGATATGGACCAAAAAACCTTGGGGACAGCTTCTCGTACCGACGCTTAGCCAAACTTTTTTGACGGTAGGGTTGAATCTTCAAGAAGACATAATCACCAACCTGAAACGTGAGTTCCCGTCGCTTCAAATTTGCTTGGTTTTTCATCCGATCTTGGGCCTTTTGGAGGTTTTGTCGTAGGAGCTTCAACATATCATCCCTATCAAGTAATTGCTGTTCCAGTTCTGCATTTTTGGTTTCCCCTGCAACATAAGGAAACAAAGAAGGAGGTTCCCTGCCATAAACAACAGTAAATGGTGTTGTCCCAGTGGATGTATGGTACCCAGTAGTATATGAATATTCGGCCCATGGTAAGAAGGTACTCCATTTTGTTGGTTGTTCACTAGCAAAGCAGCGTAGATAAGCTTCTAAACAACGATTTAGGACTTCCGTTTGACCGTCCGTTTGAGGATGGTAACTTGTGCTCAATTTCAGTTTGGTTTGACTTAATCGGAACAATTCTTGCCAAAAGTTGCTAAGAAAAACAACGTCTCGGTCAGAAACGATAGAGCGGGGAAAACCATGTAGTCGGATAATCTCTTTGCAAAATACTGTTGCTACCCCTTTAGCCGTGAATGGATGAGACAAACAGATGAAGTGAGCATATTTGCTTAGGCGATCCACCACGACTAAGATAGTATCGAAGCGGCTTGATGGGGGCAAACCAACGATAAAGTCCATAGAAATATCCTCCCAAACTTGGCTTGGAATGGGTAAGGGCTGAAGCAAACCGGCGGGAGACAGAGTTTGGTATTTCTGCTGTTGGCATATGACACATTGCTGCACAAAAGCCCTTACATCCTGTTTCATCTTTAGCCAATAATAACAAGAGGACAGTCGCTTATAGGTTTTTAAAAAACCTCCATAACCACCGATTGGAGTATCATGTGCTTCTTGTAACAGTTGACGTCTGAGGGAAGATACTTCAGGTATTACCAAACGCCCTTGATAAAACAAAAGCTGATTTGCAAGAGAAAAATCAGTGACTGATGAAGGGTCTTCATTTAGTCTGCTAACCAGGTCTCTTGTAAATGGGTCGGTTTGCAACCCTGCTTTGATGTCAGCCACCTCAACACAATAAGGAACGATTAGTGTCAACAATTCTCCTGAATGAGGTCGTCGAGATAAAGCATCAGCCCCCTTGTTCTCTTTTCCTGCTTTGTGAACAATCGAAAAATCATAAGGCATCAATTTAAGTAGCAACCTTTGCTGCTCAGTAGTGGTGATGCGCTGTTCTAATAAGAACTTCAGGGTATAATGATCGGTACGGATAAGAAAATGCCGACCAAGCAGGTAATGACTCCATTTTTGTACCGCCAGGACCAATGCCAACAACTCTCTATCATAGGCTGATTTAAATCGGTTGGATGGAGAAAATCCCTTGCTGAAATAGGCCACAGGATGGTCCTCTTGTGATAATATTGCTCCCACACCATCCGATGAAGCATCACATTCTATGACAAAAGGTTTCGGAAAATCGGGTAACCATAGAACTGGAGTAGACAACAAAGCCTTTTTCAAGTCGTTAAAGGCTTTAAGGGCCTCTTCCGACCAGATAAATCCATCTTTCTTGGTCAATGCAGTAAGGGGTCGGGCTATGACACCATAATTACGAACAAAGCGTCTGTAGTACCCCGTTAACCCAAGGAAACCCCTCACTTCCTTGACTGTCGATGGTACCGGCCATGACTTAACTGCTGATATCTTTTCTTCTTCCACACTAACTCCTTTCGAGCTGACCACATGTCCAAGGAACACCACCTGTTCTTGCCCAAAGCAACATTTCGATAGTTTGGCAAAAAATTGATTGTCATGAAGTAATTTTAAGGCCTGTTCCAGATGAGACTTGTGTTGTTCCATACTTGGGCTATAAATCAAAATGTCATCAAAGAACACAAGTATGAAGCGTCGTAAGTATGGACGAAATAAATCGTTCATGATAGCCTGAAATGTGGAAGGAGCATTAGATAGACCAAAAGGCATGACCTTGAATTCGTAATGACCCGAGTGTGTGCGAAAGGCTGTTTTTTCGATATCCGGGGTTGCCATTCTGATTTGATAATAACCCGATCGCAAATCGAGTTTTGAGAATACCGTAGCACCATGCAGTTCATCGAGTAATTCGTCAATGTTGGGGATCGGATATTTATCGGTTATAGTTATCTTGTTAAGGGCTCGGTAATCGATGCACATCCGCCAAGAATTGTCCTTCTTCACTAGTAGTACGGGACTCGAAAAAGGGCTGATGCTTGGTTGAATAAAACCAGCGGCCATCAACTGTTCCACTTGGTTTTCTATCTCATTTTTTTGGGAATGGGGGTAGCGATAAGGACGAATGTTAGGTGGAGTGGAGTTTGGCACAAGTGGGATTGAATGGTTTTGTGATCGAACCGGGGGTAAATGTTGAGGTTCTTCAAAGATGGTGGTGTATTGGTTGATAACAGGTTGTAGTGGGGTGGGTATGCAGGGGGTAGTTTCTGGTTCAATGGCTAGGTGTTGGAAACTGGATGATTTTTGAGGGCCGGATGAAATGCCTTGTAGTTTGTATCGCTTCCCATCAATTGAAAAAATCATGAATAATTCCTTCCAGTTAGCTTGAACCGTATTTAACGTAGCTAACCATTGAATACCCAAAACTAGATCAGCTCCTCCAAGAGAAAAAGGATGGAAATCTTGAGTGATCTTGAGGTCATTAATCTGCACAGAAAGATTTTTGCAGATTTGACCACATCGAATTATATCCCCGTTACCGATTTGAACACCAAAAGACGTTACCGGTTGAGAAGCCAACTTAAGTTCATTTACCAAGACATCTGAAATAAAATTGTGTAGAACCACCATCAATTAAAATTAAAACTTCCGTAGAATGGAGCATACCATGGACTTTGATCGTGGTAGGATGCGGCTTCCCCAGAATAGCATGTAAGCTAATTTCAGCAGTCTCCTGTTGGTCGGAATCAAGATCAGTTAGATCCGTCGTCGAAGATTCTTCAACGTCTTCATCAGCTTCTAGAACCTTGAAGGTACCGGTTTTGCAACGATAAGCGACTGTCCTCTTGTTATTATTGGCTAAAGAAGAAACAGGATGCAAGGGCTTTTGTGCAGCAATGTGTCATATGCCAACAGCAGAAATACCAAACTCTGTCTCCCGTCGGTTTGCTTCAGCCCTTACCCATTCCAAGCCAAGTTTGGGAGGATATTTCTATGGACTTTATCGTTGGTTTGCCCCCATCAAGCCGCTTCGATACTATCTTAGTCGTGGTGGATCGCCTAAGCAAATATGCTCACTTCATCTGTTTGTCTCATCCATTCACGGCTAAAGGGGTAGCAGCGGTATTTTGCAAAGAGATTATCCGACTACATGGTTTTCTCCGCTCTATCGTTTCTGACCAAGACGTTTTTCTTAGCAACTTTTGGCAAGAATTGTTCCGATTAAGTCAAACCAAACTGAAATTGAGCACAAGTTACCATCCTCAAACGGACGGTCAAACGGAAGTCCTAAATCGTTGTTTAGAAGCTTATCTACGCTGCTTTGCTAGTGAACAACCAAATAAATGGAGTACCTTCTTACCATGGGCCGAATATTCATATAATACTGGGTACCATACATCCACTGGGACAACACCATTTACTGTTGTTTATGGCAGGGAACCTCCTTCTTTGTTTCCTTATGTTGCAGGGGAAACCAAAAATGCAGAACTGGAACAGCAATTACTTGATAGGGATGATATGTTGAAGCTCCTACGACAAAACCTCCAAAAGGCCCAAGATCGGATGAAAAACCAAGCAAATTTGAAGCGACGGGAACTCACGTTTCAGGTTGGTGATTATGTCTTCTTGAAGATTCAACCCTACCGTCAAAAAAGTTTGGCTAAGAGTCGGTACGAGAAGCTGTCCCCAAGGTTTTTTGGTCCATATCGTATTAAACGAACGGTAGGCCAGTTGCTTATGAGCTGGAACTACCACCCGAAGCTAGAATTCACCCGGTCTTCCACGTTTCGATGCTTAAACCGGCCCATGGCTCCTTCCCTTCAGTCCCGGTTGCACCTTTACCCATCACCAAAGACTGGGAAATTGACTGGCAACCAAGCTCTGTCATCACTCATCGTTGGGTTCGTGAAGCTGGCCGCCCAAACTTAGAACTGTTGGTTTCTTGGTGTAATCGCCCCATCGAAGAGTCTACATGGGAAACTTATGATCTGATAGTTGAGCAATTTCCTGCTTTCCGCCTTGAGGACAAGGCGTTTTACCGGGAGGGAAGTAATGATAAAGATCCACTAAAGGTATATTCCCGAAAAAAGAATCGGATCACAGCTACCAATATGGGGCAATTGAATTCTATTTTTGGGAATTGGCTGAATCCACTAGGCCAAATCAATTAGAGGACAAATGGCTGGAGTTACTCAAATCAATGGGTGGTTATCAAAGGAAGTGGGGAGCAATTACCACACGTAACTTTAGCAGTTACCATATTTAATATTAAGAATAGGGTAGTATAAATAATAGGCTTGCTTATCTTTGTAATCATCCTAGTTTTCTCATATTTACCTTCTCTTGTAATTGGAGACCGTGCCCCTCTCGAATCGGGCCACTATCAATAAAAAGCTAGCCTACCTTTATTCTTATTAATTCAGTTCGTATCACTTACATATATGGATAATATGACACGGTAATATTGCGCTTATTGTAACAATAACAAGGGGTATGTCGGTAATTTTGACTTGGAAACTTTCCGAGCAAGAAAATATTGCAATTTGTTTGGGATATTCTAGAAAATAAAATTGTTCCAATGCTCATATGAATGTTATATTGTAACCAAGGGTCAGGTTCAGGGGAAAACCACAAAAAATGAAAAACTGAGGAACACCTTGATAGTCTTTCATCAGGAAGGTATGCACATGTGCATACTTTTGTAACATGCACATGTGCATAAAAACCAAAATACAGCTTCAGTTACTTGTAAGCACATGTGCATACCATCCGGATGAACAGTTATTAGTGTGTTCCTCAATTTTTCATTTTTCTAGGGTTTTCCGCTGAACCTCCCTGGAAATAGACAGTTGTAAAGGAAATCAATGAAAAGAGAAGACGTTTTATCAAATACTGAAACTTTAATTCCCACAAACCTCTAAAAAGGTGATCTTGAGTTGATTAGATGGGCGGACGACAACGCTTAAAACTTCGGATCTGTATGATTGCTAACCAGGTAAGACTGCATAACTATATAGTAACATTTTAACATTTAGTAAAAAAGGGTACATCATTATACAAAAAGTAAAAAACATCTTATACATATAAAAATGTGATCTATTTCTACTTGTTTTCCATCAAAAAGATTTATGACAAATTATGAGTGACTTTTAATTGGTCTTGTGAAGGCATGAAAAGAGATGTCAGATAAACCAGGAACTTATGTTGTTTATTATGTTGTTTATTACAGATAAATTTTATCACACATTACCTCATTCAAACCTAACTACTACCCAAAAGATACTTTTGTTACAGATTATTATGAAAAAAATGTCCTAAGGCCATCCACAGTGGTGGAACCTCTGAGAACCTCTAGAAGCTTACTGAATAAGCCACTTTCTATATCATTAAGCCACTACCAAACATTCATGTATAGCTAACCGACATGTTGTGAGTCCCGTTAAGCTCATTAAGCTGCTAACGAACAGGCCCTAAGAGAGCATATTGATTCTTAAGGTGACAATGCAATGATAAAACAAAAATTACAGTTTTACCCATCAGGTGTAGCAAACCGTGCTGCAAATTTCTTTGGTTTAGCTTTATCTCCATAAAGTGATAAACCAGCATTGTAGTCCTATAAAAAACAGCAATAAAGTACTATTAATGTTCTGAAAAAGGATGCAGACATGCAGTATAATTTCCTGGCTGAAATATGAAAAACCGAAGTCAATGCAACTCCTGAAGAGATAGCATCCAAAATAGCAACCCTCTTATAGTACCAAACCCTTGAGCTTAATAACAATTCTTTGGTTTACAACTATCTAAATCCAAATTCTGTTTACCTACAGCTTAATGAGCTTAACGCTCTGGGCGGCTTCTTCGCTCGGCCATAAATGAGCATTTCTTTACAGCTTAATTGTTAGGCCATTAAGCTAAAATGCTCAATGTAATCCCCTCTCTTTTTGCCTCCCCTCAAACCCATTGGTCTCCCTACCCTCAAACAGATAAACTTATCCGGACAGACTACTTAACCCATACAGAGCTTAATGTTAAAATATGTAAACAACCCCTTAATTTTTCCTACTTATCATATCTATTATCTTTTAGTTCTTTTTAAAAGCCAGTGATCTTAGAGAAACAGCTTCTCTACACATGAGGTGGTTTGGTTTGGTCATAATACCATATGTTGGATACAAAGCTTGATTCATATTGCACAATTCACAATACTATAAGAAACATTAATCATTTATCTTGTTTTATCATTTATCTTTCCATATTTTTCTCACCGATGGCAATCTTCATCTTTTAATATTATATAGAATTCACCAAAACCATGATAAAATCCTAGAAATGTTGTGGGTGTAGACAAATTGTATAAACCCATTCACTAATTATTGATCCTAACACCATAAAAGTCATAAAGATTGCGCAGAGTCAGTGCATTGATTGCCCTATATGAAACGAAGATGGTAATTTTTTCACTGTTAAGGTGTTTGGGATTCTGGTTCGATGGGAAATTAATTTATCTTGAGCATAAGGCATTTGAAAAATGTTTGAATAGCCAAATAAGACCTTAGGGGGCACTTGGTTGGCAGGATTCTTATGGAATTCGAAGGAATTGGAATGATCAATTCTATTGACCAAATTTCGTTCATGCGTTTGGTTTACCTATGATGAATGGAACTGAATTCCACACATTCCACCATTCATGGATTTGGTCGTTCCGGAACAATTGAGAAGGAATTCTAATCCATGCCATCCCATTTTCTTAAAAAGACAAATTTATCCCCATCTCCCTACTTGATTTACCGGACCAATGCCACCGACCACCACCGTTCTGAACCACCGCCGACCACCACCGTTCTAAACCACCACAGACCACCACCGATTTGAACCACAATAGTTGGAGTTCGGTTTCAAAATTTTCAAAAAAAAGGTACTTTGCTCATTTACCAATATTTCATTACAGTTCCAAAGACACAACCAAATAGACATATTCCAATTCTTTTTACTGATTCCATTATAATGTCTATCAACCAAACAGGTGGTCAAACCTGATAGCATTTCATTCCAATTCCTTCACAGTCAAATTCCTTTGACATATTCCATTCCATCCAAAAACTTTATACGGACCAGAAGCCGCCTTAGATTTCAAGGCAACAATCAAGGAACTCAAATAACAAGGCATGTCCTTTTTGGTCATTTTACATGTATAAGCTAAGCCAAACACTTTTTAAAAAATAACTTATTAACTTATTGACTTTTATAATCTCAAAAGCTAATCCAAACACTTTTTTAAAAACTCATTTTCCAAAAGCAATAAGTCAATAAGCACTTTTGGCCAAAAGCACTTTTGGACTAAAAAAGCACTCCCAAACACCCTCTAAGACAACCTAAATAAAGAAAATATACACACACCTGTTAGCAAAGAGCAATGAATCATGAACTCTCACACACTATGCTAAGGGACCAACTGAATTCAAATTATAGTCTTACAGAACATTAATTCAAATTATAATTCAACATTGCAACTATAATCACTTAATCTACAAAAACTAACGAACACGAGAAAATAAATCTTACATCTGGCTCCATAATATCCTCAAAATCAGGCGGAACCCTAATCGCGAATCCATTACCGAAGAATCGAAACCATGATTTAGTACTGGTAATGCCTGAAAGAATCGTCTTATTAGTAGCAGAAGAAGTTTGAGCTATGAGAGTTGGAGGTTGAACAAGCGTTATTAGGGATGATAAACTACAAATTGAAACAGTTTTCACAGCAAATTCTCTTCTGGAAGTGGTTTGTTCGGAGAGAGAATTCGTTATGTGATTGAGAGAGTTTAGCGAAGGTTTGGGAGGGTGTGATTGTAAGGTGAGAGAGAGAAATGTGGCCATGAAAACTCGGGTTTTGAGATGATTAGAGGGAGGGAAGGATCATTATGGATAGAGATGATGGGCATTCATGGTCAAAAAGGATAAGAACCTTAGAGCAGTATTTTTTATTATTTTTATTAAAATTTATTACCCACAATTTATTTTAAAAATATGATGTTTTTTTGTAGTGTTTTTTTATTTAAACTATTAAAATAAAAGTACATTAATGTAAAAAATTACGAAAATAAAAATATTAATAGATAAAGGTACACAAATATCAAAAATATTTGGAGTCGATTTGGAGAAAAAGAAAATAATTAGTAATGTAATATTTATTGTGTATTTTGTGTAATATTTGTATTTTAATAAACGTTGCATGCTTTCAATATATCCATGCATTTTATTTTATTAATTAAACTATATTTACACAAAATATAGTCAAAGAAAACAAAAGTAAAATTTTAGTTATCTATATTTTATAATTAATTTATTATTTATATTATAATTATCTATATTACAATTTATTACTTTAGAAATAAGTTTGGTCTTGCATGGATATGGAAGGTGTTATTGCAAAACTAACGTGACACTTTAGAAAAGAGTTTGGTCTTGTAGAGATGCGGATGGTCTTATCTCCTAAAACAAAATTTAAACTCCATTTTTCTGGTTTTTACATGTAAAATATAAATATTTTATTCTTAAAATTAAATTAAAAAACTCAGCATATGCTCAACTAAATATATGGTTTTGAGTTATCTGGAGTTTAGGTAAGTTTGGCAAGGCATGGGACATCGGAAAAGTGTCGTTTTTTGTAATAAGTGTGAAAGGTACTTTTAAACTCTTAGATTACTTTTAATCAAATACTCTTGTATGAATTGTGTCTTAAAAAGGAATTGATCTGGTGCATCTTGGTGCATTTTATCTTGGTGCATCTCATTCTAATGTTTGTCAATTTCTCATCCAACGATTAATAACCACTTCTCACGCTTCTCACCATATTTGACACTTCGCACCGAAACCCAACCCAGTTTGGCAATACACGACGTTTAAGTTAGGCTTGAAACTCTCTGTTAGTCTTAGCCGCTTAGTCAACTCTAAAATGTTAGTTTCTGAGGGCATGTTTTTTGTGGGGTCGGTCGAGATTGCTGGCAATCGGGTTTCTATTCAAATATATGTTTAAATGTGGGTTAAGATGTATATAGATCATTGAGACTCTTTTTTTAAAGATCCCGACTTGCAAAGGAATATCATAAAATAATAATAACTTAACTTGACACGAATAACACGTTCATTGGGGTCTAGATTTTGCTCAACCTGATCATTATCGACAACTTGTTGGACGTTTGATTTATCTTACAATTACTGACCCAAAGTTATGTCAAGTAGTAAATGCTCTTGCTTAATATATGCAGTTTTTAAACAAAGTTGTCTTAGTGTCGCTATTTCAGGTGTCCAATGCTTAAGGAATAATCATGACATGGTTTTTTTTATCGAGAATATTGATTGATATGTGTGATACTTGCTCATTCACTAGTCGTTCTCTTACTAGATTATTTTTATTGTGTCGGTATGTCTTTATGTATTCTAGAAGTAGAGTTGCATATGGAGCGGTCGCAAAAAACATTTGCTTTGGTCAAAAGAGGGTTGCAAAAACCCAAACAAGTCCAGCGTTGGCAAGGTAAAGATCAACCTTAGACCAACGATCTTTCTTAGTTTGTGATCGATATAGTTTGAAAAAAGCATGCACGTGGTCTAATCTATTTAAAAAAGGGAAATGATTTATGAATTTAAAAAACTAGAAAACTTGACCAGTTTAGGCTTTATTTGATCTAAAAAAAGTTCGGTCTTTTTTTTGTCCAACTCAAAAAACATGGTATGAAAAAGGATTGGCGATCTGGCATAGTACAAACTAATTACGTTATAGATCAGTATTTTTTTCCAGTCTTGTTTAGTGTACCTAGTCTAAAATGCCCATCTCTTGAGAAGACAAAGAAGCATCCAATGGTCTCTCATTCTTCTAGTTTTTCTTCGTTCTTCCGTCAAACCCAACTAATATTCCTACGACTCGATGTCGGTTAGGCTTAGGGTTGTTCATCATTGACATCCAATGGATGTGAGGGGAACCGAACCGATCCAATCATCCATTGGATGTTGAATTTTTTCAACCGAACCGATCTAATCATCAATTGGATGTTGGATTTTTCCAATCCAGTTGATGATTTAATCAGTTCAGTTCCATCCATTGGATGTTTTTATTGGATATCCATTGGATCAGATTGGATCCAACCAATATTAATAAGATTGGATTGGATCCATCCGATATCCAATGGATGATCGGATCATATCCTCCAATGTTTAAATCCAATTTAGACTATCTCCAACCCACCACTAAGGGGCTGTTTGGCAGTTGCTGAATGGTTTAGTGAAGAACGATTAAATGGTCAGAATGATTAAGAGGCTTTTATGATATAGTGCAAAACGAAATATGGTTGTTTGGTAATTGTTTAGAATGAAATCAGGGTGCTGAATGGTTAAGTGTGGCTCATGATGCTAAATCATTCAGAGGGTTTTTGAACCATTAAGAGGCAGACATTTTTTTTGCCAATCAGGATTTACCTCTTAGCGATTCAGATGTTGCCTCTTAATGGAACCATTAAGAGGTAAACAAACAGCCCCTAAAACACAATAAAATTTGGAGGCCAATAAAGTAGCCCACTAAAATTATATATTAGTGTTCTATTCAATTTTTATAAATTCAAGTATATATTATGATTATTTTGTTTTAATAAGATAGTATAATAGTCAATACATATATTATTTTATTATTAAATATGTTTTTAGTGTTTTATTTTTAGTGTTGGGTGAAATTGGTTTTTTTAGTGTTTAAAGGCCCCACCATTTTTAGTGTTTTAAGTGTTGTTTTTATAGTGTTTGGGTTGGAGATCATAATATTCCAAAATACTTAATTTCATTCGTTCAAAACTAGTGTTAAAAAGTAAAAACATACAACTACCAAGTTCCAAGTTTCACATATACATAATGATATTGATCAACAAAAGCTCTATCGGAAAGTGGAAAGTGGAAACATTAAGCAAGTAAATAGAATTATAGAAATATTGTCCGCAACTTCAAGGCCTCAACAACTCAATCCATTTTGATTTCTACATCTCCAACCAACATTTCTACAAAACTAAAAAGTGAATATCAGTATCTTGTGAATAAACATTATAAAGTAAAATTCAATATATACATTTACTTACTAGCTTCCAACGCTTAAACTTTTTCATTTGTGCCATCAATATCAATCGATGTTGTTTGTCGGATCCAATTTTTGGGTACAAATTAATGCTTGTACTGCTTTAGGAGTCAAACAACTCCTATATGGATCGATAACATGACAACCGGTAGAAAAAGGCCGACTCTTATACAACTGTCGATATGGGAATAACAAATACATCTTGAGCAATTATGACAAGAACCTTAAACTTACTCACATTCTTTTTCCACAACTTCAACACATCAAAATCATGCAGTAAAGAGGTATACAAAACAAGGTTGAAACAAAAAATGCAGCAGTAGTAAAAACATATTAGAAATGCAACGAAAGAAACACATATGCAAATTTGATCCGTATTTTTACAGGCTTCAATGAAATATTTGTAAACTTCGATTTTGTATTGTATTTTGTTTTGTTTTTTACTTTTTATTAGATAAAATAATAAAAATAAAATAACATAATAAAAATAAAATAAAATAAAATAATATTTATTGGATGGTGGGTATTGGATGGGGGTATTGAATTGATAACTGGATGGGTTCAGTCGGTTTTAATTTGGATGGTTTTTTGGTTCGGTTCAGTCCGTTTTGACCGATTCTGGACTATCATCTAAGAAGTGAATCGATCTAAATTGGATGTTGAAATTTTGATCCGATTCAATCCACTTACACTTAGATATTCAATCATTGCCGGCTAGTTCTAATTAGATCGATTGACTTTCTGCACACCCCTCCTTAAAAAATAGTAGGGGTGAGCATCGGTCGGGTCGGGCCCAAAACCCCCCAACCCGATCGGGTTTCGGGTGGACAAAACAGGCCCCGAAACCCGTCATAAGTAAAGTTCGGGTTTCGGGTCTAATCGGGTTTCGGGTTCATCGGGTTAGGCCAAGTCATTATGGAACTCTTGCCCAGATGCCACATTGCACAGAACATACATTGCCTGTACGGTAAATTAGTATCTTTTAATAAATTTTAGACGAGTCATTTACGCCAAAACTTTTAAAGGAAAGACTTGTAACCTGAATCAAAACTTGATGTTTTGAAGCCTTCCATAATTGTCTTCCAACAGCATTCAGTAAAAGACCATCCTCAGTGAAGACATAGTCGATAGAGTTAACAGGTCCATTAACAAGATTGCAAACAAGGGCCAAAGCTTGCTCTTGTACAGAAGCGTTAGGATCTGTTAGGCATAATAGTGTTATGTATGGTTTCTGCAATTTGCATAATTAAGTGATTGACTATATATATTTAGGATTTATTAAATAAAAAATATTTTTTTTTAAAAAACTTCGGGTTTCGGACGGATTCGGGTTTGGAAAACCCAAACCCAAACCGAACCGTAAGTGAAGTTCGGGTTGATCGGGTTCGGGTAATTCGGGTGTCGGGTTGTCGGGTTTAGTGTTTTTGGGTTAGTTCGGGTTCTTCGGGTGGGTCGGGTTCTTCGGGTGGGTCGGGTTTTGCTCACCCCTAGGGAATAGGGACCATGGTTTTGGACCTTTTTTGCAATTTTTCATAATCTGAATTCATTAAATGCAATTAATCATAAGTGTAGGGATGTAACTTGCAAATTTCACTTTCTAAACTAGACAATACATTATCCACAACACAAATCAAGAGATTGCCCAACAAACCAAATCCATAAGAAACGAAATCCAAACCACTCATAAATCATTCCACTTCACACATCAAAACTACTATTATTATTAAACCATGAGAAGAACAAACGCATTTTCATCGATCTCTGCAAATGGAGACCATTTTAGCTCCTCACTCTTTCCCTTCTCTTTTCAATATCAAATCATCTCTCCAACAACAAAATCCCAAACCAAATCTCACAAATGCAAAACCCATTTGTTATAATCTCAAAAAAGATTCGACTTTTCAATCTTTTTCGACGAACACCAATTGGGTTTCTCAAGTCCAACATGGATTTGCTGCTTTAGCTATCTCATTAGCACTCAATTTTACCCCAATTTTAGCTACTGGGTCTGCATTTGCGTCTGAATTTGATGTGCTCAATGACGGTCCTCCGAAAGAAAGTTATGTGGTGGATGATGCTGGTGTTCTTAGTCGAGTAACAAGATCTGATTTGAAGAAATTGTTGTCGGATTTGGAGTATAGGAAGAAAATTAGCATCAATTTTGTTACTGTTCGTAAGCTCACGGTTAGTGCACGCCGAGTGTTTGATTTAATGTCACTCTACAAAAGAAAATAGATTTATTTAGTGTTTAATTTACCCTGCATTGAGAATATCTTCTTATCCAACATATTTTAAGAATCATTGATAAAGATTACATTTTTTAAATATATTTATGTACACAAATGGTGTTGGAATTTTTGTTTATAACATTTTTGACAAGTCTGTTTTGTTAGAAAAATGCATAATTCAGTCTTTTGGTTTGCAACTTTAATCTCGAATAGGTTGCATATCGTAAAACTTGTTTGCAAACCATGAAAAAATGTAACCATGTTTGGAATTCATGATATGTGTTTATAAAATCTTGAAAATCAATCTAATTAAGGGTTTTAAAGATGAAAAAGGTTGTCAAATACTATTTTATCTATTTGGTTTATACTTCACTAAAAAAATAGATGAAAAACCCAACACATAATCATTGTCAAGAGGTTAGAGTTTGAGACCTTTTGATTTTGGAAATTCTAGTTCAATAATTTTCATCGATAAACTTACAAGCCAGTTTTCGTGTCACGTGTGAAAATGCATTGTTTATACAATGTTGTTTCATATGTAAAACATTTTGGACTACTTTTTTCCACACACAAAACAGTCGTGAATGTTTCACATATGAAACAAGACTGTAAACATTGTAATTTTCACACATGCTGTTTCATATGTAAAACAACACATGAAAACTGGTTTGTAAGTTCGTACGTTTTATGTATATATATACACACACTTTTAGCTTCAACATCGTTTTATTAGTTTTGTTAGTATTGCTATTTCAATTCAATAATCACATGAAGCCATTTTTTTAGCAATTTTAAAAGATAGAAGTTAACTTATTTGACTTAGAAAAGTCAAATATAGAGTTTTTAAGGATGAGGGAATAGAAGACCTTTGGATAAAGCTTTTGAGGGATACTTTCGATTTACTTACGCTCAAATCAAGAAAACTTTGTTGAATAAGAACTAGCAAGACATAGTGCATTTCACATTATGATTAATACCCCAAGTAACCACCGGTAAGAACCATTTTTTAAACTTCTTTGATTCATTAAGTTTGGAAGATAGGTATAATTAGTATAAGCTAAAAATAGAGTGTCAAATAAGTAAAACTATCAGTAGCATTTGGTAACTATTGCAAAATATAATTAGGGACTGTTCGGTTGGTTTTTCATTATGTCCTGTATGGATAAAGCTGTCTGCGTGGATTAATATATATATATATATATATATATATATATATATATTGAGAAGGTTTTTGTTTGGGAGGGGTTTTTCGTAGATGGAAGGAGCGTGTTTGTTAATTGGGAGGGGCATGTTTGGAAAAAAACTTGGCTTTCTGCATAAAGCTCCCACGAGAACCTTAATGAATAAGCCACTTTTTATATCATTAAGTCACTACCAAACAGTCATGTATTGCTGACGAAATAAGTTGTGAGTCCCATTAAGCTCATTAAGCTCATCAATTGATTCATAATTGGAAATATATTCATGTTCCTCATTGATAATTTATGAAATTATTGTTGTTGAGTTCTACAATTTTAACAAATACTATTAAAGAAATTCTCCACCTGTTCTAGTCCAGAATTTCTTTTGAATTTTAAGTCTAGTATTTTTTTTTCTGAATTCAAATCTTAAACCAAAAATAAATCTTATTCCTAGCTCAAGTAAGTTTTTGTTAAATTAATAAAATCATCAAACTTTCTGGGCAATCAAACAACTCTTGTCATATAAAGTAATAAATTCAACTGTCGTATGTGAATCAATTAAATATTTTCATATGTTCATTGCTTGAATATTAATATCGATATATATATATGTGTGTGTGTGTGTGTGTGTGCGCGCATATATATAGGGTCAGGTTGAGTGGAAAACCACAAAAAAACGAAAAACTAAGGAACACCCTGGTAACGATTCATCTAGACGGTATACAAGTAATTTGTAACATGCACACGTGCATACAAGTAATTTGTAACATGCACACGTGCATAAAAACAAAAAAACAGCTTCAGTGACTTGTATGCACATGTGCATACCGTCCAAATGAACCGTCACCAAAGTGTTCCTTAGTTTTTCGTATTTTTGGGGTTTTCCCCTGGACCTCCCTCTCTCTCTCTCTATATATATATATATATATGTGTGTGTGTGAGTGTGTGTGATTAACTCACTAAGAAAGCCATTATATTTTGTTGCAATTAACCATTCATCCTTGCAAAAGAAACACCATAATCTGCAGGGTTGAGCGATTTTAAATAAACTGCCTGAATGTAAATACAACAACAAAACCAAGCTCATTTTTTTCATAGCTGCAGCGTTTTTTCCTTCTGAATTATTTTTAAAAATGGTTTGTTTGCAACGAAAATCAAAATCCAATCAATGTGTGAAGTCAATAAATAGGTGTTTAAGTTGTTATAATTTGACAATGGTGTTGCAGAGCAAGGCTGATGCTTTTGAGTATGCCGACCAAGTTTTGGAGCGTTGGTACCCAACAGTGGAAGAGGGAAATAACAAAGGAATAGTGGTATTGGTGACCAGTCAAAAGGAAGGGGCGGTGACCGGGGGCCCTGAATTCATCAAGGCCGTTGGTGATACCGTTCTTGATGCCACCGTTTCCCAAAACCTTCCCGGTAACTCTCTCTCTCTCTCTCTCTCTATATATATATATATATATATATATATAAAGTTTTGTTCTATGTTTGGACCATCTTTATTATAGGGATGGATATGGGTTGGGTTGAAGGCATTTGAACAATTCAACCCAATGTTTGCGGTTTGAAAAATCGCAACCCAACCCGACCCGACACAAACCGTGTGGGTAGGGGTGTAAACGAGCCGAGTCGAGTAGAGTTGCAGGTTATTCGAGCTCGACTTGAAAAAACAGTACCAGGCTCAAGATCGACTCGAGCTCGAATATTTTTTCAATGTTTGAGCTTGAGCTCGATGCTCATTTTTATGAGCTCGAATTCGAGATCGATTAAATCGTTTATTTACTCAAGCTCGATGATTTTTATATTTTGATTATATAATTTGTAAACATATAAATATGTTTGGCTCAAAAAAGTGTATGCTCGAATGACTCGACTCAACTCGTAAAGTTTAATCGAGCTTTCGAACGAGTCGAGTCGAACATTGGTGTTATGGAGCTCGACTAAGCGAGCTTTATTTTTTATTCGAGATCAGTAGCTCATTAAAAGCTCGACTCGTTTACGCCCCTACGTGCGGATTGGCCTGTTGGGTTGGGTTGGCCGGATTGGGCGGGTTGAAACTTCGATACATCATTTTACATTCTAGCAAAGCTTTTGTGTTTAAATGAAGTAAAATAAAAATGAGAACATACATAGAGGCTAACAAACTCAAAAAAAATTGGAAGTTCATATAAAGGAGGAAGTAAATTTACGGCTGGAAATGTAATATAATTTTGAATATAACTAATTACGGTTGGTCTAATGTCTAATGTACATATATTAATCAAGGAGTTAACAATCATATTAAATTCATGGTATAAAAATGCATTGAGTTGGGTTGGGTTCAAGTTACCCTAACCCAATAGATGCGGTTTGGCCTGATTTTGTATCAACTATGTGTCAGGTTACCTCGGGTTGGGTTGGCCGGGTTGGTTGGTTTTTTGAGCACCCCATTCTTATGCTAGTTTGTTTGATTTTCTAAAAAGGAAAATTGACCAATTCTTCCAAATGATATTTTGTTAACTAGGGGAAAATGAGATTACAATGTAAACTTGCCTAAAAGGATAGAGTTTTTGGCCATTTATGTAAAAGATATGGGCGTAATTAGAAAGAAATAAAAATCCCTGAAAACGCTACCTGAAGTAGCTTTTCAAAAAGGTAGGTTATAAGCTAGTTTATGGCTTTTTCAGTAAGCTCAAAAGATAACGTGACTTGTTGTTGCCAAACATTGTCCTTACGCTGTGTTCTCGAGTTTTTTTTATGAAGGAAAGGAACGGAAAGGTGAGAAAATTAGGAGGAAAATAAAAAAATGTTGTGTTCTCGAGTTTTTTTAAAGAGGGAAAAGAATGGAAGGGGAAGGAAAATATTGCTGATTTTCCTCCCAAAACTTTCCGCCCAAATGTGGGAGGAAACGGAAGGAAATGAAATAAAAAGAATTAAAAATATATATAAAATTACACATATACCCATAAATTAAATTTAATTATGAAATAAATGAGGGTATATTGGTAATATTACCTTTTTCCTTTCCTTTCTCTCCTACTCAAGAACATGAAAATGTATTTTTTTTCCCTCTCATTCCTTTCTTTTCCTTCGATCTCAAGAACACAAATACAAATATTTATTTCCTCACATTTCCTTTCCTTTCTTTTCTTTCTCTTCCATTTCTCTTCTTTTCTTTCCTTCTAAAACTCGAGAACGCAGCGTTAATGTTTATCAAGGATTAATTTCATAAAAGTTTATCAAACTTTTGGTGAGCGGGCTTTGGCCCAAGTAGCGTCTAAAGAAATCTCTTGAATTAAATGGTTGTGTGTGAGATCAAGATTTATCGGATTAATTAGTTAAATGAGGTCTTAATTAAGTCTATAACCTTTTAAAATCGGGCTTAGTAAGCCCGATTGGGCCAACTCTCTTTTCAAGGCTCGTTAAAGCCCAACCTGCAAAAGTCCGATTGGGTCCTCTTTCAACCCCAAACCTGGGCCCGGGCCCAAAAGGTCCAGACTTTTTCGCCACCATGTTCGATCTAATGTTTATATCATTTGTACGCATCGCTTGTAGTCTTGGCGACAGACGAGAAGTACAATGAAGCGGTTTATAGCACGGCTAAACGGCTAGTTGCCGCTATTGATGGCCTACCCGATCCTGGCGGGCCTGAGGCTAAGGACACCAAAAGGGAATCCAACTTCAAAACTAAGGAGGAAACGGCCGAGAAACGAGACCAATTTACCCTTGTCGTTGGAGGTTTATTAGTTATCGCTTTCGTTGTTCCCATGGCACAATACTTTGCCTATGTTTCCAAAAAATAGTTTATCTATGTCTAGTTCGTATAAATCCCGTATTTCCATGGGATGATCACGAATAATGTAATTAGAAAACGGAATTTGAAATGTGGATTCGGTTTGTTTTCCGTTAGCAAATATTGGTGATGTAATTAAGGGAGATCGTTAGTGTTGATCATGGTTCGGTTTTATTAGTCTTGTGTTGTCTCACGAGATTGATTTGGAATCAATTTTATGGTTTAATGAGATCGGGGTTTTTCGATTTTAACAAAATTCTTTGATTGTAATTTGTGTAGTTGATGGTCGGATTCGATTTTATATGATCATCTATATAACATCCGGCATCCTAACCCGATCCACGTTCGTATCCCACATCCGAACCCGACCCAAGTTTGTATCCGATAAGAACGAACATACTTTTTTGGAAAGGGTATCCCAGGCACTGCCCGGACTAATCCTTGACAATTTTGAAACTTAAAGATGTCTTATCAAAGTTGAGGACGCCTGAAATCGAACCCTGGGTAGATGGGATATTCCACCACATCAGCCAGGGCGGTCAACCACTGCGCTACAACCTGATTGACAAAAACGAACATACTTGAAGTCTATATCAAATACAATGGGCTGTGGTTGTGGATATAATATATATACATACACCCCTGTTTTATGAAAATGGCCATTAAACTAAATAAAAAATAGAATAAATGAAAATAAATTAGTATTTATCTACAACTTTATGTTATCTTCTATTTGTCTTTATCTCTTGAATGTTGCTAGTATCATTGATGCCTACATCCATTGTTGATAACGATGTGCTTTCTTTGTGATAATGTTTTGATAAGTCGAAGACTTCTTGTGATTGTGATTTTGTCGTACTAATGATATGCTAATGATGTGATAAATCGAAAACAATGGTGATCACGTCCACAATCATCGACTCTATCGGTTCATTATGTGATTTGCAGTTTTTCTCATTTTATCCATGCATGTCTTCGATATTCCTAAAAAGGTAAATATTTATTTAATATTTTATTGCTGCCTAAATTCTTCTAAAAGTGTGACTTAAAACAGGACGATGTACTTATAAATGTTCTTGCATTTGCATAGCACGTGTTCTTGTTTGTGTGTGTTTTTCACTTTTCTGTTTAGGTTGGCTTGATTTGATGATTTTTGTGTTTGTTTCCCGCTTTTTGAAATTAGAGTGATAGTCGCCTTATAATGTTCAAATGTTCACTAGAAAAATAAATGAATCGATCATATTTAAGTTTTTTTAGAACTTGAGATTCAGAAGAAACGGCATTTTGTCAGCAAACGGTGGATCTGAAAACTTTCCCGTCAGTATTTGCGAAGCAATGTGTTGATTTGCGGCCTCTGTGTAGTGGATTCCGTCCCAATTCACGTATTCAGTTGTATCAGGGCATACAGTGGTTGTGATCGAGCTACCATTTATGGTCTTCGTTTGGCCACAAGCTAGCTGACCGTTGTAGTTCAAAGGCGGACCTCCGTACCCACAACACGCCATCGTTGGTTGTTCGAAACCTACAAATTCAAACACACGAGCAAACGACGATATTTTTTGGTCAACATACCATAAAACACATTTATTTTGTGACTGTATCTCGTAAACAAAAGGTGTAGATTTCATTTCTGTTAAATACTACTTCCTCTATCTTAAAATAAGTCTCTACAATAAAAAAGGCACCAACTTTAGAAAAGTGTATTATTGCACTTTTAATTAACTAAGTGACAGTTTTACCCCTAATAATAGAGGGAGTAATTAATTTTACTTCTCATAATTAAGGGTAAAATGGTAAATTAATTTTTTATTATTCGAAAGTGGACTACTATTTTGGACAAACAAAAGATTAATCTGTTTGTATAGATTTCCATAGATATAAGGAGTCTGTCTTTTAAGCTCCTACAAATAGAGACCCTTATTTTTTGTTATATGTCATGCTAATCTTATTATCTGATCCAAATATGACAAGTTATTTAAAAAAGGAACGTAATGTAATTTAATTATTTATGTTATTTTAAATGACATATTTTTAAGGATTTTTAAAAATATATATTTAAAGATTTATAATTTAAAAAAGAGTGAATTACACCGGTGGTCCCTGTGGTTTACCCAAAATTTGGATTTGGTCCCTAAAGTGCATTAAATATGGCAGTGGTCTTTGACTTTTTGTTTTACTTTTATTCATGGTCCTCCCACGTTTAACATAGAAAGACCATGAGTGAAAGTAAATTAAACATAGGAGGACCATGAGTGAAAGTAAATTAAATAGTTAGGGGCCATCATCGTAGATAGTGTTCTTTAGGGACCAAATCTAAAACTTAGATAAACCACAGGGACCACCGGTGTAATCCACTCTTTAAAAAATATTTATTTTGCAGGAAGTGAGTTAAATAAAAGGGAATTTAATTAAAATACCCAAAGTATCGAAGAGACGATTATAATGGTGTAACTTGTTAAAATTAAAACGTATTTTTTTAACGTATTTTAGTTAATAAACGATTATATGTGTTAAATGTAAAATTAAATTTATGAAAGTAAAAGGTATAAAGTAAAGTAAGTAAATAAGTATAGGGGTTGAAAGTGTAAATATCAAATCAAAATCACAAATTTGTGTGTGTAGCGGGACTTTTCGCGGGATATCCAAAAAATCGCGGGATACAATTTTTCAATTTTGGTCCCTATCCGCGATCGCGGACCCCAATCGCGGAAAAAATTGGTATTTTGACAAATTCAGGAGAGAAATGAGTATTTTGGTAAGTCAAAGTCAAACTTTGGGTATTTTAATTAAATTCCCTAAATAAAACACATGAAGTTTTCAAATTATACATTTTTTAAGGAGGACAGTTCCTTAAAAAGAAGAATAAATTCAAAATATGTTTCGTTTTAGTGCATTTTTCTCATTTAAATAACGGGTGCGACGAATGTTATGATATTTTTCTAGTGACTGGTTATGGATCGGGCCATCAAAGACCAGTTACATAACCAGTCACATGGTCCAACCAACTACAACTGTTACGCTATTTTTTCGTATATATAACTGAATAAACAAAATATTATTTGATTTGTAGTAAACGTTTTATAATTTACCACATTCATGTTATAAAGTAATAAAACCGATATTTTATAGCTAAAACATAAAAATAGTTTAAAGAATACTGACCCGTCAAACAAAGTATACTTAAAGAAGCAGTTAAGAGATCGATCTAACAAGTTACTATCAATTACAATATTTTTCCTCCGAAAATCAGTACAAACCAAAATACGACAAAATCAGTTTTAAAATCGACGGGTTACCCGATTTGTCCACCTCAATCATAATTTTGAAAATCTAAATCTTATCACATGTTTGTCCTTTTTTGTCATTTCCTTGGCTTCACATATCACATGAGACTTTCAATATTTGTTTTCTTTCTTACCACCATAACACTCTCACATGTGAAAGAGGAATGGAGGTGCAAAAGTTGGATAACAAGTTGAAATAAATAAGGGTCAGGTTAAGGGAAAACCTCAAAACCTCAAAAAATTGAAGAACATCTCGGTAGTCCTTCATCTGGACAGTATGCACTTGTGCATACAAGTAATTTGTAACATGCACACGTGCATTATGCACTTGTGCACTTTTGCATAAAAACAAAAAAAAGATATAATTTACATATATGCACCCGTCCAGATGAAGGGCTACCAGAATGTTCTCCAGTTTTCCGTTTTTTTAGGTTTTCCCCTGAACCTCCCTCTTTATTGTAAATATAAATATGATTAAAAAGATTATATGATTTAGCTTTTTTAAAATAAAACAATTTATATAATTGTTTGACCTGTTAATAATAAAATATAACGTAAATCAGTCTATTTTAAGTAAAGAGACTGAAATCGCATTGTGCTTTAATCCGACCGTTTTTAGGACTATGTCATAAAAAATACCGTTTTTGACATTTTGATAGACCGAGCGTGAAATTGAAAAGAATTACTAACCGTATTTTGAGAAATTCGCAATCAGATTGGATTTAATCGTAAAGATGTCGATATGGGTGATATTAGCATCAGAATATTGAGCCTGCAATTTCGTGACAAGTGCATGTAATTGCAGGTTGAAAATGCTTGATGCTTTGTTGTGTGTAGAGACACAACCTTGTGCATCGAGCTTCGAGGGATCTGTCCCAAACTTTGCAATGTTTTGGGGCAGGCACCCAAGTGGTCCCGTGTTATGAATCCAAAAGTTCCTTCCCCCTTGATCGTATAACTCCTAAAAAACGTTAAAAATACAATCGTGATACTTGCAAAATTGTGTAAACTTTAACTGTAATATCTAAATATCTAAAACGGCAAATAAATTAATATGTAACGACATTCGCGTTAGTTTTTATTTAGTGTAATAAAGTTTGTTTTCGTGCAGGAGCTATGACGTCATTCCTTGCGGCAACCACTGGAATATTACAGAACGAGCTAAAGAGGGTCATAGCTTATTCAACTTGTATCCGTGTAATAAAAGTTCAAAACTTTTAATTTTGTAAACTTTCTAACTGATCTTGTAACATTTAATGACTTGGATACCAAATTGTTGATCAATATATTTTTAATCAATAACATATTGATCCACCATTATATTTTTATGGTCAATATCACTTCACAACACGGAAAAAATCATTGGCTTATCAAATTATCTATCGAAACCACATAAAATAAACATCCATGTCATCAAATGTTACAAAATTATCAAGTTATCGTAAAAAATATCACAAAAGAGAAAATTTTGCAACTTTAATATCTTGATTAGGAAAAAGAAATCGTATGGATTCAAACTTTGTTATATTTTGATGCATTATACGCTCATGTTTTGGCATTGAAAGGGTAAACAACATGTGAAAGAAACCTAAATCTAACCTTGATTCCGGCTTCAAATCCGACTAAAACCGACGGAATCGAAGCTACGATTTGGTCGAACGATTTTGAGTAATATGCACCGGCAAGGTCATTTTGTCCGATATCGAACATGTAAAGCCCTTGGCTAAAATAGTCTTCATCCGGTAAGTACTTGTTGAACCTTCTTGCTGTCAGAAAACATAGACAATGGTCAAGTCAAGAAGACCATAAAAACCGGCATCGTGGTGCACCAAGACTCCTTCGTTCTACAAGAATGTCAACCATGGCCCGTCACCAGGTTTTTGCATACACGCAAATTAAGTTCATTTGAGAACCGTAATTTTTTTTAAGAACCATAAGAACTAGTTGTTGATGACGAAGATGGTGATAGAAATTCATTATGAATATCATGAATATTATGGATGATATTCATGAATATTTAAGTATATTCATCATGAATAGTTGGTTTTCACAACTATCAAAATATTCATAGTTTCAAATTAACCTGCACATAATATATATGTGTGAGAAGTTGAGGTTAACGTGACAAGCGTGAGAAGTGGTTTTGAACCGTTGATCACTTTTAATCAAATGACCTCCTATGAAATGCGACTTAGAAGTGAATTGATTCGGTGCATCTTGGTGCATCTTATCTCAGTGCATCTCATTTTTTTAATCCAAAATATACGAAATATAATGAAATTCAGAGCCAAATATATTTTACTAAAAATGAGCATTTTATTCTTTTTAATTCAATCATAAAAGAGTAATCTTATAAGTGTGTATATATATATATAAAACGTAGGTAGTACATTGATGACGTACACTTAGCTTGCAACTGAAGAACCCGAGACTTGAATCGAAAAAACTGAGCCACCTGAATCCCAAACGAAAACGGGCTAACGGAATTTGGCGTTGGCGGTAAAATAGTGGATCCGGCCGCCGCAAAATTACACCCTTTACGGAAATTTGGGACACCGAGAGCTTCCAAGTACGCGTTTAGGAACGGCAAGTCCATCGCATCCACTGCAAACACGTCATACGTTTTATGACACAGATACAAATACAGATATAATAAAGATATAAAAAACGAGCGAAAGGAAAAAAGAAGAGAACTAACTTAAGAAATCAACAATGAGGCGGCCATCACAGAACCTCCCAGACGGTCCTTTGAAATAAGTCTGGCCGTTGGGAGGGTCGAGATGGTCGCCGACACCGGCGACCAGATCGCCGGTGTCGGAATTCGAGTCACCAAAGTTGAAAACTGCTGGATAATTGAACTCAATGCCATTACTGAGATATGGAATGCAACAAATGAAAAGTAGAAGAAGAATAAAATGGTTCATATCTTGGGTGTGGGGGGTGGGGTGGGGTGGGTGATTCTTCTTATGATTGTTTTGTTTGGGGGGTATATCATATATGAAGGTGTGCTGGTGGGCTTTTGCTTTGAAATTGAAGTTTACTTTGGGGTTACTACTGATGATGGTGTGAAATTACCATTATACCCTTGGGTGTGAAATTACCATTATACCCTTGTTAGTTAAGTAGTCAAGGGTGGTTCTGTTAAGTTGTCAACTAATTTAGGACTTTTTGGTAGGGGTTGGGTTCAAAGTCATGGCTGTTAGTGTTAGCATTCAATTGATTATAACATGTTTGATACATGTATTTATTTATTGAGTCATAATTATTTTAATTATTGTGATGAAATTTCCATCAAAAACGAAAATGACCTTTTTTTTAATTTAATTAATATGACGAGCCTAATGGCTAATGGTTTATTCACAGTCATTAAATAATGTTATTTCTGATACATCTATATTCGGTCATATGGTTTGTAATTCGTTACTATTTTATTCTTATTCTTATGATTTGTAATTTATTGTTGTTTCAATGCCGGTGGTCTACAAATCTTTACTTTTTTACTCTCTTATACTTAAAGATAGAAATTATTCCTGGGATGAAAATAAGAATAAACTGCAAATCTTTGCATAGTTAGAGACGAAAATCAAAATTATTAACAAACCACATGAAAGAAAGTCGTAATTTACCTAATGTTTATATATGCGATGACTATATATATATATATATTGGGTTGGGTTCACGTGAGACCAACCTGTTTTCGTGAGACCAATAAATTAACACTAAACTTTCGCAGTGATTCATTGTGAAGGTAAGAAAAACAACAAACATTCACAGCAAAAAAGACCGTGAAGGTTTACCATCACAGTACATTCACAGTCTTTTGCTGTGAACGTTTAATGTTAATTTTTTGGTCTCACGGAAATAGGTTGGTCTCACATGATCTCAACTCTCTCTCTCTCTCTCTCTCTCTATATATATATATAGGCATAATCAAATAAGAACTTCTTAATTTGTGAACTAATTCTAGGATTCGGATAACAACGAAATAAATCAATTACCATTATTATAGAATATTTCATTATTATCCCATGCAATTAAAAGACTTAAATATTAATCTTTTCCCAACACCATTAAAAAGGGATTACGATGTATCACAATATGCAAAAGAATGTATCACTATAGCTAAAAATCATGAAACCACATTGTATCACTACTTGTATAAAAGTGACAAGGTTCATAGAGTGTATCTAGTGGTAATGTTCACAGTGTTCATAAAGTTTGAGTCTCAACCATTGATTTGTACATAATACATATAGACATCCAAAGTTCAAATACTTATAAATAAATTCCTCTTTTGCCAACAAAAATAGGACCAATCTGATGTATACCTCACACATCGTATTAGACAATCAATAAGGTTTAAATCAGATGTTTTTTCAAAAAGAAAACAAACTCAAGAACCACCAGATTTAATGCATTTGAATAAAGATCACAATCCGATGAAAGCTCCTAACCATTCATCGGATTGTTACCCTCATCGGATTCTCATACTCATTTGAATTATTTCATACATTTAATATCCGACAAAACTATTCTTCATAAATGTCTAAAACCGGTAACTATTGTATAGCTTATACTTCTGAATTACAAATAGATTTTTACATGTAAATGTCTTATCACTATCTGTATTGTTCTAAGAGTAAAAAACCTTCCTCAAAATCGAGATTAGTTGAAGAGTGGTCAGATTGTCACAAAAGCATATTGGTTTGTCATCTAACCAAAAGAATATCAATACAAGATACAATCAGTATGTAGTCTGACAAATACTACTGCCGACAAGTCGAATTTGAAGTGAAACTTGTTCAGCAAGTTTGGTTCACCAAATCTTTCTAACTCTCATCCTAAAGTATGGGAACATGCAAAAGTGTGTCAGTATTAAGTATGTTACAAAGTATTATTTAAATATTTGTCATACTTTATTGTTCCCTCTATACACAAAAGGATAGGAAGGGTTACCCTTGTCTACATCAACCCAAATGAATGAAATGAAAAGTACAAGCATGCATGAATTAGAAAATCCAACGAAGACACGTGTTAAAGTTGAAGGGGAACATTAATGCACCGAAGGCATAAAAGTGACTTCATTGTGTTAACTTGCAAATCACCCATTTTGAAAAGAGCTTCTTAGTGAAAAGCTTCAAAGTAAATTTGACGTCAATATCCGAGAGATATATTTATGATCTATCAGATCTGAAAGAGAAACCTTTTTCTTTTCTCTTTTAGTTTGTGTAAATTTGTCACCCGGATAGTTTAGGTTCAAGGTCTTGTCTCCTAGTTTTTGCAACATATCTGTACTTTTTTGTTTGAAATAAACTAAATTTTAAAAAAGCAAATTTATAGTATTTGTATTCAACCCCTCTCTCTTTCTACAAACACTTTTTGTGTGGGTCATTATACTCCAGGGCCAACAAAGTTTTTTGAGGGTATCACAATGGTATCATATATAAAATGGTAATGTATCACATAGGGTATCACAACTTGTATCACGTTGACAATGTTCATAGAGTGTATCATAGTTGTAATGTTAACAGTGTTCATAGAGTTTTTTAAGGGTATCACAATGGTAGCATATATAAAGTGGTAATGTATCACAACGTGTATCACAAGATATATGAATTTGGAACCGCTAACGTCCGTTGTAAATAGGAGAGAGAAAAAAGGATAATTACCAAAACCCTAAACCCCCTATATATATATGTGTGTGCATATATATCTCATTATGTATTTGTTGTCCATGTTCAATTATTCAAACTTGTTTTAGAGGCTATTTACTTACAACTTAATGAGTTTAATTATCATAGTGTATTTGTTATCCATGTTCAGTCTTTAATAATCATATATTAGACTAAGCACCATCATTCATCATTATTATCATTGCCAACCTAGTTTATAATATACTATAAAATTTTGAATTCTTTACGATTAAGGCTTTGTTTGTTAGTAGTTTAATAAGACTCACGACTAATTTGAATAGTTATACATAACTGTTTGAGAATAGCTTAATGATATAAAATATGACTTATTCAGTAAGTTTATAGGAGGAGATATTTATGCACAAAGTCAAGTTTATTTTTCAAACATGTCTCTTTCAATTAAAAAAACTTCATTCCATTTATGGAAAAACTCCAAACAAAAACATTTCTAATCCACACAGACAGATTAATCTATACATACAACTTTATTTATATAAGATTTAATGAAAAAACCAGTAAACAACCTTAAAAGACTGGTATGTGGCTAGAGGTATGACCATTTATTTGATTTCTCTTCTCTTTTTATTGTAAATAAATGAATAATGATTTGAGTACTCCTTTTATCATTCTAAATTCTTTTGTTAATTTTTATTATGGATTATGGATACCTGACAAAAGAGTAAATGATACAACATTTGTACATGCATAATTTTTCTTATCTCTATAGTTAGAGTCAGACCCAATTCTTTTTTTCTTTCAGTTGTAACATAAAACAATTACTGAAATATAAAGTTAATTAATAAAAAGGCAAATTAGGAGGAGCTTGCCAATTCAAAGATAATTATCAACCAAGGTGGTGTTTATTTTCTCAAAATAAGCTCTTAATAGTCGGTTATGTCTGATTCGGTTAGACATAAGATAATTCAGACTGTTTGTTTTTTCTTCCTTTTCAGAGTCTCTTAACACTTTATATCCTCTGAATAAATAAGTGATAATCCAGTCACTTGATTACCTCTTATTTCCGTCGAACATCATTCTTTCGATTTCAACGTTGGTTTTAGCCGGATGCACCCTGAATTTGCAAAAACGCAAAAGACGAATATTGTAGATTTGTGTGTTGGCTTTCCAAAACATCTTGAATCGTTTAAATCGGCGCTTCGGTATTTGAGATATGATTAAAACTCCACAACCTCGCATCCTTCTTTTGTTGTTGTTTTTTCGTTCCGTCCTTCGATCATCGATGCTCACTTCAATTGCCGTATTTAAGTTGAATTTTTAAGGGATAAAATAGACATTTATGCATATTCAGACGTTTGTTAATTTACAAAAACAAACAGACTTATTGATTCAGATTTCAGGTTTCAACACCACCTCTTAAAAAACAGAAGTGAAATCAGACTTCAGACTTCAGCACCTCTTAAAAAACAAACGCCACCCAAATCTGATTTTTATTCGATTAGTCTGGGTCTGTTGTATACCTCTTAATGGTTCCATTAAGAGGGAACTTTTGAATCGCTAAGAGGTGAATCTTGTTTGGCAAAAGAAAAGTCTGACTTTTAATGATTCTAAAACCCTCTTAACGATTTTGTATCTTGGGTCTCACTTAACCATTCAGGGTGCTCATTCTAAACAATTACCAAACAACCATATTTCATTTTATACTATACCAAAAGAGTCTCTTAATCATTCTACACCAAACCATTCAACAACTATCAAACAACCACTTATTCTTAATAGTACATAAAATGAGCCAGGCCCAAGTTGTCCAGTCTTGTGTCAAGAATACTTAAAACAAATAAAGATAACCATAAAAGAAGACATGTGTTCTTCAAACAATGCTTGAATTTTTAACAAGCAAATTGCAAAAGTTGCTTTCAAGAAAGGCAAGATGAGACCCCAAGGTTTTCTATAAAGAATGTGTTTTTGTAAAAATGGGTGTTTGATTCTGTATTGAAATTGATTATTGTGATTTGAAGTCCTCAAAATCAACCAAAAAACCGAAAAAAATCTCTTAAAATTGTTCAAAAAAACGAAAAAGTCCATTGAAAATTTGAAATCGACAAAACACTTAGGGTGCGTTTGGTTTACGGGAATGGATTGGATTTCAATAAACCATATAAGTACTTCACAAACATGCCTCACGTGCTCTCCCTCATCATCATCGTCAAACATGGGAAGTAAAAAAAATAGCTAAATTTTATTCATGAAATCCAATCCAGATTGGATTTCAAATCCCAGCTTTCACCAAAGGATTTCAAAATCCATCTGACATGGGATTTCAACAAAAAGTCCAAGGATTTCAAAACCCTCCAATTCCAAATTCTATGGAAACGTGGGATTGAAATGGCTTTGAAATCCAAATCCAATCCATTCCCGTAAACCAAACGCACCCTTAGAAAAATCCATTGGAATTAGCCAAAATCTTTAAAAATCCCTCAACAATGGTGGGATTTTTAGCCATCGGACGACTTTGTCGGCCTTTGATCTACCTTAAAATTTCTTGCTCAGTAAAAATCTTGGATACGCCAATATAAATAGTACGAGTGGGTTGATTTTAATTACTTGTGAAATCGTGATTTTTTTTACAAACTCCATTATGAAATAGAATGAAAATTATGATATAACTCGTTTGAATCATCTTTAGTTTTATATTAAATATAAATTCGAAATTTTAATATGATTATATAATATATATATATATATATATATCCGATTTTATAAGGTGAGAACCCTCACTTTTATGAAGAGTGTTAGAACCTTTTTGCAACCGTTGATCGTTTTTATTCAACGACAATAATTACGTGCACTTTTATGAAGCATCTAGGCATGTCGGGATTGGTATGTTACATTTTCATGTTGATATATTACATATATATATATAGTATATATATATATATAGTATATATATATATATAGTATATATATATATATATAGTATATATATATATATATTTTGGTAACCGTGGGTTTTCGGGCCAGCTTACGCGCATCGACTAATCTCCGGGCGACCACGAATGACCTGGAGTCATCGCAGGTGAACCTCCATGGCCACAAGGGCTTTAGCAGTGCCTGGATTATATTACATATGTTAACAATATATCTTCATGTTAAGGTATGTTAACTTATTTTATGTCGAACATTTTCTCATTTTTTCATGTTGACGTGTGTGAATTAGGATTTGGGAGAATAAAAAGGTAAAAAAAAAGGAAAACAAATGAAAAGAAATAAATTAATTTATCATGTTTTTTTTACAAATATACTATTTAAAAACATATTATTTGAGTAGTTTTGTTCCGTACTTGAAAGAAAACTTATTGTTCCGTTTCCTTTCTCTACTAAAATAAACTAGTGCTATACCCGTCCGGTGGCCGGGTATACAACATGACGTAAAATTCTAGTAAATGTAAAAACAAAGTTGGGTGATATCTCTCATGAAACTTTGAACTATTAACCTAGCAGACATCATCTCCAGAAGCCAAAAGACAAGGAATAATCATAGATTGGTCAATTATTTCAACATTCATGAATGCTGTTTTTAAATCCAACATAAGAACAATGACAAACAGACCCCAATCTGCCGCTATGGAACTGCACTCCATAACAACACTATATAGCTACTGTGTTGGGGACAAATACTTGATGGTAACAGACAAAAAGAGATCAAAACTAAATGCGACCACCACAAAGATCATTTAATTTGTTGCTGCTAATAGTTTATATATTAATGGTTTACCAAAATTTCTCCAAATAACAATCAATTTTTCGAACATCTAAAATACATTTATTTCTATAGCTTGAACGTTAGGAAACTAAGTGACCGAGCTTGATCCTATAGAAACCTCAACGGAAACATCATCATCTTGACCGACCTCTACTTGGTACTCACCTCAACGGAGACAATGTGACCGCTAACATTTCCCTATTTTCATCCGTACTGCTTCATATGACTCATTCTGAATCTTTGGCGATACTTCTGTTGGTGCATTCTTACTCTTTGATGTTTGCACCCGCAGAGACCTAGTCTTACTGGAGATTGACTCATTTCGCATCATTCTCTTGTTTGACGAACCAAGTGATCCTTGAGAAGTAGGAACAAATTGCAATTGCACATCTTTCTTGTTTAGAGCACAGAGAAGTGACAACCGAGGTGAATTTAAATGAGCCTCCATCTGAACCATGCGTTTATTTGGCACTGATCTCTGCTGAGATAAGGAATTATTGGAGAAGGGTTCTGCTGCAGCCTTCCGATTCGAAGGTAATAATGGCGTCTGCAAGCCTACATTATTCCGCATGGGTCCCATCTCTCCAGATTTCTGATTCTGAATTAACTGCTTGTCTGAAACCATTATGTTTCCTGTCTTGGAAACATTGGAAACCCGAGTTCATGTTGTGTTCTGGTTGCTTTGGAACCACAAAATGAGATGCAGGATTGGTGGACATTGGACCAGTGACGCCCGTCTGCATGTTCAAGAGTGACGAGTCAGGAACATGTTCCATTTTCTGGAGAGGTATTGATAATGGTTGTGATGTGAGATTGTTTAACATGCCTACTGGAGTCGACCATATGAGCTAGCAAGCATACACCATCAAGTTCCAGAATTAAAATTTACAATAAGAGAGAATTCAGAAATGTGAGAAACTTCAAGTTGTAATCAAGACCAAGAATCTTACTCATTAAAAAACATGGCAAAGACTGAAAGTCTTACCTAGTAATGCAGGTCCAATTATCGCGTCAACATTCTCCACAACCTAGTAAAAAAACATATCAACTTTAGGCCAGGATTATTCCGTACAAATCATAAGAACAAACCATCGTCGATTCGATAGATTTTTGTTGGAGATTATGTGAAGACCAAAAATGAATAATGTTCATTGTTTGTGAATGCAAACAGGAAGATGCAACAATAATTGTAGAAGCACTTATCAGATTACCACCATGCTTATCCCCTTCAATTTCGAACATATGTGTGGTTTATTTTATTTCTTCATCTTCTTGAACCCCATCTGAGACTATTTCGTTATGATCAGATTTCAAGGCCTGATGTTTCGACGGTAGCAAAGCGTTTTCATTTCCACTACAAGAACCTCAATAAAATGATTGCGGTTGGTAAACTGGACATCACCTTTTCATCTATTTCTATTTGAATCCCATATTCTTTGAAAATATGAAAACACATAGATAGGTTTGATAATGTTCAAATACTCCTATTCTTGGTAAAGGGTTGTAAAATAAATCATGTTGCTTAGAGATTAACAATTAAACAAATTAATAAATAGAAGCAAGCATTGTAAAACACAAATTATAATAAGCGAAATAGTCTATCTTCTCTACAATGGTTAAAGGATTTCTTACTTAAAAAAATAATTTACCAATTCATCTGAAAATGCACAAAAAAAGCCTACACTTGCCCAACTCAATCTTTTTTGCATTTGCAAGATTATATATCAACAAATTAACAATTTACCTCTCTTGGTTATTCCTCATATGTGTACAGTTCCACATCAACAATATAACCTCATCCATCAATTTGCCCATCAATGTCCATAAAAATCTCATTAAAACAAAAAGAGTCATACAAATACCACCAAGTATCTATCCCACCTAAGCTTCGGCAACTTACCATTGCTCTCTGGGGCCTCCAATACAACTATGTGCTAAAACCATGTCCACTTAATTACTGGTCACTTGATGAAACCCCAACAAATCTACGTAAATGTCTGATTAAAGTTGTGCATATACAGGTTGCTGTTTTAAGACATGGTTTACCAACACATGAAAAGTGTTTGATTGCCTATTCAACCTCATATCACACGCATAACAATATCATTATTAGTAAGGCGGTGAATAATCTTATTTTCTCGTTATTCTAATGTGGTTAGATGAGGCTCCTGCATCCAACTTTTCTACTTCTAATTATAGTTGCAGGGTTTGCATATATAATGTATAAATGGTGAGTTTAAGTTATCAAGATTGCCTGCATTGTACCTATAATGCTATATTTCCCAAATATAACGACATAAGTGTCTACTCGTAACGCAAACATCAACAATATCAATGTATATTTAAATATAGTACATGTAACGGCTATGACAGTAATAACAGCCAAAGCTATGCTTCCCCAACATACCATCCTTCTTTGATCCCCTGTAGAGACGGTACAAATGATAAAACAAAAAGATGTTATTTTACCATCGTAAAAGATAGAGTACACAACAGAATTAACCCAAAAGTCCTCATAAGACCACTAGTTTGACAGCCCTCCTGGTCTTTAAGAGACCATGGTCATTGTTATGGGGTTTTCCCCTGAACCTTCCTCCCTCTCTCTCTCTCTCTCTCTCCCTATATATATATATATATATTGAAATGAAGCGAGCACTAACCCATTTGATCCAGGCCATATCCGAGTCATAATAGTCATTTGAAAGAAAGGCATCAGCCTTGCTATGTAGCAGTCTCTTCAAAGTATAAAAAAAGCATGAATGACGTTAAAAGCAAGCCGATACCTTCTTAAAAAAACACAGGGACTACAAAATTCAAGAAACCCTCTACCCAGGTGAACTTGTCAAATCTCCTGCTTTATGCAATAACTTGACAGCCTTTGCAAGAAATGCATAATACTCTTGAGATTAAGGGATGCTATTGATATCATTGCTTTATGCCTTCTAATAACACTGAAAAACCCAGATGCATCTTGTTTTTCATCACCTGAAAGCCCTTTTGTCCACAATTCAAATTCCTGAGACAAGAAATAGAAATATGTGCCATCATGCTAGAAGAATGTATTACTGAATTTCAGACATGATTATTGCAATAAGATATAAATTTACCACAAATGAGCATTAAAAAACTATACCATGGAAATCAATCCGATTTTCTTCCTGTTATCAGAGACACCGTTAAATTTACACTTATAAGATTATTTCAAAGAAACACATTATAAACAACATGAATTTCATGGAGATATTGAACTTCTTACCAAAAAATCTCAAATAGATGAGATCGTCAGTGGATCACTATCAGGTTTCAGTAAAGATTTAGGCAAGCGCAGATTTGGTTCTTCAATTTTCGCCATATTATATACGACACCTTTTGGATTTGGCTCCATTTTCTTGCCTCCTTTAAGAGAGATGGAGAGTGATTTGAGAACCGCAGAAGGAAGAAGACGAACATGAAGAAACGACAATGAAAATTGTGCTTTACCCACCATTGCAGGTGTTTTTCCGGTCAATAGACCCTTCCCACCCTTTCCTGCCATTTTCACACCTACACACACACTTCAGAAGATATACATAAGAAAACTGACTATGAATCTTACATTCAACATATTTCATTATAGTTAAAATCACTTGATGCAATAATCAAAGGATCTAGATTTCAACACATATCTGATGAAATACCACTATAAAGAACAATCTTGCGAGAGTTGTAATTAATAATGAAAATTTGATCTTGGGTTCACAAAATCGATACTTGAGCATACTAATGGTAATCTGATCAAAGACAAGACAGATTATGATTTCAATTTGGACTCTGAAGATGTCAAGAATATAGAAATCCAAACAGGTTTGAAATCAAAAGAAGATCTTTATAACTTGTTTGCTTTTATGGTAACTACGATTATAAATAAGCACACACTTTCGAAATCAAATTGAGTTGTTGAATTTCAACAAAGAGTTTTTGAAATAAACCCGACAGAGAAAAAAGGGGGAAATTACCGAGTAGAACGGTTTGCTTCCTGCTGTGAAGTTCAAAGCGAGCACTGCAATTTCCAACCAAAAATATAGTATGAAATGGTAAAATGTGTAAATAGTAAGCAACCAACTTAGGATTGGATCGGTAGGCAACGCTTATACGGACATACCTCTTCTTTATCGATGACAGTAACCAAATGCGCATATCCTTGAATCATAAATCCAAATGTTAGAAGCAAATCAAAATGCAGACATATAAAGAGCCCGACATGCTTTACCAAAGATGAAAGATGTGGAAATTTAAGAGAAAACATACATTATAGAAAATATCGCAAATGCATACATGCATGAACCGAATATTTTAAGCTTCGCCCAGATAAGTAGATAGAGTCCAATGTAGAGAAGTTGTAATTATTGCCCATCAACAGTAGGTGTAACCTCGCGTGATCTTGTACAAACAATAAATTGAACACAATTAGAAATAAAGACTAAATCCTCAGTTCAAAGAACCAGAAACATGTGCAATATTCATACCTTAATGCCAGATTGAATCCTACAGCAAAGTAGAACTCTCGATCTCTTCTCAATTAATTGCAGCCTCCAAGTTCGACAGAAGAAGTAGTGAAATCGTGGACCAGGGGGTGGGAGGAAGAAATCGACAGAGGCTGGGAAGAAATCGTGAAGAAATCTGGAAGAAATCTTGGGTACAACAATCGATATTTATAGGGCTCCATGAGAGTTCGTGGGAGAGAAATCCGCTGAAATCGTGGCTGCATTCGTGTGAGATGGAGTTGAAGAACACGGAGAGGGAGAGAATTAGGGGGTTTGCAGAACGTGGGGGAGAGGGAGAGCCTGGTAGCTACTAACAATGAAGAACACAGAGAGGGAGAGAATTAGGGGGTTTGCAGAACGTGGGGGAGAGGGATAGGAGGAGCTTAGCTAGTAACAGTGACTGAATAGTGGGCTTAATGAATTTGAACGGTGGAGATGCAAAGTTGGAATGAGTTTATACGGCCCAGATTGATCCAAAGGTGGTTGGACTCAACTGGTCCATAGTATAGGTAATTTGAAAAACACAGTTTTTTTTACTTTACTCTTTTTTCCATCCCTTTCACTGAAGTTCCTTTTATTACAAAATTGCATCAACATCCTTTATAGTTTTTCGATAAAGAAATCATTAGAGGGCTATGAGATGGTTTTTATGAAAAAAGCAATTCTCCTATCATATCTATGTATATGCATGAAGAGAGAACTCCAACTTTTATGAGATTATAAGCTCCATTCCAATTCCCTAATTTAAGATAACTAGTGTTGCAATCGCGCGTTGTGCGGTAGTGTGAATAACTTGGGTAGCAATATGAAGATTGTTCATATGATAGATGTTAATTGTTAAATATGATAATCAACAAACATTATGCAAATTATTCGTAGAAATCATTAGAATTTAGTTAGTGGAACTATAACATATATTTATATATACACACTCATACATGATAGGTTTTTTTGTAATTAATGGTAGAATTGAACGATTGGCCTAATTTAATCTAAACTTAATTATATATTTTCTAACAAAAATATTATCTCATTAAACTCCGGGTTTAACTTTGCTTAATATATTATTATCAATAAAACAATATTTGTATTGCCATTAATGATAAGTTTCTTCAATTAATGAGAAAATAATTCAAAATATGTTTTATGTAACACCCTAAAAATCAGGTCTAATTTGAACCTTAATTTATAACAAGTTATGATAAAATAACATTCAACTTTTGTATAAGAAGAAAATTAACCATAAGGAGTCATATTTACAAATACTGAATTCTTCAAATAACCTATTAATCTAATCATATCATTATAATCAGATTAACTAAGTTATCTAAGCAATCCATCAAAATCTCCTTTCGTTAATTGACTTCTCCGCTATCTCAAAACGCTCGTTCCACATCCCTCTACTTTCCCGAGCTAGTACCTGGTAAGAAAATAGAATTAGAAACGATTAGGCTAACGCCTAGTGAGAACATTCTGTTTCAAATAATACTTTTAAAATCAATATAAACAAGGCATAACAAACCCGATTTACCATTTTTCTTACCCCACGCGCAACCACCTTTCAATGACGGGGTTATACCCGATTCCATGATTATAACTGACACCATGTCAGTCATTGTATCATATTCCTGAGCCCACACTACGAATCTCCACGGATTCTAGATTAATGCTCGCATCCAAGAAATCGCAATTACACATGCCTATTTCTTGGAATGGAAGTAGAGATTACAATTACACATGCCAATCTCCCCTCTTCCTTAGAAATCGGTAATAACGATTAATCCACACGCCTATTCCACGATTTCTCACACACACCGGAATAACGATTAGTCCACACGCCTATTCCATGTGTTCATAACAACTAGTGCCTATGGATCCAATACACTTACTACACACTTGCATAGTATCAAACTAAAACAATCTTTAAGCCTAACACACTACCATTCATCTATAAGAATGTTCAAGCTACTAGGATTGTATTTCAGTTCCTAAATCGTACCTTTCCAGAAGTTAGCAAAACCTAAAGTTACTGAGTACTCAAAAGTGACCGGACAATAATAGTTTTCGGACACCTCAACCTATCCGGATAACACAACTTTTCGGATACCCATAACTTACCGGATACCTAAGCTTTCCGGATATACAACTTTCCGAATACAATTCTTACCGGATACATATTTAATTCGGATGACATCCGGAAACTAAATAATCCGGATACCGTCCTGTAACTACAAAAATAACAACTTACCGGATAACTTTGCCATATCCGGAAACCTTCATACAGAGGTTTCCGGATACTATCTTTTTACCCGGAAACTTCGGCCTACAGCTTAGAAATTCAATCCAAAACCATGTCTGTTCTATTCAGCTTATTTTAAACATAACCATACAGTCCCAAAATAGTTTATACAAGCGTCTTAACATTTAATTTGACAGAAAACATGGATTTAAGCAAAAAGTGAATGAACTCACCTTTGTTTATAAGACCCACTTCCCTGCACAATTAAACTCCAAATCAAAACAGTACCTAGATGAAATCAGCTTATGTTATGGATATCATCTTGCTACTGGAAATCAAATTTACAAAGTCCTTTGTATTCTAACCAAGATTTCATCTTGATTTCTTCTTCTTTCTCTCTTTCTTTCCTCTTCTTTCTCTCTTCTTTCTCTCTACTATCTCTCTCTCTTTTTGACCGACTCCAGCAATATGATTGAGATATTTTCTCAATCAGGTTCCTTCTTTATCTTACACCTCATTTCTACAATTCCTAATTACCCCCTTCAAGTTCCAAACTTCCAAAAATAGCAACAAACTTTGGTCACTTGAATTTTAACACCATTGAATTATATAATTACAAATTAATCCAAAGCTTAAACCAAAATACAAATAAACCCCTATTCACATTAAAATAATATTATGGAAAATTCGAGGTGTTACAATACTCCCCAACTTGAAAATGATTTCGTCCCCGAAATCAAAGTTAGGTAAACAAGTGAGGATATCTAATCTTCATATCCTCTTCCAACTCTAACGTTACATTAGCACCTCGATGGTGTTTCCATTGTACTTTTAACATAATCACTTCCTTATTATTACGTAACTTCCTAATCGATCTTTCCAAAATTGCTTCAGGCTCTTCCACACAACAGCTCTTTTCGTCCACTCTTACGTCAGTAGGTGGAATCACATCGGTCTCTTCGGCTAAACATTTCCGAAGGTAACAAACATGGAAGGTATTATGGATGCCTTCTAATCCAGGTGGGAGATCCAACTGATAAGCCTTAATCCCACTCGCTTAGTTATAGTGAAAGGTCCTAGAAAACGAGGACTCAACTTCCCACGTTTGCCAAACCTTATCACACCTTTCCACAGGGATACCTTGAGCATTACGCGCTCCCCAACTTGGAATTCTTTCGGTCTTCTTTTCGGATCAGCATAACTCTTTTGTCGATCCTGAGCTGCTTTCATATGCTGCCGAATTTCTTTCACTTTATCCGCCGTTTGTTGCACCAATTCTGGACCAGCAAACTGTTTCTCTCCGGCTTCTAACCAACACACCGGCGTTCTACATTTCCGACCATATAAAGCTTCGAAAGGTGCTCTTCCAATACTGGAATGATAACTATTGTTATACGCAAATTCCACTAAAGGTAAATGCGCATCCCAGTTACCTCCAAAATCCAATACACACGACCTGAGCATATCTTCCAAAGTTTGAATAGTCCTTTCGCTTTGCCCGTCAGTTTGCGGATGATAAGTTGTGCTCAAATTAACTTTCGTACCCAATTCTTCTTGTAGTGACTGCCAAAACCTCGAGGTAAACCGACTATCACGATCTGACACTATAGACATCGGTATACCATGCCTTGACACCACTTCATCAATATACAGCTTCGCCAATTTATCTATTAGTGACACTTTTTTCATAGCTAGAAAATGAGCACTCTTAGTCAGTCGGTCCACGATTACCCATATAGTGTCGTTACCTTTTTGCGTCTTTGGTAACTTCGTCACAAAATCCATGGTAATCTTCTCCTACTTCCATTCCGGAATCTCCAAAGATTGGAAACTTCCGTAAGGTTTTTGATGTTCCGCTTTCACCAATGAACATGTCCTACATTTCTATACTATTCGGGCCACATCCACTTTCATAGCTGGCCACCAATAATGCAATTTCAAATCTCGATACATCTTAGTACTCCCAGGATGTATGGAATACTTAGATTTATGGGCATCTTCGAGAATTAACTCTCGATTTCCTCCAGCTTTAGGCACCCAAACACGACCTTGGAACAGTTTAATTCCACGGCTATCTTCAGTCAGTTGAAGATGTTGTTTGTTCATAACTTCATCCTTCAGATTCTCTTCCAATAGGGCCTCCGCTTGTGCCTCTTTTATCTTTTCAATTATACTGGATGTTACATCAATTCTGGCGTTGGTCGCTTTCAAACACCCACTGTATTATTTTCTACTTAAAGCATCAGCTACGACATTTGCTTTACCGGGATGGTAATGCAATTCGCAATCATAATCTTTAAGTAACTCTAACCAGCGTCGCTGCCTCATGTTTAACTCTTTCTGATCAAAGACATGTTTCAAACTCTTGTGATCAGTATAAAGAGTACACTTCGTTCCATACAAATAATGTCGCCACAGTTTCAATGCAAATACAACCGCTGCTAATTCCAAATCATGAGTAGGATAATTCTTCTCGTGCTCTTTAAGTTGTCTTGATGCGTAAGCAATCACTTTGCCTCGTTGCATCAATACACGTCCCAGACCCATCTTTGACGCGTCGCTATATACAACCAAATCTTCGGTTCCTTCTGGTAAGGCAAGAATAGGTGCTTCACATAACTTTTGACGTAAAGTTTTGAAAGCCGATTCTTGTTTCTCCGTCCAAACAAACTTCATGTTCTTCCGAGTCAATAAAGTCAAAGTTGAAGCAATCTTTGAGAAGTCTTTAATAAACCTTCAGTAGTACCCGGCTAGGCCTAAGAAACTTCTTATTTCAGACGCACTACTTGGTGTCTCCCAATTTGTCATAGCTTCTATCTTTGCTGGGTCTACTTTGACTCCTTCCGAAGTAATTACATGCCCTAGAAATTGTACCTCTTTTAACCAGAATTCACATTTCGAGAACTTTGCGTACAATTTCTCTTTTCTCAATACTTCTAAGACTTCACGAAGATGGCGTTCATGATCGTCTTCATTCTTCGAATAAATAAGTATGTCATCAATAAATACAATGACAGACTTATCTAAGAATGGTCGACATACTCTGTTCATCAGATCCATGAACACAGCTGGAGCATTTGTCAACCCAAATGGCATTACAAGAAATTCATAATGTCCATACCTTGTTCTAAACGCTGTCTTAGGGATATCTTCATCTCTTACTCGAACTTGATGATACCCTGACCTTAAATCAATCTTTGAAAATCATCCTGCACCTTGGAGTTGATCGAATAGATCATCAATTCTAGGAAGCGGATACTTGTTCTTAATTATCACCTTATTCAACTCTCGATAATCAATGCACATCCTCATGGTGCCATCTTTCTTCTTAACAAACAAAACTGGAGCTCCCCAAGGTGAAGAACTCGGTTTAACAAAACCTTTATCCAACAACTCTTGAAGTTGGGTCATCATCTCTTTCATTTCGGCCGGCGCTAGACGATATGGTGCACGCGATATTGGTGTCGATCCAGGGATAAGGTCAATACGAAACTCTACTTGCCGTTCAGTCGGTAGGCATGGAAGATCATCAGGAAATACGTCCGGAAATTCACGTACCACCTTAATATCTTCCACTCGTTTCTTTTCCGACTTGACATCTAAAACAAAGCTAAATAGGATGAACATCCTTTCACCAAGCATTTACACGCTTTTGTAACAAAAATTAGTGGAATATCCCCTTTTTGCTTTTCCCCAAAGATAAGTACATCATCCTTATCAGTTATTGGAATCCGAATTAATTTCTTTGCACATAGTATTTCTGCTTGGTTGACTGTCAGCCAGTCCATACCCACAATCACGTCGAATCCTCCAATTTCCATCAACAACAAGTCGATCGGAAATTTCGTTTCTCCTAATGAAATAAAACAACCCTCGAGTCTTTCGCGAACCAAGACTTGACCCCCGTTAGCTACTTCAACTACTAAGGCATCTTCCAAAGTAGTGACAGACATAGCTAACTTGAGAAAGAACGACTTGGACACAAACGAAAATTTTGCATCACAGTCAAATAAAATGCGCGTAGGAAGGGAATTAAGAAGGAATGTACCCGAGACGACGTCTTTCGATTCTTTAACCTCATCAGCTGTCATTTGGAATGCCCGACCCGTTGGTTTTGGAATATTAGGTTTCTTACGTTGGTCTCCACTCTTTTTCAGCTTTGGGCAATCCCGGCGAAAGTGACCTGGTTGTTTACACTCGTAGCACGTTGATCCTTGTACAGGACAGTTATTCATCTTATGCCCACTTTTACCATACTTGAAACAATCTACCGCTGTCACCCGACACGGTCCATAGTGCTTACTCCTACACTTCGGACACCAATTCGGTTCACGACGCGATTCATAACGAACACTTTTACCAAACGCTTGTGATTTCTGAGAAGACTCTGACCGGCCCTCCCATTTACTTTTCTCTCCTACTTGCATATTTTCTTCTTTGTCTTTCGCATAAACTTGCTCCATAACCTTAACTTCCTCAATTGTCTCCCTTAGCGTTGAAGCTTTAGCATTTCGTACACGGGGCATCATGTCCGTTGGCAAACCCTTCAAATAAGCTTTAATTTTATCTTTCTCAGTCGGAGCCACATGCCCCACTAAGTTCAGTTTCTCCATGAAGGATTCGGTGTACTTCCGAACAGTTGAAGTGTCTTTCTTAAGAGTTCGAAACTCTTCTTCGATCCTATCCATTTCATTCTCGTTGCAATACTCTTCCAAGATCTTCTTCTTGAAGGACTCCCATGTTATAGCAATTAAGACTGGAGCCGATATAGAAGCTGTCACTACATTCCACCAAGTCAGCGCATTACCTCTTAGCATTTGAGATGCGAATCTAACCTTTGACTTCTCATCGCAATCACAAGCTCGGAAAGCTTGTTCCATTTCCCTGAGCCAGTTCATGCAGGCTACTGGATTGTCGGCTCCGGTAAACTCCGGCGGTTTACAGCTTAGAAATGTTTTATATGAGCAAACTCTTTCCACCCTCCTTTCTGTCTCTATCCCTGGGTTACGAATTGGATTTATGTAAAGCCCGTGTCCCGGTTCGGATGTTTTATTTTAATTAGTTTTTGTTTTAATTTTTTTTCTCTTAGCGAAACTTTTTAACGGGGTTAGGCTCGGTTGGCCAAAAATGTTAATTATGGAATATCCTTTTTCAAATTGTAAGAAGTGGGAAAGTGAGGGACTAAAGGTGTTCTTGTGGCAAACCTTGCATGGGGTTCGGCCCATGTGGAACCGACCCCTTTCTCCTCTCGTTTTCTTCTCACACAAACAACAAACCTCAAAAACCCTATCACCTCTCCCTCTCGTTCTTGATCACGGCAAGAAACACCCACACAAACCCTAACCTTCCTTCCCCCCCTGCTGCTGCCGTCACCAAAAGAGAGAGAGAGTGATCGCCGGCGTGAGTAGAGAGAGAGAGAGAGAGTTCGCCGGAGAGAGAGAGAGAGAGAGAGAGAGAGAGAGAGAGAGAGAGAGAGAGAGACGCCGGGAAGAGGAGGAGCGCCGTCGTTTGCTGCCGGAGACGGGGAGAAGGAGGAATCGCATCGAGGTAGTCGTTCGTTTTCTTTCCGTTGTCTTTTCGTATTGTTTCGTCGCGAGAATACCGTAAACCGCCACCACAACCGACGCAGCCATTGCTGCCGGCGGTGTGGCCGCCGCTGCACGCCCCCGCTGTGACGGCATTGTGTGTGTGTGTGTGTGCGTGGGTGTGAGGGTGTGTGTGAGACGGGGTGAGTGATGTTGGATGGTTTCGCCGGAGGGTATTAACCGTAACCACCGTCGCCGCCGCCAGCCACCACCACCGCCGGAGGCGGCAGTGGGTGGTGCATGGTTTTTGTTCAGCCTATGTTAACCCTAAACAGTAAATCATAATTCTTTTCGGGTCTGTTTGTATTAAGTCGTGGCTTAATGATAGCATAGGCTTTGGTTATCATTTCATGTGGAAAACGTCTATTCTTTCTGCCCCTGTTTTGTAAAACCCGTAACTTCTTCTAGGAACATCGGATCGGGGTGAAACCAGTGCCAAAAGCTCCCATTTTGAGTCTATCAAGTTTTATATGTTTTGCGGAAAAACCAGTTCGGCCACTAGCTAGGGTCAAATCATCGTTTTGTACTGTCCGGTCCTGTTTTTCACTGTTCTGCGAGTCGGTTTTGTAAAATTCACATAGGATGGTAGGAACATCGTTAGAACGTGTGCGATATGTCCCTGGAACCCTAAGACATGGAACTTTCTGGTTATGGAATAATATTTCTGGATTTATAAGCTTAAAAGGGGTTAAACAGGTTCCGAACAGACCTGTGTTTTTAGAGTAAAAGCTGGAATATTTAACTTGTAATCTAGTAGTTGTGGTTTTGGGTTGGGACTTCACTTTGACGTTTGTTAACACGTATTTAGGTGGGAAAAGTTGAGTGAAGTTGGCCGGCTTGTGTTGCTGTTTGTGGAATCTGCGTTGCGTATCGAGGTGAGTTCTCTCACTACGTAGAATAGGGATTATATGTACATTACGGTAGTTTGTATGTGTTAGCTGAATTGTTGTGTCTACTAGCTGAATTGTGGTGCGTAGTGATAGGTTGAATTGATGCCTAGTATAAATGAGTGTTATATACATCTCAGTGGGACCGAGGAATTTTAAATGAGTGTTGTGTGAACTCGGTGGGACCGAGGAATTGTGTACCAGTATGGGATGAACTCGGGGAGACCGAGGGATGCCTACACGAGGGTGTTGTATAATCGGCGGGGCCGATGGTTGTATTTATTCGGTTGGACCGATGTGCGGCGGGGCCGATGGTTGTATTTATTCGGTTGGACCGATGTGCGGCGGGGCCGATGGTTGTATTTATTCGGTTGGACCGATGTGCGGCGGGGCCAATGGTTGTATTTATTCGGTTGGACCGATGTGCGGCGGGGCCGATGGTTGTATTTATTCGGTTGGATCGATGTTCGGCGGGGCCGATGGTTGTATTGACTATGTAGACCTCGGGGTGCCGAGGTGGACTGTTATGTCCTTGTATGAGTTGCCTGTTTAGGACATGTTCTTGAACTGGCATGTGTGGATTAATTGTATTTATCTGTGGTTAGAGGTAGTGTTCATATGATTGCTATCCTATGTTGGTGCTTGAATTCACTAAGCTTCGTGCTTACCCTTTCCCTATATAAAAATTACTGTTTCAGGTGCGAGTGGCAATAAGGCGTGACGGTACACACCGGCGCGTTGAGAAGACCTTCGTATTTATTTATTTTTAAACTTAGTACATTTCCGCTGTTTTATTTAAGTTGATCGTTTAACTTAACGAGGTTTTGTTTAAACGTTTATTTTGAGTTAAACGCTTGTGATTTAATTTAATAAAAATGGTATTTTACAAGTTCAATTTTTTTGTAATTTTTGGGACGTTACAATTTATCACCCCAGTATCAGTTTCCGTTCGATGTAGCTCCGTACTTCGATCGTTCAGTGCTTTCATAAACATTTCGGCTTGTTTTTCCATTGCTGTATTCATCATTCTTGTCATACTCTCCATCATACGAGACTCCACCGTAGATTCAGGCGTTTCCTGGTTAGCGGTACTGGTACTTGTTCTGTGTACCTGACTATCCGCTCCTCCCGTAAAATGTAACCTCGGCGGGCTCTCATGAGTTCCGCCCGTTCCAGGTTGTACCTCCAACCCCCAATCGTTTACTGCTCTGTCCTCCGAAGAATTAGAGGACCTCAGTGGCGTATTCACCATCGTTCTGATATAACACAAAGGAATAACCATAAGAAATGGTTACACATATCTAGACATACAAAACGTACTCTACCGATCATTAGTCACTGTAACAATTTAGAAACAAGTATGCTTGCATAACAATATATTCATAATAACAGTAGCTAATTGGAATTGTGAACATACTATACATGAGAATCCTCATTACCATTGTTACAATACTAATTTCACGTATTTCCGTCGACTCTAAGACCATCCCGTCTTAGTACTTCTACCCATATCTCACGAATCATAACTTAATTCATCTCAGCTTAAGTCTAAGTATCTCATTAGCATACTTAGTTCGCTTAAACTAATGCTCTGATACCATATTGTAACACCCAAAAAATCAGGTCTAATTTGAACCTCAATTTATAACAAGTTATGATAAAATAACATTCAACTTTTGTATAAGAAGAAAATTAACCATAAGGAGTCATATTTACAAATACTGAATTCTTCAAATAACCTATTAATCTAATCATATCACTATAATCAGGATTAACTAAGTTATCTAAGCAATCCATCAAAATCTCCTTTCGTTAATTGACTTCTCCGCTATCTCAAAATGCTCGTTCCACATCCCTCAACTTTCCCGAGCTAGTACCCAGTAAGAAAATAGAATTTGAAACGATTAGGCTAACGCCTAGTGAGAACATTTTGTTTCAAATAATACTTTTAAAATCAATATAAACAAGGCATAACAAACCTGGTTTACCCTTTTTCTTACCCCACACATAACCACGTTTCAATGACGGGGTTATACCCGATTCCATGATTATAACTGACACCATGTCAGTCATTGTATCATATTCCTGAGCCCACACTACGAATCTCCACGAATTCTAGATTAATGCTCGCATCCAAGAAATCGCAATTACACATGCCCATTTCTTGGAAAGGAAGTAGAGATTACAATTACACATGCCAATCTCTCCTATTCCTTAGAAATCGGGAATAACGATTAATCCACACGCCTATTCCACGATTTCTCACACACACTGGAATAACGATTAGTCCACACGCCTATTCCATGTGTTCATAACAACTAGTACCTATGGATCCAATACACTTACTACACACTTGCATAGTATCAAACTAAAACAATCTTTAAGCCTAACACACTACCATTCATCTATAAGAATGTTCAAGCTACTAGGATTGTATTTCAGTTCCTAAATCGTACCTTTCCAGAAGTTAGCAAAACCTAAAGTTACTGAGTACTCAAAAGTGACCGGACAATAATAGTTTCTGGACACCTCAACCTATCCGGATAACACAACTTTCCGGATACCCACAACTTACCGGATACCTAAGCTTTCCGGATATACAACTTTCCGAATACAATTCTTACCGGATACATATTTAATCCGGATGACATCCGGAAACTAAATAATCCGGATACCGTCCGGTAACTACAAAAATAACAACTTACCGGATAACTTTGCCATGTCCGGAAACCTTCATACAGAGGTTTCCGGATACTATCTTTTTACCCGGAAACTTCGGCCTACAGATTAGAAATTCAATCCAAAACCATGTCTGTTCCATTCAGCTTATTTTAAACATAACCATACAGTCCCAAAACAGTTTATACAAGCGTCTTAACATTTAATTTGATAGAAAACATGGATTTAAGCAAAAAGTGAATGAACTCACCTTTGTTTATAAGACCCACTTCTCTGCACAATTAAACTCCAAATCAAAACAGTACCTAGATGAAATCAGCTTATGTTATGGATATCATCTTGCTACTGGAAATCAAATTTACAAAGTCAAATTTACAAAGTCCTTTGTATTCTAACCAAGATTTCAGCTTGATTTCTTCTTCTTTCTCTATTTCTTTCCTCTTCTATCTCTCTCTCTTTTTGACCGACTCCAGCAATATGATTGAGATATTTTCTCAATCAGGTTCCTTCTTTATCTTACACCTCATTTCTACAATTCCTAATTACCCCCTTCAAGTTCCAAACTTTTAAAAAGTTTTAGAAATTAATGTGTTGAGTTTAGATTAAAAATGATATTGATTGTTATGTAATAAAATGTGAAATTGAAAAGTTTTAGAAATTAATGTGTTGAGTTTAGATTAAAAATAAATCAAAGTAAGAGGAAAAAATATAAATATTATCATATATATTAATTTAAAGTATTAAATGTCATAAGTGTTTCATTTATGTATATTGATTCATAAGAAATAAAAGAAGAATATGAATAGTTAGATAAATTAATGAGGTATATTTGTATTATAATAATCTTAACATACGTAAAAAATTTAATCATTTAACTAGATATATAGATTTAAAAAACTAAAAATTGGATAAAAATAAAAACAATCATCAAAACATTTTTAAAATGCCAATAAATATTCTTTTAGCTTATAATATATATATATATATATATATATATATATGTATTGATTGTTGTGTAAATAAAATATGAATGGTAAATAAAACTAATTTTTTTAATTACATTGATTGTTAAAATAATAAATTAAATTATAAATAAACAGATTCATATAAAATAAAAATAGTTTTTAATTATACTGATTGTTGTAAATTAAAAATAAGGGTAAATAAACGTTACATGTTAATTAATAAAAAACAGTAAAAAGTTTTATTCATATTTATTATGTAAATTAAAAAAAATAGTAATCAATGTGTTGAGTTTAGAAAATGAAAAGTATATTTATTAATGATATATTTTTAATTTAAATTAATTCATAAGTTGAAGAAGATTATAAATAATATTTCAAAATCTCTCAAAATGCAATATCATCTATAAAAAAAATAAAACATAAAACTATTTTTTTAAACCTTATAAATAAACAATGCGTAAGTTAAAATGAAAATCTATAAATAAAAAACTTTTAGCTTTTTACAAAATAAATCTAAGAAACTTTACAATAAAAAAATATTTCGACAATTGACAATGAAAAGAATTTTGATGAATTTTTTGAGGATGAACTCATAAACATCATAAATTGTCAAAAAAATGACAATATCAGCAGATTTTTTTTGAAGTAGTCAAAATTCAACGCAATTATCATTCACGTATAAATGGTTAATGTCAATGGAGCTTAAATTTGGAAAAAAATTTATTTGATCATGTAATCACAAAATATCAAAATTCTATTTGAATGTATCTTAATTTAAACGTAAACACAATTGTTGTAGGATAACAACAAACCCAACAATATGTAAAAGAAAAAAAATGTAATAACAAATAACATTTTTTGGAGAAAAAATATTTATACATACCCAATTAAAATCTTTCATGTCTTCTTCAACTTTCATCTTCTTCATCCCCACCAAACAATTTCTAGGATTTCATTTTATTTAGTATTGAATTCATATACATCATAAATTATCATAACATTGACAAAAAAAATTGAGAAAATTATACACCATTGTGCCACATGATTGGATGTGGTTGTTCCGTCAATACAGTTAAATATACACAAATATGACAGATAGATATACTATCAACAAACGCAACAAAAAACACACAAATAACTCATCTACTAAAACGCTTACATAAATCATACCTTATAATTTTGGACCGTATGTGCTACTTCGACGTCCACTTGGGTTTGGCGTAGGATTTTGGCCCTACGAGAGCATGTTCGGCCATTTTTCATGCATCTTATTAGTGATGGTAGTTCTACGCATGCATGGGAGGACAAGTGGCTAGATGTTGGCCATTTGTCCAAATTCCTATCTTATCGTATTATTCATGCCGGTGGGTACGAGAAGAATTCCACAGTGGCGGAGGTCATTACTTCCATTCAAAGTTGGCCTACGGTTTGGGTATAACGGTGTGCTGATTTGGATGCTTTACCTGTTCCATCGATTTATAATGATGTCCAAGATCAGATTATGTGGCTTAACCATCAAAATCAACCGGTCCGCTTTATGATGTCAGAGGTTTGGAAATCACTTGATGGGACGCATCATGAAGTTTTTTTTTGGCATAACATGTGTTGGTTTCCAAAGCATATTCCAAAACATTCTTTTTGCCTATGGATCGCATTTCTCATGCGATTACCAACACAAGACCGAATGCAAGTTTGGAGGAACGATGACATGACTTGTAGTCTATGCAATCAAGGGGTCGATTCGCATAATCATTTGTTTTTTTACTGCACTTTTTCAGCTAGTGTGTCGATGGCTATCAAAGTGGATATGCATGCTCCTTTGATTCCAAACACATGGGAGACGATTCTTGATGACATTCAGCATAGAAGATGGCATCCGGGTGAAGTTCGTATAAAACTTCTTTTTGCGGCAACTATTTATGTTATTCGGCAGGAGCGAAATAATCGTATTTTTTCGGATAAAATAAGGAATGCCCAACTGTTGATTAGATATATTAGAAAGGTGGTGACGCTTTGAACTATAGAGTTGGTTGATCGTAGGCCCACGACTCGGCGAGATGGAGACCGAAGACGACAGATTTCCAATGGAGTGGCGATTTCTTGATTTTGTGCATTATGTTGCGGCCATGCGGGGTTCTTGCGGAGGAATTTATTTTCTTCTCTTAGTAATGTTGGTCGGTTTTAGATCTTTATGTTTGTTTTGGCTCTTAGCTATTTGGTATACCTTGATTGAGATGTTTGATATTTTAGATAGGTTCTTCTCCACGTTTTGGGCCTGTCCTTTACTGTGGGAGGAGTTCCTTTTTGGGAGGGAGTCCCTCGCCGTTTAGGTGTATCTTTTTCCTTTTTGTCTATATATTGCCAGGAGTGCCGCCTCATTTCCAAAAAAAAACATGATTGTTGTAACCTGAAAACAAAAAGAAACAAAATTTGAGAAACTGCAATAATATGAGCAAAACACAATCGAGGAAAAACAAATTTTGAAGAAAACATATACACAAACATCAACAACAATATATAACTTCTACAAAACATGAAATAAAACATAAAAAGTTGTTACCTGGAAAATTTACGGAGGAAGAACAGTAGCTTCCATTTTAACGGGACATCTAATAATAGCTTACAATTGGATGAATCATGCAAATAGATCCACACACGATTGTTAACAAACTCATATTGTTGTAACCTGAAAACAAAAAGAAACAAAATTTGAGAAACTGCAATAATATGAGCAAAACACAATCGAGGAAAAAAACAAAATTTGAAGAAAACATATACACAAACATCAACACCAATATATAACTTCTACAAAACATGAAATATAACATAAAAAGTTGTTACCTGGTAAATTTGTGGAGGAAAAACAGTAGCTTCCATTTTAACGGGACATCTAATAGTAGCTTACAGTTGGATGAATCATGCAAATCGATCCACACACGATTGTTAACAAACTCAACAAAAAAACCAAAATGACTCATCTACTATTTTGATTGTAAGATGTATTTGATGATTTGATGGATAATAAGTTGAAAGGTTTAAAGGGTGAATGAGAAGTTGCAAAATTTATGTTTTAAATAATGACCCTAATAAATAAATCACATTATGAAATCAATTAAATAGATTAAAAAGTATTAGAAATTAGAAAAAATGAAAAATTTGAGAAAAAAGAAAGAAGAGATTCTAAGCATGAGAAGGTTCCACGTCATTAAAACAAATTTCATTAAAAAATAAGACAAAGTAAATGAAGAAGCAAATCAAGAGTTGGGGGTTAAACTTGGGCATGCAAAACTACAAAGAAATCCATGTTAATATGAATTACACATTTTTCATACAGGGGCAAAATAGTCTTTTACATATTCAACATTTAAAAAAATCAAAATGTTGAGAAAAAAGATATAAGAGATTCTAAGCGTTAGAGGGTGCCACCTCATCCTTCTTGGTTTTTGCTTTTATATATCTATCTATCTTATTAAAAGAATAGTGACAGTTATTTTCAAACACTTTTAAGTTTCTAAACATCAGTTTTTTCTAACATCAGTTATCCTCCGTCTCCTTCTCCACTACCTTTCCCCACGTCTTCCCCAATTCCTCACACTCTTCTATAAACTGATCCATCTTCCTCTCTCATATTTCATGCTTCATTTCTCAAATTTAATGCTCCCTGATTGATGCTCTCTCTCAAACCAGGTTAGTTTTTATTTGTGTTGGTTTTCTACTCCTCCTTCTCCTTCTCCTTCTCCTTCTCCTTCTCTGCTTGTGTTGGGTTTATCATATGGTTGCTGAATTTTTCATATGGGGTTTTCTGGGTTTTTGATTTAGTTTTGTGGGTTGCATATGATTTTATCAGTTTCGTAAGTTTCAGCGTTTAATTTTTACTAAAACTAAATTAGGATTCTTTTTTCAGGGTATAGCGTTGTTCTACTGTTCATCCCAGACGGAGGAGGACGAAAGGGGATTCTACAGTTTCATCATCCCTAGAGTCGGCTTCTCTTCATCGTCTCGACATTTGGTAACTGGAGTTAGGGTTTTAGGCTACTCAAAATTACAGACGATTTTTCTGAACTTTTCTGATACTTAAACATTCCAGTAATGGCCTTGCAGATTACAAAACTTGAAAGTGCAGACAAATAATCCAGTGAGAGAACCAAATAGATCTGGAGACAGAAGATAATTTCGTAAAAAGTGGACCCCTCGATCTTTTCTGGGATTTCTCTTTTTTCGCGTATCTGTTTTGATCCCAAGAAGTGGACCAGTCGAACGGAGATTTTCTTCCCTATTTATCAGTTATGGAAGCCATCAGAGAGGCGTTGTTTGACTGTTCTCTTCAAATTTCGTAAATTTTGACATAAAATCAATTATGATTTTAGCTGACAATAAAATTGTACGAGTTAGATTCTTCTCTAAATCTCTTAACTTCTACGGGTTTTCATTGATGTATGATTCAATTTAACTCTAGAAATTAATTTGTTGTTGGAGAAATATTCATTTTCATCTTATTCTACCTGTTAGGTTAACCATTCGATATCTTATGATTTTAGATTTGATATTGGATTTTTTTGTTCACATGGGTTTGCTTGATTTACTTGCATTTTTCTGTAATATGTTAGTTTAAATATTTCATTTCTGACATTATGCTTGTTTATGTTGAATTTGTATCTTGTGTTTTCAGATTCATATTTTGAAACTTCCTTTTATTAATTCGAATGCAATTACTTTTGCTTTCAGAAAAATTATTAGTATAATCACTTAGACTTTTGAAGTTTTTGCAGGTGTTGCACTGGCTGGATTGCTTGGAACTGTTTAGAGCACAAGGTCTGCCATTATCAGACTTTGCAAAATAAAAGATTGTTGTCGTTGGAGCTGGAAGGTAGTGCAGACGTCAATTCTCTAGGATGAACCTTTCTTATCATTCTATGTGTAGTAAATAGTTGCAACGGGTATCCCTAAAAAACTTACTTGCTATACAGTTCTCAGTGCAAGGATTGTTGTTCTTACGTGGCCTTTAAGACAGTTGCAAGAACGGCAGGAACAACAGCAAAACCTCAACAGGGAATTGGTATCACTCAGCAGTTGTACCATTTGCCAAAGCTATTAACGAGGTTCAAAACCTAGGACTTCGTGAGGGATCTGATCTCCTTGAAGTGGTACATCTCTTTTCAAAATAATCAGGGATTTTTCCATGGAGAAAGGCTGGTCTTGTTCTCTCGAATGAGGCAATTCTACAAAGCTGTTTGGAAAATTTCTCTTGTTTGCACTCTTCTGCCATTATGTTCGTTTCTTCACTCTTTTACTTTGCAAGTTTTTTTTGGGGGGAAGGGTGTCCTTTTACTTTGCAAGTTGTGATACTTACTTGGGCTAAGACTGTCATCACGCCAGATCAAAGGAGTTTTATGAACCATTTTCCTACAAGCATCTTTATCTCTTTCTGTCGTTTTCTTTCTTGGTCTAGGATCAACTACGAAGAGTGTAGGGTCTGCATGTGCATTTATAATTTAATTGACATTCATATACATGTTTAAGCAGTTTAAGTTTGTGGCATTGTGACTATCGAGTAAGATGCCATAGATTCCATTTTACAGAGAATTGTCAATATGGAACTGTACCAGAAATTTGATTATTCATTGTAGTATAAAGTTACAATATTTAGTAGACATGGTTTAAGTAAAAAAGCCAACACCTAGAAGAGGAATTTAGAAATAGCATGAGAGAACATATGGAAAAAAGTGTGGGGCATTTGGTAGACAAGCTGGGAATTTCTATTTTTCATTGAGCTTGATCTTGTGACGAGATGTAGAGTTTGCTCATGAATTCCTATTAGGAACCAGGTGATCGAGCTATGAAGATCTATATATGTCATCTTAGAGATTCTATTTAGTAGTCCGAAACTTCAAAGTGATGTGATAATATTGTGAACCTCCAAAATCAAGATTCTAAGAAGATGATTTCATTTGAAAAACTCTAAACTAAAATTTATTGTTGAGTGTTTTTGTTCATACTTCAATAGAGGTGGTATATTGTTGTTCCTGGTAGCTGTTATTTGAATTTTTAGGATAAATAAGAGTTCATCATTATCTCTAGATGGTTGTTGGGGATAAGGTTCATTTATAGTGGTTGCAGTTATGATAAACAAGTGTGTTACAACAGGTCATTTTTTGACTTGTTATAATCTTTGGATAAGTCATATTGAGATCTAGATGGCTTTGATTCTCATGTCTGAATTTGATTTTTGAATTTGGGAGATTGGATTTGGTGTAATTCTCCTTATTTCTGCCAAGAATTAACACTTCGAATCGTCATCTTCTCCCTCCGCCGTTGTTCTTCCTTCCCCTTCCCAAATCTGGTGTCGATTCTGTTTCAAGGTCTCGAGGTGCCTGCACATCTTATTTCTTCCGCGTTTCTCTTCAAAACTTTTAGGGTTTCTCTTTCAATGTTGCATTTTACATCTAACGTGTTTCTCTTTAAGACTTTCAGGGTTTCTTTTCACAGGAGATTCGTGTATAAGAAAGGAGAGAGCTTTCAAGGTCTCGGGGTTTAATTTAAGGTTTTTTCTTGACACCAGGTGTTTGATGTCGAATTGGTAGGTGTAATTCGTGTTGAAGATGTTGAGTAATCAGGTGGTGAGAGTACGGAGAGACGCATCTCTGAATGTCTTCATACGTGTGAGTACTTCTCTATCTGTTCACGTTTTCTCAGTTCTACTATTGGGAATCTTAAGTTGTTCCATTTGTTTAATACATCTGATTCCTAAATATATATTTGCATATTACATAATTAAAAGTTGTATAAGAATTAAAAAAATAAACTTCAAACTGAAGTTAATTTATCAAAAGTCCAAAAGTAAAATTTACATAGATACTAAATTATTCTATATATATATCATATATGTTATATATAAAATAAAAAAAATGCAGTGCAATGCTGTTTGAATGAGCGGGGTCACATGAATACAATAGAAAAAGTGAAGGCAGGGTACGATTCTTCGATCGAAGATGGTAAGTTAAGAGAGCCAATTAGATACCAGAATGAGGTCCCCGTCTCAATCGATACCATAGAAGTCATTCAAATCAGAAACCTCTTTATCGTGAATTATATAGTGTTGGTAAATTCTATTAATGTGTATGCGAGTTTCGTCTTTATACTTGGAAAGTGTTTCACCAATGTGCGTGTAAGTGTGTGCTACTTTGTTGATTATGCTATATGACAGATGATGATCAACTGATTTTTCCATGGACACAATGATCTTTTTAACCTTTTCTTTTATCTTATTTGGATCAAGAATTACATCCTGCTTGCTGCCATTAAATCCAGATATTATATATGTATCTTATAATGGTGAAATAGGTTTAGCACCTCATATTGCATTGTGCTCTCATGAAGAGCTGAATAGAAGTCTTAACATTTCTTTTCCTACTCTGCAATCCAGGTAACTAGGGACTTTAGTTAGGGCATTCTGGTTCATTGTGATGAAATGGAAAAAAAAGGTTCAGTGGGCACCTTTGCCTTGATACGAATTATCAATCCGAATATGTGGATTTGTGAAAGCTTCTTTTGTGGAACTTTGTTACACATATAGATTGTAGGGGTAATAGTGAGCCGGTCAATTAGTCAATCGTGGGATTATGGTCAATTAGTCAGTTGTGGGCTTAGTGGGTTGTTAGAAGTATAAATAGAAGTTAGGTGGAAGCGTCGAGGTATCGGTTTTGTAATTCATTTGTGTCTAACCCTTAGGGAGAGTTCTTGGCCTCTCGAAAGCCAAGAGTGTGAATAAACAATTCCAGTTTTCTTGATAATCAGTAGCGATTTGTAACAAAGTTTCTATGTTTCACAACTGGGAATTAATGTGTGGGCCTGGTGATGGCATTGGAATCAACTTCTCATCTGTTGTTTGGTATTCTGGCTTTGTGATTGGAACTAAGCGGAAAGTTATTTGAATCTTCAGGTACTTGCTATTTTAATACACGTGCTTTGCTTCAATTTCATATTCAATTGAATATAAAGTTGTTCCTACAACGTGTTTGAACTTTGTGAGGTGATTGAAGGTTTTTTTAGTTCCTTTTAATTCTGAATACCATCTTCGATAATGTGGATTGCGTTTTCTAGCTGCTTAGTTATCTTGTTAGAATAGAAATTATGTGAGCTTAAAGTCAATGTTGCGTATTGTCTAAGTTCATACTAAAAGTTGTAATATGCTTTTTTTCTTTCCCTATCCTGGCAGACAGTAGTATATCATAGTGGGCTTAAAGATCATGTTCCATTATTTTCTAGCTAACCATAATGATGTACGTGTTGGTGAGTTGGTCTACCTGAAATTTGGTACTTTAGTGGTTCAGTTTAGTTAAAAATTCAATCTGCTTGGTTATTAATATCTTTTTGTTTCTTGACATTTTAGAAATACGATGGTACTTTTTATTAAAGGAATTTCCTTTGATTTCAAATTTCTCTTACTACAATCATGATTGATATGTATGAAACGTAAATAACAAGTGTTTCTATTTCTGCAGAAAGCTAATCTTTTTTAGTTGTTTGTTTATTAATGATACATCTATATCTGCATATATGTGACTTCTGGTAAACTTCGAACTCAATTGCTCTGGTCACCTTCTTGTTGTAATAGATGAGGTAGTTGCGGGCTCAACAGCATGGTTGGGCAGAAGCCTCTCATGCGTTTGTGTTCAGAGAAAAGAAGGTGACTCTCCCCCATCATTTGATTTGACACGTATTTGTTAAACCAATTTACGTGATTAATATATATGATTTGTTTGTAGTACACCATAGATATTCCAAACCAAACCAATAAAGCCCAAGAAACCCCACCTAGAGGTGGGGCAAAGGGGCAGGGGCGGGGGAGGTGGGAGGTACACAGACCTAACCTTTACCTTTACCCTTACCCTTACCCCCAAACTTTTGAAATAATGAATCATGGGCTCATGGCTTACGGTATTGTGCTCTTAATGGTGGAAGTAAACATTTGCATTTACTACAATGATCTCTCTGCCTTTGCTTATTAACTATAACGTGGGAAAATATATACATCTTTTTCGTGAGGAATTCTATTTGGGAAAATATCTTTATGCACTATAATTGTAGAGTTATGCTTTTTCGTTTAATTTTGATTCATGGAGGTATTGATGCAATGTTAATGTATTTTATTTCTTTATCTTGTGTTATGCTTGGCACTTTGCAGGACAACCATTGAATGGTTATGAGGGAAATGCTTCACGCAAAATATCTTAAAGAAGAAGCCAAAGGAGGGTTCAAAGAATGCTAAACCCATCACAATGATCGAGAACTCGAAACAACAATATATTATAGTTTCGGCTTTTGCGGTTAACTGATGTAATAAAATGTAGCATCATTGATATTGGTACCAACTTAGAAATAGTATAATGGCTCTTGTTTTTCAATCGTGTATGTGCAATTTGTCTTGTAAAAAATATGTTATTAGAAAGTTTTTTTCAAGATGATTAAAGTGACACCAAAATAAAAAGTTTATGTAGTTTCCAATTTTTATATTCTAACCTTTCTTTGTTCTTTTTTACCTTAGTTTGGCCGATCTTAGTATAAAAATGCATTGCATAAATGAGCATAAACAATATGATCCAATTCTACATTTTGTAAGGATATAAACGGCTATATATCTTCAACCCTTATATAGGTGTTGAGCATATGATGATTTCATGGTCCTAAGAATGTTAGAGCATTGTTGGATGTTCCAAGTGGTGGTTTGGCAATCATGGTGATGATTATGCCGGTGCTAATGGTAATTAATAACGGTGGGAATTAATTATTTTCATATGAATTACGACTACAATCGGAAAATACACTTAATTTTGAAAAGGGACAATTATATAAGGACAAACTATAATAGAAATGTGGACACACTTATTTGGGACTGGGGAGTCATTTCTTATTCAGAATGTTTTGTGCCGCATCGCTTGCAAGTAAGATTATCGGCAATTGTTACATTCGCCCGGTAAAGTAAATGACTCGATAAGTGCAAGATTGATGACAAATAATACAAAGCAGGTAGCAAGATTGAGGATTTGAGTATTTGGTTTCAGAATCGAATTGCGTCCCGCTGCATCGCACGGGTAGGATGACTAGTATATAGATTAATGCTATTTATTAAATAAACATTAAAACAATTTTAGGAAAATCAAATTACAAATCTCTCTCTCTCTCTCTGTCTCTCCCCCCTCTTCCCTCTCCTCTCTTCGTAACATACATGCACACATATACATAAAAGGTTGGGTTCTGGTGAGAAGTGTCAAATTTGGTGAGAAATGGTTATCAACCATTTAATGAGAAATGGATGAACATTTGGATGAGATGCACCATGATGCACCAGATCAATTTCTTTTTAAGCCGCAATTCATGGGAAGGTATTTGATTAAAAGTACTCAACGATTTAAAAGTACTTCTCACAAAAAATGGCACTTCTCACATGATCTCATACCCACATATACAAATCGAATTGAATACACACACAAAGAAATCAATATTATTTATTGATGTGCCACATAACATTATTTTTATATAAATTGGTTCCAACTATTTTCATTTGCATTTGGTTTTAAAAAACATAAACAAGAAATGAAGAACATATTGACCATTCAACCTCCATACAAACATGCCCCTCCCTTTAGAGATGATTCATATGCGATTGAGACCCATTGTTGAGAGGCGATGGTGAAGACGATTCCGAGTGTTAGAGTTATTATTGAGGTTATCGTACATATGTAAAGTACAAGGGCTAGTTATGTATTTACCTGTAACTTATCTAGTATATATAGGTTGCTTATGTCTCATAATTAGGTTAATCTTTTTTTTGTAATCGCTCTCTAAATATATGAAAAGTTGCTGCCGTTCCAGCCACATCTCTCTCAATTCTCTCATCTATTCATCGATTGATTCCTACATCAATTCTAACATGGTATCAGAGCTTTAGGTATGTTTCATCTATCCTTCTGATTACTTGTTTTGTTTCTTTTGTTTCATTGTTCGATTTCTGCCCGAGTTCCTTTTCGTGTTCGTCGAATCGCCAAGTCCGGATACCCTCATCCGGAATCGCCTAAACTCCGGAACCTTCGGATTCCGGTTCCACACAACTTCCGGATTCTCTTAGTTTCGGACCAACCCTATTCCGGTTCCTCATTCCGGAACTTCAATTCCGGTACCTGCCTTCCTTTATTTCCGGAACACACAATTCCGGTACCTATTTCATCTTATTTCCGGAACCTACAGTTCCGGTACCTGTTTTTACTTTTTTCTGATTCCGGATCCCACATTTCCAGTTCCAAAATTCTGGAAGTCACATTTCTGGCTCTCAAATTCCGGAACACATATTACCGGTTCTAACATTCTGGAACTCACATTTCCGGTTCTCAATTCCGGAACCCACAATTCCGGATCTCGTTGATTCTTAACTCCGAATCTTCTCCATTTTCGGTTCTCAATTCCGGATCATTTCTTCCGGCTCCCCAATTCCAGTTCTATCCTCAGTCAGATGGCTCTCAATTCCAGTCACTCCAATCCTATCTCAGTTGTTCTCAATGGGAATAACTACATTTTGTGGCATCATCACATGACCATTCTTCTCAAGTCTCATGGACTATATACCTATGTCACTGGTGCTTCTACAATTCCTGTTCAAGACGAAAATGAAAGTGTGGTTGACTTTGCAAAACGCCTGAATGATTGGGATATCATGAATGCTCGCATCCTTGGATTCATAAACGCATCTACAACTGCTGAGATTAATCAACAATTTCTTGGTTACACAACGACAAAAGGACTGTGGGACTTTCTCGCAAAAAGGTACACTTATATAGGTCTCTCACATCAGTATCAGTTGTGGACTACTTTTCAGAACAAAAGACAACTGCCCGACCCGTCCATTAATTCATACATATCTTAGATGCAAGCTCTTAGGGATCACTTGAGCTTGGGAGCTCCCCAAATCTTTGATGACACAGCTCGAAAATTTACAGCCTATTTCAGCCAACTGCATCTGATCACTATACTGATGGGACTCACTGATCGCTTTGAGAATGTTCGCGCCTCGATACTACACAGATATCCGTTACCTACTCTTGAAGAGGCTATCACGGAACTACTGAGTGAAGAAACTCGCCTCCAACATCGTTTTCCTCTGTCCTCGGATACTGTGCTCTATACTTCGAACTCAGGAAAGCCAAAAGGTAAGTGGAACAACAATGAACAGTCAAAATCTGCAGGAAAGGGGAATAATAGTGAATGCACGTTCTGTCACTCTACATCTCATCTTCTCCTCAACTGCCCAGTTCGTAAATGTCGTTGGTGTGGGGTCACACATCCATGACACTATGGGTCTGACTGTCCAAAGCATCTAAGGAACTCAGGTAATCAAAGGCAACAGCTCTGAACTCAATCAGTTGCTGGATCAATCACTCAGGATACCCATACGCCAATTCAGGTGCCGCACAGCAGCAACTCATCGCCTGATCTTATGGGACTCATGCGTCGAAACCAAGAGCTTATGGAGCAACTCATGACAGGTTCTATGGGTATGAATTCTTAGTGCAACACCTCTGCATCAGGTAACCCTTGGCTATTTGACTCTGGATGTTGTAATCACATGACACCTAAGGCTGACGGTTTTGTCTCTAAGCAAACTTCCAGAATCTTCTCATCAGTTCGTATTGCTGATGATATACGCTTGTCTGTATCCTTCAGTGGGACTGTATCTACTCCTAATATACAATTACCTGATGTGCTACATATCCCTAATCTATCTCTGAGTCTGATATCCATCACTCAGCTCATGGAATCCGGTCTAATTGTTCTTTTTCATCCCACTGGTTGTGTTGTGCAGGATCCAAAGACCAAGCAGATCCTTGGAGTAGGCCGTAAAGTTGGTCGGATGATTGAAGTGGTCTACCTTCGTCTTCCCTTACGTTCATCAAATTGTGTTGCTTCTGTTTCCAGTACCCCTTCGTTTGATGTATGGCATGCGCGCCTAGGACATTTATCATTAGCTAGATTAAAATTGTTAGCTAGTTCAGGATTGCTAGGAAACACTACTTCTGAAAGCGTTTCTTGTTTATCTTGTCAACTTGGCAAACATCATGCTTTACCTTTTCAATTAAATGAATTTAAATCTGCTTCTCCTTTTGATCTTATTCATTCTGATGTATGGGGTCTAGCACCGCACCCATCCATGGGCGGTGCTCGATATTTTGTTATATTTATTGATGATCACACACGCTTCACATGGATATATCTCATGAAACACCGCTCAGAGCTACCTCAAATATATATTACCTTTGCCCGTATGATTTTAACCCAGTTTTCCAAGCCTATAAAGATTCTTCGAGCATATAATGCTATGGAATACAAAGAATCTTCTCTCCTCTCTTTTCTTTAATCTCAGGGTACCCTCTCTCAGTACTCCTGTCCCGACACTTCTCAGCAAAATGGTCGTGCAGAACGTAAACATCGACACATTCTTGATACTGTTCGTACTCTATTAATCTCAACCAAGTGTCCAGAACGTTTTTGGGGTGAAGCTGCCTTCACGGCTGTCTACACCATCAATAGACATCCAACTCCCATTCTCAATCAAAAGTGTCCCTATGAAGTTCTTCATGGGGTCTCTCCTACATATGAACTCCTAAAAGTGTGGGGTTGTGCATGCTTTGTTCAGCTGCAATCTCATGAACACACCAAACTCGAACCTCGTTCTCGATTATGCTGCTTTCTTGGCTATGGAATTGAACACAAAGGTTATCGTTGTTGGGATCCAGTCTCTAGGAGACTTCGTATATCCCGTCATGTCACATTCTGGGAACATCTCCCCTTCTCAACGATGTCCAAATTTCAGGAAACACCCGACCCCTCTACTTCCTTCTTCACTGATATTTCTATCTCATTGGACTCACTCCAATTAGATCCCACACTCACCTCTCCATCTGGTCCACCTCCTTCCGTTTCACCTTCATCTGTGCTTTCTTCCGACCCACCCTCATCTGTACCTTCTGATCATGATCAATCATCTGCACCACCTCCAAGAACTACTTCTGAGCCATCTGCTGAGTCTATGGATCCTAGCTCTTCTCAACCACATGGATTACGACGCTCAGACCAGGTAAGACAAGTTCCTTCTCACCTTCATGATTATCATTGCTATGCTATTTTACTGTCCAACCATGAACCCACTTCCTATAAGGAAGCTTCCTCTAACCCTGTTTGGCAGCAAGCTATGACTGAGGAACTTCAGGCCCTTGACAAAGCAAATACATGGGAGTTTGTACCTCTCCCACCGGGCAAGTCACCTATTGGTTCCAAATGGGTCTTCAAAATCAAAACAAAGTCTGATGGATCTATTGATCGATACAAAGCACGCCTTGTGGCAAAAGGCTTCAATCAAGAATATGGCATTGATTACGAGGAGACTTTTACTCCTGTGGCTCGTGTCACCTCGGTTCGTAGTCTACTTGCCATAGCTACCACCAAAAGATGGCCACTTTACCAGATGGATGTCAAGAATGCATTTTTAAATGGCGATCTATCAGAGGAAGTCTACATGAGACCCCCTCCAGGTGTGACTTTTCCACAGGGTCATGTATGCCGACTTCGAAAATCCCTCTATGGTCTCAAACAAGCTCCTCGTGCTTAGTTTGAGAAATTTAGCACTACTGTCATTTCATTGGGGTTTTCTCATAGTAATTATGATTCTGGTTTGTTTACTCGGACCACTGATGCATGTACTATCTTACTCCTATTGTATGTTAATGATATGATCATTACCGGCAGTGACTCTACAGGTATCACCCATCTCAAACATTCTCTCAGCTCATTATTTGAGATGAAAGATCTTGGTACGCTACACTACTTCCTTGGTCTTGAAGTTCTGCCAGACTCTTCTGGAATCTATCTCTGTCAAGCCAAGTACATTTCAGATCTGTTGTCCAAAGCTGGGATTACAGACAACAAAGTTGCATCTACACCTTTTGAGCAAAATCTGCATCTTGCTCCCAATGCCGGAACCCCTCTGCGGGACCCTACACGGTACCGTCAGCTAGTTGGATCTCTGGTCCACCTGACTGTTACTCGACCAAATCTTGCATATGCAGTTCATATAGTCAGCCAGTTCATGTCTGCTCCGTGCTTCGATCACTATGCCGCGGTTCTTCGTATCCTTCGACACCTAAAAGGGACAATGTTTCATGGGCTTCACTTCTCATCCACATCGTCCTTAACTCTTCGTGCATTCTCAGATGCTGACTGGGATGGAGACATAACATACCGTCGTTCTACCACCGGATATTGTTTCTTCCTTGGGGACTCTCTTATTTCCTGGCGCAGCAAGAAACAATCTCTGACAGCTCGGTCTAGTACTGAAGCTGAGTATCGAGCCTTAGCTGACACTACACAAGAACTTGTATGGCTACGCTGATTACTATCTGATATGGGTGCTCATCAGATCTCTCCAACACCATTGTGGTGTGATAACAATAGTGCTATTTAGATTGCTCACAATGATGTCTTTCATGAGCGTACAAAGCACATAGAGATTGACTGTCATTTCACTCGTCAACATGTTCTTCGCAAGACGGTTCAACTTCTTCCAATCTCAACCGTTGATCAGACCGCATACATCTTCACCAAAGCTCACCTTCCGGGGCATTTTCGGGCTCTTGTTTCCAAACTCAACTTGGCTCATTCTTCCCCCACTTGAGTTTGAGGAGGGGGGGGGGGGGGGGGTGTTAGAGTTATTATTGAGGTTATCGTACATATGTAAAGTACAATGGCTAGTTATGTATTTACCTGTAACTTATCTAGTATATATAGGTTGCTTATGTCTCATAATTGGTTAATCTTCTTTTTGTAATCGCTCTCTAAATATATGAAAAGTTGCTGCCGTTCCAGCCACATCTCTCTCAATTCTCTCATCTGTTCATCGATTGATTACTACATCAATTCTAACACCGAGAAACCGTGAAGGTATTCATTTTATCTTTGAGGTTTGTACTTCTTTTCTTCACTTTTCTATTCTACAACTCCAATTGTGAAGGTATTCATTTTTTGATTTATTTTGCATTTCTACTAATAACTAATCTACTATTCTTAAGGTTTATGTTATATATTTATTTGTATTTTATATATTTTTTTATACATTTAGTATTAGTTGATATTACTTGCAATGTTAATATTTGAGGCTAATTTTGTAGACTTTAGGGTAAATTTGTTAATGTCTTTAATTCTTTTTCTTGATTGTTTGAAGATATAAATATTTTATAAAAGAAAAATATCAAATGTTGCATCAGAATCTGATCATGTAGAACCCTCAAGTGGAAACCCCCAAACAATCGATTCAAATGATCTTTTGGGATCCATCGGAAAGACAATTTTTTTTGACCTATTTTGTGACACCATACCAAAAAAATCCTGGATCCGCCTCCGTTTTCATGCACACAACTCCTTGCTATGTGGTTTACTTAAGGGCACAATGTCCATAACAAACCCGATCCACAAAAAAATTGTTACTTTTCACGTTTTGTATGCCAAATTTGAACCCTTGAATGTCTGTGCAAGTATACAACACTATGATTCAATTGTGCTACACCATAGAGTCCAATTATACAAAACAAAAAAGACAACATTAAATGGAGTTAGAAGGAATTGAGTTCGTCAAGGATACAAACTTTTATCTGGTTAAACACTTGATACAAAAAAATACAACATCAAATTGAATTAGAAGGAATTGAGTTCGTGAACTTTGATAGGCTCAAGGATACAAACTTTTATATGGTTAAACACACCCTTGTGCATTTCACTGGATTCAAGAAAAAACAATACATTTTTGGTTTCTTCTAGCTATGCAATGCAACCAACATATACATATGTACGCTATCGATTAACCTCTTTCTATCGATTAACCATTTCTAGTTCTTACATCATTCAAGCTATCTCCCAGTGCATTCTTAAGAAGAACCTCTCTATTTTCACCAAATAATATTATATTTCTGTAATTACATTACAAACATAATTTGTTCCTTTAATAATATCAAAAACACAATACGTTCCCCCAAAATAGAAACCGAAATAAAATACGTTTCATTTTGCTCTTATAATTATTTAGTTTTTACAATCATATTCAACACATCAATTATTTATATAATTAAGAGAACATGGAAGAAAAATGTTGGCTAAATAATTCAACATGGCCTATTTTAATCCTGAAATTAAAGGTGTGCAAAACTTGAAAGGTCCAAAAGCGTAAACCGAAAATTCGGTGTTTGTGCAAAACTCGAATGCCTTGAAATTCGAAAATCTGAAACTGACTTTTGGGGGGGATATTTGGGTTGGGGTTGGGTTTGATTTTTGGCCACCGACCCGTCTAAAACTCCGATATATATAAAATATATATTATAAATATATGTATTGATCTAACTATCCTTAGAAAATCGTAAATCCTAGTCAGAAGTACCTTTTCTCTAAATACTAAACCTACTATCAATTTGATCAATTCTTTCAATCGACTGAATTTATCCTCGAAGTCGACTGAATATCTATTTTTTCATATAGCTATACCCAAACCCGAAACCGCCCAACCCAAACCCGAAACAACTTGAAATCCAAAATCCAAAATTCGAGGCTTGGTTTCATATCCGAAATCCAATTAGATTTTCGGTTTGCCCACCCGAACCCGCTTGACCCGCCCGATGCACAGCCTCCCTAAAACATACCAGTTAATCCCGAAACAAAAACATGGAGGACCTTTTCTACAATTTTAATATACATCAAAGGTAGTTTTATAAATTTAAAAAGTATGAGGGTTAAATTGTACTTTCAATTTTATACTCAAAAACCTCTTCTGAACCAAAACCATAAACCCTTTCCAGCAAGCAGGCGTGCGTGAGATCGATGATGGCATTCAGAGGACTCAAGAACATTCGAAATCTTTATCAAACATTGGAGATTCGGAAAAATTCGTATATGTTCGTATTTCTTTTCTTCTCTTTCTGTTCTGATTTTTGTTGAGCATGATATCATAACAGCGGTGAATGATGCTACCTTTTAGCGTCAGATTGATTGATCGATTGCTTGTTATAGTGGCAATATAAAAGGAGATCAAATACTCTAGTTTTTTTTTCTGTTTGATTTTTTCTTCATTTTTGATCGATACTGACACAAGAAGGTTTGCTAACCCTATTCCCAAAATACCCAAAACTTACGCAGAGAAACTTACGCAAAGAGTTTTCTCTGCGTAAGTTTATTTTTCCTCCCAAAAAATAAAAAAAATGGTTTTTAAAAATATTTACGCAGAGAAAACTCTCTGCGTAAGTTTCTCATCCTACATGTCTGCGTAAACTCCACATATGCACCACGTAGGCTTCACGTTGGAAAAAAAGTTTACGCGGAAAGTCTAAAAAACTTACGCAGAGAGAAGTCTCTGCGTAAGTTTTGAATTTTTTTTATTTTTTTCCTGATTTTTTGGTAAAAGGAATCAGATTCTAATTTCAGTGATTTGACGCCAAAAAAATACTGAACGAATAAAAACAGAGATTTTACAGTCGATTTGATTTTAGAAATAAATAAATATTTTTAAAAAAAAATTAAATAAAGCTTTTGTACAACTTAAAAACAAATAAACATATAACAAATTGTATAAAAATGTAAACATATAACAATTTTATAAAAATCATCATGCAAATTATATATATTTTATAAATCAATATTTTTAACATATTTTGAAAAAAATTGTTTTGTTTTATTTTTAAAGAATCTTTTACATAAGTACTTTTCTAAATTATTTATATAAAATTAGATAGATAAATTTTGTTTTAAAAATATTTTCGCAACTAATTAGACAATACCCTAAAAATTTTAAAAATATTTTTGCAACTAATTAGACAATAGTTTTGTTTTCTAAAGATAATAAAAACTTAGAATATATTGTTATGTAAATTATTATAAACTTACGCAGAAAGTCTAAAAACTTCAATTGAAATGTGGATTAATAAAACTTCAATTGAAATGTGGATTAGGAGCGGACGTGAAAGGTGCTTTATAAAATGGATTTATGAACAAGAAAACAAAGCTAAACCGAATAATTTTTTTAGAAATAAAGCTAAACCGAATCTTGAAGACATTGGAAGAACCAATTTTAAAAACACAACTCCAGTTCTGTGTAAATGCTGGGAACACAACCCTTTCCCCATCCATGATGATTTTTCCGGGATATTGCCTCAAATAGCCATTCCACACCATTGGCTTCTTCAAATAACCACTTTGCTAACCCTATTTCCTAAAATACACACAACTTACGTAGAGAAACTTACGCAGAGAGTTTTCTCTACGTAAGTTTATTTTTCCTCCCAAAAAATAAAAAAATGGTTTTTAAAAATATTTCTCTGCGTAAGTTTCTCATCCTACATATCTTCGTAAACTCCACATATGCACCACATAGAATTCACGTTGGAAAAAACCGTTTACGTGGAAAGTCTAAAAAACTTACGCAGAGACTTCTCTCTGCGTAAGTTTTGAATTTTTTTTTATTTTTTTCTTGATTTTTTGGTAAAAGGAATCAGATTCTAATTTCAGTGATTTGACGCCAAAAAAAAGCTGAAGGAATAAAAACAGAGATGTTACAGTCGATTTGATTTTAGAAACAAAAAATATTTAAAAAAAATCTATTGTACAATTTAAAAACAAATAAACATATAACAAATTGTATAAAATGTAAACATATAACAATTTTATAAAAATCATCATGCAAATCATATATATTTTATAAATCAATATTTTTAACATCTTTTGAAAAAAATTGTTTTGTTTTATTTTTAAAGAATCTTTTACATAAGTACTTTTCTAAATTATTTATATAAAATTAGATAGATAAATTTTGTTTTAAAAATATTTTCGCAACTAATTAGACAATACCCTAAAAAATTTAAAAATATTTTTGCAACTAATTAGACAATAGTTTTGTTTTCTAAAAATAATAAAAACTTAGAATATATTTGTAACAACCGAGTTTCTTTTGTATTTATAAAAGTTTAGTGTCTTTTTAGAAAGGAAAGTATAGTTGGAGGGTCAGATTGTAATTGGGGAGAAAGTATATAAAGGCACTTTTCCCTAGGGTTTTAATTGAGAAATCAGTATTATTTCCTGTTGTGTGGGTTGGTGGCGGCAAGGAGAAGAAAGGAGGAAGAAGAGCTCAAGTGGAATTTCTCAAATTGTGCCAAGGGTCTGATAAGGTAATCTTCTAGAGTACCTTCTTTCTATTGTCTTCAAGGTTCCAATTCTTCTTCTTCTTCACTTAAAATCTCGGAATTTGAGCTGTGAATTCACCATGTTTAGTTCACCTAAACCCCTCTGTAAATGCGTTTTTGAGGTTTTAGCTTGGTAAACGGATTTAGAAAGCAAAGAATTGAATTGGTGAATGTTTCATGAATTAGGAGCTGAACTTAATTTTACATTTATTCAATTCTGGGTTTAAAATCAGAATGAAATTGCTGACAAGCTAGTGGTGTTAAGGAAATCAAGCGGTTCCTTGGTCTTAGGATGAAATTAAGCATAAATGGGGTAAGAGCTGAAATATCGCAGGTCAGTGGCTAATAAGATAATGAAATAGAGTCTTGGGCTGAGTTTTTGGTCGCTGTACTGAGGAAGAAGACGAGTTGCAGGTCTGGCGCAAACTTTCCTTGGCGCAATGCAGGCTGTGGCGCAAAGTCTAGATTGCGCCAGCCTTGGTGACGCAAAGTCTGGATTCGCGCCAGCCCTGGTGGCGCAATGTTCAATTTGCGCTAACTCAGGTGGCGCAAACCCAAACCCAGCGCATTCTGTTCTTGGCGTTTTAGGATCGAGTTAAGAGGAGGAAATGGTTAGAACCGAGGGTTAGCTAAATCTAATTATTTGTATAAATAATTTATTAGGTTTACGGACGGGACGAGACTCCGAGTTAGGGAAGAATCTTGCAATCAGGTGAGTTCTCTCACCTTTTTTTTATGACGTACTATATTTCTACTGAATGTGGTTTCTTTATCAAGCATGAGTTGATTTATAAAATTATGCATGTTTCCTTGACTTGCATGTTTATACGCAAATGAAATGATGTTCAAGGTTTTCATGTTTATGATTCCAAATGTATGTTCATGCTATGTGGTGTCGGTCTGTGTTGTGGGATCAAAGAGCCTCGGGATCTGAGGATTCCTTGGATAGTTGATGACGAGACGTTAGGTTGGAATTCGTTTCCTCCTAGGCGGGTATCGGGGAGTCTGCTTGGGCCCCGATACGAGAGGGCGAAAGGGGAGTCTGCTTGGGCCCCGATCGCGGATAGTTATGTGATTCCTTACACAGCGCAGTACCATATGTGATGATTTTTGACGCAATTTGACAAATGTTTTCATATTACTATTACATGTTTTACGGAGGGAATTCACTAGACCTTTTGGTCTAACCCTCGCTTTTCAAAAACTAAACCATTTTCAGGTAAGCATGTTAAAGGTTCTTCAAGTAAGAACTAGGAGGCGAAAGAAAGGATCAGAAGTTTAGAGAGACTTCAAGACTTTTGTTTATGTTGAATATAGAATAGTTCTCGGCTGTGGACGTAGAGACTTCCGCTGTCACTATTATCTAGATCACCTTATTAATGATGTAAAGACAAGATATTTATGTATTGTGAATGCTTATTTCTCGTGAATGCATGTTATGAAAGTTGGGACGTTACAAATGGTATCAGAGCCTTAGTTTAAGAGATTTAGGTAACCTTTAGGGCCTAAACTTAAACTGTAAGATGAGGAACACAGCCGAGACATAGGATTGGCTCTAGGAAAGATCACTAAACGCGCTAGGAAATAAGGTGCCAAGGACAAACGTGTAAGGTAAGTTTGGGATTACACCTGGCCAGTGTAATTATGAACTTACAGGTACATGTACGTGCTTAAGATTACCTTATGTAGCATTCTGTGTTACTGTGTCTAGCAAGGGTTAATGGTTGTTTTCTTTCAGTATTTCCGAATGGCTGGAAGAAATTTGAGGAGTAAGTCGGTACCTGCTGTACCAAGGAATCAGGAGGGGGAAGCTCTAAGAAGCGAACCGGTTACCCGCGGAAGAGGTCACGGGAGGGGTCGTGGAGGAGGTCGCGGACGGGGTCGGGGAAGGACAAGGAGTATGGAATTTCCCGTCAATCAGGAAGACTCCGTTCAGGAAAGCTCAGCTACCGTAAGAAGAGGGGGTTCGACAAGGGGACGTGGTCGAGGCCGTGGGTCTACTTACGTCACTCGAGAGAATCTGGCCGCTGAGCTTGGTAAAATTCAGGAGACCTTACAAGCCCTTCTCACTAAGCAGAACGAGTCAGCCTCGGGAAGCAAAGAAGCAAGTGAGGACAAAGAAAGCGTGGGACTGTTAAGCCCGATAGAAACTGGTACTGGGAGCCACTCGAAAGAAGTCTCATTGGTGGTGAATGAGTTAGCAGCTAAGGGGTGCAGTTTCGTGGTCTTTGCCTCATGAAAGCCCCCTACTTTTAAGGGCGAATATGACCCTATCTTGGCAATGAAATGGGTGAAGGAAATGGAACTGGTATTCGATACATGCAAGTGTGCTGATGGGGATAAAGTAATGTTTGCTTTGTCCATGTTGAAATTTGATGCAGTTTACTGGTGGGAGGCTGAGACTGGGGGAAAGGGTTCGGCAATGGCTAAGGGAATGTTGTGGGAAGCGTTTGTAGACAGGTTCAAAGCTCAGTTCTGCCCGCTCGCAGCAGTAAAAAGATTGGAAGAAGAGTTCTTGGGGTTGGATCAAGGAGGTATGACAGTGCGAGAGTATACTACAAAGTTTATTGAGAAGTCTCGCTTTGCAGATTTGTATGTGCCAACAGAAGAGCGTCGGGTAGAACGATTCATCCATGGGTTGAAGAGCAGTATTCGGGAATTGGTTCTGACTAGAAATCCCACTACTTTTCAGGCGGCCATCAATACGGCCGAGCTGATTGAGAAAGAAAAGAACCGTCAGACGACTGAGAAGGGTGGGGAGAAGCGCAAATGGGATGGTCCGGGTAACGACTCAAGAAGAGGGAAAGTGTTCAGACCAGAAAACCGTACTAGTAAGGATCCAACCAGTAAACCGTGCAGTAAGTGCAACAGGGTACACCGGGGAGAGTGCATGGCAGGTTCAAACTCATGCTACCGGTGTGGATTGTCTGGTCACGTGTCAAGGGACTGCCCCAAAGGGAAGTCATGTTTCCAATGTGGAGCTACTGGGCACACTCGGTATGATTGTCCACAGTTGAAAAAGGGTGGATCAACTCAGTCTGGGGATCGTCAGGGTGGAAGAGGCAATGATAAGAGAGCAGAACCGGCGCGTCTGAAGGGACGTGCATTCCGCATGACTGCGGAGGAAGCAGAGGAAGTACCCGATGTGGTGGCAGGTACATTTATGGTGAACTCTCTATGTGCCAAGGTGTTGTTTGATTCAGGAGCAAATCACTCTTTTGTATCTCATGCTTTTATGAAATGTTTGGGGGTGAGGCCTAGACGTTTGGAGAGGGCACTAGAGGTGGAAACCGCTAATGATAGTTTGGTGTACGTTAAGGAGGTGGTAGAAGGTTGTGTCATAGAGATAGAAGGGAGGTTAGTGCCTATGAAGTTATATCCCATGGCAATGGGAGAGTTTGACGTGGTGTTGGGTATGGACTGGTTAGCCACGAATGATGCGAATATCGTTTGCAACAAAAAGTTAATCAGGATTCAGTCACCTGAGGGGGATCCCATAGTGATTTATGGGGACCTCCGTAATAGAAAGAATAGCCTTATCTCTATGATTAGGGCTACTAAGTGCTTGAGGAAAGGGTGCCAAGGATTCTTGGCGTACATGTTGGACGCCAAGAAAGAGAAGCGTGGGGTGGGTGATGTGGGAGTAGTAAACGAGTACCCGGAAGTATTTCCGGATGACTTAACAAGTCTACCCCCGGATCGTCAGATCGAGTTCAGAATTGATCTGGTGCCTGGAGCTGCACCTATTGCCCGCGCACCTTATAGATTGGCGCCGTCTGAAATGAAGGAGATGATGACTCAGTTACAGGAATTATTAGACAAAGGGTTCGTTAGACCGAGTACGTCTCCGTGAGGAGAACCTGTGCTCTTCGTGAAGAAGAAGGACGGTACCATGCGTATGTGCATAGATTACCGGGAGCTCAACAAGGTCACGATCAAGAACAAGTATCCGATACCGAGGATCGACGACCTGTTCGACCAGTTACAAGGAGCCGGTTACTTCTCCATGATAGATCTGAGGTCAGGGTATCACCAACTCAAGGTGAGGGAAGAGGATGTGCCGAAGACTGCATTCAGGACCCGATATGGACACTACGAATTCCTGGTGATGCCGTTCGGGCTAACCAACGCCCCAGCAGCATTCATGGACCTGATGAATAGGGTGTGCCAACCTTATTTAGATCAATTCGTGATAGTGTTCATAGATGACATACTGATATTCTCAAAGTCAGAAGCAGAGCACGAAAGCCACCTTCGTACAATCCTTGAACTATTAAAGCAAGAGAAGTTGTATGCGAAGTTTTCCAAGTGCGAGTTTTGGCTGAGGGAGGTGCAGTTTCTCGGACACGTGGTGTCTGAGAAGGGAATCATGGTTGACCCGGCCAAGATTTAAGCCATCCGAGACTGGGAGCAACCTAAGAATCCGTCAGAAGTTCGAAGTTTCCTCGGACTGGCGGGGTACTACCGGAAGTTCGTCAAAGACTTTTCGTGTATTGCCACGCCACTGACCTCTTTAACGAAGAAGAATGTCAAGTTCGTCTGGTTAGAGAAACAAGAAGTAGCGTTTCAGAAATTGAAGGATATGTTGAGCAGTGCTCCGGTATTGTCGTTACCGGACGGTTCTGATGACTTCGTGGTATTCAGTGACGCGTCGAAGCTCGGCTTGGGATGCGTACTCATGCAACGAGGTAAGGTGATCGCTTATGCCTCCCGACAGTTGAAGGATCACGAGGTCCGATATCCCACACATGATTTAGAATTGGCGGCGGTAGTTTTTGCCTTGAAGATTTGGCGGCATTACCTGTACGGGACGAAGTGCCAGATCTTTACGGACCACAAGAGTTTATGTCATCTCTTTGATCAAAAAGAGTTGAATATGCGTCAAATAAGATGGAGCAAATAGTTGTCGGACTACGACTGTAAGATTGAATATCACCCGGGTAAGGCAAACGTAGTGGCGGTCGCTTTGAGCCGTAAGGAACGAGGTGAAACCCCCAGTGTTGTGGCCATGAGGGCTGAGGTGACATTCAATTTGTTAGCGGAAATAAAGAAATGTCAAGTTAAAGCGCTCGAAGCCGATAATCTCAAGAAGGAAAGAATGGTAGGACAAGTGTCCTCATTGGAGGTAGTTAGTCGAGGGGTGAATTGTCTTAGTGGGAGGATCTGGGTTCCAAAACTCGGAGAGCTCCGAAAGATGATACTTGAAGAAGCTCACAAGTCTAAGTACACAATTCACCCCGGAACTAACAAAATGTATGGAGATCTACGCCGAGACTATTGGTGGCCTGGGATGAAAAAGGACGTAGCTCATTTTGTGGAGACCTGCGTGACGTGTTCGCGTGGTAAAATTGAGCACCAACGACCGTACGGGAAGCTTCAGCCTTTAGAGATACCTATGTGGAAGTGGGATCAAATTACGATGGACTTCGTAACCCACTTGCCTAAGACCCCAAAGGGTTATGACGCCATATGGGTGATTGTGGATTGTCTCACAAAGTCGGCACACTTCTTGCCTATTCGGGAGTCTTACTCAATGGAGCAGTTAGCCAAGTTGTATATTGATGAGATTGTAACCCGTCATGGAGTGCCATCGTCGATAGTATCTGATCGAGATAGCAGATTTACCTCCACGTTTTGGAGGAGTTTCCAAAGAGAAATGGGATCGCAGATCAAGATGAGTACCGCTTATCACCCTCAGACCGACGGTCAAAGTGAGAGAACGATCCAGTCGTAAGAAGACATGTTAAGGGCGTGCGCTTTGGATTTCCATGGCTCATGGGAGAAACATCTACCATTGATCGAGTTTGCTTATAATAATATTAGCTATCACTCGAGCATCAAGGCAGCACCATTTGAAGCACTCTATGGTAGAAAATGTCGGACACCGTTGTGTTGGAACGAAGTCGGAGAGAGATAGTTAGCGGGACCATAAATTGTACAACTGACTTTGGACAAGATAATCCAAGTGCGTGAAAGACTGAAGGTCGCCCGCGACCGTCAGAAGAGTTATGCGGATAAAAGACGAAAGGATATAGAATTCCAGGTCGGGGATTTTGTTTTGTTAAAGGTATCCCCGTGGAAAGGAGTCGTACGGTTTGGGAAACGGGGGAAGCTAAGCCCACATTACATCGGACCGTTTGAGATTACCGAACGAATTGGGGAAGTGGCATATAGGTTGGACCTACCGGAAGAATTGAGTAGTATTCATAATGCGTTTCATGTGTCAAATCTTAGGAAATGTTTAGCCGACGTGACCAAAGCGGTGCCGTTAAGTGACATAAAAGTAGATGAGAAATTGAATTTTGTGGAAGAACCCGAAGCCATCACGGATGTTAAGGTGAGGAAGTCACGGAACAAGGAGACCAAACTAGTAAAGGTTCAATGGCAGCACCATAAGGGTCCAGAGGCGACCTGGGAGTTGGAGTCGGAGATGAAAGCTAGATACCCGCATCTTTTCCAATAAGGAATTCCGGGGACAAAATTCTTTTAAGGGGGGAGTGTTGTAACAACCGAGTTTCTTTTGTATTTATAAAAGTTTAGTGTCTTTTTAGAAAGGAAAGTATAGTTGAAGGGTCAGATTGTAATTGGGGAGAAAGTATATAAAGGCACTTTTCCCTAGGGTTTTAATTGAGAAATCAGTATTATTTCCTGTTGTGTGGGTTGGTGGCGGCGAGGAGAAGAAAGGAGGAAGAAGAGCTCAAGTGGAATTTCTCAAATTGTGCCAAGGATCTGATAAGGTAATCTTCTAGAGTACCTTCTTTCTATTGTCTTCAAGGTTCCAATTCTTCTTCTTCTTCTTCTTCACTTAAATCTCGGAATTTGAGCTGTGAATTCACCATGTTTAGTTCACCTAAACCCCTCTGTAAATGCGTTTTTGAGGTTTTAGCTTGGTAAACGGATTTAGAAAGCAAAGAATTGAATTGGTGAATGTTTCATGAATTAGGAGCTGAACTTAATTTTACATTTATTCAATTCAGGGTTTAAAATCAGAATGAAATCGATGACAAGCTAGTGGTGTTAAGGAAATCAAGCGGTTCCTTGGTCTTAGGATGAAATTAAGCATAAATGGGGTAAGAGCTGAAATATCGCAGGTCAGTGGCTAATAAGATAATGAAATAGAGTATTGGGCTGAGTTTTTGGTCGCTGTACTGAGGAAGAAGACGAGTTGCAGGTCTGGCATAAACTTGCCTTGGCGCAATGCAGGCAGTGGCGCAAAGTCTAGATTGCGCCAGCCTTGGTGGCGCAAAGTCTGGATTCGCGCCAGCCCTGGTGGCGCAATGTTCAATTTGCGCTAACTCAGGTGGCGCAAACCCAAACCCAGCGCATTCTGTTCTTGGCGTTTTAGGATCGAGTTAAGAGGAGGACATGGTTAGAATCGAGGGTTAGCTAAATCTAATTATTTGTATAAATAATTTATTAGGTTTACGGACGGGACGAGACTCCGAGTTAGGGAATAATCTTGCAATCAGGTGAGTTCTCTCACCTTTTTTTATGACGTACTATATTTCTACTGAATGTGGTTTCTTTATCAAGCATGAGTTGATTTATAAAATTATGCATGTTTCCATGACTTGTATGTTTATACGCAAATGAAATGATGTTCAAGGTTTTTATGTTTATGATTCCAAATGTATGTGCATGCTATGTGGTGTCGGTCTGTGCTGTGGGATCAAAGAACCTCGGGATCTGAGGATTCCTTGGATAGTTGATGACGAGACGTTAGGTTGGAATTCGTTTCCTCCTAGGCGGGTATCGGGGAGTCTGCTTGGGCCCCAATACGAGAGGGCGAAAGGGGAGTCTGCTTGGGCCCCGATCGCGGATAGTTATGTGATTCCTTACACAGCGCAGTACCATATGTGATGATTTATGACGCAATTTGACAAATGTTTTCATATTACTATTACATGTTTTACGGAGGGAATTCACTAGACCTTTTGGTCTAACCCTCGCTTTTCAAAAACTAAACCATTTTTAGGTAAGCATGTTAAAGGTTCTTCAAGTAAGAACTAGGAGGCGAAAGAAAGGATCAGAAGTTTAGAGAGACTTCAAGACTTTTGTTTATGTTGAATATAGAATAGTTCTCGGCTGTGGACGTAGAGACTTCCGCTGTCACTATTATCTAGATCACCTTATTAATGATGTAAAGACAAGATATTTATGTATTGTGAATGCTTATTTCTCGTGAATGCATGTTATGAAAGTTGGGACATTACAATATTGTTATGTAAATTATTATAAACTTACGCAGAAAGTCTAAAAACTTCAATTGAAATGTGGATTAATAAAACTTCAATTGAAATGTGGATTAGGAGCGGACGTGAAAGGTGCTTTATAAAATGGATTTATGAACAAGAAAACAAAGCTAAACCGAATATTTTTTTAGAAATAAAGATAAACCGAATCTTGAAGACATTGGAAGAACCAATTTTAAAAACACAACTCCAGTTCTGTGTAAATGCTGGGAACACAACCCTTTCCCCATCCATGCTGATTTTCCGGGATATTGCCTCAAATAGCCATTCCACACCATTGGCTTCTTCAAATAACCACTTTGCTAACCCTATTCCTAAAATACCCACAACTTACGCAGAGAAACTTACGCAGAGAGTTTTCTCTGCATAAGTTTATTTTTCCTCCCAAAAAATAAAAAAATGGTTTTTAAAAATATTTACGTAGAGAAAACTCTCTGCGTAAGTTTCTCATCCTACATGTCTGCGTAAACTCCACATATGCACCACATAGGCTTCACGTTGGAAAAAAAAGTTTACGCGGAAAGTCTAAAAAACTTACGCAGAGAGAAGTCTCTGCGTAAGTTTTAATTTTTTTTATTTTCCTGATTTTTGGTAAAAGGAATCAGATTCTAATTTCAGTGATTTGACCCCAAAAAAAAGCTGAAGGAATAAAAACAAAGATGTTACAGTTTTTATGGTTTATAGGAAATTTCAGTGATAACTAATTTCTAATTTCAGATTTGACCCCAGCAGAGGCTCTGTAATAGGAAATTTCTAATAACTAATAATTTATAAAACTTTTTGATCATCCAAAGTTTTTATGGTTTTAAACATTGTTTTTAGGACATATTTAGAAATTTTTGTCCTGGAAAACTGTTTTAGAAAAAGATTTTGTGCGACACATACCTTTTAGAGTGTCTAGTTTGGACGACAGAGACTTTTGTTGATCATAATCCTCCTTTGGCTCCCCCTTGAATGATCAACCTCTGTAGATTAATTTGAGGTCTCCTTCTGCTCCCCCTTGACCTATGCTTGAATCAATAGAGATAAATAATGCACATTACATAGGTCAACCTCATCAGAGGTTCTGTGGAGATTGTCATAGGTTCTGAGCAATTCCACAGAAGCTCTGTGAAGTATAGAATCTTTGAAGGATGAGTCTTAAACAAAGTGTTTAAGAGTCATATTGTATTTTGAAGCCTGAGTCCTTAATAGAAGTATTAAGGAGTCCATTGTTTGCTTGAAGAGTGAGTCCTGATCTGTAATGGTCAGAAGTCATTTTCTGATGAAGCTCGAGTCTTAAACTGATTTGTTTAAGAGTCTTTTTCACTAAAGTGCGAGTCCTAAACTGATGTGTTTAGAAGTCCTTTTCTCCTCTGAAGAGCGAGTCCTGATCTGTAATGATCAGAAGTCCGTTTTTTTGATGAAGAGCGAGTCCTGATCTGTAATGATCAGAAGTCCTTTTCTGATGAAGAGCGAGTCCTGATCAGTAATGATCAGAAGTCCGTTTTTCTGATGAAGAGCGAGTCCTGATCTGTAATGATCAGAAGTCCTTTTTTCTGATGAAGAGCGAGTCCTGATCTGTAATGATCAGAAGTCCTTTTCTGATGAAGAGCGAGTCCTGATCAGTAATGATCAGAAGTCCGTTTTTCTGATGAAAAGCGAGTCCTGATCTGTAATGATCAGAAGTCCTTTTCTGATGAAGAGCGAGTCCTGATCAGTAATGATCAGAAGTCCGTTTTTCTGATGAAGAGCGAGTCCTGATCTGTAATGATCAGAAGTCCTTGTACCTGCAAGACAGATCAAAGAACTTTTGGTACCCATATCCAAATGGGTCCTTTTTTGTTAGGATTTGGAGCTGTCTTTAGGTCCTCTGGTTTGCCAATCTCTGTTGGTTTGCCAACTTTCTTTCTATGACCTTTCTCATTTTGGGTCTTTGGATTTTTCTTTTGAAATGACCCATTTTGTACACAGAAAGATTTAGAGAAAAGGTTTCTTAATTGAAGTAGAAGATCAAAGCATTTATATGAATGAAAAGATGAAGGCTTTGTAGAAACAAATGGCTTTGGAGCATTTTTGTCAGGAATAGAGTTTTTGACTTTCCAAACCATTTTCATCTTTTTGTAAACAGGATTATTTGAATTTTTAGCACAAGAGTTTGCTAAGACAAGGTTCTTAAGCCTTTTAGCTAAAACATCTTTTTCTTTAAGGTTTAAATCAAATTTTCTTAGAAGATCTGATTTATACCTCTTCTCCAACATAATCTTGTTTGACAAATCGGATAGTCTCTTTGTTAAATTTGACATTTCAGCTTTAAAGACCTTTCTTTCCTTCTCAAACTTGTCTTTCAAACACTTTGTTTGAAATCCTTCTCTCTTCACCTTTTCAGACTCTTTTCTTTCAAAATCCTGCTCTTTCCTCTCTTTTTCAAGAGATTTCTGTAATTTTGAGATTTTGAAAGAAAGTTCCATATTCTTTGTCTCAAGAAGAGTTTTCTCTTTTCCAAACTTTTCATTTTCACTGATTATAAGTTTTTCAAAGTTGGAAATCAGTTTAGAAAAGTTTAGACACTTAAGCTCAAGGCTTTTCTTCTCTTCTTTAAAAACAGTCTTAACTTCCTCAAACTTCTCTTTCTCCTTTTTACCAAGCTCTTCTGACTCAGATAGTTTCTTTTTCAGTTCAAGATTTTCACAGTTTAGGAGTTTACCTGATTCTTCAAGCTTGGCAATGTTGTCTGAGTCAATAAGAATACTCTTGTTTCTTTCCTCTAATTCTTTCTCAAGAGTAGGAATTATTTTCTTAAAATTTGTGCTGAGTTTGAAATAATAATGAAAATCAGCATCAGCACTAAATTTTAGTCTTGACATATTGAATGAAGTTTTTAACGAAAGAAACAATTTCTTGGATGTTACCAGATCGAATAAATCGAAAATGGCAGTAAAACAGAATCTGTTTGAAGAATGAAGAATAGGTTAAGAGCAGACAGTTTCTATCAAGAATCTTGTCTAAACGAGGATCACTTGATATTGAAAACCAAGCTTTGCTCTGATACCAATTGTTGGTTCCCGTTTTGCTTTAAACAAGATTATCAGATCTATTAGTTCGAGTTTATGTTTGATGCGGAAGCGTATTTGAAGAACTAACAGATATGTTTGATAGATTTAGAACACAATATAAATAAACAGTGAACAGGAAATAATATCTCAAAGTTTACTGAATATATATATATATCAAGAACAGATTTAAGAACAGTGAGTATGCAAAGCTTTAAACAGATATGACTCTAAATGTGCATAAGCTATGTGTTCTTGATGTTCGATTGAAGTGTTCTTGTTTTTCTGTTTTTGTGTGTTGTTCTATATTGTGTTGGGAAGAACTCAACATGAGTTTTCCTTTTATACTACTCTTAGAAGACTATTAAGTAGGTCACTGTTCCTTTTACGGCATGAATAGTGAACTGGAGGGTGTGAACAGTTGTTTGAGCCATGCGCATTTAATGGAGCAGATGTACTATTGGTAAATGCATTAAATGGCGCAGACGTCTATTTTGTACCATGCCCTATTGAGTCCACTCAGAGTTTGACACGTGTTGAAGTTGGACAGGGCAAGTTGCCATGCAAGTTGATGAACAGGTCTTGGAACAGTAGCAAGATATTATAAATATCTTCCTAGTCTTTAGAGGACCATAGAGGCTCTGTAATGTGTTACAGAGGTTCTGCGGTCTGGTTCCTCTGTAGAGTAGTCTTCACTGGATTCCGAGTCTTTGGTTGTTTACTTCTGCAGAGCTTCTGTCAAGGGTGGCAGAGGTTCTGAGGCTCGGTCCTCTGAGAAGTCTTCTTTGTTCCTTGTCTTCTGATGTTGTCCGCAGAGGCTCTGTTATTGGTAACAGAGGTTCTGCGGTCTTGGTCTTCTGAAAGCGTCCTTCTGTAGTTTCCTCGGTCTTTGATCACTCTTGATCAAAACTTCCTTTGATTCTTCTGAGATGCCCGGCAGAGCTTCTGTTGCACTCAGCAGAGCTTCTGTGGAAGTTCTTCTGTACTTGGCCATTTTTCAATACTTCTAATATTCTAGAATATTGGAGCTAACAATCTCCCCCTAAGTATTGAAAAATAAAAGGTTGAATTTATGCATTTTAACCTAAGTAAAGAAGAGGTTTAAACAATACCTCAGAAGATTATTTCTTTCATTTGAAATTTATGCCAGAGGCATTTACATTTGAGTACACAGAAATAAACGTTGACAGAGATTCTTTGAAGAGACTCAGATTTTTGTATTTGGGAAGTCGTCGAACTTTCTGTTGTCTTTTCCTACTTCCTTGAGTTCTTCATAGAATTTGTGACAGAGATTTCGTAAGCCGAGTGTGGCATCAATCTCTTTGATCATCATCAGAGCAGATTCTTCGTTCATAAGCTCTGTTGCTTTATTCTCCTCTAGTATCTTTCTGAACATGTTCAGAGTATGGGTTGTGTACTTCTGACAGTCCATTGTCACAAACAGTTTCAGTTGATCAGCAGGATTCTTGAATACTAACCCGTACCTTGGAGTTTTGATGATTGAATTGGGTATGGCATTGGGTGGGCAGAAATCCTCTGGTGGTCTGATACTTAGAGTGGTTATGCCCAGATCGATGGCTAGTTGAATGTCGAGCATGCTGTAGATTAGGAGCTTTTCACGCATCGCCTTTCTGAGAACTCGATAAGACCTTTTGTGGCAGTCGTCATTGAAGTTGTCTTTCGTCCATTGCAGAAGGTCAGGTAAGTCATAGGGATTGAGGTTTCGGATATCAGCATCAGAGAATTGATTTTCTGATCTGTCAGACCTTTTGACTTTCCAGATGGTATACACCGTATGAGGATAGGTTCTCATTTTGGAGTATTTGCAATAGATTACCTTCTTTATTTTGTGAATGGAGTAAACTTGATTGACTGGTTTTGACTTTGTAGAGGTGAAGATTGCATCGAATTCCTCTCTTAGCTTCTGATCTCGGACATGGGCTGGCAGATCGCTCTGGAATTGCTGTCTGTAGAGATAACTGTAGACTTGTTTTTCCATTTGTTCAATGGTTGAAGTAGATCTTGGAATTGGTCTCCTTAGCTCATCCATCTTTCGAGTGATGTCTGCTACTCTACCTTCTGTTACCTTAGCTGTGGGATCTAGGGTTGGGTTTTGTGACAGAGGATTCAAGTTGAATGCCCAGTCTTCCTCTTCGGGTTTAGGAGTGACGAAGGCATTAAAAGCACCTTTCATTAATTTCTCTGTAGCAACTGGCATCTTCTTCTTTGGCTCTTCTTCTGTCATTATTTCCTTGCCTTTATCTTTTGGCTTTGAGGTTTCAGATATTGGGTTTTGGATTTGTGTGGGTGGATCCTTTGTTGATTTGACAGTTGGAGGTTCTGTGGGTTTTGGGGTTGTATGCTCTGATGTTTTGGTTGTTGCCTCTGAAAGTTTTGATACTTCGGGTTGTGAGGACTCTGTTGGTGAAGAGTTTTCGGGTCTTGGAGGTGGGATGTCAAAACGCTTTGCTGATTGAAAAGCATATACAAATTCCATTATGCGAAGAATGAATTCTGCAGAGCGTTTTGGTCTTTGGGGTTTTCGAGCTATGGTTTTGACTCTAGTTTTGTGCGGGATTGGTTGTGAGGTTAGTGTTGGTTCTTTGGGTGAGGGTGGAGTTTGTTCTGAGGATGAGGATGCAAGATTGATTACCTTAGGTTCTGTGGTTGGTGCATCCTCTGGTGAGATAGAGGTGTTTTGCCTCTGTTGTTTTCCCTTCTGGGTTTCTGTTGTAGAGGGTTCTGCTGATTTCTCTGTAGTTTTTGCAGAAGCAGCCTCTGTAGTTTCCTTTGTTTTCTCCCCCTCAGGATGACCAGATGTTCCATCATCAGGATCATTCTGCCTTCTTTTTGCAGTAACTTCTGTTCTGCAGGTGTCTTGAGCTGTTTGCCTTGCTGCATTTTTCTTCATTGTTTCAAAGTAGATTGCGATCGAAGTTTTGAAGGCTTTGGTCGCACTTTTCTCGAACTCTGCAGCGGTTGTTTTGGCAATGTTAGTGGCAGAGGCGATGGCAGCAGCAGCAGAAGTTTCTGTAGTTGACTTCATTTCTGCAAGGGCTGCTTTAACCTCTGTGGATAAGGTATCCACTTTGGTATTTAATCCTGTAAGCGCGCCTGAAGTTGACTCTGTAAAAGACGTGAATGAGCTTTGCAACTCATTCAATGTTTGAGTTACAGAGGTTACAAAGGCTTGGAACTCATCCTTCGTAACATGTTCCTCTTGGGTAACCTCTGGAGGAACAACTCCTTCTCCAGAGTGAGTCCCTGTTCCTGGGACACCTTCATTCACCCTTGTTTGTACGTTGGGGGTGGAAGGATTTCCATCTGATCCTCGAGAAGAAACCTGAGTTTCAGTCTCTACAGAAGTTCTGTGAAGAACATTGTCCAAATCCACTCCAGAGGTGGGTATCAGAATATTCTTCTGTTGACTTGGAGACTTGTCTAGAGTCTCTTCGTCATGGTGCTCTCTACTTCTCTCTGAAAGAAGTTTTGGCCCTATATTGTGCGTGTCAGAGGAAACGAATTCCTCTGTAGGGTGTTCTAGTGTGATCTGGGGCGATGGATCACGAACTATAGGTGAGTCTCTCTGAGGAGACTCCCTAGGAATGGATTCCCCGGCTTCTGTGGGCACAGAGGTTGAAAGAGTAACCTCTGGCTGGATGGGTTGGGTGAGGTTCGAGCTGTGCTGCTCTTTTTCAATGACACCTTCTGCAGCTAGACCTGCGGTGTCAGATGTGTGGGTTGCACTGGGAGGGGTTGAGGGATGTGTGCCTTCTGCAACTTCGGCATCTTTTCCTTTCTCATTTTCTTTTCCTCCAGACGTTTCTACCCTATCCTCTAAACCTATTTGCACCTCTTCTTCTGCAGTCTCTTGTCTTGGCAGAAGTGAATCAAGAACCTCTGTGAAGATTAGAGTTTGCAGAGGTGGTTCGATTCCTTCTGTTATTGTTTGCAGAGGAGAAGATGGTTTCTTCTTCTTTGATTTCCTCTTCTTTGGTTTTGGTGCTCCCTCCTCTGTAGATTTTGACTTTCTTTTTCTTTTGGAAGAGGGGGGGTCAGAGGGACCTTGGATTTGTGGTGGAGATGAGGGTTCTGTGGGATGTTCAGTGGGTGGAGAAGATGGTTCTGCAGGATTTTGTTGGATAGCAGAAACAGAGGCAAGTTGTTCCTCTGTAGGGGTTTTGGTTTTCTTTCCCTTTTTCTTCTTCTTCTCTTTAGATCCCTCAGAAGACTTCCTCTTTGAAGAATAGAGGTCTTTCCTTATATCTCTGAAGTTCTTCTGATTGGCCTTGTGTTTAGCCAACTTTATCTTCCATTCTTCTTCTGTAAGTCTCTCTACTACATTACCTCCTATGGGCATTCCTATACGCGGGGGTGTTACAGAACTGGGTTCAGGAGTTCTGTAAACGCGTGTGTACTTACTAACTAGTTCTTCATCACTAGCATAACCTAACATTACCTTTGATAGTGGCCTGATGTGTGGGTAGCCATCCTCATGTTCTGTAGGGGTGTTCTTGGACATAGGAAATTGCTTAGGTTTGGGACCGTCCATTGGCCATTTTTGGATAAGGAGTAGGGGTTCGAAAAGTACACTGAGGATTCGCTGGAACTGCAGAGGGGGTAACCAGTTGTGATCAGACATTTTGGCTTTCTGGGAGGCGATTTTGCGATCGATGGTGTTGATGATCTCTTGCATCATTATGGTGGCATAATCTAGGGGTAGATCATAGTACACACCATACATGATTGAGAGAATTTGAGGTGAGCTTTGATCGATGCTTCCGATTTTGCCCGTGAGGCAACGATTTAGGATGGAGAATAAGGTATTCCATAGGGGAGGTAGTCTTGCTCTGCGGAAATCGTTCCTCTTTTTCAACTGTTGGTTGTACCCTAACATGTGCAGAAAGTCGACAAGTTCTTCATTTGTTGGTTGGGGTGCATACTTTTTGATTCCCATGAGTCCTCTTGTTGGAAGGCCAAATTCTAATGAGAACATGGTGCGATTGAACATCAGTTCAAGGCTCTTACTTTGGTCAGGTTTAGAAATGTAGCCTCTTATCAAATCGGTGTCAGCGTCATAACGGCAAGATTGCCAAAACTGATGTAGGTAACGTACTGGTATTTGTTCAACGGTTTTGCTCAGAAGAGGGTAAAGAAAGTGGTTCTCTAGGATGTTTAGCAGGATGGCATGTTCTTTGCCAAATGCCGTAGGAGAAGGAACAAGATAACAGTTGTTCGATTTAATGGGAAGGGTTTGCTCGAAATGGTCATTTGAGAAAAATTGTTGCAGGTGGGTAGTGGGTTCGAAGGATGCCTCGTCGCCGGAGTCGTGTCTGTCGGCATCGGTGGCGATGTGTGGGTTGTGGGAGTGCTCAGAATGCACTGGAGAGGATGTCGGAGAGTTCGTTGGTGAAACGTGAGCAGCTTTGGAACTGGAAGCCATTTGTAGGTTTGAAAGTTCTAGGTTTTCAGAAAGAAATAAGCAAGTTCGCCGGAGAAGATGAGAGAATAGTAAAGTTTTGAAAGTGATTTTAACTTGGGTTTTATACTGTGGTAACGGATAGAATTCGGAACGGTGAAAATGTGAGAAAGTTAATAAAATTTGAGGTCCACACTCGAGTTCATTTGGCGTGGTGCAAGTTTCTAGGACGACGTGAGATGTACGTCAATGAAAACTTGACACGTCATCAATGTCAGTGACGACGAGACGTCGTGGGCGGCCACATTAAATGAAAAACGCGTGGGTTTTAAATTTTCACCACAGAAAAGTTACCGTTACAGATACAGAAATTCCCAAGTGGAAATCTTTACAGAAGCTCTGTGGGTACAGAAGCTCTGTGATTTTGAAAAACGTTTATCTCTGTAGATTGTATCTTTAATGAAAATCGTTTGAAAAACACGGAGAGGATCAATAAATTTTTAGTAGTGAGAAATTATCCTACAGAGGTTTTTGGACCTCTGCCAGAGCCAGCAGAGGCTCTGTGACAGGAAATTTCTAACAACTAATAATCTATAAACATTTTTAATCATCCAAGTTTTTGATCAGTTTTAACAATGTATTTAGGACTTATTTGAAAGTTGGTGTCCTAGAAAATTGTAAATCTCAAAGATTTTGTGCAGCAGAAGTCATTTGAATGATTTGAGTGATCTACAGAGGTTCTTTGGTTGAAAGAACTCTGTGGCTTATGACTTCTGTGCGAGATACCAACCTAATTCTTTTTGATCGGAGAATGTGATCTCTTCTGTCGCATTCTTAGCTCCCCCTTGACTTATGAATCTCTGTAGATTCAGTAAGGTCTCCTTTTTCGCTCCCCTTGATCTAACAACTTCTGAGATTGATCTCTGTGGTTTGAAACCTGCCTTTTTATCTCGTGAAGCTTGTACTTTTACCAAAAACGTTTGAAAAACATTGGAGAGGATCGATAAATCTTTAGTAGAGAGAAATTATCCTACAGAGGTTTTTGGACCTCTGCCAGAGCCAGCAGAGGCTCTGTAATAGGAAATTTCTAATAACTAATAATTTATAAAACTTTTTGATCATCCAAAGTTTTTATGGTTTTAAACATTGTTTTTAGGACATATTTAGAAATTTTTGTCCTGGAAAACTGTTTTAGAAAAAGATTTTGTGCGACACATACCTTTTAGAGTGTCTAGTTTGGACGACAGAGACTTTTGTTGATCATAATCCTCCTTTGGCTCCCCCTTGAATGATCAACCTCTGTATATTAATTTGAGGTCTCCTTCTGCTCCCCCTTGACCTATGCTTGAATCAATAGAGATAAATAATGCACAGTACATAGGTCAACCTCATCAGAGGTTCTGTGGAGATTGTCATAGGTTCTGAGCAATTCCACAGAAGCTCTGTGAAGTATAGAATCTTTGAAGGATGAGTCTTAAACAAAGTGTTTAAGAGTCATATTGTATTTTGAAGCCTGAGTCCTTAATAGAAGTATTAAGGAGTCCATTGTTTGCTTGAAGAGTGAGTCCTGATCTGTAATGGTCAGAAGTCATTTTCTGATGAAGCTCGGGCCTTAAACTGATTTGTTTAAGAGTCTTTTTCACTAAAGTGCGAGTCCTAAACTGATGTGTTTAGAAGTCCTTTTCTCCTCTGAAGAGCGAGTCCTGATCTGTAATGATCAGAAGTCCGTTTTTCTGATGAAGAGCGAGTCCTGATCTGTAATGATCAGAAGTCCTTTTCTGCTGAAGAGCGAGTCCTGATCAGTAATGATCAGAAGTCCGTTTTTCTGATGAAGAGCGAGTCCTGATCTGTAATGATCAGAAGTCCTTTTTTCTGATGAAGAGCGAGTCCTGATCTGTAATGATCAGAAGTCCTTTTCTGATGAAGAGCGAGTCCTGATCAGTAATGATCAGAAGTCCGTTTTTCTGATGAAGAGCGAGTCCTAATCTGTAATGATCAGAAGTCCGTTTTTTTGATGAAGAGCGAGTCCTGATCAGTAATGATCAGAAGTCCGTTTTTCTGATGAAGAGCGAGTCCTGATCTGTAATGATCAGAAGTCCTTGTACCTGCAAGACAGATCAAAGAACTTTTGGTACCCATATCCAAATGGGTCCTTTTTTGTTAGGATTTGGAGCTGTCTTTAGGTCCTCTGGTTTGCCAATCTCTGTTGGTTTGCCAACTTTCTTTCTATGACCTTTCTCATTTTGGGTCTTTGGATTTTTCTTTTGAAATGACCCATTTTGTACACAGAAAGATTTAGAGAAAAGGTTTCTTAATTGAAGTAGAAGATCAAAGCATTTATATGAATGAAAAGATGAAGGCTTTGTAGAAACAAATGGCTTTGGAGCATTTTTGTCAGGAATAGAGTTTTTGACTTTCCAAACCATTTTCATCTTTTTGTAAACAGGATTATTTGAATTTTTAGCACAAGAGTTTGCTAAGACAAGGTTCTTAAGCCTTTTAGCTAAAACATCTTTTTCTTTAAGGTTTAAATCAAATTTTCTTAGAAGATCTGATTTATACCTCTTCTCCAACATAATCTTGTTTGACAAATCGAATAGTCTCTTTGTTAAATTTGACATTTCAGCTTTACAGACCTTTCTTTCCTTCTCAAACTTGTCTTTCAAACACTTTGTTTGAAATCCTTCTCTCTTCACCTTTTCAGACTCTTTTCTTTCAAAATCCTGCTCTTTCCTCTCTTTTTCAAGAGATTTCTGTAATTTTTAGATTTTGAAAGAAAGTTCCATATTCTTTGTCTCAAGAAGAGTTTTCTCTTTTCCAAACTTTTCATTTTCACTGATTATAAGTTTTTCAAAGTTGGAAATCAGTTTAGAAAAGTTTAGACACTTAAGCTCAAGGCTTTTCTTCTCTTCTTTAAAAACAGTCTTAACTTCCTCAAACTTCTCTTTCTCCTTTTTACCAAGCTCTTCTGACTCAGATAGTTTCTTTTTCAGTTCAAGATTTTCATAGTTTAGGAGTTTACCTGATTCTTCAAGCTTGGCAATGTTGTCTGAGTCAATAAGAATACTCTTGTTTCTTTCCTCTAATTCTTTCTCAAGAGTAGGAATTATTTTCTTAAAATTTGTGCTGAGTTTGAAATAATAATGAAAATCAGCATCAGCACTAAATTTTAGTCTTGACATATTGAATGAAGTTTTTAACGAAAGAAACAGTTTCTTGGATGTTACCAGATCGAATAAATCGAAAATGGCAGTAAAACAGAATCTGTTTGAAGAATGAAGAATAGGTTAAGAGCAGACAGTTTCTATCAAGAATCTTGTCTAAACGAGGATCACTTGATATTGAAAACCAAGCTTTGCTCTGATACCAATTGTTGGTTCCCGTTTTGCTTTAAACAAGATTATCAGATCTATTAGTTCGAGTTTATGTTTGATGCGGAAGCGTATTTGAAGAACTAACAGATATGTTTGATAGATTTAGAACACAATATAAATAAACAGTGAACAGGAAATAATATCTCAAAGTTTACTGAATATATATATATATATCAAGAACAGATTTAAGAACAGTGAGTATGCAAAGCTTTAAACAGATATGACTCTAAATGTGCATAAGCTATGTGTTCTTGATGTTCGATTGAAGTGTTCTTGTTTTTCTGTTTTTGTGTGTTGTTCTATATTGTGTTGGGAAGAACTCAACATGAGTTTTCCTTTTATACTACTCTTAGAAGACTATTAAGTAGGTCACTGTTCCTTTTACGGCATGAATAGTGAACTGGATGGTGTGAACAGTTGTTTGAGCCATGCGCATTTAATGGAGCAGATGTACTATTGGTAAATGCATTAAATGGCGCAGACGTCTATTTTGTACCATGCCCTATTGAGTCCACTCAGAGTTTGACACGTGTTGAAGTTGGACAGGGCAAGTTGCCATGCAAGTTGATGAACAGGTCTTGGAACAGTAGCAAGATATTATAAATATCTTCCTAGTCTTTAGAGGACCATAGAGGCTCTGTAATGTGTTACAGAGGTTCTGCGGTCTGGTTCCTCTGTAGAGTAGTCTTCACTGGATTCCGAGTCTTTGGTTGTTTACTTCTGCAGAGCTTCTGTCAAGGGTGGCAGAGGTTCTGAGGCTCGGTCCTCTGAGAAGTCTTCTTTGTTCCTTGTCTTCTGATGTTGTCCGCAGAGGCTCTGTTATTGGTAACAGAGGTTCTGCGGTCTTGGTCTTCTGAAAGCGTCCTTCTGTAGTTTCCTCGGTCTTTGATCACTCTTGATCAAAACTTCCTTTGATTCTTCTGAGATGCCCGGCAGAGCTTCTGTTGCACTCAGCAGAGCTTCTGTGGAAGTTCTTCTGTACTTGGCCATTTTTCAATACTTCTAATATTCTAGAATATTGGAGCTAACAATCTCCCCCTAAGTATTGAAAAATAAAAGGTTGAATTTATGCATTTTAACCTAAGTAAAGAAGAGGTTTAAACAATACCTCAGAAGATTATTTCTTTCATTTGAAATTTATGCCAGAGGCATTTACATTTGAGTACACAGAAATAAACGTTGACAGAGATTCTTTGAAGAGACTCAGATTTTTGTATTTGGGAAGTCGTCGAACTTTCTGTTGTCTTTTCCTACTTCCTTTAGTTCTTCATAGAATTTGTGACAGAGATTTCGTAAGCCGAGTGTGGCATCAATCTCTTTGATCATCATCAGAGCAGATTCTTCGTTCATAAGCTCTGTTGCTTTATTCTCCTCTAGTATCTTTCTGAACATGTTCAGAGTATGGGTTGTGTACTTCTGACAGTCCATTGTCACAAACAGTTTCAGTTGATCAGCAGGATTCTTGAATACTAACCCGTACCTTGGAGTTTTGATGATTGAATTGGGTATGGCATTGGGTGGGCAGAAATCCTCTGGTGGTCTGATACTTAGAGTGGTTATGCCCAGATCGATGGCTAGTTGAATGTCGAGCATGCTGTAGATTAGGAGCTTTTCACGCATCGCCTTTCTGAGAACTCGATAAGACCTTTTGTGGCAGTCGTCATTGAAGTTGTCTTTCGTCCATTGCAGAAGGTCAGGTAAGTCATAGGGATTGAGGTTTCGGATATCAGCATCAGAGAATTGATTTTCTGATCTGTCAGACCTTTTGACTTTCCAGATGGTATACACCGTATGAGGATAGGTTCTCATTTTGGAGTATTTGCAATAGATTACCTTCTTTATTTTGTGAATGGAGTAAACTTGATTGACTGGTTTTGACTTTGTAGAGGTGAAGATTGCATCGAATTCCTCTCTTAGCTTCTGATCTCGGACATGGGCTGGCAGATCGCTCTGGAATTGCTGTCTGTAGAGATAACTGTAGACTTGTTTTTCCATTTGTTCAATGGTTGAAGTAGATCTTGGAATTGGTCTCCTTAGCTCATCCATCTTTCGAGTGATGTCTGCTACTCTACCTTCTGTTACCTTAGCTGTGGGATCTAGGGTTGGGTTTTGTGACAGAGGATTCAAGTTGAATGCCCAGTCTTCCTCTTCGGGTTTAGGAGTGACGAAGGCATTAAAAGCACCTTTCATCAATTTCTCTGTAGCAACTGGCATCTTCTTCTTTGGCTCTTCTTCTGTCATTATTTCCTTGCCTTTATCTTTTGGCTTTGAGGTTTCAGATATTGGGTTTTGGATTTGTGTGGGTGGATCCTTTGTTGATTTGACAGTTGGAGGTTCTGTGGGTTTTGGGGTTGTATGCTCTGATGTTTTGGTTGTTGCCTCTGAAAGTTTTGATACTTCGGGTTGTGAGGACTCTGTTGGTGAAGAGTTTTCGGGTCTTGGAGGTGGGATGTCAAAACGCTTTGCTGATTGAAAAGCATATACAAATTCCATTATGCGAAGAATGAATTCTGCAGAGCGTTTTGGTCTTTGGGGTTTTCGAGCTATGGTTTTGACTCTAGTTTTGTGCGGGATTGGTTGTGAGGTTAGTGTTGGTTCTTTGGGTGAGGGTGGAGTTTGTTCTGAGGATGAGGATGCAAGATTGATTACCTTAGGTTCTGTGGTTGGTGCATCCTCTGGTGAGATAGAGGTGTTTTGCCTCTGTTGTTTTCCCTTCTGGGTTTCTGTTGTAGAGGGTTCTGCTGATTTCTCTGTAGTTTTTGCAGAAGCAGCCTCTGTAGTTTCCTTTGTTTTCTCCCCCTCAGGATGACCAGATGTTCCATCATCAGGATCATCCTGCCTTCTTTTTGCAGTAACTTCTGTTCTGCAGGTGTCTTGAGCTGTTTGCCTTGCTGCATTTTTCTTCATTGTTTCAAAGTAGATTGCGATCGAAGTTTTGAAGGCTTTGGTCGCACTTTTCTCGAACTCTGCAGCGGTTGTTTTGGCAATGTTAGTGGCAGAGGCGATGGCAGCAGCAGCAGAAGTTTCTGTAGTTGACTTCATTTCTGCAAGGGCTGCTTTAACCTCTGTGGATAAGGTATCCACTTTGGTATTTAATCCTGTAAGCGCGCCTGAAGTTGACTCTGTAAAAGACGTGAATGAGCTTTGCAACTCATTCAATGTTTGAGTTACAGAGGTTACAAAGGCTTGGAACTCATCCTTCGTAACATGTTCCTCTTGGGTAACCTCTGGAGGAATTATTGTTTGCAGAGGAGAAGATGGTTTCTTCTTCTTTGATTTCCTCTTCTTTGGTTTTGGTGCTCCCTCCTCTGTAGATTTTGACTTTCTTTTTCTTTTGGAAGAGGGAGGGTCAGAGGGACCTTGGATTTGTGGTGGAGATGAGGGTTCTGTGGGATGTTCAGTGGGTGGAGAAGATGGTTCTGCAGGATTTTGTTGGATAGCAGAAACAGAGGCAAGTTGTTCCTCTGTAGGGGTTTTGGTTTTCTTTCCCTTTTTCTTCTTCTTCTCTTTAGATCCCTCAGAAGACTTCCTCTTTGAAGAATATAGGTCTTTCCTTATATCTCTGAAGTTCTTCTGGTTGGCCTTGTGTTTAGCCAACTTTATCTTCCATTCTTCTTCTGTAAGTCTCTCTACTACATTACCTCCTATGGGCATTCCTATACGCGGGGGTGTTACAGAACTGGGTTCAGGAGTTCTGTAAACGCGTGTGTACTTACTAACTAGTTCTTCATCACTAGCATAACCTAACATTACCTTTGATAGTGGCCTGATGTGTGGGTAGCCATCCTCATGTTCTGTAGGGGTGTTCTTGGACATAAGAAATTTCTTAGGTTTGGGACCGTCCATTGGCCATTTTTGGATAAGGAGTAGGGGTTCGAAAAGTACACTGAGGATTCGCTGGAACTGCAGAGGGGGTAACCAGTTGTGATCAGACATTTTGGCTTTCTGGGAGGCGATTTTGCGATCGATGGTGTTGATGATCTCTTGCATCATTATGGTGGCATAATCTAGGGGTAGATCATAGTACACACCATACATGATTGAGAGAATTTGAGGTAAGCTTTGATCGATGCTTCCGATTTTGCCCGTGAGGCAACGATTTAGGATGGAGAATAAGGTATTCCATAGGGGAGGTAGTCTTGCTCTGCGGAAATCGTTCCTCTTTTTCAACTGTTGGTTGTACCCTAACATGTGCAGAAAGTCGACAAGTTCTTCATTTGTTGGTTGGGGTGCATACTTTTTGATTCCCATGAGTCCTCTTGTTGGAAGGCCAAATTCTAATGAGAACATGGTGCGATTGAACATCAGTTCAAGGCTCTTACTTTGGTCAGGTTTAGAAATGTAGCCTCTTATCAAATCGGTGTCAGCGTCATAACGGCAAGATTGCCAAAACTGATGTAGGTAACGTACTGGTATTTGTTCAACGGTTTTGCTCAGAAGAGGGTAAAGAAAGTGGTTCTCTAGGATGTTTAGCAGGATGGCATGTTCTTTGCCAAATGCCGTAGGAGAAGGAACAAGATAACAGTTGTTCGATTTAATGGGAAGGGTTTGCTCGAAATGGTCATTTGAGAAAAATTGTTGCAGGTGGGTAGTGGGTTCGAAGGATGCCTCGTCGCCGGAGTCGTGTCTGTCGGCATCGGTGGCGATGTGTGGGTTGTGGGAGTGCTCAGAATGCACTGGAGAGGATGTCGGAGAGTTCGTTGGTGAAACGTGAGCAGCTTTGGAACTGGAAGCCATTTGTAGGTTTGAAAGTTCTAGGTTTTCAGAAAGAAATAAGCAAGTTCGCCGGAGAAGATGAGAGAATAGTAAAGTTTTGAAAGTGATTTTAACTTGGGTTTTATACTGTGGTAACGGATAGAATTCGGAACGGTGAAAATGTGAGAAAGTTAATAAAATTTGAGGTCCACACTCGAGTTCATTTGGCGTGGTGCAAGTTTCTAGGACGACGTGAGATGTACGTCAATGAAAACTTGACACGTCATCAATGTCAGTGACGACGAGACGTCGTGGGCGGCCACATTAAATGAAAAACGCGTGGGTTTTAAATTTTCACCACAGAAAAGTTACCGTTACAGATACAGAAATTCCCAAGTGGAAATCTTTACAGAAGCTCTGTGGGTACAGAAGCTCTGTGATTTTGAAAAACGTTTATCTCTGTAGATTGTATCTTTAATGAAAATCGTTTGAAAAACACGGAGAGGATCAATAAATTTTTAGTAGTGAGAAATTATCCTACAGAGGTTTTTGGACCTCTGCCAGAGCCAGCAGAGGCTCTGTGACAGGAAATTTCTAACAACTAATAATCTATAAACATTTTTAATCATCCAAGTTTTTGATCAGTTTTAACAATGTATTTAGGACTTATTTGAAAGTTGGTGTCCTAGAAAATTGTAAATCTCAAAGATTTTGTGCATCAGAAGTCATTTGAATGATTTGAGTGATCTACAGAGGTTCTTTGGTTGAAAGAACTCTGTGGCTTATGACTTCTGTGCGAGATACCAACCTATTTCTTTTTGATCGGCGAATGTGATCTCTTCTGTCGCATTCTTAGCTCCCCCTTGACTTATGAATCTCTGTAGATTCAGTAAGGTCTCCTTTTTCGCTCCCCCTTGATCTAACAACTTCTGAGATTGATCTCTGTGGTTTGAAACCTGCCTTTTTATCTCGTGAAGCTTGTACTTTTACCAAAAACGTTTGAAAAACATTGGAGAGGATCGATAAATCTTTAGTAGAGAGAAATTATCCTACAGAGGTTTTTGGACCTCTGCCAGAGCCAGCAGAGGCTCTGTAATAGGAAATTTCTAATAACTAATAATTTATAAAACTTTTTGATCATCCAAAGTTTTTATGGTTTTAAACATTGTTTTTAGGACATATTTAGAAATTTTTGTCCTGGAAAACTGTTTTAGAAAAAGATTTTGTGCGACACATACCTTTTAGAGTGTCTAGTTTGGACGACAGAGACTTTTGTTGATCATAATCCTCCTTTGGCTCCCCCTTGAATGATCAACCTCTGTATATTAATTTGAGGTCTCCTTCTGCTCCCCCTTGACCTATGCTTGAATCAATAGAGATAAATAATGCACAGTACATAGGTCAACCTCATCAGAGGTTCTGTGGAGATTGTCATAGGTTCTGAGCAATTCCACAGAAGCTCTGTGAAGTATAGAATCTTTGAAGGATGAGTCTTAAACAAAGTGTTTAAGAGTCATATTGTATTTTGAAGCCTGAGTCCTTAATAGAAGTATTAAGGAGTCCATTGTTTGCTTGAAGAGTGAGTCCTGATCTGTAATGGTCAGAAGTCATTTTCTGATGAAGCTCGGGCCTTAAACTGATTTGTTTAAGAGTCTTTTTCACTAAAGTGCGAGTCCTAAACTGATGTGTTTAGAAGTCCTTTTCTCCTCTGAAGAGCGAGTCCTGATCTGTAATGATCAGAAGTCCGTTTTTCTGATGAAGAGCGAGTCCTGATCTGTAATGATCGGAAGTCCTTTTCTGATGAAGAGCGAGTCCTGATCAGTAATGATCAGAAGTCCGTTTTTCTGATGAAGAGCGAGTCCTGATCTGTAATGATCAGAAGTCCTTTTTTCTGATGAAGAGCGAGTCCTGATCTGTAATGATCAGAAGTCCTTTTCTGATGAAGAGCGAGTCCTGATCAGTAATGATCAGAAGTTCGTTTTTCTGATGAAGAGCGAGTCCTGATCTGTAATGATCAGAAGTCCTTTTCTGATGAAGAGCGAGTCCTGATCAGTATTGATCAGAAGTCCGTTTTTCTGATGAAGAGCGAGTCCTGATCTGTAATGATCAGAAGTCCTTGTACCTGCAAGACAGATCAAAGAACTTTTGGTACCCATATCCAAATGGGTCCTTTTTTGTTAGGATTTGGAGCTGTCTTTAGGTCCTCTGGTTTGCCAATCTCTGTTGGTTTGCCAACTTTCTTTCTATGACCTTTCTCATTTTGGGTCTTTGGATTTTTCTTTTGAAATGACCCATTTTGTACACAGAAAGATTTAGAGAAAAGGTTTCTTAATTGAAGTAGAAGATCAAAGCATTTATATGAATGAAAAGATGAAGGCTTTGTAGAAACAAATGGCTTTGGAGCATTTTTGTCAGGAATAGAGTTTTTGACTTTCCAAACCATTTTCATCTTTTTGTAAACAGGATTATTTGAATTTTTAGCACAAGAGTTTGCTAAGACAAGGTTCTTAAGCCTTTTAGCTAAAACATCTTTTTCTTTAAGGTTTAAATCAAATTTTCTTAGAAGATCTGATTTATACCTCTTCTCCAACATAATCTTGTTTGACAAATCGGATAGTCTCTTTGTTAAATTTGACATTTCAGCTTTAAAGACCTTTCTTTCCTTCTCAAACTTGTCTTTCAAACACTTTGTTTGAAATCCTTCTCTCTTCACCTTTTCAGACTCTTTTCTTTCAAAATCCTGCTCTTTCCTCTCTTTTTCAAGAGATTTCTGTAATTTTGAGATTTTGAAAGAAAGTTCCATATTCTTTGTCTCAAGAAGAGTTTTCTCTTTTCCAAACTTTTCATTTTCACTGATTATAAGTTTTTCAAAGTTGGAAATCAGTTTAGAAAAGTTTAGACACTTAAGCTCAAGGCTTTTCTTCTCTTCTTTAAAAACAGTCTTAACTTCCTCAAACTTCTCTTTCTCCTTTTTACCAAGCTCTTCTGACTCAGATAGTTTCTTTTTCAGTTCAAGATTTTCACAGTTTAGGAGTTTACCTGATTCTTCAAGCTTGGCAATGTTGTCTGAGTCAATAAGAATACTCTTGTTTCTTTCCTCTAATTCTTTCTCAAGAGTAGGAATTATTTTCTTAAAATTTGTGCTGAGTTTGAAATAATAATGAAAATCAGCATCAGCACTAAATTTTAGTCTTGACATATTGAATGAAGTTTTTAACGAAAGAAACAGTTTATTGGATGTTACCAGATCGAATAAATCGAAAATGGCAGTAAAACAGAATCTGTTTGAAGAATGAAGAATAGGTTAAGAGCAGACAGTTTCTATCAAGAATCTTGTCTAAACGAGGATCACTTGATATTGAAAACCAAGTTTTGCTCTGATACCAATTGTTGGTTCCCGTTTTGCTTTAAACAAGATTATCAGATCTATTAGTTCGAGTTTATGTTTGTTGCGGAAGCGTATTTGAAGAACTAACAGATATGTTTGATAGATTTAGAACACAATATAAATAAACAGTGAACAGGAAATAATATCTCAAAGTTTACTGAATATATATATATCAAGAACAGATTTAAGAACAGTGAGTATGCAAAGCTTTAAACAGATATGACTCTAAATGTGCATAAGCTATGTGTTCTTGATGTTCGATTGAAGTGTTCTTGTTTTTCTGTTTTTGTGTGTTGTTCTATATTGTGTTGGGAAGAACTCAACATGAGTTTTCCTTTTATACTACTCTTAGAAGACTATTAAGTAGGTCACTGTTCCTTTTACGGCATGAATAGTGAACTGGATGGTGTGAATAGTTGTTTGAGCCATGCGCATTTAATGGAGCAGATGTACTATTGGTAAATGCATTAAATGGCGCAGACGTCTATTTTGTACCATGCCCTATTGAGTCCACTCAGAGTTTGACACGTGTTGAAGTTGGACAGGGCAAGTTGCCATGCAAGTTGATGAACAGGTCTTGGAACAGTAGCAAGATATTATAAATATCTTCCTAGTCTTTAGAGGACCATAGAGGCTCTGTAATGTGTTACAGAGGTTCTGCGGTCTGGTTCCTCTGTAGAGTAGTCTTCACTGGATTCCGAGTCTTTGGTTGTTTACTTCTGCAGAGCTTCTGTCAAGGGTGGCAGAGGTTCTGAGGCTCGGTCCTCTGAGAAGTCTTCTTTGTTCCTTGTCTTCTGATGTTGTCCGCAGAGGCTCTGTTATTGGTAACAGAGGTTCTGCGGTCTTGGTCTTCTGAAAGCGTCCTTCTGTAGTTTCCTCGGTCTTTGATCACTCTTGATCAAAACTTCCTTTGATTCTTCTGAGATGCCCGGCAGAGCTTCTGTTGCACTCAGCAGAGCTTCTGTGGAAGTTCTTCTGTACTTGGCCATTTTTCAATACTTCTAATATTCTAGAATATTGGAGCTAACAGGCGCAAAGCTGTTTGGCGTAAAGTTGTTTGGCGCAATCCAGACCAAGATCTGGACCGAGTGGTTTGGGGACTGAAAGTTAAGTTGGGCCGAGAGATTCTTAATTCTATTTGGACTTAGAGTTACAGTGGGCTTGGTTATTAAATTGGGCTTAGTTTATTATTAAAGTCTATAATTATTTTAAAGGGGCCTAGTACGTAATTGATAGTCTATTTATTAATTTGGGTCATATTATTACTAACATGATCCGGCTTTGATATTTAGAATCAAGTGTTATAATTTTATGTTGGGGAACCTAGAGTCGGGGAAATTAATGGATCCGGTATAGCATTTCAATTGGATGGGAAAGCAAGGACCATTAATTGTGATTTCGAACTAGAAGCGTAATTTACCAACTTAGATAAGTTTGGGTTGAGTTCGGGATTTAACTCGGGTAATAAATGAACGAATTATGACGTGCATTATTAATATAATAGGTGTTCCACCTAGAGATCGGAAGTGTAAGTGAAGAGCTTTGGAGCGAGCAAGCCAGGTGAGTTTTTCTAACTAAAATACGTGATTGTGCGTGTTTTTCCCAAGGAAAGTTGTTATGTGGAAATGCCCTGTTATTTTACATGATTCGTACGTAAATGAACGTTTATTATTTCACAGATCAGGGTATGTTTATGAACATGATTTATTTACCAGTTTTACGAATGTTTTCCCATGAAAATCATGCTCTACTGAAAAGATTATTCAGCAATGAAACGAATTGTAAAGTGGATTATAGATCTTATGTTTTACGACTATGATGGTTTATGTGAATGCTATGTGAAGTCGGTCTGCACTGTGGGATCAGATATAGATCCTCGGGTTCTGATGATCCCTTGGATATGTATGACAGGCCGGTAGGTTGGAATTCGTTTCCCTCCTATCCGGTAGAGGGGAGTCCGTGTGGGCTCCAAGGAGGGAAAGAAGGAACCTGCTGGGACCCCAATCGCAGAATGTTTATGTGATCCATTACACAGTGCAGTACCATGAATGATATTTATGTGAAAAATGTGAACTGTTTTATAAATAACTTTTATAATGTTGATGTACACTGTTTACGGAGGGAACTCACTAGACCTCATGGTCTAACCCTCGCTTTTGAAAACTAAAACCTTTTCAGGTATGCAATTGTTAGGAGACTCAGATAAGTGAGCCAGAGCAAGATGGGGTGTAGATGCAGCTAGAGACAGTGCAAGTACCTCTGGTAGAAGTTAGAATAGTCTCAGTTGTGTATAGGTTGTTTCCGCCAACCTTAGTTTGAGAAGGATGTAAAGAAATTTTGGGACCCAGTTTTATATCAAGAGTATGATTTAATGCTATGTTTGTCCTGTGGATTTTTGGGATGTTACAAATGGTATCAGAGCCATAGTTTAAGGGATTTAGGTGACCGGACGAGCCTAAACTTAAACTTTGGAGTAGAAATCACAACTGAGAATAAAATTTGTGTTAGGAGGGCACTATTGTTGATACAGAAAATGCGTTAGGAGGACACTATTGTAGAGATAGGACTAATAGGGTACTGAGGACTGTCATGTAAGGTAAGTTTGAAATTTCACCTGGCCAGTGAAATAGCGAACTTACAGGTACATGTATCTGCTTAACCTGCCTTATTATTCCGAGATGGTAGTCAGACACTAGTGTTTATGTCGTGTTTCGGTACTTTAGGATGTCAGCAAGATCCCCGAGAGGTAGACTAAGACCCCTTGTTGGGGAAGTTTCATGGGAAATCACTGATGAGATGATGTATGTATACATCATAGAGAAGAAATGCTGCATAGAGTGTAATGAGTTGTCTAGAGGTAGCTCTGCGTGAATTCGGAGAGAATGAATGATTGATTTTGAGTAAGACTTTTGTTTCTAGAAAGTCCCAGTTCTAGAAATCGTGGGATGAGATCAGTTAGAATGGTAAGGAATAACAGTGTTAAAATTTTGAATGTATCAATAGAACCCTGACTTCTTAGTCGAGCTTTTCAAAGGCAGGGTAAATGAAATAAGATACCTATAGTGAAATGAAAGCATGTAGAAGTAGAAAATGAGATAGTGATTAAAACAAAATAGTATGAAAGGGTTAAGTAAGTGAGATGTGGAAAGTGTGTTCGGTAAGTTGTGCATGACCGAGAGGGCGACCACTGGTCGTAAGTAAAGTGTCAAGGGTAAGCTGCGGAAGTAAATCGATTAACCTTAGTTGAGAGAGTAGCCTTCATTTTCAAGTAGAGTCTCATGCATGACGTTCTTATAGGTAATATGACATTTTCACGATTTAAGTTAAACGTATAATTATAATTTTTGATCGAAAATGAGTCAAATGTGCGCATGCATGTTCAAAGAAAAGGAAGATTTCATTCACATTGCACATTGAAATTTTGAACTTAACGATTTGCAAAATATCTTACTCTTCTCACGATAAGTCAAATTTGTTGCAAAAGTCAAGAAAACGCTTACCTACAAATCATTTATAACCAAAATGCTTTTGACCCATTAATATCATACAAATGAGTGTGAAAACCGACTGATTTACTTTATGTCGGTAATTTTTTCAGAATTGTGTCAAATGAAAAGATTTTCATGCAATATATTACTGTCGTAATAACATCGTTCGGTCGGAGTAAGATTGAGTCTTACGGATAGATGCATGTACCCGATTCTTGAAATCGTTGTGCAGGGCATTGAGGTTATGAGGATGATGGGGTCGTGGGTTCCCAAGCTAGTTGCGAAGGTGGTTTATTAAAATGATAAAGTGTGCGAAATGATTTATTTAATGCGTTGCCATGCATGAAGGCTACGAACTCACTAGGTTGGGGGAAATATTATATTCTAAGATAAAGTACGATTCCAAGAGTGGAAAGGTGTTGGACAAATCAGTAAAGAATGTTGTAGCTTTAGTATTTGTGTTCAAGAGGAAAAGAGAAACAGTGGAAGAGTCAGAAGTGAATTATAGTGTCGATTGTCGAGGGACGGTGGGGTCCAAGGGAAGGAGTGAGAGTCTTCGAGGTGTTGGCAATTGCAACTCGTTATGAGTAGTGTTGAGAGGTAGAAGTGAAATGTCCACGGTGATGGGTATGAGTTTTGAGGTGAGCTTGTAATATTGATGTTACAGGAGTAAGTTCAGAAAAGAGGGAGACCGATCATAAAAGTGATTAGGACATGTTGGAAGGATTAGGTTCTGTAAGGAACCCTTGTGAAAGAATAAGTTAAGAAAGTAGTTACAGGTTGTCAGTTGATGTAGAAGTCGACAGATGTATACGATGGCCGAGGCCTAAGACTTGAACCCGAAAGTTGAGAGTGATAGAACACCTTGTAGGGGTGCTGAGAGGATGAGAAGTTATTGCTTGATTTAAGCGTTCTATTTTGCGAAGTATGGAGGGTTCGTAGAATGAGGAGGTATGTAAATCGAGCAAAGCGAGTGTGTAGATTTTATCGTCTGGTGAGGGACTGTGTCCAGCTTATGTAAGGGCTCGGGTCGTAAAGAGCGAGCAAGAACGATTACACTCGAGCTAATTGGGAACTAGGGAGTTATAGTTCAGCTAGAGTGAGAAAGGATTAAGTAGTGAGATAGACTAGATTGTAGTATACGGGAGAATATGAAGGAAAGTGTGAATTGTGTACGAATGACCATGAGAGATTTGGTCTGCAGTGCGATGTTATGAGTGAGGAATGTACAATTATGTAATGGCATTAATTGCCAAGTAAATGTACCAGCTAGTATCGTAGTGAGGCGATGTTAGAGAGGAAGCATCAGATAGAAGCTTTTGGGGTTTTCAGATGAGGTGTACCATTTATTAATCAAGTTGATGGAGCACGTGGTTTATAAGTGGGCGTTGTGATTTGGCTTATGTCAGATTAGGATGTCGAAGCGGTAATGGGTGATTACCCATATGGGGAAACCAAGTGTTTTTGGTTGTGTGAGTCGCTGAGTAAGTATATTTTTGGAATCATTGGAAGTTTAAAGAAGATGAGGGGTGTGTTAGTCAAAATGTGATGTAGTAGATGCGAAATCTTTAAAGAATGTGAGTTGCTTTTCATGTGTGAAAGAACTATCCGAGAAAGTATTAATTGGAGATCAAAAAATGTGTAGTAACTTCGAACTGGCGTTGTTTCAAGACGACTTGGTTGAATACCTTAAGTTAAAATTTTGGTGTAACTGTCTGGTTATGTATATTTTATTGAGAAAATGTTATCAGCATGTGAAAAGGTCGGGAAGGAGAGGCAAGTAAGGTTGGAGGGTGGTGCTCCACGCTAACGTGGGGAGGCGAAGATAGTATGTCGAACTAGGTGAGAAGGTTAGAAGCTGTAAGCTTGGCAGTAACACTGAAAGGGTGGATTAGTGTGTGTAGATTGACATCAGTAAGTGTGCGAACGCCTGGAAAGAGTACAGAGGAAGAGGATTTGGGCATGTCTTATGCAGGAAAGAAGTGGAT